>AP028277.1:2500000-5000000 GCA_030269945.2 Trilocha varians | reverse complement strand
CCTAACTAAATGTTTCTTCCCTTTCGCTAACATTCTGGAACATGAGAATGTTATTAGGGCAACTCAAGAAATTATGATAATATTTTCGTTGGCTCTCGTTTCTTGGATGTTTTCATTTAATCATTTACTTCTGTATTATTATGGAATAAAGTAACCATGAAAAACAGTCAAAGCAGTGGCTTTTTTGTGAAAGTGTTAGTTTCTGTATTTATTGTCAATTTCAGTTTAGTTTAACTTTTCGTCAATCATATTGTATTTACTATCTAATTTATACAGCATAGCTATGTATAGCAAGATCTATTTTATGAATGGGAGTAAATGAACACGACAACCAGTCTTTAGATTTTATAAATTTACTTAACTGAAGCATATTTTTTGGGCTATTTTGAACTGACTTACCAGTAAAAAATATATACATTAGCTAGTGTATTCTTATTTTCTGTGTGGCTAGAGCTAATCTCGTCCGTTCCATTAATATCGTACCTCCACCCTCGGGGTGCTAATATCTCTCGCTAATTAAATGAAACAAATGAATGACTCGCTCCGATCTTGTTTATACAATTTGTCTGAATTAAAATTAGAAAGAAAACTTGTTTCGTAAGAATATTATTTTAAGAGAATGACAGCTAGGTATTTTTCTTTTTCCATTTGTCTTGCAAATTTTCTTTTGGCAGAGTGTTAATAGTTTTGAAGAAAAGTTTATTTGCAAATAGTATACTTTCAAAAAAAAAGACAAAACTGAAAAAAGCAAACATTGTCCTTGTTTTCTTGTTATCTATGTTTTACAGAAATTGAATATAGTGTGCGTAAATAAAGTAATAATTACGTATTTGTATGGAATATCCGTGTATAAACGATACAAGAACAGAAAGAGAAAAAACTCAACTATTGTATTTTCCTTATGTAAATTAAAATTGAGATCTATAATTAAACTCCTCTATAATATAATTTAAAGCAAATTCATCCCAGTTCGAACATAACATAACAATAATATATTATTTGAAATTTAAGTGAAAGAACTGTATTCAATATCAGGTTTCAGTTTCGGTTAAGTACGGCAGCCATACCACAAGCGGACTGAGTTTCAGGCTCAAGTTTAAACTACGTTATGAACTATTGTTCTCGATATAATAATATGTGTATGTATTTGCATATTGTGATAGGGATACTAACGTGCTTGTAGTGACGCAGGATATATAATATTATGTTGTTAAAGCATGTACTACTGTCGAAATAACTGAGTAATCCAGTTAATGAATAAAATGGACATACGCCATCCTTATTTGTAATGTAGGTACATATTATATATGAAGAATATCAATTGTTCAGAAAAACTATACAGACCTACATAGATAATAACAGTGCTGTTGAAAAATAAGTTAAACGTAATGTAATGTTTAAATACAACAGATAAATTTCATTCAAGCAATAAAACAATAAAATGTAGCTGAGCACATTAGGCAATTAACCGCACCCGAATTTAAAACTGTTATTAACGACAGTGGTATAGGATCTTCTTACTAGAGCAAATTAAAATTTGGTAAACGAGCAAAAATTTAAACTCACAAAATTCTATTCTTTCATAGCTAATAAAAAGCACGTCATCTTATCAAAGAAAAAAATGAAGATCAACGTCAGAATTAACTTTTACTTTGACAGCAATTTAAAATGTGCGATCCTGGAGTCGGTCCTGAATTATTCAATAAGCGTGTCTCTATCTGCAAACAAATCTAATTTAAACTTGCACCCGAGCGGCTACAATATGTTGTCGGACTATCGAATGTAAGAATAACATTAGCTTAAATAGCTTTTAAATTGTTTTATGACAGCTTAAGGTACAATATCTTAATGCGAATACTTAATCTATGCAAAAAATAATAATTAAAGAGTCTGCTAGTACCCATAATGCTATTTTGTTAGTGTTTCAATAATAAAAGAGTCAGCAATCTTATTTTCATGTGTTTGCTTGAATAGACTATTATATACGTACCTACTACAGTTTGCTTGTAGTAGGTACGTAATTGATAAAAACAATTAATTACGTACCTACTGAGGATGTGACGAATGTTGATATTTGGATATTCGCAAATGCGAATGCGAATATTCATTTTTGGCATTTGGAGAATGTTGAATTCAATAAATAAAGTCTATTTGCGAATATTTATTATATCCCTACCTACATAGAATCCACTCGACAGTTCACAATGCAAGTAAGAGAAGATAACGGTAACGGTAATTGTAGGTCCACAAATTACATTGCTCAAAAGCATGATTTTTTTACATTTCTGTTCAGCAACAGATAAATAATATAGCAAACACGTCATCCCACAGGAAATCTGTGGTATTATGCATAAAACGAGGATGTGTGAGTTTGTGATTCACACGCGGATAAACCACACGCAGTCGCTCGCAGTTTCCTTTGAATATTGAACGTTACAAAGAAGATTTTGTGAAATACGCTTCCCTCGGTAAAATGTAATGGAAATCGTGACTTTAATATTGCAAGAACTTAGCGTGATAACCGCAAAACAATTATGTATTGTTTCTCATAATTTCTCATAAAAATTAAATAGAAACCTAGCTTTTAAACACCGAAAAGTAATGAGTAAGTAATTCAAATATTGAACTACACAATATTTAATAGGTAAATTCTTAGTTAAATGTTTGTTATTTCGAATTCTGTACCAACCCATTACAGCCCACTGTTGGGCTCATGTCTCCTCAGGAGAGGGATTAGGCATAGTCCACCACGCTTGCCCAGTGCGGATTGGGGACTTCACATATCTTCAAAGGATTTTTAGAATCCTTTTCCGACATGCAGATTTCCTCACGATGTTTTTCTTCACCGTTTTCAGCCAGTGGTGTTGTGAAAAATTGCACATAAATCTTTTTCACATTTAGATTTAGAGGTACAAGCCGGCCGGCTTTGAACTCGCGATCTCCCGTTCGGAAGGAAGCGCTTCGACCACTCGGCCACCACGACTTCGAATTCGACGAATTAAATAAATCAAAATCATTTAACGAAGTGAAGAATTATATACATCGATAATAATGATAACAAAAGAGAGTAATACTTATCGTTGTAAATAGTACAAACAAAACTGTAACAAAAACTAAGTGGATATCAAAAGTTTTAGAATTTTGGTTTTGTTGAGACAAGATGATAAGGCAGGGAACTTTGTTAGTTATTGTTTGTTCAGGACACAGTTTGAGAACTGTACACAAAATGACCCACAAACCCACCAAGTCCTGATCCGAAAACGTGTCGCATTTCATAACAGTTAATAGTTGAATATTTTACTATTTTATTTTAGAAAGATTCAAGTATATTATTAAAGAGAATTCATGCAAATAATTTGTTGAGTCATGTGGATAATCCGCAATTTCGTTTGCGTAATCGAATTTTATTCACATGGGTTTTAACAGCCTTTTTTATCAGTGACAAGCCTTTCCAAACCGGTCCAACGACTTCGCAAGGAAAAACAGACAAGCCTAATGAACAGTACAAGATCGATCTATGTTCGAAGCCCAATACCAAAGTATTGAAAGAAATTAAATAATAAAATTGGGTCGCTAAATGAAATACAATTTGGTAATTATAATTTTATAACATTAATTAATTTACATAATTACTGGATTATGATAGGTAAATGATCTTCCATACGTTTTGGCAACATGTTACCACAGCTCAATAGACTCGTTTTGGCCTCTGAGCTAGAATACCTCACGTTGCATCGACTAGAATACGGTTTACTATCGGAACCACAGCATCCTCTTCAAGAATGAAGTCAAAAATCTCAAGTTCTTGTTCGGCTGGTAAATCAAAATCATCTAGATGCTTCACTTCCACAAATTCATCATACTCTGTGTTGAAAGTCAAGGCGTCAAATGAATAACATTTGGAGTCATCGTAAATGTAATTAACTAAAGCTGAAATGGATTTATGAATCTCCATCTCGAGAATAGTTGTGGGAACAGAATTGTTAAGGTCTTTCTCCAACGTTTGTATGTTAACTTTCTCATTAATTACTGGTTTCAATAATGACTCATTAAGCAGTCGATCTTGAAGTCTTTTTAGGTTGTGAAATTCTCGCAAAACAACAGCATTATCTTCATCTCCATTGATGAACTTCAACATTATATAAGATTTCAACTCGTTTTTCTTGAAGGCAAAGTTATGAAGATTAATTTTATCATAACCATACTCCTTAGAGATATCAATGCTAGCGTAAAGTTTGTAATTACGATAAACCATGCAACGATTCTTAAAGAAAGATGCAGCTACTGAAATATCAATTTTATCTTTGTCTTCATTGAATGCATGGAAAACGGTAGTTTCATAATTCATAAACTCGTTCATCCTAGAACACTTTTTTGCACTTTCTTGACTAATCAACCCATCTGTTATAAGATAAAGTAGCTTGATTTTATCGTTATCGTCGAAGATATATTTTTGCTGTATGCATTTGATAATACATTCTGGATGAGTGCCCATCTGTTCGCAGTACATTTCCAAATAAGAGCTTCTAGCTTCGTCTTCGTCGACTTCCCAACAATCATCACCCCAGTGTAAATAAACAATCCTGGATTCTTTCGGGGGTTCATTAGATATTGATTGTTCTTCTTTGATATTTTCTACATCTCTTTTGAATTGTTCAAGAGTTTTCAGGCCGTTAGTATGGTAATGCTCGTTATTAAAGGTCGAGAACGAGCAGTCCCTTGCGTATATATAGTAATTAACCATTTTGAGGTAAATTGGTTATGACTCCTTTAAAATGAAGAAACAACGTCACAGCTGTTGAAATTAAGTACGCGTTATGAATGACAGTGTACAGTGCTCCTATGTATATTTGTTGAAGAACACGTACACGTTGTTTTGCAGACTGCGCTGTGAGAGAAGTATTCCTAAAAAAAATAATGAGGTTTAGTTCAGATACAAAAATCAAAATAGGTATAAAACTACTGAGCCTAAGAATAACTTAATTAGGTCATTCGCTTAGTCACGAATTAGGTATTTAAAAATATAAATAACCACTCTCCAAATGATGTTAATGTTAAATTAAAAAAGATAAATGCTTTAAATTTTATATATTAACTTACCGATTCTATTTGAAGACGTGTGGATAGAGACATTTCAGACAAAGTCATTGTACTTGTTAAAAATAGCTTCCGAAAACGCTAGTGCCAAACGGGTAACTTGTGTTGTATGGTAGTCTGTTTCAGAATGAGTCAGGCGAGCAGTGCTTATCGGCATTTATACGGCATGTGGCAGCCGCGCGGACTGACGCAATATCTGACGTAATTTACCGGTTTGATATCAATATGTTATTAATGTCACCTACAAAAAATAAAAATAGGTTCCATTATCAGCGAATTTCCCTTAAATAGATAATGTTTTTAAGAATTTATAACTAAATTTCATGACTCATTAATTATTCAGTTCATATATTTAAGTTTTCAAGCGATAAGAGCTGACTATCTACTTATTGTTTACCAAAATTATAAAACTGAGAAGCAATTGAATTTAGCAGGTTTTTAGTAGATTTTTTTTTAATAAATACATATACATTAATATATGAGCATGAAGCTAGTAGGAGAATTAGTCACTAGATCTATGGTAGGTTGGGCACGGTCTCTTTTGGACTCTTCCGAAATATGTATATCTACGTATATTTAACTTCAACTAAGGCAATGAAATTAAAATGTTAATTATTATTTTGAAATAAAATCTTAATTTACCTGTATTTTGACCTCAAAATGTTTAAATCATAGATATCCTACATTCAGTTTTAGCTAGTTAATATACTCATTAACAGTAGTGATGTTTAAAGAAAAAAAAGTTCTTTAATCAGATGGTTAATTTGAATAGTTTTCACCTCGCTATCTTCGATGGCCGATTTCACAGAAAGTAACACAATTATGTACTACTTTTTTAATGATTATGAATCATAAGGGTCTGAAGAAGTTTGAGACTTATTTTAAAACCATACAGTCGACTGTTTTAATTTAAAGTTGAATATTTAAGGCATAATTATAAGGTGAATTCACCGAATGTAAATTCTTCACTTTACACTAATATTTAAATAGATTTCATCCAAAATTATGAAGCTAATTATTTACAACATAAGAGCACACCTCAAGATGCGGCTCTATCTTTGGACCTCCGCTTGACACTACTTTCTGGGACACCCTGCTATACACATATTACATACATACACTTAAAAATTAAAAGTCAAAATCAAATTGGTGGTACACACATTTACACAAAAATAAAACGAAATTTATTTATGTCTATAACATTTATTTTATTCAATGCATTTTTAAGAATAGGATCAATATTATATTATTGTCCAGAAAAGTATTACAAAATTGTAAACAGTTACCTTAGTCCCCGCTATAGGATAGACCTGTATCGCGGGAGGCCTATACGATTATCACTGACAACTTAACAAGTTTACTTTAAACAGAAAATACAATAACAAATGTTTTAACAGTATTATTCAAAGACACTCTTATTTCTTCCTAATTTTTGTAATATTTCAAACGTCAATGGAATTGGAATAGTAAATAACATAGTATTGTACTTGTATCCCAAATCGTGTACGTAGTACAAACGGGAAGTACCTATATTGATTACACATCGTTCTTATTTTTGTCTAGAGTTTTCAGGAATACAATTGAAATATTTCAGGATTCATGTAGAAACCTGCGTTTTCTTAATCAAATTAACTTTCGATTCCTCACTAGCAATAAATTCTGCGATTTCATTATCAGTGAATTTTACTCTTTCTTCTGCTTTGATACGTGGAGTTCGGCTAATGTAATTGTCACACACCTTTATAAACTCCTCAACTTCAATTTCGTCAGTCGTCAATATTTTCTGATAGCATTCAAAAACATCGACAATACCAGAGTAGACATTTGGTGGAAAGACGGTTACTAAATCCTCATTAAACTTTTTCTTTCTAGAAACAAATTCAGCGTACTCTACCAAACTTGGAAATTTATTTAAACATTTGACACAATCGATAAATAGTTTGTATAGAGATAAAATTCTATCAAACTCGAAAGAAGTGATACCTTCATGCGAGATTCTTATTTTATCTTTATCGTCATCATAATCAATGACTACTTTCCTGGTCAAAACCACCAATTCGCTGTAAAAGGATTTACTTTGTTCAATGACAAAAAATGGACGAAAAGTTTTCTTGCATATTTCAAATTTACAATTTGCAGTTGTAGGATCTTCCAAATCACCGACAAAATGTAATAAGTGAACAAAGTCATTGAGATGAACTTTTTCTTCGATTATGTTGTCAGGTAATATTTCTTTGTGATCCAATTTGAGGTAATTTAGTTTGTATAAATTACATGGCTTCTCAATCACACTGATTAAAAAACCATTTACAGTTTTCATGATTTTTTCCAAAATATAATAAACCTTATCCTTACGTCTTGGAATTCTCTTCAAAATCATTACGCAGTTTAATAGTTCTACACGACTGTCAATGGATTCTAAATCTAGGTCATAATTGAAGTACTTCAATATTTCGATCATATATCGCGCTATACCAGGATACATCCTCAACCGTTCGTGTTTGTAAAATTTAGGATCATTTTTGAAAATACACGTAGATAATTCAACACAATACCATAATGCAGTCAAAAGTGAAATGTTTATTTGGGGATCCAGTGGCAATGAGGACAAACCAATTTTGCAGACTTGTCCACTGATACGTCGCAAAGTATAATTCTTAAATTGTTCCACCACGTTTTTATCCATCCATTCCTTTTTCTCAGAATTTTTCCACAAGACGAAGTAAAATAAACTAATATTGTATTTAATCTTCTTGAAATCGAAATATGTGGCCGACAATATGTAATCGTTGTACTTATCGAACTGATCTGTGTCTGTGAGTACTAAGCCACCATAAAATGGTCTCCTTGTTCGAGGCTCAGTATTTGTATTGTTCTCTAATAGTTGTTTGTAAACATTCAGAGTGTAAAAATAACCAATTGATTCACTAACGTCTTGATCATTCATTAAAAATAACGGACACTCCATGGCTGTTTTAAACTTATTAAAGCTGGCAGGTGTAACTGGATTAGAGCATTTTTGTCCATGAAAAATGATTTTGTCAAGCAAATTAAACTTTGTAAGAATTATAACAGGAATACCTTTTTCGTCGTCCAGAATGATATCGGGAAATTCAATTTTTTGTTCATCGGTAAAATCAACATCAACCACTTCTTCTTCTTCAATGGGCTTGTCAAACTTTGTATTGAACTTCAAAGCATCAAATGAGTATGATTTTACATCACTGACAATATAATTGATCAAAGTTTGAATGGATTTCTCTATATCTATTTTCGCCTCATAGATTGAGCCTGAGAGATTTTTATACCATTCTGTATTAACAAATTCACTCAAGAATACATTTCGGTTCATTGTTTCCAGGTTTACTTTTTTTTCAGAGTTTAAATCTTTCATTGACAATTCTTTAAAGAGACGATCTCGCAGTTTTTTCAATTTGTCGATTTCTTGTAAAGCAACAGCGTCATTTTTGTGCTTATTAATAAATTTCAATTTTATGTATGATTTTAAAGGTTCTTTTTCGGTTGCAAAGTTGTCAACGTAAATTTTATGATAATCAAACTGCTTAGAAATATCAGTGCTCTCATAATGTTCGTAGTTACGATAAACCACGCAACGGTTTTTGAAAAACGATGCGGCCACAGAAAGGTCGATATGGCTGGGGTTCTCATTGAATGCATGAAAAACAACTGTTTCATAATCCATTGATTCATTCAATTTAAAGCACTTCATTGCATTTCCACGGTTAATTAACCCATCTGTAATAATATACAGCAACTTAATCTTATCATTTTTACTAACTATATATGTTTCTTTAAGACGTTGTATAATTGTTTCTGGCTCTGTCCCCATATATTCACATTCTTTATTTAAGTATGCAGTTCTAGTTTTATCTTCGTCGATTTCCCAACACAAGCTGCCCCAATTTAAATAAACAACCTTCATATCTGTGGGAGGCTCACCGGCATCTATCAATTCTTTTTTCATTTTTTCTACGTCATCTTTAAACTGTTCTAGCGTTTTCAAGCCATTGGTGTGATAGTATTCAACTCCACCTGTTGAACCTGAACAGTCTTTTGCATAAATAAAGTAATTAACCATTTTAGGCACTGGTCAGTTCTTCTTTCAATAGAAAATGGCAAGGAAATTGTCGATGGCGCAACAGTAATAATCGACGTATCTAACGCTAAGTAGGGACGAATTTCTGAAACAAAACAAAAATATTTAGTGAAAATGTTTTTATGAAACTTTTTAAACTAAAGCTCTATACTCTAATCTACTTCTACATGAAATTCATAATCTTTAACTAACTAGTAGTAGCTAGTGCCAAGGCAAGTAAAACGGGTCCAAACGCGATTAGTCTATATTGTTTAACATCGCGGAGTTCCTATAGCTCCTTTCTGACACACCTATTAGATCAGCGCCATTATACCATATTATTGCAAGATCACGCGATGGCATACCTATGCGTGCACAATTTCTAATAGGAAACAGAAAAGTTGGTCTAATTTAATATAGCAAGATTTCGCTCAAACTTATTATATTATATATCAAATTATTTATTTCGAATTATTGATGTCAGCTATTCCATATTATCACTATGTACACCTACAAAGCATTGAGACACACTCAGCTACATAAGTATTCTCTCTCACACCCACACACACGCACACTTACACAAATTATTGCATCTCAGGTTTATATGTAACTTTACGAATATCATGTTAAGTTTTACTATGAATGACGTTGGCGTCCCATATTTGGTTTAACGAATGATTGTAAAAATGACAGATCACCCGCGATACAGGCATGTCCTAGTGCCGGGGTCGCCGATAATGTTAAAGCGCATGTAAACTTTCTGTTAATAAATTATTTTCATTTAATTTCAAACTTGTATGGTGTCTACAATAGGTAGGTACATAGTTACATCTAGACAAGTTAAATAATAGTTTTTAACAACCGAAAACCCAAAACTAAACCCTAAACGAAAACATTACCTATCCAGAATAATCTCCATAAAAATAAACATTGAAATGCAGTTATGCCCTTGAATGAATACCAACTCACCGTGGGACCAGTTTATTTGCAACGTTGGGTTATGTTCGTGATTTTTTTCGTTGTACCCAAATGCATGCACCTTCTTATTGTACTGTTCTATTTTAATTAACTGAAGTTAGTGATTATAAACAAAGAGGTTATAAATTTAATTACTTTTAAAACTTATTAGCGGAAATTCACAGCAAGTAACTGTATCGTATGGCGTTCGATTGCATACTGAGTGAAACAAACGGATCCCGATGTTTGCACGACCTAAGGAAAGTCTGACGCACCAAACAGTTTTGTTGAAATGTGGTGTAATCACAAAACATGCAATATTACGTTAAATTTCATAATCTATAGTGTTTAAAGAAAAAAAAAAACTTGTTAAGTACTTCCTAGATTTTATAAAACAAAGAAATAATAATCTGCCAGGTATTTTTTTTTTTTAATTTCGTTTATAGGTATTTTTCCAATATTATATGGTGTATGTGTGACTATCGTTGTGGACTCCTTTATGATATTAAACAAAGTTACAGATTCACCATGTATGCACCCACAATGTATATACACTGCGCATGTGTGTGAGTGCAAAAGGAATGCAAGTGACGTTCGACCAATGAACCCAAGCTAAACTTTTTCATAATAGTTTACTATAATTAACATTTTAAACAAAAAGAAGTAGGTATTGCATAAGTAATGGTGTTTATCGATTCCCTTTGCACCGAATAACAAAATAATTTACATAAAATTACAAAAATCAGCTGTATATTTCATTTTTGCATGAATTAAAGAACAGTAACCTAGAATCTAAACACTTATAGTATGGTCGTCTGAATTAATAGAAATTTATTTCATTACTCTTCACAATAATGTAACTTGAAACAGTTAAAACCATTTAAATTTGGTTAAATTGCAGAAGTCACAGTCAGTCACAAACAATATGTTCTTCGCTTTTAGATACCTAATAAATGAATCCCACTAAACGCTGACTACTGTTCTCGCACTGTTTTAGTAGGTATTACCCGAAATTGAAATCAGTAAAAGTTGCTTATGCGTGCTTAATTCAAGCATACTTTGCATATAGCGCGACTTCTGTATTGTAGATAATCTGTGACAGTATGTTTTGGTGCGGAATACTCCAGAGAGCAGTGTCCGACTGCGGCATAGCATTTGGCTCGATGCCAGATACCATAACCGGGCAGATTTGTATCTCATGAACTTATAACTAATTGCTAACTTAAACTTAGTGACTTACGATACCGCTGCCTTCGTTGATATTGATATAGAGAACTGTAATATTGTTTGTTAGTACTGTTTGTTCAACAGATTACGTTATCTCCAAGGAGATTTCGCAGTATATATACCTGATCTGTAACAGATTACATATGTATCTCGAGAACTAATTGCTTACCAAGTGACTTGTGATAGCTTTGAGGAGATATTGTTAATGGTTAAATTAGATTTAGGTTTGTGGATTGACAACGATAATCCTATCAATCAATCCGAACATGATCGGTATTGTGTTAACATCGGATGAATCTTCTAATAATTAATTTCTTTGAGAAATAGTAAATACACAGTGCAACACTTATAAACGATTACATATTATTTATTTATATACCTAATTTAACAGCTTTTGCCTGTTAGGTAACTGTGTAATCATGCCTATTTATTAAAATGATGCCCTCTGTCA
Source organism: Trilocha varians (assembly GCA_030269945.2). Lineage (NCBI taxonomy): Eukaryota > Metazoa > Arthropoda > Insecta > Lepidoptera > Bombycidae > Trilocha > Trilocha varians. The sequence continues at coordinate 4,988,172 of AP028277.1, read as the reverse complement.
CGAGAGGAAAAAAATACGTGGTAGGAATAATAATTAATAATCCTTAAATGTATAAAAATATAGTTGATAATGTTAGGTACCTACAGATTAGGTCAATTATAGTTCATACCAAATCGGTACCATTATATTTTTTTGTTTTTATAAAGTGACTTTATCTGTTATTTTTTCTATATCTTCAGAATACTCTCCTGAAACAATATAAATTATTTCTTTAACACTGCGCTACACAATGTTATTAATCATGACGTCAACAGAATTTATGCAAATCCAAATAAATGCTAAAAGTTTGGTCGAAAAACGAGGAGACACTTTCATGACTTACGAGTACCGAAAAATAATATTTGAGAAGTTTTAACTGAACTTCGCAGCGGATTACACGGTTAATTTCATCGGAGGTTTAATTCCCCAGCTATTCAAGTTGGCTGAATGTTCAGTCTCGACATAATACCTAAGTAATTAAATTTTCATGAGCAACTTCTTTTATGTGTTCGCGAATAAGGAGCGACTTGATTGAATATTGTTCCTGTTTTCACATTAACTATTAGAATTTAATTAAAAACAAGTGCTTTAATAATAACTCTTTCGGGCGACTGGTTAAGTTGAGCTTCAATGTTCAAGTTAAGTTAACGTTCTTCTGCATGTAGGGACTACTTTATAATAGTCACGGCTTTATCCATTTTATGGGTTACGCTTATTGCAAGGACGCATTCTCAGGGACAAAAAGTAGTCCGGTCAAATTAGACTAAAAAATAGGGGTAAGGTTACAATAATTCGCACTAGGCTGAATTTTGGTAGGATTGTTCAATACACTATTATAAAGGAAATGTGAAAAGTCCTCATCGATCCAGCACATGCAAAAAAATTTACTCGGGGTCTAAGGTCCCAAAAACGGGTTTTTCGCGTTTTTCAGCAAAATGGTAAGTTTTATAATAAAATTAGCTCAGACAAAAATGAAGATCAGATAATTATCAATAAAAAATGTCTGAATACTTTTTTTCCTAAGAGCCACCGTTTTTGAGATATAACGATTCAAAAAGTTTGAAAGATATCATCATTTTGATAGATCTGGATCGGCACATGAGCTTTTGCCTGAAAATCTTTTGCTGAAAAAGCTTCTCTTACTCGTGGCATAAGTTCTTCTAGTAAAACGGAATCTTTTGGAGTAACAATTTGAATAATACCCATTATGTGGAGCGTATTATTACCGTCTAGCGTATTTACATTAATATCAGCATTGTCTACAACGTATTGAATAAGTGTGCCACTTTCTGGTCGTAGGACATGAGGAGGACGAGGAAAAACTGCAGCTGCTTCGTACCTTATTGTATCATTATAAGATATATAATATTTCCTCCATTGCCAGATTCGTAGATTCATCTTACGGTCGACCGACTTTAACCCCAGTTTTAGGTCTTAAGAAGGAATTTAAGCAGTCATAATGATACTTAGCCTCAGCAGCAACTAAATCGTATTCGTATTCTACTCGAGAAAGAACAGTTTTAAACACGTGTTTTCACTCCAGAATAATTCGTAAGTTCGAATTATTCGCACACCCCTAGTATTAAGATATTTTTATTGATAATTATCTGATCTACAATTTTTGTCTGAGCTAATTTTATGATAAAACTTACCATTTTGCTGAAATTCGCGAAAAACCCGTTTTTGGGACCTTTGACCCCGAGTAACTTTTTTTGCACGTGCCGGATCGATGAGGACTTTTCACATTTCCTTTATAATAGTGTATTGAACAATCCTACCAAAATTCAGCCTAGTGCGAATTATTGTAACCTTGGATGTCTAAATTGACCGGACTAAAAGTTAATAGGCATTTACTATTAAATTTGATCATTAAAATACATATGTAGATTTATTAGGTATCTAGAAACATCGTAATCTTTAAAATAAGTACATGTAGATACTTATATAGTTACTATCGGTAAATGGATATAAAAGCTCGCCTACTATTTCAATTTTGTTTTACACACTAGATTCAGATGATTAGAGAGTACTAGGTGACTTCGTATGCGTCACAGCCTTCTGTGTATCCCTATACAACATAGCCTATAGCGTTCCTCGATAAATGGACTTTCCAACAAATAAACAAACAAATAAATAAACTCTTCAGCTTTATAATATTATATTATAGTATAGATTATATTATATAGTATAGACTAGTATACAAGGTTCACGTGTCAGAACGATACAATTCGTATGATTTATTTGGTATAAAATAATATGCATCAATATTTCAATGTGAAAATGCTATTTAATATTTGCTCGCTTTGAACGTGCCTCATTAGGCAACAAATATTGGAATAACCACATTTTAGATCGTTTTGTTTGATTTAATGGTTGTATGCAATATTTAATGGTAGATATTAGGCAGGTAAAATATATAATTACTAGCTGACCCACGCAACTTCGTCTGCGTTACAAAGGGGTTCAAACAGTACCCGCAATGCCGTCGTATAAATAAGCTTTAATATCTATGAATATTTTTAAACGTACATAATACCGGTATTTCCTTATTAAAATAAATAAAATGGTATTTCCAGTTAATTATTATAAAATATTATAAATAACAATTCTAAAAAATAATAACTAGTGCCTATGGCATTATTATTTTATTTCAGATATGTTTATCAATACCTACCTACAACTTCATTTGCGTGAGGAGATTGTATTTTATGGAAAAAACCTATGCTTTTAGGAAAACCAGTTTATTTTTTATATTTCCAACCATAACACTTAATTTTATTTATTTATATATCTAAGCAAGCACTTACCTACATCAATAGAGATGCTATGTATTTAACCATCATCAAGACACAAACAGATTCGATGTTGCAGCCACACGAATTTGCCAAAGGCTTACACGGGCTTAATCACGTGACTAAGTAGTCCTTTGGAGATATCTAAATTGAATGCAGCGTTCTGTGGTTTAATTCCCCCACGCCTCAGGGCGCAGACAGTGTATTTCGTATCAATGTTTGTATTCGGTTCCCTTTGCTAAAGTTACGTTGATTGAACCCCTAACTAATACGTCCCTGTGGGATATTTTAGCAACATCAGTGTTATTGTTTCCTGATTAAAACTACTTCATTTATTTTTTTTCTTTCATTTAAAAAAATCCACACATCAAAGGATATCCGTATTCTAGTAAAATAAAATTGAAGACTTACTCGTACTAAACAAAACATTTTCTTTTGCTCTTCGCCAAGACCATTAAAGCACCACTTGCGTAAGATCGCACATCGCACTTAGCCTGGCCTTCAGAAAAAATTACGTATACAATTTAATGGTGCCATCTATCTATCCAGAGCATGTCAAATGAATTCGACTTGGTTTGAAATAAGACTACTCATATCTCATTGTCATGAAACCAACCTACTTCATCTTGAAGGAGCAGTCAAAACAAGAAAGTCGTTATATGTACTTAGTTGAGTTTAATCAAAAGTTGAAGTTAACCCACGTCTAAACAGCGTCTGTCCAAATAACATTGTATATTAGGAATATTTTATTAAAAATCAGAAAAAGGTGTCCCAAGTAACGGACGGTTAAATCCAAGGGAAACAACTTGTTTGGGATTCGTTCGGAAGTTTGGAAACGTAATTGATCGAAAAGCCGTGATCAAGGGCTCGGCGCGCCTGGAATATCAAGGACTTTACCGCTTCTCTGTTTAATTTTTGCTTTTCCATCATATTCAACCATAAATTATCGTTAAAGGGATTCGCTTGTGGGACTTCGGACAATCTACAAAATTTGAGATATTTATTTAGTATCACGTATTTAAATAACAAGTGATTTATCTACCACCATACCTATTTATTGTACCTACAATACAATAGCTACATTTCTTTCTTTATACAGATAGTTCAGTTGTAGTAGATTTTATTTTAACACAAGGATTCACCTAATATAATCGTCCTTCTAGAGTTTCAAGAAAGTTCAAATTTCCAGATTTGTTTATTTACAAAAGCAGACATACGAGTGGCCACATATTATTATTATTTGTAGGAATGAGGTGACCGTCACATAAATATATTCTGTAACCTAAAAAAACTATTATACTATCAACTTAAGTAGGATTTGTTAAACTGACACGTAGGATGAAATAACCAAACAAAATTCAAACTATCTTTAATCACGTTACCTATATCCAACATTCACAAAGTCATTTACAAATGTGAAACTAATTTGCAACATAAAGCTGCGTAGACACAACCGATAATACCCTGGGAACGAATACCGAGGACAGGCCATCTCGGCGGGATACGCAACGATACCGTAATCCCGTCGACGCGATCCCGACAGTGGGATTACACCAATCACTGATCTTAACGCTGGCAACCCTATTCCAACTGTCAAGATACTTGCAACTTACTCGATAGTTGATACCACTAGACATGAGATAACAACTTCTGATGCTGTTTTGATGAAATCAGTAAATTGCTTTTAAGTTAAAGCATTGAAGGTATCTGGTATTCGTTTGGTGGCTAGATTTATGATGCCATATATGATGCGTATTTAATAGAAAGAACAGTGAATTTGGCCACCTAGACTATTTTTATTTTTCAAACCAATGAAATTCAACCTCAATAAACGCAAAAATATGTAATCCCGCAACACAAAACCATATTAGAGAGAATTCTTAGGTTAATTTTATTATATTTCTCATCTGTATGACTGCTGACATAGATTTAATTGAAAATTGTCCGGAGCAAGACTAATGGGCTGTATCCCGAGCAGTGGACGCAAAACAGTGACAAGGTCGAGTGCCAGTAAATGCTTCGGACGTCCGTCACCGGCCAATTCTGCACTAAATGCATCCTACACACAAGGATGGTCGTTTTATTCGTACTGGTTTATTTCAAAACAGGAATAAATCATTGCATAAAACAGGATTATCTTAAATACATCATTAGCCATATTAACCACAAAAAGTCTAATTTTAAACCTGGATATAGATGTAGTTAGGTAGGTGTAGTATGTACCTACGCTGTGACATAAACCCAAATTATTTCCAATGACACCAAGTCGTGGTGGGCTGCACCTAGCTTTTTCATCGCTTACATATACGGATATGGATTTCTCCTTGATATTTCAGCGGCCTCAAACTCTATTAATACCTATGTATATTTTTCCACAAGTGTGTTCTTGTATTCAATGGGAGGATTCAAGAGCTTGTGTACTTACAAATAAAAAACTATACAAATATACATCCAATATGAGCCACAAACATATCTATAGTATTCAATGTCTACGAAACCCACTTTGGAATCCAATAGAGACTGGAATGTATAAAATAACTACATAGTCCGTATATTAATGTGGACAATGGGAAGATATTACAGAACGCAAACATATCTAAACAAAACCTTTCAGTCTTTGATTTGGGAAAATATATGTTCAAGCACAACAAATGATGTTACATGACAAAAGCATGAATACTCAAGGGAAACAACCGAGGATATTATTCACTGTTCGTCTCAGAGCGACCTTTAATTTCATTCCTTTACATTCGCAGGGATTTTTCGACGCATAAAATGTAATATTTGTTAGCGTGTAAAAAGAAACAAGCTATTTTTTGTTGGAACGACAAAAGGAATCCATGTTATATACAAAAAGTATGTTTCCTTTGAACGAACATATGGCACATAATATGTCGAAACTATTCTGCTTTCAATTTTCATATTACGCAAATCTTCAGTCACCCTGCATGAATGTAGCATTTAAAAAATGAACAAATTGAAATTAATAAAAATGATATAAGTTTAATAGGTACGCAGATATTATTTACTACGTATTATAAAATAATGAACAAAAAAAAACTGCAATTTACATAAATTGAAATGATTTTTTGATCACAGTTGTGAAATGTATAATTACGTTAATTGGTATATTTTGTGCATGACTGATGACCTGTTGACCCAAAAGAGATATAAAAGGATTCTAAATTTTTAAACAAAGGTTCAATTTGGGAATGTCATTCACTGCGTCCATTAGGCTAATAGCAAGACTGTGTTTCCGAAAGAGCCTTTTCGATTCAGGTTCGTCTTTCCAAATCGATAAATGTAGGTGCCAATGTTTTCTATCTTTTCTGGGCCTAAAATGTATTTTATGTCAAAAATAGCTCATATTTTTTTAAGGAAAAAATTACTGCAAGTCACATATATTTGAATTAGGAAAATCTTTTAAAACATGTCGAATAATTATTAAAGTATGGACAATGATAGTCTATTCGGATTCTTAATATTGTGATTGTTAAAATAACTAAACCCAACCTACACGCTATTTCAACCGATGTTCATTTTTCACAAAACTGTTAACCATTTTTGTTTTTGTTGCTTCCAACCTTTATAACAGCCGAGCAAACGATTTAAAATGTATCATTATTTCATAAACATGTCACAAGAGTTTATATATAGCTTCATAAACGGCGACTATCGCTTGCTGCTAGGGCGTTAAGTAGGCCACTGCATTATTGCGATTATCTCGATGACCAGTGACCGACAGTAAGTTCACGGCCAATATAATTCACTACAATCGCAGACATCACTTAGAGACAGGATGAAATGAACGTCATCTTATTTGATACCAGCTGGATATACGTATGAAATCATTGTTTATAATAAGAAAGACACAAAAGATCATTGAAAATAAGCATCCTGTAAGAGCAAGTTATGTGATGGTACGCAAATGTGTCTTAAGATTGTGTAGGTTAGTATGAAAAAGTTAGGAACTTATTTTAGGAGGAAATTCAAATAAAAATCCTTATATACCTGCCGAACACGTAACGTAAGCAACGCTCGAATACCATTAAGTAGAAGTCATACCGACTTACAAGAAGCACTACAATAACGATTATTGCTGCGATAATGATGACACTCAACGAAACGTTTTGTCTACTTACGTGTATGAACAATCCGTGGTTGAAACTCAACCTAACTCAAAAGTAATAACAAAGTTTTCGCACTGAAAGTAAATCAAATACTCGTTTGATAAAGAGGTCGAAATACGACAAGTAGGTAAATTCAAATAGAAAACTCTGTTTGTTTTGTACACAGTTTATACTTACTGTAGCTATATTACTTTTTTAAGATAACAAAACACACATTTACTCATGTAGGTATAGACGTCCAATACAATTTTGAAAGAATTTGAAAGTAGATATAATCGTGATTTATATTTTCTCCGGTAGAGATTTATCACGGAGGTCGAGAAGCGAATACTCCATCTTCATACGAGTGTTGAGTCTCGGAGGACGAGTATTGCGATAAATGACGCTATTTGTATAGATTTCACACAACGAACAGGTGCAACAAAGAACACATGCAACCAAATCTAAACTAGATTTCTCTTTTATGACCCAGTTTAAAATGAACTACATTTCGAGTAAACGAACGACGAACATGGAATTTCAAGACTAAAATATTTAATCTTAGCATCTAAGATACTTATTAATATGATTTAGTTTAATTCAACAGCTAATCAATTAAACGAATTGTGTAAAAGACAAACAATAGTTCAGGTATTTTGGAGTAATCCGAATAATGCTATTTCTTTTGAAACATTTCACATTTCATGCGAGTCAATTACCTATAGGTGGGTACTTCCTAAACCTAAATTCGTCGGGGTGGTAGAAAATTACCGTAGATAGGTATAATGGGAGGTTAGACTATTATGTCCCATAATTTAAAGGTTGTATCGATTGAATCGAAAACTATTTCGATCTAATTTAATTTTCTATAATTGTTGTAAAGGTCTGGTTACATTACTTTTCACTGTCCATACACGTAGATATATAAACACAAAAATACGTTAGTCAACTATTTGGAGCTGTACCTAACTATTTTAGAAATACACTTTAATATTTTAGAGAGCTTTTCAAAATTACCAACATATGTAGAGTTGGCACTCGTCTAAAATTCATATTGGTTTTGAAACGTTGAGCCCCTCGTCGCATTGCAGGTTGCACGGCCGATGCGCCGATGACCTACATCTGGCCACAAAGACTTATTCGTGCCAGAGGTTACGAAGACATAAAACGCTATAATACAACGCTGCCATTCACCTGCCACCTCATTTGAGTAGGAGTTTCAATGAAAGCTTTCAATTTTGTTGACTGACATTTCTCCCTGTAGGTATTGTTATGATGATCACCTCTTTGAATGAAACCTACATTCTTCATTTTAATATGTGTGGATATTATTTCCTTTAAGACATCTTATGATGTATCAACTCTAAGATAACACGATTTTAGTTAAATTATTGATTCGTAACATCATACATACAGAACATACCTAATGCTCGAAGCAATTTAAATATCTTGATGTGAATTAACTTATTACTTTATCTGAGGATAAACTTTGCTGTGTAATAAACTCAAAGGTTCCGAAAATTTCCATTTCTTTTAAATAATTATCTATCATATATCTACCTTCCTAAATGCTATTAAATATTAATTATTTTCTATAACGCATAAAACCTTTCAACATATTAAAGCCTTCCTCTTAACTCCAGTAATATCAATATTTCATTCTCTAAAAATATTACCTACTACGTAAACTTAATTTAAACCAAAATACACAAATTTTCTCATCATCCGATCCATTTATTCGGCATAAAATGTAATAAACGGGGCCCGAACAGTAAACCAAAGGCTCTCCACTATGGTAGGTAATCTATTTTGTTGAGTGTTTATTCATGCTTCAATTTATTGTCCCTGCACGATCGTATTTTGTAAAGCTTTATTTTCTCAGAAGCTACTCTATGCGAAGGAAAATACGCCAGAAACTGTCTCAGAATATACGTATTCATCTAATAAAATATGTATAGGTCTTGTATTATCATTTATGTTTATTAAAATAGACATAATATATTCTTTGTTTTTCTTTTATTTACGCGTATTTGATTAAACGTTTACCTACATCAAGAAAAACGGTTGAGGTAATAATGTTTATGTGTTTTATTTAAAATCGAGGAAAGTTAACTTAAGGACGAGAAGGTATATAATATCAATAGCAGTAGCAACACAACGACAAGTGTTTGGAAAACAGAGAAAAATCGTCCACTATGAAGTACCTATCTAAATGTAAAGGAAGCAGTTGCGCTGTAATTTTAAATTATTATTACGTATAATTTTCCTAGTTAAATATAAATTCAAAAAAAATGTAATTATAGTGGATGTAAATCTATTGATTTACATGGAAATATCTTGAACTGGAACTGGAATTTAAATATCCACAGTTTCAATGAAGTACCTGCTGTAAGTCTATTATTATGGATAGGTAATTACATAGATCGACTAGACGTGTTATTTGTAATGACTGAAAATAATAGACAGGCTTAGACCTAATCGATACGACTGTTAATGTACTCAGAATTTTGAATTATTTACTGTGTACCAATCTAACTGTATTACTGTTATAGGTCCAATTATTACAATCGTTCTTATTGTTAAAAATTGTTTTTATCATAATTAGTGAACATAATATCTATTCATTACAAACTCAGCTAAACTACCTACGGCCTATAAATCTCAAAACTTATATAACGACAACTGAAACATCAAGAGTTAAAACATCAAGAGTTAAAAGTATATTTCAAATATGAAACTAGAAGTGGATCGTGTGCTTTTCAATCGCAGAATTATGTTAATAAATTATTAATTTCGAAGTTCTTATTTGCTTTTAACGAAATAAACAAACCCGTAATATATACGATGATAGGTTAGATATTTTATTTTAATCAAACCCAAATCTCTAACATCGCTTGCTATAAATCTGACTAAAATGCTTTCTTTGTAAGAGAGAGATAGGGCCGATTTGCTTAGTGGTGCCACAATAACTATTCGCCAGATGGAGGAAATGGTCTATAAAAGGTGCAACATTCTAGTAATACCTAATGGTTATCAGTAACCTTGCGCTTTAACGGCCTTTTCATTGTATGAGGACATAAACTAAAAATACGATATCAATAATATTATTTTATGTAACATTGATCTATTCGTTTAATAGGTAAATCTTTGTTCCAGATGATTAAGACAGATTATACCTAACTACCAGCGCAACGTACCTGCTAACGAATTCCAAATACAAAATAACTACCTAAAGTAGCCTCGTAGTTATGACCAGTTACAAAAGCAGTTACATAGTTTGTAAGTCTTTGCATAAATAATTCTAAGCTTTAGTTAAGCATAAGTAATACCTACCTACGTATCCGAACCGCAAAAGTTTGAAACTAACAATCTTAACATTGATGCTGGTCGAATTGTTTGAAACACTGACGAACCCTCTCAAAGCTAGTGATATCCAAACTATTCCGACGGTCGGCTTTTGTAGGCACGAATCGATTTCCATTACAGTAGCAATCTCGAAAATCGACTGGTAATAATAAGAATCTTGCTATAAAAATGTAGAACCACCAACAACATAATATATGGGTACTCATATTATCCGCTGAGTTTCTTACCAGTTCTTCTTAGGGTGGTGGTTATTTTTCTTTGTCCGAACTGGGAGTAGCTTTTAACGTAAACAATAATGAGCATATCAATGTTAAAAAATAAAGTATATTTCATTTCTTATCGATAAAATGACATGAAAGTTTTATTTCAACAATTGAGCATTCATATGAATTATTTATCTATAATTTATTTTAGATAGAAAGTTAGTTACAGCTTTAGCATATTACCAACATATAAAAACATTTGTTCTAAAAAGTGTAAGATTTTGTACGAAAAATGTAGGATTAACCAAAACTTGCTAACTTTATTCTCACATAGCCATATCTTTACCTTTTTTGGCTTATCTTAACCCTTTTCCACCCTCGTCCAAACTTAAAAGCTAACGTTACTAACGAAATACCATTTCAATATTATAGTATAGTTCATAAGTATCATAGCCATACGTAAATGCTTTATGAATGTCGATCTTATCTAAATCATGCTAACGACATTTAAATTGATATTCTTTTGTAATTTAATGAATTTGAAGGTTAATTCATAAGAGCGTGTAGGTATTGTACATTTACATATACACACTGTACATTTAATACTACTTGTATTATACCATCCATATTACAGCAGATATTAATTTGATTATCAAAAGTAGAATGGATTAAGCAGTTTCAACCTATAAAATAAGGATTCAAATAAAATCACTTTAAATAATATCTCATTATATTTAATTGTTTTTTCACTAGTAAATAATGAGTATTATAATGTGGTGCACTGAAAATTAGGAGTCGGATTGCAGAAATGTACCTACAGTAAATACAACAACAATGCCATCAAACAAGAGGTGTGTAATTGTATTCATATGCTATTTATTACCTACCATAAGAGTTTCTAAGATCTCCTCATCACTACTAACCTAATATACAATACAATCCAGTACTCTCATTTATAAAGCATCGAAAATAAACATATGAACTTGGAAGTGTGTCACATTCCTAAGTGGGGCATGTCATGTCTGATATGAGTAATTGCCATGAATGTGTAAACTGTATGACGTAGGGACTACGGCCGAAGGAGCTACGATATGCCGTGTGTGGTGTAGTTGTCGCGTAGACACCAAGCTGTAGCGAGTGACAGACGTACCAACGAAATTGTTGTTAATCTTGAAGAAAACATGTCTGGATTAAAGTTTTGGCGTAAGCCGATTATGTTTGTCTGGACTGCACTCCTCATTTCGTTAAGTAGTAAGTTTTTATTACAAAGTTGCAGTTGCTTAAAACCCCCGTTAGTACTGATGAATGCGCTGTCTAACTTTCTTCATTTGTTTGGCAAATTTTCTTCGTTTTTCCCGGTGAATTCAAGTGTAGAAACGAGATGAGAGTGACGATGCGACTGATTTTTATCGTATAATAATGTGTTCAAGATCTTATCAACCTTTTGTGCTCGGTTAAATCAACCCAGACATTTCATTTAATAAAAAAAATATGCAAAATTATATGACTAGCGTCTTTTTTAATATCGGTTAAAATGATTAGAAACCTAACCTAAGTGTGATACCTTCTATAGAAAGTTTTTTATGTTAATTTAGTCAAGTGCTAACTATTTTATTTGCCTTTTTGTTTTCAGTTTAGAGTAGTAGTAGGTATAATAAAAGGAAGTTTATTTATGTAGTTATGTATAAATAGTTATTGAAACATCGGCCCAGTACAACTAATTATTAATAAAATTTAATTCCATGTATTACAATACCATGTGAAACAGCTTTGAAAGTCACTTTAAAATATTCACGAAGTTTCAAACAACCTTCGGAACAAGTGTAAGACTCCCATCAAATTACATAAAGACAATTACACTTATCACGTACACGTGTTGTTTTAAGTCAAAGTTTAGATCCATTTGTTTGATTAATTTCGACTTGATATAGTTGTAATTGTTTTAAATTAGTAATTTGAATGCAGAAAATAAATTATTATTTTTTTAAATAAGTAGATAATTTATTATTCAATACTTTATCTTTGGGCACTACGTACCTTGTTTGATAGTTTTTTTTCCCAGTAGTTCAGCCCTACTACTGTTCTGATCTTAGCTGCTGACCGGATGGGTCGTCTCCTAAGACAACAAAAAAGTAAAATAAAAATAAATAATAAAACCTACTGATGCCGTAGACTAACTTTTAATACCAACCTCTATGTTTCTTTCGTTTATCCAATAACCACAATGGTGATTGAACATTTGTCAGACGTTAACACCTTCGAATTACGTCTTAAATCATATCTGAAAAGATAAATGTAACACGTTTCACTCCTTTCCTCAATTCTTTATCCGGAAAAAAATTACCGGTGATTCTGTAAGCCGGATATCAGAAAAATAAATACGGGTGAACAAATATTTGGGGTAACTGTGCGCAGTAATCAACGCTCCGCAGCTGGCGTACACTGCAGCGTGAATAAATGATTATGCACTAGCCACCTCGCTCATTTCACAATGAATTAGTTAGATGTTTTCGCATCACACAGTCAAATACAATCTACATCATTCTATTGGGTTATTAGGTTACTGCTTTATTAAAATTTACTAATAATGTTTTGTCTAATTTCAAATGCGAGTTGTAAGTAAATATGCGACTAGACTTGTTTACCATACTGATTGACTTGTAGGTATATGTACCTCGCTTAGGTAACAATGCGAAATCAACTGCGAGCGTTGCTTTTGACATCTTAACTCTTAAGGACTAAACTACTTGTAACTAATTCTAGTTCTTTGAAATGGAGATAAAATTATAAATAGTTTATAAAGTTTGGCTTTGTCCTTATAGGTAAAGTTTTAGGAAACGAACCACGAAAGTGCTATTGGTGTGGTCCGTTAGCCGAGCAGGTACACCGCAGCCACCGAGCTCCGCCTTGTAACGTCAGCGACCTCCATGAAACTACTTGCGATGAAGGATATAAACATTGTGCTATAGTGGCTATGACACCACGTAAGTTACAAAAATTTTAGTCCCTTATTTAGGATCTTAATAATAGCTATCAATAATATATTAACAGCACCTTGTCTTTAAGCATTAAAAACATTAAATAAATTATGAAATATATTAACTAAACTACGACTTCACCTTCTTAAGAAGATATCTAGGTATAAGTACCTATTCGGTATTTCTAGACTCTAACATTGCAGATATCTATAAGTGATGTTAACCACCAACCGTCAATCGTCTGTTCAAGATTGTACGCTACCAGATTCTATTGAGTAATAAATATAAACAAACTAAAGTACTTTAAACCAAAATAAACATGGGAAAAGGTTTGGGTTGTTCCCAGCCCCTATCAATTATTTAGAAAATAAATATTCCAACGTAACTTAAACCCATGGTTACAGACATTAGGGTTTATTTCAAACTAGGGCGATGTCTAGTGACGACCTAGTATACCTACTAAAATTAGGTTATTATTAATGTTTGTTGTTTTCTAGCTTTTACAGAATCGAGACTGTGCGTCAAACTCTACAAACCGGAATGTTACTCTGTATTTTGCAATTCCACTCGAACATGGCGGACAGTTTGCCCATGTCGTGGTGACCTTTGCAACGGTCGTAACACCGACAAAGAAATAAAAGCATTTACCGATTTACGCAAGCACGTTGCACAGAGACAGAAGCGAAATCTCATATCGGGCAATTTCATTAACAGTAGAAAATATCAAATTAATAACATTAACGTCACCAACAATGTATCTGAGGAATTGAATGCAATGGATATGGATGTGATTTCCACTATCGGAAAACCAGAGAGCTTAAAGACTGAAAATGGTGGAAACTCCGATGAAACAGAAGTAGAAACTATGAAAATGGAAGATACTACTACGATAAATGTTGAAGAAGTGCAAATCGAAAACTCAGTGCCAACTGGAACTGTAGCAGAGTTCGTTGAAACAACGCAATCTAAGGATATGAATGCCTTACAAGAAACTAAAGGAACCCAATCACTACCAACTCCAGAAGCTCTACAACAAAACGCTAGTCCCGTTGATAAGGCAACTGAAACGACTACAGACACCACCATACAAAGCATGAATGAAAACAAAATGGAAACTAAAACTGCAACTGAACCGACTATGACAACACAACCCAGCAAGAACAACACAGCTGTAACAATTAATAATGTTATGCTCACACCAATAATAAGTGTTTTACTGCATTTACATATGTAATTAAAAATAGAAATACGTAGTTTAAAGTAAGAATATTAAAAGAACACATGTTTGATCTCATTGGTGGCTTTAAAATTACTAATAATTTCCTCTACTAACGAGAAACACTTTAGTTCATGCTATCAAATAAACAATTTTCAATGTGATATTAGAGTAGCTATGATGTACAATGTAGATTCACTGCATATTGGCACAGAATAAAACACAAGAATCTGTCTATTGTTTTTATTACCTTAATCAAACATAAAATCATATTGCTTAGGTATATTAGGTTCTCGATCTCTGTTGAGTTTTTCGAGATATTTACTGCCTTGGGCGTAAGCTTCTCTCATGTCTGATTTGAAGGGTTTTTCAGACACTCTTTTCTTACTAACAGGTCCATAATAGTCATATGTAGGAGGAGGAGCTATTTCTGAACTATTTGAATCAAATTTTCTCTTTTTTGATTCTTCAATATCTGACTCATAATCACTTAATTCATTTACTATAGGCGTATGATCGCGCTGTGTCTCGAAATTTCTTAAATTAATGGTAGTTTCTTTGCTTGAAAAATATAATCCATTTTTTTTCTTCGAAATATTTTCTTCTGCAAGTTCTTTAGTGATTACTTCTCCTATAATAGGAGGGGGTGGTGTTTTAGCTCTAGGCCTCACATCAGCCCAAGTTTTAATTGATGTGGAAGATGATTCTTCAGAATTGACTATTCTTCCTTTAACATCAAAAACAAAACTGGATTTGTTCTCAGATGTC
Organism: Trilocha varians; assembly: GCA_030269945.2. NCBI lineage: Eukaryota > Metazoa > Arthropoda > Insecta > Lepidoptera > Bombycidae > Trilocha > Trilocha varians. The sequence goes on along the minus strand of AP028277.1, from coordinate 4,972,761 downwards.
GTAGGTGGAGCGAACTCATTTATTCTCTTGTCCCTTTGCTGCTCGATGTATTCTTCTTGAGTCAATTCGCGGAACTTCTTAACTTTGTCTTCTACGCCTTCTTTTCCTACATCCCACTCGCGAACGTACGCTTCTCTTAACTTTTGCCTTTCTTTCTCTTTTTCTTCTTTTAATTTGTTTTCCTCTTCTATTGCCTTTTCTTCTGCTTCGTTTCTCTGTTTTGTTAGAAACTCGAGTAGACATGCAGAGAAGTCCTTTTGATTTTCTACAACAATTTTGTTTAATTAGTAAAGTTATTATAAGACTAATGCCAGTTTTTTTATAGACTCCAATTTTACCTTTATCAATATTCTTTGTTTTGTACAAATGTACACTTAGGTGAATTATCTAACATCCACCAAAATGTGGTTAACATAATATTTTTTTAGTTAACATAATCAAAATTTATGAACAGTGCTCTTCAAAACATAAACAATCAATAATCATAGTAGTATCCAATGATCTAGACATTTGGTTTTTTAAAGCAAGACTATTGAAATTATGTGATAGTTTTATGGAATAAATAAGAGTGTAATACTTCTTTTTCACTATCCCTAGTCAGCTCAATAGTGTTTAAGTATAATCCATCACCTAAACCTAATATGGTTGGGGACTTCGTCTGCCTACATGGCAATAAAAAAAACATAACATCTAAAGGTTTTTCTCGAATGTACAGGTTTCTTTATGATATCTTCCTTTATTGTTTAAAGCTGTCTTTTTAAATAATATATAATTTAACCTGGTGTTGTTTCTGGTGGTAGTCCAGCCCTAGCCCGCTGCCTGGCTCGGGCTGCAGCAACTCTAGCCGCTATCAACTCATCACGTTTCTTCCTCAATTGTTCAGCCTCTTCCTGTCTTTTCAAAGTTTCTTCTCGCCGTTTTATCAACTCTTCCATTTGCTTGCGACGTTCGGTCTCATCAGTACTGAACGAATAGTAACCAACGCCGTGTATTCTTGCCTCTAAAATCACAAACTCAGATTATTTTACTAGAGTTCTAACTTATAAAAATGGAGTTATGGTTAGTAACTACGCTGCCAAGTATCTTTTATGATATTGAGTATGTTCTGCAATAAGTGCATGAGTCATATGTGACTCATTTATTTATGAAAGTACATTTAAAAAATTTTTGATCATCAGTCTTGTGATTCTTTGTACCAATAAGTTTCTAGTGTGACAAGAAAATTTTTTTAATGAAAAATTTAATTGCTGAGAATTACAAATTCTAACTTGAAGTTTAAAAAATTTAGAATGTTAGTCAAACCAATGATTAAGCTAAAAGGAAGAAAGACTAACCATCAAACAATAAATCCTGATAATGTATATCTTTATCTTTTCCAAGAAGGTCGTTTTCTTTTTCTTCCCATTTTTTTCGAAGTGATTGCAGATAATCATTAGTTTTTTGTACCAAGTAGGGTTTTTCAGAAGGCTGTAAACAAAAAACAATGATCAAAATTGGGCGGGGCAGGGTGCATCCTAAATTATACGGAAAGAAGTTAGGATGGACACTGGCCTGTTACCTACTGTCGGTCCGACGGAGGTATCGGCGAATGGTTATAGGGGAAGTGCAACAGTCACGATAACACCTCTATAACAAGACTAGTTGTTGGTGTATGCGTCGAGCGACAGCGCCGTGCGCAGGTTAAATTTGAACACACACGTGTACAGAGTACACAATGTACCACTCTGGTGCAGCCCCCTGTGTACGGCGCTCTCGCTCGGGGCACGCACCTTCCTTCTCGAGGTTGCCGCCCGTTATTGGTTCAATTCCCTCAGAAATGAACGTAACTGAAACAACTAGTCGTCGTCCCATTGAATTTCCCACCTTTCCTTTCCTTATCATTCCCATCAAAATTCAGCTGTGATATCTTTGTGGTCGTGTTATTACGGCCCCTTCAACACAAATAATGATGTTGAAGGGGGGGGGTTACGACCACCTGCGTGTTTGTGCCGTGCACGGTGACCCGTACCGGGGGATGAAGGAATCCTGGCAGTTGAGCAGACGGTGGCCGGCGGTTGATGTCACCCTATGCAACACACTGCTTCGGACTGGATTTCCCTTCAAACGGGCGGTCGGAATGTAGCCAGTTCCGATCAATCGGCTGCGGTGTCCGGTCAGACGGCCACCAGGCGAGTCTCCTTGTGCAGGGGGCCTGACAACGGGGCTGCTGAATCTCAAAGGTGGGGTCCTCTGGGAGGAGGTGGTCCTTAGTTGCTCAGGTTTTCTGCATGGGGGGGCTATACCTTGTTCGGTAGCCCTGGTGCTTTAAAGCATCCCCATATTGAGGGCTCGGTGGAGGGTGGGGAGCCGAACGGGTGAATTGTTAATAAAAGTCAAGCATGGACAAACCAATAATACAAACGCCCAAAAAAATTGCTCTTCTTGCAAAAGGAGAGGACAAAGTCTTGTCGCAAGGCAAGAAAACAGGTCGAGGGGAAAGAGCGACTGGTGAGCCAGCTCGGTCTTCTGGGCTTCCGCAAGGAACTCAGGATACTAGCAGCGACCGGTTAGTACTACCCCAGTTCACTCGAGTTACCCAACGGGGAGTCGGGGAACGAATGGAGGGGAGTGCAAGTCGGAAAACAGATCCTCGCAAGAGGGCTCTGCTTACTGGCAGCACACTCACCACTCTACCCCACACCTCTAGGGAAGGTAGAACGAAGGAAGCAAGCGGTGATGCTAGGCTAACTGGGCCTCCGAAAGGAGTCCAGACGCTAGGCGACTCGCGGGCAACCACGTCTGCCAACCCGAAGGTGCACCCGTTGGGTGCTAAAGCTGACAGCGGTGATGCAACGGCGACTGAGACCGGGACGACGAGGCCACCCTTGACGACCGGTAGCGGCACCCGAACACTGACCGCTGCAGCATTGGCCAGAAAAATGGCTAGAAAGATGACGGGAGCAGAGAGGAAGAGAAGGGCTAAGCTCCGTCGTCAGAAAGGAGAGGACGACACGAAAGTGGAGGGCCCTCAAAAGCGCATCAGGGATCAAGTCAGCGACGACACCGTCCCTTCCACTAACACCGCAAAGATGCCTAGACTAGGCTCTTACAAGGAGGCACTAGCGGGAAGGAGAATGGCAGTAGTTGCTGAGGAACATCCGAAGGAGTCACTATCGGCCAAGGGGGCGAAGGTTGTGCACGGCATGATCTTCAAGCAGATGCTTGCCGAAGGCAAGAAACCCCGTAAGCCAGTAGTGAACGTAGGCAGCTTCGTTACCGGTGCCCTGCACATTATCTGTCCTGATGACGAGGCTGCAAGATGGCTGGAGTTTCTCAACGGTAAGACCGCGGAGGGATCCACCCTAAAGGTAGTGGAAGCGTGTGATCTTCCGAAGCCAATCAAGATGGCATGGAGAACACGCACCATTATCGACGTAGACGGAAGCGAGGCCTTGCAGCTGCTGCAAATGGTGAACCCAGAACTGAACACCGAGTGCTGGAAGATTGTAGCAGCCCAGACTGATGAAACCTACACCAGGTACATCATCATGATGGACAAGGACTCTGCTGAGTTTATTAAGAAGGCACAGTACAAGCTGCACGCTGGTACGGACTACAGTGTCTTCAAACTGATGGAAGAGAAGGAACCGATGGCGACAGACATCAAAGTTGACGCTGCGGTCGACTCAAAGGCGCAACCGAATACGGTGGCGCGTAAAGAACCAAGAGAGGAAGTACCTACCAACACCGAAGAGGACGCTCTCATAGCGTTAGAGAAGGAGCTCATGGAGGACGAAAACATACCCATGAGCTCGGACACGGAAGGAGAGGCCATAGGATTGGATGCGCTGTACCTAGAGGACCACCCGTGCAGGGGCGATTCGGATTATTCTGAACCGCCTCTGTCACCTCGATAGCAGCAGCCACAATGGTATTAAGGTGTGTACAGATAAATCTACAACACAATAAGGCTGCCACGGCCCTTCTGGCTCGTGAGCTGCAAAAAGATAAGTTTGACATAGCTCTAATTCAAGAACCTTATGTTTATAAAAATGTAATTAGAGGACTAGGGAGCTGCAATGGTATCATCCACTATGACAGCTCTACGGATAAAGCAAGAACATGCATATTTGTAAGGAATGGCATCGATGCCATCCCTGTTTCTGCTTTATGTTTCAGGGACCTCACGGCAGTGAAGGTCCACTTAGAGGAGGGGAGCGGCCGGAAAACCATCATAATGGCCTCTGCCTACCTACCGTACGAGGAGAAGGACCCGGTATCTCCAATATTGCAGGACCTGGTCAACATAGGTATGAAAAACAGAACAGAAATTGTTATAGGGTGCGACGCTAATGCCCACCATACAGTGTGGGGTAGCTCAAACACCAATAAAAGGGGAGAACAACTTCTAGAATATGTGGTAAGTTCTTCTTTACAGATTATCAACAAAGGCAATAGACCGACCTTCGTCACTGCTAGAAGAAGAGAGGTCATTGACATCACGCTAGCGTCGAATGATGCGAGCAAAAGGATCAAGGATTGGATCACCTCTGAGGAGATCACACTATCAGATCACAGGTATATTTGTTTCAATTATGACACTATACACAAAGTTAAAAACACTTGCAAAAGGAATCCAAGGAACACCAATTGGGCCGCCTTCAAAAGCGACCTAAAAAGGGAACTCGGTGACCCAAAATGCAAACTGAACTCTGTACTTGATATAGAGTTCGAAGCAGATAGGATTGCATATGCAATCAACAAGGCTTGGACACAAAATTGTCCCATAAAGGTGAGGTCCGAAAAGAAAGTTCCCTGGTGGACCACAGAGCTAGCCAGCCTGCGGAAGGAAACCAGGAAAGCTTTCAATAGGGCAAAGAAAACTAAGGACTTTGGACCATATACAAACAGTCTGACGAAGTTTAACACAGTCCTTCGGAAGACTAAACGAAGGTCATGGAGGCAACACTGCGAAAGTATCGAAACTCTCCCTGAGAGTATGAGACTAACGAAGGCAATAGCTGCGATAAAGGCCAATCCTCTAACAGTAGTAAGAGATGAAAGGGGTAAATGAACAGAATCCGGGAAAGAAACTCTAAACGTCATGTTCAGAACCCACTTCCCTGACTGTATTATGGATAATAATATCGGAAAAGTTGCTGATGATCCCATCACTTGTAGTGAAGCAAAACTACAAACAACAAAATATGATTGGGACACGGCGAAAAAGATAGTGGATCCAAATAAGGTCAAATGGGCACTAAACAGCTTCGGATCGTTTAAGACACCAGGGCCAGATGAGATCTATCCTATCATGTTACAGGAGGGTACCACTATCCTCAACCCGCATCTATGCAAAATATATAGGGCCTGCATCGCCTTCGGTTACACACCGCATGCATGGAGACAGGTTAAGGTAATCTTCATTCCAAAACCAGGAAAAGATGATTACGAACAGGTAAAATCATACAGACCAATAAGTCTATCGTCCTTCATCCTCAAGGGTCTGGAGAAGATGATCGATAGATACATTAGAGAGGGACCACTTAAGAAGTTCCCTCTTCACAGGTTTCAGTGCGCCTACCAGCAAGGCAAATCAACTGAAACGGCGCTGCATCATGTGGTAACAAAGGCTGAAACTGCACTGGATCAGAAGGAACTCTGCCTAGCAACATTTATTGACATTGAAGGTGCATTTGATCGCACCACCTTCAAATCCATAGATGCAGCAGCTCAGGAGCATGGGATTAATAAAACCCTTCGTAAATGGATAGGGAACATGCTCAAAGGAAGAATGGTCACCTCCAGCCTGCTGAGCGAAGGGATAAGAGCACTCACCACTAAAGGGTGTCCACAGGGTGGAGTTATTTCTCCGCTCCTGTGGTGCCTAGTGGTGGACTCACTTCTGAAGGAACTCAGCGGTGGACCATACCATACCATAGGATACGCCGATGATGTGGCGAACATGGTGTCAGGCAAATTTGCTAACACTGTATCGGAGCTCATGCAAGGAGCTCTACAAGTTGTAGAGAAATGGTGTAACTACAACCAACTCTCTGTCAATCCAAAGAAAACAACAGTAATAATATTTACGAGAAAGAGGAACCTAACAGATCTTAAACCTTTAAGTATGTTCGGAACCGTATTGGCGGTCTCAGAGGAGGTAAAATATCTTGGAGTAACCCTAGATAAAAAACTTACCTGGGGATCGCACACAGGAAAGATAATCAACAGAGCCGTAAAGGTCTTCAACATGTGTAGAAGCACTTATGGAAAGACCTGGGGCCTAAAACCAAAGGTCCTACAATGGATATATAGTACGATGATTGACGACCGATGATCACATACGGCAGCATCGTGTGGTGGCCTAGAGCAAAACTAGAGACATGCATTCAAGGTCTGCGAAAAGTGCAGAGGCTCGCATGCATGGCTATTACAGGGGCCTTCAAGACTACTCCAACAGCTGCGATGGAGCGCGTCTTAGGTCTAACGCCTCTTCACATAGAGGTACAGGTGATGGCTAGGAAGGCACTTCAAAGGCTGAAAATCAACAGCCAATGGAATGATAAACAACCAACAACTAGACACACGACATGGGAAAGTGATGGGAACCTTGACAGAATACTCGACATGATCTGCGACAAGATAACTCCCATACACATATTCGACAGGAATTTCCGTCTGCACATACCAAGCAGACAGGAATGGCAAGATGGATTCATAGAATCCATTAAAGATGGCCTGTTATTTTACACCGATGGATCCAAGATGGAATCGGGAACAGGTGCAGGTGTATTTTCCAAAGAGCATAGTTTACACTACAGTCTTGGTAAGTACACGACGGTCTTCCAGGCAGAAACATATGCAATATATGCCTGCGCAGCTGTGAACATGGGCCTCACAAATAAGGACATCCACATTCTCAGCGACAGCCAAGCAGCCCTGAAGGCACTGATGAATTACAGGGTCGAATCAGGACTGATAAGAGATTGTATCCACACTCTTAACCGGCTGGGAAGACGCAATAAGGTTAGACTAACATGGGTACCTGGCCATGTAGGTATCGAAGGTAATGAGAAGGCTGACGAACTAGCAAGAAGGGGGTCTGAAGAAGACCCCATAGGACCCGAACCCTTCACTGGATTATCAATGAGGACAATAGGGTCAGCATTGAGGGAATACTCAGATAACATATCCACAATAGAATGGAGATCCCTACCAGGCTTGAGACACTCGAAAGAGTTCATAAGCAAAACCAATTCACATAAGGCATCTGGGCTTAGTAAAAGTAAACTGAGACACCTTATGGGTGCCCTAACGGGGCATTTTGCCACCAGGGAGCACCTATGTAGGTTAAAGTTGGCTACAAGCCCAGTCTGCAGATTCTGTGAAGAAGACACAGAATCAATGCATCACATATTATGTGCATGCGACGGCCTGGCAAGGGTAAGAATGAACGCATTGGGTGAAGGATACCCGGACCAATGCGTGTATAAGTCCTTGGCGCCAAAAAGAATTGCAGAATTAATGCAATCACTTTTTGAAGCCGAGGAATAAAGGAAGGGGTCGTGATACAAAAGATCCGATTGGGTCGAAGTGTCAGGTGATTACAGGCACCACCCCAACAACCAAGATAGATAGATAGATGATCAAAAAATATACATAGTGGTATAAGAATGAAAACAATAATATAAAACTATGTATCATTACCTCAGTAGAAGTGTTTTCTATATTTTTACCATTATCCATAACACGCATAAGTGCCTCATCTCTCATCATATACATTTCCAAGTCTGACTTGTGACATTTCCTGGTTCTACCAAGACAGTCCGTAAACTCAACCCTAAAACATTTTTTTTATTTACACACACAGGTATAAACAATCTTGACTATCAATGAGCTAAATTTTATAGATAATTATTTTAATTTCTATATTAACTATTAGTTTTCATTAGACAGTGTATTATTTCATACCAGTCATCTTCATCCTTATAATTACTTGCGCTAGATTCCGTTGATTCAGTGTTGGATGTATTTTCTACAATAACTTTTTTAAGTTCTTGTTCTTGTTGTTTCTTTGTGTTAAAATCTACTAAGAATTGTCCTGCTAATTGGGAGCTTCCAGCACTATCTGATAAGTGATTATAGAGCTCTGCCTTTTTCTCTAAGGCTATTCTGAAACAGACCATAAAAGCAGAATTATGCAATGAGTGGTAACAATTACTTTTAATGGTAACTAAAATTATTACTATTTTATAATTACTTAGATTTTCTGGAAGCCTGTAGTTCTTCAACATCAACAGCTTCTAAACTTTCTTTGAAAGTTTTTCGAGTTTGTTTTTCTTTCTTTTCAGATTTTGCTGAAGGGGGTTTAAAGTTCTCAATTTTGTGCTGTGGCAAATGCTTTTTTTCTAATACCTCCTCTTGTTTCCGTAGTAGTTCAGCTTTCAGGCTGAATAGCTGATAATAATCATAAGATTAATAGGTTAAAAAGTATTTTTTTAAAACAAATGGATGAAGTTTCAATAAGCTCTAACCACAAGGTGATAAATTTGTACTATTAGAATTTAAAAAGTAAAACAACATTAAGATTGGTTTACAATAAATTTTACATTAAATTAAAGATATATGTCTTAAAAAACTCTTTATCATACTTTATCAATTTTTTTTATAATTGTCCATATACTAACCATGGATTTGTTAAACAATATTTTCTTAGAATTTTGTTCTTCCATATTGACTTAATTTCCTATTTGTATTTAAAACTCAATCTTGCTTTACATAATATTGTAGCAAATTTGTGAACGTTGTAAACAAATACATTACACATACGTTACTTGACCTAATCTGTGCCGCTTGAGTAAAAATTATCGATATTTAAAAAAAAAAATCGATAATTATCGTCGATCTTTTAAATCTCGATTCATCGATAATCGATTTTTTTTTTCTGGATATCAAGTTCGATATTTATTACCTGACAGTAAAATCCTTCACTTTACACTTTACCGTGGGAATTTAACTTGTTTCGAACGTGGCTTAAAAATAATTAAAACAGAGTGCTTCTCATGTCGACTTCTGATAATTATTGGTTTGAGTACATTATTACATTGTGATGTTTTGAATTTAGTAAAACAACATGATTACCAATTTGTATTTCATTTTTGATATCCACATCACTATACTTTGACAATTTGCAAATATTTCGAAATAAATCGACAAAAATCGATATATCAGAATATCGATATTTTGATACGATATGAATCGATAGCTTTGAATAATATCGATTTATCAAATATCGAAATTTTTCGTTTGCCCATCCGTGCACATTACACAATACTTTTTTTTTGTGGCATTGGATACAGGTTCGTAAACCTAATTACACAAAAAAATGACGAACACAGATTAGATTAAGGCGTGCCCACACTCCTAAAATAGTATTGTCAATACTTGTGACAGAAGCAGTGATGGGATTTAAAAGTTTAAACAATTTAATTGTAATGTTAGCAATAATAGCGTTTGAGTAGCATGCACTTAACATCTTTTAGATATTGAAATTGTGTTATTTGTATATACCTCCTGGTATATGCATATTTTAAAAATTATAAGACCACCTGAATAGTAGACTTACGATGTTAAAATTGACATTTTTAACATTACATGATTTTGGAACTCGATCCTAAAACATAATTAAGTTTTTCAAGTATTAGTAATCGTAAAACATGCAAGTGTTATTTTTGAAAATGTGCTTTTAAGTAACACTTTCTTTAACATGCTATTTTTTTTCGTATCTTTTCCCATCCCACGTTCGAAAGTATTGACAATACTATTGTAGGTGTGCGGGCACGCTAAGAGAGCTGTGAATTTTCTATTAGTTAATAATTAAAAATAATAATATAACAGAACTTTTGGTACGACATCACGGTCTCTTACCCTAATTTCGAATATTTAAAGGGTTATAATCTCGATTTAATAAACAACCATTGTGTAGCAAAGCTTAATGTTAGCTGTGAAGATAGACACTTATAATTTATAATGTTGGCAGCCACAGCTGCCATTTGCAACAAGATTTGTCCTAAATTGCTAATTTCATGGTCATTTGACAAACTTCCTACTGGCCGTGACGAAAGACGATTGATCATTGAGTTTTTTATACAATTACAAAGGAAAAGTCATATTTTATCTTAATATTAGTATAGTTTTTGAAGAACTATTGCAAAAGTTTGTTAAATTCATATGCACTAACATCACATCGTGTAATAGCTGAATAGCTGTAAAAACCAAAATGTCAACTCCTGCAAGAAGACGCCTGATGAGGGATTTTAAACGGTTAGTGTCCAAAATAGATGTTTATTTCTGTATACTGATGTTCTAGATTCTTCAGTAAACGATTTTTATAGTTTCCATTCTTAGAAGGTGAAGGTGTTGTGCTGATTCATCAAATTACATCACAATGATTTTAATCGATTTCTATGATCCACATTTCGTTGTGTCGCATCTTGTATACAAATTGTTACTTACGTACACAACAGAAAATTAATAGATACAATTTAAACAGTCATACACAGTGTTTAGTGTTTGGTTTTAAAGTTTCATACTATATTAACTTTTCATTTCTTCATCTATCTATATTAAAGAATTCTCTATCTTCAAACAAATAATTTTACGAACAAATATATAGAAATTACTATTATCACTATTCAATAGCTTTTTATGATATTTGTTTTGACATTTTGTTGCTTTTAATTATGAAATTGTCAGATAACCATATAAGTAGAAACTTATTAATTTTATAAATTAAAATTTTCAGTTTACAAGAAGATCCACCAACAGGTGTCTCAGGAGCGCCGACTGACAACAATATTATGATCTGGAATGCTGTGATATTTGGTCCGCATGACACTCCATTTGAAGATGGCACATTTAAACTCACAATAGAATTTACAGAAGAATATCCAAACAAACCTCCGACGGTGCGATTTGTTTCAAAGATGTTTCACCCAAATGTGTATGCAGATGGTGGTATTTGCTTAGACATTCTGCAAAACAGATGGAGCCCTACTTATGATGTCTCAGCGATACTTACTTCTATACAGGTATCATTCATATATTATATATCTTGAGGTCCCAAACTACTGATTAATAACATTTTAGTACAAAACCTTGTAATAGACTAATCTTCATAGTTTCAAGATTATAGTTAAGTAGTAAGCACTTGCTAATCATGAAACCACAAAATATAATAAATTGTAAATTTTTATGGTGCTATAAATATGTATTATTAATATAATCATTTAGGTGCACTTTAGTAAAATCATCAAATAGTAACAATGTGTTATTATTTGTTGTTACCCTTTAGAATGAACTATTTCAATATTTGTTTTTGTAATTAGCTAATACATTAACAGCCAAAAGAAAATAACAGTGGAATATCCTGTACCAACCCATTACTGCCCACTGTTGGGCTCAGGTCTCCTCAGAAGAGGGATTAGGCATAGTCCACCACGCTTGCCTAGTGGAATATAATATATGTATATTGTCTAGGTATTCATTCAACTGGGATTGGCAACAAAATTGGTTTGTTTACTTTTGCCAAGTCTGTGGAGTTGTGGGAGGAGCCAAAATTGAGCACAGTTATAATATGTTTACATTTTTTAATCATTTCATATTTTACGGAGATAACATATTTTCGCTGAAACTGCAATACGGCGTCGTTTAATAATTAAGATTAACAAAAATATAAGGTTAAGTTAAAAATCGAAATTAATATTTATTGGAAAAATATGTTTTTAAACGGTTTTATTAATAAGAGGCTCAAACATGGTAGTGATTCTGAAAGAAGTCCCCAGTTTCGCCATCTAGTGGAAAGTGATGTTCCCAGTTGAGTGGATATATACCATATGCTCATACCATACAATTACAATTGTTCAAAAAGATTTTAAACAAATACTTAATTTTTATAATAGCAAAGCGAATATAGTGCTACAACAATTTCCCAATAAGAAATTACTTGAGAAAATTTAGCTATTTCTTATTTGACAATGGGTCAATTAGGTACTCATAAATATCTATGAATTTGTTTATATTTAGACTTTTGATCAAATATAAAAAGATATGCGAAGGAATCAACAATGTAATGTAATGAACAATGTAATGAAAAAACTGTCTTAATGTTTGTTCCAACTAAACGTAAAAATTAAAAAATACATACTTTCACAATCTGTATTTCAAATGAAGTCTATTTAGTTTAATGGGTGCCCTAACCTTATATCTAAATACATACTTTTGACAGAAGCCACACATAATAGAAGAAGAACACATACTTGTACATAATAATATAGCTATCTTTAACTAAGGCTGGTTTTAGAGTCACGCTGACCGTCAGCGCTGACGGCCAAAGTGTATGAACTTCTAGGGAAGCGTTTAGAGTAACGCGTAGCTAATCAGCGCTGTCCTGTCAGCGGGCGTACGCGTCGCTCTTAGGCGCTGCGTAGCCGTCGACGCTCGCCACCGCTTGCGCGCCTCTGTCAGTCTGTCTTCAGTCAGCGTTCTAGTGTCGAGCCGAGTGCACGCCGTCAGCGTGAACAGTTATGGCGAATCGCGAGTCTACTCCAAAGCGATCACCACGATGCTGAAACGTCTCGCGCTGAACGTCAGCGCTCACAAACTACGCGCTGAGTTATGAGCGCTGACGGTGAGCGTGAGACTAAACCCAGCCTTAAATATACATAGGCATATTTTTAACTGACAAGATTACTGTATGTGTTTGTATTAATTTCTTGTCTGGGTGAATCAATTTCAATGATTGTATTTTAATTAATAAGCAAATACTTAAGATATCATATGATATAGATTTCATGAAGGTATTAGGTATGTAACAAATATTCAGACTCGGGAATGTCCAAAATGGACATTCTCAACTCCCTTGAAGGTATGATCCATAGTTTTTATACCATTCCTGAAAAATGGTGTCTATATCGATTTTTGTAAATAATATTACTTGTATATTAAACCAATATGTTACGTACAAACATTCAAATATTAGGTAAATTTTTGCCATCAAAATAAGTGATGTTGTTTTTTTTTTCAGTCGTTACTAAGTGACCCTAATCCAAACTCTCCAGCAAATTCAATGGCAGCACAGCTTTATAAAGAGAACCGACGTGAATATGAAAAAAGAGTGAAAGCGTGTGTGGAACAATCTTTTATTGATTAGCAGGAAAAATTACGGACTTCATTTGTCAGCACTCTACCAACAGTGTTGCCTAATAAACTGGCCAATACGACATGTATTCATTTGAATGAGAGTGTAGTTTGTAATTTTTCATTATGTGCATACACTTGGACATTTTCAATCAAAATTAATAAGAAATAAGGGTTTCGGTTTTGTTTAGTTGTTATTTAAACTTAGACCAATTCATGTCAGAATCAATTTCCAACACTGATCCTTTGACCAATAACGAAGCTATAAACAAAAGAGATACAGAAACTATAATAATTATTAAATGTTTAATTCAAAATATCTAAATCACATAACTATGTAACATTGGTAATATATTAAAAGAGAGCTGTTTTCTTTGTCATTAACCCATTTAAAAGCTGGCACAAAAAAAATAAAAAAGTGTGTTTTTTTCTCTTATTTTTGATGTTTTCACATATGCACTTTTGAAAATTGTGCTTACTAAAAATTTTTGCCAATTGTGCAACTCATTAAAGCTTCATTAACCATAATATAATTAAACCATATTGCAATATGAAAACTTACTTATTCAATTAAAGTATAGTTTCTGAAATATATGAATAAAATGATTATACCATTAAAAAGCATAACATGTTACACAGTTCCAAGCAAATCCAACTTTGTATAATCTCAACTCATGTCAGCTGCCTACATGTCAGAAATTTCAGAGGAATTGTAGCAATTTTCTTGATGTTATGCATGAAGTTTTACAGGTCCCTAATATTTTAAGGACTTTAAAAAAATATATTGTATGTGTAATATTTCATCTTCTACTTAGTAAAATATTATTTTCAGTTTTAATGATGTTTATTTTACTTGACCCTTTTGATTTTAAGTATTTGTAAATTACTAGTATACATAAAAGTAATTGTATTCATTAAACAACAAAAGCTACTACATAGATGATGGTGGATTTGGGAGATTCATGACAGAATGTCAGAATAAAACAAGTGAGGTACCAAGATTAGTAAAAACATTTAATGTGATTATGTTTACCATTAACATTAAATTAAGACCTAGTACCTACTTAAAAAGATTTCCTAAATGTTAATTAAGTAATCTATCTTGCTAATTAAATAATTGAGTTTGCAGCCCAATGATAATATTTAGGGTTATTCCTAAATTTTATAATTATCACAAAGATATTGTAATGTATAATATTGATTTTAGAAAAGTTAGTTCACTTAGAACCAAAATAATCTCAAACTGAACAGATTGTTTACAACTTACTCGTTATTGCTACCTTGTTTTCAAATATTCTTTTAATTTATAATGAATCAATTCCATACATACTAAAGCATCTTCTGCGCTGTTGTGGCCATCAACAGAATTTTGTATAATTTTTTTTAAATAATCTGATGAGAGATTTCTTAAAGCTCTTTTGTATGGTGGGCCCATTTTATGCGGAAACAGTACACTTGTGTCTATTACTGTATCATGAATTAATTTTAAAGCTTTGAAGTCTGATTCTAAACTATGACCTATTAATATTGTTTTGCTATTAAACATTGTAAGAAGTGTGGCCTGGACCTCCAGTAGAGTTGTTTTTACATCAGCCATTTGTTCTTCAGTTATGCCAGAAAATCTGGTGTTAAAATCAATTATTGGGTGTAGCGGTTTTATAAGAGTTTCATAAACAACTTTACAATCTGAATTTATAACAGTCACTCTAGTTAAGTCTAATCCATGGGTAGTGTAACACATTTCACAATCTAGTGAATAAACTCCATAAGTATCACAATTGCTTGCTGGAGGAAGTGTTTTTACAAATCCTCTCAAGTTCTCAAAATCTACATATTCATAGACATGGCTAGGTGCTATACAACATCCATCAGATGATGCATCTTGACTACAACACTGATATCGAGCTTCACCACGTATTCTATATTTATTATTTGGATGGTAGATGCATTCCTCTTTTACAGATGGAAAACCCTTTTTGTCTACAGTGTAATCTTTTTTACACCTACAACATGTCCTTATGAATCCTTTGGGTGGTTTTTGTTTTGATTGAGCATAAATTGCTGCTCTACCCTTTTCTCCACTTAAATGTGTCCTTGGGTATCCATTTTCTTTTAGTTGCTCTTCTGTTAATATCCATTTTTCAATATTTTTATAAAATTTAGCACCTGTAAATTCTTTTGAAGTATCATTAACTTTCTTATTTCTACTCTCAATGCTCCATGAACCTGCATTTTTAGTATCTCCTTCTTTATTTATATTACAATTTGATTTTTTCTCACCATTATTCTCCAGCAATTCTTTTCTAAGTCTACTTACAGTCAATACTGCAGAATTCTTGTAAATCGAAACTGTATTACATTTTTTACTTGTATTTAGTTCTTCATGTTGAGCTCTAGCATAAGCATCAGTTGCGGAAAGATAAAGTTTTAAGCATTCATCTATCATAAGATTTAAATAGGTGGATCTTATATTAGCTGGAATTTTTGAAGCTAGAGGCTCTAGAACACCTGGACGATCAATAAATTTCTCATTGGGCATATGTGCAACTCTTTGAGAACCTTTCTTTATTGTTTGTACAATCGTTGTCGAAGAGCATGGCGGTGTGGTATTTGTAGTAGATGAATTTGATGAAATAGTCCTTTTAGCATTTAATAATGTAGATGCATAAGGCACATGAGCAATACGAATTTTTGAGTTACTGGAACTTATATTACAAAACATAGATTTTGGGATATCACTCTTTGAAATATTTGAATTGTTCTCTGTTTTAATATCACTTGGAGTATTATTTATCTTTGAGGTGTGAAACTCTCTTACTTTAGCTAATCTCTCTGCCATTGCCTGAGCAGCACTGATCTTGTAATCAGGTTTGATTTGTGGTTTTGGTGCAACTTTGACATCTACAGCTCGGGATACTCTTTTCTTTGTGGGTATGTATTCCTCATCCGGGGCTTCTACAATGGGCACATTTTCCTCTAAGAGTACTTTTTTTGTTGGAACATATTCATCAAAGATTTTTTTGCATTCCAGTGCTATTGCTTCTTCATCTACCTCACTGTTATCAGATGGCTGATCATCATAATCATGTTCATTATCAGATGGATTCTTGTTTTTACTTTTATGTCTTTCTTTAGAACTTTTGTGTTTCTTTTTTCGGTGATCCTTTTCTACATCCTTATGATTCTTTGAGTCTAACTTTGATGATCTATGTTTGGATTTACTTTTTTCAGATGATTTAGATTCAGATTTTTTATGCTTATCAATATTTTTTTCATATTTATCACTTTTGCTATTATTTTTGTCTTTTGATTTGTGGCTATCATTACTTGATCTATGCTCCTTTTTGCTTGTTACATCTCTATTCTTCTTATCATCTTTTTCTTTAGAATGCTTATCACTTTTATGTGATTTATGTTTTTTATCCTTATTACTTTTTTCTGTACTTGGTTTGGAACTCTTTACTTCACCATTTCTCTTCTTATTCTCTGATTTGGATTTAGTTTCATTATCTGCTTTATTGTCTTTTTTATGACTACTACTACTATTGGTTTTTAGGTTTTTATCAGCCTTATTATGTCCTGTTTTACTGTCTTCAATTTTATTTTCTTCATCAAGTATTTGATCTAGAATATCAAACTCGGGGCCAAGATCATCAAGTCCATTTAACTCACTTGACAGCTTAATTTTCTTGCTATCAGGTTCATCCTCATCACTTGAAAAGCATGGCACTAAAGCTCGAGGAGTTGGTTGGTACTTTAAACTTGGTTCAAGTCTAGATGAAACTTTTGAAGGTTTATATTCTAGAACTCTTTTTTTACTATCATTTATGTCAGAAGGAACATAACTTCGTTTGGACATAGGATTTATGTCTGTTTCACAGGGCTGATATTCCTGTAGCTCCTTTTCAGATCCTGGCAGATATGTTTCTGTACTTTCAGAGGTACCCGGAGGTACATAACTATCACACTTTGCATTTTCATTACTTCCGGGAGTATACTGTAATGGTGGTATATAAATAAAAGGTTTAGTTGTATCTTGTGAATCAGGTCTCCTAAGAGGGGCATTGCTGGGCTTCCTTGGTGTATATGGTACAGGAATATGACGTCTTCTTTGTTCACTATTCTCGTCGTTGATTTCTGACTCAGAATTATTTATCTTGTTGAGTTCGGAAATTGGTGTAGGATTGTAGGTTGGCTTAACATTGTTATCATTAGTATTGTTGATTATCTGTGCGGTTCCTGAAGATCCCGTGTCTGTTTTTTGAAGTACCTTCTGGACAGCGGCTGAGACAAGTTTTTGTAGTATTGCACCGCTCTCAATCCCATCACTGGAGGAATTTGTAGCATCTCTTTTTACATGACGAAAATGACAATAAGGTCTCTCACACAGGCCACCATCATAAAAAGGGCAATTAATTGCATTAAAATATCCCGTTGAAGGTAACATCAATGGACTAAGACTTAGAACGTAAACAGAAACAAATGTTATTTAAACTTTTTCAGTAGACTTGTAGTGATTCACGTAGCTCCTGTAGCACATCACAGACACAGATTATGAACACACGTTTTTGACAGTCACAGACACAGATTATGTAGCATAATGACAGTTTCTCAACTAAAGTTACTGCTCGCTTACTTCCCCACAGACCATACATATATATATGAGATACTTCCCTAGGCCATGTAGAGACAGGAAAAAAGTATCGATACTTTGTGGGATCAAGTACTTTTTTTTCTCTCTACTGTTACTTTTGTATTCGATTCGGTACCAATACTCATGCTGAATTGAATATTGTTATCTGATACTACTATAAGCTGTATCAGTTTGTAAATCAATTGGTGTTTTTTGGTACAATAAAGTATATTCTATTCTATTCTACTAGTATTTAATTTGTGATCTATTTTGGACTTGTGTGGTGATCCCACGAATCGATCCGTGACGGTCCAATCGCACACGTAGGGTCGGATCGCGGACCGATCCGTGAGACGAATCCGACAGTTTGATCCGTGATGCCATTTTAACGCAAAATAAGCATGACATATTTATCCGTGATGACTATTGAGAAATTGAAATTTTATGCCATTTTACCTAATAAATTTCATAAATTTGATTGTAGGGCATATAATACTGTTGAAACGTGTAATCGATCCGCACGTGTGTATGAGCCATTTGCCAGAGACATCCGCAAGGAAAGAACTCGGGCCAGAAAAAAAAAGCTGAATTTTGTAAACAAAAATATTTTAATTAAAGAAGTTTATGTATTTTATATATATTTTTCCCCTCTGTTCATTTCTGTCATAACTTATAATTAAATATTCATTAAACTTGGATTTGTAAAATCGGAAATTGGAGTACGAGGTAATTATTACATGTTAAATTCACATAGATTTCAAGACACATTCAAATTAAACACTACCTCTACCTACTTCAAGGCTATCTGCAATTTCACAATACACTTTTGCAATGAAGAAATAACAAGATGGTTTTTGTTAGTACGTTATTCTTAAGATGTTTGAGATCCAGTTCACTGGCTTACTGACACTATGGAGATTTTTATTATTAAATTTCACTACACAATTTCATTGTCAGTGATCACTAAAATTATAAGTAATACATTTGATAAATTTTTAAGCTTATTCGAATATTTGTATCCAGACTTTGGTGGTGAGTAATTATAATCATGTTGGAGGAAATTGCAATTGATTATTCTACATATTTCAAAGTGGATGTGATGGAAGGTTTTAAAACTGTACAAGATGTTGTTGATAACATGCTGACAAGGTTAGAGGAGCTTACCAGCGTTCTTCAAATGATCAAATTAAAGAATGGTGATTGCTGCAATATTGTGACGCAAGATATAATAAAATACAGAAGCGAAATAAATATCCTTGGGAAGAGAATTGCAACTCTTACTAATATTTTAACTATCTTATCAAGCAATGTAGATTCTGTGGAGAAACAAGTAGAAAAAGCAGAAGATTTCTTTGGACTACAAAATGACAATAAATTAAAAAGTTTCCTAAAGCCATTCCTTAAAAGAGGCAGAGAACCTGCGGTTACCTCAAACTTTCCCACATATTGCAAGCCAGAATTGAATAGTGTGATGGACAATTTTAGAAATAATCAAGAGGACATTCCATAGTTATGTTAAGAACATATACTTTGTAAACAAGTTGACAATAAAAAATTGAAAGTAGTAATCTTTTATTTTTTTATCAATCTTTATTCAAGGTCAATGAACATTTACATTTTTTATTTTTGTATTACAAAGCTACCCTTAATTCATACATTTAAATGTTTTACACTGTTTATTAAGTATCTTACCAACATAATTCTTAAAAGATTACACAATTAATTATAAAAACCTAAGTTACTTAAGACCTTTACTATTTATTTCCTGTTGAACCAAAACCTCCATCTCCTCTTTTAGTTTCAGATAAATTATCAACTTCTTGTAGAACTGGATAAAATATTTTTTCACAAATCAGCTGAGCAACTCTATCACCCTTCTTTACAATGAAATCTGCATCAGAATGGTTGAAAAGCACAACTCCAACATTGCCTCTGTAATCTTCATCAATCACACCAGCTGAAACAGAATAGGAAATTATTACATACATGATAATTACTTTTAAACTGTATTAAAAGGAGATTCAATTCTATATATTTGATAAGTTTATAATTTTGTAAATGTACAAATATGTTTGTCTATACTAATATTATAAAACTGAAGTTTGTTTTTTTTGAATGCACTAATATCAGGAACAACTGGTCTGATTAGAAAAATTCATTCAGTGTTGGATAGTCAATTTATTGAGAAAGGCTATAGGCAATATTTTATGTGACACAGACAAAATTGTGCGGGTCAACTAGTAATTTATATAAGTGAGCTCACCACCAACATCAATGAAGTTTTTCCAAGCTAACCCAGATCGAGGTGCTACTCTTCCATAACATCCAGATGGAAGTTCAATTTGTAGATCAGTTTTTACTAACTCTTTACCACGGGCTGGAACTGTGTAATCATAGGCGCTGGAAAAAATAATACAAAAAACTGAATTTCCAAGTGTGTGCTAATATTATCATTTATTACACATGAAAATTACCTCATCAAATCAAACCCAGCAGCTTTTTCAGAGCCCTTCAAGGGCGAGAAAGCATGTTCACTAAGTTTAGTAAACTTTAGAATGGGCGACATTACTTCTGAATTCTGACCAGACATACTTCTCAACTTCGAAGACTGAACAAATCGTAGGAATGGTAAAGCTGTAACATTATCTACATTTTTAATTCATATATAGTTAACATTTTATTTCCACTTGTTCATAATTTTATGGTACATTCGACACCTAGTTACATGGACTAGTTTAGTGCAAATGAGCCTTTCGCGATAGTACTAAAAAGAGGAACAAAAGAAATCTTGAAAAGGTCTTGTCAGTTATAAATCTCTCGATAGATAAAAACATTTAAAACTTGAAAAAATTGTTAAGACTGGTTAAGTAGTGTACTCTTTCCGTAGTTCACTAATAAGAGTATCTGGATTTACACTAAATTATTTACTAAGGTTCGAAGAGCTCCAAGACTCTCCATGTATAAAGTAGTGAATCACTATTCACTACTTTATACATGGTATCGTAAAGCTTTGAAACATGTTAATACTCTAAGTATAAATGCTTTTCTTTTAAATTATTAAAGTACTTAGGTAGTAGCGTATACTCATGAAGTAACACTATCGCCACACTTTCTTGAGAAGATGAATTACAAATAAATAAATCAACGTACCTATTGCAAAATGGCTAGCGGTTTTTGTCAGTTTTCGCGCCAAATTTATATTTCAAGCCACGATCTGTGTTACCAAGTATTAGCAAGTATCCAACATAAAACTGCGATAGGGTACCCAACCCAGATGCTAGACAAATAGTGCGATTTTCACTTTGAAACTAATAGTTTTTCTACATTATTTACGAGCATGAATTACTTGATGATTATATGTGTAGGTACGATGTTTAATCAAATATGGAATTGTAAAATATATGTAATATATAAAATTCTTGTGTCACAGTTTTCGTTGCCATACTCCTCCGAAACAGCTTGACCGATTTTGATGATTTTTTTTTGTGCTTATCCGGTATCTATGAGAATCGGCCAACATCTATTTTTCCCCTAAATGTAAGGCGTACTCTACTCCTAATTTTCTTTATTTTTCGACGCAGACGAAGTTGCGCGGGGCAGCTAGTATTTTATAAATTTTAAGTTTATTAAAGAGAAATTCACGTTTGTTTGAAAAGTGACCCCAGGCCCAGTTTTTTTTTGAGTTGAATGAAATCGCCGGATTCCCACCAGCCCCGTGGGTGGGATATGTGGGAGTTGAATCACACTAATATCTCCAACTCACACTCAGCGTCCGAACCACAGCTGAGACCAGAACCCAGCACAGGGTTATGAAGGACGGCACGACACGTTACGCACTCGGCACTATTTCCCGTCGGGCCTGGGGTCACTTCAAGGTCAAGTGTATTTCTTTGTTCCGCTTCCACGCGAAAACTACTCACCCAATGAAATGGTATTTTTTAATTGAATTCAATTATTTTTGTTTTTCTGCATACTTTTACTACACATTTTCTATTTTTTATTAAGTACGAAAACAACGTTATCTCCATGATGACCGTATTCAACCGGGGGATGGGAGGCCGCGCTCCCTGATCCACGTTGGTTCTAATCCAGCGAGGTACTCTGTGGGAAGGTGACACGCGGTCCCAATTTTAGCATCATGACCCTCACGCAGACGTATAAAAGAAATCAAAAATAACAATCACGCATTCTCGAAAATCACCGGGCACTCCAGAGATTAATCTGCGCTTGCAAAGATGTCAATAATTGGACGTGGCTCTTAAATGGGTTAACCGACCCATATCCATTTCAGCCCTAAGCACAGACCATACATATATGATGGCGTAAATAGTGTGTTGAGGTGTAATGGCGTTGTAATTAGTCGATCTTCGTTTGGTTTTGTCAGGAATGTCGTCACAATGTTCACTTGAGCACTTGATGATCAATACTTTTGAATAAAAACTTCAAAATAACGAGTTTTAACAGTTTATTACTTTTACATCAAGAGGTCCGTTCGCCTCGACAATTCAAACACGAATCCATGATAACAACGGCCAGCGCCTGTATTTATAGCGAGTCTCCACTTCCAACTACCCGCACGGTGAATAGGTTGGTTTCCCTTGTTATCACCCCGATATATATGTGAGAGCCCTAAGTGTAAAATTAAAAGCTGCACGTTGGCAACATCGGAACGAAAATTTTGCCAATGTTGTAGCTTGCGGGGTAATTTATCCACTCAACTGGGAACGTCACTTTTCGCTAGATGGCGAAACTGGGGACTTCGTTCGGAATCACGACCGTGTTTGAGCCTCTTTTTAAAAACATTTTTTGTAATAAATTTTAATTTCGATTTTTAATTAAACCTTATATTTTTGTAAATCTTTATTATTAAATGACGCTGTATTGCATTTTCAGCGTAAATATAGGTTCTCCGTAAAATATGAGACGATTAAAGAATGTAAACAAGTTTTTGAACTGTGCTCAATTTCGGTGCCACAGACTTGGCAAAAGTAAACAAACCAATTTTGTTGCCGATCCCAGTTGAGTGGTTAATGAAAATACATTTATTAATATAAACTTAATATCTAAACATAGTATATGTTGCGGTTACTTCACTAGGAAAGCCTGATGGTACAGTTACATATGCTAGTTAATAGCACGAAAGCATGCTACTTTTGAGCAATTGCTACTTAGTGGTACGTGTGTAAACATTGCTAATAATGAGCATGCAGTTTCGAGTTTGCTCAAAAATCGACGGTCGTGCGATTTAGCATGATTCCTGCAGCGCGGGTGGAAGGGGGCGTGCTTATAGGGTGTGTGAACAGGTTTGCTTATTGAGCATGCAGGTATCAATCAGTCGTCAATCTTCCTATTCCTTGTTTTTCTTTCTATCTGAGTTTTGTTTGGACTGACAGAGAGCACGCTATAAAATGGAGTGTGTACTGGAGTGTTTGCTTTGAGCATGCTCTTTAAGGAGCATACTTAAAACTAGTATGCTTATAGGTATCTAGCAAATATAGACAAGTACAGAGCATGCTCGCTGCAAAAAGCATGCTATTAACTTTAAAAAGGTTATTAATACACAAAACACAAAATTATACGTTATACATTAATACAAATAGGAAGTAAAGGGACATTATATTTTAGGCTACCTGGTGCTAGAAGAATCGAGAGATCAAAGCAGCTTTTTTTTAATGGAGATCAGTGAACTCCAGTGTCTTTTTTCACAGAGTTTGACCATAATAATAGGTATTTCTGCAGTACTTGTAAATTCAAGCCAAAATATTTTTTGTTGGGCTAAGAATTCTAATTTCAAATTAAATTTATTTCAACCACATAAAACGGCAATTTCATAGGTTAAGACCTAATATTAAAGTTCTGTTTTGCGTGAATTCCATACAGCCAATAATAATATGGGGTGGAATTTTCGGATGAAGAGAAAAAGAAAAAAAGAGAAAAGATTCCAGAGAAAGTAATCTCAATCTAAAGAATCAAGGACGGAAATAGCATATTTAGTTCAAAATAAATTAAACTTTTTAAAAATAAACACACCAGTTTGTACTGTTGTTTCCTTAAATTAATAAATAAATCAATAGTTTTTTAATTCGAAATAAACGTACTTTTATTACAAACTTTAGAGTGACAAGGCTTGGAAGGCGATGCGCGATTTCTGTGAATCTTAGTCCAGTGAGAGAGAGAGAGAGAGAGAGCTTTTCTCTACACGCAGGAACCCGAATCTGGCTTCCTAAGAGTTTCAGGTTCCCCACGCTACCCAACAAGCCGCTGACCGAGCAAGTCGGTAGCCGTATCTCCGGCGGCTGCCGGTTCGGCGTCCGGGGGCGGCGCGACGGGAAAGTGCCGAGAGCGTAACGCGTCGCGTCGTCCCTCATAACCCCGTGCTGGGTTCTGACCTCAGCCATGATTCGGACGACGGACGAAAAAAAAAACGTCAGAGCAGCGCCTAATAGATGGATAGCGGTGCTCCCCTACCCATACTGGTCATGAACTAGCGTCCAACTATATTTATTATGTATAATTATAATCTTATACATATTATAATATCATAAAATTTATTATATATTATCTTTTATTTCTCTTCACTTTATCCCATTAAGATGGGGTCGGCGCAATATGTCTTTTCTCTCCACTTCTTTGTATCATTACAAACATCATCAGTCACATCACATATCATCATATCATCCTTCACACAGTCAGACTATCTTTTCTTCGGCCTTCTCCTTCTCTTACATACATCTACTTTTAAATTCGTCATTCGTCTTGTCCCTTCATCCCGGCTTTCATCCCTTCTCATCACATG
Source organism: Trilocha varians (assembly GCA_030269945.2). NCBI lineage: Eukaryota > Metazoa > Arthropoda > Insecta > Lepidoptera > Bombycidae > Trilocha > Trilocha varians. The sequence goes on along the minus strand of AP028277.1, from coordinate 4,948,153 downwards.
CCTGTACCAACCTAACCGTTTGCTCCGTAACTTGTCACAGACCGGCGCCACTTTCAAACTTCCTCTTATACACTCATTCCTCACTCTATCCAACCTGGTGAGCCACACATCCATCTCAACATTCATATGATATTATACGGGGTGGATCTGTAACTTTGGACAATCTGACGTGGGGTGAATGACCTGTCGAAATACAACTTAGCACCATTTTTATTTTATGGATCAGTAGAACTTTTTTTACTGACATTGTATGGAAAACGTACGACTACCGTTGAGGATTTCCATACTATGATTTTTTTTATCTGATTCTTAAAATTAAAGTGGTTCTAAGTTTTATTTCAACAGGTCATTCACCCCACGTCAGATTGTCCAAAGTTATAAGATCCACCCTGTATGTATAAGATTATTATACTGTACCTATTTTACGACTAAGCTCTATTCTTAAAAATAAGTGTACCTACTTTATTTGATGTTTCTGTATCGTAAAAATCATTGGAAATCAACTATAATACTAAAATATTGTTATTTCAAGACTATTTTTTGTTCCGTGACCCATTTTGACAAAAAAAAATTTCGGACAACTACCTGCGGAGTTATTAAGTTACAAGTTTCCGAGCATTTTTGAATCTAGTAAGTTAAGCATCTCGTTGTAAAATAATCCATAACACAACACAATGATTGAATGAAGACCAAAAGCAAGGGGAATGAAGGGATCAATATTTTACCCTCAACTATGTATAAATTAAACAGAATTTACGCGAATTTGAAACTTAAGGACGTTATACATACTTCCGATCAAAAGTAACCTCGTTTAGTATTTTATCCTAACTTAACATTGGAATAAAAACGTTGCATAAAAAAGGGTATACGATATTTGAACCAGATTGTATCGTGATGATCCGTGATTCACTCGTGTATGCCCTCAAGAAGGGGAATTCAGTTCATTTTTATATTTACATCGTATCCCTCGCGACATGCGCGTCGTCTCTCCGCCAGTCTTGCGATTATCGTTTCACGCACGTACACCAGCGCTACGAAAGTGATGTAAATATTACTCCTACTACAATATTTACGCGCGAATTGATATTTTCAAAACATCAAAAGAGAGGTTCATTCATGTGCTACAATAAAACTTAAAGAGTGTGTTTGCAGAGTGAAATAGTGAAATTATACATTCTACTTTGATTTGCTTCGATCCAAGACTGAGGAAATGCCGCCCGATCTCAATGCGCCTATTTCAGGAAACGTTTCAGCAAGGAAGTTTTTATAAACGTCACTAGAGGTCAGTGATTGTGTTTTTAATGGACTTATTAGAACTTTGTTAGAACGTTAGAAATGTTATAGTTTAAAAGATATATTTTATTTTACAATATTTAAGCCACTGGCGTCCTTTCCTCTCAGCCATCCCTTGTACGCCCTTTACGCATGATCGACCGGTAGAGTTTTGGGGTTCATTTTGAAGGGTAGGGTTATAGGGTGCATGCACTTACGTCAAGGTAAATACTCTGGTGTGCGTTGTTATATTTAAAGAACTTTTTTTCAAAAAATATTTATATTCTAGTTAAAGAAACAATAAATTAATAGGATCGATTCAATTAATTAGTAATTTGCAATAATGTTTCATGTTACATCTTGGTACGCTTGAACTTTAAGATCCATAACATGCATTTAAAATGTCCTATTGTTTATGTTGATTTTTGCAGAACTTTTTTGTAGATCTTTTTAATCTTATAGGGTTTAGCTATTGTTCGAAAGCACATTAATTTACGACATCATATTAGAAATCTCTAAAATAATTATATCAGTGTTTTATTACATCTCATTTTATTACAATACTATGTTTAAGTCAATAATACATGGCCCGCCCGCCTCAAAAAGTGAGGTAGGCGCAGAAAAATCTGTTTATTTACATGACGTCATAACAAAAATCTCTTAAATTAACACTATCATAATACTTTCATTCATTTTGAACGAGTTCTTACCACGATATTTAATTAATATCGAGACAACTCAATTCATTAAATATCCTGGTAAGAACCCGTTCAAAATGCATGAAAGTATCATACAAAACCGCGAGTGTTTGAATAAGTTTACTATCATATTATTTTGTGCATAATATATATTACAACCTTTCTTGAATCACTTTACCTATTTTAAGATTTTAGCTTATAGGACAGACAGCGGGAAGTAACTAAGTTTTGTACTATATTTATAATTTTATTTATAACTAGCTGCCCCACGCAACTTCGTCTGCGTCGAAAAAATAAAAAAAATTAGGGGTGGACTACCCCTAACATTTAGGGGGATGAAAAATAGATGTTGGCCGATTCTCATAGATACCGGATAAGCACAAAAAATTTCAACAAAATCGGTCAAGCCGTTTCGGAGGAGTTCAAGTTCGAACACCGTGACACGAGAATTTTATATATTAGATATAAAATCCTTGAATTACTTTACTTTCAAAACCAAACTGCAAAATTAGGTACACAGTAAGTTGTTAGCACACAACTACTTTTACATTGATGCGCGATGAATTTTGTACTATTATTATAATTTTACGCTCAATGCCCTTGCACACCGTATTTTATGCAACGTTACTCGATAAACAAGTGTATCGAAATGAGTACTTATTCTCAACGCTTACTTTGGCAAGACAATTCATTTGTAAGATATGGTACCATAAAATAAAAGAGAGCAAATTTTCTACACGCGACCAAAAAAACGTCCGTACGAATGAAGGGTTCGCCATTCAATCGTCGACTTTTTAAAAAGTGAAAAACAATGCTCTTCTATTTTATTTTCAAAGGTTCAAAATGCAAATGATCGCTAAACAATGTAATTATAATATCGAGAAGCATTTTTAAGCCTTAGGTGTACGGCGTTGGGCAGTAATTGAATAAAGATACATTTTTAAGCGCGACGAAATTGTCGTTTGAACGACGTTTTAAATATTATGTAGTGGTTTCCGCTCACACAAAACAAGCACACAAAATAATAATTTATTTAGAAAACTTTTTAAGGTTAAGATCGTGGATATGGTCGATATAGAGTGCTAGTTAATACAAAAAAAACAAGCCCAAACACAACGGGTCTATCTTGTTTAGCACAAGAGTTCCTATGACCGCCTTCCGAATCCATCATCAGATCAGCACCAGTTTGTCATAATATTATTGCATTGTCACCCGAAATACCTACATCTGCGTGCAAAATCTCAGCTCAATCGGAAACCGGGAAGTTTGTAGAATTTAGCTTGTAAGATTCCACCCGAACTTACATAGTTACATCCAGTGCAAGTTAATGGAAAGTTTTTAAAAATAAATGAAAACGATATATTCCGAAAAAAAAACGCACATAATAAATCTTGTTGGTGAAAAGTGAAAATCTAAATCGTTAACCATAGCTCAAAAAGTACTTCGTCAGATCTTAATATCATCTCACAACCTTTCAGATGAAAAACTAGTCATCGAAATCGGTTAATCAAAACATTCAAAACTAAAGTCATGTATGTGGGCACAAACAAAAAAAATGCCTTGATAGCAATCTTGATAACCTCCTTTTGGAAATCAGGCAGACTCGTTTTGTAACAGATGAACCAAAAATGTAATTTTGCATGTTTTTCATAAAAATAATTTAATCATTTTTCATAATTCACGATTCTCACTTATGTGGGTTCAATACTAATTTAATTTTTCAGGGATTTCTTCCAGACGCTCCTAAGTTCTATATCATATATTTATGTCCATTAATTTGTGCGCAAGTGTGTTTTTCTCCATCTAGTTGAATTCTATCGTGTGCAGTAAGCGACATGTTTGTTTTCATACCGGTCCGAATTAACGTCGCTATTGGTTCAAAATCCATAACTGGCCTCCGAGAGCCAGGTGTCGTTCACACCGCGGCCTCGCGCCTCGTCTCGTTAATCACTCGCGTTCGCTATTGTTAAAACCGCGACGATCAGCCATCTTTGTCAATCTACTACGAATCAATTTTATTAATTGTGTGATAAATATAATAATGTGACAAATCGCAGCTTAATTAAGCATGCCATAGTGTTTTGTGGGATCAAGTGCTTCGTGATTCGTATAGTTGTCTTTTGTTTCACACAACCGACGCTTAGATGAATGGAAGCTCGTTCTAAACGACGGCGTTAACAACTAGTCCACCATTAAAATGATGAATGATGTAGTCTTTTGCAAAAACAGTACATAATGGTCTGACAGTTTTAAAAAATAAAAAGGGTGATGCCAGTGTTTATGTTTGAAAGTGTTTGTGATTAAAACTGCTACGTAATTTGTGATTTATACATTGCATAAACGAGTGAAATGGCGTTGCGGAGCGCGCGAGCCCGAGCATGCGCGCTTGTTTCCTTGCAAACGCCAGGAACGCAATAAATGTCCTTCAGTTACGTTCACATCAAAATGGGAAGGTCGAGATTCCCTGGAAAGCCACTCAAATTTCACAACAGAAAGCGTATTAGTGTTTTGTCTGGAACTGTTTACCATGAGACTACCACAGAGGGTCCGCCAGCCCGCAGCATTGCTGCTAATGATATTGCTGGGGAACAAGAGGTAAAATATCATTGTTCACAACACAAACCTTTATAACAAATACTCGTTTTTGCTAGATTTTTACCCGGATATGTTGTGTTTACGTAATAACGACAAGTGAGAATCACTTAAATTAATGACAGAAACTACTTCAAAATTGTAATATAATTTTCTATAAAGTTTATTCAATATTGACATCCCGACCAAATGGGAACAGCATTTAAGTTCATTTTTAAATGAGTTAAGATGTAAACTTGAAAACATAGAAATCAATAATAAATAAAGAGTACAAATACAACATAACCTCACAAATTTTGTTATGAGTGCATTAGAGCTAGATATAATGATTGATTTGTTTGTACGATTATGAAATAGTTTATGGTACACAAAATAATGTAGTTTCCTATTAAATACTCCAGCATATCCAAAATTTGTTCAGTAAAGAAAAAAATATATACAATGTCACATCGCAACATTACCTACTTATAATATTTAGAAGCATTTTAGTTAAAAAATGTTTTTAATAATGTAATGCAACCCGATATTAGATGATTAATGATTACACCCATAATTTCATCATTCCGGAAGTGGTAAATAGAAGCTAAATCTGTAGTCTTACTAATAACAGTTAAAAACTACAATATGAATGAGAATAGTATTGTAACCATGTTCAATTTAGATACAATATTGACCTAACATCGACATTGTTACATTTTAAATAGAAATATATATTTTGTAATAACATACTATAGGCATTGTAATATTGTGTAATTTAAAATGAAAATATAAATATTGCAGACTTGATTTTTAACAATAAACAGTTACTATTGGATTTTATATAATTATTTATATTTATAAGTGTTTTTTATCATTTCAAATTTGAACAATATTTTAAACCAAAGGGTTGCAGGGACAATTCACAATCTTAGCAACTTGTTTAAGCATGTTATTTTTGTTTTATGTCATAATTATCATTATAATTCAATAGGTAATATTGGTTTTCACTAACACTTGGATCAAGAAATTTATATAAAGTTTTCACGCTCACACTTCATCAAAATTACTTGAAATAAATGTATATTATAATTTGTATAACATATTTAAAAAAAAAAAAAACTATAATTTAGTTCTAAGTAAACTGAAACTATAGTTTAGTAATAAAACATTGTTCCATATTTCCAGGAAGAAGAAAAGAAAGAAACAAATCATGAAATCAAAAATGAAACTGATACCAGTGAAATTGAAGTGAATGACCAATCCAACAAAAAACAAGATATAAAGAACATCAACAACTCATCAAAATCTCCAGTGCGGACCCGGTCACAAAACAAAATGGAGCCCACTAAAGCAGATAAACCTGTTAAGAAAACAGTTACATTTGGAACAGTAGAGAGCTGTGAAGATATATTTTTCCCACTAAAAAAACTACCTTCAAAACATCTTGCTCCACTTGCTCCTATAATAAAGAAAAAATCAGCATTGAAACAAACAGAATATTCAACCTTTAACAGTATACTTAAACCAGCCAAATTAACTGATTTAAGCTCTAAGTCATCATCAGAACATCAAGAGGGATACCTTAGGAAAAATTTAAATCCTTTATCAAAACCTATGAATAAATTTTCCCAGTTCAGTGAGACTCGTTGTATGTCTCCACCACCAAGAAATCCATCACCTGTTGAGAAAGATAATGGATTAGCTACAAAATTTGTGTTACCTGTTCGAAGTGCACATTCATCTCGGGTGATTAAACCCAATAAGAGATTTATAGATGGTGAAGAACAATCTGCAACAACTAGTTTAATTTCATCAGGGAAGGTTCTTAAGAAACCAAAACTTAAGAGATTGGTATTTAACAACATACATAATGATGATGATGAAACTCCTGATGAGGATGAACTCAATAAGATTATTGAAGCAGAGAAAAACAAAGAGAAAACAGTTCTTAAGACTTCTAGCTTATTTAAGGACAAAACATCCAATTCATTTTCATCCCTGCATAGTGGTTCCAGGAAAGCTGTTCATGATCTATTTTCCTATGATAAGGAACCTGAAAATCAGCAAGATGAAAACTCGAATGTAGAGTGCTCTGAAAAAGTTAAAATAAATGAGTCAGCCAAGGAAGACAGATCAGGGCATGCTATGCGAAAACTAATGGACATATCAGATGCAAGTAGTTCAAGCAGCACCAGCAGTGGGTCAGAGTCTGAAGAGAGCTGGGACAGTGATAGTGCTGAAGGAAGTGGAGAGGAATTGGAGAAGGCAATCCTTCCCAGTCCAGAAAAAGATAAATCAGCTTCCCAGTTACTGAGTGGAAAAGTTATAATAAGAGAAGCCAGACTGCAGCTAAATTCTCCTGCACAAACATCATCTGGATTAGATGGTCCCTTCTCCATGCTCACATCAGCATCATGTAAGTTGATAAAAACTAATTATTACTCTTTTCCTTTTGTACACATAAATAAGCTGTATTAATAATATTTATGCCTCTTGTAGCAAATAATCCACCCACAACAGTAACTTGTGGGGTCTGTGGAGCTGTACGGTTTTACAGATTTGTGAAACAAGCTAGAAAATTTGGAATCTATTCATGCGAATCTTGCCGTAAATTTATAACAAAGCTCTTGAAGAGAGATAAAATGACTCACAGAACAGGTCCTGTTACAATTCACTGCATCAAAGGAGAAGGTATGTATGAAGTTTGAATTCCTTTCGAAATATTACATTTTTGTCATGTGTATTGTATGATAAAATTATTATAATTAAATTTGCAGGTAATTGTCATGTGCCACCAATAGTCCGATCACAGCAGTGGAAATTGTTAAGGTGTACTAATAAAACCCGATGTCCAGCCTGTTGGTTAAAAATGTGCTTGAAGGCTTTCCAAGTACCACCAAGCATCAGAGCTAGTCTCACAGCTATGTTACCAGCTAACATGAGAACAAGTGCTATGCCTACTTCTTCATTGTCGCCAGCTAATCCATTAAGAGTACCTACAAGCACAGCTACTACAACACAACCTGTATTTGGATCTGTTGCTAATGACAATGATACAAACATTTTCGGGAGTCTCAAGTCTACTAAGAAAATCATTGAAGAGCCTGAAAAAGTGGAGGTTAGTTTCTTATATCTAATGAATTTTGAGAAAAAAGTAAAGAATAACATTATCTTTGCGGTTACAATCAGGGCAATCATAAATCATTAAAATTATTCTTTTGTGGTAGTCCTCCTTGTAAATAGCAGAAAATTTTGAATAAATAATTAACTGAAATATTTAATCTTCTTTTAGGACAAGTCTTCAAAGGAGCAGTCCACGACGATTGACGAAAACAATGAAGATTTCAATGCCAACAGAAAACGACAACTAACAAGGGTAAAAGTTCGCAAAAAAGAGAAATCTGAATCTAAGAAGATTGAAGATCCTAAGAGACAAAAGATGGAACTCAAAGGTCCAAGAGTTAAACATGTGTGTCGGAGTGCATCCATCGTATTGGGACAGCCTATTGCTACTTTCCCTACTCTAGAAGACAAGGATAAACAAGATAAACCTGAAAATGATACTGTTATGACTATTGACAAAGATATTGAGACACCAGACTTGTCAAGTGCAGAATCTGAAGTTGATTTGGAGAATAAAGTTCCTCAGATTATTCCAGAACTGACTTTGGTAAAGGAAACTGAAGAGACTCCAGTAGAACCAAAGAAGAGAAAGGTAGACCCATTAGTAGTGAAACAAAGTAAAGCAGAATCCAGTGAGGATGAAACTATAATGGATCTTATACCTAAGAAACCTATACAGAAGCCATTGACAAACATTACTAATGTAAGATATAATATTATTATTTTTTTTACAAATGTTAGACAACTTTTCTCTGTGCCAAAAATTAATAACCTATTTTAATTTATTGCTTAAAGGTTCGAGGACGCGCACAAAAATGTGGACAGAACAGACCAGAGCTTATTTGTGTAGATTTTTGGGAGAGTTATGACCCTGATGAAGTCTGCAATTCTGGATTTGGTCTCATTGGCACTTTACCATTCACTGTTGCCAAATTGTGTTTCTTATGTGGAAGTGCTGGCCAAGAAAAAGTAAGTGCAACAATAATAAAATCTGCTTGATAACTGAGTTAATTTTATATTTATGTCTATGTTATTTAGAGGATAAGGTATATATAGTATTTATTTATGTTTTTGTTGTGGTCTTCAGCAAATGGTGGTGTGTTCGAGTTGCTGCGAGTGGTACCACAGCTGGTGCGCAGAGGACGCGGGCAGCGGTCGCGCGGGTCGCGGCTGGCGGTGTGCGCGGTGCGCGTGCTGCGCGGTGTGTGAGCGAGCCGCCGCGCGTCTCCGCTGTCGGCTCTGCGCCGCACCGCACCACGCGCTCTGTCTGCCGCCCGCACCGCCAGATCATCGCAGCGACTGGCCGCAGGTACGCCTTACATCTTGGTCGATAACTGTCACACGTAGGTCAAGTATAGACAGGCAACTCAACTATCGATCATATCCATACTATAAAACAAGTCATCCAAAAATGCAACGAATACCAGTTAAAATATTATTTAGCATTTATCGATTACAACAAGGCTTTTGATTCATTGAAACATAACAAGATATGGGAAGCTTTGGCCACTCAAGGAGTCAATACCAAATATATCCGATTGATAAAGAATATTTACAAAACCATGGAGGCGAAAATAAAAACTGAAAACTCCGGGCAACAATTTCCAATAAAGCGAGGAGTTCGACAAGGGGATCCTTTATCGCCAAAGCTGTTTTCTGCAACACTAGAATACATATTCAGACAATTCGAGTGGAAAAACTATGGTTTAAACATTAATGGTACGTCTCTAAACCATTTACGATTTGCAGACGACCTAATACTAATAAGTAATAATCCAGAGAATCTTCAAAAAATGATTAAGCAACTAGTGCAGGAAAGTGAAGAAGTGGGGTTGTTCTTAAATAACGAAAAAACAAAGTTGATGACGAACAGTAGCAAAATACCAATCACAACGAACAAATACCAGATACCTTTAGAATACGTAAATGAATATACCTACCTTGGACAAACAATATCACCAACTGACTTAACTACCAAAGAAATAAACAACAGAATCACAATTGCATGGAAGAAATACTGGGCGTTCAAAGAAATAATGAAAAATCCTGAACTCTCAATTAAAGTAAAAAAGAAAATATACGACACTTGTATTCTTCCATGCCTAACCTATGGATGTCAGACTTGGAGCCTTACAAACCAGAATACCCGATCATTGGAAACCTGCCAACACAATATGGAAAGAAGCATACTTAACATCAAAAGGAAAGACAAAATAAGATTAACAGCAATTCGAACACAAACAAAACTTGTTGATGTTAAATATACCATAAAAAAACTGAAATGGAAATGGGCAGGCCATTTGATAAGGGATACAAAAAATAAATGGGCAAAAGATGTAACTGAGTGGTGCCCTATGTATAACAAGAGGAGAAGAGGAAGGCAATATAGAAGATGGGAAGATGATATAAAAGAAACAGCAGGAACTACATGGATGCGGACTGCAAGAGAACGAACATTGTGGAGATCTCTTGGGGAGGCCTATGCTGGAAAGCAAGACAATCAATGAGTACCGGTGTCAAACATTATGATTTATTAGATATTAGTTTACACAATGTTATTTAAGTAAAAGTTTATATAAAAAGTAGTTAATAAGTTTGATTGTTAATAAAGGCTATATTATTATTATTATATATTATTACAGATCTGCCGAACGTGCTTGAAGTGCAAAAGTTGTGAGAGTACTCGCGTCAGCAAATTTGTAGGCAGCCTTCCTTTCTGCGGACCATGCTTTAAGCTAAGACAGAAGGGCAATTATTGTCCACTCTGTCAAGCATGTTACAGAGATAATGATTTTGACAGCAAGGTAATTAGTTAATAATAATAAATAAAGTTAAGTCTAGAGAAGCTTTCGCTACCCGGTTGGGTAAAGGGCCTGATTCAGCGCGGCGGTCGTTCTTGACACGGCGCGTATTGTGAGGAGGTTCCTTTCTCTTGAGCCCTGACCACTGATGGCTTGGGTCGTAGACTCCGCCTGCAGTGGCCCTCTGTTTTTTATATTGTATTTTTTAATTTATTTTTTTGTCAATGATTTTTAATGTTTTTTAAGGTAAATATAATGTAAAAAATAAGCTAATAAATGAATATGGAAAAAAAATAAGTTAATAAAATAAGTAATTTCGTTTTATTTTTAAATAATTTTTACTTTTAATTTCAGATGATGGAATGTGGTTGGTGTGGCCGCTGGGTGCATGCAAGTTGTGAAGGTTTATCTGGAGAAGAATACCAACTTCTTTCGGCACTACCACCCTCTATTGAGTATATTTGCTGTAAATGTATGCCTAACAACCCTCCATGGAGAAAAATGTTAACTGAGCATTTAAAAGGACGTCTCCTACATTTACTGAAATTACTTGCCAAAAGCAAAAAAGCTTGTGCATTGTTAAAATTGACACCGCACAAAAATACACCAATCGCAAACAAACCATATCGTATAACGTCTCCACAAGCTATACGCAAACTTCACTTTGAGGCTGAAGATGATTCCTTGAAAACGACAGAAACGAAAGTTTACAGAAACAGTGCCAGAGGTCGGCGTAACAATGTTCCACAGACCAAGGATGGTGTAAACGAGTCGCAAGTTTGGCGCTGTTCATCGTTATTAACTGATGTAGACATGGAAAAGGAGGACATACCACACACTTCTCATAAGGTTGTCAATCTTCAAGAACCTTTAATGCAGAATAAAGAAGTTTGCTTCTCTACAGGTCTTTATGGTACCAAAACAGAATTTGATGCTCCTTGTGTTGAAGTGCATGAAAATTTTACCTCTCAAAAGCACAATGACAAAGCAACAACAATGCTGCCAGCAGCAACTCTCAATGCTGAAAAATATGCTGGTGATGAAGATTCTGAAATGAATTTTCCACAAGCTCGAAGTGAACAAGACTTGAGCCCGGCTATAGTGAGAATGAGTGATACAATGATTACTGGATTATCTGAAACTAACAAGATGGTTTCACCATCATTGTTGGATATAAAGAAGCGGGTCAATAGCGATGAATATGTTTCACTAAAAGACTTCAATCATGATATGAAAGAAGTGATTAATAGGACAGTGAATGATGACTTGAAGATTATTTACAAAGATTTATTTTCGGAAACATTTCCTTGGTTTGATTGTGAAAATAATTGCCTACAACCTAACTTAGAAGTTGAAGGCGAGTTTGAAGATGGTGAATCTCTGAAGGATGATGACATGTCTGAGAATAAAGGCCTTAAAGCTTCTGCACAATCAGTTGAGAAGCCACAAGATCAAATTGTTCCGAAAATTGAAAATGATGATAGCAAAATAGAAGAGGATTTATTGGATTTTTATCCTGTTTTTGATTCAAGAACTTGTGTTTTGTGCAAAGTAGTTGGTGATGCTGCACCTGCTATGGAAGGACGTTTGCTTTATTGCGGCCAAAATGATTGGATACATGCTAATTGTGCTTTATGGTCTGCTGAAGTATTTGAAGAAATAGATGGCTCTCTACAAAATGTACATTCAGCAATATCAAGGGGCAAGATGATCAAGTGTGCTGCATGTGAAATAAAAGGTGCAAGTGTCGGCTGTTGCGCTAAAAATTGTAGTGAAACATATCACTATGCTTGTGCCAGGAAACAATCTTGTGCATTTATGGATGACAAACGAGTATTTTGTCCTACACATGGAAAAGATGTTCCCAAGAAAAGTCTACAAAAGGATACGGATTTTGAGCTAACAAGACCTGTCTACGTTGAACTTGACAAGAAAAAGAAAAGATATGGGGAAATTAGCAAAGTTCAATTTATACTTGGATCATTGACTGTAAATAACTTGGGTAAAATAGTACCTTCAGTATCAGATTATGAAGAATTTCTTATTCCTGTTGATTTTTCTTGTACTCGATTATTCTGGTCTTGCAAAAAGCCAACAAAAATAGTAAGGTATACAATCAAAACAAAACTAATACTAGCAGAACCTTTACCTGGATTTGATTTTGGAGTTAACATTACTGTTGATCATAATTTAGAGGTTCACACAGTTGACAGAATGATGGCTGAGATAGGATCATGGCACGAAAGTTTACAGAATGGTTCTAGCAAATCTGTACTACTGTTCTCAAATGATAAATCTCCAACTAAACAGGGGAATGCTGTTAGCTTAGAAGATTTAGCAGTAAAGCAATTGGTAGAACATTTGCTAGACAATGTTTGCAAACAAGAACAACAAGATGATGAGGAGCCTCAGAATACTGCTGATTTATTACCACCTGAAGTTAAAGATGCTATCTTTGAAGACTTGAATTACGATTTATTAGAAGGTATCTCAATGCAAGATATATTTCAAGATCTGAGACATGAATTTTATGGGTTGGTGGGACAATCTGACGATAAAAGCAATGATAAATCAGATTTGCGCCCCACTGATATTATTGATGAGTTACTAAACGCACGATTCGAATCTGGTAGCAAGGAACTGAAAAGAAGCAAATCGGAGATGCTTCTCCAAACACATGGCCTGAAAAGTTTGACAACTGGTCGAGGACAACAAAGATCAAGCAGCTGGAATAATAAATTTGATACCAGCTTGTTATCATCTACTATTAAAAGGTGTAAAATTGGAAAAGCTTCGACATCTGCTGTGATCGAAAGATCCAGTACTGTACAAAGAGCAGAATCGTCAACTGAAAACAATGTAATACTACCAATAAAAGAAGATGAAAATTCCAAGGAAAACAATAAGAAATCAAAAGCAGAGAGTTGCGTCAATAATGATATAACTAATGAAGTACCTCACTCCTCTGGACTTAATTATCTTGATTCATCAAAAGACAAAGATGAACCAACAACTAAAAATGACAAAACAGAAGGATATTTTCCAGATGTGATAGATTTTTACACCAAGATACAGTGTAGTCCAATTGCACAGTTGGATGGTGCCGAAGATTGGTCGGGATCAGAGAGTTCTTGCGGCTCTCGTCCAGGCAGTCCTCGAGATAATGATTTTTCACCCATTCAGCAGTTGGATGGTGCCGAGGATAATATACCAGTTGACACTCAAAGAACTCAAACAAATCAATTTATGTATAGAGCCAGTGGCACAGAAAGTTATACTGTTACATTTGCGGGAAATGCATTAAATGGACAATCAGAACTAGTTATGAGATCATTTGAAGATCCTTCAGGCGCAATGAATCAAATGGAGCAACCAGTGCGATGTGACAGGTGTCAGTGTACTTACCGAAACAAAGACTCTTATGACAGACACGTTCCATCCTGTGACATGATGTCAACCAGTGAAAGTGAAAGTGAAAATCCTAAATCACCTGAAAATCGAACACTTACCACACTTCAGAATGCATTTCAAGGTGCTTTTGCCCAGCCCATGATTATTCATGCAGGAGTTGTCAGCGGGTCAGAAAATACTGTTAAAGGAGAAGGCATATCAGCCAGGAGAACATCAATCAACACTAGACAAATTACTATTAACGGGACAATCGTTGAAACACCATCTCCAGGACCATCGAACGAAATGACTATGACAATTACGGAACAAATGAAATCTGGAACTGTGATATTTGATCAAAGCAAAACCACTAATGTTCAAGTATCTGCGAATCAGCAAGTGATGTCGTCTCCACAAATAGTTGTGACTCCTCAAATGCTGCTACCCAACAAAACAAATTCAGGTCCAGGGCAAAAAATAATTACACCTCAAATTATTACACAACCTGGTCTCCTACCTTACAATATTTGCGTAAAACCAGGTACTGGCAATACAAATCTACAACAAATTCAAGGAAGTGCAGATATGGCTCAACTATTGTCAGGTACAGGAGGTATTCAAGTCATATCATCAAATTCCAACCAAGTTATTACAATACCTTCTAATCAACAAGGCTCAATCACTCCTATTGTTCAGGGTAAAAATCAAGTAGCAAACTTTCCGAACATGGCTAGTGCTTCATCAATAGCTTTGCCTGTGAGCTCAATACAAGGAATGCCAAATACTTCGATTATTCAAAATATACAGCCAATGATACGGCCATCTAATCCAACCATTGTTGTACCTGCTGTAACAGCACAAAGACTAGCTTCACCAAACACGCACAAGCAGCAAATATTGATGTCTGGAACTCAAAAATCTCCAAAGAAACAACCTACGGTTCAACCTAAGCCAATATTCCAAGCTGCGAATCGACCAAGAGGGCGACCAATACCGAAACCAACGTCAATAAAACGACATACAAAGTTGGAAAAAACATTTACGACAATCAATCAGACTCCTATAGGTCCAGGAAACACAGTAATTCAGTTGCAAACTAATAATCAAACTGGTCAACCATCAATTATTGTACAGCCTGTGGCGAATCAAAATATAATGTCTGCTTATGTTGAAGCTTTATCTCAACAACAAAACCAAAATATGCAATATATTGCCACGATCGCTCCACAAGGAGATTTCAAAACTGGCCCAACACAGTTCATATCACAAGGAGGCTTAGTACCTCAAACTTTCCAAATTCAACAAACAGAAAATGGAGGTTTAGTTGCTGTTCCCAGTGGAGGAATACCTGTACTACTACCCCAAGGAAATGTTGGTATCTTACCTCAAACCATACAACAGGGAGCAACGATCTTACCCCAAGGAGCGATACAAACACAAGGAATACTATCACAAGGGCCTAATGGGCCTACGATTTTACCCCAAACTATACATACTCAAAATGGTGCAACAATAATACCCCAAGGAACATTACAAGGTTTAGCTCCTGGAAATATCACAACACAAACTGCTACACTTCTCCCAAATAATACATTGCAGGCGGGAGGCGCCACTGTTGTACCTCAAAGT
The DNA here is from genome assembly GCA_030269945.2 of Trilocha varians. Taxonomy (NCBI): domain Eukaryota; kingdom Metazoa; phylum Arthropoda; class Insecta; order Lepidoptera; family Bombycidae; genus Trilocha; species Trilocha varians. Next base: position 4,932,669 of record AP028277.1, on the reverse strand, counting down.
GGAATTGGAAATGGACAAACAACTATAATTCCTAATGCTTTACAAACTCAAGGGAATACTTTAATTTCACCTGCAACAGGTGCAACTATTTTACCTCAAGGGACTCTTCTTCCTCAATTCTGTAACGATCAAGTTTTGCTTGGTCCAACACCTACTCTGGAAATGGTAACAGACCAATCTGGATGCATGTATCTAACTACAACTCAACCAGTGTACTATGGCTTAGAAACAATCGTCCAGAATACTGTGATGTCATCTCAACAGTTTGTGTCTACAGCTATGCAAGGCGTACTTGCTCAAAACAGTAGTTTCTCTGCCACTACAACACAAGTTTTCCAAGCAAGCAAGATCGAACCTATTGTAGAGGTTCCAACAGGCTATGTAGTTGTGAACAATGTTGGAGATAATGTTTCATCCTCAACGCCGAATGTTGTTACGGCTCAGTCAGTGCAGTCGTCTCCAGCTTCCATGAAGACTGTGAAAACGACTGTTCCCAATCTTACACTTCAACCTTTAACCGAGAAACATACAAGCAACAACAACCGCCAAACTCCGAAAGTAATTCATATGACATCTACGCCAATCGCAATTGGATCGCAATCGTGTCCTAATACTATAGTGACCGGAAGACAAAGCATAAATCCAATAACATCGCAAATTCATAGTATGACATTGTCAAACGCATCACAGAATATACATCGTACCACCAATGTATCTAAACAAACCCATGTTTCAATGTCTCCTTCTGTAACACTAATTTCATCCATCGGACAGCCCGTGATGGCTATATCACAATCTACTCCAACCTCCAATACAGCCTTTTCGATGCAACCTATACCGCTGTCGCAGCCTATTGTTACTAGCTCTATTGCTCCATCTTCTAGTAAAAATAATATTAAAATGGAAAACTCTCATGTCATTGAGATAAGTGGCAATTTACATGATAGTGTAAATACGTCTAATATGCCTACAATAAATATAGCTCAAACTATTAAATCACCAACTCCATGGAGACAATTAAGTACACTATCAAATAATACTCTAACAGAAAATAAAATAGAAATGCAAAGTACTGGAAAAGCGAATATTAACACGTCGCCTATGAATACACAAGGAAGTAATGCGACGTCTAGACAACATTTACACAATGAGCCGGATAAAATAAATCAAAGCTGTTTGATGGCAATGTCGAACAATAATAATGGGTTATCAAATATTAATACGCATTCCCACCAATACGAGTCTAACATCAATGTAAGTCATCATCAATCTCACGCATCATCAAATAATGTGATACATATTGCTGCTGGAAATATTTATCCACCTGTGTCTAGTTTCGACGCTGACACTACTTTGAAATTGAGTAAAATAAATGCACTCTCGAAAACTGAAGGAGGACATATGAATTTTCCTCAAGAGATAATGGCATCGCATTCACAACATAACGCCAACCATGATAAAACTTTCCAAAATTTAGGAACAAATGACAACAAACACAATATGGATTGCATGTCAAATCAAGTAAACACACACAAATTAAATAGTTGTCAAATGGCTAGTAACATGAACAATACACCTGCCATTAGTATTATACCACATAATGTTATGCGCCCACAATCTCAGAACTCTCAAAGTAATCTGCCTCCCAACAGCCACAATCAATTGTGTTCAATTACAACCAGTTCATCTCATGGACAGGTGCAGCTTTTGAACTCCGGAAACAATTCTATACAAAACATTAATTTATCCTGCCAGGAAGCTGTGAATAGTAGGATGAATGTTGTTGCTTCAAGTGATAATATGCAACTAAACCACGATATATCAAATTCATCTAATATGCCACATGGAAATATGCAAATTGTTTCTCATGAGAATAATCAGATGTCATCTTCCAATCAGATTCATATAATGAATGGACAAATTCAACACAACCGACAAATTGAAGCAAACAATCAAATACAACAACAAATAAATCAAAACAGTGCTGGAAGATCATTCCATGAAAACATGATGACTTCACAACAAAATCACAGTCAATCGGCGATGTCTATCCGCAGCACTGCTGATAGTAATGATCTTATAAATCAGAATATGAATATGCATAATTTAGGAAGTAGCGCTCATCCTAACAGGTCTGAACTTAATGATCGTAATCAAATGCAAATGCAACAAAACATGTCAAATATGCAGAGTAATCGAATATTAATGGATAATATGCAACCACATAGTCTAAACAATCTTAATCATAGTATGCACTCTAACCGCGGAATGGAAAACATGCATACTCCAATGCAAAATATGCAACAAATAAATCATCACATCAATAACACCAGTCGTTCTATGATGGATAATAATATGCACATCAACCAACAGATGAACATGCAACAGAATAGGCAAATGGATAACTCCAGCATCCATCATCAACACCAAATGCCTAGTATAATGCAAATGCAAAACAATCGCCAACATAATGACAATAACATGATGAATTTGCATCAGCATGTAAATCAGATGCATAACAGGACACAGATGGAAAATAATATGCACATGCATCATAATATGTCTGGCAATGCTACAAATATGAATTTAAATCAAATTGATAATTCTAACTCAATGCAGTACATGCACGGGAATAGAAATGACAATAATGCTATGGCAATGCAGGGCATGAATGTTATGAATCAACTTCCAAATAATAGATGTGCAATGGACCATTCTTCAATGATGCCACATCAAATGAATAGTATGAACTCTATGAACAACATGAATATGCATAGCAATTTGAATAACACAATGCAAATGAATAACGCAAATCATCAGTCAATGAATAATTCATTGATGCATGTTCCAAATATCCCCGATATTACAACGGAACTGCAAAATTCATGCAGTGGTAGTTGTTCTAGTAGCAATGCTCTCTTTTCTTCAAATCAAAATTCGATGGAAATTTGTTCCAACATGAATACATCTAACATGACAATGGGGTCGAACACAATGCTACATGGTATGAATTCAAATAATTCAAATATGACATCGAATAACATGATGATTAATTCTGTAAATAGCAATATGTTTGGAACAAGTGGCCAAAACAACATGAATAGTCATGATATGCTAATGAGTTGTTCAAACACACCAGATCACAGTGTAACCGGCTTATTATCTGGTACATCAAATCATAACATGATGATGAACAATTCTCAAAATCATGTAAATAACGTAAATCAATCTATAAACAATAAAATTGCGAATAATTCTCAAATGAACATGAGCAATTGTAATGTTATTGCAAACAATTCGGCACAAAACCCTAATGTACCAAATATGGATTCGCAAATGAACCGAAACAATTTAAGCGTAGAACCACCAAAGTTCCCACAGGAACCTCTTAGAGGCAAAACTATGATGGGTTCTTCAACAAATAACAATATTTCCATTCCTAATAATGATTGTGCTAAAGTTAATATTGTCAATGACAAACAAAATCATAATATTTCAGTAAATAATCAAATCGGTTATATGCAGATGAATTCTCAGAATAATAGAATGATCAATTTACCAGAAAGAAACAATCGATTGGGAAATACAAATATGGACAATAATATCTCGCAGCATGGTCCACAGCAACACAATATACGTGTTGTAACAAACAATAGTAACGGCAACGTAAGCGGAATAGCAAATGATCCATTATCATTCCAACAGAAAAATGAAAATACTGGAACTACAATAAATGTACCTTTTCAAGCTATACCTAATAGTGCTCCAATGAACATAAATGTCAATTCCAGTAACAACACTGTTAACATTACGGTTCAAAATAATCTTGTAGATCCGAAAATAGCCTCAAAAACTTCTGCAGATATTAGTTTTCCTCTGCCTAATAGTACGAATATTATACAAAATCAAAATTCTTCGAACAACATGATCTGTATACCAGTACAGAGTAATACTATAAACTTACCTACACAAAATAGTTCTAGCATTACTTTGCCAAAAGCTCCACCTACTCAACAATCTGGCATCCCAACAAATGTTGTTAATCCCATATCCACGAGGCCCATGAATAGAGTTTTACCATTACACAGGGATGGACAAAGTAAATCCTCAACGAAAGCGCCAGTCGCATCCACTACCAGAACATTACCGGTTTCTAAACAAAGACCAGTAAGTCAAGATATGCCTGACCTAAATATTAAAGATGAAACTATTGATAGTGATCTAGAAAAAGCAATTGAAGAATCGAAGCGAATGATGGAACTTGAGAGAGCTAATAGAGAAAAAGAAGAAAGAGAAGCTTCCCGAACAATGCAAGCTGAAATAGAATTGCCGACGACAAGTACAGCTTCTGATACCAATACTAGAAGAAACATACAAACAGAAATAAAACCTAAAGACTCATCTTTACCGAGTTTAGAGATGATAGAAATACAACCTCCAAGAATATTGGTAGAGAGGGATAGGAATAAAACGCCCACACCGGTAAAAACCACGCCTCCCAGTACATCGAAAATTTTAAAGAGACCCAATTCAGAGAGGAAAAATGAAAGTGAACCTGTGGTGACGAAAAAGCAAAGCAAGCTTCCTAAGGAAAACAAACCTATATCTAAACCAACTCCAGATCCCCCCAAAGACGACGGGCCCAAATTGATTTATGAAGTTTCTTCCGAGGATGGTTTTAGTTATACATCGACTTCACTAAACGATCTTTGGGCGAAGGTGATTGAAGCTGTACAAAATGCAAGAAAACAATCTGGATTACCACTCATTCAGTACAATTTACCATCCACCATGTCTGGAGCTCATCTTTTGGGTCTAAACAATAATGCGTTAAGATATTTAGTTGAACAACTACCAGGAGTAAGTTTTATCTCAATACTGGCATAGTTATTTTGATCATTTCATGTTACTAAAATTTATTTCATTTGATTACAGGCTAGTCGTTGTATCAAGTACAAAACACGACAGGGACGGCAATTAAATAGCTTGGATACTGATCTGGACCTTAGCGAAGGTTTTAAAGAGAGTCCTTGGGGAAGTGCTAGAACTGGACCTATTGCAAGAAAACAAAATCATGACATGTTCAGTTGGATGGCGTCGCCTTTTAGAGAAGAACCACCTCCGTTTGGAGGTCAAGAAACTGAGAGCTCAATTTCACGGTACTAATATTTACTAATTCATCTCATACTTGATTGTTAAGTAGTTAAAACATAAAAAAGAAGAGATGCTTTTACGTTTAAGATTCAGTAAAAAAACTAACATACTGTGTAACTAGATTATTTATTTATTCACGTACTTAATTTTACAGACGTCTTGCGACTTTACCGCCGGCGATGAGATTCAGGCAACTGAAAGAAACTTCGAAAATATCAGTGGGAGTCTATAGATCCCACATACACGGACGCGGACTGTTTTGTAAACGTGACATTGAAGAAGGTAGGTGTTATAAGATACTACTGTATACACATAATATTCAGTTGATGGTACTTAGAAATACTACACCATATTAAACAGGGTGTTCCAGAACTATGCGACACGAATGGGAAGTATCTTAAATATTGAAGATAAGATGTTTAGAAAAATTTCACGTGAAAGGATAGGAGGCATGACTCAGATATTTTTAAATACATATATTTAATTGAATACTTACAGGGGATATGGTGATCGAGTACGCCGGTGAAGTAATTCGTGCAGTGTTAGCGGACCAGCGTGAGAAACGTTACGAAGCCATGAGCGGCCGGCGCGGAGTGGGCGGCTGCTACATGTTCCGTATTGATGATAATCTCGTTGTCGACGCCACACTCAAGGGAAATTCTGCAAGATTCATTAACCATTCCTGTGACGTGAGTTTTAAATTTTTTTTATTATATCATTACATAGGAAATAGTTAAGAATTTCTGAAAACAAAAATACTTCTTCTCATTTGAGTACTCTTAGCATAGGCTTGGTGTATGAGCAACAAATGGTAGCTCCTGGTTGTCTATACATCTGATAAAAAAACGACCAAAATTACGCCAGTTTCATATTTTCAATACCATTCCCATTCCATTCCTTTCTCATCTGTGGGTGTATGCCTTAAAATATTAATGTTCTGCTACGGCTTACACTGATTTACCACAAACAATTCTAAATCTGTAGTGTACTCACATGTTGGTACTGTTGTTTTAGCCGAACTGTTATTCGAGGGTCGTAGACATCCACGGTCACAAACACATCTTGATCTTCGCTTTGCGTCGTATCACCGTGGGCGAGGAACTGACTTACGACTACAAGTTTCCTTTTGAAGAAGTGAAAATACCCTGCACGTGCGGCGCGAAGAAATGCCGCAAGTACCTCAATTGAAAATCCTTATAGCATTGAGTGTTTGTGCTGTGTCAATTATACTTGTTTAGTGCGAGCAACAAGTATTTGTGTCGTAAACGTAATATTGTATCTTTGACTAGAAGAAACTACGTCATAGTGCAGTATTTATTATTACTACGAGTTACATAACTCTAATTAAGGCATAATATTATAATTAACTATAGTACATACTGATTTAGACTTTACTGATCATTTGAACAAAAATGAGAAGTTTTTATCTTTGATTCACCTAGATGATGGAAATGTTAATTGATGGATCTCCTGAAAATTTTAAGATTGGAATTATTGTGAGAAAATGGAATGTTTGATAGTGAATACTGGGTCGAGCACAATTCATTACATGTACATAAGTATTTAAGACAATAAGTCAAATTTACATATCGTGTTACTCCCACCTTTTCACCATTAAGTTTTGAAAAAATCACATCAACAAATATTACAAATGAATCTTTACATGATCTCTTATTTGAATCTGCCCAGTGTTTTATTTTGTTGGAGCTTAAAATAAATTTTATATTTTTTTTTTACTTAAATATAATATTATTTTGATATAGGTTTTGATACGTTTTGTAAATAGTTTGTTGGGTTGGTGTTACGTGCTGGCGGTTCGCGAACGGCTTAAGTGTTGACACTTTGAATGTGATATGCGCTCGGTCCCACTCTGGGCCATCGAAATGGTTAGTGCGTAGGTAATGTATATTTGTTCCTCATTATGTTCTTATTATTTTCACATGTGATCAATAAGTCCCGACTAACATAAAGCATACTTGTACATATAATCATTGTAAGTTAGATAATAAATGGAATAATGGTAGTACATCGATAAAGGGTAGCAAAGTTTGAAGTACAATGTTACTTTTTAATTATTTTAATGTGTAATTTGTATAGAAAGTATTGTATATAAGAGAAATTATGGCATAATATGAGTTTAAACGACAAATCGTTTATTTGTAGTCATAGTAGTAGGTTGTACTTTATAAAGTATATTTTACTGTGTACATAATAAATGTATTTGCGCGATGCCGTTATTTCCCCTAAGCTCTATACACAAAACTCATTGTTACTTATTGTTTGCACTTGAAATAGAACACCATAACTTATATTTTTACTATTCAATTTGTTTTATTACAAGACATTTGATGCGGTTTATCTTTTCGATATGTTCATTGACATCTCTATGCAATGGGTCTCTGATCCATCTGTCTGAAAATACAAGTTATAGTGTACTTTTTGAGTACATAATTATTAGAATGATTAAATATTCTATTGCACATAAGCTTTAACACTTCACATCCATCTGACTTATTTAATTTAAATGTGACTTGAAATTTAGTTCCTGTGTGTTTCTTCAATTGGCAGTTCTTAGCATTTTTACGCATTTATAGACTGAGTGTTACATCACAGTACAATTTACAGTCATCACATTAAAACATTAATTTCCTACATTTTAACAATATTATAAAATATTGACAGTGAACATAGTTTATTAGTAATGCTACTAGGTTCATGTAAGATAGTCAATATGTCTTTGCAGCAGTAGTGAAAATAAAATAATCCAGTTAAAAGTTTTTTTAAATTGTTTTCGTTGAATATTTCATGGAACATGATAATCGTTATAACTATTAATTGTTCTTTTTATAAAATATACTAATTTAGTGTAATTATGAATGGCAGTAAGAAGTTCTACTTTTTAGATCAATTATTGTATCAATAAAATTACCCGTTTTCTAAAATAATTCATTTTTAATGTCTATAATCTCATTTGAGTCTTGTGGAAAATATTCTGTTCAAGCTGAAATGAATTATAGCTATTTTTGATCGAAATTTGTAATGCTTTCATAAACCTAGAACTATTATAAAATGTGTATCTTAAACTATTATATTAAAACAAGTAGTAAATCGTGTTATACAGTTAACATAGTAGCCACAATTTGTATCATTTACACTTTTAATAGTAAATAAGGATCCATACTTTATAAAATTTTAGTGATTTATATATTAGAACATGTGCATGACTTACGTAGGAATATTAATAGACAAACGTTTTTGACATCCCCAATTATTATAAGTAATGAAATGAATAGAACAATGATCAATCTAAATTTCAATCAATTATTTGTTTAGTTTCGAATTTTTTAAGAAATAGATTTTTATGACTCTTAGTATTTACTTAACACAAAACCTCAGTGACTTAGATAGGTCGTATAAACCAGTGACATAATACATAGAAATAGTTCGCTGATGGCAAACGGCCTAAACAATACCCTAAATCGAAATGTACTCAATACACTCAACTATTAATTTAAATCCAAAGTTATTCGCACCAGAATACAAATTTTATTATGCTAAATACGTACACACAGCTGCAAATTTTTTTATAGTGAATGTTTAAAGTTTTAATATTCATTCAATGTTTCTCTAATTTCAATTTTGCATCAAAGGTTCAGTGGATTTCAATAAGTACAGCATACCCTTTTAAGTATTTGTAAAAGTTTTTTTATTGACATATTAACACCAGTTTCCTTTCCTCTTCTCGTGTGATTTTATTTTTATTTTTATTCGTAATGTTTCCAGAAAAAGATTAGGTTATTTTATGAATGATAATATGAATTGTTTGAAAGAGGCAAAAATGCTTTAAGTACACATGTGTGCATTTTGTTAGTCTCGTAAAAATCAAAAGACCAAATCACCAAGTGATGAATCATGTTTCGTTATTATTATTATTATATTGTGTAAATCATCTGCTCTTGATATTATTTGTGTTATAAATAATGCTTATATTTTAATGTACACAATGCCATTTTGCCTAATGTTATTATAAATTATATGAAGTTGCTTTAAAAGCACCAATTTTACAATGGATTACTCTATGACCTGTCTATACATTTTATTACTTTATTTATTTGTATCATTATTTTGTATTGTGGTAAATTTTACCAAAAATAAAAATACTAAAATGTGCTTTATTGAGTTGTTTTATTTCTAATACCCCTTTTATCCGTAATACATTTATCCAAATCTGGATCATTTATATTTGAAGTGCAAATGCCCATAAATTGACAATGCAGTACATGTATTTGTTTTCCCATCGAACTGTGCAAGTACCGTCAGTAGCCGTGTCCCAGTAGTATGCTGCAGCGGTGTGTAGACCGGAACCGTTCTTCTGTGTTATAGTTATACGCACTAGACAATATTAAAATTCACTGATGTAGTGCTGCGATTTATAAAATTGTTAAAGTTGTTTAATTAACCTTATTGTTTTCACTGTATAAAAATCACATTGACATTGTGACTAAAAAGGGCAAATGTCGGCAGGACTTGATTATTTAAATAAAATAATCGATGTTTTTTTAAACTTTGTCTAGAGTGCGAGTTTCCTCGAAAGAACATCGTCGGCCAACAAACTGTGGTGTTGTGATAAACTGCACATTGGCATTTATAAGTAAAGATTTATAAATAGAGACTGGCCGTCTAGATTTGGACCTGTAATCTCTCAGGCGGAAGCATTCTGTCTATTCCTTCCTCCGGGGCTCGGATACCACAACTTTTACACCTCAACACGGAACCCGAATAATAGTGAAATGTTATTTCATTTATATTATATGTACTTACTTATATATTTAAAAGGCTTGTTTAATTTATTTAAGCGAGCTAAAGTTTTTTCCGTTATTATAGTAATCCATTGCGGCGTTCTTGAGTGACTGTAACCGTTACCGCCCAAACACAGCTCAATGTTGTCTCTGACTATCTGCTGCACTTCATCGACGTTAAATGTTAAATCCTAGAATGAATAGTTTATGAGTACATTATTGGTTTGGTGAAGATGTTCTTAATACTAATGTACATTGTAGATGTACTATGACTTGTTTTTCTTTAAACTAAGTTTGAAGAATGAAGAAGGATATATAAGTAGGTTTTAGTCTTATTTTTTAGTTGGAGGTAATTACCACGAATATGCCACGCACCGATATGAGAGTTGAACCGCACTAAAACCTCCAACCGCTCACACTCAGCGTCCGAACCCCGAGTGAGGTCAAAACCCAGCACGGAGTTCTGCGGGACAGCACGATGCGTTACACACTAAGGCATTCTTTCCCGTCGCGCCGTTCCATTATTAAGTAGATTGGTATGTGTAGTGTTCCCGATGACACTGGGCACTTACTGTTATAGATTGACTATGAGCTATGGTAACCATTAACCACTTGTCACTAGCTAACGATCTAGTCAGCGTAAATATAAAAATGAAATAGCGAATATGATGGTGATTTATATTTAGACGGTAAGGGATTATCTTCAAGTTGAATTTCTCATCGAATCAATCACCTTGATTATATTAACTACCATAATATAAAAAATTTCCGATAACTCAAGCTGACTGGGGTGACAAAGCGCAATACAATTTTCGAAAAGGTTTTTGTTTGTGAAAGTTCTGAGAACATCTACTCTACATGTAAAGAAAGGTTAGTAAGGTACAGTATTTATTCAAGCGCTATAGGTGGTTTTTTATTAGAGGAACCCCCTGGACTTCCACCCGCCACGCGGTTAGGGTGTCTTATACACTACGCCCTACGGCATTCTTCACCGTAATTATGCCGATCACAGCTTTCTATACCCCAGTTTGTCTGATGCAAACCGCGTGTTGAGCATTTGGGGAATCTCTTTTAAGCGGAAGAGAGAATCCCTTTATATATTACTTGAGTATCTCATTAGTAGATACATTGAATTAAAATGAACAACTGACTCTAGTTATCATTATTTATTGTCACTGTTTACAATACACAATAATGAATATGATTACAATAATAATAATGTGTGGACGCGAGCATACGCTATGCTCTTAACGGGACGACTGGGGAGTGGCGCCACGCACTGCACTTATATATTGCTGCTTGTATAAAAAAGTGCATGCGTCCCTACAGTACACCCTTCCTAAAATTTTGGTTATACAATACAAAATTTTTCACAAAACAAAATAAAATAAATTAAAACTAAGTAATGTTAAAACTTTTGTAAGCGGCTGTACCGTATTAGGGTAGGTACTTGAGATTTACTTCGAATGCGCTTTATCGTTAGGCAACAGTCGAAGTGCTAACGTTTTTTACTCGCTACTCTTAAATCAATCATTTTTTACTTCAAAATCATTTCATCTTAAATCGTTTAAAACTTGAGATACAACGAACACTCGAATTGTTGACTCGGTGTTTTCTCACACTTATAACAAAGTACTTATAACAAATCATTGCTTTTTGTGATGAAATATTATCAGAACTCTAACTTATTCCACTTCGAGTTTTAAATATTACTTTTGTAAAGTGCTTCTCATTGCCATAAATCAATGATACGAATCAAAGTATATTGAATCTTTTAAACATAACATTAATGATTCAAATTTTGTTAAAACATATTACAATTTTCACTTCATAAACATGTCACTATTTCATTCAAAGTTGCAACTAGTAGTCATTTCTACGTGAATTAAGTTGGTTTTATCCCTTTACTTAATTACTTTAAAGACTCATAAAATATTATAGCATATACATAGTTTGATTATTTCCAATAAGAGTGTGACAAATTAATAAAAACACAAAAATACTTGAATGACAACATTAAAATAAACTAAAAATAATGCAAAAGGCAATACAGGAATGCAAATATCGCTGTCACGTCACCCCTTAATCGCAAGACGTGAAATTTGGCATCAAGTTATATATTCACACGTTATAAGGTATGGAGAATGAAGTAGAATATTGGACCATGACTTGTCCATCGTTTCTACAGCTCTCCTCGACTTCTTCTCGACATAATATCTCTCGACCAAGTATGTCTCCCACCATAAAATGTGGCGATCTCGACGGCATTGCCTCTGGGTATGCTTTTCTCCCTAAAATCCTTGGGTGCTCTCCCACGTGTCATCTCTTCCGGATCAAAGGTAGTGGCTAGTTTTGCTCGTTATACCATCCGGTGTTCTGATGATTACAATGCTGGAGTTACGACGTTTCCCTTGGTCTTCGCTTGTCGATTACTATGACTGAATCTCGTTACTTGTCCTCCAATACAGCGTTGCTCTAGTTCCTGTGCCATATCTGCTCTTAACTGTCCTACATATTTTGTATACTTTTTTCTAATATCCGATTTTGCGTTAAATCTTGTTGCTTTTACCTGCAGTCGATGTGAGTACCTTGCAGGGAGTCGTCCGTTCTGCGTATTTAATCTACACTATTCTTCATAATTTCACAGCTCCACGTATATTTCATATCTAATTACTTGTGTGTTCTCCCATACCCCGTTTGTGTGCTTGAATCGCCAATACCAGTGAAAGAAGTCCCAGTGAGTCGGAACTGTTCTGCTGACGCACGGGCTCCAGTGAGTCGGACATGCTGCCGTGCGGGGCCGATGCTACGTGATGACCAGGAGAGATGCGCTCTGCTTTGCTGACCGGTCCTTGTAGTCAGTGTGCCCAATGTCAAGCCGATGAGGGTTCGACCAGGCCGCGCTGCGTTGCGGCTATTGGACGAAATACCCGAAGAGGCTGAAGCTGGCTGGCGTGGTGCGGGTGTGATAATCTTAAAAGAGACGTGTGCTTGTCGGAGGTCACCACTTTGGGGTATCTCTTATGGCGGAAAAGAGAATCCCTTTATATATTACTTGAGTATCTCATTAGTAGATACATTGAATTAAAATGAACAACTGACTCTAGTTATCATTATTTATTGTCACTGTTTACAATACACAATAATGAATATGATTACAATAATAATAATGTGTGGACGCGAGCATACGCTATGCTCTTAACGGGACGACTGGGGAGTCTTTTTTTTTTTTTTTTTTTTTTTTTTTCACGCACTGCACTTATATATTGCTGCTTGTATAAAAAAGTGCATGCGTCCCTACAAGCATGACACGAAACTTTTTTGGTGTCCCCATCGCTGGGTAGCATAGGCCGTGGGGTACCCGAGTGCTTTATGGTATGTACACGTAAGAAATCACATAAATTTAAAATATAATATTTTTATTATTTACCTCTTCATCGTCTTCTTGAGCCATTGAAGAATGACTTAGTTGTTTCTAAAAGCGAAGTCAATAATATGAGTTGCGAAATATGTCGTGGCCTCAGATTTTGACCTTTGCTGACTTTGTCAAATAAAAAACTAAAAAGTAAGATTTAAAAATCTATGCTAAAGAGTATCAAAACGTTATTAGAATAAACATATCCTTACGACCTAGTATTATAATTAAAATTTTTAATGTTAAAGTGACTGTTAGTATTGTTTGTTAAAATTTCACCACAGTTGAGAAAGTATAGTAAGTAAGTACCTCTAGTTATTATTTCACGGCTCACGCCGCAACGTTCTGAACTGATTTGAATAGAACCTTTGGGTTGCTTTGGGTCACGGAATGTCTGCTGACTATACAGGGTGTCCCAAAAACTATGCGACATGAACGGGAATTACCTTGAATATAAGAGATAAGATCTTTGCTGAAAGAAAACATGATTTTATTTTTGATGTTTAATAATACTTACTGCATTCACAGATTTTTCGTAAATTGATCGCAAAAAAGCAAAAAATAGTCGTAATTAACTGTTCTTTCGATTGGCATAATAAAAATACAGGGTGTTGATTTTTGCCGACTTTGTTAACTCGATTTTCAGACAAACCAAGCAATTTACGAAAAATCTGTGAATGGAGTGTTATTAAACATCAAAAATAAAATGATGTTTCCTTTCAGCTAAACATCCTATCTATAATATTTAACCACTCAACTGGGACCGTCAAATTTCACTAGATGGCAGAACTGTGACGCATGCCTGGCAACCTTTCAGAAACTACGAACGTGTTTGACTATGTTGTATAGAAATGAATATTACTATAATTTTTTTTAAAGAAGTGTACATAAACCTTATATTTTTAAAATTGCTAATAAATAAGCTTTTCAAAAAGATGAGATTTGCGGTGTTTTATTTGTTATATAAGCATTAATTCTAAATGGGAATCAGTATCTCTTCATATTCATTACATCTGTTGAAAAAAAATCGTTTATTTATAAATAAAACAATATTTCAATAACTTTATTCTTTTATTCAATTAATTATACATTATTGTTCTGTAAAACGGTAGAAAAACAAACCTTTTAACCACTATAACTCTCAAAAAGTTCTACAAAATATTGTCAACTTTCGACGCACTAACAAAAAAACTGTTTCAATGCCATCATTATAAACACCGATTAAGAGAACACAGAAAAGAATTAGTTCTAATTAGCAACTAATATTTAATTTGTAGCTCACATAGAAATCGCATGCACAGTTTTGACTGTTATATCTGTTCACTTTTAATAAAACGAGCAATAAACTGAACACTTCAAAAGAGAGGAAATTCGTCGTCCAAATCTTTGGATTCACACGATAAATTCTTCCTTATTTGTTAGAAAAACAAACTAACAAGTTCACCAATTTTACAAACAATAAAACAAACAAAAGGAAGCTATAGTAGACAAACGGTTCATAAAATAATTAACGTTTAAAAAGTACGTTAGGTTCTGAAACGAATGAAACTGAATGAATGAAGTATGAACAATATGGCTACCTAAGCATTGCTAACATAACATGGATACACCTTTTTTTTCACAATTTTTATTATTGTAAAATGAAAATATAAATGACTTTAGAAAATAACTTACAAAATTAAATATAAAGAACTGATATTATATTCACCAAGCATTTTCAAAAAACCTACAATTAGCTTTACACCAGGGTCCGCATCACACAAGACAGCAAATAAGATTGTTATCGTGACTTTCTTCACCTTTATAAGCCTTCCCTGAACGTCCACGAATATAACGAAACGAGACTGACGAACAGCAAAATTTTTAAATATAAGATAACGCATATTTTATTATCAAAGTCAAATCATTTATTTCAAAGTATATGTGGACACACATACATTTTGAATGTCAAAAATAAAATCAAAGTTCTACCACCAGTTCGCTAAAATTACGCCTCCGTCCTGAGACGAACCGGCGCAAGAAACTCAGCGGGCATGTCTTTTTTTTTTATTTAAAATGTTATGTTAAAATGTATCACAGAAACAAAATTGAACACATATCACAGTCATTTCTACACCACCTTCGGTTGACAGGTAGAGCCTTAGGTATTAAGTCCGTCATTGTGCCATTTACGTTAATAAAGTTTAAATAATAAAGAATTTTATATCTCTCTGTAAATAAACAAGATAAGGCAAAATTACATCAGTAACAGATATTGTAGTAGACGAGAGCTTCTAAAAGTATCCACTATGTGTTTTTGAGAGTGTTGCACAAGTCTAGTTAGGTTTTTTCAAATCACGTCATCGTGATGCTAAATATATTAAGATTCCGTTGTGTTTAGCTTACATCTTATTTTTTTTTACATGAAATATAACTTTTGTTTTTACGGGAAAATGTTACTTGCAGTTAATTATTATTATTTGTAAAGTGTGTGTGATAAGCAAATGGATTTTCAAGACGTCGGCCTTCGGGTAATTCACTAATGTTAGTAATTCGTAGCCTAAAATACATAACGTGCGATTTACTTCCGACTATTTAATGTAAATTCGTAAAAAATTACTACACTACAATTAAAAAGAAACTAATATTAAAACCAAACAAAAGTTAAAAGCCTAATTATACTAAAACACCAACTCTGCTATAGTACTGGGTCCTAAACGCTCTCGTACAGGGCCACCGCGCCCCCGACCGCTTAATGCTCGAACACCTCTGCCACAACGTCGTCTTGTTCCACTTTTAAGCATAAAATAAGGAATAAATGTGCAAAATCTAAATAAACCATTACTCATTAAAAACCGTAAATAAACTACAAAATATATTTTATAGATAGATCCCTTGAATGAATATTACAATGATTATTATGATAATACGTACATATTCACATTGCATCACTCAGTTGACTAATAGAGTTTTTAAACCCATTTGCATGAATTAAAACAAATAGAGGGCAAATCTAAGTATAGGAAACACATATTCATACAAATAATATAGGAACACAAAAGTATGAAAATCATCAAAGACTAAATAACTTCATTTATTTAAATTAAAACATGCGAAATACACAAACAAAATGTAACAGTCTTATTATAAAAACACAATTAAAAAAAATTCAAGAAAACAAAATTTCACGCAAGCCATATCCATATTATGCTATCGTTGCAATCAAGCACTCCCTCGAATTTTCATGCCCAATTATTACTAAACATTATTGAAGTTGATGTTATAATGTAATGTGAAATTATATTTCCTACAAATTGAGACATAAGCAATTTATTTTTCTATAATACATTTATTATTAGGAACAGAGAAAATAAATACCGCGAATGGCAATAAAAATTAAGATGATGATAAAATTAATTCCAAAGCATGTCTGTTTTTATTACATTTTCTGGTCAAAACGCAAAGAATTATATATTTTTTTGAGTAAAAATTGTTTATTACTTACCCGTTCATATTTCACAAGAATGTTTTCCTTAACTTTTAATTTTAACTATATATTTGATAAGTTTTAATTTTCGCGCGCGTCGCCTGTTCAACGAACTGCAGTTCAGCTGAATGAACTGAATTTTGATAGTTCTAATTACTCGTTCAATTGTCAAAAACGTCACAATGCTATTATTTTAAACTCTTTGATGTTTTAACTACACATTATTAAAATTTTAGCAAAAAATATACAATATTTTCATTAAATCAGACAAAATTAAAATGTAAACAAAACAACTTCAAGTTCAGTGACGTCGTGGTCAATTTTGGTACCTGTCACAGACTTGGCAAAAGTAAACAAACCAATTTGGTCGCCGTTCCCAGTTGAGTGGTTATGGTACTTCTCGTTCATGTCACATAGTTTTGGGACACCCTGTATAGTGAAAGAAATTTGTAAAAATTTGTGAGAAAGATCATCGTTTCTAAAGGAATAAACTGAAACATATTGTTTGGGCCATTACCAAACTAAATAAACCCTAATATGAAATAGTTAAAGCGCTTCTAATAAATCAGTACGATTATTTAAAAAAAAATATTATTATTTATTTGCTCATTTTTTACATTATATTTTTAAAAAAACAATCACAAGAAAATGAATATAAAAATACAATATAAAAAATAATTACCTATTTTAATAATTATTATCATGCCTATAAACTAAAATTAATACTAAACTATAAATAACTTTTAGAACTACATTACTTTGTAAGCAATATTCTTGATCTTGTGGTTTAAAAAACAACGAATAAAATTGACGACTTTCGAAAAAAAAAAATGTCAGCTGTCAAAGCTAGAAAATGAGATTTCCTTGAGGTAATAATTCCATGTTTGCATCATTGATTGTCGTCTAATTTCTATTAATTTATATATCTATTTGATAAATATGTTGATCGTACGTGCTATATAATTACAGCCACAAGAGAGTATGGGTACATAATGTTCTAAAATGAGGCCCTAGTCAAAGAAAAGAGAAGTTGTTTACTATTTTTAAATGGAGCTGAAGGTCTGGGTCGAGGGGATACAAAGAATCGTCTGTGGAGTCACTGATACAACTACTTGCCAGGTAATTTTTTTTTTTATTTGAACTATTAAGTAAGCGAACGCAGCTTCCAGTTCAGACCTGTACATTTTTGTACACATATTTTATACATTTTTTGTACACAGGATGTAGTTTTCGCTCTAGCACACGCTACTGGCAAGGTTGGCAGATTCACTCTGATAGAGCGATGGCGAAACAACGAAAGACTCTTGGCACCTCAGGAATTTCCTCTAAAGGTAACATGTTCGTAATAACAGACATTGTCACTGGAGAATAACATTGTCAATTGTTTTTATCTTTAAATGTGGTTTTCTACAGATTTTAATGAAATGGGGGGAGTACTCCAATGATATACAATTCATATTGAGAAGGTCTGAGACTGGTAACAGTTCCAAGCCATCACCACCACAATCAAATGCCAGACCCAGTGGAATAAGGTTTGCATAATAATTTACAATACAGAATTGTCTTGGAAATATGTACATAGTTATGAATATAAGTAAATTTTACCTAAAAGTGAACTTTAAATATGTGTTATTAAAAATCTAAATAAAAATGTTAATATCTTACTAATTAATTGTAGTGGACACAACATACCCAATTCAAATGTACTGGACAACCGAAATTCGCCAAATAGAGTAAATGCTATACCAAATAACACTAACAACAGTAACAACACTTCACCGGGAAATCCTGTCGGAGTGGTGAAGGGTATTCAACAAACAAAAACTTCTGACTCAGATAGTCCAGGACTGAAGGATGTACCACCATATAGGTAAAAGCAATTTTAAACTTTATCTTTATTCTCTTATTCAATTCTACATAGAAAAATAAAGTCATAAGCACTGTATTCCATCATTCATCCACTAATTCTAATTATGAAATCTTTGTAAATGTAAAGTTTAACCCTTATCAAAGACTAGAATTAGTAAAGACCCCTTATACAATGAATGTATCTGATCGAAAATCAACAAGTGTGTATTGTTAACCAGAGAACCACCCCCACCGTATCGTTCACCCCCGCCGCCCACGCAAACTGCTCGAAAATCTCCTAACCGCATGAGAGTACCGCAAGGACCTCACATGTCTCCTGTCAATTTACCTGAGGAGACAAACGAGAACCGAAGTCCTGAGGCAGTTAGTTACAACACACAGTACAGGGAACTAGTGTCACTTGTCAATTATCAAAGGGAGAAGCTCTCTAGTCAGCAAGTTGATCTTATTAAGGTAAAAAGGTATTTTATCTCAAAACAAAAATATCTAGTGTGTAATCTAAATAAATACAAGAAGAGAGAGAGAGAGTAGTAAAACCCCAGAAGTAAGGCTATTTGATTTATGCTTATTCGAACTGGTTTATTTTTTTAGTATGATGCTGAAATTGGTTATTGGGAGAACAAGGGCAGAGAACAAGAGCGTCAAGTGGAACTGTTACAACAACAGATCACCTCGGCCGATAATCAGCTCAGAATCAGTACTGAACAGGTACTTGAAAATTTTCTTAAATAACTACCTACAAAGATTTTTGTAATCATCATAAATTGCTTACAATCTCAATTGCTAATTTAACTAGCATCTAAAACTAATTTTTTTTTCATAAATTTAATTGATGTTTTAGGTGCAGGCATTGACCTACGTGGAAGAAGAAAGTGAAGTAGTCAAACAGAACGAAAAAACTTTAAGATCAGAAATAGTGTTGATGCGATCAAAACTAGCAAACTGCGAAACAGAACTATTGCAATGCAAAAATAAAGTAAGAAAACTTATGGAGGACATTCACAATGAGCAAAGAATTATAAACAGTCGGCAGCAAGAGAATAGGTAAGCAAAGCACAATAGTTATTGTAGAAACCCAATATTTTACAAGAAAGCAGTATACTTATTGCACTGAAAATATTGTTTGGGAAAAGTAAAATAAAAAATTGTGCAATTACTTTTTTTTACAGGCAAGCCCTGGAGCGTTCAATGTTAGCAGAAATGGAAAATTTGCAAAGTCAAATCCAACAAGCTAAACATGCTACAGAAATAAATCACCTTACTGCTGAGAATCTTAAAAGAGAGGTCTGTGAATTGTGCAATACGAAAATAAAATGTTTCAATAAATAATTTACCACAAAGTTATAGATGGCCACCGTTTCAAAATGGCGAATTTTATTTCTATGTTTCTCTTCATTTGTATCAAATGAAAGGATTTGATTAGAAGCTACTTAATAGTTTATGAGTACTTTTAATTTTATGGAGTAAAACGTTTTGTTGCTCTTTGTAGGTGGGTGTGTTGGAAAACGCCATAATGGAAAAGAAGAGGCAAGTAGAGAGATTGGTACAAGAAATGAAGGAGGCAAACCTACAAAGTTTGACTGGCAGCGTCGATGAGTTACGACATCCTTTAGATGGTAAATAACTTGCACCACAATATCTGTCTTTGCTTTTAATCTGGTTTTTTTCTTCATAATGCTAGTTATGACTTTTTTGATTTTCTGCGTCTCAATATGTAATGATAATTTATTTAACTCATAAAGTGAAACTATGAAATTGTTAAATTTCTTTTAAAAAAAAATGTTATCTTTTGTTGTGATTTTTTTGCATGATACTATTGGTTTTAGGTCTGTGCAAAGCTGGCAGTGCTCGCAGAATCATTGGATCACCTCGACAACTTGAAAATGCAGCACCAACCAATAAAAATCCTCATGGTGTATGGGTATAAGGTGCCATTGTGATGGAATTTTTCCTTAATTATCAAGAGCGTCGATCGTCTAAATTGCGTCTCATCATAATTAAGTATTAAAATTCGAATAAAAATTTTGTCACAAAATTTTAACATGAGTCACAAAATAGTCACAATACCGGAAATAGAATGGATTATAATTTAAAATTGCTGTGCTTACAAAATACAAATATGTGGAAAAACAAATGAATGTTGCAGTTGCCATTTATAAATTGTCACTTTTAAACCAAACCAAAGTAAATTAGAATTTAACATATTCATTGGGTATAGCTATTTCTTATGTCTGGTCTTTGTTGTACACAAATTCCGTTAAATGATGCATAATAAATTAATACATATCCAAATTGACATCATAATACTGGCCAAATTTTATGAGAAAGAAACATTTTGAAGTAGTATTATTTTTAACATTTAAATTGCAATGTTATAAAAAATATATTTGAATAGCATAATATGATGTAATTATTTCAAATGTAACTGATATTTTTTTGCTATTTCTAGCAGATGTTCGTGTTCAAATAAGTGTCATATTTTATTATTATTTACCGCAAGAAGTTTTCTTAGTTTTGATCTTTTTTGAAGTTACAATATTATGTGCGATAAGTTTGTGTGCATTTATAGTTTGATTTAGCATTGAAAGTATTATTATATCTTGCCTTATTGTTGTTTTTTGATTTGTTTAGTTATTTGTGGTAAAGGATTTTCAAAAGCGATTTTTTTGTGTCATACTTCTTAATGTATTAGATTATCTGATATTTTCGCCAATATTACGATAAGGTTTTTTTTGTATTTACATTATTTTAGAAAAAGTTTAGAATTTTAATATGTATATGGAATCTATAAAATGTATTTACATAACTAGACTTCTCTTCAAGTGATATATTGGTACTTACTGAAGAAATTATGCACTTTAAAATATATCATTATTGTGTTTATTAAGTAAATTATAATTTATAATTACATTATAGAAATATATTTAATTGATCTAGTCGAAAATATTAGCCATTAAAATATTGTTTAAAACCATCTTCTCAATAAGTAATAGCAAACCTGCATTTATTTTAACTGATTATATTATTCACTAGTACTTACTATGCATGTAGAATTCTCATTAGTGTAATTATAGGAGTGATGGTATTTAGCAGAATTATGTATAACCTTATGTAGAATAAAGTTTGAAACATTTAATGTTGTTTTAATTACTGATTTAATTAAACAAAATATGTATTTTGTTTTTTTTTTCAGTTCGTAACTTGTGTGCATATAAACAATTATACATATTATTATGCACATAGAACTAGTTTATTAAGACTGTTAATAATAAATTATATTTAAAGATATAATGTAAAAAATGAGCAAATAAATGAATATGGGTATTTAAAATAATATTGTTACTGCAGGCACCGTTTGTAATGAAACCAAAAGAATTTCTCAATCCTTATATTTAACGTAACTTTATAAAATAATAGGAAATTATATTTTTAACAACTATTATATTTCTCTATACTTACAACAGACGCAGTAAATGCTTAGAGACGCTTTCAAATAATACATTGAGATAGATGTTTTATTTGATGTATATTTATTATAGAATGTTTTATTCACGCTTACATAATTAAAAGTAACTGTTAGTGGCGTTTATTTATTTTTTATATTTCATAAACTTAGAACTCATGCTTGCATATCGCAGAAAGACGTCGCAAATCAGCTTTGCTTGATTTACATAAGTCGACATTCATTATTCATATTTTTTTTTTATTGAAATTTTATGTTTGCGACCCTTTATGGTCAAAGAACACTATGCAGGCAAGTTTTTGTGCACAATTAAAAATACTGCCAAAAACTGACAGCTTTTAAATAAAATAAACTAAATACAAAAATATCAGCTTTTTTTGTTTATTGTAAGAAGAAATCAGACACTGGTTTTTTAGTCATTTATAATATTATATTAACTAGAAGTAGGTACAATAATTGCTTTATTACGTAAATCATTAAGAACAACCGTTATTATTCACAATAATATGCACATTTCTCTAATAAAGTCTCAATATGCTATCATAACAAATTTGTCACAGCTTGTATAAAATAATTTTCTTAATCATCTCTTATAAAAAGTGAAATCACATTCAAATACTTTACAAACATTCTTGGCGAATGTCTGCCAATGATGGATTCAAAATATGTGTGGAAAACATTACATTAAAGTACTTCATTGTTAAGCTTTTATTAAATAAAGTTCCAGTTTGAAAATAATGTACTTCCCGTTTGCAAAATCATTTTTAATACAGTACTGAACTTACGAAAAGTTTAATACTGTTAGTGAAATTAATATTCACTCATTTTGAATCCACATTATGATTCATTAAAGACTATGCTTTCTCTTCTTTCTCCCTGTTATATCGTTCTAGCTCTTTAAGGAATTGTCCTTTCGGTTTCATGACGTTCGGCCTGTCGCCACGACACTTGGGACAGAACCACTTCCCCTTGGGTTTAGTCGTGAGAGAAACGCACGAGAAATGAAACCACTCAATGGGGCACAGGTCATTGTCACAGAGTATCATTTCTCCGAATGAGATCTGATCGCAGAGACAGTACCGCGGCTCGTCGGGGTCGATCGCGTCCGGCTCCTCGGGCGGAGTCTCCGAGCGCTGCGTCGTTTGTCTCACTTTACGCTTTTTCTTCTTACCTATACCTGTTTCAAAAAGATAATGTTAATTATACAATTTTATACAAATTTCATCCTTTGCTATATTGTTAATAAAGAGTAAATTGTTTTGAAAAAATCATATTTCTTTTCTGCAAATTTTCATTAACATGTATTTATAGTTCTTAGTGGTGGTAAAATATAGGTGATTCCACTGTGGCCTAGTATTGTAGATGTCTATTTTACTCAAGATTAGGTACATTATTAGCACTTTTTTTAAGTATGTTTCTAGAAAAATAGTAAATAAGGTATGTAATTTTACAATTGCACATTCATCACATGTTTAGTTTTGTTTACCTTTCTTATGAGTAGTGTTGTGTGTATGTCTCTCACTATCTCGTTCACTGGAGTCGGCTCCATCTGTTGTTGCACCAGCTGTGGTTCTGGACCTACGAGGTCTTTTTGACCATCTCTCACCTGAAACATTTAATTAATTAATCTATTTGTTTCAATGATTAATTTCAAGTGTATATACTTAGTACTGACAACACACACATGCTGATGTGTAGTTGATAAAAAGTTAATCTTTTGACAATTCAAAACTAAATTAAGCAGATAAAATTTATATTTCCAAGTATACAATATTTTCCAAAGGACTAGGATTAAAACAGTAAAATGATTTTTATTGACAGGATTGAAATAATCCTAGTATTTATGATACATACCACTGCCTTTATCTTTTTCAACCTTTTCCTTTTCTTTCTCACTATTTCTCTCTGGAGGCGGTGGCGGGGCTATGTTCTGGTGAGGTGCAGTTAATGAAGTTATTTCTTTCTCTGCTTTCAGAACTTCCTGTGGTGGAGTTGGCTCTTCTTTTGATGTTCCATTTGTTGTCACTTCTATACATGATACTGTTGAAAAAAAATCAAGTTAATCCTTGGTGTAATTTATGACAGATTATTTATTCAAACAGGACAATCATGTATGTTAAGAAGGGGGTCTGGAATGGAAATTATTACATTTTTGTATTTGAATGACTTATAAAAATTCAACTTCAACGAAGAATTAACTTTACTTACATAATTTTTTGTGATCTCCATCGAGTGACCTTTGTTTGTTATCAATAAGATCTTGTAAGATTTGTACGACTTGTAGTTTTTCATCACCAATTTCCTGTGCAGCGACCAGAACTGATTGTAGTCGTAATGCAGCTCTGGTACGACGACGTTCTTCAGTGTTTGATCCTATACAGATATTAATATGTTTCTCAGCTTCACGCAGGCATTCTGTTAAAATTATATTAATAAAATTATTATTATTGGTGTTAATGCTTAATCTATTATAAAAATGTATCTGGTAATAATTTAGTAACAGTTTTCAGGTGAATAAATTCTAGTAGGCTATGGGTTTGGCACCATGTTGGCAAGAAAAAGATAAAGTAGTTATTTAATTAATATTAACACTGGTAACAACTGAAACATCTGAATTTTGCAGCAATACCTATAGAAATTTTGTGGTTTCTTTAGCTGCGTCATAGTATTAAGATGGTATAATTTGTAGCCGTATGGAACTAGAGTTATTTTGAGCACAAACGGGACGCACGATAAAAAAAAGTCCAAATTTCATAACCTCGAAAACTATCAAAGATGAATCAAACGATAAATATTGCTAGAAAAGTAGTTTAAATAGTGGAATATGGGTTATTTTTGTACTACAAACATAAAATATACGATGGAATGCATACGTAATTAGGTTGAAAGAAAACGTCAACAAAGCTGTTTCTAAACACAAATAAGCATCAAAACTGTATCAATTCAGGATCGAAATATGTTTCTAACCTATTATTATGCGAAA
The DNA here is from genome assembly GCA_030269945.2 of Trilocha varians. NCBI lineage: Eukaryota > Metazoa > Arthropoda > Insecta > Lepidoptera > Bombycidae > Trilocha > Trilocha varians. The sequence continues at coordinate 4,907,520 of AP028277.1, read as the reverse complement.
ATATAGTCTCAAATTCCTAATTTACCTCTGTATGTTACATCAAGCTCCCGCATACGTGATAAATGCCTTTGAAGATCATTAGGTAGGTTTTCTACACAATCTAAGTAATTTTCAACATAAGTGGCTGAAAGCAAAGCTTCAGTCGAAGTTTGGTTTAACATTGTTATGTTGTAAATTGAACTTTCATAATAGTAACTAGAGAAATCGCACTAAAAACCACTTTGAAAGCAAAACAAGTTCACTAAAATTCAACAACCGAACCGTCAAGCATCGTTTTCGTTCAAAAATTATAGATTATACACAATAATAATTTTTAGAAACTTTTTGAAATTATTAATTCAATAATCGAGTGATAAGAAGTATATTAATTAATTTTATATAAAAATGGTTTAAAAACACAAAAACATGAAAAATAAATAGTGATACGTATCCAATCTCAGAAAAATATTTGAGGTCTTTTTCCGAAAGAAGCTGCACCACTAGCTCCAAAATTGGCTCTGCGGAAATTGATGGAACTTATTTTGACATTTCAGCATTGTCTTGTGTTGTCAGAATTAAAAAAATCTAGAATGTTTTAGAACATTCAATGTGGTTCAAGCCCTAGAGAGAATATTTTATGAACTCTATTTTACAAATACTTGTAAAATTTATGGTGCTCTAATAGAATCTGCAGCTATGACAGATTTAAAATATTTAATAGCTATATTAAATAGTTTTGCTTTATGTTTGGCAATATAATGTGAAAAGGAGATTTAATAAAATTCTAGCAACGCCTGAACTTCAGAACGGCTTTATCAATAAGAATATTAAATTATGGTTTCATTGCACATTAAAAGTAGTAGTAAGTAAAATTCACAGAATTTCAATAAGGTTGGCAACATGAAGTCTTGTGGGTGATTTTAGCTATAGATTATATGTTCAATGGGGGACCAGGGGGGTGCCACTGGTTACTTAGTTAGCCAGCTGATTTTTAGGTGTCGCTACGGTTGTGCCACGATTTGACGATTTTTTATGATTTTACGTGAGATGGCGCTATTTTGAAATTCTTGTCCACGCTTTTTCCATTTCATTGTTTCCCCGCGAGATGGCGCTAAATTTAAAAAACAATTTTTCCTAAATTTTTATGATCTGCTACTTATTGACGATAATGTACACTTTTCAGTCAGCTATAACCTAAATTTAAAATGTAAATTAATTTTATTGTTATGTGCTGTTATAAGATTTTTTTCGTTATTTTTTTTTCGGTAATCTGGTATCATTCATTCTTTGATCAAAGTTAGGGTAGAACCTATAATTTCGGTAATTGTTTTTTCTCGATTAGCTTTCTTTTTGGGAATCGATTTTCTATTCAGCATTCCAATTGATTAATATTACAAAAACTGTTGTCTACAACAAGTAAATTGGGACAATTTTCAATAACTTATAACTTTTTACAACGCGCTCGGCTTAAAACTATGTTTCATTTGATGTTGTACGCTTTTTAAAAACAACTTTAAAACAAATAATCTTACACACAAAGTACGGGGATGGTAAACCGCGATCCCCGACCCACGCTGGTTCTGACCCAGCGGAATATGCCGTGGAACACGCGGTTGGAAAGCCCGCCAAAATAATAAAATAGATACAGTCGTGGGAATTATAAAACCGTTGGGCACATAAATTTTCTACAATCGTTGTTGTCTTAATTATAATGTAACATTACAAAACAAACATTTTAATCAACGATTGTAGACAATTGACGTGCCCAACGGTATTATAATTCCCAGGACTGTATCTATTTTATTATTTTTTGGTTTTTAGTACATTTATCTTAAACATTGCAATGTATGTTTAACATAAAACCGTTTAACTTAAAAAGTTTTTTACCTATTTTTATTGTTTTATTCCAATCAGATATTTCGTTGAGCAATTATCACGAGTATAAAACGTTGTCCGCTACAAAAAATATCGCGACGACATCGCGAGTGCTGTTTAAACCCCTTTGTGACGCAGACAAAGTTGCGTGGTTCATCCAGTATTTAATTATTTAGTAACTAATAAGTTTGGTACTTTTACTAATTAATCAACAATTTGTTTGTATAAAACAACCATTTTTTATTGCTATCGATCGAGTTATTGACAAATAAAAATTATGTAACATCTCTAGTACGCTTTCCCTGGTGACTGGTGGACGCCGACGCCATTTTAATCACAATTTTAATAATATTCTACGTAGTAATTGTTTATTTAGAAGAGTATCTTCATAATTTTGGATAAATTTCAAAACTCGAAACTGTACTGAAACTCTACTTCTCAATTCCTTGAATGACTTCTCATGTGAAGTGTGGGATAACTGCGAAGATGAAGTGTAAAACCAAGCATGTTAACTGCGGACTGAAACTGAAAAAACTGAGTCAAAATGTTATTTATATGCCACTCGCATGTCTTTGTCAATGATGGTAAGTCTCCTGTATCTGTTCTAATATAAAGATGTAGAGTTTGTTTGTGAAAATACCTAACAGATCCTCGCAACTTCGTCTACATCAAAAAGGAGTTGCACTATTTGATCTTAAGTTACTCAACTGGAAACTGCATCAAAATTGGATTATTTATTTTTAAAAATACATATAAACATACATAATTTTTCGACATTTTAAAGGGGAGGATCAAAATGGATATTATGATATGAAAGTTTTACAATATATCTTTTGCTGTAAAATATTCTTTTTTATTTTAGGAACTAAAGAATAACTATTATTGTAGGTTACAAAATAGTGCAGTTGAGTAAAAGACAGAAGAATGACCTCAAGTTAGACAAAAGGCTAGCTCGTCCCAAACCTCTCCTAGACCATGTAGAAAAATTATCTGAGTAGTCATCTATACTGTGATGCAACTGAAGAGTGAGATAAACGGAGACAATGCAGATATACTAATGAGAAAGAGATGATGACATTAAGCCTATACATATTTGAGCAAAGTCACTGCTTGTTGTGTCTAAAGGTATTTTAACTTTTATAACCATAAACTGGAAAGAACATTTTGGGTGACCAGTAACCATTCAGTAACAAAAATACATGACATGTATTATTAATAAAGATGATAAGGTGAGTTTAATTATTATTGATTCTAATCAACAAAACTCTTTTTTATTTTATTATAAACTTTTTTTTTTGATTAAGAATCTTACTAATGTATATCTTAATAACAGTGATATTACTTTAATAACACAAGTACTATTTATGATAACTATTGAACTTCCATTGTTACATCCAGTGAAAGTTAATATAAAGCTTGTAAAAAATTAGTCCAAATTTATTATGTACTAGCTGCTGCCCGCAACGTCATCTTCATCAATGCTATACAACACTGAAAATACCAACAATTAGACCTTTTAAAATGACATTCATTTACCCGTTTCTTCTTTAAATTTCATATCTACAGAAAGTGCAGTAATAGAGAGAGATTGTCTTTAGTAAAATCGAACTGCAAAAATTGTTTTTTTTCAGCCTGCTTTAAATAAATAACTCTATGGTGTAAATAACTTTGTAGTTTTCAAGTTTATCCCGGACAAGGCTATTTTACCATACTAAATGTATAGATTCTAATTAGCACCACCATAATGTTCAACGGTTGCTTGACTTGGGCGAATGTTTTTTGCAGTTTTGACTTTCCTATCATTTTATTATTTATTGAAGTACTATTTCCTCTGAATGTTGTACATATTACGTTGCTTACGAGCATCACTATTGTAGCGGGTTAATTGTACTCTAGTGATGTTTACTCAACAGGGCTGTAGGTGTAAGGTTGACACATGCTTGTGCTGCGTGCTGTCAGTGCGGCGCTGAGCCCGTGCCCCACAACAACCCATACTCTTCGAGTGTAACGGCACTTGCACCAGTAATAAGGTAACACAGAATTTTACTTACTCTAACTCTTTGTCGAAATCATAATATAATATTATAAAGGTGAAAGTTTGTATGTATGTTTGTTACTCTTTCACGTAAAAACTACTGAATGGATTTAAATGAAACTTTACCACAATATAGCTTATACATCAGAATAACACATAGGCTACAATTTTTGATAATATGGGACGAACCTGAAGTCCACGCGAACGAAGTCACGGGCAAAAGCTAGTAGAGAATAAAACCAAGTCTTACCAAATTCCTAGTCACGTAACACCTATCTTTAAGCTTTGTTCAAAAGAGTACAGATTAAAGCGCCCGAGAAGGAAAGCTCATTCTCAGGTGGTGTTAGGCAAAAACGAATTTGAATTAGAGTGTAAATACTGTGGTTTTATCTGTTTGTACAATTTCTCCTGTTTGGATTTTTTGAATGATCGGTATTTAGATGAGCGTACCGCACACCTGATGTTTAATGACTACTGCTGCTTAGACTACCTAGATAGACTCCTGCAATGTCTTATGTCACGGAATATACAAAACCGCCAGCTATGGATCCAATTTGAAACTTCCCAATTTATGATTTCAGAAATAGTGAACAATTAAAACAATTGCAAACAATTAATCAGGCTCGTAACTGGAGCGCGGCGCTACGTCCGCTCGGAGCTGTACCGGTGCCGGGGCTACTGCGAGGAGCTGCTCACGTCGCACGCCGACGACCCAGAGCCACCCACCACGACCATGTTCGCGCTCTACTTCAAGATGGACCTGCTCGAGGTACTATGACCCATTACTGCCTATGCTTCTCTTTGTAAAGTGAACGCCCCAACAACTTAGCTTTCATAGGAGTTATATAAACATCGCAAGACTAACAATAGTATTTTGGTTATTAAGCTACGATGATATAGACCCGTATGTTTCGACGCGATTATAAAGACGTTTCACGTCAAAAATAACGCGACGACATTGTGAGTGCTGTTTAAACCCCTTTGTGACATAGACGAAGTTGCGCGGGTTTTCTAGTTTTTTATAACACTTTCAATAGTATCTGAATGATGTATTTGTTCTTCCACCAAACAAAGACGAGATATATTGTAAAACATTTTTATAGAATTGAGTAACTTGTAATAAAAATGTTATTTTATAGAATGTTACATTTATAGAATAAAATAAACACAAAATTATATTAAAATCCGAAATATTATTTAATATTTATTTATTTATTTAACTTCATGCACAAAAGGTACAATGGCGGACTTAATGCCGAAGGCATTCTCTACCAGTCAACCAAAATATGCAATACGTTTATTATTATTTTTATAACATTAATTGTTTTGATTGATCTAAACTTACAATCATGTCATATGTTAGATATTCTTATATTATAATTGCAAAAGTAACTCTGTCTGTCTGTTGCACTTTCCCGCTTAAACCTCTGATCCGGTTTTGATGATATTTGGCACAGACAATCTTTAGGTTCTAAGAAATAACATAGGCTACCTATTAATTGCTACTACTGCCATTTAATTTCTTAATAAATTAATGCTGTCACACTACTAATACTATTATTTTTCTTCGCAGGACTAGAAAGTCATCAGTGTCAACAAAAATGAAGGAGGAGTTTATCCTGAATGTCAAGACATCAATACTGCTATAAAATTGTTTCAAAGAACTAAACATTGGAATAAAGTTTAGAAGAATTATTATCAATTAATGCTATAAATAACCAATTTGTACCATAGCATTTATACTTTTATGACTGAACATTGTTAAGTCAAAACAGTTTTTAAAGCATTCTTATAAACCTGCTACAAACATTCAACCAATGTTGAATTCTTCGAAATAGTATATTTTAGAATATATAGTATAAATTTGACTAGGCTATTAGACAACTACACAAGTAGAACGAAAATACCATAACATTGAATATTTAGTTTTTGCAATTTGTTTTTATGTAAAGCTAAGTAACTTACTAATTTTCATGCATTTTTAACGGGTTCATACCACGATATTTAATTGAGTTGTCTCGATATTTCAACGTTGTTGCAGAGCCGTTCAAAATGCATGAAAGTATTATAGAAAACCACAAGTGTCTAAATAAGTTTATAACTTACTAATTGTAAATTATCCTCGATAATAACACAAGTTACTGATACTTTAATAACACAACCATTGTTTAATAATTATTTTATAAAAAGCTAGTTTTTGTAAACCTGTTGCGTTTTTACAAATTTGGAAGGAAACTACATGTGAAATTATTTTGTGTACAATTTTATAAATCAGTGATTTTTTATAAATAAGTGTAGTTATAGAATTACTATAGCATCAAAAGGATCTAAATCATCTAAGGGTTTTTAGGTTATTATTATATAAAATTTTACATTTAAAGAATAAAAAATATATGAAGATTATATTCAGCTCCGAAATATTCCTGAATACGCAATTTTTGTTATGCTTGTACATATTTGTATAAGATATTGTTTTGATTGATTTAAACTTTTTTTCAAAATGATGGTTGGGTATACTATATTTTCACAAAAAATGCTTGTAAAAATATTATATTGTTGAATCATTTTCTTTGAATGTTATTCCTTTGTTGTTGCTATTTTTGTACATTTTCTTCTTCTTGGTATTATAATGTTATTGATAAAAATAATATAAATTTGAAATGGAATGTGAAAACAGCAGCTTTTTATTTTGAAAACTGTTCTATTTGAAAGAAAAAATGTTTTGTTAGAAAGCTGAGCAAGTTAATAGATTTCAAATTATAATGAGTTTGTTGTTTTAAATTACGAGTGGATGCATCAGCTATTGTAATGAAACATTTTTTTTTTCAAATAGAAAAACTGAATTCCCCTAGTAAACAAAAAATAAATTTAAATCTAGCGCGCAGCGCATGCACTCAAGCATGTGGCTCCACCTGTGATTCGGCTGTGATAAACTTCAGCTCATATTCCTATCTCCAGTTGCATATCTATCTCATATATATATGTATGGTCTGTGTGGGGGACTTTGATATAATTCTCTTATTTTTAATTTCTGAACGACATTTTTAGATACACCAAAATTGAAATAAGTGAAGTAGTCTTCGATGCACTTTTTCTTGTTCCTGTTAGTTCCTCCGTTTTTAGTCAGTGATGTAAAAAAATCTAAGCATAAAATAGGCATAACAGACCAGTCATCATAATATACACCTTTCCCATTTGGGCTGGTCGGATTCGAACCCGTGATGTCACAATACACACTATAGCATAGTTATTTAGGTTAGCATTTGAATTAATTAGGATTAATGGTATGCCATGATGTAGGGTACCTGTACTTTCATACATTGTATTAGTTGTTTTTATCACCGCCTATAACATTGAGGAAGCAAATTATTATACTAACTGCTCTATATTTTAAAGCTTAAGGTCGATTTAGTACACCTACAATCATCACCCACGCCTTTAGTGTCATAAAATTATAAGCAACGGCAGTATTACATTCAAACTCGTTTCATCTGGCCTACAGATATTACTGATAGGTATTAAAATATAAATAAAAGTCATAACTGACAGTTAGTTGTGTTTTCGGTTTCGGTTGTAAGTTTAGCTTACGATTATTTTTCAAAATTTTATGTGAATTTAAAGTGTTTGTGAAATGTCGTCTACGTTGATATTCGTTGGTCTACCGGAGGATTCGAAAAGTTCCATTACAAAGTAAGTTTCTTTAGAAAATCTATAGTTTGAAATTAGTAAAAATAATCAAGAACCGTAATATTCTGGATCTTTGGAGACAGTGTCCGTTAAAAAAATAAGGAAGGAATATGGTAGAGTAAGAAATTATGGAAAAAGATGTCTAATCATAAGTACCTATCTATTGATAGATTCCAGAATTTATTAATATACATATTTTTTATTTTTCAACGAAACCTTTTTAATTAGGTAATTTTCTTATTGCCCAAATTCAGTAGTGTCTACTGTCTGTATGTTAAAAAGATTTTCTCCAACACTCATTAAAATATATTTAGGTAGGTAACAGGTAAATTTCTCGCAGTCATCACCGGATAATCTGCTGATCCTTCACAGCTAAACCAGTTCAACTCAGGCAGTGATAGCTTGCTCATTCTCAACTTTTAAGCTCGCATCCATTATCGATCAATTGTTTGGGTTTTCGATCCAACTAGATTTTGTGATTGTACACTGATATAGTCTGTTGTAAGTATGCAACAAGATTTTTTTATTGACAACTCGAAAATGATAATGTTTACAGACAGATATTTGTAAACAAAACTGTAGTGGGTACCTACCTATCTTTGCTGCTAGTTAAAAAATGTACCTACTTAAAATTGATGTTTCACTGTTTCTAATAGCATCTAGTCTCTACTCTAAACCTAAGAGATATTGTTAATTTCCAGTATGGAAAAGTTATACCTATGTCAATAAAACCGTTTTTTGGATATCATCTAAAATTCTGAGTACGAAAAATATGAATTTACAGCTTGCTTAATGATAAGTGGAACTAAGCCGTTGTCTGCAGTGTAACGATAAAATCTTGAATCATACTGGAACGTATTTAGGCAGGAATTAAGTCCGCCATTGTACGCCAAAAATCTTATGAAATTTAGCTTGTTACCTAAAGTTTGCATAAAGCAAAAAACAGTAAAAGCAAAAATAAAGCTTTCTTTGTTAAAGAAAATCATTTAAAAATACAACATTTTTTTATGTTTCCACGAAAATAAGATGGTATTATAGTTATATAATGTGTGTACTGTGTGCTCTGAAATACGTTTAATTTTGTACTTTTAGCGTAATTGAAAGTGTAGGTTGTATGTGATTTATTCAGTTCTTGGGTCGTGGGCGCCGCTTGCGCATTCGCCTTGGGTCTTCCAATTAAGGGAATGGCTGGCTTGTTTGTGTTATAATCGTTTATTTGCTCAAATTAGGTTTTATTGTCTCCAATATTGTTTTCTTTAAACGCGATTCTCAGCCGTCTCTGTTGTACAAAAAAGGATTAATATTTTACGATTTTTAGGGGGACTTTTTATTTTTGCCAAATTAATAAAAGTGCAAGAAAGAATGAATTCACAAATTAGAAAACTAATAACCTGTGTAGCCTTCTATGAGTGTGCTTGAAACAGGACAAGTCAATGCGGCCATACATTGTCTTTATTGTTCTCGATAGATACGATACCTACTAAATAACAATTGCAACATTCAAGAATGTAGTAAAAACAATAGTTTTGTCGATTCGATTGATAATTCGTTTCATGATTTTACAATACATAGACACAAAGTAGTGTCGTAACAATCGAATTATATCCTTTGGGTCATTTCGCGAATCCAATTCTTGCTGTTCTTTACAAGATAGTTACATTGGTAATTACAGATAATCTCAGTCAGGTCAGTTTACGCAACAAACCTATTGCTTCTGAAAAATAGATGGATGGAAAAACCAACCAATGATTTTTTCAATAGAATCTTACTGAGAATCAACTGGTGTGTAACGAAAATTCAAACTTTTAAAAACCCAATCTGCGTAGTAGGTAATTCATAGTTATCTAAATAAGCAAAAGTTCATAAGATAATCGTGAAAACTTTTTGCCCGAACATTTTCACCTATTTAACTAGCAAAAAAAATGGTTATGTAAATAATATTTTAATAATGTTCTTTCATTATGCATTTAGACACCCTTTGGTACGGTTCATTGGTGTATAAATAATGCGATTATCAAGGCTCAGACAGGAGTAACGGAATACCTGGATCGCGTTCTTGGAAGCCGTACAGAGGTCTGTTGTGGCGTGTACTGTGTCGGATATTTCCTATTAAATAATTATACCACCTGTATAATAAGGAAATAACAGATTAAATTTAAGTAGATTATGTATCGGTCATCTGTTATGGACAGTGGTACAGTATAATAAATTATTAAATGCATTCATCAAAGCTGAGTGGGTTTATGAAGGTCAATTGGTTTTTGAAAAAAATAATCTCATACTATGGATGCAGTTTTGTGGTTGTTTGATGTTTTGTCTATTCTTCGTTATTACTAATTCTAAGATACCTATTATAAATTCTAAGGTTAATCATGATTAACCTGATCAATTTGATCGAGCCGGTTATAAAACTATGTAGGATTCGGAGTGAAACACAGTAGGTAATATGACATTAAAATATTTCTGAATCTCATCACATTAGAAATGATTGCAGCAATATTCGTCATAAAATATTACAGTATATCAATATGATAACAGAAGCTTCCAGAACATGAAGCGTCAGTGTCTACGGGAGCGGTCACGCACGGGCTGGCGTCGCTTCGAACAATGGCGGCGCTCCCTCGCGGAAACCGCGCTATTATATGCTTGGCTGCTGCTGTCACCGGTAGGCCGCTACCTGGGATATCATTGCGTGATTATGTCTAGACTTTTTGTTTGTAACCTATCCTGTTGCGATTGATTACTTTCGCGTCGATGATTTCGTTCAATCCCACGTCGACGAATGTGGGTTGGTGTTTGTCGATAGGAAAAATAATACGTAGGTACTTTGTCGATTAGGTGCATATTGTATAATGTACAAGAGTAGGTTTTCTTTGAAGTCTCATAAGTCGCTGGGGATTATTGAACGAAAAAATATTCTTCATATTTTCCACGAAAAAGTTCTTTGTATCTACGTGTTTATGTCCAGAAAATTGGATACATTTGTCCTCGTCGTTTCATTGTAGGACATTTCTGAATCATTAGGTACTACCTGTTTTTGTAAGAAATTTTATACTTATCCAAATAGTAACACTTTCACCATAACATTACCATTTTTATTGTAACGATATATCAAATTAGAAACTCTTGTTTTATAGCAACAAGACCAAATCTATCTTCATATAAGAGTATATAATGCATGTCTCCTATCAACGTCATCAATAACACTCGCACCTTCAGACATTTGTCAGTCATTTCTATATTATACCTGTTGGTACTATAACCTAAACTCTATCATGCTTTGCAACTCCTATCTAGCAAGTTTTCTTTTATCTTATCTGGCATAATTTTACATATTTTCTATTTTTGTAATTCGCAGGTGTGTTATTTGTTGGAGGGACGATATTTTTGAAAAGGAAAAGGTAATGCTTAATGTATTTCCTTTTCTTTATCTGTGTTTGCAGCATTAAGGTGCAACGACTCTACATTTATGGAACGAAAGTTTGGTTCTAAGACGAAATAGTAATAATATAGTAATTTATTCAATTTCAATATTTCGTCCCCTTCTCTTCTTCTTCCACTGTCAATGTTCACTAATAGTTATTGCATTGAATGTGTACTTGATTGTTTGTTTATCTAACCGTCTCGGTTACGATATCTGTTAATTAAAGGGCTCGATGCCGTGGCTATAAAAACAGATAGTGTCAATTAGCGTCCACGCGGACGATACTACGGGGTTTTGTTTACTTGGGCCCCCAGAGAATAAATTGATCTGTAGTTCTATCGAATTAAGGAAAGCTTTATTGCCGACAAATTGTTTCTTTTTGATGTTCACGAAGCGAGGGAGATTAATGAAAACTTTTTACTGTTTGTTTTGTGATTGGTATGTGTTGATTTGTATTGTGAGGCTTTCAATTATTCTCTGTACGGTGTTTTGAGTGAGCTTTGAGAGAATTCTCTTCCGACCCAAAAGCCAATCTTGTCCATTTAACTTTGTTATTTTTAAGGATTGAACATCTAAATCGAACAATATTTTGAGAAATTCTAGACAAAAGAGACAAAAGACAATGTGTGACCCCAAGAACAGACAGTTTGTCAGTGCATTTAGCGATTTCTAAAATAACACATATAAATGTAAAATAAAACGACAAACATGTCTTTGTTCTGGAACAAAGCCGAAAATTATGTATCATCATCTCGAAAATTGTTAGTGAAGGTGTATCATTATGTGAACAGAGAAGGCACACAAAGAAAAAACGGATAAACTCGTGTAACTTTCACTAATAATCATCTTCATGTATAATTCAAAGGTTAAATAAAATTGATTTTCGTATAAAAAGTAATCGTTTAGTTTTTTCTAACTTTTTTGGAGTAACCTTTTATGGGCTGTCTTCAAAGTAGTAAAATGATTGATATATATAGAGATTAAGTACCTAGGTACTTATTAACTTGTTAAATAATATGAAGACCATTTTAAAATAAAAAAAGAAGACTACTGACGTTAACTTTTTGCTGGTATGTATAATTTCAAAAGAAAACCAAATCTAAGTTTTATTTAAGAGCAGATGCAAATCCACTATGCGTTTAAATTCCTTTCCTGTCACAATACGGCTTGATTTAGACAGACATTTTCTCGAACGTTCGAGTCGAGAAACTATACGCAACTATCTCAAGCAATAATCGCCATAACATAATCGTATCAGAATGTTTACGCACAGTCAAGAATTAAACTCTCGCATACATGTGAGCTCGCGGAATTAACAATAAAATAATGATATTCTAATATATAAAATTCTCGTGTCACAGTTTTCGTAGCCATACTCCTCCGAAACGGCTTGACCGATTTTAATATTTTTTTTTTGTGCTTATCCGGTATCTATGAGAATCGGCCAATATCTATATTTCATTCTCCTAAATTTTCCAAGTCCACCCCTAAATTTGAAAAAAATTTTTTTCGACGTAGACGAAGTTGCGCGGGGCATCTGGTAAACAATGATTTTTTTTTTAAATCTCTTAACAATATTATTTGAGGTCGAATAGTTTTCGCTACTCATGCGCCTCCTGGACTAGAGTATCGCACAAATCGGTTTGAATCGTTTTCAGTGCGAGAATTGACATTCGAATTGACTAGTATGAAAAATGACAACAACTGTCATAAAAACTCTAAATACGCTCTAAAATAAATTCTGTTTACACAGAGGCAATCATATTCCATGGCGAGGCAATTATCGCCCAAGGTAACGTTTCTTCGAGACGAGAAAATGTCATTGTCTTTATCATTCTTACAGCCACACATCATTATTTCTATCCTTCCTCTCTGAAAATATATCCTTTAAAATACATCACTGTTCCTATCCTTCCTTTCCCTAGGTTTACTTCAAGAACAGCATCCAAGAGTGTAGGAGAACTGAGCTGCATCGATGTGGAGAATTCAGCTGTGAACACTTGTGCTGATCTCGCTGACATAGGGTGAGCGAGTTTTCCCAATATTCAATACTTTATTAATTTTATTTATAACAAGCTGCTCCGAGCAACTTCATAAAAAAAAATTAAGGGTGGACTACCCCTAACATGTAGGGGGATGAAAAATAGATCTTGGCTCATATATACCAGATAAGCACAAAAAAATTCATCAAAATCGGTCAAGCCGTTTCAGAGGAGTATGGCAACGAAAACTGTGACACGAGAATTTTATACCTATAGATATAGATTATCGACCTATATGATTTAGAGGTCAAAAATAAAATTATGAAGCAGTCAAAATCATTAGTTTTGAATTTCAGAACCAGACTTTTTTCAAACGGAATTAGGATACCTACTCCTTTGTTATAAGGAGTAGACCAGCTGAATACCATACTCAGTCTCGCTAAGTAAGATCTATCCATATTAAGTAGAGCTGAACAAACTCGAGCAGTAAAAGTAATATTCGATCGTTCATTTTAATAACTACGAGGAAAAGTTTAAGCGTTTTTTATCGTGTTCATCGTTACATAAGTAACGTTTCAGCGGAGGCATGTGACATTGTCGGAGGCAGCCAAAAGGCGAAATTGGTCCCAGCCCCGCCTGGCACCCGTTCTTATTTATGCCGAACTGAATTCGATCGGTCGATAAAACAAATAATGTTCGCGTGATTGATGGACCCTCGTCTGCAGAACGCGAACCTACATACTCTATTGTCGTCGACTTAATATACTTAAAACGATTTAGTTTTTTCTATTTGAAAATACTGAAAGCCTAGTGCTATTGAGGGTAGTGGGTAAATTTGGTTTTTTGTTCTAATAAGTATTAAAGATCTGACTGGTAGTTTTTGTGCTATGCTTGAGAAATGAAGTCGGTCGTCTTCATTTTTGTAATAAAGATATTGTTTAATAAAAAAGAACACCTACATAAATAATAGAAATATAAATTACTTACTTATTAACAGTGAGCTGACTGTATAAGTGAAATATTTTTAATTATTATTAAGGTACGATGATATAGACCTTTTCGTTACGGTCCACTTTTTAAACCTGGTACCCGATTATTTCGGCACGATTTTAAAGTCGTTTCATGTCAAAAATATACTATTTGTTACATCTAAGTATTTATATTTTTTAAGTAGTTTGTAGAGAAGGAACTGTAGCCGTAAAGCTATCACGAAATAACTAGTTTTTTTTAAAGTAAAATACAGTTACCTTACCTTACCTATTACATTTACATTATGTTATTACTCTTACCTACCTACACGTAGCTATTACTCGGTAGTTTCCGAAAGCTGTAAAATTTTAGATTAGGTAGGTAGGTACTCCTCCGCTGGTTTCAACAATACTGTTTGACTTTCTACTCTATTGAAGAAACTAATACAAATAATTTCACATATTAACTTTTTACTCGCAAGAAGATGTTATTCGAAAAGCAATAGATATAATTTATTAGTTAGGTAATGGTCCTCGTTCCTAGATCGTGACTAAGTACTGCCGTTTACTACAAAGCATTTGTGTTAAGAAATACTTTATTTCACTGTTTTCAGATATTTCTATAACATTTGTGTATTGTAAATATTTGTGAGCGATACATTGACGATTCGAAACAGGTGTATTCTTTGAAAACTATTATTTCTAAGTGTTGTAAAGCTATTGGAAAATCGTATCGTTTTATGATTACCTGCCTTGAAGGTATAATTTACAAATGTCCAGTGCACTTGTTTCGTGACGTCACGATATCTTCAAGAAGTTCTTGACCAATCACAACTGTATTCCTAAGATAATTTATGATCTTGAGTAAGAATTTCTTTATATTATGAAATGTAACGCTTTTCATGAAGTGAGTATCTTAGGGAAAGTTATACCTAGGTAAATTAGTACTTCTAATTCATTTTCATTGCTAATATTTAATTTACCTACATTCTCATTTGTTGAACAAGGCATATTTTGCAATAAATTTCGGCAAAGTAAGAGTAAAAAGTAGGAAACATGATTCCCAACATAATGCTAAGATTTATTGTGTAGAAAGTTTATTGCAGCCACATGATCATATTCCATCATTAATTCTGCGACAAACTCACTGACGTTCATGGTCCGCCATTGAAAACCATATTTATGGACATGTCGGTATACGATAAATATACTGAGAAATAAATTCAATCTATTGCTTGTGTGATGATTTTCTAAATGCAATAAAATAAATCTCTTTTTCAATTTGTACCGTCTCGTGGTTTATGGCTGTCTGTATGTGAAAATTTACAGAGTTAGTAAGCAAGTCTCGTAATTACTGCATTAATACATTATTACTTATTTCGTCCTTGTTACTAATTTATTCTTAACTAGCTGCCCCGCGCAACTTCGTCTGCGCCAATCTCAATTAAATGTCAACAATTCGATTTTTTTCTCACTGTAAATACCATCCTTGAACTTCATCGAGAATTAAAAAAAAACAACAATTTCTAAAATTATTATAGCCTAAGTTACTCCTTATAACATAAACTATCAGTCATTGAAAGTCAGCCCGTCCGAATCGGTCTAGCCATTCCAGAGATTAGCCAGACAGACAGTGGCCACCTTCCAGCTCCATCATCAGACCTTCACATTCATGCTCTACGCAAAGAACTCATAAAGACGCTTCATTAGAGTCTAAACGCGATGAGGTTATCTTGCTTATTGACAGAGTTCACATAGCCATCTTAGAGCTCCATCATCAGACCTTAACATTCATCCTCTACGCAAAGATCTCATCAGGACGCTTCATTAGAGCCTGAACACGATGAGGTTATCTTGCTTAATGACGGAGTTCCCATAGCCACCTACCAGCTCCATCATCAGACCTTGACATTCATCCTCTACGCAAAGATCTCATCAGGACGCTTCATTAGAGCCTGAACACGATGAGGTTATCTTGCTTAATGACGGAGTTCCCATAGCCACCTACCAGCTCCATCATCAGACCTTGACATTCATCCTCTACGCAAAGATCTCATCAGGACGCTTCATTAGAGCCTGAACACGATGAGGTTATCTTGCTTAATGATGGAGTTCCCATAGCCACCTTCCAGCTCCATCATCAGACCTTGACATCCATGCTCTACGCAAAGAACTTATCAAGACGCTTCATTAGAGCCTAAACACGATGAGGTTATCTTTCTTTATGACGGAGTTCCCATAGCCACCTTCCAGCTCCATCATCAGACCTTGACATTCATCCTCTATGCAAAGAACTCATCAAAACGCTTCATTAGAGCCTAAACACGATGAGGTTATCTTGCTTGGTGACGGAGTTCCCATAGCCACCTTCCAGTTCCATCATCAGACCTTGAAATCCATGCTCTACGCAAAGAACTCATCAAGACGCTTCATTAGAGCCTAAACACGATGAGGTTAACTTTCTTAATGACGGAGTTCCCATAGCCACCTTCCAGCTCCATCATCAGACCTTGACACTCATCCTCTACACAAAGATCTCATCAAGACGCTTCATTAGAGCCTAAACACGATGAGGTTATCTTTCTTAATGACGGAGTTCCCATAGCCACCTTCCAGCTCCATCATCAGACCTTGACATTCATCCTCTACACAAAGATCTCATCAGGACGCTTCAGTAGAGCCTAAACACGATGAGGTTATCTTGCTTAGTGAGGGAGTTCCCATAGCCACCTTCCAGTTCCATCATCAGACCTTGAAATCCATGCTCTACGCAAAGAACTCATCAGGACGCTTCATTAGAGCCTAAACACGATGAGGTTATCTTGCTTAGTGACGGAGTTCCCATAGCCACCTTCCAGTTCCATCATCAGACCTTGAAATCCATGCTCTACGCAAAGAACTCATCAAGACGCTTCATTAGAGCCTAAACACGATGAGGTTATCTTTCTTAATGACGGAGTTCCCATAGCCACCTTCCAGCTCCATCATCAGACCTTGACATTCATCCTCTACACAAAGATCTCATCAGGACGCTTCAGTAGAGCCTAAACATGATTGGCTGGGTCGATTTGGATGGGACTTTCAATGGCCGAGCTTATGTAATAAAGACTAACTTTTTTTTTTTTTCAGTTGTAGGAAATCACCGGATATGTGGGAGTTGAACCGCACTAAAACCTCCAACCGCTCACACTCATCGTCCAAACCCCGGCTGAGGCCAGAACCCAGCACGGGGTTTGTAGGGACGGCGCGTCGCGTTATGCGCTGGGCACTCTTTCCAGTCGAAATACGAATTACTCAATATGACTGGTTCCGCCGGCCACTTTAGTCAGAGCTCCAGTTGCGACGATTCACCATATAAATTGGAGATCTCTTTATGTTGGCCCTTCCGAACGTAATACCCATCGACGTTATTTCGCTTATAACTTTTTAAATACTGAACCGATTTTGATAAAACAACGACTAAATGTTAAGTGAGACTTGCCATAATACATTACGAAAAACCCCAACTAAATTGGTTCAGCCGGTTCGGAGATTAGCGTGCACAAAGATACAGACAAACAGACAAACAGATAAACAGACAAACAGACAAACAGACAAAAAAAAATCTAATTGCATTTTTGGCATCAGAATCGATAACCAAACACCCCCTGCTAGTTTTTTTTTTGATATTTTCAATGTACAGAATTGACCTCTCTACGATTTTATTATAAGTATATAGATTAATATATTGATAATGAGATCGGATCTAGTTTTAGAACAAATTGAAAGTGTTTTAGATGGGAGTTTTTTATTGGTAACCTATTTATGATATAAACATTTAACAAGGTTTTGAAAAGGTTTCGTATTCATGGGTGCCATTTGTTGTATTTTTTTTTGTTTTTTAAAAAAAGTTGCGCCAACCGAGTGAACATCAAATCAAAAGTATTTGCAACAATATCATTAATTAATTGTTGGACTAATTATTATTGTTATGAATAGCTATTAAGTAGGTATGACTGCCTCAACTGGCTATCTCAACTCTTTGGGAGAGGATAATTTAAAAACAAACAAAAGACAAAAAAACCTGAATGAAAACCTATGATAATTTTCACAGACAACTTAAAGAGCAATAACACAATACCTATAAAATATAAGTTTGTAAATATTTTCATTACAGCTACAACATAATTTGACTCGTTTTGATGGACGGCATTTAATTGATGATTGATCCATCAATCATTTTAAATGTATGCGCCTCAACACTGTTAAATAACAGATGACTACAAGTAATTAGCTTGTAAGATAATTCGTCGTGAATGTAATCAATGAAAGTTATTCTGAATTTTATGTAAGTACGTTGTCTCCGAGATTTTATGTTAATTTTAATTAGTGGAAACTATGCTGGTTAAGTACTGTATTATGCGTGAAATTTATTGTTAATTGTGTACTGTTTGTTTCCTAAATAAATAAATAAAAAGTTAAATACGTAGCTACTCATGAATGATATTTTTGTATTTTTTTTCTATAGTACATTCGAATTATTATACATAGGTAACTCTCGAGAAACAACACCGTAAATACTTTATAAAATTAATCAAGAAATAATTTTGACATTGTTTTCATTTCCAAGCATCCCGAAGAATTTTTCGAATACCACCAATAGTAGAGATAAAGTCTAAACGAACAATCAAATACTCGTCAAGTTCATTTTATTTTCTTTTACAGATATACTGTTTCTAGTTGAACCGTTTAAAATGCAATAATAATAAAACTAAACATCGAATGACCGGATAAACATTAAGATAATACGTTGATTACCTACTTGTTCCATTACGATTAATGGTTGTCTCGGAAAGTTATGAGAAACTTTAAATCAATTGATTTAGAGTTTTATTAAGCCACATCAAATGGTGTATGGATGTTCTTTTGGTACTTTATGTCTAGTGGACTTCTACTAGATGATAATGACGTTTTTGAGTTTAAAAACTTAAGACAAATGCAAAGTAGCCACGTTTAAGTAGTTTGTATTTGTCATCAAAATGCTTTCTTTTGCAAAGTACCTACACTAGTAGAGTGGAAGGTGTCCCTATTTATCTTTAACAGAATCGTAGTTTGAAAGCGTTTGAAAATTTATTTTCAAACGCTTTTCATATAGCGATCATACTCAAAAGACAAAAAGTAAGCATTAACTTGGTAGCGTATATGTATGGTTGAAGGCTACGAGCCACATATGGGACATGTAAACGACGTATTGTTTTAATATAGGTCACTCCTTAAGTGATTCATCTACATGTTTTGCAGATGACATGCAAATGTCTTCTTATTTTAACAAATTTCCTTTCCCTTCACATCTCAGTTTGAAGTTACACAATGAAGATGTTCGTTGTAAGTACAAATGGATGAATATTTGTAGGTAGGTATTGAACATTTTTATTGGACAATAATATTAAATTAAAGTATAAGTAGGTAACGTTTATATAAAAGATTTTTAGTCTAAAGAATGTTTATAGTAGCTTGTTTGTCTAAGTATAAGAACTAATTGTTTATAGGCTGGTGATTTTCTCAATTTTGTAACATCAACTATACTCTGAATTAGGTTTGTTTTTCACTGTTTTTGTTTTTACAATTTTTTCGGTATAGAAAAATAAATTTCCCAAACCAATGTCACTAAAGTTGCTTGATATTTTAAGTCTTCAAGTTTCTTTATATTTATGAGTTCACGACAATCACGACATAGCCCTCCCGAGTCTTGAGTACGATCTCCGGTCAATTGAAGACGGACAATCATTCTAATGGCAATCAATTCAATTATGTAACTCTATCTAATTTCTTGGACATCCTTCTTATCATCTATAACTTTAATAGGATTAAATTATGGATACCTATGTGTGCAATAATTGTTAATCTTTATATTACTTCCAAATAGTAGCTACGAAATACTTTAAGAACATTGTATAAAATTTCACATTTCTAATTTTGTAGATTTAAAAAAAAAATAAGACAAAGACATTTAGAGAACAACATTTAGAATTTATTATTGCAAGTGCTACAGTGGTTACTAGATACATTGTAAAACTTAAGTGGTGTTGATATGGTAGGTATAATTTTCACTTTCTAATTCAGTGAATCCTTTTCATGAGAAGACAGACTAACTTGATGTAGTGCGGCAGCTTCTTTGAAAATGATTACAACATTTTAAACATTGTTTAAGGTATTTGCTTCCTTATACTCGACCAGTAATTAGGTACACGGAACCGTTACGTGAAATTATGTAAAAGTTAATGAGTTGTTACATGTTTTAGTTCTAATTATAAAATTGAATTATAATGATTAAATCGTCGCCTAACACCTCAACATTCCGGATAAGTAAATATTAAGGTACAGTTTTCTGATCGTTTGGAATGTGGTACTGCGTTGTAATGAGAGGTTGTCATTCAATAATCATAGGTGTACAAATTGTAGGGCTATTTATTGGAGTACTTTTAGATTAGACGTACATTTGGTGATGAAAAACGTGACAAGATATTCTGAATACGAACCATCCAAGACGAGAATGCACTTTGTGGTTAGTGATTTCAGATAGAAACAACGACTTATTTTTGTATTTATGTATCATAAATTATTTTGCAGTTATTGTAGTATTCGTAGTTAAAACTTTTGAATGAAGGTTTTTTTATACTTTATTAGGAACTGCTTTTATTGTTCGTGACAAAATCATGAATTCCTGGAAAATAAAAAAGTACATGAGTAACTTAACAATAGCAATAAAAGGCCTGTAATATTGGGATCTGGCATTCAATTATTTTACACATAAAATAATTATAGGCGTGTTTTAAAATGCGTGGTATCTGTAAATAGATACCTATTAAAGGAAAAAATAATGATACATACATGAAACGGAAAGCTTGATACATCTGAGCAATTTTTCATAATATTATCTAAATTTAAAATGTCAATCCGGTTCGTTTCATATTGGTCTACGACAAAGTTAAACAGGAAATGTTTTATGGGAACAAAAAGCGGTGCGTGCCTTTATAATTGTTTGGAACTTTCGAAACATTTTCCTTGTATTCTAAATACCTATAATTAGTATATGAGAACTTATCAAATAACATTTAATTTATGCTGCATGAGTGATATCTATATTATATATATATACTATATATTTTAATTACTTTAACTGATATCAATTTCATTTAAAAGACTTTGTTTTGAGCTATCGGTAATGACCGTTTAAATTGTTTGATTATTTTATTAGCTCTCACAAAAACCGACCACGTGTTTTTGTTACTTTTTATTAGTTCTGATGTTTGTCATCTCTCAAGCTCATAGATCTCATAAAAACGCAACATTCAATATTAGAATATTTAATAGGGATGAGTCGAATGTAGTTTGAACCGAATACGAACTTCGGCGGAACATTACGTTCGGTTCAAGCTGCCGAAGTTCGGTTAAACCGAATGTAAAACGAATTTCGGCCCATCCCTAATATTTAATAACTTTAAATCCCTTTGAACAATTCGTTCCCGATTTTACATCGTCTAACTGCGCTTCCCGCTTCCCTGTCGGACGCATTCGCGGAACTGAAGTTTAGTCTGGTGCAACCGGGTCGACGAACTTCGGTACTTCGATAGCTCGCTGATCACCCCACATCCAAGACAATCGTATATTGTGTGTACTGAAACACTGGCCTGTTCCATAGTCGTCATGTAATATTATACAGTAGCCGGGCTGGCCCAGGAAAGCTTTATCAGAGAACAAGATATTTTGTCTGACCAGATGCATTTTTCATGTCACTATTTGCTTTATGTTACTACTTATTAATATGTAATTTATTTCCTGACATTACAGAGGTTCATGAGCGACGGTAACCACATACGATGAGGTGGCCCGATGGCTCGTCTGCCTACATGGAAATAAAAAAAAAAAAAAAATTACCACTTCAAACCGCAGATTACAAATTGTGATAAATGCAGAAAGGTTATGTGAGCATGATAAATTATTATCCTTTTTGACAAACTCAAATTTATGCTTTCGACTTTTATGATATAAGATACAAAATTGCTTTCAAAATGAATAGAACCTAGATGCATCTTAGTGTCTCTAATCTTTTTTTACTGATGGGTACCTACAAATTGCCAAACCATTATCCGTCTACGGTTTTCTTTGATTTATTGACGTTAAGGTCGGGAGTTGTATAAGCATTTTCACGCTTCATTATCTGTTACGAAGGTGTGTACTCCGGTCCAGTTCAATATAAGTTAAATTAGAATCGATTCGTTGTACACGACCGTTGTTCTCGCTTTTTTACATTTGGTACACACTGTTTCACAATCGTTGGTATGCGGTAATCAATCATAGTTTCATATGGTTTCTTTCAACACAATGCTGTGTTACTTAAACCCATTAAAATGAGGTTTTGTTTTATAGGAAACATGTAAAAATTGTGTTTTAGTGTGAAGAGTCCAATTGTTTCTACTTTTCAGAGCAATTTAACCTAGATACAAGAATGAGGATATTGTAGTTGTTGGTATAATATTCCATCAATTTTAATTTTGAATAGAAGCTTTTGAGTCTTAGGTTTTTTGCTGTCGAAGTCGTAAAACAAGCTAGGTCTCTTATGATGGAATCCTGAAATGTTTTTGAAGATTTAATCGACACTAATCATCCTGAAACTTTTCATTGCGAAGTATAATTGTAGCTTAAACAAACAAACACCACCTATGAATGTGTTAAGCATTAATTAATGTTATGTTCCAGTAAGTTGTAAGTCGAGACTAGATCTAGAGAGGCAGTTGTTCATTAGAATGAACAAGTCGATAAAAAATGATGTTGTCATTATAAATCAAATCGGTTCGTTATACCAAGGGCTTGTCCTCCGGCCAGCCTGTCTGCTGACGGTTTTCACTGATTACTATGATTTGCGGGTGGTAGCTACTATTATTTAGAGTACTACTAAAAGGTCTGTTTCTTTGATTGAATATTTACTACTTTTTTAGTCTCTGTGAATATAATGGTATAATATGTCGATAGTCATGAAATTAAATTGTGTTTGGATGATCGGTTCTAGAATTACTAGTAAAGACCATAATCAATCTTGATCCTCTTCTCACGTATTAGAAATGACGTGTTATTTGCCATTTACCTACTCGTTGATTCTAGACAAATGTTGTCAAATCTGCCTTAAACTCCTAAAGAAAAAGTTGAAATATTTTTTCTATACCTTTCCATTTGTGATACATATCTATAAATTCCAACTGACCATATAATTATATTATTAGTTTTGCAATGCAGCATTATAAAAGTACAGTAATTCAGCGTTCTAAATGATTAATAACAGAAATAGTATTACGCCACAAAATCATAGGGTCTATTGCGTGCTCTCGACTTTTACGATCTACAATCGCTACTAAATTGATGGAAGCCGGATGCACCTCGGTGATTTTTTTCTGATACGCCAATCGGTCAAGTGTTGGTATGTACTGTAGTTTCGGGATCACGCAACCATGATTTATAATGTCTGTATGCACTCTGAATGTGATTGTGCATACCACAAACGAGGAAATAAGAAAAGCTCCTCGTTTCAAAATAGACTATGCTAATATTTTATCTTAAAATTACTTTCCCTTGATAATCTTATATGCCCTCCTAGTGTTGCAGAAGTTCATGAGAGACGGTAACCGCATAACATTTGATGGGTCGTAGACTCGTTTATGTGTCTTGTAATAAAATATGTTTTAAGTTATAGGATATGAAATTGTCTGAAGTCTATACAAGTATAATTAACCTATATTTTTGCAATTAGTCACTATTAAGGATGTTTTTGAACACTTTCCGTGATAGATGTTTGAAATAATTCTGTCTTACCTTTCTTTTTGTGTGCACAATCTTAAAGTGACTGTAAAAATAGTGCGCAATAATCTTCAGTATTCTGAACCATTTGCAGAAATCACGGTTTAATTTATTGCTATTTTTATTTCAGGTAAGTACATCCACATCAAAGGGTTTCTCTATCGTTTTGGTAAGTGATTGCACGATGATGAAATTAATATTTAAAATGTAATCAATATTAATTTAATGACATAGACATTTAGAATTAACGTGTATAATTACGAAGTTTAAAGTGCACTTTATAAACTCAAATTGACTTTAACAGTATCGCGTCTGGGATAGCAAACCTATTTTTATTAAAAAGCGTTTAATCTAAATCTATATTTATTAGTTTTTTAAAACAACCTTAGAAAAAGACAAAAATATTATGTTCGGATTGTAATATGATTAGTTCCGCTTCGAAAGTGTTCTCGGCAGCTGAGTGACGCAAAATTTCCATGCACCCAGCTAAATTTGGGGCGTCTCGTGCAGTCTCATACAACTAGGAAGCGAGTCGGCCTATTTCCATCGACGGCTCTTTGTTGATGCGTATTTCTGTTTACGTTCAGTTTCGTAATTTTACGACTGCCCTATGTTCGGACTGTTGCAGCGGACTCTTGCACATGGAGTGTAGAGAGAACTGCAGTTCCTTTATTTTAATATTTTCATTGAACCGAGTGGATGAGTTATTTAAAAGTTATAAAAGTTTATAAATACCAATTTTATAGAGTGATTCTCTTCAGAACGCATGCTTCAGTTTATTAAATTAGATTTAGACATTTATATAGATTAATTATAAGATACGCGCTTAGAGGATCAATGTTTTTTTATGTGAAGTCTCGTCTAACTTTTGGATGAGTTCTTCTGCTCTTGGTTTCCCGAAAATCTATAATATCTTTTAAGTGTTGGATCATGTTCATTGTATACTTATCAACACAAATTAATTTGGATTCCTAAAAGTGGATTATTATCTTTAGGCACATTTCTGTTTAAAATTTTAGCAGTAATCTATTTGTTACTAACTCCACGTTATTACCGGTCGGTTCAGGCCCCGGGGCGATCTCAATAAGAAATTCTATTTAGCGCCGTATTAGATGTAATCGTTTTCAAGTCGGCGCGTGTTTTACACATTGTAATGTTGCCCATTAATTTCCTTTTATTATGCTGTAGGAATAATAATGTTGTCCGTGCACGGTGTCTGGTTTTGTTCTGTTAAATTACTATAAATTAATTGTGTATTTATTTTTGAGTCGAGCTTTATGTGTAAAAAGTTTATGTTGTGGCTTTAACTGTTTGTGTTTTGTGTCTTCATTTAGATTTAGGTATTTGTTGCTGTATGCAGCTTTCTGGTAAATTGTGTACATAATAGTATTGAGTTATGTTATCCTCTCTCTACTTAATCTATCTTCATCAGTTTATTAATTTTAATGAAACTTTCCACTGCTTCAATGAAAATAAAACAAGCGATCAAATAAATTGGCTGCTACATTTTTGTAATATTGTTAGGTGGTAATCATTAATCTCTATTACGTTCATTTTAGTGTCTTGTTCCTTCGATCAATACGTCGTCGTGGATTTGATTACCTTTCTATTCTCATGCAATCGGTACAAAATGAAAGGCAAAATTAAATTTGAACACAGATACGTATTGAGATAACGCTCATCATCTTTTTTTTTAAATAATACATCAAAACAATTATTTGTAAGTTTGTGTACATAAGTACCTATCTGAAAATCAGTTTTTACAAATGACTAATTAGGAGGATAAATAATTAGAAACTACATTTATTTTAACAAATATCTGTTACAGATGCACATTGCTCACTGCTTTACTGGTAAAAAAGTCTTTTAGGTAGTTGAAGGACACAATTGTATCTAATAATATTTTGAATTTAAGAGGTGAAATCTTTTTTCGACTCTACTTGTTTTAGTACGTAAATAAATAAATATTATGGAAAATCGATATAAGCTTAATCTACATGATAATCTGTGATAAACTAAGACTTAAGACGAATGACGTTTGCTGAACTATATCAACATTTTCTTTTGCCACGAACTTGTGGTATCGTGTAATCAGAATTTACTAACTACTACATTATTTCTTGTCCCATGTTCATCTTCTTACTTTTGGATCTGATCTGATTCCATCCCGTTGAGGTAATGAAAGCAAATCTGCAAGTAATAGAACGTGACATACTCGCGCCGGACAACTTTAATGGCTCTCAAATTCACGTTATAGATGCGATTTGCGCTCTCTGTTACTATAATAGATGTTAGCCTGAAACCGTTGCTTACACTGTTATAACATCCATAAATTAGTTTCGACTTTACAATTAATTATTATTATCATGACACGTTTTTCGCGTGGGAATCTGCGATCAATAATTTCTGCTTTGTTCTGCGTTGGTTTGATCTTTGTGCGGTTATGTGCGATTATTTATTGAAGCGAGTTTTTGAGATGTTTCAGACAATATTCTTTTAGATCTTTCGATTAGATAGTCATTGTATTGTAATTTGTTAATTGACGTAATCGTTTATGGTCCTATGAGTCTATTGTTCATTGAAAAAATTAAAAAAACTTTTAACACAGTAGTTGTTTTAAATGATTTTGTTCTTAGTGTGTGTTGCCAGTGATGACCTACGGATCAGAGACTTATCAGACGACTCAGAGTCACTCAAAGAGCAATGGAAAGGGCTATGCTGGGTGTCTCTCTGCGTGATCAAATCAGAAATGAGGAGATCCGCAGAAGGACTAAAGTAACCGACATAGCCCAAAGAATCGCATCTTTGAAGTGGCAATGGGCAGGACACATTGTGCGAAGAACAGATGGCCGTTGGGGCCGAAAAGTTCTAGAGTGGCGGCCACGAACCGGTAAGCGCAACGTTGGTAGACCCCCCACGAGATGGACCGACGATCTGGTCAAGATCGCGGGAGGTCATTGGATGCAGATGGCGCAGGACCGGTCGATATGGCGAGGTTTGGGGGAGGCCTATGTCCAGCAATCGGACGTCTATAGGACGTCTATAGGCTGATGATGATGATGATGATGTTCTTAGTTTTAGATATGCAAACGTGTTGACGATCAACAGCGGGCATTGTGAAGCACTTACTGCTTATTTTGTTCATCGTAACAGTAAACTCCTTTTTTACACATTTGTTAATGATAAGTCGAATCTTGCTCAGAAAATTATGATATCTATAGATTGTTCGAAAAGTGAGAAGCTTTATTAGTAAAAAGTTGATTGTCTAACGAATTATTAATGTTTCTTTACTGAAAATCTATTATAAAAAGTCAAGTATCATCATTTTTGAAATACGATATGTAACTCAAAGGAATTGTGCCATTATAAGCCGGCCAGTAATAATTCAGCTAGATCAGACAACGAAACGAAGGCGAGTGCATCGGATGAACGGTGCCAGAACGTAATAATAATTTATGTGTGGGTTATCTAGGAGCGCGGTTAGCTGAAATCAATTTAACCTGCAGCTGGAGTAATTAATTGTTGTAACGCATTTGAAGGTTCCTGATTGCTTATTACCGGAGGATTTGCACCATGATGTTTTATTGTAAATGATTTCGTATAATATGCGAGTCGTTTATTGTTTTTTGGAGTAATTTTATAATTTTCGTGAATATTTTCGATGCATATTTGTCTTTTTAAAGTTGTAAATTAAGTATTGTAATTTCAGCCAGATTTCGACCCAATTCAAAGAGACATTTTGACATTGAATGAGCATGATTTTTTTTGTTACTTTTAGTACATTTCTAGTTGCTATGTTAAACAGCAATCTTAATTCACTAACTGCAAAACATAAATACTTCGTTCTTCGACCTACATCTCTTTATAACAAAATGTCTTAAGATTCAACCCACAATGGAACCGCTCGCAGCTCTATACAATTTAACGCTAAAATGCCCATTGATTGTCGAATAGAACATATCGGGCAATCGTCTCCTTATCTGAGGCATCTAATCGCGTAAACATTTGGACTTGCCGCGTGCCAGCCGCTTCCCGGCTCACGAGTGCCATTGTACCACATTTCACGGACAAAACGAACTCGAACGATTTCGAAAGTGGGACCCATAGAATGTGATTATAAAAAAATCGGATAAGCGCGAATCGGATTAGTGAGAAAAGGATTCCGTACCATTATCTAAAAAAATCTTTATGAGGTTTGATAAGAGTTCTATACGGTAGATCTTAGGTGCCCGTTCTGTGGTGTTTGATGACCATTGCAGTGGTCCGTGAGCGATGGTAACCACTTATTATCGAGTAGGCATTAAGCACGTCTACTTACGTTGCAAGAATTAAAGAAATTTTAAATCTTTTGTGAAAATTTCAATTGTCTAAATCACAGTAGGTAGGTACATTGAATGCCTGGTGATCCTCGCACACCGAAGTGTTAAAATAAATAAAAAAAATCATTTATTGCCTGAATGTACTATATGTATGTAACTGTATGTTACTAGTCTTCTTCTTTCTTCTTTCTTAGTCTTTCCGAATTACCCTTTTTTTGTGGAACTCTAAAAACGTAACAGATACATTGATTGCATCTTAGAAATATTTATTTGATCCGATCAGCAATTTCATAGAAATGAGAGTTATTAGATAGTTAAGTGGATTTTGATATCTGAAAGGAAATTTATTTAGTGAAGATATTCTCCTTTTGGATGCTTATGTAATAATATAGTGATTGGTCGTCATAAATTTATATTTAAAGTCAAGGTTCAAGGTACCAAGTAGCATGATGGATAAATTTCTTACTTAAAGTTTGTTCAGTACCTGCATACACGTCAAAAGACTGTTTGCGAAATAAAGAACATTTACATTGTAAGGAAATTCGTCAGGTTGCAACTCGTCAAAGTGTGCGTTCATACAAAATGTACTAAAAGCGGTTTTAGCTTGTAAAAGTCGCAGAATCAGTTCAAGTAGTGTTCAACGTTGAACGGGAAACGCATTGGTGAACTTGGAAGCTTAAGGTTAATAAGTTAGGATGACCACCTATGCTACCAAAATATCATAAACTTTCAATACAACAAACATTTTCAAATTAAAGAGTCAATAAATTCAATTAATTTTTATTTCTCTGATATGTTATCTTCTCACGTTTTCGTTTCTATAACATACAACTAATAAATAAGTCAATTAATCTTTGGTATCATTATCTCGGGGCTCTCATCGACTGATCAGAGGTATCGAATCGATACTATCTGATGCGGACTCCGCATGGGTTGTCGTAGATTAATTTCTATACGAGTATCGAATTATTGACAGTTGTACTACCGAAAGCCACTGTTCTGTATCACACGTTCTCATTGTTACGATTTACATTTACGACAAGCGATATATTTATTTATGTAGTTGATGTGCGCAGCCTCGTTTGCATCGTAAATCTCATGATTTCCATATAAGTGTCTTTGATTAATATTTTTAGTAATATTTTTGGAACACCTTTTAAGGATAATAATATTCATGTTCATTCCTCGTGTTGTTAGCGAATAATATTACAAATTAATAATAGTTGTCGATCAGCATTTAATGTATTTAGCTTACAAATAACAGTTACAACCAATTAAGTAAGAGGATTGTAATAAATAACACGATTATTACACAGTCAATAATCCGACTAAATTGAAATCGATCACATTTCATAGCTGTTATTGGACAACGATTACTGTTTGTGATCGTGACATTCACTACTGACACAGAATACTTATGCTAAAGAAGTCAAATAGCATGCAAAGAATACTTCGCAAACACAAACGCATGTTAAATTTACTACCGGCGAGTCTGACCTTAAAGTTCATCAGTGTCAGTAAATGTGACATACACAGTTATTAACAATATATTCGCTTCATCTACTTCTTCCTAATGTAAATTTTCAAAACGCATATTAAACTTATCGGAATGGGCGAATATGAATTACTATTCATTCTTTCGTTAAAGTCCGATTTTCAAATAAGTATTCGTAAAGTATTCGAATTCGTGTTGATTCCGCAATTGGGAATTTGAAAAAAAAGTTGTTTTTTATGTATTTTAAAACTTATGTTCTGTATTCAT
The DNA here is from genome assembly GCA_030269945.2 of Trilocha varians. NCBI lineage: Eukaryota > Metazoa > Arthropoda > Insecta > Lepidoptera > Bombycidae > Trilocha > Trilocha varians. The sequence continues at coordinate 4,877,658 of AP028277.1, read as the reverse complement.
TTATTTACACTCATTTTTTACATTATATTTTTAAAAAAATTAACAAATGAATAAAATTTAAAAATACAATATAAAAAACAGAGGCCCACTGAAGACGAGGTCTACGACCCAAGCCATCAGTGGTCAGGGCTCAAAAGAGAGGAACCTCCTCACAATACGTGTCGTGTCAAGAACGACCGCCTTCTGAATCAAGCCCTTTACCCAGCTGGGGAGCGAAAGCTTCTCAAGATGACGGTCGAAGCTTTTCGCTATTAGACCGTGCACAGATACAACGATCGGAACAATGATGGTCGATTCAACACGCCACATGTCGGTCACCTCGTGGGCCAAGTCCAAATATTTTATTATTAATAACATTCATATTTAATACAAAAAAACGTCAATTTTTTTTTCAATGAATTATAAGCAATTTAAATTTGATTAAAAATCACGTGACTTTAAACGCCTCGTGATTGACTGTGACGTCAAAATGTTAACTTCTGAGTAGTTCTGAGGTTCGAACTTTGAATTTAGTATAAATACTAATGACAAGTGAAGAGTGAAAACTAACATTATGACGTCACACACGCTCGGGATCTGTCGGTGTATTTTCGGTACTGAATTAAAAAATTTGAATTTTACTTTAATATTACTATCTTTTGAAATATAGTGCACAAACAAAAAAAATGTAGTATAACTAATTTTTATATGCTCTTTCCATTTATGATTTAAAAAAAAATTTTCAAATACCCAATTATGACTAGCTCTATTAAGCTTTACTTCTGTAAAGTGTTCATATTCTGTGCTACCGTGTTCAGGTTTCGTCATTCATCAGTCGTATGGCAAACGACGTGTCATGTCACGAATAAGCTCTTTACTTTTGGCTTTTGTTGTGCGGCTACTTGTTTATATTATTTGAAAAGCTTCGACCAGGTCAAGTACCTCTAAAGAAAGGAAGAAAGCATTTATTAGACACACAAAGTACTTGAAAGTGACTTCTTAGTAATATTATTGTGTGGTTACATGTCCAAAATCAAAGTGTTTTGACATTAAGTTGCACTATGACGATGAATCAAGATACAGCTTTGTTTTTGAATCGAATAACCTACTTCTGTATGGACTTGCATAAAATATAGGTACACTAATTACGCAATGTGATCTGTATAATGTTTTGTCCAATCAGAAGATCCTGGATGTAGTTGAGAGCAATTTTAAAGAAGAGAGAAATATCTTGATAATGCTGTGTGTTTAAGACACGCGTATAGAATAGAATAGAATAGAATAGAATAGAATAGAATAGAATAGAATAGAATAGAATAGAATAGAATAGAATAGAATAGAATAGAATAGAATAGAATAGAATAGAATAGAATAGAATAGAATAGAATAGAATAGAATATACTTTATTGTACCAAAACACCAATTAATTATATTATATATATTAGGAATTAAAGTAAAAAGGCAAAGTTCGTTTCGACAGATACGTAGTAGTATACGTAGATTATTTATATTATGAGGACGTAAAGGATAACAAGTAGAATGTTTGTAAATCTAAATTCCTCTACTTCCATTTTGAAATATCTTGTAGGTATGGTACTGCATGTTATTGAGAGTATATTTGTATTTGAAGGATTGTAGCAATATTTTATCAATTAAATAGTCTTTTGCATCTAGTATTTAATAAATAATTGTGTTGATTTCTAAAGAAATGGTTTGCATGCTGGACTGTTTCGAATCATTAAAATAATAGCAGGAAGACAGCCGATCGCTCTTATTTGCACGGACCTTAGAAAATATTTGTGGTTTCCGGACACCGGCAGCGGGTGATAAAATATTTTACATTTCCTTTTCCTTACTAACTACAGTTGTTTATAATCTACTTGGTTTATTCTACTTTAATTATAGAAATTGATTTAATTGAGATCATCACTTTAATCCATTTAAATTTATTTATTATAAATACTTCAACATGCAAGTAAGAAACTTATTTTCATTAACTCATTCTGATATTATTAATTAATTTCAGCAACTGCGTACAATTATAATTGTTATGCAAATTGTAATACACGTGGAATGATTTTGCGAAGAAAAATATTTTCGTATAATAAATTACATATATTTATGTAAATTATGTTTTGTACTACGTACAAAACTACAACATAACAAGAAAACGCGTCTATGACGCTTGTTATGTTATAGACGCGTTTTCTTGTTATGTTTCAAATTTGTCACATATGTCACACTTCCTTTCAAAGGGTTTGCTCCTCCTTTGCAGTTATATATCATATAAAGTTAAGAGTATCATATATCGCAGAAATTTAGGGTTTTTAATATATTGAACTTCAGAATAGTTCTGATAACTAATTGAATAAACAAGATAATTATATCTGTCGTCTCGTTTTTGAGCTCGAAAATAATCTGGATTGTCTATAGTACTCCATAGATATGAATTTTGTTACAATTTGTTGAGTTTTTAATTATAACACTACGCAGTAGATATTTATTCAAATGTTAAAAAACTCAGGTTAAAATACATTATCTAATATCAAAAAATATCAAGCCTTAAAAAATCGATTGCATTTAGATTGCACCGTGAATGCATCTTTATAACAACAATATTTGAACAAGTTGCGCTTATCTATAAGAAAATAAAAACAGAAAATTACTAATAAAAGAGAAAATTAACGTGGTGCTTGTGCAAAATACTGATTTATTTAAATATTGTGACAATGATCAAGTTTCCAAAAATAATTTTATTAAGTTCTATCATCGGGTGCGTATATTCAGCAAGAATATTGTGTTTTTACACTGTACCTTTTTATAGTCACCAGTCTGTGTTTCATGTTCTAACAAGAGAATTATCTAGACGAGGTCATGAGTTAGTGGTGATTGCAGCAGGTGAACAAACGGAAAAGAACATTACGTCTATTAATACAAACAGTATTTCGGAGGCTATATGGTATGAGGGATATACTCCCAATTTAAATTTATTTTTCGAACCTAATAAAACTACTGATACGATGCCAGTATTATATTTGAGTTTGAATACGTTATATAAAAATATACATGAAATTTTGACTATGACAGAAGTAAAAGCACTAATACAAGACAAAAATAAAAAGTTTGATTTACTTTTAATTGAAGAATGCGTTCCTGCAAATATTATTATAGCAGCAAGATTTAATGCTCCTGTTATCTATGTCAGTTCTTACTACAGTAATCACATGGGACTACAAGCTACTGGATCAGAGATTAATCCAATATACTACTCAGATAATAATTTTGGTCACATCTTGTGGAATGCTTCAGTTTGGGAAAAACTAAGTGCGCTAATTTACAGTATTAGATTAAACATTATGTATTGGTATTTTGAAGGATCAACTAATGAATTAATTGTGAAACATTTTGGAGAGAACGCTCCTACGTTTCGAGATCTTAGAAATAATGTAGAATTAATGGTTTTGAATACATATCAGTTTTGGGATTTTTCGAGGCCTGTTCCTCCTTCTGTAGTTTACAATGGGGGATTGCATCTTCAAGCTCCGAAACCCTTGCCTGAAGTAAGTTAAATGTTATTTCAGATTTTAATCTATTTCATTTATTTTCAAACCTTGTCGTGAAACTTGAAAACTTTTGTTAATCCTTCTTCATGCCTTTTCTAGGATCTGAAAAGTTATCTTGATAATGCAACGAATGGTGTTATTTATATGAGTTTTGGTTCAAAATTAATGTGTTCCGATTTACACGAGGAAACACTTGACACAATTATACGTGTGTTTGCCTCTCTACCATATAAAGTCATATGGAAAATGGACGGTGAACTACCTGGAGAGCATGATAACATTAGACTGGAATCGTGGGTACCGCAAAATGATTTGCTACGTAAGTAATATATTTGCTAGTTTATTTTAAGCCTAATGTAATTTCGACAACATCATGTTATAAAATGACATTTTAGCATAAATCATCTATAACTAAAATCCAATAATTTATCTGTAATGAAAATTCATGTTACATGCGAAGAGTAGCTTTTATAAACTAAGTTGCAGTTTTGGTACATTTTTATGAATATTTACCCTGGTTGATATATGACTCATATATTGCTAGATTAAGGACTAGAAATATTTGTTAATCATTGTTATTGTTATTTAGATCATCCGTCAGTAAAAGTGTTTATAACTCATGCTGGACTGCAGTCGACGGACGAGGCTATAGCCGCGGGAGTACCACTTATAGCTTTTCCTCTCTATGTCGATCAATTCTCAAATGCAAATAACTATGTTTTATACGATATTGGAGTTAAATTGAATATAAAAACCCTTATTGAGCAGCAGTTTAGAGAAGCCATCGTTGACGTTGCTGAAAATAAACGGTACGGACTTTTTTTATTAAATGTCATCTTACACATTATTAATAGTTTATGACAGTTAGGTTGTAGGTTTTATCAATAAATATTTATCATGAACTTGGACCATATTTTACTCTTGCAAGGTCTTTGTCTGTGGCCAATATTGTATTTACATTTCAAATAAATTATTCAGTACAATAATAATATAAATGTTTATTATCACCTTGGAAGACATTTCAATTTATGGTCCTACTTTATTGTAAGTGATCACTGTCGCTGACTTACATTAGTAATATCAGAGAAATAGATAAAATGATACTGAGAAAATATTTTTTTCAAAGTTTGATATTTTGGACCTGTGTTGAGGTTCTATAATTCATATCACAGATCTCTAACCGGACTTTTTCCTTTCTTGTGACATTTAAATTTTTTCTTGAGATATCATTGTTATCATTTAGCTTATCAGTAACTCCAACAGTTACAGGAATAACATCAAAAGACTAGAGAGCATTATGAAGCAACATCGCGACATCAGTTTGAACAAAACGATGCACTACATTGATTACGTCTTGAAGCACGGAAACACAAACCTTCATTCACCAGCTGCTAATTTATTTGAAGAATATTATCATTTTGATGTCATTTTTCCTGTGATTGTATTGTTACTCGTATCGCTTATAATTATATTTCAGTTTTTAATGAGATTATTTTATACAGCGATAAATATGCTAAAAAATTCAATAGGTAAATACAATAATTACAGAGCTAGTTTACAGTAGTAGTCGTAATATACAATATAAAATAGAACTATTAATTAATTTAAAACAGCTGAGTTAGATAAACAAAATAATATGAGCATTATTAAATTAAAGAAATCTTAATGTAGGTACATTATGCCTGATAAAAACATACAACAGAATGTTAACAATATTTCCTTATTAAAAAAAATAGAATTTATTATGATTACAAATGTTTTAAAAAAGTTACGGTTCGTATGCAATTTCGCCATACCTTGTGTACCTGTTATAATATAGATCATCTCTTACCACATTCTTTTACTAAACTGGAGCAAGTTATAAAGTAATTAATCGAATAATAAACTAGTTTGATCGATAAGTAGAAAAGAAAATTGATCACAATATTTGTATTTAGTTGATTAAAAATCGAAATTATGATGTTATCGAAGTCGGGCGACAGTAGGATTTCCTGTGTAATCGTTGTACCGGTTTGGTGACAGTCGTAGTTCGTTAATCTTTTAAGCACATTGATTGCAACGAAAGTAATGTTTACCTACATTAATTGTATGTGTTAGATACTGACCTAGGCTGCGTATTAATAAATCGATTGCGGTCTTGATAGTGAACTTGAGAATTGGTTGATACTTGATGGTGATGAATGTATGCCTCGATTTTAGGATATTTATTAGGTATTTAGGTAAAACTTCTATTGCAGACGTCCAAGAATGACAGTAATATATTTTAGGTTTTCAGTAAACGTTCCGATATCGTTTCGTATAGTAACATCGAGATTTTACTGTTTTTTTTTTATTACATATATTTAATTGAATAATCGCAAAAGATGCTGAACCTATCTATATGATATTATTATATAAGAGCGAAACGTAATTCATGTCACATGTTCGAATTCTTCATCTATTAAGAGTTTTCCAGAACTGTAAAATAAAGAACAATGCACTAATTTAAATATGCCTTAATTTTGTTTAATGTTTGCACAATTTGTTTATGAGACAATAAAGGCAACAATGCATTCATAAAAGTGCTCGACGACGGGTTTTTATATTATTTCTAACTTCGTGCATCGAGTGAAAATGGTGCAGTTTTCTATAATAATTGTTTGTTGTTACATAATTGGATCTGTGCATTCTGCCAGAATATTGTGTTTATTTCCTGTGCCCTTCCACAGTCATCAGTCAGTGTTTCAAGTTTTAACGAAAGGACTATCAAATCGAGGGCATGACTTGGTTGTGATCGCTTCTGAATCATATACAGGTGATAATGTCACTGAAATTAATATAAAAAAATATTTCAGAAGCTATTTGGCATGAAAAATTTACTTCTAATACCAATATGTTTTACGATCGTAAAGAGGAACGAGATTCTATTACAGCCTTAAAAATGGGGTTGGATGCAGTTTTTGTATTTATGCGTGAAATTTTAGGTAGTCCTAAAGTACAAGGACTGATCCATAATGAGCAAGAGAAATTTGATTTGATTTTAATCGAAGAATGTGTTCCTTCAAGTTTAGTAATAGCTGCAAGATTTGATGCTCCAATCATCTTTGTTAGTTCATACTATAGTAGTCATCTTGGACTTCGAGTAACGGGATCAGAAACAAACGCAATATACCACGCAGACAACAACTTTGAAAAATTTCTATGGAATAGTCCAGTTTTTGAGAAAATTACTGCATTAATATTTAGCACTAGATTAAATTATTTGTTCTGGCACTATGATGAACTATCTAATGATTTGATTAAAATGTATTTTGATACAAACACTCGTTCGGTTCAAGATCTTAAGAGCAATGTTAAGATGATGTTTTTGAACACGTATCAATTTTGGGATCTTTCGAGACCGGTACCGTCTTCGGTAATGTATACTGGTGGGATGCATCTGCAAGAACCGAAACCACTACCCAAAGTAAGTTAATATAGCGAAATATCATTTTAATTTTCATGCACTAAATTTTTTTTACTTTAATAGTCTTTATTTAATTGAACTGGATCATAATGTATCTATATCTCTATAAAGAGAAAGATTGTATAAATATATTAGGTTGAGAATGTGATATAAGGATGCTACGAGTTTGTTATTTATTTTGTAGGATTTAAGAAGTTATCTTGATAATGCTACAAATGGTGTAGTTTACATGAGTCTTGGTTCAAAGTTTGAGTCGTCACATTTACCCGTGGAAACTATTCACATCATGTTAAAGGTATTTGCATCCCTTCCATATAAAGTTATTTGGAAGATGGAAGGAAAATTACCAACAGAACAAACTAATATTCGATTTGAATCGTGGCTCGCGCAAAATGATTTGTTGCGTAAGTTGTTTTAAACTATTCCTTCATTTTTAGGTTATGATCTGATATGAGATATATGCCTTAGATACTTAAAAATTGTCACTTGGATTTCGAATGATCATTTTCAATTGTTTAAACTTTAATTTCCATTATACCATTCTACTTTTCTAGTGATGGATGACCGATATGTTTACGGAAAAATGGTCTTTTTTAATTTGATATAATTTATTGTTCAGATCATCCATCAGTTAAAGTGTTTATAACTCACGCTGGACTACAATCGACTGATGAGGCTATAGCTGCAGGTGTTCCGCTTGTGGCATTGCCACTGGGAATTGATCAATTTCTAAATGCTTATAACTATGTATCACACGGCATCGGAGTTCAATTAAATATTAAAAGCCTAACTGAACAAGAATTTAGAGAAGCTATCATCGATGTTGCTGAAAATGAACGGTATGTGTGAATTATTGTACGAGTCATCGTAACAATAATAGATTCAGAAAAATGGGTAAATTGAGTTTTTTTGAATGGCAATTTGTCTATCAATTATTAAAAGGCTCACTTAGTTTCATCAGAGATACCAAATATGTTTGTCTTTATACTTAATGACGACTGCTGTATCTGATGGTTCAATCCAACAGTTACAGGAATAACATCAAAAGACTGGAGAGCATTATGAAGCAACATCGCGACATCAGTTTGAACAAAACGATGCACTACATTGATTACGTCTTGAAGCACGGAAACACAAACCTTCATTCACCAGCTGCTAATTTATTTACAGAATATTATCAACTGGACGTCATACTACTTTTTATTTTCTTCTTATTCATAGTATTTTTCATTGTTATTAAACTTTTGAAGATAACATTCTGTATGATTATGAAAAACTTTCAATATTAATACAATTTTTATTGTTACGATATTTTTAATAGTATTTTAACATTGTAATGTAATAATCAGATAACTGAAATTATATGTAATACCTACTCGTGTGTTTGTGAAAACATAAAAATAATTATTTTTATGTTTTTATGTTTTATGTTTGGTTATCATAATGTATCTATATCTCTATAAAGAGAAAGATTGTATAAAAATATTAGGTTGAAAATGTGATAAAAGGTTGTTACGATATTTTTAATAGTATTTTAACATTGTAATGTAATAATCAGATAACTGAAATTATATGTAATACCTACTTCTACTTCGTGTGTTTGTGAAAACATATTTATTTCGCGAAATTTTTGTATTTAATTAAATAAACGGTTATTATAAATTTGGACCTCTAAATTTGATCGTTATTAAGGTCAATTGCTTATTCAGACCTCTATCTGATTCGGAACCTTAAGAGTAATTAATATTCGCTCGAAAAGGTCAACTCCAGGTGAAAGAACCTACAGTGTACCGTAAAATATACAATTAATGAGATAATGAACCATAATATTTGAACAGAGTGTGTTTATGTTTAATGAAATGAAAATAAAAACAACTATTTATTCATAGTAATACAGTGTTTACTAAAGTTTAGTGCAAGTAGTTGAGTCTTATGAACATTGCGATAATGTTTTCAGTGCTGTTTATACTAGGTTATTTTCTCGGATTATCTTTTTCGGCAAGAATATTGTGTTTTTATCCAGTTCCTTTTCATAGTCACCAGATAGTCTTTCAAGTGTTTACTGAAGAACTATCGAAACGTGGGCATGAGTTGGTAGTTATTGCTGAAGGCGACCACAGAGTCGGAACAAATATTACGCACATAGATACAAATAAGATTTTAGAAGTTATTAAACTCAAAAATGATCCTCCTAATTTAAAACCATTTTATGAACGTAACAAGCGTGTTGATACAATTACTAGTGTGTTTTTCATTTTGAGGGTAATGACTAAATTTACTCACGCGATAATTAGAAGTTCTGAAGTACAAGCGCTAATTAACAAGCAAAAGGAGAAATTTGATTTGATTTTGATTGAAGAATGTATTCCTGCAAATTTAATTATAGCGGCAGGTTTTGACGCTCCAGTAATCTTTATTAGTTCATACTTTGGTAATTATATTGGAATTCAATTGACCGGATCGGAATCAAATCCAATATACCATGCTGACTATAATTATGGAAAGATCTTGTGGAGTAGTTCAATATGGGAGAAATTCACAGCTTTAATATACAGTTTTAAATTGAAAAAAGTGCATAAGTATTTTGAAGAAACAGATAATGAGTTTAGTAAAAAAGTACTCGGAGCAAATGTACCGACAATCAGAAATCTTAAAACTAATGTACAGGTGACATTCTTAAATACATATCATTTTTGGGATTTTTCGAGGCCAGTTCCTCCTTCTGTTATTTATACTGGTGGAATGCACCTTCGAAATCCGAAACCGTTACCTGATGTAAGTTCACAAATTTAAAAACCTTTATATTTTTATCTAATACCTATTACATTTTCTATCTTTCATTATTTTTTTGACTCGATTCTTATAAAACTTAAGAACGCATGTGTGTCTTTATTTTGTATCAATGCCCTAAGAAAATAAGTAACTGATGTTTTAGGATCTGAAAAGTTATCTCGACAGTGCACCTCATGGCGTTGTTTATATGAGTTTTGGTTCTAAATTTAAGCCATCTGATTTACCCGAAGAAACTCGACAAATAATTATAAAGGTGTTAAACTCTATACCATATAAAGTTATTTGGAAGATCGATGGCAAACTATCTGGAGAGTATAAAAATATCAAGACTGAAACTTGGTTTCCACAAAATGATGTGCTGCGTAAGTATTTGAACAAGTATTCTGAAATGAGTTTGATAAGTGAGTTTTGGAATTTACTTTTAATTTAATATTTTATTGTCCAGATCATCCGTCAATCAAGGTGTTTATAACACACGCTGGACTTCAATCGACCGATGAGGCTATAGCCGCAGGGGTTCCGCTTATAGCACTACCGATAACTGCCGATCAATTTACGAACGCTAATAACTACGTTTTGCATGGTATTGGAATGAAATTGAATATTAATACAATTACTGAAAATGAATTTCGGGATGCTATCGTCGAAGTTGCTGAAAATGAACGGTAAGGAATTTATGTTTTAAAACAAATATTTGGGTCTAAGCTTAGATTCCACCAGAGGCGTACTGCTATGGATTGTAACTGATATAAAGCTACAAGAATCGTTTCAACTTATTTTTCTTTAGACTGACTTAAAGTCCATATGTAAAATAGGACGCATATTATCTTTAATCTTACAGTTACAGGAGAAACATCAAAAGACTGGAGAGCATTATGAAGCAACATCGCGACATCAGTTTGAACAAAACGATGCACTACATTGATTACGTTTTGAAGCACGGAAACACAAACCTTCATTCACCAGCTGCTAATTTATTTGAAGAATATTATCAATTTGACGTCATCGTATTTGTTATGTTGCTGTTAGTCGTAGTATTTATCGTTATTATTGTGTTATTGAAAATTCTGTTTTGCATAATGAAACAGCTGTTTGAATTGAGGTGAGACTGATAATGATATGAATAATCTTTTGAAAACTACGTAGAAATGTATGTTTTTGCCATATTTTTGTTTTGATATTAAAAGTACTACATAAATTATCTACCCAGTAGTAAAGGGTAACCCAAAATATTATTACAGAATTCGTAATGTCAATACCTACTTATGTGTGTGTTTGTTTTCGCCTACACTTACGGCTTATAATCGTATGACCCGTTGACTTTTCTGCTCACTAGAGTCAATAAAAAAACATGCCCGAAGCGTACTTTGGTTCTAATAATATTTAACAAGATGCAGTTAATAAAAATGCACGTCTAGATTTCGATCTTGTAATATTTCCGAGTTTAACCACTTGAGGGCTTCATTATTGTTTCACTTACATACATTTAGATAAAATCGATGCTTGTGGTTTTCGATTATTTAATCGATGTGTTGATTTATGATACAACTTGTGCGGTTTTGGCTATTCGAATTGAAATTTGTTTTGTTAAGTTAGTATAATCGTTTTGATCACAGTGATTAACGTATGAGGTATGATGATGATACTATTGGTATATAAAGTTTATTTGTCTATGTTTCGTTCATCGATTGCATATACAGAAACAGAAAAAGATACCTACTGGATGCAAATGAGAAATATATTTACCTTACACTACACATTAAATTTTCACACATCAAATTATTTTTTAATACAATTTTGATATTACATAAAATGCGTGCCTAAACAAAAATTCTGTATTTTATTCTATAAGAAAAAAAAACCGTTGTCTAAATTGCGTTGATGACGAGCAAAACAGTCACTTTTATAAAGAGATGCTATTACGCAACTTTCGGGCTGTAGGCATGTATTTTTTCCCTTTGCTTAAGAACACAAAAAACTAATGCATGGGCATTAGGCATGCTCCCATTTAACCGTTCACTTCGAATATTTGTATTGGCTGCTATTCAATTCAGCATTATAAAAGATATTGTATTAGATTGTAGACTTGAAGAACGGATATAACTTAATTATGCAGCAGTATTGAAAATAAAATTTGTAATGCCTGAATGAAGAAGCTGATTAAAACTAATATTCTTGTATGATTTGAGATGTTTAAAACGAGGTTAAAATAAGGTTTTCAAGTTGGATTTCTTTTTAATATTTAGACCTAAGTCCAGATTAGTTGCCTACCTATATCCTATTGCAGATTTAAAAACTTTACCACGTTAAATCGCATCAACTTTTAAATCTGTCTAGCCGTAAATATATACTAGCGTAATTGGGTAAGTACATATTTATTACACCGATAATATAATAGGTTGTATGGAATTATGATAATAGTATTTTTGGGGTCAATCTTCAGTGCCCTTACATAAGTGCAAACTTGATATAGTTTTCACTTGACAGTAGGTACCACGCTTGCATCATAATACCAGTAATATATCGATCGCCTTATGGATATTTCGTGAGCAATTATTTTTAACATTAATGAAATATTGTGTTGTTTTATGATCACTTTGTAGCAATAAATACAAAGGAAAGTGTCAATAATATTATGTAAAGGCTAATAAAATATATGCAATCGATGAAAAATCAGGACACTAAAGGTGTTTTATATGTGCAAGGGAAACCTAAGTTATTATTTTTTTTTTGTTTATTGCCATGTTGGCAGACGAGCCAACGGCCCACCTGATAGGAAGTGGTTACCGTCGCTCATGAACCTCTGCAATGTCAGGGGATACTGAGGGGTCGCTACCTACGACCTAACTTTAAGGACCCTCCTCAAGCCTCGTTTGAAGAAGGACAAGTTTTTATTAATCAAATTTTTTTTTTTCATGAAATATGTGTGCAATTTCTTTTCTTATTTTATTTTTCCTCTTGTCGTAATTAATTAAGACCATAGTATAATATTATGAATGCATTATATCATAATTAACTTTGGCAAATTTAAATATTTTCATTTCACTCGCTTTGCTGACAGCGAGACGATGAATAAATATGAATTATATATTAAATACACGTTGTTTACATATATTAAGATTGTGATCAGCGTTATAAAGACGCTATGATTGCTATTTCTAGCACCCCGGCGAGCTTGATCAATAATTTATAATTAACTTGCTTTTGTCAACAACTTCACTCGTAAACTACACTACTGAATAAATAAATAAATGAAAAAATATTGTTAAAAAATAAAGCCGAGCAATTAAACATTTATCCCCATAAAATACCTGTATTGCAGAATTAGGCGCAATGTTGATAGACCCCCCACAAGATGGACCGACGATCTGGTCTGGATTGCGGGAGGTCACTGGATGCAGGTGGCGCTCCTGTCGATGTGGCGAGGTTTAGGGGAGGCCTATGTCCAGCAGTGGACGTCTATAGGCTGATGATAATGATGATGATTGCAGAATTAACAAACCTTTACAAAATATACCAATACATTTTTGATGTAAAATCTACTGGTAACTTATCTCCTAATAAATTAATTGCTATCTCCGTTTGGCGATTTAGACCTTAGTTTCAAAGAATTTATGTTAAGTAAAATCAAATTATATCGCATTTGACTATATGTAGGTATATATCCTTATTGACGGTTTTCATCTATGATAATAATAACTACCTATGAACATTTCACAGCGGAGTCATTTTCCGTATTCAGTAAACTTCTAGAAGGTTCTCAGTGTTTTTGTGAACACTAACAAACAGATAGTTTCTCGAGTGTAATATTAGTATGTATGAAGAGATTGAGCTAATAATGTCATTACCATTAAACGTTTCCGTAAGTTACGAGTCAGCGCGAAAAGCTAATTGAAGGATTGACGAGTTTAGAATTAATAAATATTATTCTAATTCGATTGGTACTTGCACGGAATTGTAAGTTTAATTCTATTTGTTTACGACATACCTGTGTCAACTTTAAGTCGATCAAGTTATCCCTAGTTAGTCAGCTATTCACAACAACAAAAAAACAACAGCGAATGAAATTATAACAAAATTGATATCAGTTGTTAAGTCTTATCTTCAAGGATGTTTACAATATGAGGTAAGAAGGTATATTTCTTAATTTCTAATTCAAAACAAGGTATTACTACACATTTAGATTTTATCATAATTAGTTTTAAAAAGTCGTAAATTACACTCCAATAATGTCAGCCGAGTTTTACATCTAGATTCATAACAGCCGGATTCGATACGGAGATCGGATCAGTTTAATTACTTTGCAGTGAAAATATTGACGGCTGTCGATCCATAGACAATGATATAACATTTGTTCTTTTATATTTTTTTTTCGTAGTTTTCATATTCTTGTCAACTTATGTGAATTGCCAAAAATAAAACTTCTAATTTATGTCGATAGTTTCTCTAATATAACAAAATGGTACTCAATTATTTTATAAAGTGTACAAAACTAATCACACCAATAAATATCAATCAGTAAGGCATAAAACTTTTTTAATGTAGTCGTCAACAAAACAATTAAGTTATTAACAGAAAAAAAGCTCGATCAAACTTTTATTTTAATCGCTCAGGCCATTATCACGTAAGTTCATCTACTTACGTCAATTTCACTTTAATTTATTGTTAATTAATTAATTGGTTGCGTCGATTAAACCAGTAATTATGATAAGTTATATCCGCACGGGCCGCTGCGAAATGAAAGTGACTGTCATGTAATTGTTTTGGTGCCTTTATTAATAGCTCTTGAAGAGAAAATTATGATAAAGGTAGATGAAGCCAATTATAATTTATAACGAAATTATAGGTTAATTAAATATATAGTTTTAACTAAATTATCTACTACTATTATTCATGTTAGGATTGTAATAGGTAGTTTCTCAAGTCTCCATTTATATTTTGCCTGAGTTATAATAATATTATGAGCTTAAGATCCCCATGGAATTAACTTATAAGTCAGGGGAATATTAAAACTACACAAATATCATTAAGTACCATAATATATAAATTTCAATCCAATGGCAAGTATCATAATAGTGAGAAGAGATAAAGTAATCAACAAAAATCAATAGATTAATAAATCAATAGATTAATAAAATTAGTATACCTACATAGTAAGAGTTGTATTATCAGTGTCCCGCCTGTCTTCGCCGGAAACCTTTCCTCTATTAACGGTGATGAATTAATTCGTGCTAATCGGATTAGCGATCTTGCTGATTAGTCCGTACTAATTGTGTTCAGACGAATTTCCTGTTTTGACAGTTGATTTTAATAATTAATTTCTACTTTTTTGCAGGAAATACGTAGGAATCCAGAATCATTTAGAAAAGCATCACTCATCATTAGATGTATAAGATTAGACTTTTAGTACCCATGTATGTCCGACATATTGGTATCTACTATTTAAACAATAGGTATATTTAAGATGATACAATAAAATTGTGTTTCTTTGAAATAAAATAATTGGCAGCATTCAAAACAGCAAATTAAGCACAAAAATAAGTTTAAAAAGTTTTCCATTTCTTTAATACATTTTCTTATCACATAATGCCACACTTCAACAAGAGCAAAACAATTATGTAACGATCTAGTACTGGATTAAGTAGAACGACTGTTTAATAAACTAAAGTAGGTACAATAAAAAGATCTCGAATAGTCCATTACAAAACTGTCAAATAATTTAATACGTCGATCGAGTTAAACTCATTGATCGCAAAACAAAAGTTGCGGTGTTTTATTTGGAATCTAAGCGTCAGTCAAAATTGGTTGATAACTTTCAACAATGTTTATCTTGTCGACAGTACCGTCGAGGTGTGATGTACTTGAAGTCTATTCACAATCTTAATGCATTTATTTACATAATAAACATTGATTAATAAATAGCTCAGTGAAAGTCGGCTGGTTGTGATGCCGAACAGCGTCTTTTGTTTTAAGATTAGGTTTACTTTCAGTTTTGCCATTATAAGGCGGCTTTCATAAAAACTGACGGTTTTATCTCGATTTCTAAGAAATTGCAATGTTGAGTGGCGAATAGTGGCGATATATCAATGTTTATCGCAACCTTTAGATTTAGTTAAGAGCTTTACAAAGTTGCTGTGAATAAATGATGACTTGATGGTTTTTTTGTTGGTTTTGATGGGCGATACACGGATGTTATAAAGGATTTTGTAATTTTATTGCTATGAAATGTATTTGACCATTGACATCACGTCTTGCATTTTGGCTTTCACCAACATTTATATAATCTATAGAGTATTTTTATGTTTTATAAATCTGTATTGAACGTAGGTACCTGAATGCATTTGAATGCAATTGTACCTCGCCAAAACAAAAAAACGAATCTAAGAGCTGTCTATTCGGCTTCATTGTGCAGTTAAATACTAGCAGAGAGAAATATTACTTTACAAATTAATATTAAGACACGTGCAGTATTGTGACTAGTTTCAAATTAAACTGTTTGCTACCGAATCTCAGTAGAAAACTCAAGATGCTGGTTGTAATGCCGCGATACAGGTTCGACCTAGTGCGGGGACCAATGAAATAGTGTAAGATACTGTAATGTTGTTTGAGATAAATAAATTATTCTTATTCTTATTATTAATATAGGTGCAATGGCAATTAAAAGCATATGCTCCATTGGTAATGCAATTTCACAATGGAGATCGTATATGCAAATATCAAGTGTTTAGCATTAATTTCTATGTACGTGAACGAATAATGAAATATGCATCGAATGAGCATTAGCTGGAAACTAACTGTAAGTTATGGTATGTATGTCACTGTACTGTGCTATAAAGTCATAAAAATGCAGCATGGATTATGGATGGAGTACCTATTTTGAAGTAGAAATAGGTTTATCAGTCCGAGCATATTATGGAGGATGTTGAATAAGAATAAAGAAATAGGTTGTTGTGATTGGAGTACAATTTTTCCTATTAAAACATGCACCCAAACTATTAAGTAGCGTTAAGTCCTTAGTACGCAATAGTAAAAAATATTTTGCTAATTAAAGTACCTATCGCCGAATGTTACAGCTCGCAGATCCAAATTAAAGATGAGAAATTAGGAGCTCACTGTTTTATTAGCAGCTGTCCATATTTGAACAAGTCCAACTTCGCTAGATAATATTGGCCTCAGGCGGTTAAATGGCTTTAGACAACAAATGTAATTTATTGATTGCATACATACAATACCAATGTCGAGTTACGATATATAGGTATGAACCAGAAGTTTATCTCCTCAGATACAAAAAAAGCTCACAATTTCCATGCGGAACCCTGCACGATTGTTAACACGACAATAGAATTCAGTAGCGATCATTTGTAAAAGCGACGCGACGGCCAATTTCGTCATTATATTTTTTAAATTCAACGTTTATCATTAGTCATCATTTTGGGGCATTTTATAACACCGCTATAATTACACATCGCACGATAAAACAAGGTGTTACCTTAATGCGTTGATAGTGTCTATTGAGCAGCAAGTTATTTAATGTTTAACATAATTAATTATTAATAAGATTGTTACTTTATTTTTTTCTTCTCTATAAGTATCAAATTTAAATTTTAGTGACACCGAAAGTAGCAAGTTATGTGTAAATAAGTGCTAAACATAAGTTTACAACAATTGGAACAAAGATTTAAACACAGGTAGGTTTAAAATACACCTTTTTAATACTCAATTAAAAGTGTCGATTGATTGTAATTCCAAAAGAACAAATAATAGGCAAAAAGGGGCTAACGAAAGATTTAAAAAAACGAGATAGACTTTAAAAGTTAATTTATATGTCCACAATAGTTTGTCGTATCGACTATAATTGCCATAGACTACAAAATGCTTTTCCCGCGCAAATAGCTGTTACTGTCATCGAGGCGGTGTCATGGCGGCCGAGTGTCCTCAATGCGATGTTTCTGATGAATCCGCGCAATTAGAGTAAAACGTTACTAAAAAGTAATTTGTACGAATTTCCCGTGGCTAACGCACCATGTAACTTTCTTTTTGGCGGTCAACGGTGCAAGAGGTTAAATAGACTGTAAATACTTACGACTGAATGTTTCAGACAGAATGATTCGAGCGATTTAGTTTGTAGAAATAGATTTTCGTCCTGTAATTGTGATGTTTAAATTCCAAATATTTGTTTAGAGCACTTTTAAGATTATTTTATTTATATTATTAAATATCTATTGTAAATTTGCATTGGCGTATACGGTATACATTAGATAAAGCGGAACGTTCTCTAGATACGGTTTGCGTGTGCACCTTCCATTTGTTGTGTATTGTATTGTAGACATTATCTCGAATGCTCGCTGTTGCAGGTTTGTTACGTTATTTACAATAAGTACCTACACTTAAGTACAGGTAAGTCTTAACTGAAGAAATTAAATTAACATTTTTAAGTATACTGTTTCCAAATTACAATTTACTATCACTTCAGAGCAGCATATCTATGATTCTTTAGAACTCTTATAAATTTATAGAAATCTTCCATTAATCAATTATTTCGGACTTACCATTTTTTTCTTTTTCGGGAGACGTTTAATGAGTTGTAAATTGGCTAAAATTAATATTGCAAATGTGTGAATACCGTGACATGCTCGATAACATAGGTTCTTTGTTGTTCGAGTTCCTAAAGTTGATCCAATAAAAACGGATAATTTTAATGTTCACTTAAAGACGCTAAATTTTCATTCAAATGTTTCCAACGGTACTTCTCCTCAGATATCATAGTACATTCGGCTAGATTATTGTTAATTTGTATCGTCTGTGTTCATCGACACGAGTATAAGGACGGAACGTTACTAGACAGCGGCAGATACCAGCCGACAAGCTGTTTCTACTTCCATCTATGGAACTAAAACGTCAGGAGATAACTTTATGAACAAAGTAAAGCCTATCATAAAATTAGTGCGCTAAGCGAAATTATAGAAACTGGCATTTTGTAATGTCAAAATAGTTCTACGGGTATAATATGGCTCTCTTTGTCTTTGGTCTTGGTGCTCTTTCCTGATGTTTTAGCTGCATGGTCTGGGTCTTTACTAGAATGTCTCCTGTAGATAGCATGAAGATACAACGAACATTACCTCGGTGAAATCTTTTTTCTTAATCTAATGGCATTATTTTAAGTACAGTATTGTCGTTACATTGTTGCAGGATTTGTGTTTTAATCTATAAATTACTGATTTTAGATACTTAGATGAAACGGCTTCAGTAGTGTTTTTTTGGAATATTAGCTGCTGATATTTGCTTAAAATAGAAAACCTCCGGTAACTGCTTTTGTAATGTATAAGAAAAGCGTAGACAATAATATGTAGTTAAATATAAGAATTGAAGTCGTGGTGGCCGAGTGGTCGAAGCGCTTCCTTCCGAACGGGAAGTCGCGGGTTCAAAACCGGCCGGCTTGTACCTCTAAATCTAAAATGTGAAAAAGATTTGTGTGCAATTTTTCACAACACCACTGGCTGAAAACGGTGAAGGGAAACATCGTGAGGAAACCTGCATGTCGCAAAAGGATTCTAAAAATCCTTTAAAGATATGTGAAGTCCCAAAGCCGCACTGGGCAAGCGTGGTGGACTATGCCTAATCCCTTTTCTGAGGAGACCTGAGCCCAACAGTGGGCAGTAATGGGTTGGTACAATACAAGTATAAGAATAATAACCCAACCTAAGATGCTAATAACAAAAAAAATATTGTCTATAAAAAACAATTTAATTACAGAAAATTATCTTTCTCAATTTGATAATATCTTATATTATTACTAAGTATACGAATTTAATTTCGCAAAATATTATCTATCAGCTATAATTGCACAGAGTAATCTTTATAAATGCTAGTTAACATGGAAGTGAAATTACGTAGCCTATTCATGATACAACCATATTGAAACATCTGTATATTTAATTTAATCTTTGAAGCGGTTCTTCCCCCGCAATTAAGTGAGGCTTGTTCTAGTAGGAGCGATGCAATTCAGAAATTACGGTCCAACATAGCGACTAGCAAGCAATGTGTCGATAAGTTCCTAATTGGCTGTTACCTGTGTAGGGTCATATCTGGGGATCGCGAATGAGAAATGGAAGTTGTTAGGTATAATCTTAGTTTGTTATTAAATACAGGTTGTGGTTTGGTTTGTTTAAAATGAGACGTCAAATATCTTAGTAAGATCACGTAAGAAGGCGAGATTGGATATCGTACATCTTGTATTAAAAAGACAGCGAAAGCAAAGATTTTCTAGCTTTTAACCGTTCTATAATATAATGGTAAATATACTTTGCTAACGCTAAAGCCCTCTATGGATCAGCTAGTACTAAATAAATTTGGGGCGGTGCGACGTGAAAGAGCCTCAACCGGGTTTCGGACGCTGAGTGTGAGCGATTAGAGGGTTTAGTGAGGTTCAACTCCCACATATCGGGGCGGGTGGGGACCCGGCGATTTCCATCAAATCAAAAAAAATTGGTACTAAACAAGTTACTGACGTAAACTTTAAAAGCTCTCAGATACCATTATATTGTGCTCTATTCCATGTTCAAAAACCAAATTGAACAATCATGCAACATGTTCTTATGTACAACTAATAAATAACATGCAATCGCAACCATAGTTGACTTGTTTATAACTTGTATAAGCACAGTGCATCGTTACCACTTGTTTTTGCATCGATCAGACAATAGTTCGTGGTTTGCGGTTCCAATTTCCGATGCAATATGTGCCACAGTCGAGAAAAATGAAAAAGCAATGGCTTGCGTAGATAATGGAGTTTTTGATCATATTGTAGCATTTTGAAATAAAAGTACTTAATAATTGTTATAAAGTTTCACTCATTCGAAACATATCATCGTTTTCTTTCCGTCATTTCTTGACTGATAAAGTAAGAGTTTGTCCTCAGTTCCAATATTTGTCTTTGTTGAGATAATTTTGTTTCTGGTATGTTGAAATTTGTTGAATAAATTCATTTCTTTCTTCTTTGCTTTTTATAGTCTACTAAAAGGTACGTGAGGTAAAGCATATTCTCTCTCTCTCGGTTCTACCCAAAACGCTACTAGGCAATTACAAACACATTTTTAGAATCTACCCTGCTTAGAATATCTTCGCATACAACCGTTAAATTTTATTTCAATAAATACAGTTTGGCTCTCGATTATACGAGTCTTTTAGTTCTGCTTACCTTTTTACTGTGTATATTTTTATTATCGTCTCAAAATAATAGAAAAGATGCGAATTTCACCGGTTAGATAGCAAATTGAATATGAACTTTCGTTCGCGGTGAAATGTACTTGTAATCCGAGCTTTGATTCGAAAGCGCATTGTATTGTCTGCCGGTAAATTATTATCAAATCTCGAAGCAATCTCCGCTACCGTAATGCAAAAGTGTTTCTGTATAGATTCTTGTACAATGGGATGTCTTTATTAACAACAAAGCGTATGTTTTTTCTTATTGTAGTCTTCTCTTTTTTCTTTGTTATTGTTAGGTATAGGCAATGGTGTTCGTAGGACATGTACGAATAAAGTAGAGCGTGTTGTCTACCATGATATTTGAAGTTTGATAACGTAACGTAATACATGTATGTTACTGTGATTGTCATAGACTTAAATTGAAAAGGTCCGTAAGAGGCTGTTTCCGTCCATTTTCACAGGTGTACATCCAGCACAGTTTTTCCTATATAAAAGTCAGGGTGAATTAGAATTTTTAAGGGTTATTTCATATCTTTAAATGTTAAAGTTAATCAAATATTGAATGTAAAACAAATGGTATTTCAATTTATGTATTAATGATTGAATACGTGATTTAATTTATTTCTATATTATATTCATTTAACAGTAACAAAATTAATTTCCAATCCTATTTTTAATGATTATTGGTTCTCGGTATAGATAAAATTAGTCAGAACTGAAAAGAAAAGACTAAAGGAAGTGAATCATTTTTAGAACGTGAATTTGAATCATTGTTGATTCTGAATCATTGTTTTTAGTGAACCGTAACCCGTTAGTGTACATTATGTACCTACTGTTTTTCTAACAGAATCTGCGTTTCTTCAACGTCTTATAAAATTATTGAACTTCTTTTTGTAGTTTTATATCACTTTATTATTTACAGCTTTGTGCTTTTTAGATTGATACAACATTTTTAGTGCTGTATCGTACAGTAGAACTGTGTAAATGCGACAAAAGTATATCGGCGAATTATTAACATTTGCCGTAGTTCGATATAAAAAGTTTTATTTACAGTATTCGATTTGAGAATCCAGCATAGTTTAATATGACACTAGTCTAGACCGCCAACAGCTTATTCTGCTCGCTGTAAGATTACAAAAAAAAACGAATTAGAAACGTAAAGTGTAAGTAAATCGTAACAAATTGATTATGCTAATGAAGCCGGCTATTTGCGCGGATAGTAATTAAAAATGAAAAGAGAGCAATAATCTGTGAAAGGTCCAGTACCCGGTGAAAGGTGGAATACCTAATCAATAAATTGTTGACTACGATATAATTTTTGTTGTGTACCTGGCTGGTTTCTTTTGTGCATTTTTTGTAACGAAAGATTTTATTTGAATGGAAATATTAGAATAGCATGATGACGTTCACTTTTTATTTACTTGTTGATCTGCGGAATTTGTCTATGCGTCTTTCTGTCTGTTATTCTGTTTACGAAAAGCGGGGCGTATGCTCTTTTATTTACTTATGGTCATAAGTAAAAAAGTGTTTTATTGCCTAAAGGTTTATCTATTGTTAAGTGCTGCTCATACCTCTCCGATCGCAACCCAACGTCTAACTATATACCAGGTGTGCACTACTAAATTTTAATACCTATTTTTGACACTGGTTACTTTACAATACCTACTATTGAAACTTTGCTAAAAGCAAGTGATAGCTTTTAATAACTCGTAAAAGTTTTCAATATCGCAAATGTAAATATAACAAGACTATTAAATATTTCTGCATAGGTATATCGAGATAAAATGCGTACAATACAGTTTCAACACACCCCATAAACAAGTGAAAGTTTTATAGTTAAAATATTCAACCGTATCTAGCGTAGATTGAACGCGTAGATTCTAAAACAATAATTGTAAAATATTGTAGTATTGGTTTTTCGTGATTTATAGTCTTTTTATAAGATTCGTAGATTGCTTGGGGATCTTGACAGAATGAAATGAAGCATTGGGTTCCCAATTAGTAACGAAGAGAAAAATCATACCTACATAAAAATAATGAAAAATATTTTTATTTTACTTGTGAAATTCAGTACCTACATGGTACACGCAGCGATAGCCATGGAACAACTTAAGTTTGATTGTGTTAAATACTTCTTTAGTTAAGAATACCAAGAGGTTTAAAAGAACAGTATGGTAGTTTAGATCGGTTACTCAAATGTTTTGGAATTCATTTATCACACTACTTACTGTGACGTCTAAATCGAGCTCGACTGTCAACTGTTCCCAGAGGCGGCGCCGTAAAATGCCTTACAAAGAAAGCATCGAGATCCATTGTCGTTTTTATTCACGTTAAAGAATCCTATTCAAACACGTTCATTGTTTCTGACGTATTTTAAAAATGGGACTCCTTTCATGACGTTCATTTAAGTGCGGCGATGCGATGTCATGAGAACGCGACGTCAACTGTCATCAGACTGTCACATGTCAGGATGACAGACGGGCTTCTACGCTTCTCTTGATTGAAATTTTAATGAATAATTATTCTTTGGAATTATGTACAGCTTTATATTTTCTTTTATTCTATTAATAAACATGAGTAGGTAACGTTAATGGGAAGAAGTTACTTTTTTGTAATGGAAATTGGTATAGTAATAGTAGTAAATAGGTTTTATTTATTTCCAACAGTAATGTTACATGTAAATTTTTCATCGTTGGGGTTAGCCGGTATAGAGGTTCAATCACATATTAACAGATGCACAGTTTCGATTGTACCAAAGAAAGCTTGGGGAAATACTTCATATCAAAGAATTTTAAAATCCTATATTTTACAAAATATGTAAAATGTTGACCAAACCCAACCGGAATATCTTTAAAACGTTAATTTTATACTTAAAGTCACATTAATTCAAAAAAAATCGAGTTTAAACAGTAAAAGTAAGTCATAAATCACTTCTGAGAGAGAAAATCTTAGAGAGTTTATTTATTGGTATTTCCCAAGCGTATTCCATATTTACTGAAGTCAAAATATAAATAGTTTAGAATTTGAGGTATACGTTTGCCCATGTCTAGATTTAATTATATGAGTATAATTATTACATTTTGAGATAGTCACGGTTCTTGATTATTAAAATCTTTTGTAAAATGTAAAATTATTTTCTATTTTATGATTAATTAAAAAAATGCACGAACAAGAGATAAAACGATAGGTAGGTAATAAACAGTAATATCTCAGACTTATCCGATAGGCACTAACTGGGTTTTTGGTTTTTATTTTAGTAGGAAGAAATCGCCGTACTTCTACTTGCTTCGAAGGTATGTGGGAGTCAGAACTGCATTAAATCATTCTATCGCTCACAGTCAGTGTCCGAACTTAGACTGAGGCCAGAACCCAGCACAGAGTTATACGAGAGGACACGATGCGTTACGCACTACGGCAATCTTTATCGTCGAACCGGCAGCTATAGGCCACTGGCTCCCTCGGTCGGTGGGTTATCCAAAGCCCACCAAAGTTGATCCGCAAGGCAGTGATAACCGCGTAGTATTTCCACGACATTTTACAGCTATTTTGGCAGGTGTCGTTTCAGCTGACATTTGGGTTCATTTGACGTTTTCTATGGAAATGTGTACACTTGTGAAGATTGCCGCGCTACTGCCGTCTGCAGGTGTACATCATATTTAATTACAACTTAAGTGAACTTCATACGTTATGGTTAGTCCAATTGAAGCTGAGAACTTTTCGTTCCGAATTAATTTTCATTTATCTGTTGAATGACATAATTAAAGATACCTCAGCAATAAATTACACAATGTACACACGTAAAACAATTCCCGGAACACATTCTATCACGTCGTAAACCGAATATTGACAGAATGGTGTGGAGAAACAAAATACGACTTTTGGTTAAAACTGTATTGTGTAGCCCGAGGTAAAAATGTCCTAATTTATTTATTCATGATAATGATATTATTATAACAGAAGATCCAATGTGATTCGTTAATGTTGAAAGTTGTAATTTTTGATTCCTTTTATTTGCCATCGTAATAGTCGTGGTGGCCGAGTGGTTAAAGCGCTTGCCTTCCGTACGGGGCTTGTACCTCTAAATCTTAATATGAAAAAGATTCATGTGCAATTTTTCACACCACTGGCTATAAACGGTGAAGGAAAACATCGTGAGGAAACCTGCATATCGGAAAAGGGTTCTTAAAATTATTTGAAGATATGTGAAGTCCCCAATCCGCATTAGGCAAGCGTGGTGGACTATGCCTAACCCCTCTTCGGAGGAGACCTGAGCCCAGCAGTGGGCAGTAATGGGTTGTTACAGTACCATCGTATGACAGATGGACGTCGTTGAGGATCAGTTAATACCATTTCAAAACACACGTGTACCAGTGTACCTGCTTAAAGTACTGTGATAGCAGGTCTTAAATTATAATTAAGTACAACAACAAACACTTTAAGCTCTTTACTCAAACAACAATAATAAATTATGTTAGCATTGACGGGCTTAAAGCATGGTTATTTTAAGTGCACGTTACGTAAGTTTTTAAACTGTTTAAATGGCAAGTGAGATCCGAAAATACACATTTCTCGTAGACAGAGAATGAGTAGTCGTTGAGAGAGTTTGGTGCGTTCTTAATAGTTATTCTTATGGACATTGTCTTAAGTATTTAAATGTAGGAATGTGATGGTTAATGGTTTGAAAGAAAATATCCTTAAAGTGTCTCGAGGAAAAATACTTTGCGACGAAGTACGTTATGATAATACATAAATTATTATATGTTTTTTTTCCACATACCAAAATGTATTTCCTCTATTCTATACAAATGTAATGTTTTAAAGATTTATAATTATAATACAGTTTTTGTTTTATAAAATACACACCATACAAAGACCAGTTATTCAACAAATAGTAATAATTTAAACTTTAATAGCTAAGCAATATACTTAGTCATTAAAATGTATTAAACAAGATTAAATTGATGTTAGATTTTATTATGTACAGAGCGCACGCGCTACTATAACTTGTCTCGAAGGGTTCCGTTGGAGTTAACGTTTAAGAAAACCTTTTTTTAAAAGTTCGAGAGTGGTGGAATTAAGTTTTTAATAAAACAAATATAAGATTATTAGACTTGAGAGTTTAAATTAGTTGAAAGTTAAGATTTTTTTAAAAGATTTTTTTAGGAGTCATGTTGGGAGGACTAACCATCAGGTAGATTGTATGCTCAATTACTAGTTTTTGGTTATATTATAATATCAATTGGTAATATGCCATAATTTTTTGACGTGTCAATGTGTATGACTGTATGAAGTCAAGCAATTTTCACACTATGATTAAATCAAATTAAGTATACAATGAAAGATAAATATAACCCATAATTCACAAGCATTAGTCAATAAAAGAACGTAATATAAAACTTGTAAGGCCAAATTACTTCCTAATCATACGCAACGTCTAACGCAATATTATGCAACAACCTTTTCCCTATCTTTAAATGCAATCCCTTTATCTCTACACTGCATCTGTTTTACTTTAAATCGACGAATGTTCGCAACTAATCTGTAGCACCAAATATAGAACGTTTCAATGAGTTGGTGTTATCTATTATACAAACGCAGGAAACAGAATGTAAACAATGATTCCTGTGAAAGCGATGAAAGAGCGTCCATTTCAGGTGTTTACTAGGTTTGTATCTGGCGTGAGTTGATTCTATATTTAGAAATAAAAATTGTTTACGTTTTTTGTAGGAATTGATTTTTGTAGCAGGAAAACGGGATTAGTTGTTTGGAATGTTCTCCTTGGTCGATGATTTATGTACTGTTAAGGCCGGTTCCTTGTACAGCTGGAAATAGTGTCTTAGAATAAGTTCTATGTGATCACATTAGCTTTATTAGAACTATGTGTTTGTTATCAGCTGTTCTGTTTGGTTCGGAACGTTTGCCGAGATTTTAAACTAAACAAAAAAAAATTTTATTTTTTTATTGTGGTTCGTTTTGTTTGGTTAGGTGGTTAATCTAAAGAGATCGAGGCAAAAAGTATTTATTTTCTATAAAAGGTCTCCCAACAGATAAACAGTGTAGTTGTCATGTCATTTGGTAAAACAATTAGAACATACATAGACTGTACTTAAAATAGTTGTATAATTGTACTGTAATTGAAATTTCCAACGTGAGTCTGAATCATCGTATTTAAATTTGTTGGATAACTGAAGCTATCTTTATAGTTTGTTTGTTAATCTTTATCCTAATGTTAATTAAACGGATAATGTGATAATGCAAACCGGTTCAACGACCCGTAGATTGTTAACATAATTACATAACAGCACATACCTACCTAAATATATTCTTCTACTCATAACGTCTTTTAGTCAGTTTTATATTTTTTTTTCATCCACTTAATTATTCTTGGGGAGGTAGATAAAGATAGGAAAAGTACGTCTTTAAGTATTTTAAGTTTAGTCATCAAATTCACGATTAACAAACCGCTGCAATATTATGTACCCGTCGTCTAAATATTGGGATTTATATTATGTTATAGAAATACTTGAGCACAAACATTACAGTTCCTTGAAAAAAAATATACCACTGAAATACTTAGATTTACAAGTATACAATATTTGATTTAAATATTTAGTGGATTTCAATTACCACAAACTATAATCTATTAATAATACATTACAATATTACTTCTAAAACTAACACCCGGTTCGAACTGAAAAATATAAATAAATTTTTGTGCATTTAAAAAGGTGTGGAGAGTGTTTGAGCATGCACCTCATAATGGAGCGGTGATGAAACAGGGAAACGAGGTGTTGCACTTAATAGTCTAATGAGTCTGAGAGGTGCCAAACATTTAATATTCACCAAATTAATTAATAGTGTGTTTAAGTTGGGATAGTACTAAAAAAAACTACACTAAAAGTACACTTTATTGAATGTATGTTTGAAATATTGATACAATTTAATATTCAATGATCTGACTATTACTATTCTTTTCAAATCGATTGATCGATTATTACCCTACCTTTCTTAGTATTGTAATACTAGCTGCACCTACCTACCCAATTTGAGTTCTAAAATTATTAGATAAGCCATGACAATCACAAATAATGCAGCATTCTTTTAGTTATATAATTTTCCAAAGATTGGAATATTTAACCTATAACATCAAAACTTATATTACCTCTTTATAATATTAGTATAGATTAGTATTAGTTATCTATTTACTGTTTGTTTTTAAAGTATTGTAATGTTTCATGTCTGGTGGCTGATGTATCTTAGGCTACAATAATAGGTGTAAGCTTTCGAAACGACCAGAGCGGAGCTAGCACTTGAAAAAGGAGATTCTGCAGGCATTTTTTCACTTTGTAACAAAATACAGTTGCTAAATGCAGTATTATAAATAGTTTTTAGTACATTTCTGTTGCGATGTGACAAAAATGTTGTGTTAATAATTTAGATAGGTATTCTGGCAATTAAGTCATCATCATCATCAGCCTATAGACGTCTACTGCTGGACATAGTTCCGGTTAGTAGCGGCCCGCATCAAATTATAAGTAAGTATTTCAATTTAATTTGGTAATTAATAAATAATAATTTTATTGTTGTTGGAACGCGCTAATCTCATGGACCACTGGTCCGGTTTGAAAAATTATTTCAATGTTAGATAGTCCATTTATCGAGGCTATATCAGGCTATATGCTATATTATCCCTCTGTGACGCAGACTGCTTTGTGCGGGTCAACTAGTTATGGTTAAAGAGCTTAAATAACATTATCCAAATCTACTTACGTTACTGTAAGTTATTTTTGTTTTTTTTTGTTATTGAAGCGGAGTTATAGTATGCTCTATCGGCTACCAATAATTACGTATGTATTGTTCTAATTAAACACGCGACTCATTACGGCATTCAACCGTGACGGCTATATTAATAACTGTTTTGGTTTTACTGAAATTTATAGTACTTTATCTTATATTAATTACTGTTGAATTATTTAGTTTTTTAAATCATAATTAAAAAGTTTTTGAATTTTGTCTTGCTGTCTAATATATTGTCTTATGTTTTAATCTTTTGTTTGTTTTCTAAGTAAATAAAAACAATTCGAGGAACTCCTTATTAATAGGAAATCTTTAGCTAGTTCATATTTTGGAAGATATTCGATTGGTATTCATATTTCAAAATATTTCTGATTTAACTGATATAACAAGATATATTGTTTTTGTATATTGTTGTTATTTTCGACTCACTGATACTTTCGAGATACCTAGATACCTAGCGTTGTAATGAGAGATCACCACAAGGAACTTTTTGTTTCAAATACTCGCGACCATTTAGTCAATGTTCATATTTTCGAATCAATGAACTAATTAATTGAAACCAAACCAAACCTAACCTAACCAAACCAAAACCAAAATGCGACATTTAAATTTAATTACGTTGACAACCCTATTCTCGACCCATATCTCGTATAACCGGTCGTGCATGATTACCCTACGTTTTTAACTGAGTCCTGCACGGTTGTCGCATCTGTCGTCCGGCGTGTCATATTGCGGCATCGTTGTGCAAAAGAGCTAAATTTAACTGATAATCTGCTTGTTTTTTTGTTAGAATACTTTAATGATGTCTGCTGGACTGTGGCGTCGTCTAGTGGGACCTAAGATAGATAATAAAAAGTGTAGCTTTGTATTGGTAAAATAATTTTCGGAAATCGGTTTTTAGATCCAGAGATATTTCCCTAGAACTTCACAAACATATAATTTGTCATTTTATGATATTATTGTAAATAAAATAGATAGTATAATGTTCGATGTATTCGCATAGAATACTTTACTAAGTAATGGTTTTATATTCACATCAGTTAACATAACTTTAATTTAATTGAAGGTAGGTACTCGAAGTGCCTTTGATTTGATGTGAATTTGTTTTTATTCTAAAAATGGTGGTCATTATTAATAATGGTTTGAGAGCAGTTTGTATAAACCTAATCATAATATCTTTACTGATACTAGTCAAAGAATTTAAACTAAACTTACAAGCCGTGAAAGTATAAACACGAAGAATATTAAAGGAAGAATAAAATTCTTTATATTTTCCATCTTTAATTTGCCAAACTTGGCAGTCGCTGTCACGTTCATAATATTTTTATAAATATTCATATTAGGAGAGACCGCATGGACGAATCAAGTGGTAATGGAAATTCTCGAAACATGTCTGATTGTCGATTAAACTTGGCATTTAATATACTTGAAACTGAAATCATTAGATTATTAAATTGTTAGACTATAAAACTAAAAGGTCCCCGGCAGGAAGGAAGAAAATTAACATAAATTAAAAATACCTCCTGTCATCCTGTGTGCTTCAAAACAGTGTCGTTTGTAAAAATAACTTCAATGTACACTTAATCGGTGGTTTTGTTCGTATTAGATACTATCTAAATTTTTCTTTTTAATTCTGTTTTGACAATATTAGTGAACAAAATAATGTATAATATTATGTTAAAATATATTAGGACAATAATAATTGTGAAATTATGAACTTAAGTTTTGGAACCCTAGTGTTTAAAGTTTGAAGTCAAAAAAAATCGATGGTTATTATACGGCAGCATCATAACTGGTTGTTAAAAAAGAATTAAAACAGAGGAAGTGTCGTCGATGTTCGGCGCATGCGCGGTTCAGTTTATCCGCGCGGGCGGAGGGTGGCCGCCATCGACATAAGCGAGGGTTCGAGACCGCGCGGGCTCAGTCAGCTGACAGACTTGTCCGTGTGCACACGTGTCTACAGACAGCCACTAAACGCCGGCAACGCGCAGTGTCCAACCCGAGTGCTAAATCTTCCTGTTATTTTATAAACCACAATGGCAACCTACGCTCAATTCAAACACGTCGAGCTCTACAAGATCGGTCACGGCAAAAACAGGTGAGCTTTTCAGTTAATTTTCAGAAAATCTACGCAGGCTTTCAGCAGTCGTGTCTCATCTTAATTACGACTAAGGTCAAGGGTTAAAATTTGAATATTAAGTTTATTCTATTAAGGACCCTTTTCGACTGTAGCTTTAGCTTAGAAATTTAATTTTCAGGACTAATAGCGTTAAAGCTCATTTCCTTCAAAAGTAACTGAAAAAACACAAATTATTAAATTTAACGAACACAGATATGAGCTACTAAAAGGGTTGATACAAGGATATTATTCGAATTTCTTTGTAATAATTAATCAGTGTTTGAAATCGGAAAATGTAATTTTTCATGAGCCCAGAGCGTTGAACTCTACGCCGACGTAATGCAGGGGTCGTAAGCTTTTCAGTTCTAATATTAAGCCGTACTTATCAATTCTGAGTGGAATTGATTTAATATAGGTAATATGAATATTACGTTACAAGCTATTTATAAATTTAAAAGAGGAAATTCATGAGGAAAATGAAAATAAATCCAGATTTATTATCAGATATTTATTCAAAAATAAATTCAAATTTATTTTCATTTTGTGCAACATTTTCAGAATGTTTAGGAAATGTAAATCAACATTATCTTCAACAAGCAAGCATTAAAATGCAAATTAAATTTTATTTAAAATGGCGCTGAAAATCTTCTTGTGTGACCTTCCTTTCATTTTTATTCCCATCTTCATTTTACAGTTTTCATAAACTAAAAGCAAATCCATCGTCTATATTCGTTTAGTAAAATAAATTTGTATACTTTTGCAATTTTAAAATCATGAAATAAACAAGTGAAATATATTGATGTGATTTCTGATTAATGCTATGAAAACCATTTTCAACCAAGAAAAATTCGTAACAATCTATATAAAAAACTTAATTTTTACTACTAAAACTAATACTAAGTAGATATTGGAATGATTAATTAATAACCAAATATAAATTAATTAAGGAAACTGTTAATGCACAAATATTTTTATAATTCAATTGACATAACAACCTGTATCGAATTAGTTTTACTTATGTTTTGTCACGCAAAATATTAGTGGCCCACTACGAGTAGAATCACGCAACTTATATCTGAGCGTGACTGTTAATCGTGTTAAAGAAATTACATAAAAACCGTGTAGAAATATGTGAAATAATTGTTTGGAATTGACACAGATCCTGTTTCAATATGTTTGGGTTGCGTGGAGTATTCCTATATACTAATAATCCTTCATTTAATTTCATATGAAATAATAACGAGGAAGGATACTTATTTAATATTGTGCAATACAATAAAATTTAACAATCGCATAATGTTATTTAAATATAATAAATATACAACCAATATTTTGATTTCTTAAAACTATGATGTCATGGCGAGCTTTGGAGGAGATCAATGTCTAGTAGTGGAAGTCTTATGATGATGATAACAATGTTGTGCTTTTTGGTATTGTCGTATAATCTTGCATGCTAGTGTCGTTTCCTCGTCGCAAATATAACATTTTCATATTAATTCAGTTGGATTTTCTAGTTAAAATAAATTAACTAGGCATCTTCGATTAGAATAACGTTCTTCGCGTTTTCCTTCCGATTTGATTTGTTCGGAAAAATTGTATTGAAACCAGTGGAATTAATATTGTACTATATTGACATCTAGTTACCCGTGTCCCGTTTCTTTCGTTTGATCGATGTTATCGGCTGGCAACCACTAAATAGGTCAACCATCTATTAGTCGGCGGGTAAAGCAGATTGCTTTTCGTACATAAGTAGGTGTTTTTGAGCGAAGGCTACGGGGTGGTCCGCAGGGTCGCGTGCCAACTGCCAGCATTAGCATATCGTGTAATATCCACAGGAAGTCTGCGATCGCACTCGACGGACAGACAGACGCACTGGTCGCGACGCTTTGCAATGCCTTATATTGAGGTGTATTATAATCTTGTCGTTTTGTGGTTAATCTTATTTGCCTCACACAAATTCAATAACTGGCTGACGTCGTCCGTTTGGCGTGGTGATCTTGTGGGAATTTCTAAGCATTCATGAACAAAGCGTATTCAGAACGTTTCTTCTTGTCTTTTTGTTAGTATTTGTTTCCATCTTCATTGCTTTTCCTCCATCTATCACACACCCACTTTTTATTCTCCACTGCCAGTTAAACCTCTCACCTAAAAATATCGTCATTTCCTCTTTTTAAAAAGTACCTACTGCGTGTTGTTCATGATCCTGACGTATCGTTCATCACATAATAAAAAGTTTCATCCAAAAAACCTTCTATACAAACAAGTTTCAAACTCGTCGAAAGAGTAGAGTCGTCGAGAGGTAGCGACTATATAAAAAAACTTTTACCAACTTGGACAGCTACTTTTATTGCTGATTTTCTTTACGTTCTAGTAACTTCGAGAAAATATCGCCTTTACTTGCTTTGACCTTTAAATACGGTCTATACGTTATTATTAACGTCATTTATATGTAGATTTGCGCTTGGAAACAACAGGACGCGGATTTAATGAAAATTTACTATTCAGTACTTTAATAGCTATTTCTGTGTTAGTTTAAATTAAAATAAATGTTCTATTATTTTAGTGTAGACTTTAATTGTTTTACCACGCTTTATTCATTGAAAAAAATTACATTTCAAATTTAAATACAGCATCATCATCAGCTCATTTATTATTAAGGCTTACTTAGGAGAGATATTTTTCGGAATTCCCATTAATTAATAGTAGAAAGATCTTTGTAAGTAAATAATAAAAGCTAGATAAATAAGAACTGGCAGTTAGTAAGACTGATGTCTTCATACAGATCACACACAGATCTTAATTCGGTTTTTTAGTATACAAACAAAAATAACTTAGTAAACAATAAATAACGTACAAAGTTCCAGAAAAACTTGATAAGTTCGCGTGTCTCCTTAAAATTTATTAGTGCCATCGAAACTTTTTCGAATACCGCAATGAGATCGACAAACGGACAGAAGACATAAAGCCAGTTAAAAACTAGCTCATTTACAAAACTGAAATTTTAACTGAGTGAAATGTAAAATTAATTGTTTTCATTATAAATCTACATGTTTAATTGGCATGTACTCGTAGATGATAATAAAATTATTTAGTTTATGAATAGTAGCGTATAATTGATATGGCTCATATTAACTGTACAATGTATGCAGATGTTAATTATGAAGTTTAATCGCTAGTTTAAATCTTATTAGCGGTTTAAATTTTATTGCAGTTAAATGAAACGGAATCTATGTTTAATTTGAGTTTTATTGTAGGTAATCAGGTTAAGAAGATAGGAGTTGTGGTTTTAAATTAACATTATCATATTCATTTTGTATTACTATTTTTTTATGATTATTCCCTCTATGTAATTATTTCTTATATTATAGGAAAGTAATTTCTAAAAACAATCAACTTTAGAAGTTTTCCTTATTAGTCACTTGAACTCTATAGTTTACAAACAACTAAGAAGAAGTGTAACAAATCAAAAAGCACAAAGGTTGAAGTGATTACCGAGTGGAAGCGAGTCCAATCTTGACGTGAACACTAATGGCTTAACAACTTAGCTTTCGAAGTTTTGAACACGGTGGAACAACATAAAATTCCCTTTGTTACCAACCGTGAGGGCTATGACACGAGTAGCTCAGCTATAAAAATGTCCACACCAAACAATTTGTTCAAACTTTTGTTCGTAATGTCTGGGAGAGCATTAAAAGGGTCCCAGAGGTATGTCGAGATTAATAAGCTGACCTTCATATTTATTTCATGCGGTTGTTGAATTAGTTTCTTCTGAGAGTAATGTTTTAGAATTTTCATTAAGTGCTAATTTATCCTCTTGTATTAGAGCTCTACATAATCAATAAATTCTAGAACATCTAAAAAAATAATAGTGGAGTGCATTTGCCTGGGAGTCACTAGTGCTTGACGAAATAACGTACAGCTCTTTCAACCGAAACGCATTATGGTTTAGCAGTAATGTTCTTCTTGTGTATTGAAGATATCACATATACGAAAGAACATCACGAAAGTTTTTCAAATTTTTTCTTTAAGTTTACTTTGTTGCTCGATTCAAATACGAAAATATTTAGTAGGAGCACCTAAACCGATGTTGATAGATAGATTGGAGGAAACTTAAGAAGGAAGGAATAACGGTAGATGCACTTAATATAAATAATAATCGGTGTCGAATCTTATAAAAAAATATTGCGTGAAATAATTTTACTGCTAATCGTCTAATGTCTTATTGGTCTTTATGAGAAATTATACTCATCATTTGTTTAACCTTTTTCAAGTAGTTCTTTAGTTAGCTGTTATTAGTTCAGAATCAAAACTAAAGTAGGATTGCTGGTGGTTGTATTTAACTTCAGATTCTGTCTGTTCCATGTGTATGAGGCCTTACGAGATAAATCATGTCAAGAGAAAGTTGTCAAATTTTGATCCATCATGATCAAACTGTGATGCTCATCATGATAATCTCAAAGAATTTAATAGAACAATTTTAACATACTATCGTTTGGTAAGAAGTTTATTTATAATGTACTTCCAAAGAAAACAAATAAGAATTCGTTATTGATTTTGTAGTTTATTAATCATGAAAATTAGGTGTGTTTTCATGATAAGAGGAACTTTACCTAAGAAATGCAATACATTATGATGTATTACTGCCCATATCGTAAGTGGGCGATGAAGAAATTCTAGTATATGTAATTCTAAATAATATAATATTTTTCTGTCTACCGAGAATTTACGTGCGTATGTGACTTGAGGCTTTATTCCTTTGTACGATGTTCGTTAAATGCAAATGAGGATCATAAAAAACATCTGGAAGGTCATGTTGTAAGGGCGAGAAATGGTGAAATGTCTATTTTTATATCGGAAGGTCGAATAGATTGTGGTATAACAAATATAAAATATTACAGAAATAGTACCAATAAGTTATAAATCGTCGATAATGGTGCTGCTTCTTGTACCTATTTAGTAAATTGTTGACATATAATAGGTATTTGTGAACCAAATAAGCGAACATATAAAAAGTAGTTTGTTGTAAACATTCTATTTATACTAAGAACTTTTTTGAAATACTGTAAAGTCTACGAAAAAGTTTTAGCACGTTTCAGCACTGCAATAAGCTGTGCATTGGTACAGCGTTCTAATTCGGCAAAAACATTGAAACTTGGACGTTTTACAGTAAAAACATCGTTGATTGTCGAAGTGACGCACATTCCGTTACGGGTCTGCTTTTTATCGCTCCGTGATTACACCGGGACCGTTATGCGCACGCGCTTATTCCGCGTTCAACAAGAAATTACTGCGATGGATCTGTGACGGATCATCTCGAATGCATTTCGAAAACTGTAGAGAATTGGATACTTCAGAAATTTACAATTATAATTAGGTATAATTTTGATTGAGGAAAGGAGATGTCGAAGGTTTTGTTGAATGGTAGATGGGAGTATGATTTTGTTTTGATACCCTTACTACTTGCCAGTTGGTCTGAAAATAAGTCAGGTTATTTTATTTGGTATGTCTAAGCAATTGAATTTAATTTAATAATTTCATCTTTGATCTTTCATTAACCTCTGTTCCACGAAACCATCTTTATCTAGTTTAAAACATAGTTGTATTAAAGTTTTAACTGGTTCGATAACGGAACGATTATGAACGACTAATTAAACAGATACCATCAATCTAGTGACAGTGCGCGGAGCGGTTGTTAACCGTGCAACTTTGCGTAAAATAATTGTGACACTAATTTGTCTTCGTTAAAGTTTATATACGTATTATTTTATATGTTACTACTCATAAAATAAGGTAAAATATCGACGGCAGCAAAGAACAAGAAGACATCTGCATTTTGCCGAATTTAACTTTTATGGATATTTGAATCCAGAATTCTTTACATTATCTGGTAAAAATTTTTTTTCAAACAAAAAGTGTTTTTTATATGTTTTTTGTTGCGTAAATAAAGACATATACACTACTTTTTTGAAAAAAAACGAAGTACACCCGCACATCTACCGGATAACCGTGTGTGCGTCGTACAATTTAGCAAGTCACTTAGTATAAACAAAGATATCAGTTAGAAAAAACGTTTGCTGTAGGTTCTTTACCTTCTTTATTCGATTGGTATGATGTTGGTGGATATGGTGTGAAATTATATTTCGCGATCTGGATGCGTTCTTCACTTTTTACTTCTTTTCTAAGGAAAAAGTCTTACGTAGAAACGAATACATGGCAGTTGACTCATCTTATTTATTTTTCTATGCGATGTAGAAAAAGACATCTGCAGTAATACGAAAAAAAAACAATAATTTATTTAAAATATGTCGCTATCTGCTGCGAAACATTATTTTATTTACACATTCCAAATTTGAAAAACCTGGCATTCTTATAGTAAAAGTTATCAAACTTTCTCACAAAAAACGCTCTCCTGGAAACTAACGATTTTGTAGATATCTGTTTGTTCTTTGCTGCCGTCGATATGACAAATCGGATGGATATAATATAAAAATATAAGGAACAGGGGGTCCCTCAGCAAAAATGATTGATTTTTCACCTATGTAGTAAAGTTGAAATCGTACGGGCAATGACTAAGTAAAAACTTACTATTTTTGTAACCATCAAATACAGAGACACCAAGACAAGGAAAACTTACGTTTATGACAACTGCGTAATAAAACATAGAATTGCACATGAGTTTCTATTAAAAGCTATAAAAATATTTGTCAAATCCTCAATTGCGAGCACTCGCGATGGTTATAACTATTATCAATTTCACGTTGCTCCATAAGTGTCGTAATTATTTATTTGATTGTTGCATGTATGTAATTATTTCGTAATTACTTTCATTGCATTCGTATGTGATAAAATTGCATGCGTGATGTATTGTAAATACCACGGCAAAGGAAAAGTAAATATAGTGAAATAAAAGCCTATTTTGTAATTTATTTTGTGTAATTGTAGAAGTGGTGAAATTATTTGTGAATGTTTGCGATATTGATATGTGGATCTGGTATTGAATTTTAATACCCACAATCTTGCAGGATCATTCCAATGGGTTATTATTCATATGCGACTAAGTCATTCATCAAATAATACGCACGTCGCTTTTACTGAAGAAGTAATGTACTTATTTGGCAAGTGTAGAAATATCTATCGACCTAAAATACTAAGTATGCGTACTTTACCTATACCTTAGTATTTCCTTCAAACTATCGTAAACATTTCAAGAAATACGATGTTATAAATTTTCCCTATTTGTCAAGTGCTGTCTGAGTTTGAAAAGGCAAAGGGGTCTGGTGTCTGGCCGGTAAGAAATATTACGGTATTTAAACAAATGAGAAGCCACACCTCTGCGGAATGGACGTTTGACAAACTGCATTATTCATTTTGTATACTCGTTTGTGCATTTTCATCTTATTTTACTTGAACCAAACAGATATTTCTGATTCGACTAGATAGGAATTGAAATTCACTTTAGTTTGAGTATTCTGAAGATTATTTTTTAATTCAATATTATTTAATTATAGTGATCGGTTCTGGGTAGTAGTCTTAAATACGTATGTTACAATAAAACTTTTTTCCGAGCTTTAACTCATTTTTTTATTTTATGTAAAAAAAGTATGGCGGCAATCTAGCTGTGAAGTTTTGAAGGCACGTGAAGCAGGATGTCGATACGTCTATTTAAAGTTTTTGAAAACAATGTATGTAGTTTCCTTATCGTAAATAACCGAAATTCCTTGCGGGAAAGGATCGCACAATAGCGTATCGCAATAAAGCAAGTTAACAACGGAAGGGTCTCTGTTCTAATGAGCCATTGTTCGTAGTTCGCTTTCCTCATTCTATTGACACAATGTTGGTGGAAATCCTTTGAATATGCATATTGTCTGAATTTGAACATTTCTAGAACGAGGTTTAGAAATTCGGTGAAATATAGTAAACGGTTTCCATCGCTTTTACTACATAATGGAGGTTTTAAAATAAACTTCTTCGTCATTCAATACGGTTAGTAGTAGTTCTGTATAGATAGTGAGTTAAAATATGAGGATCTTATACTGTGTGTGTTTTCGAACATTGTCAAAATGTGTATGTAGTATTTTTTCTACTAGAGCTTATTAACTACTCAATAAAAAGCTACACATACTTTAGGTACACGTTATTACGTGTAGATGATATACCTAGTATGACTTAGTCGTTTCGAAAAGCAAGACCTTGTCCCAATATAGTTCAATTAAAATAATACAATAGGGTACCGCGTCGTGTTTTACCGCCAAATTACACTCAGTAGCCCCTTTTACCGCGTAAATTACCATGATTTTTTTCGAAGCTTTTTACGGAGAGCCATTTATAACATGACTATGATTGTTTACTTCCGTGCGCACACAAAAAATACACCATTTATAAAGTGAAAGTGCACTATCTAAACTATTTATAAAAACTAGCCGCAATTTCAATTATTAAGTAATACAATAATGCATTATTGTGGTTCGAACACGTTCGATGTCAAATTTCATAATGTTTTTAGTAACATATTTTTATTATGTATTACGACTTTCTCGTGTTACGAATTGCGTCACAGTTACAATTTTTGATATAGAATTACGTGGAAGTGCGTATTAAAATTGATGATATTAAAAACGGACAATTGTGGTAGTGTTTGTTAACCTATATTTTGAAAGTGGTATTTAGGCTATTCTAGACACGTTGTTGAAAGTTTTTCTGAAGGTTGTGAAGATTGGGACCTACGAGATTTTGCAGTTAGTGATTTTTGAATACCATGCGGATGAAACCTGCTGCCAAATAAATTTCGTTACTTATGTTGTGTATGTCTATATACATATTTTTGCTATATTGTATAACTAGGTGACCCGCACAACTTCGTCTGCTT
Source organism: Trilocha varians (assembly GCA_030269945.2). Taxonomy (NCBI): domain Eukaryota; kingdom Metazoa; phylum Arthropoda; class Insecta; order Lepidoptera; family Bombycidae; genus Trilocha; species Trilocha varians. Next base: position 4,837,891 of record AP028277.1, on the reverse strand, counting down.
TACAAAGGGGTTCAAAAATTGTAGCCTATGTGTTATTCTGATGTATAAGCTATATTGTGGTAAAGTTTCATTGAAATCCATTCAGTAGTTTTTACGTGAAAGAGTAACAAACATACATCCATACATACAAACTTTCTACTTTATAATATTATTATGATAATTCATAATATAAACATAAATCAGAATTATTTGTCATTATATTTTTATGTGGTATTTAGTCATAGAGGTAAACACAATTCTTTCAGACACCCATTTAACCTTCAGTCGTTCGTTTACCTTATTATTCCTATTCTTATTATCCGTATTCCTTTGTGTTACATACATTTATTTCCTGGTACAGTCGTCGAATTTGCTTTAATTCATTCGTATTTTATAGTTGATAAAAAATGTATTACATTTTATAAACGATAGTGCACTCAACTCGTGATACATTTATTATTTTTAATTATTTAGTTTTTTGGCTTGTCTCAAAAGAAACCTCAAGAGTTAAGTATTATATTTTTAATTCGCAAATTTTGTTAGTATTATGGTCTTTACTATTGCTTGTCATAAAAATATTTGTTGTAGAGCTATGGCAGTTTGTTACAAAGTACTCTTTTACAAATTCAAGACACTTTAACTCTGATCATCTTCGTTTTAAACACTTTTTGTATGTCCCTGAGTGAGATATAAAATCGCAACTATAATAAAACTAGTTTCTGTGAGATTCGTCTTCATTATTAATTAATTTAAAATATCAAAGTTTGAACTCAATGCAACCACAATAATATTTATAACCGTACTTCAAAATATAGTTATTATACAATAATTTATCGTCATTTTACTATGATTATAGAACGGTTAGTTGAAAGCAGATGTTCATCTCAATATTTTATCGTTTTGAAAGACGGATGGTTTTATTTTTATCTACTGCCCCCATCGAAAACTTTCCTCTTTGATTTATTGTAGAGTATTAAGAAGATATATATTTAATATCGCAGAGTGAATCACTTGCATCGAGGCGATGATTTAATGCGAATGTTTGCAGTAAAGCTTCGAATCGAGACATTACGAATATCGATGAAAATCGTTTATGAATCGATTGATAAACAGCGGCGAATGATTCATCATGAGATGTGAGGGAGTTAATGTAATTGGTGTGAATGTTGGAGCTCGATGATACATTTCTTTAGGTGTTGATGGTTTCACAAATAGTAGAAATGTTAAAAGTAATCTTATAAGATATTCGAAGAGGAAATCAAATCAGACTTGTATCAGCAGTAATTACCAGGAATATTTGTTTTCTGTTCTTTTGGGACGATCTCTACATTTAATGGTATCCTTACAAATAAATGGTACTTAAATATTGTTTATTTTATAATTATCGATAGCACTATTATTAACATTCCTAAAGCCCATAAGTAAGTAGGTGCGTAAACAAAAAAACATTTTATGCCAACGCAAATGCATAACTTAACCTTTTAGGAGTTTTTGTACCTAACCTAGTTTTGAAATTAATTAGATACTTTTAGAAAAAAGAAATTTAACTTAACACTTTCTTTTGGTCACGAAGGTACTATATTTTTTGGTTAAAAAAAATCCCGTTTATCGAGTTCGTATGTTCTTTTAATTGCCTTCAACACGTTAAGTGCATTCGATTAAAGAAAAATGTTGAATCGAGGAAGAAGGAAAGTGATCGCTGCGGTGTAAATGGAACCCGCTGGTCGTAGGGCTGTCAAGTAAATAAACATTACTAAACCAAATGATTTTTTGAGATTTCAAGCCTTAATTTAAAATTAAAAATAATGAATAAATTAAATTCACTATGAAAAATAGTTTAAATATAAGAGTAACCTTACGTTACTGATATCTAAATTTGAAACTGTAAATACACAGTTTTTAGTTTATAACCTAAAATCAAAATATTAAATCAGTAAATAAAATTGGAAACAGCGTATTCAATTCAACTGTATAGCATAGTACATACTGCTTCGGATTCTCACTAAATGAATGTTTACATTACACTAAAGTTTTGAACTAACATAAGGGAGAATCCAAATCATGGCTATTTGGTACTTTTTAAAATTAGCGCCGTAGTTAATAGACAGCCCTATTGTTAACGGGACGGTGGTCGTGACCGACGCGTGCTCTTCGTATTTCTAAATTTACAGGTGCGCCGTCTCACGAAAACCACGAACTAGACGAGACGATAAGCCCGCTTTAATAACATTGACTTATTTACCATCAACAATCAATGTGGTGATCGAACCTGTATTTGTAATTCTTTAAGTGTCCACTTGCAATCAAGTGTTAAATTATCATAAAGTAGCTGTGGCCCACGACGTCATCTGAGTGAACTCTATAAACCGTTTTTACTTCATCCCTTTTTTTCCAATAAACGTAGCCTATTCGTCCTTGCTCAGGGTCTAAAGATTGTCTGTGCCTAAATTTCAAATTTCATCAAAATTAATAGAGATTTGAGCGGGAAAGCGTAATAGACAGACAGAGTTACTTTCGCATTTATGATATTAGTAGGGATGTAGTTGAAAATTTTAAAGATGTACTTTTTAGCAGTAAAAAATTCTAAGAAAAAATATAAAAGAAAATGCACTATAGAGTCGTAGTTAGTTGCTAAGTTTGTGAACCTATTAACTAATTTCTATATTCTCTTCCTGTCTCGCTCTTTTTTACTGGCTTATAGACAAGAGAAGAGTAGGGTGAAAAATTTTGGCGTTTTGAAAATTCCAATCTTTGTAAACAGTAACGTTGTCGACCTTTTTTTAGTTTGATTTTAGTTTCCCATGCATCTATTTTTTAGTTGATCAAAAACCTATATATACTTTTTAAAATGATGAAAGACCGTTCCTAACATCATTTACTTACTCCATAGTAGTGATGCATGTGACACAGACGCATTGCAGTGTAAATACAATACGAGCCTCGATAAATATCCCTTTATGTCGCGATAAGGAACTCGAACAAGGCATGAGCGATATTCTGCGATCTGAACAGATTTCACACCGTAGTGTAAGTTCGCTTATCTGATACATCGCACCGTTTCACACGACAGTTATGTGACATTCTCTTTAGGTTCAACATCGATTGAGTGGTGAAAAACCGTAAATATTTGTTAGAAATAAAACATATTTATCAGTAATGTTTGAGGCATTTATTTAACTAGAAACACTGGGCGGGTGGGGATCCGGTGATTTCCTCCGATAAGCATTGGATTTTCCGCGGTAACATTATTACTTCTCTATTTTTTAACGCGTTTATTGATTCACAAAAATAATTGGTAGACTTTAATGTTAATAAACCATGCATACATATTGGAGAAAAAGATTTTTACGAATTCGAAAATACATAGTTTCGGGCATTTGTAAGAAGGCAACTGATGTTTATTTTTGATTAAATATAAAATGCAGGATAATTTACTCTTGATTTTTCCAATTATACATGTTTCCGTATTGCTTGATGAGCGTCGAATCGAATCAATGCTAACATTGACAAATGAGTTATTATTTTTTATGCTTCCGCAATAATGCAGTGTGAAATGAGAGTTGAGAGATGAGCCCGTTGGGAGTTTTCGTTTACGACAATGATAGAAATGTTGATTGAACAATCGATACCATAATTAGGGATGTTACTGGTAGTTTTTGTAGTCTGTAATCGACATGACATTTAGGTTCTTTAATGTTTTATTTTACAACTGTAATTCTGTTACTTAGTTGAGATCATTTTTATTTATGGAAAAAAAAACTCTAGATTTTCCCAAATAACTCAAATTAAAAAATAAAATAAAAATAACTAAAACGATGATTCGATTTCACATATTACATACATCATACGGAGAGTCGTGAAAAATAGTAAAATGATTTTAAAGTAGGTACAGGTGACAACCCTAGGTTCAATGAACTTGCCGAATATTTTTTTCGTGTGAAAACTGAATTAGAAATTTGCTTATAAATTTAATTCGATACATTTTATGTGTTACTGTTTATTGATCTTATAACAGTTTTCGAACGGTCATGGGAAATTAAAATTCAATTTGTCCAGGTATTGTTCGTTTGATTAATGTTTTTATTATCATTGGTTGATAACAGTGTTTTTCTGTTTGAAAAATGAATTATTGTGACAAATGATGGGTTTTTTGAGGTTACAATTTAAATTTACCTGCAAATTTTGTTCTACAAATGAGTTTGAGGATAACGAGTTGTAACAGCAGTTTCTCAATTTTTTTTGTAAAGGATCATCGTCACAACAATTTATAGAAATCTAGAGCTAAGTTCATATATTTGGTCCGTTTAAATTGATCTAAACAAATTATGATAGTGACGTGTGCAGCAATTCTTCGAAAAATAAAACAATAAATCTCAATTTCCGAACGATAATCACGCTCCACCGAAAACATGCAAGCATGGCGACACACCAAAACTTAACTGTTTCAAAACAAATTGTTTAATCGCGGACAATTTAACAATTGCTCTCGACTTCCTACGTGAATTTGTTTGCCTTTTCTCAGAACTACAGTCTCGATGCAAAATGATTGGAGTCTTTGTTAACAAAAATTCGATTTGTGTGTCATCTGTTATGATGAGCAATAGTCATTTGAAAGGAAGTTAGGCTTAGTCTTAATCAGAACAATGTTTGATGCATAGTTGATTTTAAAACTGATCTTGGATTTGTTTCTAATAGTTACGGTTATTTATAAAATTTTACATGATTCAGTTTGATTATGTGTATTCAAATATTCCTTGTATTTTCCTTATAGTATTCGTAGTTAAATTACATTAGCTTTTTGGTTATAAAAAGTAGTAATGATAATTAAATATGGGTCATAGATTTAAAATTTAGTGCGAAGAAGAACAAGTTTTAGATTTAAAGTTTTCATATTTAATGTTTTGCTCATTTAGCTTCAGCAATTAACTAATTAGCTCATGTTTTGAAGTAGAATAAAACACTTCACTTAAAAATATTAATGATGATTTCCTAAAAAGATTCGGAGTTGAAATATGAATATAATTTAAACAGTAAATTAGTATAACATTATTAGGGAATGAAAGATTACTTTGATCTGAGCGTGTTACTAATTAGTTGCGGTTAACACTTAAATAAGTTTATAACTAATTACCTAACGGTTGCAACAATTTGGCCGAGAAATCAAGGAACCTATTTAAGAACAACTAAATTAAACAACGTTAAAGAATTAAAAGTCCTTAATTTCATCATATTTTTTTCTTTCTTTGATCAGTAAGAGCCGTATTACTTACTATTTGGTAAGTACCTAACCCTCTCCAATGAGAACGCTTAATAAATTAAGGACACATTACCAACGTTTGATTATAACTCGATCAATAGTTTCAGAGAACAGATATGAGAAAACGTATTATTATTTTGATTTAAAAAAGAACATTGTAATTCCAAGATGGCAGGGTTTATGTACAATTGTGCGTGTACCCGTCTCGGTTTTGGTCCGTTGCCTCTGCGGCTCCGTAACGGATACGATTTCTTGTATGCAAATTACAAGTCGGAGATACCATCGATTCCACACTTTTGCTGTCCGATTCTGGTTCAAAACCAATTATAATATATGTTTAATTTCACCTGTCGAAATTTAAATATTCTCTTGTTAATTACAGAACTCTTAGCACCTCGTTTCGCTGTTAGTTTTATAGTGTTGTTCTTAATTGTTGTTGAATAGATAAAACGTTAAAACGTTTGTAGAAATGCTTTTAAGAGCTGAATAGGTTGAATGGACAAATCGTTTTTGACTTAATGGAAATTAACGAAACGTGATGAATATTAAAACAAGGAAAGAGGTGATTCATGATATTATTTATGTTTAAAATGTACAAGATTGTACAACCATACTATGCATGTTTGCTACTTGATTCAGAAACTAAAACAGTTTCAAGCTTCAATCTGGAATTAGTCTGTGTTTGGTCGTCAATCACACTGACTAACTCAAATCTTAATCAATATCTTTTTAAGCAGTAGGTAACCTATGTGTACGGATTATAAAACATAGTGACAAACCAACGATTTTGTTTGTATGATATGAAATAGGTATTTATTCGATTCGTATTGTTTCAATTTCAATTTGTGCACGAATATTTATTATTGTTTGCGTTTGAACTGCGCCCGGCATTGTCTTTTCAAATGTGTACACAGATTATCTCATGATTCTCGTTTATCAGAATCCGCGGTTCATTGAATGTTCAGTAGACTGTAAGATGATGCGCTTTATTGATTTTTCATCAGGAATGAGTTTTAATTTAAAGAATTGAATAATAATTATATTGTTCATCAGTAATTTATTTTTAACTTTTTTGATGATGAGATGGGTAAAGAGTCATAAAAAGTATAGTGATGTAATTGACGACTGTTCAAATCCTGTTTCTGGTTTTTTTTTTCAGGTTTTAGTCTTATTTTCATAACAACTAAGGATCACTCAACTTGAAAGTATGTTGAAATACACGCCTAGGTTTGGGTGAGGCCTATGTCCAGCAGTGGACGTCTATAGGCTGATGATAATGATGACACACCTAAAACAATAAAAAGGGTTTTCTCGGTAAATGTTAGGTGTTAACTATCCACACATAACCTGTCATGTTTATAAAGTTCCGGGACTGTACTTCGTGACTCAAATCTATGTAAAGTAATCGAACTTAATGTTTTCATACGACAAACAATCGAATTTTAAGAGGTTTGAACGTAATTAGGTACGTAGTACTTTGGATTAAACGTATTTACCGATATTAATACCGCTGCGCTAACAGTGATATTTCACTTTTCACAGTTCCACACGTTCCAATTAACTTAATTCAGATTTAAATGAGGTGTTGAAATATTTACTCGAATCTCCATTAGTATGTTTGTATAGTAGAACTTATCGATAATTTACTTTGTATTGCCTGGGGTAGTCTCGTTATCATTATGAGGATCATACATAAATACACATAGGGCTATATTAATATGTTCTAATGAATCTAATTAAAAATAAATTACGAGAATTAAGTTAGGTTATAAAATTTTTAGCACGTTCTCGATGTTTCTAACTAACGATCGCAGCTCTTAACACGTGGAACACTTGGGTAATTAGAATGTGTTTGATGATACTTGATAAGGTTCTAAGTGGTGGTGCCAAGTCGAAAGGTTTGCTTTTTTCATTCGAGTTTGTTCTATATTTCACGAAAACTGTACTTTGATTCTATCACCACGATCACGTTTCATTTGCTTGGGCGTGTGAAAGGGTATTTTTTACACGAAGTTGTTTGAATGTGATGTGTTACAAAGTAATATGCATGCTTTAAGAGGCCAGCTAGTTTTTATGTCGTGTGTATTGCAAATTTCTTTTATTGCTTAATTAATTCAAATCAAAGAAGTTATTGAATAAAAATACGTGCATATTAATATAATTAAACTTTCATTGCATTTGATGTCTTACTGAAGTAATACATGATTAGTTTATGGAAATTTGCAGACGCGTGTTGCTGTGTATTTTTTTAATACGTATTATTTATTTGCATTGCAAAATGCCGTTGTTTAATTAATTAATAAACATGAATGATTCGTTTCTAACGGAGCTGTAATGGTTGTTTCATTAATTACTGTTAGAAAGTACTGGTGTTATTGTAACACTGATTTAAAATGGTCTTAATTTTATTTCCTTGGAATTTGTAATGTGTATAATTCTTCGAAAATTGCCTATTAATATGTATTTAGGCCTATTTTGTGTTAAAATAATGAATAGGTATTTATATATAAATTTAAATGAAAAAGGTTGTTTTAATACAAATATATCGAAGTGAGTATATAAAGAATTTTAAATTTATCTTTGTTCTCAAGCCAAAGAACGTGTTTTTATACATTAGAAGTAAATATGTCGAGTACCTACTTATCTTTGAGAGCCACCCATCCAACAGAAATTAATTTCAAACATATAATTATATAAATTAAAGAACCAACAACAAAATAAAATAACAATTTAATCATAAATTCAAAATTATGGAAAATATATTTCAAATTGATATCTTAAGTAAATATCGTTTTATTATACGACCAATTGTAGTTTAATGAACATGTATACAATGTTTACGATATTTAGAAAATAACTGGAGAAATAGTTATGAGGAATATCGAGCCGAGAGATAATTTCCATACGCCCACGTACCATACATTTTACTCTGTGGGCGGCTGTCTCCATTAAGGCTTAATGTTTGTTAAAGAGTAGATTTAATTTCTTATTAAGTCATCTTTTGAGTTTGATTTTGGATGGTAATTATTAAAAGGAAATATGATTATGAATTTTTTGTCAGCTAATACGGAATGGCTACTTTAATTTTTATAAATAAAACGTAACTGTTTGTAATATATGATTTCTATACTTAATGAAAAATTCATATAAAATAACATAATAACATAATATTATATATACATTTATATATAATAACATAATTATAGGTTGTATAATAGTCGAAAAATATACTAATCGATTTTTTATTTATTAAGTTTTTGTGTGGTTGATCAACAAAACCTAACTTTTGATTTTTATTATGCAGTCTAGTCCATTTACATAAAGTTTTCATGACATTAAACGAATGTAAAGTACAATAACGATCGCATAAAGTTTTGAAGTTAAACTAGTTCATTAAAATAGACAATTAACTTAATTTTTATGACATTAGAACGTTTGTAAAATAATTTATATTATTATTATACGATTGGCTGTACTTATTAGTTTAAATTTACTGGCAGTGATAAGGAAATGTTATTAAAGCTTTTCTAAACAAGAACACGTAAAAGATTAGATATAATTTTAATGCGAATTGATATTTTCCATTATAAGTATGTTTACGACTGAATAAAAGCTGAAAGGCACTCTACTCATAAAAGCTCTAGACTACAAGCTAGGTTAATGAACAATTTGTGTAATTTATAAACTTAATATGTTTATCATTTGTATAATAAGGTATTGCTGTAAAATAAATAAAACATTATCGGTCTATTATTTTGAGATTTATTTTTAGATAAGTTACGTTTTTTCAGTTTTGCAGCAGTGATATTCCTTTCCGATTATTTTGTAACAATTTTAGTTTTCTTGTTGTTAGATAAATGAGATTAATGCGTTTAATCAGTTGAATAAACAAATTCCTTCGATTGATAATAATTAAAAATAATACGTAATATTATAATAAAGGATATAGATCACAGTACCGATAGCCGATGAAGCGTGAAGGTCTTGGAAACTACGCCAAGGCATGCACAATGTGGAACAACAGACTGGATGTAGACCACTTCCTACTCGCCTCTTTGGAACTCTTTGTCATAGATTTTAGAACAGCATTAAATGTTTTTTATTTAGTAATGAAAACGATCTTCGGTAAAATGAGAAAGTGCTTGAAGTTAGAGTTGAGAAGAAAGTTTTTATGTAAAGAAATATAGCATAATAATTTAATTCAAAGTTGAATTTCTAAAGATTTCTATAATGTTAGGTATAGATTCAAATCGAGCCAAAATAATATTCTGCGTTCGTGTGCTAGTTTAGATATTGTTCTTTATTTCATGTAAACAATGTTGATCAACAAACGCACAGTATGCGGTAGAGTAGAGAACTGCAATTCAATTTTATAACTCCATTGAGTGAATTTGAATGGGACCGCCCTTTACTCCGTCAGTCTAACATAATAGGGTTGTATGGCGAATATAATTTCCCTCCCACGTCTGCGATTTATCCCACGGGAATTGAATGCGAGGAAAACTGTAAAATGTTTTATTATTAACACATGGGTGGTTCTTTATTGGAATATTGTTTGATAATTTCGTGAATAACGACTGTTTGAAAGCTGTGTATGGATTAACATAGAATGGAAAAATAAAGTATGTTCACTTCGTAAGTAGTTAGACGGTGAACAATACCTCAGTTTACAGAGAATGAAAAGACGATAGTCATGTATTAAATAAGATCTTCAAGGTTATAGTTAGTATCTAAATCCAAGATCCCTAAAGCATGTTTTGAGCAACAGGAGGTTTCAGTAAGGTTTGATACACAAATCAGCTCTAGAGAACTAAAACGAACAGCGTCTTTAAACAAAAAAAAAACGCCTTTCTCAAATTACGGTATACTCTACAGTTCAAAAAGAAGTATATTCGATTAAACATTGCAAAAAACGAGTCTCTTAGTTAAATTTCTCTCGACCATCAATCAAAATTAATATTGTACAACGAACATCATCAAAACAACAAAAAAATCTATACACAAATAAAAAGTATTCAAACAGTGAACAGTGTAGTGAAATTAGCGATCGTTTAAATGTTTTCGAACCATTCATTGAAGGCTTGGCCCGATTTTTTAACGCAAATCTTTTTGTAATGTCCATTCGCGTCGTTGTACTGTTAACTTTTGTTTGTTTGAGATGAAAAGATATTTATTTATATTGGGCATTTTAGACGTTTTTCAAAAGCGATTTGTTGCTGCAATGATTAATGATAAAGTCGTTTTTGTATGGTTTCTTTCTTTTTGGTGTACGAGGTTTATCTTGACACTTTTTATCAGCATTTTTAACGGCGTAAATGATTGTAAACTTTTCCTTGTTGTTGTTTTGAGAGAAGTAATAGTTTTTGTTAATGGTCATGTTGTTTATAATGAATTTTACAGATAAATTTTACCGCAGTTTCAAAAAGAATGTTATTTCTAATAATGTCGCTATGTCTATTTAAGATACCAACTCGTTAATGTCTATTAAAAAAGTTTCAAAAATAAACTCAAGTTACTTTTTAATTAAGTAGCAGCAATAAAATTTCATTTACTGCTTTTTAAAGATTCCATGCTTTTAAGTATTTACCTATGAGAATTAAACATATGATATGAAACCAAAGAAGACCGAAACTACCTGTAAATTCAGTTTCCGATGGTAATTCCGGTTCTTATACAATTTCTCGAATTCCATTTAGAATCTAAACAAATATTTACGATTAGATTTTAATCTCGACGGAAAGAGGTTGTTACCGAAATCAGATGCATATTAAATCAAAGATCTCGAGTTCATCGATAAAATTCTTTTGGCTAATGCTCTTCCGTTCATTGTTCTGATGAATTGAGATCATCCATTGTTTTGTCAATAAACATTCTATTTCGAGACGGACGCCTATCAAATTATACGGTTGTTTACTTTGTATTTTTAACTGAGATTTTTTAATATATAAATTTCAGAAGATATGAACGATACTATTTGAAGGGTGGTTCTCATATTGCTTGTCTCAATTAATTTGACCACATTTTGGTAACTCAAAAAAATATTCTAAAAATAGGTTGTGAATAAAAATAAGTTACCTTTTTTATTAATCATGTTATGTTCCTGTTATATGTAAGTTTGATGTGTGGCTGAATAAACGTATTTACTTTTTTTATTAGTTCATTACTCAGTATTAAGAATCTAGAGTTTTAACATTACTTGTTGTTACTAAATACTGTGTTATACCTGAATGTGTATTAATAATTAATTTCTCTTTTCACAGGTAAGTTACCGGCCACTGCATCGCACTTTGTATCGCAATGATTTCTCGTAAGTATAAGGTTTCTAGTTCGTGTGTAATATTCTCACGGTCACTCTAGGTCATCGCTCTGTATCACGGTTTCCTATCAAAAAGTTCAGTTGTCATATCATCACTGTAATTTCGTAAATAATTGAATAATCCCTAATAGCTGATAAAATGAGGTTTGAAACAAAAATTGCGTGATAGGTTAATGTTCAGGATTCACCGTCTATTAGTATATTGCTACCAGAAGTAAATCAGAAACAAATAGCTCTCATGGATACGAAATTGAACCATTTCAAAAATCTGCGGGTACGAGTATTATTATAATCAGTACCTACTAAATAGAATCTGCGTCTAGAACTATATTTAAGTCTTTTGTGTAGTATTTTCTATGCTTTCACTCTCATGATGAGTATGAAGAGCATTTTTTAATTAGTCCTGTGTTCAAAAGTGAAAGATGTTGTCAGGCTGATCTCACTATCGTGCAAATTCTGATGTGCGAACTCTGTAGGTATACGTTAAACGCGCGATTGTGTCTATTAACTATTCGCTTTAATTAATTTGTGCCAGTGAAACTGTCTCGTGACATTAGGAGCGAGTAGAAAGTGAAATTACTTAAGATGTAAAGTAAAATATGCTCTTTTGAAACCAATAACGAAGTAATTCATTTTAAATATAATTTTAAATACTAGTTTTTAAAATCCTGTATATATAGCGTTAGTTAAAACAAACGAAACCAGCAGCGATATACATCTGCATGCAAAATGTCAGCTTAATCAGAAATCACGCAGTTTATCAAATTCAAAAATTTTAATCAGAAAAGATGAATAAGGCAGCTTACTTTGTAGTAAAACAGTAAATAATATTTTCCCTATATCACATTGAGCCTGAGACTACTTAAAAGGATCCTACACTCTCCCTTCTCTTGTTAAAATACAGTAAACTAATTGTATTAATTCATAGTGACATATTTATGCTAACGATAAACGACACGGTAAATATTTAAAAGTATGATATTAACACGTAATTTCTCTTTGCATATCTAAGAGCATCAATCAGGGGCTTTCGTGTACAGATAAACGGAATAGTGTTACGTTAATTTTGGTCGTGTATTCAAAACATGATAAATATGTCTTTATAATGGACTTGAAAACATAGTTATGTTTCCGTTAAGATAACCTAACCTTTTTTTTTACGATACAGTTAGGGCTTTCTGGTATACCTTTAAAACATAATATATTGCACTCAAAAACAAATAATACAAAGTGTTTTAGTTAGTGTCGGTTTCGTGTTAAGGTTAGTTGCTAATGAAAAGATGCTGGCTCTATTACAAATATAGACACTGCAAATTTTTATGACCTTATCGGCGTATCGGTGGTCTCATTCTCTCATTTATATACATAAACCTATAGTTCAAAGCTCTATGTGCAAATTTTATTAATTGCAATTCAGATTTATTAGATTTTTATTGCATGTAGGAATAAAAGCTAACGGGCTCATCGTAAGTGAATAACGTCGCTCATGGACTTCTGCAATGTAACACTGCGATTAGTTTAGATTATTGCTATTTTTTAGTCTCCCTAAAACTCAAGAACGGCTGATTTGCATAAGTTTCATACATAATCGTGGAAGTACAGTAAAGGTTTATACGATGAAAAAATGTACGTGAATACTCTTATTTATTCCGTCTTATGTGACGCAGACGAAATTGCGCGGGCTAGCTAGTCCATAATAAATGCACTTTTGTGAGCGATCGTACTGATATTATCTAGGTGTTTGTTCGTAACAACATAAATATGCATAAATAATTTGTAAGAGCGTGTCGTGGTGTTGTCGATTGACGTGCGATCTGATTGGAATTGAGATGTGATGCATTGATCCCGTATATCTTTCTGTGTTACTGGTTTGTTATACTGTATGTAACATAATATTTGGTCTGTAGGCGTCAATTAACAAAAGAAAGGTGTTGAACTGACAACTGATCTGGTAGAGAGACTTTTTTTCCAGCGAGGTTTTAAAAGTTCTTTACAGTAGATAATATTGTTGTGGATTTATCTTGGGCATTACTGAGGGCCATGAAAAATGATATACTTATATGCCATAAATTACATAATATTTAGAATACGTTGTTTTAAGACATTTTTGCAGTAAAAAATACTGTGATAGGCAGTAGACATCAAAAGGTTCAGAGTCGCTTTTCAAAAAGGCAATTCTCTGATTTTGGAGTTTTCTTGTGTTTTTAGAGAATGTTCATACAAAATACAACTGTATTAAATATTAAAGAAGCCTTCATAACTTAAACTCTCGTTTAAATTCCGTAAAACCCACATATATTTTATAGTTCGATTGGTAAACTTCCAGTTTAATACCTTTTAAATAACAATAAAAATCGTTATAACTCATTCGAGCACAATAACAATGTTTAAAGTTTATATTTACAACTTTTCTTTATAATGATAATATTCGTTGCTTGTAAATACATCGAGTTAAATGTCTCGAATGTTTTACAATATCGATATTCAAGATAATTTCTCAGCGGGAAGCGAATAATACACATGAATTAGCGTTTATGAAGTACCGTAGATAAATGAGACTTAACAGAGTAACGGCTGGTATTGAACTGTTATAACGGAATACACTATAATTATATATATTACAGAAGTTTATGGATGTACTTATTTTTACAACCATAGAAACTTACTTCTTCTGATTAAATTCGTTGCGAGGCCCAAAGCAAATTAACTTTCCTCAGGGTTGATGGGCTTCACTGCTCAGTCATTACAGTGGTTGCCACGGTGGATCTGGCTACACAGGAGTTACAGTGGTGGGAGTGAGAGGTGGGCGAATACTCGAAAATTCGTTGGCGCTTGTATTAGGGTTCCATTTATTTAATGTATTTTTTGCACACAAAATATTGCTGAACCTTTTGACACAGTCTTTAACCTCGTTCGTTCTTATTTCTTAGTCGATGAGAGTTGTAGAACTATGAGTTTGTGTGATTTACTTCTGTAGTAAAATTTATTTTGTTGTGTGTGTCGGCTCGGTCTTAAGCCTGGAGCGACACCTACGGTTTTCACGATAGCGTTTAGTCTCTTTAAGAATGTTTTATGTCTTGTATGGACATGGTTTATGCGTGGCAATGCAATACTTAAGACAAGAAATTGTACTGTAAATATTATATACCATTAAAGAAAATGTATTTTTGTAGTGTGGGGACCATGAGATAGATTAAGCTTTTGTTGTTTGAGACAAATAAACTTATTCTTATAAATCAATAAATAGGTATTTTTAATGACATATCGTTTTCTAATTTATTAAGAAAACTCTTACAAACAGCATCATTTCCCTATTTCTAAATAGAATTTTCGGGAATTCGTCAAACAACAAACACGTTTAAGAACCGTCCATAAATCTTGCAGCGATTGATTTTACTGAATTTCATTGTCGTATTTTACGATCGAACTAAAACGTCCCGAACGACTCTCAATTTTACGTCTCAGGAATGAAAACCGTAGACAAATCGTTCACACAATAAAATTCTTTATTTCCGAAGCATTCGTTCTGATTCGATGCACTTTCTAAATACAAAATGACCTAATATCTATTGGGAATATGAACTCGTTGCATACAATAGGTCGTTGTTTCAATACTAATAGTTGGACGTAAGTTGATATTTAATTTGGTCACGTAACAATTGCATCCTTTACACGAAATAACGGAATGTTTTATGGGCTCCATTATTAATTTTATGTGTTGTTCGGATTTAGGACGACTTTAAGTGGTTGCCCTTTCACTTATTGTTCCCATTCTGGTATCGTCCGCGGAAGGATTTTAAGGATTATCGTAAAATAATTGGTATATCTATCATTGGATTTTAAATACTTCAGGATTATGTTATAAGGTCAGATGTTAGTTATAGTGGTTAGATAAATCACTACATATTGATAATTAATATGGAACAGAAATACTTCAGTAAAATATCGGAAAATAATTCAAAATTGTAACTTGGCAACTGCTATTAGCTAATTAATAATATTTCAATAGTCGTTCATAAATAACATAACTTTTCAATTTCATTCTAGTTCATTATTACGTTTCATTGACCAGAGTTCATCGACACAGTAGTATTGACAGTGACATTAAACATTTGACGATCGTCCCTTGCCCATAATTGTATTGTATACCTACGACAAAACCTTTTCATTCTGGACGAAGAACAAAACATGAAACTTCCATTGATTTGTCCATTGTTGTAACCCCACATAGTTTTTAGTCGAGCTCGTTGAAAAATTTGGAATGTGAAGTCATTCCTAACGTTTGGTTTAGACACGGGTGTTTTTATTTTGGTTTCGATCTATTTACGCGGGGAGTGTTACGAAAATAGTTATGTTTATGATGTGGATAAAATTCCTTATTAAGACTGGTCGACTGAAATATTTCAACGATGTCCGCGCATAATTTGCTGTCGAGTATGTAATTGAATGATTGGAGAAAACAACGTATTATACTTGACGTAAATTCCATATGATTTTATTCCATGAAAATCACTTACAGGGCGGATAGTGTAAATACTTTTTGTAATAAGAATTGATTGCTAGAAATCGTCAGTTAAAGCGATACTATTCCCAAGCATGTCTGCCTGTCATAAGAAACATCTGGACCTGGACAGAATATGTAATTTGTGATTATAACCGCCCTAAACTGAATCAATTTATTGAAAAACAAGTTTCAGCATCTATTATTTTAATTATTGATTATTTCCCAAGATGTGCACTTATTAAATCCATCCACAACATATAGAGAACAAGTCCCATATGCATGAAATTTATACTCGTTCGTATCCGCTTGAGATACCTTCTGATATCATGTAAGCGGTCAACAACGTATCTAATCTATCGCAGTAAACAAGTAACTGAGCTTTTACCGGCTTGTTAACATGTAATTTTAACATTATCGCGTAAATGGATAATGCCTATTCTATGTTGTGGTTCAGAGCAGTACAGATGCCGACCGGCGCCGGCTGACATCGATACATAAATTGAATCTCACGATTCGATTCGATCTCCGTAATTACAATCGAGAGATCGTCTTGCACTTAATTCGTTGACTTCCGATTATAAGTATCGGGGTTCGTTATTACGTGAAATTGATTTTATTGAGACGTAGGACGGCCGTGAGATATTAAATACTTGAGCGCCATTACTACATTACTGTTAGTATGATCCGTGTAATAAACAAGATTTACTGCAGGGTTTTAAATGACTTGTCGATTGGAACTAGTTGCTATTATACGGTTTGAAATTAAATACTATGAAGGTGAATTGCTGGAAAATTAACACTTGTATTGGACGATCGAATTAATTAACTATAATCGTAAGTGTAAACTGAGTTAGTTCAACTCCGAATTCAATTACAGTCTTTACTGTGCTAGTATTGGAGTGTAGATAATTGATATAAAACATAGCATCTGAATTCTACGGCTGAATATCTTCTGGTGGTATTATGATGAATCTCCTGTCACAGTAGACGTATTAAAGACAATTAGGTCTTTAAATATTTCTGATGTGCCAAAATATAACCTTTCGAAGAATATACATTCTTGAAAAAAGATGTTATAGTAAAGTCTAAAATAGTTCCTTAATCATTAAAGAAATGTTACAAATCTGAACAAAACGTTAGAAACGGAATCAATCTAAAATGTCAATCGCGTCCGGACAACCAATTAGGTCGATGTCGGAGTTTTAAGGCGATTGAACAATCTGGTTCAAGTCGCACCACCTTGCAACTCATTGCATCGATTAGCAAAACGATAAACGGTCCAGTCATGATGAGACTCGTCCAGTCGTGAGGCAGTTGAACGTGACGTCCTGATACTGGAGTAACCGTCTCCCGACCGTCCCTCTTTATCGTGATCTGTAGACCGTTTCGTAATTTGCAATCGCACTCGACTATTCCGGATTCACTAATAAAGATATAAATTACTAAATGTTAATTAAAATGTTATCAGTTGCTCTGGGCCGTCCTCCATCGCTACTCCTAGACGATAGTTATTTAGAAAATTGAACGATTTATTGGAGAAATCTGTTCACGGTAAACATTTGTGATTTTGATTGATTTAGTGTCCCTTCACTGTTCCCTGTTGATTTTGAAGTATAATTATCTGTCTGCAATGAATCAAGCGATAGATTAACTACCGATAAACCTAAGGGAGTTTAACATAAATCAAGAAGTGCAAATCGATCTGCAGTCTTTGATAATTCTGCTACCAAATCTAGCTGAACACTATTGATAGATAGAAATTGATAAATTTTATACTTTGATTAGTTATAGGTAGGTACTAAGGAAGTTTTAAAATTTCTATACCAAACTATAACGTTTTGAACCGGGCTGAATCACGTGTGATTGATTATAAAGTATAGTTTCTACAGCACGTCGTCTTTTTTTGGATCAAAAATTATTCCCACCTCTATCATTTAAATATAACTGAGTACCAGTAAACATGTCTTAGGTACTGGCAATGGGTATACTCGTATTATGTTGGTGAAACTACCGTAAGTTGTTCCGGCGAGTGTGAACGTGATGCGGCAGTGTCGTCAAATAGGTGCGATTCCCACGGGGATCTGTGTAGGCGATAGTTTTATAAATGAGTTCACCGCCGGTGTGAAGCTAATTGTAATTTAATGCTTTTGCAAACTGTCTCGATGAGTTGCACATTATCTAAGAGAAGAGGTAACTTTATTGATGGAGAGAATAGCTGTCTAATAGTAGATGATAAAAACCTGTGGGCTTACTGAAATTTTTACGATAAATTAATCGACTTTTTAAATTTTGTAATAAAGACCTATAGTCTACATTCAAAATGCCGCAACCGGTACTTGAAGAGAACGCAGTATGTTTGTTATACAGACGTGATTTCAACTACAAATCACACTTATTTGTGTCATCACAATGATTAATAACACAATTAAAAATCCGAATTCATCCACCAACAAAGGGCTATACAATGTCGAGTCACGATACAGCAAATCAAAGATTTCACCAGATCGAAGATCGTGTTCGTGACACTCAGCACATTGTCTATGAATAATAATTGTTAAGTCCATCATGTACTGTTGCACTTGTTGCGTAAGAGGTGAAAGGTGCAGAATTGCAAAGCCGAAGGGAATATAATTAAAGATATCATTTGAATTGGTGATTGTTTCGAATACAAGGTACCTTTATCCTCTAGATACTTAAGTCCCTACGTCCCAAGAGAACCCAATCGTGTAGGTACTTGAAGTTCTTTGGAAGTACACAAAATCAACTGCTGTTTGGAACATCTTCTTTACTATACTATTATTTAGATTGTATATAAAAATATGAAATTAGAACGATTTTAAACATAAAAGAACCACTGTAAATTTCATCAGCATCGTAAAAATGCATAGACGACAGATTTATTGAAGAAATTTATTTATTAAGGCAAATATCGAAAGTAATTACGGACAGTCGTAAAAATGTCTTGCCAACTTCCCGTATTTGATACGAAACCAATTCTAAATTCAAATTCCTAATTCCTCGTAAACACCGAAACGAGCATTCTGTTATCGTGAGCAACTATCAAATTTTGTTTTAACAATTGGTCTTTGTTAAAGTTTAAATGTTTTATGCATAGTATCGTTTACAAAACACGCCAGTTTCGATTGACATAATGAGGAACGGAACCTGTTAAATGGTGTCATAATATTCAAACTATTAAATTGGTAAGTTACACGGTCGGTTCACGCTATCTAAAATTGTTTTTGCCAATAAATAATTTGCCATGCATAGTAAAACTTTAGACACGTCAAACAGTGAAAGTACGAAATGCCCACAAATAGACTATAATTGCAGGATAGACGTTATTTTGCAGAAAAAAAAAATAACGGCACTCGATGCAAAAAACTTTCTCGATTTCCGTTCACTTTCGGTTCGTAACAAATATTGTATTCAGCGACGGTGTAACGGTATGACAAGCACTTTTATTGTGAACTATGCGCACTTGCGTTGCCACTTGTTTTTTTATTAAATATTATTCCTTGTGTAAGTTCTTTATACTAAATTCGCTGAATAAATTAGCAAATCATGTGCAATGGCGGAAGTGAAATGCATTTTTAGGTGCACTTTTATTTATAGTACTTTGTACGATAAAAATTTCTTAAACTTCTATTAGTCTATTTACTAACTCAATATTAAATAAGTTTCTCTGATGTCTTATGTATTTGAAAACATATTAAAAGTACAAACAGATTTTCATTAGGTTCGATAACGGTGTAGATAAATACACAATCGAAATGATTGAGATGTGAATCCACTTTAATAGTCCGAAACTAATATACATAAGCCTTCTTAAGCCACTTATAAGATAGTAAAGGCCTAATTCGGTGGGCCATTGTGTCTATAATGTGAAAGTTTTTCAAAGTTTACGTTGAGCGTGAGGTCGCCGGGTTACATGTCAGATATTTCGGTTATTCCTCGTTTATATTTTTTGTCGGTTTGATGAATCGACGTTTCTACTCGTACGTGTAGAAAGCTCTAGAAAATTAACAGAATAAATACTCTTTTTATAGAAAATTAGATTGAAATGGACACGTTCTTCAAATAAAAAGCTTTCTCGTTCAGGTCGTGAACTTTTAAGAATGCTGTCGTTAAGATATTTAAATTACTACTCTGTTAGCGAAATTGTTCTCATGGGTTATGATATTTACTTCATTAGTGAAAATACGACTTTTTCATCGTAGATTTCGAAAAAATGGAACACGGAAAAGCGAGCGTCACGCTTCTGCGTAGGGGTCGTCAACACGCGCCAGAAATAGACACGTCCGAAACGGGCCCATGTATGTTATTGGTACCTAATTATAGTGGCGACACATGTGCATAAGATTGCATCGTTCTCTAGCATCTGTTCAAATATTTTGACGGGAACTTAAAGCTGTTCACGTATGTAGTACGTGGCTCTCTTTAAACTCTGAGAGATGGGTATTGTAAATTGTTTGGACGTTTGTTTAAGGCATGTTTTAGCTTAGACTTTGTCTGACACATTATGCTGAATAATGTTAAATTTTTTTAACTGTTACGGACCTTTTAAAACCTACGATTTGTAAGTATCTAAGTAACTCTGTGAACTGGATATTGTATGTCTTTATGTAATTTCATGATTATTGACAAAACGTGCTCAGTGGTGGTGCCTGGCCCCGTTATGAAAAAATGCTGTAAAAACCACGAATCCACGAACCCTTGCACGATAGAATTGTGTCACGAGATACAAAACCCAAGGGTAAACCAGATATTTTTTGAAAGAGAATAATACTTTACCAAATAAACTGTTACGCAACTAATTTGATTCGTTAATAATGAAATCAAAATTAAACTTACTGATATAAGGACTCCAAAAATAATAACTTTCTTTTGCTTCACCTTATCCCATTTAGATGGGGTTGGCGCAATATGTCTTCTCTCTCCACTCCTTTCTATCATTACATACATCATTAGTCACACACTACAGACCAACATATCATCCTTCACACAGTCAGACCAAAAATAATAACTATTGTAACAAAATGATCAGTGTTTTAAATACATAAATAGTAACCATTTTGAGTCTCTCGCCGATTCATCTGAAAATAAAATATTGGGTGATTGGTGAAGGCGTTTATTTAACTAGATGGGTGGTAAATATAAAGGTGTATTACTAAATCTAACTTCACGAGAAAGAAACTCACCAAAACATATCTCTTTGTACATGTGTTTAATCAAGCGTTAACATAGTTAAATAATAACTGACAATGACCAATTTTGTAACTAAGTTTTGTACCAACACATCTGTGTTAATATTGCTTCAATGAAAACGAATGTACTGCGACATGTTGAATAATATTACAAGAAGTTTGCCATAATAAATAGTTTGTCACACAAAATGTTTTTAGATTTCATAACAGCCTCTTTGGAACCAGTGAACCGAGACGATGTTACGCGAAATGGATCTATTTTTTTGATTATTTTTTGATGTCATGCTAAGCGTTTTTCTTTTCATGAATGCAGGCTATTACATAGATAATTTTATAATGTTATGGTACTCAATACGACAGTCCATGTTCAAATATAATCGAGTTTCTTTTGGGTTGGGCGTGCGTGATTCTTTAGAAAACGATGTTTTTGCTTATATTTTCAGTGAAACCGAAGTGATACGACACCGTGCGACACTGGAGTTCATTCTTGTTGTTTATCTCCAATTTTCGTCGTCTTTGAAATCTCTGAGCCGCAAATGACATCATTTGTAAGGAATCATAAAGTATCTATAAAGCACAAAGTATTTTTTTTTGCAAATGATCTCTCACTAGCTACCTCATATGGTATCTTTAAAGATTTTCTGGAATCTTGGAGGTACAAATTTATGAGATTAATATCGCTTAGGTCCTTCGGTCTATTTTTCGAGAATTCTTAATTAAAGTTTAAGGACACTATACTACTCTAGTTAACTGTTACCCCTAAACAAATGACTAAAACTCGACCTTGAATACGTCAAGTGGTTCCGACCGTGATATTCGTGTTGGTGCCAAGTAATCCATCAGCCTGACCTTCCTCATGAGTGGTGATGTCAAGCTTTCAAAGGAATGTGGGGTTATCACTAGTGTACGGGTAATTTCACCTTTGTTAATTTACTTTCAAGGTAATTGTACTTGTTTATATAAGATTGTTGTTTCTATTTTACTAGAATAAGTTTGGTTAGGTTGAGTTAGATGCTGGAAGTTAAATTATTAAGCTAGCAAAAAGATGATCATATAAAACTAAAATGAATGATTAAAAAATAGTGTCCATTCAGAAAACAAATATTCGGCGGAAAAGTTTTTAAAACTTCTTGTAAACTGAAGAAAATGTAACAATATAAATCACGTAAGTTTTAAATGTACCTAAATGGAAACTTGAAATGCACCAATAATGGACATCGTATACTGCAGATCGTGTTGTTGAAAACCAAATAGGAAGATCGTAAAGTATCGAAGCCGTGTAGAATACTGATTTGAAATTTCACACGAGTGAATAAATACTTGTTTACGGTTTCAGCCGAGGATTAGTTGCTGTAGTTGTCTATAGGATGATTAATATTTTCTGTTAGTCGATTGACGGAATCATTTGTCTGGACGAGGGAGGAAAAGCAATAGTTGCAATACCAGTGCAGCTATAAATATAATCGAAAGCAATACCTTCAGCGATTGCTTACAAACATATAGCTGAAGTAAAAAATGCTTAAATATACAAGCCGCACGAGTGCACTTGAGCTAGCGGAACAAATTTAAACAGCTGGTCTCAGTAACCTGCAGCAACTGCTTAAACCACACCGCTCATGTTTCTCGTTGAAGGTCCATTTCGTATTCCAAAATAGTACAATTATTCCGTCCTTATTATTTAACGTACATTTTCTACGTCGTCTGTACCTGTTTTCTGTTCAGTTTCACAGCATTTTAACTCAATGAGCATGTTTGTTTCTGCGGTGTCATTTAGCCGAGTGTCGTGGAACTTAAACGTCCGTGTAATTACACACCCGGCCACGCTCATTATGAACGATCTAGTAATTATTTCACACTTTCACGAAAGAAAAAAATCGGAGCGTTCTAATCGTTGATTGTCGCGAGTTCCCTTCGGACTAAGCAATTTTCTCTAGTTCGGATTCGTTTCATTGGACGCTCTCGGTTTGCACACGTTTTTGCTGAAACTAAAATCGTATTTTGCAGAATGATCTCGAACAATGGTTCTTTGTATAGGATAATCGTCAGTTTCGTTTGCATCTAACAATGTGCCTCATCTTGTGGTTTTCGCTAATCGCGGTCGAATCTTGAATTTTGATTGTCAGATCAAAAGGGTGTTTGTTGCAATCGTTATAGTGAATGCAGCTCCGTGTCGAGATTGTTAGTATCCGTATAAATAACCAGATACACATCGTAGATGTATCTATCTATTTGAAATTCAAGCTCATCTTACAAGCTTCTTTTCTTAAATTGAAGAAGAGAATAAATTACCGATTACTAAATAAACGAATACCATAGATTGAGCAAATAATGGCGTATTTAGTGAGAACGTGGCTAATCCGTTTCTAAAAGATGAATGCTATAAATGTCTGTAATTTTCCTGAGAATAAAATATTATAGTTTTATTTTAGAATCGAGACAGTTTTTGATTCCGGTCATCGGCTTCTTTGTCTTGTTGTTTTTCATCGAGATGTGATTCAGAGCGAGACGTGTACGATACCGTTTCTCGTGTCGTGTTCACTGGCTGCTTACTTGATGATTAGCTGGGTCCGTGCAACCAGAACAATTTATAATGAGGTTATTGTAATAACGTACTGGTATTGTACGATGTATTGCCTTTATTTAATAAGGAAATGATTAAGGATTGCTGTACGTATCGTGTGGGTGTTTCGTTTTATTTTGATCTTTTTGTTTAAATGTATTTACCAATTATTGAATTCGTTTTGAGTGACTTATGAGATATTCACACACGAACACACTAAAGAAAAGTCATTATTTAAAGCTAAGTAGTTCACATATCACTGTACTCATTTCTGTGTTTTTCTTTTACAGGTACGTTTAAAAACTCATCACTGTTCGTCTAAAGAATTTCGGTATGTAGAGAAAGTGAAGCACCGTCCAAAATGTTAATATTTTTGAAGACACACATTACCTACATTGTGAGAGACATGCTGTGATTTTTGTCGGCTACCAACCGTCTTATTGGTCATTATCTAGTCGCCCACAGCTATGGTCATTTCTTAAATTATTGGTTGAAGTTCAATTTGCGATAAGACAGCAGCAAGTATATATTTTAGAAAGAATCGACCGTGTGGGTTTAATTGATAGTTACAAAATAAATGACGGTAATCAATCAGTTTGATTGCTCTAAATACTGCTATCGGTAATCATTTAAGCTTTTATTTGTATGATGTTGAATGGGGCTACTTGTAGTTTATTTCAAACTAAATCAGGGCATATAGATTGTTGCCTGAAGAGTTTTGTCTGTAATTAGTGCTTTTTCGACAAACTTTTAAATTGTGTCAATCGTAACTGTATGTTTGCGATTATCTTCGCTCAGAACCCTCATGGAATTAATTATATTTTAGTGGACCCCAATTATGCTAGACTAGCGTGCGTGCTTCCTCGTAAATCCGCGAAATGGGTATCAAGTCCATAAAAATATTATAACGCAACCATCATGCGAGTACATGTCTACATGCAAATCTGGTAATGGCTTCTGCGTGTTTATTAACTTTTCCTGACACTACCGTGATACGTGAAATTATTAAAATCTAGTTTACCTATTTTAAACAATTTCAGTTTCAATTCAGTTTAACGTCGAGGCAGATAAATATTTGGTAGGATAAGTAGATAAGGATAAGAAGATAGAAGTAGGCACATCCTCGTTTTGTAGAGATTAATGAGCGATGATTACAACTTATAGAAATAGAACAATTGTTCGCGAAAGCCTCCGGCTTTACAGAGTTTCATAGCGACATTTGTCACTTCATGGGTGGGCCAAATACTTGCATGCTAAGAAACATTCCTAGTAATGTGATACTAGTCTACGAAAAAGAATTATCATTACAAATGAAGTGAAATCAATCTTGCAGCTGTTTTCATCGTCGTTTTCACGTGCATGTCGGGAGCTCATCAAAGTTGATCAAAGTATAATGAGATTATATTTGGTATTTTTATGAAAGTTATATGTTAAAGTATTTACTTATTTCTAGTTTCATTAAAGGAATGAAGGCAAATGCTCTACAAATCGTTTAATTATGTAATAACCAAATTACACATACTTGTTCTTTGTTAGATGTAAATTAATTTTCTTTCCTTAATCTGAAACGTGAAAATATAAAATAATCTACAACTTAATAGTATTTGGTAATTTTATGAAAGTTATATATTAAAGTATTTACTTATTTCTAGTTTCATTAAAGGAATGAAGGCAAATGCTCTACGGATCGTTTAATTTTGTAATAACCAAATTACACATTCTTGTTCTTTGTTAGATGTAAATTAATTTTCTTTCCTTAATTTGAAATGTGAAAATATAAAATCATCTACAACTTAATAGTTGTAATACGGGACCTAAAGTATAAATAATTGAAGAATTGAATTATAATAATGTAATTGTAAACTATCCAAAATGACCAGCAACCTATTAATGGACATCATCAAGACCTAATCCATTCAGATTAGATGACAAGTTAATAAAAAAATGATAACTTAGCTCACAATTACGACGATGACTAGATGATACATGTATAAGTATATAAAATTACATGGCAGCTCGTAAATCATGTTATCAAAAGAGGCTTCATTACGTCGCTTGTCGTTCGTGACGGGTCGAAGTAAAATGTTAATCTTCTTGAAACTACTTCGCTAATGACTCGGATCTTGTAACTCTGTTTTTTTTTAGATATATAACCATGTAGTGCTTACAAACTGCTTCTTCAGAGGTTAAGGAATAATTATATAAGGTGATTGGTAGGTGTCTGTATTTACAGATTTTGCGAAAGTTGAAGATTAACACCAAAATCCAATTAGATTACAATGGTAAATTTATTGAAATGTCTAACTAGTCTAAATACAGCAAGTTTCCTCGCTCTGGAAATAATTTAGGTATCTTTTATGTTCGATATTCTAAAAGCTCAAGCCTCAATCAAACAAACGTGCTTACAAACTTTCGCGTTTATAATAGTAAGATTTCAGAATAAATGAGTTTTCTTTTGACATCAGTTACGGTCACTCACGTCTGCATTTCATAGTTCATAGCTAAAGAAACTCTCGTGCTAGAGGTACTGTAATTATGACAAAATAATCTGGACAACTTTCTACATGACACGACGTGTTGCGGTCACGGGTCACTTCGCGTGCACATTATAAGACGACTCCACAATTACCACTTTACATTCTAATACAAGTCAGATTCGGAATTAGTGAAGACAATCTTGTGATTTTTTACTTATTTTGACTATGGTTCTTCAAGGAGCAGTATAAAAATGATTAAAAATAACGATCGGAAATAATTTAATTAACAGTTTATTTACTTTTTCGGCACTGAATACTAATATTTTTCACGTATAACGATAAAGAAATTCAAAATTAATAGAAATAGTCTTCTACGCCAATTTCTAATGAACCAGTTTCGCTTTTTAGGTAGTTAAGTTTTATGTCGTTGACTCTACACTCTACATACATAATAATAGCTTGAAAACGTTTACCTGATCGACAAATCCTAATACCATCTGATATTTCTTCTTGAGCCATCAGTCGGCTCATATGTATTGTAAAAATATAATATTTTATTACATGAACAAACGTAGTGCCTGTGTGACGATACCTTTACATCTATTGGTATTATACAACCATAGACTTTACATCTTCATTGGTCTCGTCGAGCCGTTAACGAGCGATTCGCAGGTAATTTCGACTCTGCATACTGATTCCCACGTTGTACTATCGTAAATAACAGTGTTTAATATTTTATTTTATTTATCGCCCATAAAATTCAAATGTGGCTTGATATTATTTTACGGTTATTGCATTGTCAAAATTGCTGTCTTGTAAATAGAAATCAACATGTTTGTTCGTCTCTTGCTTACGAGTACTTGTGTATTTAATTGATAGTTATAAAATATGTTTATGTACTTAACTATACCGTGCTGGGTTTTGGTTCGGAATTGAGTGTGAGCGGTAGGAGGTTTGAGTTCGATTTCCACAAATCGCATCTCGGAGGCTTCAAAAAAATGTGCTTATGACTACAGTTCGGTTTGTGTCAGAGCATGAATTATTCGAATAGAAGTGAAAACCGTCGATATTGGGAATTTGTTAATGGAAAAACCACTGCCACTGAGGAAGAAGTAGGTATTCATAAAGTATAACGAAAGAAGAATTTAAAAGAAGTTTCTCTTGAATAATGTTGTGTTAATATAAAACTTTTGTCGTTCACTGTAGCTACAAATTATTCTTGATTTGGGTTACATTCATCCTAACGCCACAAAATGGCAGTTTCATTATAACTAGAAAATAGAAATGAAACCTCATGTAATTTTCGATTATAATTTAGCCTTTGAATGTGATGTTTCATCCTTAGCTAATTTACAATAGGAATGTTTTTCAATTTTTTGCAATACTATATATTATGAAGAAATAACTTTGTGTAATATTTTTCCTTATAATATTTTTATTAACAGCAACTTTTGAGTTATGTTCAATTTTAAATCGTCTTTTGTTAGATGTTGAGATATTTGCAAATAATGTCAGTAGGTTTTACTTAGGTACTGTTATAATTAAGTTTACATAACATTTTGTCGATTACATAAACTATCAAAAACAGTTGTAGAAAAAGTAAACTATTTAGTTGATTATGTTCATGTTTGTTTTGTGCAAGCGGAATTAATTTTAACACGTCGCTATTGATTTATATCGGCTGTCACAACTCATTTACACTCTACAAGATAAGATCTTTATAGAAACGAATTGATGCGGCAGTTAAACCGAGCTAACTAACCGACTTGAGAACTTATACCAACCATCCGGTTTCATTTATAAGCAGTGAGATAATATTTCACACGTTTACTGCGTTCATTTTGCAAAACTTTCAGTTCGTAGAGAAATTACTTGAACGAAGAATTTAAAAAGAGTGCGGATGAAAACTTTCTTAAAGTTCTAATTTAAATGAAATGGTACGTTGTTTGCGTACCCAATACGATTTTTCATAATACATCTCAAATATCTAATTTGAATTAATGGCTAGATTTCTGAGTAGAAACTGTACTGTAGAAATATACTAATAACTTACTCAAGTTATTAGTATATTTCTACAGTACAGTATATTTATACCTAATTTGAATTAATGGCTAGATTTCTACTCAGAAATCTAGCCATTAATTCAAATTAGATATTTGAGATGTATTATGAAAAATCGTATTGGGTTCTTTTCAAATTTGTGGCGCCAATTGATTTATTTTGCACTTTTTTAAAAAAGTTTTATTTTCGGACTTTTTTTAATGTAATTCTATTGACATTATCATAATTATAAGGAATTTATGGAAGGGAACGAGATTTAGATAAAATTGAATGAAATACAGCGTTTCAAAAAAATGGTCTCACAGGTTAAAGTGAAAGTATGCAGGTAAATGAGAAAACCTTATTAGAATACATAGAAATAAACTATTTTCTGAAAGAATAAACAATCTTATCGTAGAAGTCATCGCTTAGTATACAGGTTGTTGTGTTAACAATGGAATTTCGGGACGTTTCTCGCTATTTACCTGCAATTTCTTCAAATTGAGAAGGTTAAAGAAAGAAAAAATAATAATTTTAATTACTTTTTGTAGCACTCCTGAATACCTTTATATTATATTATTATCATCATTATTATTTTATAGACGTCCACTGTTGGACATATGCTTCCCTCAAATTTCACCATAACGACTGATCTTGCCCCATTTTGTGCCCAACCAACTCCAAGTTTTTCCGGCTCCATTCAGCATCAGCTGCCACACTACCACTCTCAGAGTCAGGATCTTAGTGTTATAAACTTATTCAAATACTTGCGGTTTTCTTCATATTATTTCAATTATTTTGGTTCTTCAGCAGATCCTTTAATTTCTGATGCGATCTCGCAGTTAAACTAGAAGTTTAACCCATTCCATTGCATTCCATTCCATTTTAGAGTGACTCGAAGCCACTCGGTTAGATTCACTGTGAGCGTGAAGTCTTATGTAATATGTAAGTCATCACTGTGAACACACACTAGTCTTGAATTGCGGTATTGAATTTTAAAAAATCCCAATCGAGTGAGAACAGATAAGAAGGAAACAAAAAGGCGACATAAACATTTCAAATGAGTTTCTTCTTTTCCTCGTTATTTTAAGGCCCACTTCCAAATAAATTTTGTTGATATCATTGAGTACTGAGAGAGAGAGAGAGATTATGCCTGGCCATTGTAGAGAACTTAAAGCACAAGTTCACTAAAATGACAACAACATCCGCAAATCAATATTGAAATTTAAACTCGCTGTTTATTTTGATGTAACATTACCTTATCTCACGCTTTACGCGGATTGGTTTTGGGCCTAACTCTGAAATTAGACTGACATGGTGGCTTTTTCGTACAGACACTTTGCCTTATTAGCTTAGCACTGTTGAAGGTACTGCAATACAGCTCAACATTCGACCTAATCAAGACCTTTTCGTAGTTTTCAAAACTAAACAAAGTGGCAAGTCCTCGATCTACTGTATGATATATTGCAGCGTGTGAGTTTTATCTACGATATTATAGTCTTTTTAGAAACCAGCCTGATAGAACTAGATTTCGTCAACCGTGAATGTGAGACGATTCTTAGGACGCTAGAAAACATAGCTTCAAGACATGGCTCAGAAGCCTAATGGGTGTACGACAGTGTTCAGAAGTGTATTATCACCCTATTTCAGACATAATACGACTGAAATTCTTTTCCTGCTTGGCTTTCAGCATTATACTAACACTGGAGTTTCAGAGGTAGTCCATTTCAGACAGGGCTAATTTTGTACACAATTTATGAGGAATACATTCAAATTCATTTGGGTACTACTATAATCTTTGATAACAATAAGTACATAATAAAGAACAAGAAAACTATTGTCATCAGGACTAAAGTAACTCAAAATATTAAGCTATAGCCACAGAGTATTAAAGACACTCTTCATTTAGATAACTGGATTTTGTTGATTCTCCTTCTAGTTCTCTTATAAATATTATAAATTTATTGTTTTTCTACATTTCTTCTTAGAAGTTAAAGCAGAAGTAGGTCAAACATTACCTTAAAAGTTTAAGTGGGTATGATTAGTTCCATAGCTGTATTATGATTAGTTCCATAGCTTTGGCTATCTTTTTAGTATTATTAATGCAAATTTTAGTATTTGTTCTAGATATTGAAGCCTAATTATATCTTTATTCCCGTAGTAACAATGTTTTTTTTCTATAATTAAGGGGAAAATAACTTTAACCTGGCAAAGATCTCTTTAACCTGTGCATTTTAACAGGAGAAAGAGAGACAGGTTAATGAGAAAACGTGGGAAAATATTGAATAACATTTAAATGGGTCGGTTGTTTAATATACTACTTAAGGGATCATAAATAGATACTAAATGTCACATTTGTACGTATGAATTGTTAAATATTTTCATACACAAACTAAAAAAAATGCGCCAGGACATAGATAACATACCGGTTACAAAATCCGATTTTGATGTCTCGATGTATATGGTAGGAAAACAGTCAGGATTATAGTACTTCTTTCTTTACAAACGTGTAACTAGATACTGTAACTATATTTTGCACTGGAACGGGGTATCATAAACACAATAGTTTTATTATAAAATTCATTAGTTTGCGAGAACAGAATATTGAGAAAAAGTCCCCGGACAAAATTTGATCATGAATAGCTCCAAAACTATTTAAACTTACAAGCCGTACTCTAAACAATCTAAACTATCATGTTATCAAGAGTTGAATTTAATTTTTTTAACTGCCTATTGGAAGTATTGAATTTTTTATTTCAGTTCAAAGTCAGACACATAGCGTTCGGACACGACAAGTTACTGAGAAAACGACCTTACAATGTTGTTTTGTACAAAACCTATCACTTTAAACTTCTTGTTATTACCAGGCCTCCCTTAGAAAAGTCTCTTTAAATACAATCACGCTCAGAACTGTACGAGCTACCTTAAAAAAAATTGTAATATCGACCAAAAACTGCCTGACAGGTTACGGCGCCACAAATATGAAAAATGGTCTATTGTGGTTTCGATGAGCTATTTGATGGTACCTACATAATGCGATGCAGAAAAACCTAAAGTGCAACATATTTCTAACATTTTTAAAAGCTTGAACTTCCCCTATTTAAAACTTTGTAAATTTACAAAATTATTTCAGTCAACGTGTAATGATGTTACAAGCCATAAGTAAAGACAATTCCCAAGAGCGGATCACTTTCTCTATCCGTGATATAGTTGCACAACTATTGACAAACGTTAATTAATTGAGGTGAATGCAAACACTATTCAGGTTAATTAGTGTTTTTAATAAAGACGTTCAATCATCGCTTTGTGCTTTCGAACACGATTCCTGCGTTCGTCTCTCTGTGCATCATAAATCTTTATTTATCTTGATCGGTATTTTAAGTCGGACACCTAGAGTCGCGGATTGGCTACGGAAGCTTGCACAGATAATTTATCGTCTAATTAAAGTTATAGTGAAACCGGCCCTTAAAGTGCTATCGGTTATTAATCCATTTCAATAAATAAATAGGGATGGTGTTAGTGTGAAAGATATGTGATGACTTGGTAATTGTTATTTAAGTATTTACCTTGGACTTGTTTTCAAAATGCTTTCTTAGGCTTCGTTTGTCTTAGCAGGTATCCAAAGAATAAATTTAATCACGATTTTTAAATCCACATAACAATATTTTCCTAAAAACATATATAATTAAGTATCGAATTGAAAAAAAAAAAATTTATTTAGACTTATGAAAATCGATGTTCTAATACGTTCAGCCCTAGATTGTAATGAGCGAATATTACCACTTAACTATTCAATCATCAGACATCCTCTTCTAATAAACTTAATGTAATTAAGAACGACGTCAATTAGTGTCACGATCGAGTCAGAATCGCAATAAAATCGATACGAGATCACTTAATCGATCGATTATTCAATAGCCCACGCGATCGTTATGTTTCGAATAGTAAGATTGTAAAAAGTAAATGTTGTACTATTTGCATTTCATTTAACAAACACGGTAAACGATCAAAGATAACGATGGGAAACTAATTGTATTGGATTTTGTTGTGAAATCTTATCGATAAACTTGGTTATCTGCATTCGTAGTAGTGACCGACCGAAAGTTTCGGTTTCGGTTTCGGCCTTAGTTTCGGTCGGACACTAATTCGTACAAATCTAATGTTACAAGATATGTAATAGGGATATCCTTTACGTGTTCTGAAGCTATTGTGATACTACTTACAGCAATGATAGATACCTACTGTGATGTTTTCATCTTACATTCTTAAAGTAATATTCAGCAGCAGCAGTCGTTGTTTCTACTAACTTCTACTTTTTTAAGTTTTGTTTTAAAACCGTTAAACATTTTTAGTTTATACCACACAAGAAGTCCAAAATAAATGTTTATTCCGTAAACGCAAGACACCAGAACAATAACTTTGGATGCATAAGTTCAGTAACAATTTATCAAAGTAGCGATAACCTAAGAGGTCTAAAAATGGTCTAAAAATCGTCATCACGACAGATGTTATCGCCTTTCGAGCAATAAAAATGTGATGAATGAACTCTCCATCAAATGTAAGAGGTCACACCATTAACCTCGGAAGTGATCACGACCGCTCAGATAAAATCATCCTGGAGTCACTTGTGGACCGATGCGAAAGGTCAGTCAAATTGTTTATGATTTTCATCTTTCTTGATCGTTATCGTGAACGGTGATGAAAGAATTGAAACTTTTGATACCTACGCTTTATAGATATTGTATTGTGTTAAATATAAAGTTTTATAGTAGGTCGTTGAAAGTGGTAGACGAATTTGTTGAAAGTTGTACGTTTAAACTGCATTTTCATATAGGTACTACTAGGTAAGCAATTCTACGTGCGATCATTTTCAATGCAAAAATTGTCGAGCAAATCTATCTTATAGATTCGCTTCACTTTTTCTAAGGCCCGTTATTTTAGGAAAATAATTAAACCTTTTTAAAACGATCCTCCATTTTAAAGCCAAGTAACGCTTATTAACGGTCTAGTTTTCATAATAATTGTATCGCATTCGATTCATCGACACAATAAAAACAACATGTATCTCATTTCGAGCCTGCTGTGATTGAAAATTAGCAATTTGTTCGATTATTATAATCTTATAAGAGAAACGTATCAATCACTGTCCAACTGTGAAACTGGGACGAGATCTATGAACAGTGGATACTTCCTATTCTGTAAGAAGTGGCTTGCAAACTCTTTTCTCTCGGTTTTCTTTTTTTGGAATCATAAGTTGTACAAAACAAATGTTCCATTCCTGTGTTTCTCATTTGTTTATCCGCAGTAGGAACATGGCCTTATTTATGTTATTAAGTTTTGTGTTTGCTCCCGCTTTGCCAAAGCATAGCTCGTTAATAATTTTCTAGAAAATTTTAAGTTTTTCCGCTTTTACTAGAGGAATACCAGAATTTTCTTTTTATATACCTACATATTGTTATAATTAGAGACAAAACTACATGACACTAGAAGTGATAATCTCATTTATGTAATAAGATATCAATAGATTTTCAACCTTAGATTTCTAAGGTTGCATTTACCTTGCTTTATGTAATGATATTACAAGTACGAGTAAGTTTACATTACAATATGCTTCAACTGTAATGAGTTTTATAACTTAAGTCATTATATTTTGTAGAGTAAATAGGTATTTTATACATTAAGCATTCTAATAGAAAATAAATTGATTACCTTCACTACGATTTGTCGAGCATGAATTGCAATAACTGGAACAGGAAACCAAAGCAAAGAGATTGATTTCTTTTATAGTTAAGATTAAAATAATATTTTATTATCTAAAACTTTCAATTCTGTCACTTAATAGAAAATAATTTAAAATTTTGCGGGTTTTTCCTTTTTGATTCATTTTAGTTTAAATCGTAGGCGTTTAGATGTTATCTTTGGTGGTTATTGGCCACACAACGCTGAGTCAACAATAAAGCCTACCATTATCAGAATCAACAACGATTTTATTTTTGAAGCACAGTCCATTACCGCGATTGTTCTAAGAGAGAATAACAGAACTGCATTATAACGTCGATGGATGTCGATCTTTACGTTTAGCTGGTAAAATGTGTATTTTGAGTCGATGCCAACGGCAGACGGTAGCCAGACTTCGGGTCGATGACCTCTTTTCGTGACTAAGCTATAATCTGTAACCTAGATTTGGAAAGTTCTATTGAATCCTTGCTTTATTTGCGTGAATCTCTTTTGGAGAAATTTTTGATCGTGATTTGATGTTTACATTAATAAGAGGGTCAGTTTTTGTTAGTCCTCCAATCCAACACCAGTTCATTAGGCATTATGAAAAATATTGTCTAAGACTAATTTTGAAATGACGATGAATATTGTCTACTATCGAATCGATAAATCATTAAACATTCTTTTTTTTTAAAAAAAAACAAAAATATAATACGAATAATTATTTTTATCATTTTAATCAACAAATAATAGAAAATTAGAAAATTAACAGAAGCATAATATTAAGAATTTTGTATCGAACAAATATATCAAATATTCACAAGAATTCCCATTTTGGATTGTAATGTTACTCTGTTCAGTAATTTAGTGTAGGGGTGAGGTATCGAGGGCAACAAACCCTCGGGGGAGTTCAGTTGCCTTAATGTATGTTAAAAATACTATTTGAGAACATTAATCGGGTTGTCTTGGTACTGAAAAACTAGCACGCTGACGAAAAAGGCTTAAAAGTTCTCAAATACAGAGCAAGTACAAGTATTTTTAGATCGTGAAAACTAATATTCAATTAGATATAGGTACATTATTAAAATGAGAACATTAGTTTGGGAGTGATAAATTAATAAAGATTATATTAAAAATAGTAATGTTTTTGTGTCTAGGCAGACGACTTAATGGGTTATTTGAAAGTATATTTAAATAATATTCCTTTAGACACAAAACATATACCTATCAGTAGTTATTTTATTAGGTAGTGTTTACAATGTGAATTTGAAAAGTGTGCATACATCTGCGGTGTCGCTTAACCACTCAACTGGGATCGGCAACCAAATTGGTTTGTTTACTTTTGCCAAGTCTGTGGCAGGAGCCAAAATTGAGCGCAGTTCTAAAATTTGTTTTGTTTACATTTTTTAATCGTCTCATATTTTACGGAGATGATATATTTTCGCTGAAAACGCAATACAGCGTCGTTTAGTAATAAAGATTTATAAAAATATAAGGTTTAATTAAAAATCTAAATTAAAAATAATTGGAAAAAAATATTTTTACAAAGGGGCTCAGACACGGTATTGATTCCGAACGAAGTCCCCAGTTTGACGATCAAGCGAATAGTGACGTTCCCAGTTGAGTGGTTAAGTAAATCAAATTTGCCGTTTCCCATTGCAACATTGTCGATTATCAGATTAACCTAAATCTTGAGAACGATTCATAATTTTTACTTCCTCAAAGGGAATGGTGCAAAATGAAGTTCATCCTTAATACTTAGGAAATATGTAAATTGGATTGACTGAGGTAGGTGTCATCTTTTCCGCCTATTATGTTATTAGGTAGATACTTTTTGTATTATATTTTCTATAATAGGTTTCTCTGCAATGATGTTCTCTTAAAGAATGTTTGGTAAAGATAGCATAGGTATACATACCTATGTGTTTTTGTTGTTACCTAAAAAAGGTATATTTAATCTCAAACGTTTCCTACGTTTGAGATTAAATATACCTGTAATATGTAACTCAATCGATCAATTCATTCACGTGTAAAAATCAACGAAAATAAATATCACAAGCAAATAATATTAAAACGAAAATGGTAGCAGATTTAACAAGAACAATAAATCGCCTGCTGACTTCCATCAGAGAAATTAGCAGAGGCGTGATATGACTGATATGACAGAAGTCTTTGTGAACCCAAATAATGCGAATGCCGAGTGCAAAAGTTTAGATAATCATAATTTTGGACCTTATACCTCAAGGAATAAGGAATGTTTTGACAGAATCTTTACCTAGTAGGTATTGGACGAAGGCAGGTGCAAATAAGAGAAAAAGCATTGCGGGTGTTTTGAACAAAGACAGTCTGGAACGCAATGTTAGCACCTGGTTCGGAATATGAGAAGGGTAAACTTGGGTCTTTACATTTTACTTATTAACGCTTGTTTTGCTTAGCCTTGAACTTCAAGTGGAATAATATAACAATTTAAAGATAATTTAAGAGAGATGGTTGTAGTTAGCGCAAAACTAAACAAAATATTTAAAGCTGTAACCACTAGTACGAACATGGTGTCATTATGATATTGGCTGATAATGTCGATAAAGAGACTACTTACTAACACGTTTAAGATTAAAATGGAAGATATATTCATAATCTTTTAATAAAAAGTGTAATATTATCTTAAGATTAAAAAGAAAAAAAAATCATTCACTACACAATCATAAAGCTTTTAACTAGCACAACATCACATAAAATATAAACTGTAAAAAAATAAGTAAGAAATCTGTGTGCATGCATTTTTGTAATTTAATATTCAAAGTCGAAACATGCATTCGAAAGTAAGATTGTCCAATTATACATACTCCCATTATGACTGCATTGCGTGATTCTTTTACTCGTTGAATTAAGCATTGTTTACCTAAGATAACGAGATGTAGAGAGTTTGGTAAGAATGTCATTTGTAAGTTTATAGATTCACAAAGACAGATTTCATAAATAATTTTAAAAGAAATAGGACATGGCAATAAAAGGAAAAAGTTCTAAAGAGGACTTGTTATTAATAATTACTTATCTTGCGGAATTTCGTCTGCGTTACTTTTAAATGTTTTATTAGATTTCCATCCTTTAACTACAAAGAAAATTAAAAAAAACTTGGTCAAATTGGTCCAGGCGTTGTTGAGTTAGGCGTTTACCAACACATTTTGCGATTCATATTTTTGTATTAGGTATATCAATAACTGGCCTCAAATTTATGTAGTTAATATTTATACTAAAATACCGGAACTTTGTACATTAAACCAGTGACACAGTTAATCATTTTCCAGGAACACTGTTTCAGTAGGTTTATAACTAAGGAAGTAATAATATGTTTTCTGGTTACTGAAGCGCATAAGACGAACTATAAAATGCTAGA
Organism: Trilocha varians; assembly: GCA_030269945.2. Lineage (NCBI taxonomy): Eukaryota > Metazoa > Arthropoda > Insecta > Lepidoptera > Bombycidae > Trilocha > Trilocha varians. Next base: position 4,800,439 of record AP028277.1, on the reverse strand, counting down.
AACGTATGAAAATATGAGATTAAAACGGGGATGATGGAATTAGAATACGTAGCACATATAACAATTTTATTTTGTTCATGCCTAAACTAGGGACTAATTATAATGATATATTTTTTTTATAAAAATCGTAGTAAGTTCCCTTTTAGTAATTATGTAAGTGATGTAGATAACCGCGAGTGTTTAAAGAAAATATAGAATTATAATTTCCACAATATTTTTTTATGAATTGCTAGGTAAACGAAAATGCGGCCCACATTATGGTCAGTGGTAACCACTAATTGTTTACAATGTCAGGATATCACACTGACAAAGTGATTGTACAACTGTTACTGTTTGTTACTGTTGTTCCTTAATAAAAAAATAAAATAAAACAACTAATTTAATAATTGTAATCTTATAAAATGGAATTTTATGAAACGCATATCAAAACAAAACACGATCTGTAACTGTCTTAAATTTCTTTGATTGCAACATTTAGATATTTTATAATGTTGTAATAAAACATTCGTAACGATACGATTATGGTCCACCGTCCAAAGTGTACTATTACAGGCTATTCGATGTGAAGGTCTGTTCAGGAAAATCAATAATTTGTAACCTAGAATAGGCTTTTATCTGACCGTGGTCAGAACTACAAATCACTAATGTAAATCACATGGTTTTTATTTTGTTAATCACAGGCTACCTTCGAGGTCAGACTTTCTCACTTTTTAAGCGACTTTATCTTCTTTCGTTAATCAATGATAAAGTCGGTTTCTTTTTAAGAATTTTCTAAATAGTTTCTTTCGAGCAACCTTGCTTGAGGTAGAAACAATATCTTGTAGCTAAGAATTTAACTAAAATATTATGAAATAAATATGAATCCTTGGTAAACATGTAGATGCAATTTCTCTTTGGACATTAGCATTTTTTTCAAATTAATTCTAGAACATTTCGATGCTCTCTTACTACTTATTTAATACACACATTCAAATATAGTACAGCTAACAGATTAACAATTTCTACTGTCCACATTAATAATACGAGCCGCTAAGTGTTTATAATTTTACAAAGTTCGTGAAAGTGTAATAACGTTCTAGAACAACGCGCCAACTTAACGTATTGCCTTTCATTTGAAACGAAGCGACTTTTCACCGACGAACGATAAAGTTACGAAGTCTCTCATTACGAGAGAGATATCATTAGCTCACTCTCATTATCTCGTATCGTTTGTGGACGAAAACCGCATAATTCAGAAATGACAAGACATTAGATGGATTTACGGTCGGCCCTCGTGTTTTTGATACACAACACCGTGTCTCAGATGCTATCCGGTTGGAAGTATAATTGACTTGACTATCAATATTATGATCGTTTGTTGTAGATACTTTATTAAATTGTCGTCTTTAATTTCTTAAATAAATTTAACTTGTGATTAAGAAACACCAACGAAATATAATAGCGAATAGCACTTGTCTAGCCCATGTGTGCGGTGCTAAATCTACAAATAAACTTTGAAGTGCGCATCTAATACAAGCTGCTATTATATTTCCTTTTATATGGCATTTATTACTTTCCGGTGGCCGGCTTTACCATAAACTTATTCTATAAACGTTAGTGGCATGACAATAATAAACATTTGAGTGAACGTACACATTCGTGTTCAAATAAGATCTCTAGATTTACTAGCCCACTCCTCTTTTTTTATTTCCTTTCTACTGTTTTAGTCAAATTGACCAGCCAGAAACTATAAAGCTTTCGTCGTCGTAATCGTGTTAATATTTGATATAGTTTAACTGTTCTCTATCTGTTCTATTAGTATCTTATTTGACTATACGTATGTACCTACGATTGGTATAACATTGCGTGCTTCGTATCGTAAGCACAACATACTATTGTATTTAAACTGTTGTATTGTAATTAAACAATTTACTCTCCGGCGTTCGTTCCCTACAATAATTATAATTATAGTTGTGTGGAGGCGGACGTCTTAAATGTGTACGTTTGTTTATGTTTTTAGCTTGTACAGACGTTGTTTTGTGCATTAGAATTTTTATATCGAAATTGACGACGTATCTGTTTTAATTGTATGTTTAAGAACAATTGTATAAACTATAATTTTATTACACAAGTTTATGAAAGGTTTTGTTCCTATTATTTTTTTCCTGACTTGAATTTAGTGAAGGTATTTTTTTTGACATTATTTACTTTTTATTTGAATTCGTTTCATATAAACGAACCGTTTTGCTTCCAAGTTTAGAAAAAAATAAGTGTCTAACTGAGCTACTTTTTTAACGACAAAGATTTATAAGATATACCTACAATATCTGTATTCTTACTTTAAATTGCATGTTTCATTTAAGATCATACACAAGCTATCATAATCTATTGAACTTGTAAAGCTGTTTTTGCGTAACTCCCGATGCGTAATTTTACGCAATTTGCGGGCGACCAAGACGCACGTGCTTCGAACACAAATCGATTCCGAGTTAAATTATAAACTTTATTTACAATGAGCTAGTGTTCATATTTCAATGTTTTATCTGGAACCTACCGCAAGGAAGTATCACGTGTAACCAACGATTAGGAGATAAATAATGAGTCTAAACATAAAGTTGGTAGTCTGGAAGACATTAACTGATTCCGTTAAGCTGGCACAGGGCGGTTTTAATGCTCTCTAAAAGCGGATTATGTACTACAGCTCTGAGCCTGAAAGCTAAGCTTGTTTTTGTGACTATGATCCCACTGTGTTTGTTCTTGTTAGTATTTCTGTACAAAGTTGTATTACGCTTTAGTAAGACATAGGTACAAGGATTTACAGAGAATATAGTGTATTTATAAGTTGGCGTTTTCTAAGCGGTTGAAACTTGGATACTTACTTGGATTAGAAAAGAATCTTAAGATAGTATCTTTCGAATTTTCTACGTTAACGCATCCCAAACTGTTGAACACCAGTAACAACGAAAAAAACTTCAGACAGATGCAAAGAAATTAAAAATTGCACGATGATTTTAACTAGACGTTAGACCGGCTCTGAGTACACTCTGAAGATTGCAGAGCGCGATAAGTCCTCCCCACTTATAAAAGCGACCATTTGCGCTTCAAAACTTGGACTTTAACACGATATCTACGACCAGATATGACTGCCTCGACTTGTTTGAAAACTGACTTGTTGGAAATATTATGCAGACTTTATGTTCGACTGTTGGATTCTATTTATTGAAATGCTGTAGGATGTGAACGCATTTGTGACGACATGTCTCTTCATGTCTTGGTTATTGAAAATGAACATTTGCACCGGTACTGGTTTATAGGTACCTACATGTGTATTTTTAACTTACTCTATTTATTGGTAGATTTTTATCGTATTTTCAACCTAATCACTTGTATTTTGGTCGATTTAAAATTACAAATTTTCGTGTAAGATGACAGTCCGTAAGCTTTTACGGACTTTTTTAAAGTCGAAAATTTCAAGGTATTTATAGTATAGGAGCTAGCAACATTTTTGAGAGAGCATTTTAGTATTGCCAGTTTTTATGTATGTTATTTCTCACACACTCCCGGACGTCATACGGGCAGTCTGGCTGCTGCTAGTGGTTGCGTTTATCAGTGCGCATCATATTTGTGCAGGTAGAAAACTGATTTTTCAAATCATTTTAAGACATTTTATTTCATTTGTATTATGTTTATTGAACTTTTTGCTACATGAATTTATTATTGCCAGACATGTTAGGTGCTGTTTAATTAGTGCCAGACGCTAATTCTGAATGAAAAAAAAAACATTTTTTCAAAGTATTTCAGTATGGCTGAAATTTTTACATTATGTTATTTAAGCATCTACAAAACGAAATTTAATTTGCCAGACTGTAATTCGATTGTTAAACAACAGCCAGATCGATCTAAAGTTGAAAATTTATTTTAATTAAATCTTTATATACAACTCTTTAAGGGACTGAATATCAAAGTTATGGCAAATTAAATTTATTTTTGTAGATGCTTAACACGTTCACTGCGAAACATTTTTTAGTGTACTTTCAGCTGGTGCGTCAAGAGGTCATCTTGGCACATAGAAGACTTTCCTGCCGTGCATCGTGTGGTCTGATTGACCCTCAATCGTTTCTGTTTTAATATGGGTTTATTCAGTACCTCATATTAGTATAGGAGCTAGCAACGTTTTCGAGAAAGAATTTTAGGTCAGCTGATTTTGTGATATGTCGTCCTTCTTGCACTTTCGGTTAGAATCTGGGCTATCTGGCTGGTGGTAGCGGTTGCGTTCATTAGTGCGCATCCTACCTGTCCAGGTAATAATCCTGGATTTTATAAATATTTTAGAAGGTGTAATTTTTTATTTTTTGTTTTTAAATAAGTCTACCTGACATACTTTTTTTATTGCCAGACATTTTTGACAATGCTAACTATGTGCCATACACGATTTTTTTTTTTAAATTAAAGTTTCAAAGTATTTTATAACGTCTATAATTTTAATATTATGTTATTTAAAGATAAGAAAAACTTAAAATAAACAAAATCATATTTGTCACCGTTAATGGTCCAACCGAAAGTCATTGGAGATAAAGATGTTGGATGTTTTGAGTGAGCATTTCTCCAAATTTTCGTCACGTAACGAACCCTCAATAAATGCTGTTGCAATTCCGCTTTACAGGGTGGCAAACTGGATGAATCAAAGTTTCGAAATTTTTTGCCAGCCAGATAGCCCAGATTCTAACCGAAAGTGCAAGAAGGACGACATATCACAAAATCAGCTGACCTAAAATTCTTTCTCGAAAACGTTGCTAGCTCCTATACTAATATGAGGTACTGAATAAACCCATATTAAAACAGAAACGATTGAGGGTCAATCAGACCACACGATGCACGGCAGGAAAGTCTTCTATGTGCCAAGATGACCTCTTGACGCACCAGCTGAAAGTACACTAAAAAATGTTTCGCAGTGAACGTGTTAAGCATCTACAAAAATAAATTTAATTTGCCATAACTTTGATATTCAGTCCCTTAAAGAGTTGTATATAAAGATTTAATTAAAATAAATTTTCAACTTTAGATCGATCTGGCTGTTGTTTAACAATCGAATTACAGTCTGGCAAATTAAATTTCGTTTTGTAGATGCTTAAATAACATAATGTAAAAATTTCAGCCATACTGAAATACTTTGAAAAAATGTTTTTTTTTTCATTCAGAATTAGCGTCTGGCACTAATTAAACAGCACCTAACATGTCTGGCAATAATAAATTCATGTAGCAAAAAGTTCAATAAACATAATACAAATGAAATAAAATGTCTTAAAATGATTTGAAAAATCAGTTTTCTACCTGCACAAATATGATGCGCACTGATAAACGCAACCACTAGCAGCAGCCAGACTGCCCGTATGACGTCCGGGAGTGTGTAAGAAATAACATACATAAAAACTGGCAATACTAAAATGCTTGTTTTCCCGACGTTGGTAGCTCCCGTACCATTATGCTTTATAAAATACGATATAGTAAGGGAAATAAAAAAATAGGTACACTTTAATTGTTGTATAAATAATGTTGAACTTCCTTCGTCAAATATTGTTAATGTTATTCGTTGAAATATGAACGAAAATTTGATATTCCGTCCCGTCGATAACCTGGACATAGGGGTTCCCACTTCCTGTTCTAAGGGAAGGGGAGATAACACGCGTAAACAACTGACCACGATTTTACCCCATTTTAATAATAATAATTGACATCGTATTTTATTTCTTAATCACGAAAATGGGCTATTACCAATTTTTTTATTAAATGGATACCCAACACTATACAGATATTAAACAGTTCACTTAGGAAGTATCGGTTTTATCAAATTTTACTTAAAGTAATTAAAACAATAAAATAAAAAAATGCGAGTTTATGGTATTTATTGCTAGGAATATAATGTGTGGCCTGTGTTAAAATGGCTTACCTAAAACTTGACTATTCTTTTACATAGTTCAATCCAATGCTTAGGTACCTATTGCAGAATCCCAGAATAAAATAAAAAATTTAATGCTATAACATCTCCAATACTAATGGACAGATTCTATCACATAAATGTAGAATATAAGTAAAGAAGAAAGAGGTTTTATTTTAAGTTTTGGAACACTTTAATTTATTTAGTTTGAGGTCAGGTGACAGTTTACGAAAAGACGTGAATGAAGATGAATATTGTAATTTACGATTAAAGATTAAAAATAAATAAACGAACAGCTTTCAATTCCTACATAAATGTTTAGTTTGATAATAATATAAAGTGCATCTTTAAAAAACTGTTTATTAGTTCCCTGTCCTATATTCCGAATAAAATACACGGAAATCATTTACAGTTCTTTATGGTTCTTTCTTTAGTCACAAGTGCTTTGATCTCTTAAACAACAAAGTTAAAACAAGAACGCGTGTCTTTTTAATTTAAAACAACATAATGGATATGGGACATAAAATTTGGTGTAAAATTTCGCTAAATCAAATACAAAAACACGATCAGCCATTACCGTTTTTAACTTTCGCCAATTTATTTGTTTGAAAACTGCGAATTTTATCGATATTTTACGTTTCATGCTGGATCATATTGGCATGTTTAGTGTTCGCTCTCGGACACGATAAGAAAGTATCAGTTTGCATTTGCTGTTATTGTTGATTTATGACGAATACATTCCGTTGTCTATGCTTTGAATTTAATTAACGAACAACAGATAGGCTATACCAAACCCATATGGCTGCTGGTTGGGATCAGACCATGTCTCAGAAAACCTGATAAGTAGCAAACAAGATTTTTTTAATTTAGAATTTGTCGTCGAGAACGAAATATGATAATAGATACCTACCTGGAATAGTAAAAAAACTCACCGCAGTTAAAAGCTTATGAATAACTTATAGAACGGATGATCGTAGGTAATATAGTAATGGGTATCGATTTTAACTTCATTACAAACTTGTATTACTGGCACTTATTTCAATATCTTCTCGTTTTATTCTCCATTTCCGTTGCAAATTACCTTGAGAACGTAATTTAAAATTCAGAATATAGGTACATGTGAAGAACCAAAAGCACCGCATCTAGTTACTGATTAAATGAATAGGTATTGCCTATTAGATATTTTGTGTGTTCTATATTACAATTTTGATATTAATTCCTAAATTAGCCTAGATGTAATAATGTCTATGTTCTAGCCTAATGATTTATTCGGTCAAATGAGTAACGTATTGACTGTATTTTCTAATAGTTATAGTTTTTCAGGATCTTATTAGATTGAATTTAATGACGTTTCAGGGAGCCTATTTAAGTCATAATTATTTTAGTTTTTGTCTTTCTTTCACCACTGTAAGGAAAACTCTTGGCCCAGACCGTGTCTAATGTTATTATTTTTTGTTACAGGGTGCCGAACGCGCCGAAGAGCTGCATCGCGGAAATCTTCAACGGCGACGTCACGGACGGCAGCCCCAAGAAGAACGGTCTCTCCCGTCCACGTGTCGTCCGCGATACCCCAACGCGCCCACGAGACACACACTCCAGACTTTTTGGACAAGTTCGTATTTCCTTAAATTACCTCTAGCTATTAGAATTAGGTTCACTTCGAAGGAGATTTTGGTTTACAGTCGAATAAGAATTACAGACCATTTCAAAATATCACTGGTTAAAACAGTAAAGGATAACAATTGACGTATCCTTATTAAAAAAATATATGCAGATATTTTCGGGATGTCTACTACCTACACTTGCCATTGGGCAAGTCTATGCCCTTTCCACTTAGGAGACAGTAGATACAGAACAAATGTAAATCAGTTTCTGGCACCTTGAATTTAAAGAACCGAGCGGTAGATGTCGATCATAAACTTTGGTGGTATCAGGAGTGCCCTCATTTCCGCTTAAAACTTTCAAACCCGAAAACACGTAAATCCAAGTTTAGGTATTAATCTTTTTTAGTATTTATAAGTTCCTAGTGGCGCAAGCGTGGGGTACATTTTTGGTTATGCGTGGATTATGTGTATGATACACTATTCTCTCTCACGGTAAAATGAACAGGACTAAAGACATGGTATCAGATGGAATATATTAATTAATTGTTCTCCTTATCACGTGATTTCAGTCAGCGAGCAACGGACCAGTTTCCCCATTGATCACCGACACCATCCGCAGCAACATTCAGTTTGGAGACTCTGAGATGAACGGTGGCAGCCCCAGCCACTCTCCAGCCAAGATGAACGGAAGCGCGTATTCGACACCCAGCCGAGGTGAGAGGGAGCCAGCCGAACACTGTGAGTTTGAACTTTATGTAGGCACGAAAAGGCACGGCATAAACACGGAACAAGGGGACTAATAACAAACATACAAAACGTAGTATTATGAATGTAATTACTTAAATTTTAATTTCAATTTTCAGAATTTACTTATTGATAAAGTCAACGTTTTGATGTTTTTCGCTCAATCATCTCAACATGATTGTGCGAAGAAAACTCACTCTGCATACAATAATTCACACATGCACGCTAGGATAATATGCTTCATAATTATACAAACACACTAACTGACATTCTCTCCAAGTGTATCGAGACATTAATTGTCTATAACTGAATTAAACCCACAGAAATGGCTTTGCTTAAAAAGGTGATGGTGTAAAAACCAAAGTATTAACGAAATTGAAGCAATTAAAACATCATGTCAAAAACAAAACGCAACAAAATCAATACTTCGTGCTAGGTAGGTTATTTATAAGATCGAATGAAAACCGATTGTTCTCTGAATGATCAGCGTCATACACGCCACCGAAGAGGAATCCAGTGACCGGTGACGGAGTGCCTCTGACGCCGCCGCGTCGCCGTCATCCGGCCGCCAGCCTGCGAGGTGCCGACCACTGCTTAGACGACCCATACTTTACGTATCAACTCTTAGAACCCCAACCGACCCATCGATATTACACTCGCGATTGGCCACCGCGTCCGGCCAACTACTATGTTGAATCTACAACAAAGCCTGCTTTAAATATTCGTCATACGCCATACACTCTACTCGGTTTGAAAACCGATGATCCTGAAAAAGACCACCCTGTCATTGATCCCGATTCGTTGTCCCCTCAACCAGTTTTGGACAGACATTGGCCGCCTTTCCCGGCTCAACATTATCTCGAACCTTCCGAACATAAAATTCCAAGTCATCCCTTACCACCATATGCTTTTGTCGGCATGACATCAGCTTTAGGCGAGAGGCCACAGCCAGACTATAAGTACAACCCCATCCCGACTTTGGATGGAAAAATTGATCCTTTTTTGGTTGCAAATTGCAATCCACCTCCGACACTGTTTAAATATGAACGTGACGCCATGATACCAGATATGACGTTGTTACAAACTCCCATCGTTCCGGGTCCCCACACTTTGACAGGTTTCCCACCAATATTCCACAAGTATGTCCCCGGGTACCTGTTTAGTGAGAAACGGCATGGAGAAGACTTCAATCCAAAGACGTACTTTGTAGATTATGTTCGCCGAAGAGAGATGGGTGGGTGTTCAATTTAGACTGAAGGAATGCCTTGCACATATTTGATATCGTGAATTACATTCAATCGTAGTTTTGCATTTATTTTACTTTGCTATTGAAAAGAACTGTAAAACGATTCCTTCAAGTCATCGAATTAAGCACTCACCATCTATTATTATTTGCTGTTTAGTGTCAGCATTGTACTCGTAGTATACGAGTACAATGCTTTAGGAACTGATGTACTTTTAGAATTGATTAATAGAGTATGTTCACTTTAATGCTTTGTTGTTGTGTATTGTATTTTGAAATCGGTGTTTGTATTTGTTACCTTCAATATTATTGGTTCGTTTCGCCTGCTACAATAATATCTTTATTTAAGTAACATTAGGTAGGTATTTCCGATTTGTGAACAATATCGTAGATCGTAATTCAATAATTGATTTCTTTTAGAAGTTGCTGTCCGAATTCTATGCATGGTAATGTTTTATTTAACTCTTGCAAGATTGTCTTTATTTTCAAACTACGTAATTTTCTAAATTTTATCACTTTTCTATTTTAAAACTAGACGAGAGTTGTTTTTAGAATCAGATTAGCGACAATAGCTTGGACATCCTTGACTCTCAACTAATGCATTATGATTTGCCGTTTTCAGAAGGCAACCCCATCACCGGTGACGGTTACAAGTCGATGAACGGGCAGATCAACACCATGACGTCGATAAATGGCACAAGCAACATCATCTACTACAATCGCGTACCACCAGGCGGTTACTCATCCGGACTTTGGTAGACTACGAACCGACAACCCACTACCTACCCACCATGACGTCTAAAACGCAAACCATTTCGAACCTAACTTCTTTATCAACAAAAAGTTTCCGCGTAATTCTTAATGGTTTGCGCTTAAACTAGGCATTCATTGTGCAAAATTCTAGGAATATTGTATTGTGAATGGCTGGTTTAAATATATCGGGTGATATAATATCGCCGTTAAACTGTCTTAACAGCTGCAGTCCTGTAATACTCTTGGTTCCTCATTCTTGCTTGTAAGACACTAAATAGTTCGCTAAATTATAGCATTTTTAAAATGCACCTCGCCTGTAGATCGGTTTAAAATTGTATCGCGAGAGTGAGGTACCTTCTCGTTTCATAAGAGTATAAAGTATTTTAAAATGCATTTATTTCAATATTTCTATTCGTTTATCGACTAAATTCGAGTAGTATTGGCAAATTTTAGTAACGCAACAGTGCACGTCGCGTCCGCAAGATCCGAAAAGGGTATATGTTGTTAATCAAATCCTTAGCCTGTCCCAGTAACGATTTCATTCGAATAATTTAGAATAGAATTATAGATATTTTTGTAATAATAATTATTCGATAGTATAAAGACATTAATAACAGTGTATAAACAAATGACGTCATAGTCTACGATTGAAAATTTTGCGAGAAAATTAAATATAATATACTCTTGGCACTTAACGATTATGTTTTCCAATGATATTGTGAATTAGGAGTGAGGAAACGTATCAGCAATATACCAAAACTAATAGTGCCTTGATTGGAGATGCAATAAAATTCTTTAAGAATTGTACGTTTGCGTAGATTGAAACGTACACAAAAATATTGAATGATTATATTATCTATATTTAACAGTATAGAAATAGTAATCATGCGGCACTCAGACTAAAATGTATCGGGCAAATAATTTAAAAACTAACTATAATTTTTGCGAAACTATTTTAATTTTAAGTCCCTAATATCGTTTGTTAAATTCATTTTATCGTAATATTATAAAGATTTTTTTTTATAAATGCATTTATTTCCTTTTTTATACAAGTTTAATTTTTCTTAGTTTATTTTCTACTCGTTTAGTATTATAAAGTATAAAGGATTTGATGGTAGATTATCTGTTAACAAAGAGTGAATGTAATGCAGTGTTTTGTGTAATCTATGTCTTAGAGTTGCCAGCGTAAAAAAATAAAATTGGCATAAAAGTGTATTGATTTGTCTTGTATGTTGAGAATAGTTAAGACGAGTAGTAAAATTAAATAGTAGAAGTAGCATAATAAGCATATCAACTTGGTAAAAATACGTTTTAATGTTTCTAACTTCGTTATCACTGGCCTAAATGTAACAATGTTAATAGATAATAACCATTATTTCATAATAAAGTTTTTTTTATTAATTTAATAAGTCGTTTCATTTCTTTCTCCTACACATAGTTTAAGTGCAGTAATTAATTTGAAACCTTATTAATCTTCTTCTTTAGCTTGAGCTAAAGGTTGACCTTATCCCATTCAAATGGGATCGGCGCAAAATGTTTTTCTCTCCATTCATTCCTATTCTGACAGAAGTCCTCTGTCACGCCGTAAATTTTCATATCTTCTTTCACGCAATCCAAACGAACCTTATTAATCTTAAAAAAATAAAGAAAACATTCATGAGATATTAAAAAGATTATTTTAATAATTAATATACAGTAAAATTCTAAACTTTATAATTAAAAGTCAAACTTAAATAGATAACAAGTAGGGGTGTGCGCATATCGTTCGAATCGAATCGAATAATTCGTATTTCGAATAGTCACAATAATCACACAAACAAAAAACTCAAAATCTGACATCTAGCCCATTTAAGATATTATCTACAAAATACAAATTCTTGTTCTATTTCCGGTGCATTGTCGTAGTCTAATTCGATACTATTCGAAATTCGACGAATATTCGAAACTTTTTGAATATTAATATTCGATTCAGAACGAATAATTCGTTAGTTCGAATTATTCGCACACCCCTAATAACAAGCAAATATTTTGAAAACAATGTTAGTCATAAACCTTGAAGACTGATTCATGAATCTAAGCTTTCTTCAGCTTCTAAATTAGTTTTCTTACTATTTTTCTTGTCAGTTGTAGGGGATTCAATTTCAAATGTAACTGGACCGTCATTCTGTATGCTGACTTGCATGTATGCTCCAAATAAACCATCTGAAAATTATGTGCAATAGGATTTATAGCAAAACTATAGAATTTCTTTCAAAATATTCAGAGCTTAAAATTTTAGATACTATCTCACAAAAAAAATTGCCATCTCAGTACAAAATGTTTGATTTATTTAGGTTATAAATAGGGATTTTGTTATAGGGTGACATAGTCAGAAAATGACAAAGCCTCAAATAAAGATTAGAAAAAAAGGTTATAAATGTTGTGGCGACTGGCGACCAATAATAACGCGCGAGATCCTGAATCGCAGTTAAGACATTTGCAGAAGACATTTGACCCCCCCACAACTGGTGACCCCGACGTGTGGGGATAGATGGTATTAGGCCAAAGGGAGATCTCCGACCGGGCGAGATATTGTATGACCTGTCAGGACCAAGCTCCTGGTAGTAGATTTCAGATATTGTATATATGCGATGATTTCTGCAAATGTCGTAACTGCGATTCAGGATCTCGCGCGTTATTATTGGTCGCCAGTCAAAACAATGTAATAATAAGGTTCTTAGAAAGACTGAAAGATAATTAGTAGTAGTAAAATAATGCTCTTAGATTTTATTAAGAAATTGTTATTGGAACAGACCTTTAATTCTATCAGGTACATATGCATCTCTTAGCATTTGAAGGAAATTTTCATAGAACTCTTTAGATTTATCACCAGGCATAGCATTGTGGAAGTCCGGCTTACTACCCTGAAAGTTTAAGAACATTTTAGTAAAATTTGAATACAGATTACTGTACTGATTTTTACAAATAAATTATAACTGTAATTGTAAAGATATTAAGTACTAGCTGGCCCGCGCAACTTCGTCTGCGTCACAAAAAAATCACAGGTATTTTCTCACCATTTAAATTAATTTAATTCTTAACATTAAACATAACATTTTAAAACCAAAGTCAGCTCAATCGGCCCAGCTTATATAACTTCAAAGGGTTCTTATGCTTTCTCCAATAATATACAGGTTTCCTGACAATGTTTTTTTTTTTCAGAGTTTGAAGCAGTAAAATTGTGATGTCACATAAATCTTTAAATTCTGTAATAATTGAAATCAATACTCAGCCTTCCATATAGATGGTAAAACCCACAACAAATTTGACTATAATATACATAAAAAGAAAGTACAGTAATGTTGTTAACTTTTTGCTGATTAATAAAATAAATGCAGAAAAAATTAACTATTTTCTTTAAAACAAACAACTCACCTTCCAAGTATTGTACAATGTGAATTGACTCACACAGAGTATTTCATATTGTTTGTCAACCACAGTGTTCTTCCATCTCTTGCCTGATTCATCATCAAATAACTTAATGCTTAAAATCTTTTTTGCTCTGTAATTGTCAAAAATATTCCAATAATAAGTAAAAAGTTGGCAGGCCCACAATGGAATTTAACATTTTTGAATACGCAGAAAAATTGTGACTAAATAGTGACCAATACTACATAGATAGTGCTACTGAACTTTAACAGATATTCAATAGTCCATACATGCTTGATAACTTTACGAAAAAGATAGCAGGCACATAAGATCAATTTGATTTATGTTTCAAAAAATTGTGTTTAATTAGTGATTAATAGATACAATCTTTCAAAAGTAATGATCCTCTATAACACATTATTACACTTCCTTTGTGAACTGCGCAGGAACTTTGATTACACCTACTGGAATCACAGAGCAATTTACTGGTAGGAATATGCTTCTTGCCCCCTTGAGCCCAGTAGTGGGCAGGAATGGGTTGTTACAGTACAGTACAGTACAGTATAATATTGGAATTGAGAGAGCAAAATGTTATTTGTGCTGTGGAGTATTGTATCGAGGGCTCGATACACGAATTCATTTAGTTTTCGTGCTTGGTTCACTGTAGCAAGCAAATAAAATTTTAATACTTACAAATATTCTGCATCCTTTTTCGTATCATATTTGGAAATGCCGATGAGTATGCAAAGACCTCTTTCTATGCTACTTATTAATTCACCGTTTACTGAAGGAGAAATTTGGAATTTAAGCAACACGAACCTAAACCATAGTTTTTTTGGTGTTGTTTTTACTAATGAAATAAATATCATGAAACTTTCAAAGGCTAAAAATTGTACTAGTGGAAAATGGCACTCGACGATTAAGAGTAGATACAGTTGGTGGAACCAATTAAAAAAGAATGAATAAAATACTTTTCAAACAAAACATAACCTCAAATATAGCAGTGTTACATACCGGAGACATTTGCTTGAACTACTCGCTGTATTATTGCCTTCATTTTTTATGTAATTGTCATAATTATGTACAACTATAATATTACAATTCTAACTAGTTAAAACTTAAAATTCAATTCCATTAATAATTCAAAATAAATAAAACACTTGTTTTGAAAGTATTGACGTTTGACGTTAGTAAAATTTCTGTTTCAGTATTTTGTCATATTTGACTTTTGTCTGTTTACTAGTGAAAAGACATCGTACCAAAGATAGATACAGAAGTCACTCCTATTATTCGTATTCGAGCTATAGACCAATAATTTTACTTCAAAACAGAGGTATTAACCTCTGCAATTATTATAATAGGTTCCGTGAGTAATCAAATGCTTAAAAGTAAGGAAATGATTAGGGATGGCAAAATAATACTCTGATTTAATTCCCGGAAAAGCCGGTAATCATGAATTGGAATTTACAAAATAAGAGAAGAAAAGTCAAGAATCTCTAAAAATACATTAAAGAACTAAATTGTACTCTTGCATCGTAATAACTCGATACTTTCCATAGCTTGCCCGCTAAATATTATGGATTAGTTTAAAGTTACTTTTTTGAGACTAAAATCGTTATGATTATTAATTTGAGTTTTTGCTATTCAACAACAGATGGCGTTAAAACACTGTTAAACATAGTGGAACAGCAGATTCAAGTTTAAGAATGTTTATAATATATTATTTTTATATCTAGGTAATATTGAATGTCTTTGTTGAACACCTATGACCACAGACCCCTATGACTTCATTGAAGTTCATAGCAGCTCACTTGCAGCTGGCGCTACTAACTCCACAGTACTATGTTACAAAACATTTGAAACCACCATTTTGTGCAACATTTGAAGGTTCAATGAACTTTTTTGAAAGGCAATCACAATTTTGAGACCTAATAAATATCTACTGTTGTATACTGACAAACAACATCGACTCCCAAATCCGGTAACGATGGGTTAGTGAGTTATTAACACCCCGATTCCAACGGACCTAATCAGGCCACCAGTTCATCGGTTTTAAAATATTTTATTGCTAGATAGATAAACGAGCCTACGGCCCACCTGATGGTAACCGGGTTTTAAATTGCCTCCTAGGCACCTAGGTCTTTCCTGATTCGATTACTCCAGACATGCCAAGCATAGTCCTCTCCTCTTCTCTTCGAATTATTGAATTCTTATAAGGTCAACGTTTTGATCCCCAAATCTTCAGACTTTCGTCTTGATGCAATGCATTTTTCGAAACCAAAGAAATAAAACAACGAAATCGAATAAGAAAGACTAGATTTTTAATGAATCAGATAAAAAAGCACAAAATACATTTTCAAGGCATAATTTACAAAAGAAGCGTTGTGCCAATAAAAAATATCTTAAGCCTTAACAATAATACTTCTTAATGAAATATTCTTATGCTTTTACAACATTTTCAATTAGTTTCTAAGCATTCGATTTTTAAATACCTATATTTCAGGTATGCGAGAAAGAGATAAGACCTAGGTTTAATAATTTTATTTTACGAAAATGTAAATTGTAGGAAACAGACTTTATTCAAAAACTAAAACTATTAAAATTAAATTATTGAGACAACAGGAATGCTTACACTCACTAAATTAAAAACTAAAAATACACCTAATAATTGTAAAAACTTAATTTTAATTTTGAATAATACTTTTATGACTTCTATACTGAATAAACGAAAAACAATAAGTTTAATGAACACAGTTTTTGGTAGTCTGTGCAGAGTTGAACTAAATAAAGACTACTAAAATTAAATGCACACTGTTTTAAAATATGACTAAACATTGTACACTATTGTTAAAAAAAACATGCCTACACTAACAGTATTGAAATCAGGAGAAAAATGAAAATCTAAAGTTATAACACTTTTTATTCAAAGCTCTACATTAAACATGTAGTTCTATGAAAAAGTACTTACACGATTTTTTTACAATTAGGTTAAGGCATCAAATACGTCCAAATCAATTTAAAATAAAAAATATTCAGTGTATACCTTGACTTATTTATATGGCTTAATTTTAAAAAAACTTAATCTTGCGTCACTTCTATCTGATTTAATATATGTTATATTTTAGTTCGGAACCTTTACAAATCTAGGTTTGGATCTTTGAAAAAGTGTAGGTAATTTATTGCAGATTTTTTATATATCTTTAAGCCGTTACAGTCATCTCACATCGACCTAGTGCTGTATTAAAAATAAAGAATTCTAAGTAAAAAAAGAATAATTCTAAAAGTACAAATATACGCTAAAATGCTACATAGCCCCTTAATTTCAACCTCACAACACGTTAGAATTATAGTAATGATTTAATAATAGCCACAACATTTTTATTTAAGACACTGATTCTCATATATTAACATTAAAACATCGCAATGAACAATGAATTAAATATAAAATGTCATGAAAAAAAACTATCTATGAAAGTATTAACGTTAATTCAAATATTATGCCTTAAATTATAGACTTTCTAAAAAAACATCAATTTTTTTATAAAATAATAAATAAGAGATCTCTATATCCGTCAGCCTGAATGAAAAATCTATAAACTAATCTAATCACAAAATATCTGAATTTCAGAATTCTCAAAAACACCTAGCCACACTTAAAGCAGCGACTTTTATGTCTTATTTTTGTGTAAATTGCCATTCTAGGGCATGACAATGAACAATTGAACATCAAAATTAACAAAAATAATGGTGATTTTGCATCTGTGTTCAGTCCTTGGGTTCTACTTTAACCTCGACTGGTTTGAGATGGGTAGGATGGACACCGTACAAGCGAAGGTGTTCCATATACCGCCTCTTATTCTCAGGGTTGCTCATCACCGATTGAATGTACTGCGAAGTTTCCTTCTGCAAGTCAATGATCTTCTGTTGGATTAATTTGTTCTTCTGCATGAGAGCTACAGTCTTCCAGGCGAGTTCTAAGATGACGCGGTTCTGGGCAACCTTGTCGACTACTGGAGGTGGTTGCCATGGCGACGAATTAGAGTCCTCGCTGGTGGACGGCGACGGGATTCTTTGGAGGCGTTGAATACGTCTTGCCTCACGCAGTCGTGTTACGTGAGATCCTGCAAAGAAAAGAAAAACACATTTAATAATAAGTTGAAGGTTTTAATCAATTAAAATAGGTATTTCTTGTGAGAGCTCGTAATTAAGTATTTTGTTCCAAGTGTAAGAAAAATGTGAATGATTAAAACAGTTAAATTTGGAAAGATAAAAATATTTCATAACAAAATGATATCACATGTTAAATCCATTCAAATCTTGAATTTAAAATCGCATAATCTTGAAATTTTTTTTCGAAAACGTGACACGATCCTCGACTTGTTTACTTGTTATAAAACCTTCAAAGAATTATTGTACCTACATAATGAAATATCTATTGGAAACAAACATAAGTTTATCAGCACGTAGCTCACGTGTTGGTGACGCACGTACTATTTCGGTATAAGATAACTGATAGTTAAAAACAGTATAACATTGGTGCATTAATGCAGGTCGTGTTTTAAGAAATTTTTCAAGTCTTTCCTGTTTATAATTTGAGCAATGCTCATAAGCGAAATTAACTCGATATTAGAAATATCTGACATCTTTAAACTTAAAATTTAACCTTAAACTTTAGAGTTAGTTGTCTGAGTTCATAAATAGGTATGCTTAAATACAATAACCAAGAATAAAGTATAATCTTTAAAGTAATAGGGACCTTCTAAAAAGTTTTAATTTAATAGGCACATCTATAGGTACCTATTGCAATAACATTAATATTTAGGTACTTATAGGTCTTTCATTCGTACACTCTGGCGACTCATTTAATATAAATATTATGAGTAATATTCAATGTTTTGAAAGACAATGAAGTCTTTATGAAGACATATTGCAACATCGATACGGACCTACCTAAACACTTGAAAAATCAGCCAAGAGTCACGTTCAACTCTTATACATACATTGTGTGACGAAACTATACCTAATACTTAATGTAGGCACGTAAATTGTTTAATGTACTGAGTTTCCTTGTATTTCAAAATATAAAATTGGCATCTATTTTAAAGCTCAGAGTTTCAATTATAAATATACCTACGACTGAAAGCTTTTGTCCAAAAACTCCAATTATAAAAGACAATAAACTTTATATCAGTTTTAAATTAACGAAACTGTACTTATATCTATAACACATGTTAAACATATATTCGTAGGCAGACGAGCTAGCGGCCCACCTGATCGTAAGCGGATACCGTCGCTACCACTACACTGTCAGGAGACACTGCAGGGCCGCTACCTACGGCCTACCCTCAAGGACTCTCTTCAAGCCTCGTTTGAAGAAGGACAATACTAGTTATTTACGTACTTTCGTCCAAAACAATGTTTAAAAACACTTGTCGTGACGAGATAACGTGAATTTAACCATAATAAAGAAGTTAGGAATTTAAAACAAATGAAATTATTAGTAAAACGTCGAGAATTATCGATTAAAACTCGTAATTATTATGAATAACGTCAACGATCACGTTAACATACAGCATGAGTTCAAATAATATATTAACAAAAACTACGATGCTTATGGACTAGCCACGTGACTCGACAACGTGGTGTTGAGTAGGTACATTAAATTTAAGCCTTTTTGAATACTTTCAAATGTTACAAATATTTGTAGCTTTAAAACTTATAAAAAAATATTATTACATTCTTGGTGTTTTTTTGTGACTTGACTTTCTCAAATACAGCTTAACTCTAACACATCTTGCTTGTTTACAATTAATATTACTGGAAAAAAGTCAGTTAATTTCTGATGAAGTGAGTATAATAATATAAATAGTCCCTATTTATACGACATACCTACGTATGCAATTCTGCAACGTGATTCGAATGTCTTTACTATGCCTTTATACTTAATTTAAAACTTCAAGCTACTTATGAAATCATATTCCAGACTATCAAGAGTTCTATAGAAATGTATTTTTTTAGGTAAGTACTAAGTAATTACTGTAATTAGTACCTACGTTTTAAACTGTTCAATTTATTTGAATGTTAATGATCATTCTTATTAATTAGCATTGTTTTTATGTAAACTAAATGCATAAATGTAGAACATACTTCAACATGTTTTTTAAAATACTTATCATATGCTAACTAGAAACAAAAATCGTTTAAGGTTCATTCGACTTGAGTCATGTGTCTCTTTAAATTAATTAATTATGATTAAGTAGCAAAAAAATAGAAGTTCGAAGGAAGCTTAAAGGTAGGCTGTAGGTATAGTAAGATCCTCTACTTACCGAAGAACACTAGATTTTCTTAAAATATTTTAGGATAATTTTACGCTGAGAACAGAAAATGAAGAAAATTAAATAATAATACTAGACAAATCCTTCTCTTATAGGACGCAAATAAAAATACATTGGTTTATAGTAGAATAACTTTTAATATAAGTACTGTAATTACTTATTTCACCTACTGGTGGTCAAATAATTTCGAACGACAAAGCTTGACAAAAACAGCGGAAAGATATTGATTCAAAGTACCTACCTACTCTAGACCACGTTTAGGAGAACGTGATTAATACCTACCAAGTACCAACCATTTCGGATCATAAACGCAAAAACTATTTGTAATAACGTGACTGAGTACGCAAATATATAATTCAATGATTATAATTATCATCATTAAAATTTTCTACGTAAAATATTGTGAGTTTTTGAGCATGTTTGGATATTTGTGAATCAAAACCGAGTCAACGGCTTTAGATAAAACCAAATATAAAAAATATTATTATTTACAATATTTACATTTAATGTTGCACAATATCTGTTCTCATTCATCATAATAAAATAATAGTAATCAAAAATGAATTTTATTATGCAGTTAGACATAAATTTATAAAAAAATTTGAGAGGTGTCAAGGGACACCCGGATGGAACGAAGTTCCATCCGATTAAAAGATATCTAATATTTTTTTCCTATTTTTTTACGCGCGATAAGGAACGTGGTTTAAAAGATTTTGATCACAGCGCCATCTAGCGATAATCATCTAAAACAAAAAAAGTGTCGTGACAACTTTTCGTAAGATTTTTTTCCGTCTAGGCCCCTTTCACAACGCGCGATAAGGAACTTCGTTCCAAAACATACCTGCTATAGCATTATTTACTTTTGTATTATTTTAAATCAGTCAGTTTCACATTACCTACGAATACTTATTCATTCAGTCATAAACAGTTTTCCTTATCATGAATGTACAAACATGAGATAGCGCATAATTTTGGTATGGTCGAGTCATAAAGGGCCTCATTGAGGTTTACCTTCAAAAAGTTTCGACAAAAACTGCACTCGAGGATTACCTTGAAAACTCCTTTTCTTTTGTATAGTTTTAACAATAAGAATGGGTTGTGGTAACTTAAGGTTGTTCGATTCGGTTGAAAGAATTGAAACTCTATGTTCCGAACGTCGAAAGGTGGAATATTAGTAAAAAGGTTTAGGTTTTTTTACACTTTTAACAAGTGAGATACCTGTACCAACCCACTGTTGGGCTCAGGTCTCCTCAGAAGAGGGATTACGCATAGTCCACCACGCTTGCCCAGTGCGGATTGGGGACTTCACATATCTTCAAAGGATTTATAGAACCCTTTTCCGACATGCAGGTTTCTTCACGATGTTTTCCTTCACCGTTTTTAGCCAGTGGTGTTGTGAAAAATTGGACATAAATCTTTTTCAACAAGTGAGATACATACTATTAAATACATGCTTGGGTACAAGTACCTATAGAAAGTTATGACTTATTTATCTCTTTTCAAACTAGAAAACAAAACACTGTGCTCCTTTAGCTCAATTCTTTCTAACAATCGTAGATTTGGTGTGTAAAAAGTCCCATGACGTTCTTTAAACATCAATTGTTGTAAAAGATGTCTTTTAAAATGTACTGTGAGAATGTGAAACAAATTCCGTATAGGTGTGAGTGACTATGTTGTGTAGCTGTAGGGTCCCGAGTAGTATCGATTAAATTATTGTAATGTTTAATCATTGTTTCAATTAAAGTATCCTTAAATATACCTACATAACATTCTGATAGTATTTTATACATTACCTTAACATGAAAAATTAATGAGTTACACAACTTTAATAGACTTTTTTCCGTAGCAACTAAATTTACCTACCTATTCTCGGTTCGATTATTTTTATTTTTTTTATTGCAAGACAGATAAAAGTTAACTGTCGTTGAGCGATTAAGATATTAAAGCGAATCTGAATCCCTAGACCGAAAGTAGACCTATCCTATCTCTATGATAAAAACGAAGAAATAATTTCGATAATAAACATACAAGTGAAAAACACGAAAGATAACGTTTATTTTAATATCGAATAACATCTTTTATCACTTCAGAATATTTTAATATATTAAATAGATATAAAATACGACATGTGACAACCCTACTGTTTGCCGTTCACTGTTATCTGACGCGCACGTGGTCAAAACAAAAGACGATACGTTACGGTTATTTAGAAACGGGTTCTGCTTATTTTTTCATCGTTTTTGCGTAATTATAGATATATTTTACATAATTTTATGAATATTATTCACGGTTCAACGTTTTGTTCTCTTTATAATGTTGATTGCTTTGTATGATAAGTTGATATAAGAATTAATTGTCGGGTTCAGTAATTTATAATTGTACATTCACGGCACCCCAGAGCTTTGTTAAAGTTAAAATATTACGGACTTTATTTCTCCTATTTTACTGTTTAGCTATTTCTGAAATACTCAATATCCCTAATGTTTAATTGTATTAACAATCCCAATATAGTTTCAAGTTAACGCTTATTGTTCATTAAAATTTCACACACATAAAGTATCAAATTAGCTCCATCATTTCTTCCTAAAATGAAGAACATCAACCTCATTATACTAAACGTCAAAATCATCTATGTTTAGTTTAGTCTGTGCAACAACAATGCTATTATTGGTTTTGTCGAACGTTTGCGTAACCCCAACAGTGCACATGATGCGGCTTCGAGTAGATTAGAGAAAGTAGGTTATACCGTCGCGTTGCTTTCAGAAAATACTCTTTTGATGTTCATACTCTTTGATGGTTTTGAAGATGGCGTGGAAATTTTATACGAAATTTCCATATTTTAAGCAATATCTATTGAAAATTTCTGCTTTTATTACAAGTTTTTCTTATTGATTTATATTTTAAACCATTTTTTTAAAATTTATTCATATTTTGTTCTTTCTCAAGTAAGAAGACAAAATTGTTTTGTTCATACAAGTTAATAGACTTGTATGTATTGTAAAAACAAGTATACTGAAAATATCGCAGTTTGACCCGATATGTTAAAATAAAAAAACAATTACAATACATACAAGTTAATAGTTGTAAAAATCATTAATTATTATTTCCTAAATAAATATTTTTTAAAGTAAATGAGAGCTCAAAGCACGATAATTACGATCGCAGCAAAAGGCTCGCCACGTGAGACGCTAAACATTGAGCACAAGGTGAGTGTGAATTTTCTGTCTTTGTCACACTTATTTAATTCTGCAATTATATGAAAAGGACGGACTATTGATTCGTCTTAGCAAGTGGGTAGTAAGTAGGCAGCAAGGCTTATTTACATTTAAGGAATATCTAAACAATAATTCCATCAAATATAAAACTGCACAAATTGTCAGAAACAGGCTCTACCTGCTACCTGCTGCTTATTGACAAAATCAAAATCTAACAACAGATGTGACAAGTAACAATCACACTTTGGTCGGCCAATAACTTTCACACATCACTTATACAGCGACGAAAAATCGTTCAAGCTAACCTTAGGAGTATCCTCATTTGAGCATAATAAGAAATGAATAAAAACAAATATCATTTTGTAATGGTAATGCATTATAATGCGTGCATGCGTATGTAGCTACTTAATGTGCTATGTAGGTACTGCATACAGGGTAATGCACTTTATGAAGGCCTTTCCGTTGCCTCTGTTGCTCGACTGCATAATGAAACGCTGCGAGTACATCATACTATTTAATATTTAACGTTTATAATATACTAGCTTTTGTCCGCGACTTCGTTCGCGTGGACTTCAGGTTCGTCCCGTATTATCAAAAATTGTAGCCTATGTGTTATTCTGATGTATAAGCTATATTGTGGTAAAGTTTCATTCAAATCCATTCAGTAGTTTTTACATGAAAGAGTAACAAACATCCATACATCCATACTTACAAACTTTCGCCTTTATAATAGTATTATGATAACAATATTACTGTTTCTACTCCATAAAAGTAGATGGATGTAGGAGGAGAGGAAGGTCGAAGAAACGATGGTCTTATTGTGTGAAAGATGATATGTAAGTTTGTGGTTTGACATGAGTGGAAAGAGAAGACATATTGCGCCGCTCCATCTAAATGGGATAAAGTGTAGCGAAAGAAAGAAGATCATAAATCGAAAATTATGCATATTAGGTATAAAAATATTGTAAAATAAACAAAATTTGACCTGCACCTTTCGGTGACTGCTATTAAATTACTTAGGTATTTATTCACTATCATTTGGCGCGTGCGAATTTTTATTGTTTTATTGACCTGTTTTTTGTCACAGATAACACGCCTCGTGTTTAGAATGTGTTTTATAATAGGTATTTAATCTATTTAACAGACATACGCTAATGACTTTAAAGTAAATATATTGTTCTAAAAACACAAAATAAATAAATTGAATTGTATGCCTTTGGAAACAATTTCAGGTTAAAATAAGCAATATCAATAAAATATAGCATTTTTAGGTTCAATCCATTCTTAATTTTAGCCTACAGATTTAGTACAGGAGAGATCAGGAGCAGTGGGTTTGTTTTAAACGCAACCGCATTTAACGGTTAAAAAAACATTTTATTAAATGACTCTGAAACTAAAATAAATATGTACATATAAATTGACGTTTTTAGGTTACAATACTCCATTTGAGATATCCTGTTATATCTTAAATGGAGGATATCTGAGCTGACCCGAAGTCACGGCGGGTCAATTGTCGCTCTATTACTTAGAAGGAAACTTAGTTTATAAGTTTTTGCGCAAACGAGATTATCGTTGCGGTAGGTCAGTGCCGGGCTAATTGATATAGCGGGTATCTTTTTATAAACAATTGTTATTTTTAGTTAATGACTATAAACATTATATTTTGTGAGTTTATTTTTAGAAATGATTACGTAATAATACGGTTATTACAGTTTAGATAACTTTGTGATGATTTGTACGCATTTTTTCCCTCAAAAATTGTTTGTGAAATTTGTCATTAACATTATAATTTACAGATAGTTATTAATAAGGTTAAATCGAACAATCCATATTTGAAGTTCTTAACAAGTATAATATCACAAACATGAAAACTATTATCGACGTAGTTAAAGCTGAAAATTATAAAAAAAATATTCAAGTTTTTTTTACTGCATTTACGTTATACTTTTCAATCTATCGCTTAAATTACATTTTTATGTACCTACTTATTACCATATTTATATTATTGATTATGTTCAAAAGTTAATTTAGTTAAAAAGTTTTTAAACTATACAAGAATCAAAGAAGTACCCAAATATACCTATGATTTTCCTTTAAGAACGAAATTTGTGAGTTTTAAACGCAGAATTAGGTATCAGTACCGAGAGCCAATATTCGTCAGCATAACGTCATATTACACGTTTTTATACATGTGATGTAAAAAAAATATATATTGTTTTATATTTAAGCAAATATGTTGTAAAATCCAAGATTATTCCCGGAAAAAAATCTGGGAAATTTGTTAAATTTTCCGAGAATTTTCCCGAGAAATTGACAAAACTGAACAGAGAATTATTATGACCTCAGTGAATGAAAGGCTTTCTAAATATAATCTACTTTATGGAACACTAAAAAATAGTTAACATCCCATTTTAAAAATATTAAATTAAAAAAATATTCATTTCAATTTGCGGGTATAGTAGATCCTTAATACATTACAATACGGTTAGTTTGTTTGCTAAACCTTGTAGGAAAATAATTTGTGTCATGATGACTCATACCACTTGTTCGAAATCCTGTAATGACAAATTGAATATTTTTTCCTAATGGAAAACCCACCTTAAATTTACAGCAATCGAATACGATTAATTAGAAATTAAATACGTAGAATAAAACACTTACCTTTCTTAATTTTCCTGGTTCTTTTTTCACACATGTTGTCAGTAAACAAATGCACGACACTATCGAAATAAACAAGGTTTTTTATAAAACAATTGCAAGTTTCCGGGCACGAGCGCTTTGAGTGAACTCTGAGCGCAGAATGGTTTGTTTGAAACTTTGAATATCGAACGCCGGCTCGTAACCGTTTTGTAGATTCTCCCACAGAGCGAGACGGAAAATTCAGGGTTTGCCAGCTTACGATTCAGTTTCCCTAGTTTTACTTATTAATTACCGCGTAGTCTTCTACCTGATAAAGGTTTAATTCAATGAAATGACAGTGCGATAGCTCGCTCACTTATGATAACAAGTGCTTGAGTTTGATGTTACACCACGAACTTAGCCACAATTTTTTATAGCCTAATTGTAAAATTGTAAAACGTATAAAATTTGCAAGTGTACACTTTTGGAATTATGCAAAATGATAAAACATTTGATTTATATTCCTTTAAACCATTCATATTTCTTTAAACCAAACAAACTTAACCAATTTTTCCCCATTTCTAACCATAACTTCAATAGTAGTCCATACAATTACATTATAAGGGTAATTTGTAATTTAACCAATTTTCAATAATTTTTCCTGCATTTTCGAGAAATCTCCCTATTTTCGGCTGGTATTATTGTATGAAGCATGCTCCCGGGCCGATTCCTTGCTACCTCGCATGGTCCAACACGTGTTGATGCCGGCTTGATTTCGTAGCCGACTATCTGTCATCAGTTGCACATGGAGCTACGACGCGGTTTACGCTGCAAAATTATGGATGTGCTTTTTATGCACAAACACTATTTATAACTTATATATTAATGGTGTACAAAAGAATTGTATGATAGCTCTTTAGTTCAGAGTATTTTTAGTTTAAAGTTTAGTCAATATGCGAAAAAAACACTGATAACTGCTTCATGTTTTCATTTTGAAGTAGGTACCTATCGATTTATATTATGCGATAAAGTATAGAATTGAGATTACGTTGCAATAATTCTAAAATAATAATGATTTGTTATTTCCAAAGCATGATTTGTTTCTTTAATTTAAAACTCCTAGTTTTAATAACTGTTATTCTGGTTACGATTAAGTACTATTTAAAAGCACAAGGTAAGCAGTTCTGTCAATAATATAATTTAACAATGTTGTTACTTATTTGTAAATAATATAGCTTGTAGGTTGCCTAGTACTAGTTAGTACCTACCGAAAAGTATATTATAATAAATCAAGTGCAAATATTTCCATCGATTCCATGTTTCGTGTACAATATTGTTCATGAGTCGATCCGCGAACTAATCATCGCTTATGTACTTTACTTTAATATTAGCAAATCACGTGTACAGAACAATGGGAAATAAACGTGAATCAAAAACGTCTTATTGTAAAAAGTGTTAATGCAATTGTTTTAATAGATTATTTCGAAATCGCAGTTCGTAATTGGCATTGTGTTACGTTTTAAAAAGTTTAATCGCTTGAAACACGAAACGTTTAAAAGGTTTTGAGTATATCAAAATGTTTAACGTTACTTAAAACGTTACGGTTTTTAAATAATTAAGTATCCATTATATTTTTATTTCAGATAATAATACTCCATAATTCAGTTAAAAGAGAAAATACAGAAATGAAATTAAATTTAAATAGGCAAAAAAGGTGCTAAACGGAAAACAAAGTTGATGATATAAACCTACTCAATATACCCACTATAAAATTCAAATGCAAAGCTTCCAAACTGCCGTATCTATCACGCGATGGTATTCGTTATTCAATGGGCACATATGGGATGTGCACGTTGTTGTGACGTATACAATGAAAAGGAACGTATTTTTCTGAGTCACACACACGTTACATAAACACAATATGCACACGCACACACACATGTGCCAAACGAACGGAGTAACCTCGTGCATACACCTCGTGCATGTTTGGTCTGTTATTATTTAATTTTATGGAAATTATTCGTTGTTTAAACTTCAATATAATTGTTATACCTACATCTTAAACTTAACCTATAAGATATAACTATATAATAATTTATTTGGAATTGTTGACCAATCTCAAGTAGTATATTTTTACTAACTTACAAGTTGATTCGCGTAACTTATGGGATTTTTCCTATAGTTATTTTTCCATTAAATAAATTAACAAAAGTAATAATGAAGCTACTATTGAATGTCCAGTGAAAATCAGTCGAGTCATTTCAGAGATATTCTAGAATAAACAAACAAACAAACAGAAAAAAAATCGTGTTTACATCTATTATGCATTTATCAAAAACAAGTTTATTTTTTGCATAGATCATCTGGTTCGAAAAATTCAAAATTCATGAAGGTATCATAGAAAACCGCGAGTGTTTGAATAAGTTCATGATTTAAAATATGTTTTCCTTCTTTTAAACACTCATTTATGTTACGAACAAAGAATGGGTTTTGATTACAAAATTGCCGTTACATAAAACAATGCCGAAAGTTTTCCTGACAATACAAATGAAACAATACAAATTTTGGCTGTCTGGTGGTCGACTTTAGTAAAAGGCATTATTGAATAATTTTCGTAACCTTAATACAAAAAACACCACATTTTATATTCCATTTTAATTATTCCGCCTGAAACTACTAACTACATACAGTTTTGACTGAGGGGTATGAAATGGGATGCTTCGAATGGGAAGCTACGTTATTTATGAGTGTCATAGCCTATATAGATAAAAGACTTATTATATCACTTATAAAAAAGTTACACAATTCTAAATTTAAATTAAAAAATAATAGTTCTAAATGAACATTAGGTAAAAACTGTTAAATTATTCCTCTTTGCTGTAAAGGCAAATTTGCACAAAAAATTGATCAGTAATAAATAAGGTAACAAAGCGATATCAAAACAGCTACATGTGATATCTAAATCACGTATACACAACGAAATTTAATTCGACGACCTAAAAATAGAAATATTATTCCATGCTAGTGGTTTAAGGAAAAAATAGTCATGTTTGGACTAAACGTGACTTTTTTCTTGCTATGATAGTTCGAGATTCTTAATTTAAACCAGTTATATTTTGTTTATAGACTCAACGAGATCTAAAATTATACGATTGTATTTTCGTAATTACATTACTGTTATAAATAGTAATTTTAAAAATATGAACAAGAACTTTTATCAATTTTCAAGTCAATCTTTTTATGATGATGATGAATACTTTTTCTAATTAAAAATAACTTAGAGATCTCCGTGCTGTAAAATATCACTGGAATATTTTGTTTACGCTGAAATTTCTACGAGAAAACGTTCTATCTATACATTGTCCTGTACTGTAACAACTCATTACTACCTATATACGAGTAGCATAGGTGGTACAAGCAAGCGTAATGGACTCTACACATTGATCAACACGATTTTGATATATTATACCAATCGTTAATTCAACATGTTATTCTTTTCCATTAAAAACTGCATACTCTAATCTTCTGCAAACTTTTGTGTTTAAGGAGCATGTAGAAGACAACATTTTTTAGAGGACCCCACCAACAAAAATATTTTTTTCTGAGTAGTTAATTATGGTTAACAAAACTGTTATTGATAAAAAAAAACTTGAGAGGTGTCAAGGGACACCCGGATGGAACGAAGTTCCTTTTGATTAAAAGATATCTTATATTTTTTTTACGCGCGATAAGGAATGTGTTTTAAAAGATTTTGATCACAGCGCCATCTAGCGATAATCATCTAAAACAAAAAAAGTGTCGTGACAACTTTTCGTAAGATTTTTTTCCGTCTAGCCGGTCTAGCCCGCTTTCACAACGCGCGATAAGGAACTTCGTTCCAAAAATAGTGATTACCGTTACCTACTAATAACAAAAATGAATATTTAAAAATACTTGAACAGAGCTTTCAGGGCACTGCTCTTAATAACGATCTGAACATTTCTGTGACGGGCAGTTATTACAGACGCGTGTTACCTGATTCAATTGTTTATAATTAATTCACATGTTTAAGCCATACGTGAAATGTAAACAAAGTGAGAATAAACAACAATATTAATTAATATTGTTATCACTAAGTAGATTGACATCTTTTATGTCTGTGCAATAAAATTTCAATTTTATTTGTTTATTGTTATTCATTTCTTGATTTATATATTATTTGTCCCTTCCCCAGTGCTGTTTGAATATCTCAAAATATAGATTCCTTCGTTATGTTGCCGACGCGAACTGTTAAAATCCACATAAACGTGTGCAAAATTTAGAAGGAGTAAATTCGAATAATATTTTGTTTTCGATCGAGAATTTATAAAAAAATATGTATGAAAAAGGTCTATTTATAAGGCTTTAAATTACGTTCACAATCCATATAGGTTTTTTTTTTTTTTTGGACGGGAGGAAATCGCCGGACTTCCACTCGCCCCGCGAGTGGGGTATGTGGGTGTCGAACCGCACCAAAACCTCCCGCCTCTCACGCTCGACATCCGATGTAGTAGGGGTGACAGGACGCGTTCGCGATTGTCGCTTACGTATCGCCCCGTCACCCCCGGACGTCGAACCGGCAGCCGTCGGTGAAACGACCACCACGGCTTGCCATCCCCCGTACAGATGGCACGGAGGGTGCGCGCTGATGCCTAGCGCAGCACCCCTCGGGTCCGATGTTGGTGGACCCGGTAGTCTTAGGGGGCCAGATCCCGGGACAACTCCCGAGGCCGGCCCCCCGCTCGACGTCGGCGGCGACGGGGTTGGCCGGGGAGGGAAGAGCTCTCCCTCTCCCGCCCCGCCGCCTCCTTCTGCGAGATGGTGGACTCGCAGAAGTCGAGCATAGCTTTCCAGGACTCGTCGTCGTCGAGCATCGATGCCACGACGCCCGGCAACGACAAGTCCTGCCCTACTTGTGCGACCAGGACACGGCGCTGCTCTTCCCATGCGGGGCAGACAGCGAGCGTATGCTCTGCCGTGTCCAGGTCGCTTGTGCAATGATGGCACCTCGTCGTCGGCTCGATCTGTATCCGGTGCAGGTACTTCCCGAAGCAACCATGCCCGGTCAGCACCTGCACCAGACGAAAGGTGAGACGTCCCTCGCCACGACTCACCCAGTCCTCCAGGACAGGGCGAATCGCCTCGACGGTCCTTAGACCCCAGCTGGGGTTGGCCAAGCGTCTCGACCACGCCTCCAGCACGGACCGCCGAGATTGGGCCTTCCGGTCCCGTACCGCGGCTCTGATGGGACGCACAACGCCCAGAGCGCGGAGGTCGCAACGCCAACGATAATCGTCGGCGAGCGCCTCCGCCTCCAGGTCCCAAGGTGGCGTCCCAGCCAGCACGCACGCCGCCTCAAAGGAGACGGTGCGGTATCCGCGGATGACCCTGAATCCATATAGGTAGTCGACACGCTAGATTATGATCCACATCATCCAATTTGCGCAACATCTCTATCATAAAATGTAGATACTCGTGCACTCGTGTCATGACGTGTACAAATGACGTTTCTAATTGCGTGTGTACACACTGACGTTAATTCAATAACAGATAACCTATTACATATACTGAGCTACAGATCCGAACAAAGCGTTAGATAATAGTCTAGATATGAAGCTCTTGAGATTTAAAAACCTAAAAGAATACATGCATTTTTTAACAAATGGACTGGAAAATGAAGTTTATCGCATTAAAATTAGGTACCTAATACCTTCGTTATAAAGTAGGTATAATGAGATGGCGAATTTGACATCGAGTATGAAATGAGTCGCTGAGTAAAAAAAGAAAGTTCTTTTCAGGACGAGATTATGCGGGACGGCACGGTGCGTTACGCATTCTGTTGCTACTTTGATAGGTGTAGGTCAGTACATCATTTTTATACCTAAATTTTAATAATGATAATAACGAGTGATGTAGGTTACTTACACCGGAAATAATAGAATAGACCCACTAAAAATAAATCTAGATAAGTGCCAAAGTGTAAAACCCGTCACGAGGCGTACGAACACTTCAACGTGCGAACCATAACCTACATCAATATCGATCATTAAAGATTACTTAAAAAGTATGAACTGACTCGAACAACTTTATTCGTGTCACAAATTATAGAGTATTTTTGACCGACTTCTAAAAAAGGAGGTTATGTTGACTGTTTTTAATGTTTGTCCCTGCATAAATTTAGTTTGAGTGGACCAATTTCAAAGGTGATGGCCGTCGTGGGATTACATTTATTTTTTCCGCAATCGAACAAGGAGTTTTGGAGCTATTTAAAAATGTAGCTAAAGAACAAGATTTCACTTTATGCTGTCCGAAGTTCCTTTAAGTTCGACGCTAAATAATACAACGATTAACTGCAATACCTAACCAAAAAATGAACAGGCATCACACACCTTAAAAATAACAATCTTTACGTCCAGTACATTTTTTTTATTGCCATGTAGGCAGACGAGCCAACGGGCCACCTGATCGTAAGTGGTTACCGTCGTTTATGAACCTCTGCAATGTCAGGGGACATTGAGGGGCCGCTACCTACGACCTAACCTTAAGGACCCTCCTGAAGCCTCGTTTGAAGAAGGACAAGTCATAGTGCTCTGGGAATACCGAAGAGGGGACCTCATTCCATAGCCGGATGGTGCGTGGCAAAAAAGTGTTCCTGAAACGGACCGTGGATGACCGCGGTGGTTCCATATAGGTAGTAAGCAGTGGCGTGCATGCATATTTAAGTCAGGGTATGCAGAAATATAAATCTGAGTAATTTTCCACATATTTATGTCCTATAATCAATTTAATTTAACTTTTACGCTAAATGTGTGCCAATAATAGTAATGAAAAGTATATTTAGGTTAAATATATAACGTTTAATCGTTTTTTGTTACAATTTTTTAAGCAAATTTGAAATGATAGGATATGCAGTGCGTATTTGCTTGTATGAACTGCACGCCGCTGGTAGTAAGGATGAACTCCACCTTGAAATATAAACTTTCAAGCTTAGCTTTGTAATGAATACAAGTAGATAAAAAAACTTATACAAAAACGAAAAACAGACCACTTTACTTCTTCAATAATAGGTATCTTAAAAACGAATTATTCTACTAATAATAAAGTACCCGTGCATGTCTAACTACGCACAAATAATTGTAATAAACAAATTAAAATTTAATGATAGTCATGAGTTCTACATTATCTAAATTGTTTACTACAGTAGTCTGCACATGTTTAACTGTATTACGCAACGTATACAATGTAGCATCAACTAATTGAGTTCTCATGTACGTGTTGTTTATAGTTTTTTTTTACAAACCTGTCGATTTCTGCGCGTATTTTTACACACATTACACACTGCACATCACAATCACAGATGTGACGGCAAAAAGTACCTATACAAAGACACAACGTCTTCGAAAATAGACTCCCCCTCTTTTTAGGATTCATCCGTTAGTACCCTACCAGAATTTTTCTAAATGAACTTGAGCATCCTCCGAGAAGTTATCATCGTCTTATTTAATAATACAAAAAAGGTTTACAGATAAAATGTTTTCCGCAAACACAGACAACAGTGAAACAATAAACTATAAATGTTTTATGACTGTATCCCTACACGTAAGGCGAGGGCATGCGTGTTGTGGTCACGTTGGATACCATGTTATATTAGCAACGTGCTCGGCTCGAGGTGCGACAATACGACCATCATATGTAGACCCCAGACACATTAACATACAACAATACAGTAAACGTGAAGTAATGAATGCAATACACAATAACAGGTCTTTGATGCTGGTCAGCACGTGTGGTATCATGCTTCGGATTTGAATGTGTTTTTTATCGTTTATTACCGTTGATATTGAGAGCTGGCGTTTTTCCAATAGAGGCGGAAATCGAATTATTTGATTTAATTTTTTAATATTAGTTGTAAAAATCATTTGGTTTACGGTTATTATATCATCATTTATCACTTGTTAGATACTCGTGCAGATACAAATAGAAAGGTTATAAACATGGCAAATTGGCAAGATAGAGTAGATAAGGTTCGCTGGTAGTATTATTTAAATGTTCCAATTTTGAAATAGTAGAAAACCGATCAAATCTGAAATGAATTTCCAAGAAATATACCTATATACAATTTGCGGAAAATTTTATCGGGCCTGTTTCCTTGTTGGTAATTTTACCTTAAAAAGTTTAAAAATACATATATTTTGTTAGTGGTCGAAAAATATACGAATAGGATGTTCTATGTGTGTAATATATATGTGTATTATACATCGATGATGTATAATCGTAATATGATATATTATGATGATATTATTGTATAGGTAAGTAGATAAATATGTACTATAATATATATATTTGTAATGATGCCGTAGTGCGTAACGCGTTGTCAAATAGTCATACCTTTATGCAAATATTATAAGCCACGTGTATGAAATTTTAGTCTACCAAAATTAGATCTCTATCAGCCTAATTGTACAAACATTTATTATCTAATATATAAAATTGTCGTGTCACGGTGTTCGAACTTGAACTCCTCCGAAACGGCTCGACCGATTTTGATGAAATTTTTTGTGCTTATCCGGTACCTATGGGAATCGGCCAACATCTATTTTTCATCCCCTAAATATTAGGGGTAGTCCACCCCTAATTTTTTTTTTCGGTGCAGACGAAGTTGCGCGAGGCAGCTAGTATTACATAATAATTAAAGTCTTATTGTTATTATATTAATTGTGTCACGGTACAGTCCACACGTTGAGCTCATATTATTCACGTTACAAAGCCACATTATATGTAATGTGATGTAAAGTAAACTTTGTTTAAATATATTATGTTAGGCTCCGAAACACGTAGGCGTTTAACAATTGTTTCCTGAATTCCGATTCTGAAAGATTTGTTTGTTTACTCGCCTATATGGTTAGGTACATAGGTAATTTAGTTTTTTGTGTAAGGTTACCGTTGCTCATGTAGTCTTGCTGTGCTGCCAGCCATATTATTATAGGGCTCTATTGAAACCTCGTTTCAAGAAATGTTTTATGTCATAAAACTACTAAAGAACGTCTGTATCTAATAATAAAGCTGACTATTAAGTCAATGATAGTCTAGGTGATAGCACAAAGTGGAATTAAGTTATTCCTCGTGTCATTTCAATATCTTAATAATTTTACCTAATAATATTGAATATTTTAAAAAATCTATATTTATAGAACATAGAAGACATGCCCACTGAGTTTGCTACACTCGTTATTCTCAGGACGGTGTCTAATTAGAAGCTTCATAGCGTAAATAGATATGATTTATCATTCACATTAAAAAGAGACTTTTAATTCTATTATTAAATATTATTAATAATAAATTGCTTCAGCGAACTGTCGACCCATTCGATTTTAAGTCATCAGCACTGCTCATAGAGTCATCATGTACATTATTATTACAGACACTGAGAGATCGCCAAATATCCGGTGTATTTATTGACCGACTTACAAAAAGGAGTGGGTATCCAATTCGCCTATATTCTTTTTTAAATAAACAAATATGTTATAAATTATGGTAAGTGGTGACAGATTTTATATTACTCCGGTCTGTTTACAGGGTGATGCTAGACTTGTTCTCAAGCATGATGATTCGATCATGATTTTTTTCGATTTTTTACCAGTCATTGTAGATACTTTAGAATATTTTCAGTAATATGTTTCGAGTTGTTCTTTGAAAAATCATATTACAATACCTATCATTATATTGGTTTGAGTCTAAGACCCCGTCATCAGTGTAATTTAAATAAGATAATTCAAAAACTGTACTAGGTAACAAATGTAATAAATACTCGTTATTATCTATAATTAATTAAATAATGTTATTGTTCAAGCACCTATTTAAATTGAAAATTTCACGTGTCCATGCATGTTTTTATATTTTAATTTCGGTAATCGAACCGATTATTAAATGGTAATTAATTATTATTTTGAAAACCGATCCTCATTGTATGAATTTTAAATATTTACACAATTGTTTTAAATATTTAAATGTTATTTTTATTATACTTAATGTTTGTAATTATTATTAATAACAATTTCAAATTAAACCTGAATAATCAATTATGAAACTATGCGAAAGAATACTTATTACCTAAACTTAGATTAAGTGATATTGTAGGCAAAAAAGTTTAAAAAATAATAATCAATCTATTTCCTCTGATATTTTTATTTCTATGATTCGAAAAAAACTACTTTTTTTAATCTGAAAGTCATAGAAGTTTCATATTTCAAGAAAATTAAACTTTATAAACGATATAAACTAGCTAAGACCTACTCATCAGAATACAAAACACTACCTACAAAAAAGATTGTAAAGAAATTACACTATATTGTACTTCTTTTCTTATGCGAGAAAAATCAACTGCGAGTTACATGACAAACAAGATAACAGTATGAAACACGAAAACTTTCCATAGACCCACATTCATCCGTTCAGGAAATTATGCTATTTATAAACGAGAATACGTTTATGTTAATAAGAATCACGTGTATTATACACATAGTAAAAATATTATTTTTCGTTACATTTGTTGGTCACGTTGCCTGCACGATTTGGGACTGCACATGGCAAACCACGTTTCGGTTCAAACGACCACGATTCGTTTTAAAATGATAATATTATGTTGAAACAGTACGATAGTATAATTTTAAGTACATTACTGATGCTGCGTATGTTTGGTTAGTTCATGAATAACTACAATCTGACTCGGGAATTCTATTACAAAATTATTGTGATGAATCGGTATATAATACTTCTAAAGTAGAAATGGTAAAAATTCTTACTAAAAATTCCTTTTCTTCAAGGTTTGTTTTATCATTTTTTTGATAAGAGTGCTTAGGACTCCTTTGTTTTTATTTCGTTTTCTTTCTTTACCGTCGAGAACTTTTACGTACCTACAAAGACAGATTTAGAAGTACTGATCTCATTACAATGTTTCGCATTAAAGTGACAGGCATTTCAGACTTGTAAGTTGTTATCTTACACCATGCATTATTATGCACCACAAAAATTGCATATAAATCTTTTTCAAACTATGTAAGTTTTAAGATGCCTGTTAATTAGGTAATAAAATTTAAATTAGTAGAGATACAAGCCAGACGGTTCGAACCCACTATCTTTCGTTCGGAAGACAATCGCTTCAACCACTCGGCCACTACGACTCTATCTATACTAATATTAACACAAAGTATTGTTACGATGTTTGTGGCGTTACAGGGGTAATTTTTGGTTTTATGGAATGCATCTCGAAATTTCTTTTACTAATAAGAAGGTAATACTCGTATGCTAAATAATAGTTTTCAATAAAAATGGGACGATAATGGTACATTTTTCGCTTTATGGCGCAGGCATAGTTACGCGGGTTAGCTAGTCACAAATACCTAAAAGTGTTTGTGCTCGAATACAAACCAAATTAAATTAATATCAAATTTTGAACGTTTCCATGAAAATATATTTAATATTGATTTTCTCCGTATTTTCAAACAACCTCCTGCTTCACGTGTCCTTAGTTAGGACGCCCCATGCTGAGCGAACACGTGCAAGTAAATAATTTACCGGGAAAATATTGTTTTCTAACATCGACCCCAATTATAATTATTTGGAATGGTTGTTTGTAATTATTTTCCTATATTTTATACCTACATGTTTTTTGCAACTTCAACAGAATATAATGCAAAGTTAGGAGGTAGGTATAATATATAACCTACCTATAGGGCGAGTGGTGTAGGATCTATCCGATTGAACAGTGACTGTTCAGTGTATCAGAGACTGCTTCGCACATCACATATTTGATAGGTACGATAAGAAGAATAGTTAAATAGTTTATAATAAGGAATAACGTCACATTGTAATATGATACTAAGTAGTGATGTTGCGAATGTAGATTATTCATCATCATCATCATCAGCCTATAGACGTCCACTGCTGGCCATAGGCCTCCCCCAAACCTCGCCACATCGACCGGTCCTGCGCCATCTGCATTCAGTGACCTCCCGCGATCTTGACCAGATCGTCGGTCCATCTTTGACTGTAGACTATTGAACATTGCGATTGCGAATATTCGTTACATCCCTAATACTAGGTTTGTATAAGCATTTTTCAGAATAAAAGTTAAATCACTACCTTATGCTGTTTCAAGATCTGCTGCCTATGTTTTCTTCAAAAGAGATCTTATTCATGAAAGTCAACAAATTACTATTTCGACTATGATCGTATTGGCTCGTGTTAATTGCATCATACTTATTTTTTTCTACTACCTTATATAGTAAGTTTTAAATCGAAAGTTTACGAGCACGAATGTTAGTTACTCATCATGCAAAAACTACCTACTGAAGAAATTTTATGGAAACTTTATAGTTATATAGCTTATTTATAATAACAACACAAAGGTTACATTTCAACCCTGTACCTATATGGTGTAGCAATCGCGAAGAACAACTCAACGGATCGACTATTATATTATAAAATCGATGCGTTTCTCATGCATATTATTCGTTTAATACGTGAAGTTTGCCAGTTTGCTGATTGCAGTGACCCAGCGCTCGGTAAGTAGGCCACGAAGCACGTGGCCGCTGTCTGCTAGCACGTGCTTTTAAGCCATGACACTAAAATAGTTTGAGGCTCGTCAGCCACGAAACTATTTATTCAAAATCAGAAGTGAATATTTTCTAACTTCTATGAACTTGGAGACATGTATGATGTAGTAGTAGTTTTAAATTGACGTTTTAGAGAAATTGCATTGATGTTAAGCAGAATGCTTAGTGTGTTATCGAATACTTAATAAATATAAATAGCTCACGGATCGTTTTGAACCGTTGGCTTTGCGAAGAGATTTATGTCCTCTTTGTATTTTTCACTATTTTTCTTTGCCCTATCAATGGAGAAAAAATTTGATATGATTCCATCCTCTTTCTAGATAAGTAAAATTTCTAGGTAACGACTTCGCTGTGCCATGGCATTGCGGAGATTCGTAGGCAACGATAACCGCTCCCCATCAGGTGACTTGTCAATGTTAATAAAATAATCGACCAATAAATAATTAAAAATATATTAAACTACTATCAGAGTGCAATTTTGTAATACTCTCCAGAGAAAGTACTATAAATAATGATTTTAACGAATTTTGCTGAAAGAAAACATTCATTATTTTGTTATAGAAATAGGTACCTGCAACTGAATAAATGAATTTAAAATATCCTTACCTACTCCTTATGATAATATATTATCTTTAAATCTGTAGCCTGCAGGTAATAAAATCAATCGTGACATAGTGATGTGTATAACCTTATACAATGTTCCATCTGTAATATGTACGTGGACATACAATAGATGATGCTATGCATTTTATTATTGGCTCTTGAAAAAAATTACTTTCTGTTTCCATAGTTTCATTAAAACACATATTTGGTTTCCTATACATGTACAAGTCAATATTTCTG
Source organism: Trilocha varians (assembly GCA_030269945.2). Classification (NCBI taxonomy): domain Eukaryota; kingdom Metazoa; phylum Arthropoda; class Insecta; order Lepidoptera; family Bombycidae; genus Trilocha; species Trilocha varians. Next base: position 4,761,129 of record AP028277.1, on the reverse strand, counting down.
TAGTATCCGATTCAGTGTCCTTGTAAAATTAATTATTGTTTCAATTTTTGGATTCATGTTTAATTTACACCAACATCAACCAGTTAAGTTACTTACCTACAGATGTTACTTATTGTCATGTAGATATTAAAATTTATAAACTAAAAGTGAAAGAAGTTTTGCACGGCCTAGCAGTGGGCAGTTATGAGTTCTTATAGCACAGTAGACCTATACAGTGTAAATACACATAAATTTACAAATGCATTCATTATGTCGCAATATAGTAGGTACCTACAAAAGGGCTGACAACAATCACAAGTACAAAATAAAAGATAACGTGACCAAAACCAAATACAAACATGTGAACACTTATCATATTTATATTTTCCTTCAACCAAAAATAGGAAAAAACGTTGTTTTTTACTAAGAAAACGTTTAACTCATTATCATATTCAAATGTATATTGAACTAAAGTGGCACTAAACGTGAAGTGAACACGTGCTCATCACTGAAATGAATTTAACGGGAAATTACATTAATCCTACGCTAGATTGGTGCGCCCACCTCAAGTCAATTTGATAATTAAGATCTCGTTGATTATAAACGAAGTCTATTCTTCTCTAATTTGCTTCCGTTATGACGCCACGGTTGTACCTCAGAATCCATTCTAAAAACTATTGTACTTACTCATCATTATTCTTAACTACTAGACGTTCACTGCTGGACTATATGCCTCTCACAATGATTTCCATTGCTCGTGGTACCGGCCTGCAGATGGTATTTCCGCAACTTTAATAAGGTTAATACGGATGATCTGTCCATTTTGTAGCTAGTCGTAAATTGCGCTTGCTTCCACGTGGCCGCCACTTGCACTTCACGCTCCAACGACCATCGGTTCTGCGTGCTACGTGGCCGGTTCGTTGCCTCTTCAACTTGCTACTGGCTACAGTCTGCTATATTATCGGTTTTTTTTATTACATTATAGCCTACGGCCCACCTCATGATAAGCGGTTACCGTTGCTCAGTCGTGGTGGCCGAGTGGTCGAAGCGCGTCCTTCCGAACGGGAGGTCGCGGGTTCAAATCCGGCTTGTACCTCTAAATCTTAATATGAAAAAGATTTATGTGCAATTTTTCACAACACCACTGGCTAAAAACGGTGAAGGAAAACATCGTGAGGAAACCTGCATGTCGGAAAAGGATTCTAAAAATCCTTTGAAGATATGTGAAGTCCCCAATCCGCACTAGGCAAGCGTGGTGGACTATGCCTTATCCCTCTTCGGAGGAGACCTGAGCCCAACAGTGGGCAGTAATGGGTTGGTACAGTTGCTCATGAACCTCTGCAATGCCAGTGCAATGAAGTTACCTGGGTTCTACTACGAATATAGGAGTATTAGTTTTAATTCTGTCATAGTTTATAGTTACCAGCAATGACGGTGCCGAAACTCGGCCAATTGTAGATTAGGTGGTAATATATTGATAATTGAAGAACTGAACATCATGATTTAAATATATGGGTCGGCAATCTAACGTTTGCATTTTGAACTACTGTTTATTTAGAGAATGACAGCTCAAATGTCATTCAATTTATGTTCATAATTTAGTTAAAGGTTTGACATTTACGAAATGGGATGCTATACGCTTGAAAAAATTGGGAAATATTGAAAAGTTACTTCCAAAGTGGTAAGTCTTCAGCCCGTCTGAAGCCCATTTTCACCTCGGAGACCATGTCAATAAGCAAAATTGTCGCATTTGGAGTTCGGAAAATCCACACGTCACCATTGAGAAGCCAATGCACCCACAAAGAGTTACGGTTTGGTGTGGGTTTTGGTCCGGCGGCATCATTGAAAAATGAGCAAGGAGCCGCCGTTACGGTCAATGGCGAGCGTTACCGTGCCATGCTCAACGAATTTTTGTTTCCAAAAGTTGAAGAGTATGACATGGACGACATTTAGTTTCAACAGGATGGCGCAACATGCCACACAGCCAACATGACAGTCGAACTTTTGAAAAATGCAAACTTTATATGGCCCACCCCTTACTTACTGTCTGCGTCCGAACTAAAGCTCTTGAGGTATTGAATTTAGGCATGTTACACAAACCATGTTGACCCTTTAAAGGTTAAATAGCATAGTTGTATGTAAACAACATGTAAAATTATTTCACTCCTTTTACATATACCTATACATTGAAGTCACAGATATAATTAGTGCATTTCAATCTCGTGTCTCAAGATGAGTACGTGATTCTTTGAGCTTTTAAAACATTATGAAAATTTATGAGAGTCATAACAAATTCTTAGATTAGACTAATCATAGATTTTAACTATAATTTTAGAAAGGAAAGTCCGACTATGGTTAACTCGTAAGGAAATCTCCTTTTACTTTATACAACAACATTCTTAGAAAGTATAATTTATACTCAGCTATTTATAAATCACATTTACAATTCTAAAATGTAAATATCCTTTTCACCAAAAAAATAAATCTTCATAAAATCCGAGTCATGTGAGAAGTTGGCAGTTGGTAGTCACGTTCAAGAATACCGGAAGATCTGCAGTAAGTGAGCTCGGCACTCACACAGGCGCAACAATGTAGAAGTCACGTGTACTCTCATGTCACGTGTTCGATGTCTCGTAGCTAGGGCTGGCACAAAACACTTTTAAGAAACGAAAAAGGTGGGTTAGTTTTCGTTTTAAAGGTAATATTTTATAATTTATCTACTATAAATATCAAACATCTCCTTTTTATTACCGTACCACCCGGCGTCGAGGTGGAGCTCATCCTTACTATATGGAACCACCGCGGTCATCCACGGTCCGTTTCAGGAACACTTTTTTGCCACGCACCATCCGGCTATGGAATGAGCTCCCCTCTTCGGTATTCCAAGAGCGCTATGACTTGTCCTTCTTCAAACGAGGCTTGAGGAGGGTCTTTAAAGTTAGGTCGTAGGTAGCGACCCCTCAATGTCCCCTGACATTGTAGAGGTTCATGAGCGACGGTAACCACTTACGATCACGTGGCCCGTTGGCTCGTCTGCCTACATGGCAATAAAAAAAAATACTGGTAGCGGTTTACCCGTTAATTATGGGACTTGGAGTTTGTTGAAACTCTAGCTGACGAAGTCGTCGCGTCGCAATCGTAGAGTTCGGTGATTTCAGAATAATCATTAATTGTTAAATTTTGTTTGCTAAATTAATTTCTAGTTTTATCTACAACACCGATTTATCTCCTGCCATAAAAATATGCAAAAACTTTATGATCAAAGCATTATCCTAATACAGCAATCCATGTGAATTTTAAAGATACAACGCCAAATTTTTCACTACGTGCATCAAAAATTCCAGTACTGCCAACCCTAAAAACCAGTGTCGAGCTGAGCCATGACACAGTTAGGCGATCCTCCGGTCATTAACCACACTCACAATCACACTACACTGCACGATGCTTGTAGCCTCGAAACACAATCATGAATACATTTCCGTCATTTTAAATGTTTTTACTGCATAAATAATAAGTAAAACGATGCATGTATAAATAAGTGTATTATTTTGTTATTTTTGGTTTACCGGTTCATACGAGTCATGAATATTGTCATTTCCTTTTGGCAAAAAATCTACTTCTTGTTTATTTAAATGTGTTGACTGATACTGACCAAAACAGGCGCGACTCTTAGCCCAATTATAAGTAAATTTACAAAACAGTTACTACCTATTCTGAGAGTTCTGAAAAACTAATTGTTAGATGGTAGGAAGATATTGATTTATAGTGTGCTAGTGGCAGCAGACGGAAAGAACTCCAGTTCTACCGAACACAATCATAAACTGAATAAACAGTTACCGTCACCTATACTTACTCAGCTTAGTATTACCAAGGATAGAACAATAGAACAACTGTCACACAAGAAGTCGAATGTTCGTAGAGAAAATGTAAATTTTAAAATGTCGTTTGAAAAACGCACGTTTTTTTTAAATTTACATGTGTCTGACAAATCGACAAATGTAGAACACCTGTCTTGCCGTCGTCAAGAAGCACGTGACAAACTCGATAACAATGCCGAAAACAAACGCTAAACTTCAAAGGCCAGCACTATGAAGTAAAAAATAGCCAAGTCACAACCTTATGGGGAAGAAGACTATACGTAAATGTTTTAAGAGTGAGCCAGATTTAGGTCAATTATTCAAGGCCAGGTGTCTGCAAATTACCCGCCAGTCACGGCCAGTCTCATCTATCACACAGTGATCGGTATTTAAACCTACATAGTAAGGTTTTATTTACTTGTATGTTAAGAAAAAAAAACAAAAAAAGTTTATTTATTTATTTTAGACCTATGTCTAGCATTGGACATCTATCGGCTGATTATGATGACGAAGGATTAATCTTTGAAAAACTTTTAATTGCACTTCCTCTTTAACTCAACCTTATCCCATTCAGATGGGGTCAACGCAATATGTTCTAATTCTCCATTCATTCCTATTCTGGCATAAGTCTTCTGTCACGCCGCAAATTTTCATATCTTCTTTCACACAATCCAACCATCTCTGCTTTGCACTTCCATAAAATTTAAATAGATACCCTACGGCCTACGTAAATCGACAGTCAACGGTACACTCAAAAGTGGATGTTCAATTATATAACTACCCAAAACCAAAGTAAAAATAAGGAATAAAGACAATAATAAAGTAATTGTATTGTTTGTGAACTTGTGTGTGCAATGTTATTCGTTCACGACGAATAAATTCACATTACTGCGGTCTCCAAATATAGTCCGATAAAAACCATGTCACGTTTCCATGCACGAGCGTTCGTATTGTACAATTTGTCTTAATAATTGTACTTAAAATACGAAGATAGAATCAAGGGATTATTCTGTAACAATATATTATTGTGGGACGCATCTCAAGAAAATCCTTAAAGATAGGCCGTAAATGGCGACCCTGCAGTGTCTGCTGACATTTCAGAGATCCATGAGCAATGGCAACCGCTTACGATCAGGTGGCCCGTTAGCTCGTCTCACCTACAAGGCAATAAAAAAAATCTCAGTCCATTGCGCTCAGAAATCCGAAAAATAGTTTATATGGAATTATTGTGAATGGTAGGCACTATGTAAATATTTATGTTAGATACCTAAATGTCTAATATTAATTATATTTTTTTTTGTATATTTATTAAATCTTTTTTGTTGTTAATAGATTTTACAAGGAATTCAGGTGTTCGAAATTAATCAATATTTTGTTAGTTAAAGAACCGCTTATCCTTTAGATTCAAATCCTGCTTCGTACTACTTATTTAATACAATATTATCTCTGGATGGCGTCAGCCCTGAGTTTTGAAACGATAAAGAAATCGGTGGGCTGAAAAAATCGTAAGAATATACCGTAACTTCAAAGAGAATCCTTCAAAGCTTTTGAATAAAAACCGAGCGATTCTTTGAGATATTAGAAATGAAAGAAAATGTGTTTGAATAAAGGAATTTCTTCGATGAATAGGTTTCATGAACCATACTTATCAGAACAGGTAAGCTCCTTTTCTAAAAGTTCTGAAACTTGAGGTTTTAAAAATATATTTATATCTATAATACAAGTTATTTTAAAAACGTAAAGTGGTTTGATATTTGAGTGGGTCTTGTAATATTATCTCTGAAATTTGTATAATGAATTAATACATTGTTTGTATTTCTCGCACTAAACGCAATTCAATACTCTTTTTTTCATTTAGAGAGGTATATTTTTTACTTAATTCTTTTATCTTCAAGTTTTTTTTTATCTCGCTATGAATATTTTTTCAGTATAAATACTTATGTTTTTTTTTGAAGATTAGCATAATTAAAGTAATTAGTATTTAATTGTGTAAACAACAGTATGACGATTATGTAAAATACAAGATAAAATTCGTATTAAAATTTCTAATAAGCGTCACGCGTTTGTCCACGTTTATACATTAATAAAATTGAAGTGTCTGTTTGTCTTGTTAAAATAACCGATTTTTACTATTATTATTAAACGGTATTATTTAGCTCACCCCGTTTGTTTTATTTAGGGTAAAAGCACCTATTACCGCGGTAAATCGAGTAAGTTTGACTTTGAACTAAAATATTTGGGAAATCAGACTGTCCTCGACAAGACGAATTTTTTAACGTTTTACAGACTTTAAACTTCGTATTCCTCTCATTTTTTTTTATTTAGTATCAACCGTTATTTTTATTAAAATTATTTTAGCCATCGCTATTGCTGCATCTATTACCGAGGTATGCTCTATCAATTTTATCTATTACCGCGGTACATGTCTCCTATTACCGAGTGTAGAAGAAAAAATATATCTGCTGGCCTGATGGTTCCGTACAAAATAAAATACACACAAAATTAAGATCAAGTTTATTTAATTTATTCCGACATGTGATACAGATGAAGTACAAGGGCCAACTAGTCACTACATAATACATACCTAGTTATAACACATAATACTTTTGTTACAAAAAAAATTTGGCCGATTTCATATTTCAAGAATACCACAAAAACTAATATTATGTTCAACGTTTATAATTTTTTTTACATTAAATGTCCACATTGTCTGCTTCCCACCAAAAACAATCCTGGAATCGGTTCATGTTGAAAAGAAACACACGCAAAAACGCATAGAAAATCGTGAAATTTTATCCGTTTAAATAAACATTATTAAAAACCCAAAAGTATTTGTTTGATCTTAAAACAATTTAATGGGACCCCACGACAACCATCATCTTTCATCTAACACAAGAATCATCCGAATTGGCTCCGGCAGCGCTAATACGCTTCTGATGCAGGCGGAGTTGCGAGTTTGAGCCAGTATTATTATAAATAAAATATAACTGCCTAGTTTTTACTTTACAATTATGTAATGAAGCGTATAGATAAAACCCTAATTTACGAATGTTTCTGGATTTTAACTACATGCCTATAGGTAAAGCTATTGTTAAGGTGTGCGCATATTAAAGCGCCGCAACTCATTATTCATCTTGATCTGTCTCTAGTACAATTAGGTACATACAACAACGCACAATTAGACTGGCCTCAACGGACGACAAAACGACTGATTTTCGTACAAAAATTTCGCTCTGAAGCGATGCGGTCCGCCCATCTGAATGTGTGCACGTTTTTATAAGAGACATGTGTACTTATATCATTTCGTAAAGTAACCAAAACTTCCTGGACTCGAAGGCATGTGTCCGTGCACGTGATTTTGTTCGCCGACTTCGACTTTCACTCGAGAGAACTGCACGTATGCACTTATCGACAGAAAACTGCTTTCGCATGGAACCTACATTGCGCCACGTGACTACACTTTACAAATGATGAATTGGTAAACTACTGGCATGGAACTGGAAACAACAATTACTACTAGCCAATAATTTTAAGCGTCGATCTATATTTTTAATTAGGTCCGTTTCAGGAACACTTTTTTGTTCATCATCCGGCTATGGAATGAGCTCCCCTCTTCTTCGGTATTCTCAGAGCGCTATGACTTGTTCTTCTTCAAACGAGGCTTGAGGAGGGTCCTTAAAGTTAGGTCGTAGGTAGCGACCCCTCAATGTCCCCTGACATTGCAGAGGTTCATGAGCGACGGTAATCACTTACGATCAGGTGGCCCGTTGGCTCGTCTGCCTACAAGGCAATAAAAAAAAAGGTAAATATTACTGTTTTTTGATTACCTAATAAAAAAGGAACAAATAGTGTAAAATAAAAAAATACAATATAAAAACAGAGAGTCACCTTTATCGGGGTCTACGACCCAAGTCTTCAATGATCAGGGTTCTAGAGTAAGATACCTCCTCACAATGCGCTTTGTGTCAAGGACGACCGCATTCTGTAATAGGTCCTTTATCTTCTCAAGATGATGGTGGTTTTTTGTGGTTATTATTATGTCAGTGTGCGAAACGAACTTAGAATAATCAACACCCTCTAACATCGGGTTATTGCGTATTGACGCACGATATTTTCAATGGGCTTTACGTTGTTTTTCTCAGATAACCATAATAACTACTACGTACTCAACGTACATGTGAATGGTAACAGAAAATTAATAAGTAGGTATATTCTCCAAATCCAGCGCAAATTTCCGTGCATTCAAACGTTTTTGCGATAACTATTATTGGCATCCTAAACAGTATAACAGCTCATCGCATAGGTCCAATAAATTTAATAAAATAAATGTCCGTGGTGCTTTTCTAAATTCTGGCGTAATGCTTTTTCAATCTTATTTTATTGTCTCCCGCTTTTGTGAGAAGGGAAGTCGAAACTCATGTTTGTTTTCCTACTTCTTCTATCATCTTCTGATTAAATTCATTGCGGGGTCCAAGACAAGTTAGCTCCCTCGGGTTTTCCTGGGCTTCACTGTCTAGAGTCATTACGATGGTCGCCGCTGTGGATCCTGGCTACACAAGAGTTACAGTGGTGGGAGTGAGAGGTGGGCCAATACCCGATATATTCTCCAATTTAATAAAGAAAATTGTTAAGAATACCTACTAACATTTTTCTTTCTAAGGAGAGTTGAAGTAAACTTCAATATTTTGAAAACATCTACATCTCTACAATAAAGAATTTTATATAAAACAAATCCTTTAACAAAAGAACCACAAACATGTGTTTCACTTCTCAAAACATTCTTTGTCGTTCCAATTTTATACTAACTCGCTGTAGTCCGGATAGCGAAGTACAACGTGAGGTCTGATCTCACATATGGCGTGGTTCCCAAGAACTCAGTCACGTTTCATTCAAACACACAAAAAAGAAAGAAGATAATAATATACATAGTGTGTATGTAGGTATGATAATATGTTTATTTGCGTATGTATGAACTATAGGAAAACAGTTCTAATATTTGCTAATAAAAATACCTAAATTCTAAATACTTCCTTAATAAAGGTAAACACTTCTTGTACTAATGTAATGATAGAAAGTTAATTCATGGACATTTTTTTTATTGCTATGCAGGCAGACGAACCAACCGACCTGATCGTAAGAAGTTACAATCGTTCATGGATCTTTGCAGTGCTGACACACTCCCTCAGGACTGAGGGGACACTGATAGGTTTATCATTTAATTACTAAAATTAGGTATTTAGGATGAATCATTTTCTTTCCTGGGTTTGTTATGGAAAGACATAATATTTTAGGCAGTTTTCCTTCATTATCATCGACCTATATAGTAAAATCATAGTATTGATTTTTTCTGCATATTTAGTGATGATTTTGAGACATTCTCGTACTGCCGAATCTCCTATATAATATGTAAACGCTAGACTAATCTCGATTCATCTCTATTAGCAAGCCACGTGTGAATTCATCTATTTGTCAGCCGACGAGCAACGTGCGTCTATCACGTGCACCGAATTCCTGATCGTGATCATTTATAAATTTAACGTTATGCAGTTTCGATGATAACAGTTTTAGAATAAATTAAACTGCACTGTAATCAGTTGTTGACACATTTTTTATTAACTATCATTCAAGGCGACAGGATCCGTCCTGTGAAATTGTAGCGTGTTTTAAATGTAGTTAGTACCTCTTTGAATTGTAGCCTAGCTTAGCTCTAATTAGTCGAAGTTTTAGATGAATTCTATGAAGAAGAGAAGCTATGGGATAGCTGATAAGGATGGGAAAAGCTTATGCCATAATTAGATGGATGAAAAAATTCTTGAAATAACTTGTGGATGTGGTTCGTTGAATTTTGATTTGTCAATAGTATGGTAAAACAGTTATTCTGAAAAAGGTTTAGTAAAAAACAAATAACAATAAATTTGATCATAGTTTAATATAAATATTGCTTAAATCTTTATTGCTTAAGTCATCTTTTTTCGAATCGGTTTGAAAATTTACAAGTGATAGTAATCTAGTTGCGTGAGATGATACTCCCACAGTGTATGTTAGTGTTTAATTTAAGAAAATACAGAGTGTATAAATGTCAAAATTAAAAAGTTATTGCCAGACATCTTTACGCCTTTCAACGTATTTATTTCAATTTGAACACGTGATAGATATAAATCTATGAAAAGTATCAAAAATGTGTTAACCTCCACAATAGGGGACGGCACGACGGGAAAGAGTGCCGAGCGCGTAACGCGTTGCGCCGTCCCTCCAAACCTCGTGCTGGGTTCTGCCCTCAGCCGGGGTTCGGACGCTGAGTGTGAGCGGTTGGAGGTTTTAGTGCGGTTCAACTCCCACATACCCCGCCCGTGGGGCGGGCGGGGAGCCGGGGATTTCCTACAACTGAAAAAAAAAACCACAACAACGTTTATTTTACAAAATAACTAGCTGCCCCACGCAACTTCGTCTGCGTCGAAAAAATAAAAAAAAAATTAGGGGTGGACTACCCCTAACATTTAGGGGGATGAAAAATAGATGTTGGCCGATTCTCATAGATACCGGATAAGCACAAAAAATTTCAACAAAATCGGTCAAGCCGTTTCGGAGGAGTTCAAGTTCGAACACCGTGACACGACAATTTTATATATTAGATATCACGTTGTATTAGATCCACTTGGGTACTTAACCTCGAGGCCAAAGATTTTCAGTAATAAAGATAACAATAGCACTATCGAGTTGCTACGAATAATTATTATGCAAATTGTTTCACCCTTACATGACCTCGCCGTATACGTATAAGACAATTATTTTTTGAAGGTAACAGTGAAACATATTCACATAAAGTACACAGTTAATACTAGAATATGAGCAATATTTTTAACAGGGAAAATGCGATATTACGAGTACATATCTTTTTTTTTTTTTTTTTTTTTTTATTGCTTGATAGATAAACGAGCCTACGGCCCGCCTGATGGTAAGCGGTCACCGTCGCTCATGAACCTCTGCAATGCCAGGGCAATGAGGGGCTGTCAAGTATGTTGCTAAGAAATATGCAACTTCATTCCCTAATTCTTCTGCGGAGCGTGGACAATATGCTTTGTCCAATGTCATTTCAAGAATGTATTACTTGGTATTATGGATTAGGTACTTTTTAGAACTCCGCGGAATGGATTAACAATGTATTTTTGAATGATATCGAATTGTGAACTTCATCTAGTTAGTATTCGAAAACGTTTAAACTCGTAATCAGATCTTTGAGGTCACTGTCTCTTCTTTAAGCGGTCGGATATTCTCGGAACCCGAAATCAATAATATTAAATACCAAATTCTCGAAATATATTCTATTAAACACGTGGGAATTTCAGAACAATCAACTGAAAATAGATTTGTTTCATAAATATTTAGAGAACAGCCTATTTTGTTTAAGCATAAGTTTCTGTTTGTTTTATTCAAAGGTTCAATTCAATTCGAAATTTAGAAAATATGTATTTTCAAACACAATTGTTTTAAAATACCTAGCTTATATAACTATACTCCTTATCAAGTTTATTACAATTGCACTTGCTAAAGTGCACTTTAGTATTGAAACACGGAAAAGCCTTGACTATAGAGATCGTACAGAACTTCCTAGGTTGCCACGTTGTCTGTTAACGTGATCCACATGACGGACAAAACTGTATTATAGAATAAGTCCATTTCAAGCCACACTATGATGTGACGAATAGCTGGCGATAAACTATTTTTTGGTGAACTTGTTAGTATCGCTTTTCGATGATTTTGTCTTTGGTTATTACAAATGTCTACCCTTACATATATTATACTATATCTACAATTTACACTTATACACAACTAAGACCTAGATCTAAAATGAGTAGGTACAGCCGAAGTAGAACGAATTAGTTTCAAATGAAGGTAGTCCTTTTTAAATTTATATACATTATTGTATTATCATAGATAAAAATAATTGTGTCCTATTTATTCTAATTTAATTTATGTACATTTGTTGTGTTTGGAAAACCCGATTATATTATTACGTTTTCAAATTGACTTAGTTCACTAATCATTCATTATAAATACCTACGTGTCACTCAGTGCTTGGAGTTTTGTATTTTATTTTTTACATGAAAATAAATAAAGTAAAAAAATAACCAATGTAAACACACTAACCCGTTTTCTCTGTCTAAATGTCAAAAAAAAACAAAAAAAAAACTTTAATTACAAATGATAAGAAATAGAGGTTAGCCCTAAAAGGGGGTTTAAAAATGCTACATCTCAGTGATATTTCATTTAAAATCTTATCTATAACGTATTATAGGCATACTACTTATTCTTATTATAGTGTGTAATCTGTTCTCAATCGAATATATTATCGTAGCGTAATTGATTCAAATAAACATGAATCGTTCCCTAGATTTGGTTGTCACGTTGTCGTGATACCGGACGGGTGATTCCGACCGAATTGATTACAAAATAACAGACTCACGTGCGTGTATCATACGATTTATTGTCATGTGTAAATGGAATTGGACCTTGTGGTCATTCGTTGAAAATAGCACTTTAAATTGTGCTCTCTTGACAGAGAATAGGTATTTTATGTTGAAATTATTTTGGAATACTTGTAATCTATACTTCTATACTAATATTATAAAGCTAAAGAGTTTGTTTGTTTGTTTGTTTGAACGCGCTAATCTCAGAAACTACCGGTCCGATTTCAAAAATTCTTTATTTTGAAAAAAATTAGGGATCCGTATGAAAATATCGAATTTGTAAGCCAAATGAATAATCGAAAACCTATTTATGCGTACGCTGCAAAAACTATTGACAATAGAACAAAATGATGTACTACGGGTTTTTAGGTCTTTTGAAGACAAACAAAAAAGTCCGCGACAGCATATATCTAACTATCATACATAGTTTAGTCACAACAACTACTTTGATGTTAAAAAAAAAATAATTCGTCCGAAGAATGAATTTAACGTAAAATTAGTGTTGTTATATTAATCCTTATCCAAATAAAGCATTTTGTTATCAAGAGTATTAATGTAGAAGTAAATTACTTTTTGTTTTATTCCAATCGGACTTTTCGTTTAGAAGTTATTACGAGTATAAAACTCCCGGGGCCGCGCAAATAATATCGCAACAGCATTAAGAGTAGGTACTATTTGAACCCCTTTGTGACGCAGACGAAGTTGCGAGGGTCATCTAGTTTAAAGATAAAGTGATCAATCAATCCAGACGTTTCTGAGGTTACTTAGAACTAACAAATAGACAAGCAAATGTCTTCAATAAATGTATTATACTAAATTGTGACGTCATTGTGTAATGATGGACTTGATCCTACGTCTTTGAGGCAATTCCCTCTGTGTCTTATCGAGTCGTGGTTTGTAGCTAGGTGGTAACATCTCTCTCGTTTCTGAAGATGTAGATTCCATTCAACGAAACGAACGAAAAGATGTCGATTCAACTCGCCATATCGCATGCCAGATAAACGATCCTAAGTTCCACCTATAGTATATAGTAAATGGTTACCGTTACTCATATGTCTCTGAAATTCCAATACCCATTACGTATTGTACAGGACTTTTTAATCCTCACTTTTAGGGTCAAAAATAAATTTATTATAATTTAAGATAATGAAATATAAGTGTGCATATATTATTATAATAATGCAATTTTTAAGTGTGTTCATATGACTGTATAACATGTGTGGCAATACCTATAATCAATTTAAGGTCACGTGGTAAAGACACGTGATAGCGCGCGGGCGCACCTGCTCCCGGTGTAACGACCTTGTTGTACCTAAATACTGTATGTCAGTGTAATACTTCAAGTACACTGTCTGTTTTCTATGTAAATATGACTGTTTTTAACAAATACTCGTATAGTATTCATAGCAGTGTAAATTGTAATAAATTTAAATAGTTTAAATACAATTTAAAACATTATATGATTTGCGTTTTAAAATTATAATATTATTATTCTGCTTCAGGACCTTCACTTCACTTTGGTGTTGACTTTTTGATTTATAATATGAAAAGAAAAATCAAAAATAACAAAAAATATACAGATGTTATTCGTTATAATGAAAACTATCTCCTTATTGCAATTCGTAATCAATGAAACGTTATAATTTAAATTCCCGCTCTAATGAACTTTAACAAAGAAAATTACAAGTTACGCCATCTATTGTTAGATAGGCAAACTAATATTGGACAAATAACTAACGCCATCTGTTGCTGAGTAGCCGAACCATAAAGTTCACTTAAGTACCGAAACTAACAATAGATGGCGCTAGTACCAGCTAGCAGTTATTTTGTCATCAGGGTTTTTTAATTAATTGATTTTATTATTGACTTTGTTGGATAAAATGATTTTAATATTGAGATCATTGCTAAGTGTTAAATCAAAAGTTTACGTAGTTACAACAAGTAACAGACTACTTGTCTGCACTAAATTCGTATAGCCGTGCGTAGGAATTTATTTATTTGAGTTTTCTACAAAGAATACACTAAGTTAACACATTGATTATATAAGCAATAACGAAAAAAGAGTATATTCATCTTTACTTACAGAAAACTACTGCATGCAAATTTAAACAATAAAATTTGAAGAATAGTGTTCCGAGTGAAAACAAAATTATAAATATTTAATAACATTAGTCGAAGGTAGGTAGGTACTTATTATAATACAGTCTTGATAACGAACTAATTTTGCAAAGTTTTAAAAATCTTCTTAAGAAAAGGGTACTTTTTATTCTAAAACCATAAACACCTAGAAGTAGTTAGGTACCTATTCACTTTTAAAAATATTTTTTTTAAACTTATATTTATATACTTATTTGTTTTATTGCAATTTTGTTGTTATCTACTTACTGTACTGTACTGTACTGTACTGTAACAACCCATTACTGCCCACTGCTCAGCTCAGGTCTCCTCCAAAGAGGGGTTAGGCATAGTCCACCACGCTTGCCTAATGCGGATTGGGGACTTCACGTATCTTCAAAGGATTTTTAAAACCCTTTTCCGATATGCAGGTTTCCTCACGATGTTTTCCTTCACCGTTTTTAGCCAGTGGTGTTGTGAAAATTGCACATAAATCTTTTTCATATTAAGGTTCAGACTTCAGAGTACTGTTCTATAACTACCTATTATGGGGGCTCGAATTACCCACAGAATGTACCCACAGCTGGGCACAGGACTCCTCAGCAAAAGGATAAGGCATAACCCACCACGCTTGTCCAATACGTTTTAGGGATTCATACATCTTCGAAGGATTTAAGAATGCTTTTCCAGGTTGCCTCACGATGTTGTCCTCACCGCAGCCTCAAACATAACCTGCACGACATTGACTAGTTATACTATACTACTAGTATAATATACCTCGATATTATTACATATATGTACGGATGCAATCTGTGCCTTGACCACAGTTCTTGACTGACAGAATGATTCATCGATTATTAAGTTTGTAACATATATAGTCGTCGCTATACTCTAAAAACTTAGCTTCTCTTTAATAAGGTTTAAGAATAGGTATATTATGATAGATAACGTTTTAAACTTGCTCTGTTTGAATAAGGTCTCACAGAAAGCGCTTTAAGGAACGAAAATATTACGATATTAAAAAAAAACTCACTCGTACACAATATATTTGCACGGCTTCAGGTTTATATATTACTGCTTCACATACATAATATATGACTTCTTGGTTTATTTTAATTGGTATTTTTAAAAATCTCAACAAACTAAGTCCTTAATGAAATAGTTCTGGTACTATACAGGCCTAACACTAACCATACGAGAATGTTTTAGCTATATTAACTTACCTACTGATCTATTTACGTTCCATTACCCTGGAACTTAATATTGTCATATGTTCCATTTTCTAAAGTAATATGACATATAGTGAGAAATACATTTTTTATTGTGCTTTTCTGTTTGGATTATTTACAGAATAAGTACTGTCTAGATAAATAGTAATCAAGTAGGTATCAAATGTTGTGATTGGATGTAATTAAGATATAATTGCAATGATTCCGCTAGGTGGCGCTTATTGAGTTAACACAGTTATAGAATCGCTCCGTCATTTAAATCAATTTCTTTTAGTTTTTTTAGTTTAAATAATTGTTAAAGTGTATAACTATATTAATAAACATCATAAGAAGTGTCAAAAGTGTTATCTCGGATATTGGAGCAAGATTTTGTGAAGAAAATCAATTGGAAAAACTTCCAACAGTGTTCGCCTGGATGTCACTGGTTTTTAAATCGAAGACATCATATAACCGGGGGAGTATTTTGTTTCTTTTATTAAGTAGTAGAAGTACTAACAAATATTAGTTGCTTTTTAGTGTATAAACATTAAGTAAAACAAATTTTAAGCTGCAAAATAGTTGGTTATAGAAGGAATATAAAAAAAATATACCCTCAAATTTTGCAGAAAAAAAAAACCGTTGTACGTTGTTAAGAATTTAACGTCCCGTACATTGTAACGAATACCAAACAACAATATTGATTAAACACACTGAGTATAATTATATTACTCTTTGAATCTAACCTATTCTATCTTCTATTCCATCTTCTATTAAATTCAGTTTCATATTTCATATCTATTCACTACTTTTATTCTAGTCCTTGTTATATTCACTACTAATTTATTGCTCATTTGTATATATCTTGGTGTGTTATTAAATAAATAATCTAAATATATATATATTGTAATAAACACTATAAAGTACACAATAATATTATATCTTCAATCCTTCATAATACTCCTTAAATTTACTTTATAATATTATATTTGTTGTTGTTGTTTGTATAAATAATTAAAAAATAAATATTTTTTTGTTTTTTGTTGTGTGGTTGTTGAGACGGAGACATTGGTTTGCTCACTGGACGGTCTTTGCTTGTGGTAGCGTTGGGAGCCGGGTCACCTACTTCCCTCTATAGTGGTTGAGGAAGGTGATGGCTGACTCTCACGTTAACTCGTGAACGGGTGCTACTTGTGGGGACCCAGTATTCTAGTGTTTCTGAATTGGCAGCTATATATAATTATAAGTTTTAATTTACTAAACTTATTTGTTTATACTAACAACACTGAAGCTTATATAAATTTTCAAATATATATAAAAAAATTAAATTAATTTTAATCTTTAAATTTGTTTAGTTTTTAAATAATATTGACTAGCTTAATTAAATAATTAAGGTTAATTTTATTAGCTTTTTTTTCCCTGTTACATTATATTTTGTCTCTTTTGCTCTATATTATACGAAATTATAAACAATAAATAATTGTGCATATTAAATTTCCTCGCTAAACTTGTTTCCCGTACTGTTGATTATTATTCTTCCTTGTGTTTCAGCTCTCAAACCAACAACATGCCTGTGACTACACGTCAGACGCACGTTCAGGAGCTGGAGCTCAAATTGAAGACTACTATGGAGGACCTCAGAGCCAGCAGAGAGTTGAATGAAAGGCTTCTCCAAGAACGTGACGAAAGCGAACTTGAAATAGAAAACGTCAACAACCGTTATTTGACCTTAAAAAGTACTCTGACTGAACTTGATGAGCAGCTTGAAGGTGTCCGAGAGGAGAGAGACAAGTTGCAGCATATACTGGAACACTACGACGAGTTCAGCAGTCAGTACGAACAAGCACTGCAAAAAATAAGTCACCTTGAACATCAACTTGCTGATGCCTACAACGACATGCAAAGACTGCAAGCACAACAACTTACTGAGCCATCTGTCATGAGGACGACGAGTTTGTACGAGGAACTAGATAACATGAACCTGGATCTATTGGAGACAGATGCAAATAAAATATATGAAAAAACCAAATATCAAGGTCATGTCAGCAGAAAATCACTCGCAAAAATAAAAAAAATTATAAAGAAGACCAGACACTCACTTAAGAAAAATAAACATCAAGCTATAAACATAAAGTTGAAACAAAATAAAATCAATTTAGAAAACCAGATCAAAGTTTTGGAGCAACAAATTAAAGACAATAAAAGAGATTGGGACAATGACAAAGCTGACATTGATAAGTTAACTGCTGAATTACATGAGTTCAATTTGTCAATTATGCAGATACATGACTTGGGCTTAGAAATGGATCAGCTTATTGACAACAACACTGCGAGACTGGAGACGATGAGGACCAGTATCGCCGAAACTACAGAGGTCGACTGCACTGACATCACTTGCACAGTGCAAGTCGACGATAAATCTAATAACGAGACGATGGACCTCACCACCCCGACCAACTCTGACCACTTGAACTTTGTGGCAACGTCACACCCGGCTGACGAAACACGTCCTGCAGCGAGTTGCTCCCGTCGCACTCGCCGTCGCCGTCGCCGCGCCACCCCTACACCTGCGTCGGCGCCTCGCGACACCGAGGACGCGCCGCCCCCCGCGCAAGCACCGGCTACGTGTCCCCGCCCTACGTCGCCTGCGCGCCACATCACAGCAGAGGAGGAACCGTGCTCCCCTCTGACGCAACAGGAAGTGGTTTCGTCTGTCATCGGTACTCCTACGTCGACGTCGTGTAGAAAGACTGTAGTGCTATCTGATAAGATAGGTGTCGGTTTCGGTCCCTTATTGTCTATGTGCCTTAGGCAAAATGTTGTTAATATGTGTTACCCTGATTTGCCTTTCAATAATATAATTGATAAATTGAAATCAATACATTGTGATGAGCTGACAACTGTAGTGATAATGGTAGGTAGTCATGTAAATGTGACTAAAAAATCAATGGACCACAGTATCCGATCTCTTGTTAATTTTCAATCGGATACAAATTGTAAAATAATTTTATGTACATTCCCGTATTGTTCAAACGTAGATAAGGTCCATAATCAATGTATATATAATATAAACTTGTTCATGTACAATGCTACACATCGTCGTAGCGGATTTTTATTATTTGACATTAATAATTTTATTAAGAAATTTATTCTGACAAAAGATACTATGTATGTATCAAACTTTACAAAAAGACATTTAGCTACTTTGGTAGCGTATAATATTAATGACAATGTTAGTAAGAGTACTAATAATATGTATTTAAAACCTAATAATGCTTCTATTGAGCAGAAAAAAAATGTGACATATGTTAATTTGGAATGTGTTCCATGTAATTTAAATTAATTGACAAGACAAAGGAGTTACACTCTTGCGTATATAGTAAAACTAGACTTTACCCATCAAAAGACATTAATGTTTCAATTAATAACACACTCAACCTGGTGCATCAAAATTTGCAAGGAATGATGGGTAAAGATTTAGAAATAGATATGTTTTTGAATTTGAATGGTATTCATATTTTCTGTGTAACTGAGCACTGGTTTAGAAAATATGAATTATTATTTAATTTTAATGATCACCAGGTCTCAAGTTCCTTCTGCAGAGAGAACGCGATTCGCGGTGGCTCTTTAATACTAGTTAGAAAAGGTTTAAAATATAAAGAACGAAAGGATATAGTGGCCCTCTCTGTAGAGAGAACTATTGAAATGTACTGTGTTGAGCTTGAGCACCTCATTGTTGTATGTGTGTACAGACCGCCTGATGCGTTATATGATACCTTTGAAAATATTTTGGAAAATCTATTGTTGAAAATTACTGTGTGTAACAAACATATTTTAATTTGTGGTGATTTTAATATTAATCTACTGGAAAATACAAATACCACTATTAGATTTAAAACATTATTAAAATCATATAATCTTATAAACTTATTTTTAGAGCCCACTAGGATTACTAGTTCATCGGCAACTTGTTTAGATAACATTTTTACAAATTTTAATCCTTTGCAAAAAAATGTTATTAATCAGTTATCATCAGACCACTTGGGACAATTCGTGTCTTTTAAATATAATGTGGCTCCTGAAGTCAAACGTACTGTTAAGTTTGTTCCTGTGAGTGATAAAAGAATCGAAAATTTTAGAAATAAAATTATACAAACTATATCAGAAGTTAGTTATAACCGAGAACCAAATATGTTATACCAGAATATGTTTGAAAAGATTAATATAGCTTTCAAAAATGTATTTATTCCTAAAACGATTACTATTAACAATAAAAAACGTTTTAGTGAGTGGGCCACTGTTGGGATTTATAAAAGTAGGCAGACTTTGTATGACCTTTATTATGAAAAATCGTATAACAATGATGAATCATTTCATCAATATGTCAGAAATTATTCCAAATTATTCAGGAAAGTTTGCATTATTGCAAAGTCCTTACATTTAAGTAATTTAATAAAAAATGCCTCTGACAAAATAAAGATGACTTGGAACATCATTGGTAAAGAAACTGGTAAAGTCAGAAATAACCACCAAGAATTCTCATTGAGAATGAATGATAACTTGATAACTAGTCACGAAGGTGTGGCTAATGCTTTCGAAAAGTTCCAGTTTCAACTACTTCCTCTTTAAATTCGTCCCCATTAGAAGCTGAAAAATTACTAAGCAAACATGTTAAAATATGTAATGTAGTATTTAAATTTAAGAATATTAACTCAAAAGATATTATGAAGAGTTTCCATAGTATTAATGTTAAGAATACAGCTGATCTGTGGGGAATATCAGTAAAGGTCGTGAAATATATTATAGATGTTATATCTCCTCATCTTACTAGTATATTTAATGATTGTATCAAGTGTGGTGTGTTTCCTGACCTAATGAAACACAGTAAAGTGATCCCCCTTTTTAAAGCTGGTAATACTGATGACCCCTCTAACTACAGACCTATATCAGTACTACCAACATTGAGTAAAATCTTTGAAAAAATTATATTAGAACAACTATTAGACCATTTTAAGTCTCATTTATGACGAAGTGAATGATGCGATTTCTTGTGTGGTCCATTGGTTTCGTGTTAATAATCTCTTATTAAACGCAAAAAAAAACAAATGTATTAAGTTTAGTTTACCAAATGTAAAACAGGTACATAGTAATATAATTGTTGGTGGGGAGTCAATGGAGCTTGTTGAGTCAACTGTTTTTCTTGGTATAACAATGGATTCCAAGCTGCAGTGGGGACCCCACATAAATAAATTAGCGAGTAAGCTCAGCTCTGCAGCATACGCGGTAAAAAAAATTAGACTCATTACTAATGTAGACACGGCTCGTTTAGTTTATTTTAGTTATTTTCATAGTGTCATGTCCTATGGTATTTTGCTATGGGGCAATGCAGCCGATGTAGAAACGATCTTTATCTTGCAGAAAAGAGCTATACGCGCTATTTATAATATGCACTCAAGGGAATCCCTGAGGGAAAAATTTAAAGAAATTAAAGTTCTCACTCTACCATCCCAATACATTTTTGAAAATTTAATGTATGTTAGAAAGTATATTGAGGAATTTCCTAAAAAGTCTGACCTACATAATAGAAACACCAGGAACAAACATAAACTTGACTTGCCGATTAGTCGATTGCATAAAATAAGAAATTCTTTCAGGTGTTTGTCTGTATGCATGTACAACAAAATCCCACAAGATGTTCAAAACCTACCTATACATAGGTTTAAGAAAACTATTAAAGAACGTCTGTGCAAGAAAGCCTACTATAAGGTCAATGATTACTTGGACGATTGCACTAAGTGGGAATGAGTTGCTCGTCAAGGTCGTTTCATTATAATAATCGTGTTTTTTATATATATATTTTGTCTATTTAATCTTTTGTAAAAAAATGTTAAAATATTTAAAAAAAGGTTAATGCTCATAATAATAATTAAAAAAAAAAGACATGCCCGCTGAGTTTCTTGCCAGTTCTTCTCAGGACGGTGGCTATAATTATTATTTTTTGTGTCCGAACTGGTGGTAGCTTTTAAATATTGACGTCAACAAGAATGAGCATATCATCAAAGTTGAAAATAAAGTATTTCATTTCATTTCAATGTGCTACAAACCTAAGCCGATAGTCATAAGAATATCGAGTTTGTATTATAAATTGTATTCAAAAGTTTTTATTATTATTATTTAAATAAAATTGTACTATACCGGCCTATGGTGTTCCAATATCCTCGTGGAAGGACAAGATATTTCATCATGTTGTACTAATGAGTTGTAAATGTCATAATATTAAATTAAGTACCTATAATATACGTTGATGAATTTGGCAATGAATGGTCGACGATGGGAAAAGGACCTCAGAAAAGAAGAAAGGATAAAAGAGTTCAAATCAAAAAGGTGTAGGGTTGACAAATTAAAATTAAAACCCTATGTAGCGGATTCAATTAAACTGATATTCAATTGAAATTGGATTGCGATTAATATTAATTTTATTTTACAAATCGTCGTTGCGCCTGCCAAATCCCATATGTGGTTTTTTTTGATTTTTCGTTTTTTCGCAAAACGTGATCTCCGATTTTTTCTCCATGTACTGGTAAAATCCTTTTTTTCAAATTCCATCGGGAACCATTTTGCCAAATACCTTATGTATTTTAACCGTTTAGAAAATGCCGGTATGTGGCAAAATGCACATACGGGATTTGTGTTTTGCCGTCTGTCGCTCGCAACTGTCCGACTCGTGAGGGTGTTGTGGTGAAAATAATCGTATAAAAATAGTTTTACTGTGTTTTAATTTGAGAAAAGCGGCAAGTACATCCTGAATTAACTTGATATTTTGTTGTTTGACATAATACCATTGATTTTATTTATCAATAACTTGTAAAGAAGATAAACTTTTTTTATTATGTATATACATTATTATAGTCCTACGAATAGTTTCTACTCACGTATAATATCAAATATTTATTGATTTAAATCTACAATATTTATTTGATATCAACTGAAACATGATAAAAATGAAAATAGTTTTTAAAAACCTTTATAATTTAAAATTACATTACATTACCTACAACCATTAAGTTACCAAATCCTGTATGTGACACATACAGGATTTGGTAAAAAAGTTTAGTGAAAAAGTGCACATAACTGGTTTGAAATGGGTCAAAAAATCCTGTATGTGACACATACAGGATACATACAGGATTTTTTGACCCATTTCAAACCAGTTATGTGCACTTTTTCACTAAAAAAAATTCTAGCGCTTTATATGACTGATGTTTATGGCTACTTTGCATTTTTTTAATGTATTACATAAATAGCTACAAAATTGCATCATTAATTATTAAAATAAAACCATTTTAAATTAATTAACATGTTTTTTGTTGTTTTCCAAAACCTTGCAAAAACCACATATGGAACTTGGCAGGCGCAACGACGAAATGTTACTTTTTCACATTTTTAGTTTTCGCGGTACTTTTCTGTCTTCATTTTTTTAGGCAACGGGTTACACTCTCATTATGCTTAACTCAATTAAATAGGCTATACTTGAAATTAAAGGTGCTCCAACACCCTAGAGAGGATAACCGCCTTAGATTTATGTTCACGGTCTTCGAACTAGTTGGCCACGATATCACCAGAGGCATACCTTGGTAGTAGGATTGTCGTAGCGAACAACAACCATAGAAACATGCTATTGTACTATCTCATTATCTAAGTCTATTTAATTATTATTTACCTATCTTTATTTATTTATGGTTCTTACATTTCAAATACGTATTTCATTAAATAAACGTTTCAGTTTTCCTTTTAAATGTAGTGTTACAGTATATCACTAATCAAATATATCAATAAATCAAATTATAATAAATATGTATTTAAAATTTAAAACAAATATTGATATTTATATTTTGAATATGTAAATACTGGAAGCTCGTATAAATGACTATAATTTCGTGAATAGTGCTTAGATATTGAGTGGTCACAATGTTGATGCGCTTCCTAGCTCCTCAGTCTTAGACGAGCGTTGTCCGTCGTGCGTGGTATATACGCTCTAGTACGTAATATCGGTGCCATATATAGTGTATAAAATTATATATTAATTATACAGAGGTATATTATATTCTAGATAATATAATATAGATTCAAGTGTAGTGATGTGGTAAGCTGTAGAAAGCTAATGATATCCAAATTGTTTGAATTCAGTTTTAATGTTTTTATTCATGATTTAAAAGAGATCTGATACAAATAGGTTTGTATTTTATAAATAAAACTACCCTGAATTAAGATACTACCCTGTATTATTTATTAAAAGCATATTGTCATAATGTAATGTAATGTTGATGCAGATCTTGTAGATTTTATTAGCTTTGGACTAAAGCATCGGTATTTTGTGATTATTAACAAAAAGCTTTAAATTCAATTCAATTCATTTAAATTCTTCTAATATATAAAATTCTCGTGTCACGGTGTTCGAACTTGAACTCCTCCGAAACGGCTTGACCGATTTTGTTGAAATTTTTTGTGCTTATCCGGTATCTATGAGAATCGGCCAACATCTATTTTTCATCCCCCTAAATGTTAGGGGTAGTCCACCCCTAATTTTTTTTTTTTTTTTCGACGCAGACGAAGTTGCGTGGGGCAGCTAGTAGGTATATAGTTATAGTGTGTATTCAGTATATAAATTTAGAAGATAATAATATATGTTTTTATAAATTGAGTCGTAGGTAGTTTTATGTAACAGAACCTAAAGCGGTACCAAACAAGGTTGCAATCTTTTTTATAATTGCTTCTTAATTAATGCTTATCACAATAAGGCTTAGAAATTTATAGTTTTAAAGAGCAATTCTGATAAGATAAACTATTCATGTTTAAAAAAAAGAGAAAATAAACGATTGTTAGATATAAATATTATTAAACCCATTTTATAAGGAATAGAGTTTGTTCCCATTTGTTGAAAAAAACCATTTTTGTTTCATGTGAAAATAAAAATTAAAATGATGGAATGCGTCGGTACCTACAATATTTTCTTTAATACAACTGTAATTATTCAATTCAATCTTCAATCATTATTTGTTAAATATTTTAATTGCTAATAATTGTTTGATTGTCTTTGATTACATTATCACTCCACAAAAGAAATCTTTTTAAACACAAAATCATAGGAAGCGTTTGTCGCTTGATAATTTATCTTTTCTTTCTTATATATAAAAAACTCGAGAACGGCTAAACCGATTTGGTTCATTTTAATCTTGAAATTTTCGTGGAAAGGTTTACATAGTGGGAAAAATCGAAACACGTTTATTTATTCTGTCTTATTTGATATAGAGAAGTTGCGTAATCAAGCTAGTCATAACTAAAAACTTTTTCTAGGTGTTTCAAATGAAAAGAATGTGTGCAAATATGACATTAATTGTAATGAAATAATTAAAAATTTCGTAACTTTTACACTTTCTCGAATTACATTGACCTATTATTGCGAAAGTGTCTGGTTGACATATTTTTTCTAGTTCTTATAAAAAATTAATATAATATCATTTAATTTTAGCACACAGATGCAAAAAAGCTTTAGTAGTATATCCTATCTAGGTATATTTTTAGATACAAATACATAATAACGATATATTTAATCAGAATGTAGGTATTTAAAAAATATACTTATCTGTGAATGAAAACTAGGCTCACAGTTAGCAAAATCAGTAGGTAGGTAGGTATCGGCGCGACGGGAAAGTGTGCCGAGCGCGTAACGCATCGCGCCGTCCCCCCAAACCCCGTGCTGGGTTCTGGCCTCAACCGGGGTTCGGACGCTGAATGTGAGCGGTTGGATTTTTTAGTGCAACTGAAAAAAAAAAAAAAAGAAATGTAGGTAGCTATTCTTACCGTAGCAAGTTTATCTATTAACGTAGGTACCTACATAGTTAAATTCATGGAAATGACAACGTGATGTATATATTGCAAAATGTTGCAATTAAGGTAATATTAAACTATGTCGCGTACCCAATGAAAATTATTATCTATTTATATTATTTTATACAGTGAATAGCTATTACTTATTAATAGAAAACTTCAAAGTATTTGAAAGAAACTGAAGTAGTGTATTTTTCTATTAATAATATTTTTAATATACTTTGGACTGAGAGTTAAAGGAATAACATACAGACTAAGCATTGCTACCTAGCTAACATGTAGGTATACAGGGACTTATATTGTCATACGGGTATAAAATCTTATTAAGCACTAGCCGCGTAATTATCTACATAATATGTATGCATATGTCCATGAAAAAGTCCTCCCTCTTAGAGTGGACTATAGAGGCATTAGTAATGAATGTCTTTCTATCAAGATAAAATACTATGGACGAGTCCCCCGAGAATCTAAAACAATATCTTTGTCAGTCTGTTTAACTGTTATAGAACACAATAAACTCGCCTTAACATCACATGGGTGCAATGCATTAAAATCCGTATCGTAGTTTTAAATTGTCCCAAAATTATTTAAATTATTTGTCCCTAATCATTTGTCATTCTTCTAACGAGGCTTGAAGAAAGTTCTTAAAGATAGCGGCCCACCAGTATCCCCTGTCCTTGCAGAGGTCCATGAGCAACGGTAACTTACGATCAGGAGGCCCGTTAGCTCGTCTTCCTACAAAGAAATAAAAAAATACATAGAGACTTTGTTTTATATTATGTAGATTTTAAGAACTAAGTATGAATTAGTTCAACCGTTTTTATTTTTACGACTTCTTCCGACTCAAAACTAGTTTTTAAATATCATGTTCGCAGCGCAAATATTAATAACTCAATCTGAAAAGATTAGGTGCTAACAAGATGCTAGTTACACGGGTCGTTAACAATTAATAATTTATACGATAAATTGCATTTAAAATATCAATAAAATCAGGCAGTTTTATATTTATTATACAATGTTCATTTATTGTGTTAGAAATTAATAGATACGAGTATTATCAAGTCGTTTCCTCGTTTACTTATTGCCTAAGCAAGAAAAAAGTTATGAATTATTATCATCTTTGGAAAAGGACAAATCATACCACTCCGTGAACCCTATAAGTATTTTCAGTGAAAAGTATTTTTTTAGTCAATAATATAAAAATATAATTATAATATAGGTATTTATTGACATGCCTAATAAGTGTTATAAGTACGTAGACTAATTTGAATTCAGTATTCTTCACAAAAACAAAACTATTTTCGTAGCAATTAGCATAACCACGCATTAATATTTAACGAAATAAAACCTACACCTTATTTAAATGTATTTTTTATGGTAAAAACTTAAGATTAAATTCTATTAGCAGCATCAAGATAAGGAGTTGACAGCTAGTGTTGAGAAATGGCTTTAACTCAATGTCATTCATCTGAGCCATTTAGAAAACAAATAAAATAAACTTGAATGAGATAGTTGGATAGACGTGCACCCAGAAGTAACTTCTGGGATAAGCCAGAATGAGTAAATGCGCGTTCAATTTCAAAAATTCTTTCAGTTTTGGAAAGTTCATTTATCGAGTAAGGCTATATTGTTTCCCTTTGTGACACAGACGAAGGTTACATAAGTTCTCAACGAAAAATCCGATTGGAATAAAACAAAAAGGGTCATTCCATTTAAAATCGTCTAATCAGCAAAGCTGCACCGTCTTAGATTTGGAGTGAAATTTTGAGAGATTCATCTCTAGGGTACCTAAGAATGAAATTTACACATATTCGATTTTTATGAGCACCTGTTTCCGAGCATTTGAATAAAAACTTTCAAAAATCACCGTTTTTTAGCTTATTTAAAATTGCCTCAAAGTTTTGTCTGTTTAATTTTTTATTCATTATTAAAGCGGAATCCTTAGGGGGACAGACTATAGTTTAATAAAACTGAATGATAATTTTGTTAATGGCGACCTACCATAAGGGAGAGCAAACTAAAAATGAGTGTTTTTTACTGATTTTTCGTGATTTTCAAGCGACTCTAGCGACTAATCGGTTATGAGTTAAGAACAATCATTTTTTCTTGTTTTTAGACGATTTTAAATGGAATGACCCAAAAGTAATTTTTTCCTCCAACTGAAAAAAAAAAAAAAAAAAAAAAAAAAAACGTCTACATTGGTACTCTTGATAACATAATACTTAATTTGGATAAGAATTAATATAACGAATAGTAACGAATAGTATCGTTAACGTAATTTAAATCTTCGGACGATTTTTTTTTTCTTGGACATAAAAGCAGTTATTGTGACTAAACTATGATAGTTAGATATATGCTCTCGCGGACTTTTTTTTAGATTTGCCTAATACCTAAAAATCCGTAGTACATCATTTTGTTCTATTGTCAATAGTTTTTGCAGCGTACGCATAAATAGGTTTTCGATATTTCACCTCGTCTTACAAATTCGATATATTCATACGGATCCCTAATTTTTTTCAAAATAAAATAAACCCAAACTCTAATATTACGAGTGTACAACTGCCAAAAATATTCCACATTCAAGAGGTTTTCTAAAGTTAGTACTTAAGTTTATCTTTGATGTTTTAATTTAAGGTAAATAAATTAAAAATAAATACACTTGATTGTAACGTAATGTTACGTTTCCTCAATAAACCTTAAGAGGTCGACCTCATTTCAAACCCCTTAATTGGGCCATTAGGCATTTAGTAGTAGTAACATTGAATTTTAATTGTTGTTGGGTCACAATTTTGCGTTAATATCGAGGTAGGTTCTTTATAACGAAGTGTGATGATTTATTTTTAAATCTATACATAACATCAAGGATTTAAAACTATTTTTATGTATGAATCTACGTTCTACTTGAAAAAATACGGTGTGTCGTAACAATGACTTAAGTACACGTACACACATTTCTATTTTGACCAAATATTTTTAAAATATATCATCTAAATAATTAATTGATTTCAATCCAGTTAGGTAACAATCTAATATTTTTAACGATAAAAGTGGTGAATTAAATACTAAACTTCTTTAAAATTGTTACTGGCCATTAGGTACAAAAAAGAACTTAGCGTCGCTGACTTTATTTGTTCTTTTTGTTTTGTCGTGTAAGCTCTTCATATCTAAATTAACCCTTTAATGACAATAAGATGAGACTAAATATGCGAATACTACACAATATTTAAGTTATTCTGTAAAGTAAGAGATATCACTAGAAAAACATAGTAGGGTGTACAAATTTCCTATAAATTTCATATGAAACATTTTAACACAACGTACCTAAACGTAACGTTTGACATTCATTAAAAAATATCGATTCAATAATAATAACGATTTATGTAGAAGGGAAAAATATTTCCCTTGAGCGTGAAAGGGTTAATAACTTTAAAACGTAAACTATTTTATACACACTATACGTATTGTAATTTTGATTATATTACATTTTTGAATAATCATTTGGAATTGGATATGAACAGTAAGATTCTAGGGTGAGTTTTCACATTAAGTTTTAATTTTTAGAATCCTTAACTACCTACTTACTCTATTTTCAGTCTTGCAAAGTATTCAAATTCAAAATATTTGTTTCGTATTATAAATATAAAACAACATACTAGAATTGCTAATCGAATATTATTGTTAATTAGTTTAAAAACAAACATAAATAACGAGATATTTTGTTAATTAATTTTAATTCTGAGTTAATTTCAATATTAATATATTTGTGTAATTTAATCCTTATTTTGGTAAATTGATTTTATTTTATTTAGTTCTATTTCATTAGTAGGAAGGTATTATTATTTACACGAAAATATTTATTAGTGTATAAATTAACAAATTTAGGTAGGCAGTAGGTATCGATGACGGCGCGACGGGAAAGAGTACCGACGGCTTGACGCTTGGAGCCGTCCCTCATAACCCATGCTGGGTTCTGGCCTCAGCCGGGGTTCGGACGTTGAGTGGGAGCGGTTGGAGGTTTTAGTGCGGTTCAACTCCCACATATCCCACAGATAGTAGGTATAGGAATTTCTACAATCATCACTCTTGACAAGTGCATGGGTAATTTTCGAAATCTCTTTCATTTAATAGGAATGCTTTCTTGCACAGACTCTAGAATAGCCCAGAAGAATCTGTCTTGGTTAATCATAATGACATCTCTTGAAAGCAGCAGCAAGACTTACCTATAGCGTGCCCGCACACCTAAAAAAGTATTGTCAATACTTGTGTCAGAAGCAGAGATGGGATTTAAAAGTCATAACAATTTAATTAGAATGTTAGAAAAAAATAGCAATAATAGCGTTTGAGTAGCATGCACTAAAAATCTTTTAGATATTGAAATTGTGTTATTTGTATATACCTCCTGGTGCTAACGTCAAGTGAGTTTAGTTCCATGTATTGCACTAAAAGATATGAAAAAAAGTAATTTCAGGCAGCGTCAAGCCTGTAAAAGTATGAAAGAAATTTGAATTACCTCATTGCATATATTATAAATTATAAGACCACCTGTATAGTAGACTTACGATGTTAAAATTAATATTTTTAGCATTATACGATTTTGGAACTTGAACCTAAAATATAATTAAGTTTTCAAGTATTATTTATCGTAAAGCATGAACGTGCTATTTTTTAAAATGTGCTTTTAATTGACACTTTCTTTAACATGCTATTTTTTAGTATCTTTTCCCATCCCTCGGTCGAAAGTATTGACAATACTATTGATAAGTGTGCGGGCACGTATATTCTATCTCTGTTTAAATAAGACATTGATATTTATTGCACCTGACACCTATTTTTCAATTAGATAATATCGGCAAAGATATAAGAACCGCAATATTGATTCTATTTTCAGACTCATTTATAGTCACTTTCAGAACGAATGCTAATTAAGATTTAATTTTAAAAGTCGATAGATATAGTATTTAAAATGTAAATGCCAAAATGCGGATCCTTGAGTGAAATTAAACTAAGTGTATAAGTTTGAAGTACATTCAATAGAATTATTAACGAATTTGCTTCAATATTTATTCTTCTTTTTATGACATATTCCTTGTACGAGTATTCGTTTTGACTTTCGTTATTGGAACGAACGTCCTTATCGCGCGTTATCGAAAGGGGGCTAGACGGAAATTCTTATGAAAAAGTTGTCACGACACTTTTTTTGTTTTAGATGATTATCGCTAGATGGCGCTGTGATCAAAATATTTTATTACCTCTCTATTAATATCTCTTCTATAAGAGAGAGAGACAGAGAGAGAGACGACAAACTAACTAATTATTATAACTTAAAATTAAATTTTATTACAATTTCCTCACTAATTAATCGAAAGAAACTTCGTTCCATCCGGGTGTCCCTTGACAAGTTTTTATTGTCCGTTTGCCTACCATCCATCTAGGATGTATCTCAATACAAGACCGATAGTACAAACGTACTTTTTTTCAAAATGTAAATAATTAAACTCTTACAGTTTAAGAAGCGATGCATACAGAAAATAACAAAGATGAGCACGCATTAAAAGTCTTAAGCTCCTTTAATTTATTATATAAAAATATGAGCGACGCAAGAGGCATAGCCATTACATAAATAGCCATAATAATTATTAAGTAATTATTCAGGTCTTTAAAACAATATGCAACATTTTACTGGATTCATTATAAGTTCACACAGCGACATCACTACACAATAAATAAAAACAAAAAATAACTTTCTTTTAAAAATAGGATGGAGATAATACAGTGTAATTAATATTGTTTAAAGTCATAATAAACAGTCAATGAATTCATAAAGAGAGATTAAGTCTATAATAATATTATTGCAGTGATAATTTAATTGTGTGAAATCAGTGCATAGTGTTGAACGTGTGCTTTTAAAAATGACAAAAAATGAGAAGAAACCCGTTGGACGTTTCAGGATAGTTTTGTCACAGGTATGGTATCTTATTTTTATTAGGTATAAAATTTACATAAGTATTTAAATTTCAATTCAAAATGAACTTGTTATTTTACCTCGGGTAGCCCGAAATATCTAATTAATATAAGATAGATGCTAAAATTCTGATGAACTTTTATGAAGATGATTCGGTTTGGTTGGGTTGGTTGAGGTACGCAAAGGTTTTCTCATAAATGCGGGCTTTTATAGAAATTGTATTATCCTATATCTCAGACTTACGATGTACTCGAATTAAAATTATTCTAGTGCGTTAAAACAACAGATAGAAAGTAAAGTTTAAGATAAACTTTTTACGCTTAAGTCAAAGACAGCGATTAACTATTTTCCAAAAGTCGGTTTTTTCTGGTTTAATTAAACATTTTAGGCCTAATCTTGTTTTTAAGATTAATGTCCATCGCATTCCTTAATTAACTATTCTAAATAATATTTAATGACTACTGTTCAATGTCAGAAGATGATTATTTATTAATGTATTTAACTTCCCATAAATGTTGTGTAATAGTTACGAAAATCAAATGAGCCTATTAAAATAATGATGTATGATTTGTCGTTTACGATATTTTTGGACCAGTTCTTAATGTGTTTGTTTTACATCAAATGGTTTTATTATAGGATTATGAAAAATAGATCTAGATTATGGAATGAATGAATTAACTTTTCCATTTCTGAATTGGACATATTCTAGAGTTAAAAAGGTAATTATATTATGGTAATTTTAAGAGCATGAAGTGGTTAAATATATTTAAATTAGAAACACCTCATATTGAAACAATAAAAAGCAATCCGTTCAGAGATACACTAATGATGTGGCTTAATAGCAATACTTAGGTACCTACCTGAAGTAATTTTGGAAACTTTAAAAAAAATATAAACATACAGAACTCACCGTCCCCATTTGTTTCAATTAATTTTAATATAATTATTATAATGATGCAAAGTTTATAGTTTAAGAAACGGATTTTTCCATTAGGTAGGTCTAAAAGTCGTAAAATTTGTCATGATTTATGATACTAAAGCCATTACAGTTAATTTTAGCGTGGTGACATGTTATTCAGTTTGGAAGTTTTTGGCGTTGTTGAGTAACTGATCCAATTAAAAAAATCGTAAAAATAATTTTGTATCTCTGTTATCTTCAAGTGACTTTTGTAATAATAAAATCCTACTGGACATTTGTGACCCTAACCTTCATTCAATAAAATCGTGTACGTCAAGTGACGTTTTCTTCCGTTTTTTGAACTTGTCGGTTCGTTGGACCTAGACGTAACTTTGCCGCCCGCGGATAAGTATTTTACTATCGCAACATTGTACCTCTTGTTAGTTTAGATTAAATGTATTTTATGATTTAAAAAATACCCTTTCCATAATTAAAGATTTCGTCACTTGCAAATTTACGAAACATCGCTGTTTTGAGTTTTATTTAGTTAATTTCAACCTTATACTAAATGATCCACTATCAAAAATCAACAAAGTCCCATTTCTCAGTGTATTCCCATTTTCATAATTCTACTAAATTATAGATCTATTAGCCATACATACCCATTCTTAAATACAAATTGCGTAAACTCGACCTTCGTACATTTCTTCTACATCATTAATTGATCAATAAAACAACACCGTGAACCATCCGTAAACGCGCAGTCAATGATATTTAAATAATGTCACCATCATGTTATTGAAAGGAATTTAAACGTAATTTTTATAACCATACAATGTTTTACTAAAGGTATATTTATAACTTCATTCTAAAATACCTATATTATATTCCGTGCCATGGATTTTAGGTTTCGAAGTAAATTATATCGAACATTATCTTCTTATTTGTTGATTTTATGATAGACAAATCCACAAACTTACTTTTTCATTTCCACGTTTATACCTATAGGTACTTCTCTAAAAAGCTGTACCTACTTGTTATCAACAGCTGCTATGACCTATTTGGAAATTATACAAACGTGCTAGCTAAAGCATATTATTTTGTTTTAAGATTAAAATACATATAAATAGCAAAAAGTTGCTTATAGATTATATCGGGACTGGTTGGATTTTTTAAATGTAAAGTAGTTCTTAGCAACCGGACTTCACAGAAATTAAAGATTAATTTAGTGTTTGCTTTAATAATAAATTATCCAGTCTACAGTGAACTTTGCGGTAAAAATACAGTTAATCTATTCCGGATATTTGACCACTTCTCACTTGCACCACTGTAATTCCTGTGTAGACAGGATCACCGTAATGATTCTAAGCAGTGAAGCCCACTCAAAAATCTTTCTCCTTTCGTAACAGCAACAATGTGATTATCTACATAATAGTTAATTGTACATACCCACATCAATATTGACAATGCAATGACTGATACACGATTACTTAGATACCCTTTAAATTAAAATAATTTTATATTATTTCACTTGTTTGTAAATAACACAATAATACCTAATTGGTATCTTAAAGTTCATCCCGTGCTGTAGTAAATAATAGTAAGATAATTAGAGTTTAATACACTTATAGCCTATAGGTCATAAGTAGCAGCCCGCAATGTCTCCTGACATTGCAGATATCCATGAGTGACGTTAACCGCTTACTGGTGCTTACGATAAGGTGGTCCAAGCGGCAAATAAAAAAATCCGTATTATAATTTTCACCGAAAAAGTTCTTTTATTTACTTAGTATTCTATAATAACCATAACACGATTTAAGGTTATTTGCCCGTGCCACATAATACTTACTAAATATTGACACATAAGTAAATTATTCTCAAAAAGCTACTACATAAGTGTTCATCCACTTTATCGCTATAAGAACTTCAAAGAAAGAACATTTATTTTCTTCTATCTATCAATTTTATTTCATTTTTGCTACCAACTGGTTAATAAAAAAATTAGCCATAGCAAAATTGTATCGTCTGCAAAACTCAGATTTAAGTACATGCATGTTTGTAGGTGATAGCATGCTTGGCGTTGGATTTCCTGCTCATCGGGCTCGGGATGTCCATAAGCTTTGTAACGATGGTGGTACCTGAGGTCCTCGACGCGAAAGAAGGAGTTTCACTCAATGAACACCAGGCGTCGTGGTTTGGTAAGTAATTTGAACGTTTATTTAAGTAGGTTGTGCAGCAAACGGTATTTCTACTGATAAGTGGTCTCCTATGCACTTGTTTCTTCTCATCTTAAACTTCTTAATTTTGTAGGGATAATTATTATTACAAAGTTAAATTATTATACTTAAAGCGTTTTTCATGTTTTTGGTACTACTTTGAACATGAAAGTATCTAGTACCTATTTACGTTTGACGAGACCAATGGTCCCTTTATTTCTTAAGTCAATAGTTTAATATAGATTAAATTCTTAAAAAATATTTTTTTTCGTTTTATATTCTAGAAGTAGAATTTTCAGTGAATTTGGAGTTAACGTCAATAAAGAAAATTATATACAAATTCAAATCATATCGATGCAATATCGCTGATATTAATTTAGTGATTTATTAAATAACGTATATGCTATTTATTACCATAAATTATGTTTACGTTATCAGCGATGCATAATTTGCTATCAAAATAGCATCTTCATTTATTTAAATAAAAATTAATATAATAAAGAATTCATTGAAAATCAAAAGTCAAATTAAGGAAATTGAATACCTACATAGCAAACTTAAAAAAAGCTACTAAATAGAAGTTAGTAAATACAGTATACCTACCGTTACGTTAAATGTTGTATATCGATTTAAAAATAATAGGCACTGAGTAGGTACTGATAAGTTTCAGTTTCAAATTTAAAACATATATTAGGAATAATATAAAAAAAAACCAGCTTTTAAGATGCTACACACCTATGATGTAGTAGTAGAGTGCTAGTTAAGACAAGTAAAATTAAACACAACGGGTCTGTCTTGTCTAGTACAGGATTCCTATGGCCACCTTCCGAATTTATCATCAGATAAGCTCCATTATACCTTAATATTGCATTAGGTATTACGTATTATTATGCATGCGGAAGTTTGTCAAATTGAACTTGCAAGATTCCACCCGAACTTATATAGGTACCTAGTGTACCTACATAGTTACATTTAGTGAAAATTATTGTAAAACTTGTAAAATCACATTTGAATACGTACGTAGATAGGTATACATCTAAAGGTGTATAAGTTTGTGTGCTATGCAAACTCAAACTTCTTATTTATGAGGACTAACTAATTTTATCTACATTAACGTGAAGAGTAATATCAAAGTTGAATAGTGCAAAACGAGTATAAATTAATGCTAATTTCCGTGTTTATTTATATTTTTGGAAAGACAAAAATAATAAATAAGGAACGATTTCTATTCATGAAGCTAAACTGGACGATTTGCATAGGTGATTTATAATGTATTTATATATATTTATTTATAAAGGAAATACCGCTATACTTGTTTATATTTATAAATTACTAAAACACAAACTAATAGTCATTTAATTCTAGTTATCAGATATAACGTAGATCAATAAAAACGTTTCTATTAACATTCTCACTTTGCAATAATTTTAAATTATTTATTATACTTATGTATATTAATTGAAAAACAAAATACCATTGGAGTAAATTTTCAGTTTAGAGAAGAGAGACAAATTATTATTACATTTCATGCCTCCGGAATTTTATTAAGTAACTTCCAAATATTAAAAAATATATCATAACTTCAAATGCCAAAAAAACTTCAAGATTTTTTTATTATATTATGCTTAAGAATAATAAACAGGCCTTTCAGTTTGATACTGGATTACTTCTTTAAGGATTATATTATTAAAGTACGTTTCCTTCATTCAAAAAAAGCTTGAACTTCAAGAATTCTTTAATTTTATGCTTAAGAATAATAAACAGGCCTTTCAGTCTGATACTGCATTACTTCTTTAAGGATAATATTATTAAATTACGTTTCCTTCATTCCAATGTCTTTGGATTTTTTTCGGTTGTGGAGTTCTGAGATATCTCGTATTTTTTACAACTACACATTTGCATAGTAAAATGTGTAAAAAATATTTTATAATAAACAATTATAGGTATGCCTTGTAAACTATTTAACAATAGGTACATACTCTATTGTCTGAAATTAATGCGTAAGTAAATGTTTTGACGACCCAGATCTTATAACTACTAAGCATTTACTAGAATTACCTACGCACATCAAATAGTAATAATGTAAACAAGTTAAAACAGCACTGTTATGTTTTATTTATTTTGGGATAAATTGAATACATTTACAAACATACTAATCAATCTACAATAAATACTGCGTCAGAAGCATAATAGGCATTTTTTTCAAATTAAGAAAGACAGTTTTATCAGTAGGCTTTAAAAAATGTGAGTCTTATCATAAACTCAAATATACTTTCTAGATTTGTTCCTCATTACGTAAGCTATAGGAGAAAGACATTCTTATGATTTAAAATTGTCCACTTTCACGATGTTACGTATGTGTGCTATGTGACATAAGTCAGTAGTCAGTATTGAGTCATTCCATGTCAAATCGACAAATAGTTGGACGCGACCCCCACCGATTCGGATGATTTTTGGTGGAGAGTTTTGTCTCATTATAAAACGAAGTTCTGCCAAAGGAAAAAAAAATTAAAAAATTTTCCTAAGAGATATTCAATATCAAAAATTTCATTGTTTTT
The DNA here is from genome assembly GCA_030269945.2 of Trilocha varians. Classification (NCBI taxonomy): domain Eukaryota; kingdom Metazoa; phylum Arthropoda; class Insecta; order Lepidoptera; family Bombycidae; genus Trilocha; species Trilocha varians. The sequence goes on along the minus strand of AP028277.1, from coordinate 4,723,983 downwards.
CCGATTTTATGAGTTTAGTTGTGTAATATTTCAGAGACTACTGAGTATTAAAAAAAAAACTCTGGTATATTTTCAGAGGATACTTAGAGGTATGAGAAAAAAAATTTTTTGAAAAAAAATTTTGAAACTGTTCAAAATTAAAAAAATTTGAATTTTTCAAAATCGTGAAAAGTACCCATCGCGGGAAAATTTTGGCCTGAAATTTTTTTATATTATACTTATAACATATCTAAAGATATTCTGAAATTTTTAGAGGGGTGTTATTTTTCGTTTCATAGATATGAATTTTTGAATTTTGAAAAAAAAAATTTTTTCTATTTTTATAATTATTTTTTGTTAAATATCATTATTCTACTACATGATTACTAAAATTTGAGGTCTAAAATATTTTTTTTATGTTAATGGGATGTGAAAACAAAAATATTTCAAAATATACTATAGATTCAACTTTAAATCAAAACTTAAATAATGTTAAAAGTGTCACACTCTGCCGCCTAAAAAACACTGATGTTTATGATATCATCGATGAATCACCAATGAAAACCAGGTAGGAAAATCAGAATTTCGAGTAAAATGAAATACTTCCTTTATGCTTTTAATCCTTTCATTTGATCACGGAAGCCTTAAATGTTAAATAGTATTCTCAATAAACAGATAATTACATACAATTTTGAAATATTTTTGTTTTCACATCCTATTAACATAAAAAAAATATTTTAGACCTCAAATTTTAGTAATCATGTAGTAGAATAATGATATTTAACAAAAAAAAAATTATAAAAATAGAAAAAATTTTTTTTTTTCAAAATTCAAAAATTCATATCTATGAAACGAAAAATAACAACCCTCTAAAAATTTCAGAATATCTTTAGATATGTTATAAGTATAATATAAAAAATTTTCAGGCCAAAATTTTCCCGCGATGGGTACTTTTCACGATTTTGAAAAATTATTTTTTTTTTAATTTTGATCAGTTTCAAAATTTTTTTTCAAAAAAAATTTTTTCTTATACCTCTAAGTATCCTCTGAAAATATACCAGAGTTTTTTTTTAATACTCAGTAGTCTCTGAAATATTAAACAACTAAACTCATAAAATCGGAAAAACAATGAAATTTTTGATATTGAATATCTCTTAGGAAAAATTTTTAATTTTTTTTTCCTTTGGCAGAACTTCGTTTTATAATGAGACAAAACTCTCCACCAAAAATCATCCGAATCGGTGGGGGTCGCGTCCAACTATTTGTCGATTTGACATGGAATGACCCTATTAAAAATAAAAATTAACCCTGAATCCTTAAGTTATTTAAGAAGTAGGTGTATCTTTTTTTTGTTGTTCTTCTTCTTTCTATTTGTTATGGTCGGAACCTGCACAGTTGAACTATTTTTATTTTTTATTTTTATTTATTTTCAATCAATTATAGATCATATTATTTAATCAATAACAAAAATTCATTAAATTAAATTACATTTATTATGCCAACTAAAATAAAATATTATTAGTTAAAGAGGGACACATCAGTTGTTTGTTTGTCGGTAGATGGATCCTATCACAATGATTCAAACCTCTCTGCGAATACTCTCGTAATATAGTAACTACATTACGCTAAAGAATTCAACTATCAATTATGCAGATAAATTTGTGCGTAAATGATGTAGACTAGTACGTATAATAAATATAATTAAAAATCACTGTAAAAATAAAAATAATATTTGAACACCACAATCAAATATCTTTTCATACTTGCAGGTAGTCTTGCATTTCTCTGCCAGCCTCTCGGCAGTATTTTCTCCGGACCCATACTCGACTACTTCGGGAGACGAAAAGCTCTAGTACTTGTCAATATACCACATCTCATAGCGTGGTTGTTGATGTACTTCACCTGGGATGTACCTTCGTTGTTCATTGGAAATGCCTTGCTTGGAATCGGAACGGGAATCATGGAGGCACCTTCTGTCACTTATGTTGGAGAAGTCAGGTAAACTTTATTTTGAAGTAAAATAAATAAATTTGCGATTCTCTGTTCATTAGAAACACTCTGCTTGGAATCGGAGCCGGAAGCATCAATCTGAAATGATCCTTTATCACTTAGGTAGGAAAAATTAATCTAAACAAAACCATCCTCCAATGTACGTAACATTTTTGCACCAAAATGATAATATCAACTTTAGCAGGAGTTTAGAATTTGAAATTATGTTAATTAAAATAATTTTATATTCGTATACTACTTTTAAGTGTAGATCAGGGGCAAATCACCAAGTTAATCTATATATCTTATATATAAAAATGAATTGCTGTTCGTTAGTCTCGCTAAAACTCGAGAACGACTGAACTGATTTGGCTTATTTTAATTTCGAAATATTCGTAGAAGTCCAGGGAAGGTTTAAACGATGAGAAAATGTCCTTATGTGACGCAGACGAAGTTGCGCGGGCCAGCTAGTCTTATATATAAAAATGAATTGCTGTTCGTTAGTCTCGCTAAAACTCGAGAACGACTGAACCGATTTGGCTTATTTTAATCTTGAAAAATTCGTAGAAGTCCAGGGAAGGTTTAAACGGTGAGAAAATTTCCTTATGTGACACAGACGAAGTTGTGTGGGCCAGCTAGTCATTCATAAACCTTAATCATAATTACTAGGACCCAAATTTTATTCTCGAACACATTTAAAAGCTGATCGGAATCCTAAAAATTAACATCGTAGTTAGAACCCGTCTTATATAATTGATATTAATTTAGATAACCACAAGAATTAAAGAATTCAATATCATAAATTTCATCACATTCATAAATATTTCATAACAAATTTTTAAGAATACTTATATAAGGCTTCCTCTAAATTTTAATAATTTTGTCAGTTAAATAGGCGGTAATGATCAGGATTACCATAACTTAGTCAAAATTTAGTCTTCAAATATTTAAAATACCTAATATACATTATAATATTTCAAGTATTCTGCGTATAATTGAGTATTAGATTCGTAATTTACGAATTACGTTTTTCGAATAGGAATTTCCATTTTCTTGTCTCCGTTTTTTTTTAGAATTATATCAGAGTAATATGAATTTAAAGAAGCCAGAATCCTATACTATTCTCTGTTTAATTTCTTAATATGAAACATTTTTCAGAAAACGAAATCTTGTTTAACTAGCACTTTAGATAACTCTGTAAATCTCCCGCTTCCCACCATCATAAATTTACATAAGACATACAGTTATGTAGATTCGGTAATGTTATAAAGGAGCGTCAATCGTTATATTTGTTAACTAAATAATCAAATACCTCGTAAATTCTCTCTTATCGGCTTCTAAAATAAATGGAAATGGTAGTTCATTTAAATTTTGAAACGTGCTTTTAGGGTTAGGTTACTCTATATATAACAAAATAACATCAAGTCCAATTCGTTCGATTTGAATGTTAATTTTCTCACTAAGAGGCACTTAATTTTGTTCTTAATGTCCACTAAAATTTTACAATGTATATTATATAGTTATATTTAGTTAAGAAATGGTTTTGGTGACAGTGGCAGATATAGGTAAGTATGAATTGGAAAGCTTTTTCAGAAAACATTTTCGGACTATTACAGACTCGCAGTCAAAAAAAAATATAGTTATTGATAAAATAGTTGTATACAGAATGAGCCTTAGATAATTTTTGTTATAATCTGAACATGCTTATTCAACTATAAATTACTATCTAAACTCCAACATACTTAATAACGGTAGCCCGGTAGGTTATACCTACAGTTTCAATTGACATAGAGAAAATAAAGCAAATATATTTCTATATATAGAAATTGTGTATTCTAGATCTAAATTAATCCATAGTCATAACCAAAATTACAATCAATTGTTGTATAATAATAGTGTTTAGCAATTATCCCTAATTGGTTTGACTACGTTCGCTTCGAAACCGGTAGAATTTTTTTGGAAGCTACAACCTTATTAGTTCCTACAGGTTTAAACTTGAAACATCTTGAGAATGACCGTTAGATAAAATATCGTTAAGGTGAACGCATTAAGGTTTGATATTCCGGAAGTTGGATATAAACTATTATTGAGTCTAAATACTACCAACTTTTACTTATTTCAGTTTAAAGATATATTTGTCTGCGTCACAAAGGGATATACCATAGCCTTAATCGATAAATGGACTATCCAATACTGCAAGAATTTTTCAAATCGAAGCAACTGCAGCGGTTCCTGAGATTAGTTCTTTCAAACAAACAAATTCTTCAACAGCATAATTAAGAGTAGATAAATTAATTAAAATGTTAAATTACGAAAAACAAATCATCTAAGTCGAAAGTACGAATACAGCACATAGGTACAGCATATATTTAATACAGTAAGGCAGTACTAGTTGCTTAGTCTCGTAGTGCAACTCGTTTGTTAGCAATAAAATCTGTAGCAGAATAATTGAATAGGACACCTGTATCAAAGATGAATGAAGGCATATTTTGTTTATTTAGATCAAATGATTGATGATGCTAAGTTTAACAAAATCCATTCATATCAAAGAAATTAAAGTATAATGTATACACGATGTTGAATGTCTTTGATACGTATACATTTACTCATTGTTGATATTTTCTGTTCCGATGTATTTTTGACGGATTTTCGAAAATTGTTCAAGCCATAGAACACCCTGCACGGAATTGTATTAAAGTTATTCTTTACAAAGGATATATTCCTTAATTTTATTTTTATTTATCAAATAACTTACTTCTAAATCAGATATCATTGTGTTTTCAGTGAGCCCCGCGTCCGTGGAATTCTGACGACGCTGACCAATTGTTTTACATCGACTGGTATCTTCGTGGCATATCTTCTGGGAACAGTGTACCCGTGGCGAGAAGCAGCCCTCGTTTCATTGATCGTACCTCTTGTTACAATGGTGCTTGTTCTCTTTGTAAGTACTATTACTTTACTATTTACTATTTTTACAGTTGTTACAATTAATATTTAGTATTGAAAGTTACAAAGATTTAGTATTTAATTATTTATTTGGTTCCGTTTATGTTGAAAAATCTCAAAAGGAGCTTTAATAAATAATAATATCAATGTGCACGGTCATGATAAAAATGTATTTTACCCACAGAATTATTACATCTGGAATCAATATCATGAACAACAGAATGAAGCCAATTCCAACAGAATGAAGCCAAGCCAACACGATATTTTGATTCAACATCAGAAATAACAAAATGAAATTTTAAAGAACTTATATGTGTATATAATATTTTTTTAGTGTGTTAAACGAATTGAGTGTCATCAGTACACTAGCGCCAGAATATCGTGTAGTTACGCGCGATCGGTGCGCTTTAAATTGGCTTCATTCTGTTGTTCATGATGTTGATTCCAGATGTAATAATTCTATGATTTTACCAAACAAAACTAAATACTAATCGTATAATTTCTCTTTAACAGTCCTGTTTTTTGTTGACGACTTCGTTATGTTCTATTTTTAAAAGGCATAAAGAACTATTCTAAATGAATAAATCTATCTTGAACACCCTAAGAGAGATTCTTGCCGACTTTTATGAGTAAAGTAATTCCGTTATTTTGTTACTGATACTGGCGCTTGCGCCATGAATACATGAATACTGAAAGTCTGGATAATGATTTTAGGATAGAAAATATGTGTTAGATCTTACTTCTTGGTTTTAGGCTCATAATATTTTTTAAAAGTCATTTTGAGATTACCCCACTTTATTCTCTGAAATACCAATAAAACGCAAATAAATATTGACTAGATTTTACATTCAATTTTTTTTTATTTCTTATTAGATACACGAGCCTACGGCCCACCTGATGGTAATTTTCCATAAAATTTACATAGTATAACATTTACTTAACATTATTACACTAATATAAAGTACATTAATTGTCCTGGTGGTCATTCTTCAGGTTTTTTTTAATTCTCCTTTAAGTCGTCGAGTGAAGTTTCCATATCAAAAATTAATTCAATTAATGTAAAAACGATGTAACTACATTTCTGAAAGTAAAATATAATATGAACGTAGTATAAGTATTTACTTACTTAAAGTTTTATAATCGACATCCTAAAATCTGACTACATAACATACTTTGAAACACGTGATGCCAAGGACGCTATTAGTATAATATATACAAAATACTTGGACACTCATCATTATTCGTAACCTAGTATACTAACTTATATATAAATAAAAAAAAATTGCGAAGTCGCTCTAGAATTTAAAGAAATATTCAAAATTTGCATTATGTCGCTATAAACGTTTTCCATATAGAAATTCTTTAGTACAAATATTATTCTTATCTTATCAAAAATAGTTTTAACATGAAAAAATGGTTTTAATCTTTAAAACAATTATTACGATGCAAACTGAGTGGTTTGGATATCAACGGCGGATATATTATTATATTTTTATAAGTCGTTATTAAGTCGTATTTTTGGTACGATTGTGATTACTTGTGATAATCTCAACAAATAAAACAAAATATTTGCAAATTTAGAATAGTATTTTATGAACAAGTTAATCAAATCTTGATATTAAATTTCGGTCTTTAAGTTACTATCATTTTATGAGTCGAATATAATGGTATATGAATGGAATCAGCAATATACTACGTTTATATAATCTCAGTCGTGGTGGCCGAGTGGTTGAAACGCTTGCCTTCCGTACGGGAGGTCGCGGGTTCAAAACCGGCCGGCTTGTACCTCTAAATCTTAATATGAAAAAGATTTATATGCAATTTTTTACAACACCACTGGCTAAAACGGTGAAGGAAAACATCGTGAGGAAACCTGCATATCGGAAAAGGGTTCTTAAAATCCTTTAAAGATATGTGAAGTCCCCAATCCGCATTAGGCAAGCGTGGTGGACTATGCCTAACCCCTCTTTGGAGGAGACCTGAGCTCAGCAGTGGGCAGTAATGGGTTGTTACAGTATAGTACAGTATATAATCTCATGTCTCAACAACAGAATAAATGTCACAGACAGTTATTAAGTTACTAAATAGGAAAATTAATAAAATAAGAAGTATATCACGTTTTATAAATTCCAAAATAACCACTACCGATATATGTTATTGATTTCAATAAACTAGTTACCACTAGAAGATAAAAATATGTGCATACTCAAAAAGTTGCGGAAATTTTCCTCAGAAATTCCACTGTAAAAATAACGATATTGACTATGAAATAATAATTTAATATATTTATAAATAAATAATTTAATAATTTATTAAAATAATCAAGACTTCACTCAGTTATAAAACAATTTAAATTAACACTGCACTAAATTATATCCAGATGTTCAACTTTTAACCAATAAAATAACAATATTTCAACAATTATTTGCTATTAAAATGACTTTTATTAAAATGTTCGGTTATTCAATTTTAAAACTAAAAAGCTTTGACATTTAGTGTATAAAATCACCGTACTGTTTTTTTTGCTGTCTGAATACGATGAATTAATTACAATATACCACAAAAACAGCAAGTTTGAAAATCAAACCTTTCGATGCTACTATCTGTATTTTACTGTCTATTTATTAGACTGTAATAAGAAATATATGGGAGTGAACTCACAATAGAATTAAAATAGGATTGAAATTCAAATCAAGAAAAAGCTATTATATTGTCAATTTCATCTCATGTCATTTCAATCTGTTAACTTTATATTTCGTGATTATATACATAGGTAATTAACATTGTGCGTCTAAGACCTACAATACAGTTTTACATAGAGAATATCTACCAAACCAAAGATTATTTTTTTAACTCAACAACAAAAACAAACTGAAGTGTGAAGTGTGTGAAGACAGGTAATAAATAGGGGTGTGCGAATAATTCGAACTCACGAATCACGAAACTCGAATCGAATATTCGAAAAATTTCGAATAATTCGAAAAGTTTCGAATAGTATCGAATTTGACTACGACGACCACAACTATTTTGTAGACATCTAGCCCATTAAATATATTATCTACAAAATCCAAATTCTTGTCATATTTCTGAATCATCGTCGTAGTCAAATTCGATACTATTCGAAATTCGACTCGAATATTAATATTCGATTCGATTCAAACGATATTCGCTCACCCCTAGTAATAAATAAAACGAATTATCAATATTATGCGTATTAAAGGTAATGAAGAACATAAAAAAAATATAATAAAATAATACAACCATGAAACGATGAAACAAGTTCGCCTTGACTGTAACTAAGCGTCCACGAAAATTTTGAGAGTACCTTGAACCTTAGTAATGGTTATTGCTGTACCATTGAACTTTTTTGGTGAATTAAAATATAATAATATAATTGTATTCTTGTATTCTATAGCGTCATCATATTTTAACACGCTAGTTACTTTGCAATATCATTTGAACCAAGCAAAAACATTTTATAAAATTTTATTATTGACGATGTCAGACTGCTCTACCTACGCTATGTATTATTTTTTATGTTTTGGTTATTGTCATTTAGTTTGTGAGTGTGCAAGACATATTGACGCATTTATCGGTACATTTTGAAATATTGTCAATACTTACGACAAAAGTTCTCATTAATATTGTAGTATGTGCGTGAGTCTCAGTTTAGAAGAAGTTTATTAAATTTAGCTGCTAACTACTTTTCCTTTCTAATGAAGTTTTTCTATAAATAAAATTAAATAAATAATCCAAAAAACTTATGAGTCTTAAACCAGCTCCCTAGATACACCGTGAGTAACGCCTCATCAAACAAAAAATGCTTTTAGTTTAGTATGATGGTTGAACGGAATGGAAAAAACCGACACATTGCCTAGTAGACTCGCTTCCAAGAATGATTAAAACACGAACGATATTCTAAACTTGTAAGCTTTTTACTGAGCTCATTAACATTGACATTATCTAGTGATTACTGAACCGGTCCGTTTCGAGTCTATTTGAAACCGGAATCAAAACTATCCTTTTATCCAAAAACTTGCACCACCATTTAAATATTAAAATTCGATTTAAATTTCAAAATTATCAAAACAGAATCGAATACCTCGAGTTTGGGTGGACCAATCAGATGAAAACTGATGGTCCAACTTAGGTCCCATTTGATTTTTTTAAAGATCGAAGTAGTAGGTACTTTTGGATCTGTGTTTAAAAATGTGTATTTGAACGGACAAAATTTCACGATTTGCTATGCGTTTTTCAGTGTATTTATTTTTATATTAACCGATTTAGATGAAGCTTGTTTTGTAAGAAAGCAGACATTTAGAGCATTATCTATACTAATATTATAAAGCTGAAGAGTTTGTTTGTTTGTTTGTTTGTTTGTTTGTTTGTTTGTTTGTTTGTTTGTTTGTTTGTTTGTTTGTTTGTTTGTTTGTTTGTTTGTTTGTTTGTTTGTTTGTTTGTTTGTTTGTTTGTTTGTTTGTTTGTTTGTTTGTTTGTTTGTTTGTTTGTTTGTTTGAACGCGCTAATCTCAGGATCTACTGGTCCGATTTCAAAAATTCTTTCACTGTTGGAAACCTATTTATGCGTACGCTGCAAAAACTATTGACAATGGAACAAAATGATGTACTACGGGTTTTTAGGTCTTTTAAAGACAAACAAAAAAGTCCGCGACAGCATATATCTAACTATCATAGTTTAGTCACAATAACCGCTTTTATGTTTATAAAAATAAAAAAAATGTCCGGAAAATTAATTTAACGTTAAATGAGTATCGTTATATTAACCCTTATCCAAATTAAGTATTATATTATTAAGAGTATTAATGTAGAAGTAAATTACTTTTTGTTTTATTCCAATCGAACTTTTCGTTTAGAAGTTATCACGAGTATAAAACGCAATTTTATTAATACACCCACAGCGGGCGGCGAAAATAATATCGCGACGACATAACGAGTACTGTTTGAACCCCTCTGTAACGCAGACGAAGTTGCGCGGGTCAGCTAGTCTCATATAAATTTGATAAAGATCTGACTGGTAGTTTTTGTGCTATACTGGAGAAATGGAAGTCGGTCGTTTTCATTTTTGTAATAAAAATATTATTATTTCAATGTAATGTTTAAGTATGTGTAAAAATAGCTACATATTATCATGTTATAATAATATAAAATGCATCTCCAAGCAAGAATCATGATCATATTCTTTACTGGTTGTTCCCGTAGATGTTTAAATTTAACAACTTTTGTACACAACGCGCAGATGAATAAATTAAGGTTTTTAATCTCTCTCCATATATGTTACATATATGCAGAGTGCAGACATATAGTAGACATACGCATCCTTAGTACCTATATTTTTCTTAATTAATGTTTTGCTTTGGCTATCATTGTTCTTCTCACAATCACCCAAAGGATGCCTATGGTATTATGTCCATACATAAGCATAATAAATAAATAACTATCATTATTATTAACCCGATTATAGGTCCAATAAATTGTTTTTATAATGCTCTCCTTATGGTGAAATACTATGATATCATTGCTCAGTTTGGAGTATGTGAAATATTGCGTAATATTTTCTAGACTGAGTAATTTTGATACAACTATAAGTTGAATAACTTAAGTCAAAGTGAAGGTTGTAGTTATTTAAAGTTTATATCATTAATTTTAATTTTCTGTAGGCTCAGTATCTACTAATCTTGGTGATGATTATAAAATTTATTTCATAGTAATAATATACTACTGTCGACGTCACGGTGCAACGATTAGCGGATCAGGTGCGGGCCATTCAGCGACTAAAGTTGTTGGATGAGTCTCTACTTGACCGATTGCGCAACGAAGCACTGCCTGCTCCTCCTGAACCACTACCAACACATGTGGTAAATGTCACCGTCACCCAACCTACACCACCAGCGGAGGAACTTCAGGTGCAGGCATGTGCAAATATCCAGGATGATGAGTGTTTGAGGAGCGCTCTGGAGGACTCTATGCAAGAGTTTAGGTTTGTCTCGCCATGCTCGCGGCCACGTTTACCGCGGTTGCCCATGTGTAAACGCAATGTTTCGCTAGTATTGGCCCTGGACTGCATATTAAAACCTTACTTTGAGTCAACTGTAGACCTTGTTGACACCCACTCGGTTCTGTACTGCGGTGCGGTTGCTGTATGTCGTGTGGCAGGAGTAAAATTTCCAAACCCGAACCAGACATACCGCCGACATGATGGTAAGCCGCAGTGGCAGTGCAGAATCGAGAAGCGCATAGATGCAGCCAGGACCCTTATAGCGAAGCTTATTTGCTTCCAGGCAGGCAACACGCGCCCGCGCGTAATGCGATTCGTCGACCGAGCCTTCGCTGACACCGGTGTCAGCAGGAACGACTACCTGGCTCGTGTCGTCGAGCGTGTTGACTACTGGAAGCAAAAAGTTTGCGCGTGGGCGAACCGTATTCGTCGGTACCGAATAAGATCGGAGCGGTACCGCTTGAATAGAGTCTTCCAGAGTAATCAGAGGAGTGTCTACAGAAATTGGGAGGCTTCTCGAGGAAGAGTTACCGATGGACACCCACCAGTTGATGAGGATGTCATGACCTCATTTTGGAAAAATATCTGGTCGGTGCCCATCGGTCACTCCGAGGGGGAGTGGACTGAGACGGTCGGGCGCTCGTGCGAGTCTATTACAGACATGAACACCGTAGCGATCACGCCGATTGACGTAGCTTGTGCGGTGCGTTCGGCCCCGAACTGGAAAAGTCCGGGACCGGATGGGCTGCACAGCTACTGGCTGAAATGGATACGCAACTCGCACGGGCGCATGGCTGCTCAGTTTCAACAAGCCCTTGAGTCGGGAACCCTCCCAGATTTCATGACATCAGGAGTCACTCATCTGATATACAAATCTGGCAATACCTCGGACCCAAAAAACTATAGACCAATAACATGCTTACCCACCATCTATAAGCTACTTACATCCATTCTGAGAAACAAAATTCAAATACATATCTCGGCAAACGACATAATGTCACCTTCTCAGAATGGGTGTAAGATAGGGTCTCGGGGTACAAAGGATTTGCTCCTCATTGACATGGCTATTACGCAACAAGTTCGTCGAGGCAAAAAGGGTGTCCATATGGCTTGGATAGACTATAAGAAAGCATATGATTCGGTGCCCCATTCATGACTAATGAGAGTTTTAGAGCTTTATAAAGTACATCCCACTCTACGCTCCTTTCTTAGCTCATGCATGGGTCAGTGGTCTACGTTTCTTCGTCAACCAGGACATATTGGATCTCCGGCCTCCCCGAGCTTGATAAGGATAAGGCGGGGTATCTTCCAGGGTGACAGTCTGAGTCCTTTGTGGTTCTGTCTGGCGCTTAATCCTCTAAGCACGTTGCTTGGAGATTCAACGCTAGGCTACCGACTCAAGAGAGGGGGTGAGCCCATTTCACATCTCTTGTACATGGATGATCTAAAATTATTTGCTTCTAAAAAATCTGACCTAATAACTTTACTCAAAATAACCGACAATTTTAGTAAAGCTATTGGAATGGAATTCGGAGTAGATAAGTGTGCGGTCATAGATATACAGAGAGGAAAAATTGTAAACTCTGAGAGTTTGCAACTTAGCCAAAGTGAGGTGCTCAGATCTCTTTCTGAGTCGGAAACTTACAAATACCTTGGAATGTTCGAAGCTTTGAGTATAGTCGATGCAGATATGAAACAATCGGTGAGGGATCGTTTCTTCGGCCGCTTGGTAAAGGTTTTGAAAAGCCTCTTATCTGGCGGAAACAAGATCCGAGCCTTCAATGGTTGGGTCATGCCTGTACTGACGTACTCCTTTGGCATTCTAAAGTGGACGCAATCGGAACTAGATGCCCTGGATAGAAAAGTTCGGCGACTGCTGACGGCATACAGGATGCACCACCCACGTTCATCTGTTATGAGGTTGTATATTCCTCGGAAGTGTGGGGGTCGTGGCATGTTAAATGTCAAGGACCTACACAACCGAGAGGTAAACAACCTTCGGGAATATTTCCTTAAGGTAAGCGTGGGTATGTACCGTAATGTAGCAGCAGTTGATAAGGGACTCACTCCGCTGTCCTTAGCGAACGAGAATTGGCGGACGCTAAAGGTAATGAGTGTGACGGATCGCACGGACGTATGGAAGAGCAAGGAACTACACGGACGGTTCTACCGGGCCCTTATGAGCCCCGATGTAGATCAGTTAGCCTCTGTATCTTGGCTACGGTACAGTAACCTCTTCGGAGAGACTGAAGGTTTTGTCTTTGCAATTATGGACGAAGTTATCATGACGAACAACTACCGAAAATATATTCTAAAGGATGGGACGGTCGACATTTGTCGGGCATGTCACCGTCCGGGAGAGTCTATTAGACATATCGTTTCCGGTTGTTCTCGTCTTGCTAACGGCGAGTACTTGCACAGGCATAACCAGGTAGCTAAGATTATCCACCAACAACTTGCTCTGAAATACGACCTTGTTGAAGCCGCTGTACCTTATTACCAGTATTGGCCTCAGCCGGTTCTCGATAATGGTCATGTAACGCTCTACTGGGACCGATCTATTATCACTGACAGGACTATTGTTGCCAATAAACCTGACATAGTGATAATAGATCGGGACGCGCATCGGGCAGTGCTGATCGATGTCACCATTCCGCATGACGAGAACCTTGTGAAGGCAGAAAAAGAAAAACAGCTAAAATATTTGGACTTGGCCCACGAGGTGACCGACATGTGGCGTGTTGAATCGACCATCATTGTTCCGATCGTTGTATCTGTGCACGGTCTAATAGCGAAAAGCTTCGACCGTCATCTTGAGAAGCTTTCGCTCCCCAGCTGGGTAAAGGGCTTGATTCAGAAGGCGGTCGTTCTTGACACGACACGTATTGTGAGGAGGTTCCTCTCTTTTGAGCCCTGACCACTGATGGCTTGGGTCGTAGACCTCGTCTTCAGTGGGCCTCTGTTTTTTATATTGTATTTTTAAATTTTATTCCTTTGTTAATTTTTTTTAAAATATAATGTAAAAAATAAGTGTAAATAAATGAATACATGATTATTCACTTCTAAAGAAGTTTATCGGTCATAATATGTCACAGCTATATTAAACACTCACGATTTATGATTTATAGTTTTGTTAACCGTGGTCAGTATTTAATAAATACCTGCCGAAGCTTAATATTTTCTTCGGTCAATTTAATTATTTACTGGTTGTGTGACCACAAACTTTTATAGTGAAGAGAATAAAAATTGGAGTTGAGGATAAAATTAAGATCGTAGTTTTAGTTATATAGATTATAAGAAAAATTTCGATACATAATCGTCATCGTGACTAATAAATATCATCATCATCAGCCTATAGACGTTCACTGCTAGACTTAGGCCTCCCCCAAACCTCGCCACATCGACCGGTCCTGCGCCATCGGTTTTAGTGCGGTTCAACTCCCACATACCCCGCCCGCCCGGTGATTTCCTCCAACTGAAAAAAAATAAAAAAATCTGCATTCAGTGACCTCCCTAGCAACTATAAATTCATATTAGCTTACTTGTAGACCATTAAGCCCACTCAAAGTAGAGGTCTATACAAACAGCCTATTTTATAAGATAGATTAAATGGATGTGCGTCACTGACTAGTTAATTTTTTAGAGTTTCGGATAAACCGCTCTTCTAACTCGTTTGGGCACATTCCGGAATTTATTTTTTCTTTGTTTCATACAGCCTTAATGTTATATGTTCTTCCAAATAATGTTATGTTTTGAAGATGTTTGTTTTATTTTTATAACCGCGGAGTGACTTTCTCTCTGTATTGACTACATATTATAACGCTTATTTATTTGGTTAAGACTAACTATAATTGTTTTATCGTTGCACTATTTATATCAGAGTAGTATAGAGTTCACTGTGTCTTATAGAAATATCTTGGTATTCTCTATTTAGACAGTTTTCAACTTACTCAATTTACGAGTACTCTGTGTCCTGATATTGCATTCATGAGATTTTTTTTTAATTACTACAGACTCTTGTATTCTGAGCGAACTAGAAAACAGAATATTATAATTTTCTATAGGTATTATACAACTTTATATTTATAAAAGTCGTTGACTGTTGCAGTAAACTTTTCTTCAATTTTGTTAAAACATTCTGATAGACATGAAAAAAAAACGATAAAATCATGTTACATTTTGTTTTATATTAGATACTATAAGATTTATATTTTCTACATAGACCAATATTTTTCATATTCCAGGTACCAGAGACTCCAATATGGCTTCTCTCAAAAGGACGCAACAAAGAATCGTTGCAGTCTCTCTGCCGCCTTCGAGGTTGGGCCCAACCCGAAGACGTCAAAGAAGAATTCGAACAACTCATACAATATAATGACAAATTACACAAATGTATTATTTGTAACAGCGATACTGAAGACATACAACCTTGTCAACACAAAGAAGGAGGATTTCTGAAGCAACTTGCTTTTAAAATGAAACATGTGTTTTTAGTGAAAGAAACAATGCGTCCATTCCTGCTTGTGATGGCGTATTTTATGTTCCATACATTGAGTGGGCTGGGTCCAGTGAAGCCCAACATGGTCAATGTCTGTAAAGCTCTGGGAATGAAATATGACCCGAAGAGTATTGTAGTAAGTATTCTATATCATATGCAATTAAATTGAACTAGGCTCTTCTACAGTAACTAATTAAAACGTGGTAGTGTAATTGACCTGTATTCTGAAAGGTAATTTTATGTAGAATACTAAAAGAATTGAATTCAAATACTCAAATCGATTTCTACTCAGAGACTTCTTTTTTAATAAAAAACTACTACCTACGACTTTTTATAAAATAGAATGTCTGTAGATATTAAAACATCTTATCAACAACGTTTCAAACATTTTATCTAAAACCCATGTGAGTCTTGACTTTAATTAATTATATTAAAGTATCAACGTTTATTTACAATTCAAAATAAATTAATATAATTAACTACAACAGTTAAATAGTTACCGTGGTCAGGTATGGTCCGGTTATCAACAACATTAATAACGATTTTAAGTTTAAAACTGACAGCTAGACGTGAATACATTACTGATCTATACTTGTCTTAACTTAAATATGAATGAAAATGTTTAATTTTGGTTAAATGTTGAACTTGAATGAAGATAATGTTCGATTGTTATCTAGATATGAGTAACACTAGTAGTAATAAAAATAAGATTACAAATTGATATATTACAAACTAAGTAGTTGTTCTAGAGATGAACTCGCTTGAGATGGTTTATTCAGAACGTTTTACTTGCAAACGGACTATAAGTACTTTAGGGAAGGAAATTTAAATAATTAATAACAATTTCATTTTGATAATCCTTCTCAAAGTAAATTCTGTTTGCACCTTATCCAGTTTAAACTACTATACTAACTACATGAAAGAGAAATGAAAGAGTTTCAGCTTCTTTTTATTTTGTCCTCTGTCTCTTTGTCCTTTTTTAATTTATTTAAAGAACGGATAAAAAATATCATTGGTTGATAGCATAGAGTAAGGTCTATTTATCAAAAAGATATAGCAAAGTCATAAAACATATCGAAAACAGACTGACTTTGTTTAAAAAAGAACTCATTCATAATCTTGAACTAAATCACGATTAAATTATCTTACATTTATTATACCTATTATAATTTTGCTAAACGATAAAGGTTAAATATTTCAAAGAACATTGACCGATCACCTTTATCTGTACGAAAAACTGATTCATTATTATATTTATGTACGAAAACAAGTCAAAGTTATAAAAATTCTGAATGAACTCGTTCATACACGTGTATCAAATGTGAGTAAAATTTACTACGTTCGGTTAAAAAAACGGTTACGAAAGAAACTAGTTTAAAACGAGAAATATGAGGTTAGTATTGGAATATATTGCATTTTATGTATAAAGATAAGCAGTTTCTTTCAAGACCAGAATTTAGTTTCTTGTTTTGTTTTAAGATAATTATAATAATGTAGATACTCGTACATAGATAGATAGAAAATTCTTTATTGTAACACCACATAGAAATACAGTTTTAGTGATTTTGTACAAATAATACAGTATGTATGTAGTATGTATAGTTTTTGGTTCCCATAGGTGTCTAATGTCTTGTGGTTTTTATAACTAGATTTTTTACATTGGTCTGCTGCCGGGTGGGCTTATATTCTCACCAAAATTTTCGAAACTAATAAGTAGAAAAAAATATAAATGTTACGAAGTCACAAAAGTTCTTAACAATATCAATATAATAAATAGAAGTAGATATAGATTTAGAAATAGATTGGAAATCATTGGATCTATGTCCATCAGTGACATCTTGTGGCTGAGAATGATAATGATAGGAATATTTTGTTAAGTAGGAATGTTCCTTTCCATTTTCATATACAATGTAATCACCTCACATTTCCATTTAGCTAAGAATGACACACACATTCCTATAAAAGTTATTCTTCTTTGCAGGTGGCAGTCGGCGCAGTTTTCATAATAATGAGTCTACTATCAGCATCAGTAGTGAAAACTATTGGCAAAAGAAAGCTAATTCTCTCTTCATTATTAGCGTCAGGATTCTGTTGTTTGGGACTAAGTATTTACGCGAAATTACGAGTGCCAAGTGAAGTGTTTTCATATGAAATAGATACATTTGTTAACCAGAAAGAAATTCTACCTCTTGTGTTGTTCATGTTGCTAGTTTGTTTCAATAGTCTTGGCATTCCGTGGGTGCTGCTTTCTGAAGTTTTTCCGTTCAGGTAAGAGATCTCAGAGCCATTTTATTACTTTAACCAATTTTATTATTCACTATGATGTTCTTGGTTTTTTTCTTAGATAAAAATAATGACTTGCAATGTTGCAGCAACTACTGCCATCTATCGTGCGATAGCGAAACTATAGCACAAACAAAACAAAAGACTGCCATGATTTTAAACTATAAAGTATCCCTATAAAATTTTAACTAAAAAATACAATTAGAATTATCTATTCTAATTATAAAAACATATTTAATTTCTCCCCTCGCTAATAGATGGCGCTAAAAAAGTTTTTTCAACTTCAGGAGCCGCGGAGTTGCCATCGGTACAGCAGCTGCACTCAACTACATGATAGTTTTTATAACTTCAAAGAGCAATTATAACCTAGAAAAAGCTTTCCACCTCAGCGGAACTTTCGCAGTTTACGCCACATTCTCATTTGTAGGAACAATCTACCTTTACTTCTTTTTACCAGAAACAGAAATGAAGAGTTTAGAAGAAATTGAAGCTTATTACAAGAGCGATAAAGTTGTTTTTGCCGACGACTTCTTTATTAACGCGTTTAGGAAAAAGAAGGTTACCAGCGATGCTGCCAAACCTATGCTAGTCAATAAAATTTAATATTAAAATTAGTTTCTTATGAAAGATGGATTTGTTTTACAATATCTACAGTACCTAAGTGTACTCTATAACCTCAATAAACGGGTCTCTTATCTTTATAACATCAAGTTGCATTTTGAGCCTTATGTGCAAGGAGTTTGGGAATTAAATTGAATAACGCAAATTTCTACGCTTCGTCATATGTCATTTTTAAGTCACGTGTGAAGAGTACATTTTTTGCAAATTAATTGGAACCTTAACTACTATAAACTCACTATATTTTTTTTAAAATTGCAATGTACTTATATGCGTTTTCTATTGTATTTCGTATTTTGTTATTGATTGTTGTGCTCAATTTATCTGTCTAATTAGAATTGAGATGATATTCAAATTAATATTATTCTAGCCAGGTTTTATTTTAATACCTTTTTTTGATAGTGACCTTTTTGCCAATTTAAAGTAGATGCAAACTCCTTTGGTAGGTACAGTTATTTTATTACTAGATTTTAATACTTTCAGAGTTTAAAATGCGTGGTATCAAATACCACAACGATAGCAAAATATTTTCGTACTCGAATTTAAGTAGAAATTTCTCGATTATAGTTATAATGAAGACATACTAATGCTCACATTTTTAAGGGCATTTTTAGTAGGTATTTACTTTTTAATAGTGTTTTAATATGAAATTAAATGATTTTTATATGTTAACTTAGTTTAAGTTTATTGTTAAACATTGTTTTGAAAACGTTCGTTTTTGTATTTTGAATATATTTTAAAAAATGACTATGTTTTTTTTTTCCTTTAATGAATTTTTATTTCTCAAATATTGAGGAAAAATCCAAAATCGTTGTATTAACTAGGTAGGTACTGCCAGAAACATATACACATAAATAAATAAATAAAAGCATAGAATAAAAAGTCAATATTTAACACCACAAAAATTCACAAGACAATAAAGTATTTATTCACTTTACGATACGATTTTTTTTCTTCATTTAATCATTTTAGCTACTTATTTTTATTTCGCAACGTTAGTAATCTAAAAAAATCTCTAGTTTCACCCTTCTTTGTCGTTGACCACCTGACCGGTCTACCGCAGATTTCACAATCAAATACTGGATTTTTTGACGATTTAGTCGTTATTTTAATCGTCTGAGTCATTACTAATTTTTTAATGGTAGTAGTTAGACATGGAACAGTTTCATATTCTGAAAGAAAACGGGCAGTACGTATTAATTGTAGTATACCTACAACTACCATATCCTCCTTAAATAGATATCATTAATGGCATTGCAATTTAAACAGCTTGTACATCTAAATCTTAATTGGAATAAAATTTATGAGCAAATTGCCACCACACCACTGACTGAAAACGGTAAAGGAAAACATCGTGATTTAAATATTGGAAAATAATTCCAGATCCTTCGAAAATATGTAAATCCATTCCGTATTTGACAAGCATGGTGGTGAAGAGACCTGAGCTCAGCAGGAGCAGTAACATTCCAGTACAGTACCTACAGTCCAATTTTAACTGATCGTGTCGACAGTACGACTTATGGCTGCCGGGACGCAAATTGCGATAGGATTTTAAAACAGATATTCCCTTTACACTTTTTCATATTGTATGTTCTTGATATTGTCCTGTGTTCAAGTGTCCTGTGTGCGAAAGTTTTATCTCTCTCTTGCTTATTAATTACTAGCTGCTGCCGACGACATCGTCTGTGTGAACTCTATAACCCGTTTTGGCCTTCATCCCTTTTTTTTCGCGATAAAGGTAGCCTATGTCCTTTTTCAAGATCTAAAGATTTAAGTAGGGAATTATGTTGTTAATATACCTACCAGTTCCAAAGTCACAATTATATTCGAAGACGTCGCACTGGTCTATGAAATTTCTAATTTGGCAACCTTCTGAAGCACACACAGGCTTGCCACTGTGTACGCAGGTTGACGCCAATTTGCATTGGTTTTCTGTCTGTCAATTGAAATAATTTTAATTAATTATTAATAATACTTTTTGCATTTTTAAAAATACCTCTAGCTATTTATTTGTTATTTCTGTTCTGTTATTTCATGTGCAACTTCACTGCCTTGGAATGCAAGTACTTAATAGATACCTTCATTGTTGATGACAAGTAAAGTTGAGTTCTCAATAGGATTCACGAGAATATGAGTAAAAATTAAATTATTGGTATTATTATTTTGTTCTTATACTTTTAGAACAGGTTCAATTAAAAAAAGGTATTACATGCATTATACGGAAGCTTTAAATAAATATACCTACTTAATGGAAAACAATAAGTTTGCATACCTTCTTGGTGGTTAGCAACAAAGAAGATTAGTACTGTACTGTACTGTAAATTACTGTATTGTAACAACCCATTACTGCCCACTGCTGAGCTCCTGAGGTCTCCTCCGAAGAGGGGAGAGGAGAGAAGCTAGTAAGAAGATTAGTGTTTTCTTAAAACAATAAAACTAGTGTTTAGAAACCAATACTTAATGACGACATTTTCGACTACGTAGGTAGGATAATAACTGATTTGATATCGAACGAGGTGATTTCACGTGCAGGTTTGGGCTTATAAAAATTATCTTATGTATTACTGTAAACACTTTTCAAATCGACTAAAATTTAAATATTAGTAGGGAACCAATTTAGCAGCTGATGAACGTTTGTTTTTCATTGAAAAAAATATTTCTGTTTTATTTTTGAACATTTTTTTTTATTTTAAGGCAAAAAGTACAGACACGTTATACATACGTATGATAAGTGACTATGGGTTTCATACTCTGCGACGCACACTGCAAGCAAAACAATGAATAAAATTAAAACTGAATTCGATTTATTATTTTAACAGATGGTATACTGCTATTATTATATTGAACACTCTCACTACATCTTGAGCATTTCCAAGCCTTCTATGCTAAATGCATTTAATTAGGCAGATATGCAATTCTTTTTGGGATAAAAATTAGAAGCTAATTGGTTAGTTATGTTAAGAGCCTACTGGAAATTTATTTTTTTAGTTTTTTTTGAGGATTATCGGGTAACAATCTTTCCTAAGCTAATTCACAACACAGAATTGGAATTTAATTAGATTTACCTACTTTTCGATTTATTAGAATTTTGCATTTTGTTTTTAAAATCACTAAATTCTTAGCAGCATTGAACTATGCAAAATGTACGAGTATAACTTCTACTAGGTATAATAAACAGTAATTAAAAACACACTCTTACCAAAAATTACTAAAATATAAAAATACATAATACACACAACAGAGAAACATTTTCAAAAACCTCATTCTAAATCCTTATCGAATGCGTGTTTTACGACAACTTTCTAATATAGGTATGGCGAAATATATGTAGCCGTAAAAATCGAAACTATTCAAATTTTGGCTTTTATTGTAAGTGTTATGTTCCTCTAAATAAAAAAATATACGTAGATAGTTTTATAATAAATAGGTCCTTTTGGACATTCTCGGAAGGAATAAAAAAAAATAAAAAATATATTTTCTTCTTTTGAGTCGTATCCCCATTTATTTTAATTTGTTTTGTTAAAAGAGGTTGACATATTAAGTGGGAATTCGTCATAATCGTTTTTGTGTTAAAGGAAGGTTTAGTCATTACAATTTGTCTGAATAATGAAAAGTAACTTCAAATTAAGTTAACTTCAACTGAAGCTGATGACTCTTAAATCTAGACATCTAAAAGATAGAACGAAACAATTTTTTTAGGGAAATCATGACGTATGTTCCATGAAAAAATATTGAAGTGAAAATTAGATCTTGTGTAAATATTGAAGTGAAAATTAGATCTTCAATAGGCCTTGGCAAATTTAAATGTAAATAATCACATCATATAATATTTTGTTACTGCAATAAAGTACGTTTATCAGATTTGTGAAGGTCGCTCTTTCACATTGCCTTTAGTAGGTAATACCAAGATCTCTAATATCAGAAACTCTGGATAGGATTATTCCATTTAAGGTATTATCATACAAGATTGTGTTGTTCTTACGGGAGAAAGTTATGACGTTGCATTTATAAATATTTAGGTCCAATCTGTTTGAGCGACAATAAACTTCCAGAGTAAATAAATCATCCTGCAATTTGGCTATATCATCGGGTCCAGCGATATGTTTAAATATTTTCATGTCATCGGCGAAAAGAAACATAGAACAGTCACTTTGTTCGAGAAGTTATCAATCTGAATCGATTTACGAAAAGCTTTGCTGGTGGCAATTGACACAAGTGAATCATCACGAACAACTGGAGTAGTCTGTTAGTTTCAAAATATAATAAGAATAAATAAATAAAATACTGGCTTACATTGAAGTAGGTAATTGCTCCAGACAAGATTATCCTTGTTACGGAAATTATATTTTTTATTCTGTAGGCCTATTCTTTTAAAATATTTTTGTCACTTTAAAAGATTGTAAATATATAAATCCATTTCGAAATACTAGTTAATTTGACTTCATAGTGATCCGTAATATCTGCTTTCATAACATTTTTTCTATCTTTTTATTGAGTAGTCTCAAAATCTGAATTAATTAGGTACTAATGGATTAACTCATTAAGATTTATTTCAACCACTTTTTGTGTCATGGATAAAATAAATCTTTGAAAGAGATAAGAAATAAACGTGTATGTTTGCTCAAAAAGATTTTTGTTTCGGATTTATGCAAATACGAAGTAACTTTTTGGTCTGGTAGCTTCAATGTCTCATTTCAAGCAAACATTCTGTTAAGTGAACATGTGTGTGTGTCTCAAAATAATATATTAAAGAATAATATAACAATTATGTAAACAAATTATAACAAAGCTACGAATGTAATTTACATAACAAATAAACTATTTGTAAAGTGAATTTCAATAAGAACTAAGTCTTTTATTTTATCGAAAACGTTGTAAATAAAAATGGTGAACAAATTTCAAATTTCTTCTGACAGTCTTCCTGTGAGCCGTTTAAAATGCATATCAGCGCAAGTAAGTAAAAAAAAAGAGTTCAATAATAAAGTGTTTTCACGATCAATAGTTTATAGTTTAGTTTTAGTCCTAAATTTGATTGTCCTGTGTCCGTTGTTTCTTAGATGTGGAAACCGAACATTTTCTAGACAAATTCTGGCAAAAAAAATTGTGTATACTCCTCACTTGACATTGGCGAATCATCCCCGGGGATGAGTCCATAATCAAAAGAAGAAGTAGTTCTAAATTACTTAAGACCACTTATTTCATTCTCTTTTCCGATTAAGTTTTGTTTGCTTTCTAATTACCGCTTTTTTATTATAATACTACTCATAAATATTCTTGTTTTTTAAATATTCATTGTAATTTCATTTCATTCTTTAAACCAACACAACAACAGATGCAACAGATGTTATCCTGGAACTATAACACTTGTAAGGACAAATCTGTAACAGGTACTCATATAAGATCTTATGTTAAGGATATAGGTACATATATGTTTACTGTTGGTGTACCGAATAAATAAATATTTTTAACAAAAGATCGCGGGAGCCCGCTTTGGTTATTTTTCCCAAGACAACATCCCTGAATATGAATGTGAATAAGACCGTACCGTATGGCAGGAAAACTGTCATAGAACTAGGATGTGCGGAATACGACTCTGAGAGGAGGATGAATCTATGACCTTTATTTCAAACCGAAAAGTATCACTGTAGTTTAGACTAGTATTACGTATCTATTTTTGCAAAACTTGAAAGAAGTACTTAGGTATAATATTATGTCCATCAGTACATATTTATGGTGTTCTTAATACCAAATTGAATTAACCGAATTCAGGAAACATGTTCAAACTATTAAATTATAGTTGTATCTTATATTTAGGAGCGTATTTTCACTGAGTAACCTTTCATACCATTTAACACCTATTTGGGGTCGAATACACATTTCACAATGAAAATAATGAATAGAATATATTACGACCAGGCTTCTAGGTCAGTCTCTGGCCTTTAAGGAACTGTAAGTTTAATAAAATTAATAGCATATCTAAGGTGTTTCCGGCAGGTTTATCCCAAATTTGGAAAGGTCTTCTTTAGAAGATTAAACTGTAGTACGAAGAAAAACGGCGACAGCTCTCCAACATTTCTGAAATCAAACCATATAATAATTTTCACTTTAAAAAAATGTCTACAAACTGCGAAATAATTTGTATATACCGTTCGTTAAATTATGAAGTGTGTAATCGCTACATATTCTCGTACAGTCGTTCACGTGTACATTAGCATTCACGTTTTCATATTACGCGGGCAAGTCACATGTTATAATAGGTTTTTGGTTTTAGCTCTTACACATTAACATAATTATAAACGACTAGCTGCCCCGCGCAACTTCGTCTGCGCCAATCTCAATTAAATGTCAACTATTCGATTTTTTCTCGCTGTAAATGCCATCCTTGAACTTCATCGAGAATTTAAAAAAAAAAAAAATTCTAAAATAAATACAGCCTAAGTTACTCCTTATAACATAAACTATCAGCCATTGAAAGTCAGCCCGTCCGAATCGGTCTAGCCATTCCAGAGATTAGCCAGAACAAACAGCCTGTGGCCACCTTCCAGCTCCATCATCAGGCCTTGACATTCATCTTATACGCAAAAAAATCATCAAGACGCTTCATTAGAGCCTAAACACGATGAGGTTATCTTGCTTAATGATGGAGTTCCCATAGCTACCTTCCTGCTCCATCATCGGACCTTGACATTTATCCTCTACGCAAAGAACTCATAAAGACGCTTCATTAGAGTCTAAACGCGATGAGGTTATCTTGCTTATTGACAGAGTTTCCATAGCCACCTTCCAGCTCCATCATCAGACCTTGACATTCAGCTTCTACGCAAAGATCTCATTAAGACGCTTCTAATCACTGCGAAGCAAACTCTAACGGGGAAACTGTACACTCTTGAATTTGAATCTGTTCAAGTTATGAGGTATGAGAAGAATGCATGATGTAAATAAAACCTCGCCTAATCCTCATCCCGTTTTTTTTTAGTTGAAGAATATGTGGAAGTTGAGCCGCACTAAAACCTCCAACCGCTTACACTGAGGGTCTGAAGCACAGCTGAAGACAGAATTCAGCACGTGATAATGCGGAGCGGGGCGACGCGTTACGTACTACAGCACCCGTCGCGAAACCCTCAACTCGAAAGAATTTCTTCCTCAACTGTGTGTCTGACTTTAAGGCAGCGGGCAAGTTGAGATGACTTTAAGGCAGCAGTTACAGAACTTCGGGGATAGGTTCAGAAGAAGCATAATTGGGACACCCACCTTCAGCTTGATGGTATGCACTGGAAGTACACTTGCTGATAGAGAGTTCAGAAATTTCACAGAATAATGTGTCATCTTTCATAACGACGTGTGATTTTTTCATTCCTCTCGATTTCGGAAAGAATGCATTCGTTACGTCCTTATCACTTTTGGACGGCAAAATGCCCGCTCGCACACTCAAAAATTCTGCTGATGTTGTATGTAGTACCACAGTGTACGATGGGACCTTGCACCGGTTTCAAGTCCGCGGTGTTCCACATGGGACGGTCCACGACCTCTCCTCTGGAATATCGGGTACGACTGAGTGTTAAAAGGTGCTCTCCTCTCTGGCCTTAGCGTTATTTGTTACGCAGACGACACGTTGGTTGTGGCCCAGAGGGATGACTACAGAGAGTCTACCCGTCTAGCCACAGCGGGTGTGGCCCTCGTTGCCGGCATAATTAGGAGGTTGGGTCTCGATGTGGCGCTAAATAAACCCCAGGCCCTATTCCATATACCAGGTTCTACGGGTCTGGCCTCGACCGGCTCGATTTCTGCGAGTCCACCATCTCGGAAGAGAGCGGCAGGGCGTGTGAAACTGAGTTCTTTTCTCCACGAAGGAATCCGCCGTCATCGATCAGGGCGCTGGAACTGAAATTTCGCTCGGAATTTGCCTCTCTAAGAGATTCGGGTTCTCAGCGCTACCCAGCGTGCGGGGTTCCAAGAAGGTGTCGTGTCTCGCTTAGCACGCACCTTGCGTTAACGCAACCGTGGGTTGGAAGACCGCACTCTCCGATCCACACTGGTATGACCCAGCATCCCGTGGGAGGGTGAGACGCGGTCCCGCTTCAGAATGCCCGCTGATCGTGAGAGCTGGTGGCTGTATCACCGGTGGCTGCCGGTTCGGTGTTCGGGGGCGGCGCGATGGAAAATTTGTGCCGTAGTGCGTAAAACGTCGCGCCGTCCCGCACTACCCCGTGCTGGGGTCTGGTTCAGCCAGGATTCGGACGCTAAGTGTGAGCGATTAGAGGTTTTAGTGCGGTTTAAGTACCACATATCTCAAGCGCAGCGCTTCCGCGATTTCCAGCATTGAAAAAATAGTATACA
Organism: Trilocha varians; assembly: GCA_030269945.2. NCBI lineage: Eukaryota > Metazoa > Arthropoda > Insecta > Lepidoptera > Bombycidae > Trilocha > Trilocha varians. Next base: position 4,697,318 of record AP028277.1, on the reverse strand, counting down.
CAGTGAGTTCTTTTAAGCTGGATACAACTCTACCGACAGACTCAGAAGCATCACCTGTCCACCTCTCTCCTCGCTAAGATTTAGAAAGAGAACGGAGTATTCTTGTGTATTTATACTACCGCGCGCTGGTTCGAGCTCTTAAAATTAGCTAGTTCCTACATTCCACCTAAGTTTAATAAATACATTTATTTATTTGTCTTGTTAATCTCTGAAACGAATTAATTAAACAATTTTAAGTAGAAAATGCCTAATGCCATCTAGTACAATCGAAAATCACTACGTCGCCCACAATGCAATGACATAATCAAATTTAAATTATTTATATCGAAAAAGTGCTTCTATACGTAATTCGATATAATTCTCATAGATGGTGTTGCTTTAAAATCGTCTTAAAAATTGAAAATATCATTTTTCCGGCACGTATTCGAACTAATTTTGCTGTATAAACCATCCTTGAACTACAACGAACATTTAAAAAAAAGAATTGGCCAAATCGGTCCAGGCGTTCTTGAGTTATAGCGTCAGGGAGGAAACCGGACTTATTTTTATATAGTAGATAAGAAAGAGAATAAACTTTAATTAGGTTTCAGTGCTGTCTTATTATTTAAAAGCCACTTGGAGGTTTAGATAACTTTCTAATTTACAAAAAAAAAATAGAATTTTAAGTTACATTACAATTACAATAGGTTTAAATAGTAAATCTAAGAGTAGTTTTGTTAGGTGGTAAATAATATTGATATCTTAATAACCTGACCTGATTATGAACCAATAGGATGAATAGGATATCATAGTATTTATAGATTTATCTCCTATAACCTAAGTAGATTTAACAGTTGAATAGGATTATACAAGCTAGATATTTTTTGTGACCTTGTTCTTGACACGAAATCTCTATTTAGCAATCTTTAGTACCTACGATGGACAAAGGATGTGACTTTTCATGTCTAACTATATTGTTACCAACTGTTGGCCAAATGAGTGAGTCATTATGAAATATAATAAAGAGTTTTTCAAACACGTTTTTGTTAATGCGGTTTTCGACACACACCTAACTAGATACTAAAGATTTTTCAAAAGTTTTTTTTCTATTTAAACCGGTACAAAACTAGAATCACAAGTTTTTATTAGCATTATTTTATTTCGTAATGAATATGTAGTGTCTAAACGGGAAAAACCTAAAACTAATGGGTTTATCTCATTTTAAATGACTTTTACATTTTTTTTTAATTAACATTTTTGGTTAAAAGTATTTTAATTTGTAAACTAACACACTAGTTATGTCTTAGTCTAAAAGCCATTTCAGATGTTACCTATGAAAAATAGACATAGGGAAGCATAATCATTTCAATCCAGTCGAGTTAATTGCCTTTAAAATTGGAAACACCCCATATATCCCCATACATGTAGGTACGAGCAACTTATTTGGTACTAATAATTCAATTATAACCTGAGCTGGAGTTTCTATGTTCATAAAAAATCTTTTTGGTAATAAGAATCATTACTAATTTTAAAGACATCGTCTTGTAGTCACAAAGAAAAGTGTCTTACAAACATTCTATTTAATTATTTATTTAGTAACTTACTTACAGCCTAATTAACAGTAGTAATATGTTATAAAGAAAACTTACACTTACAAGAAATACAAGCACTATTACTGGTATTTATACCTACTGCCTCAAGACACAGACATACACAAACCTGTTGAATGAAAATTAGTAAGTGTGACTGAACTGAAAAACCTTTTCTTATGTTTCAGCTATTGGCTACCATGTCTCCAAACTTATTACTCATGGATTTAGGCATGGCCATCAGTTTTGCGACAATAGTTCTACCTGAATTACTCCATTCAAAAGAAGGTTTGTCGTTCGATGACACGCAGGCGTCATGGTTCGGTACGTATGAATAGTATTTATTAAGATGGACAATGGTTTCTTAAACTATGTAGTACCATATATGAAACTTATAATCCGCATCTATTCTTTTAAATGCATTCATTAAATAATAAACTGAGCGAAATTTTAGAATTTTCGAATCCAGAAAAATAAAATAACTATTTAACTTTTTCTCTAAACTGAGTTCCATGTAGATAAACTATTACTTTGTTTCCTAGGTTAAATTCCATCTAGGACCAGGATATTTTTCATTCAGATTGTGGATCAGTAGTATTATTATTAGTAGTAGTATTTTTATTTTCGCGTAAAGAAATACTGCTGTTTTCGTCACAAATCGATTTTTATTTTATTTTATATTTAATGTAAAATTGTATAATACTGTTAAAATACTTAAAAAAAAATATATGATCCTAAAAGAAAAAAGACATGCCCGCTGAGTTTCTTGCCAGTTCTTCTCAGGACGGTGGCTACAATTATTATTTTTTGTGTCCGAACTGGTGGTAGCTTGTAACTTTTGACGTCAACAAGAACGAGTACGTCATCAATGTTGAAAATAAAGTATTTCATTTCAAAGTATTTCATTTCAAATAAACAATGTATGTCTATGTGTCTTAACTTTCCTCTTCTTTGAAGCTCTAACTATCTATAATTTTACAGGCAGTTTGTCTTATCTAACTCAGCCGTTTGGTGCCGTTCTATCAGGCCCCATAGTGGATTATTTAGGAAGGAAGAGGGCCAGTATTGTTGTAAATATACCTCATATAATCGCTTGGATATTAGCGTATTTTGCATGGAATCTACCAGCACTATTCATTGCGAATGGATTACTTGGATTAGGCACAGGACTTATGGAGGCCCCGATTGCAGCCTACGTTGGAGAAGTCACGTTAGTACCTACTGAATATTTTTAAGAACCTATATTTTAGAAGTGCAAATTCCAAATGTAATTTTTACTTGGCTCATTCTTAGCTTAGTTTGAACAATTTTTTTAATGCATGGTTGTTAGTTTGTTGCATTAATTTTTAGCTCGTTACATAGGTACTTTAACAACTCATTACTGCCCAGTACTGAACTCAGAGGTAGTATCAGGCATAGTCCACCACGCTTGCCCAATGTAGATTAGGATGTCACTCGTTGCGTGCTTGAACCTAATTTTAGAAATTCTAAGAATTTAAGCCTTGTATTCCAGTGAGCATACAATACGGGGATCTTTATGCACTGTCACTCAATTGTTCTTGGCGATTGGAATCCTCATCATGTACTTCCTGGGCACTGTGGTGACCTGGCGCAATGCGGCTCTCATCTCCTTGGGGGCTCCGATTTTGGCGATTCTGTTTTCTTTATTCGTAAGTTTTTAAAATTATTTGAATTATATTGAAGACTTGATATTATTTAAATTCAGTTTAGTTTTTATGGATTTACATGTGTGTGTATAAATAATATTTGTGGTTTTGTCTTTTGTGATAAAACATTTTAATTCTCATTAATTATTAATTAATATAATTTACAAGAAATTGGTTTATGGGTTGTAATGGGTGGTATGGGTTTGTCGTATTTAATTAAAGGATTTACTTTTTTAGAAAGATTCATATTAAATGTTACTACTCAATATATTACTTAACTATTTATTATTATATTGCAGGTCCCAGAGACACCAGTTTGGCTTCTATCTCAAGGTCGAGATAAAGATGCTCTAAATTCCCTTTGTTACCTCCGCGGCTGGACAACACCAGACCACGTGACAGAAGAATTCGACAAGCTTGTTGTTTACTCAAAGAATTTACAACAATGCGTTATTTGTATAAAAGAAGAGAAAGAAGGTCAAGAATGTCACCATCACAAAATTAACTTTATCAAAAGGTAAATCTTTCCAGAATTTTGTTATACGTCATAATGAAGACCTAATAATATTATTACCATAACACCAGTATTATATTTCGTAAGCAGTTTAACACTATCATTTGCTTAGGATAACATGAACCGGGATTTTCCAAGAAAACTATCCAGATTCAACAACCAAATTACAAACAATGGTTTAATATGGTTTTAGGTCATGGCTGAAATTCAAATATGTTATGTTAGGAAAAGACACGACAAGACCACTTTCCTTGGGATTACTTTACTTCTTGTTCTACGTCATGAGTGGCCTGACTCCGATCAGACCGAATATGGTGAACATTTGCGGTGCATTTGGAATGGATGCAGACGGAAAACAGATTGTGGTGAAGTTTCTAAAATATTTATGAAAAATCAGTAAATTTTTGTGGCAGTTGAGGTGGCGGTAATTCAGTCCCTATCGCACTCACGGGAGGTCACTGGACAGACGGCACTGTACCGGTCGTTGTGGCGAGGTTTGGGGAAGGAAGGCCTCTGTTCGGCAGTGGAATTATGATGATGATAATTCAAGTGCCATTGATTTATCTGTGATAGTATTAAGACTCTGTTCACGATACGACAGTATTCTGTATACTACGTACCTGCGTTTTTCCACAACACAGAGAAACACAAACTCATTTTGAAACCATAAAAATATTTCATTTCAGCTCATGGTGGGAATACTAACATTCTTGGCAGCACTGTTTGTTATTGGACTCATAAAACTAGCTGGAAAACGAAAGCTTGGAATCACTGCGATGTTAGGAACAGCTATTTCATGTACAGCTCTTAGCATCTATGCGAAAATGAATCTCGATGACTCTGTGTTTTCTTACGATACAGCCACATTCCCTGAACAAAAGAGCACCATTCCTTTAATATTCTTGTATGCATTGACTATCTTTACCGGCAGTAATGTATCTTGGGTGCTACTGGGAGAAATATTCCCCTTCAGGTAAGATTGAAATAATATGTTATTATAAATAAAATGTAGTAATGTGTCAACTGCGAAATATTTCATATTGTTACGCCTAAACACTTCACTTTTTTACAATCTCAAGTCAAGATATTTTATAGATTACAGCACAACAGTTGCATAAATCCAGCAAAGTATTTTGACAATTCATCTCTTTAGATTGTATGATAACATGAGTTGGTGGATATAATAATATACGAGTTAGGTACTCTCTATGAGTTGTTTGTGTGTTACCTTCGTTTATCTATTCAAGATTCTTACTATCCTTAAAAATTAAAAATAATTTTAACAACAGAATACTTAAGTCTCCTGTGCAATCATTTGAATACATCGTAAATACTACATTCTTTGTTCAGGAGTCGAGCATCTGCCCAAGGTATAGCAGCCGCCTGGAACTACATCGTCACATTCATCTGTTCCAAAACTCACATTGACCTGGAGACAAGTGTCAGACTATGGGGTACCTTTGCTGTTTACGGTGGATTCGCATATATAGGAACTATTTATTTATACTTTTTTATGCCAGAAACAGAAGGTGTACCTCTGCATGAAGTTGAGAATTTCTATAAGGGTGACTTGAGGACTTTTGCTGATGATCCTTTCATTCGATTCTTTCGGAGGATTCTGAATATTAGAATGTGATATAATGTTATTATTTAATGTATAATTAAAATATTTTTAGTAAAGTTAACATTTTTTTTCTTGAATAGCAGAACTGCTAATAGTACGGGATCCGGCTGCGAAATTAGTTCATTAATTCCCAGATCCTTTGAATACACTATTGTGAAGTGGAGTAGGTTTTATTTCCATACGATGTAAACGAAATGCCTTCCTTAAAGTTAATTAATAATAATTTAATTAATAATACTGGCGGGCATTCTCTAATTGGCACCTGATGAAAATTGACTTCTCCTAGCTGTGAAAATACTTAAAAATTAAATCTTATCAATCTACATTATTAATGAACTAATTTCGCAGCCGGATCTTAGACCATAATATAATACAGTAGGAGTATAGTGAATTTGTTGTCTAGTGACAGTTACTAATTTAAAGACTCCCTAACATCGCGTTTTAAAAATAATAGTTCTATCTTCTGTAAAGTATTAATAACACGTTTTATTAATTAGTTTCTAGTATTACATTTTTCAAATCAAAAAACAAAAAAAATAATTCCGTGAATTCTAAAAATGCCTAAAATTTCGTACAAAATCTTTGCTCATAATGAGCTCGCAATAGCAATAGTAACATATAATTACCTACATAAACAACAAAGTCATGGCCATCACCGAAATTTTTCCTACTGCTACGAGGATAATTTAACCATAGAACAATGATAAATCTAGTACCGACCTCCAGATAATGTCAATTGTAACATCTCATGTCTACATCTGAGGTCATTGAGATATCATTGCACTGTTCTGATTATTAACTTCTGCTTTATTTACTTAACTATACTTAGGGGGCGGCGCGACGGGAAAGAGTGCCGTGGGCGTAACGCGTCGCGCCGTCCCTCATAACTCCGTGCTGAGTTCTGGCCTCAGCCGGGGTTCGGACGCTGAGTGTGAGCAGTTGGAGGTTTTAGTGCGGTTCAACTCCCACCTATCCGGTGATATCCTCCAACTAAAAAAAAAAAAAACCTTACTATACTTACTTAAATTTCTTTAAGCACTCGCGGTTTTCTACGTCACTTACACAACTATTAAAAACGGGTTCTTATTTCGATTTTTATTAAATGAGTGATCCCGATATTTCAGCACTTGCAAGCGCCATGATCACAGGAAGACTGAGTACTGCGGGTAGATTACTTAACAGCAGACAAATCGATCTACCCTCTTCTTCCGGGGGTGGCGCGACGGGAAAGAGTACCGATGGCGTAACGCGTCGCGTCGTCCCTCATAACCCCGTGCTGGGTTCTGGCCTCAGCCGGGGTTCGGACGCTGAGTGTGAGCGGTTGGAGGTTTTAGTGCGGTTCAACTCCCACATACCCCGCCGATCCGGTGATTTCCTACAACTAAAAAAAAACTCTCTTCTTCGTGCGTTTGCCGGTACCACTGAAACTTGAACTGACATCTCGACACAATCACTCAGTCTTCCCGCGATCTTGGCGCTTGTGCTGAACATCGAAATCGCACATTTAGGTAATAAAAATCGTGGTAAGAACCCGTTCAACGGTTATCTATACTAATAATATTAAATAAAACTGAAAAGTTTGTTTGTTTGACGCCCCAATCACAGGAATCGCTTTGAAAAAATTTTTTAGTGTTAAATAGATTTATCGAAGAAGGGTATGGGCTATCTTATGTTTTCAAATAAATGAGCGCAGAAAAAGTAAGACAGATCAGCTAGTGAAATATAATATTTAAAAATAAGTTTTATCTGATCTACCTAAACTGTGAATTAAGTTAATTAATTTGCATTATAGATAGATAGATAGAAAATTCTTTATTGTAACACCACATAGAAATACAATTATAGTGATTTTGTACAAAGAATTTATATTATGGGTGTAACGGCTCGCGTTCTCGACCTTTTAGATCGGGTTTTTTTCAGAATACCCCGTCCCATGACCCACGGGAAATTTTGTACAAAAAATTTATATTATATTATCATACAATTATAATTTATTATTGACATCTTTCTCAGAAGATATAATCCCAAAACATATAGTCATATTTACATTAAACACTGACACATCACAATCGGACAATGAATGCAAGAGGTTAACGTTCAGTTACAGTATAAACGTGAATCATTTAGTATTTAATAATTAAATAAACTAACTTATGTTTTAAATACATTCTAGACTCTGCTCTACATTACACTAGTTAACAAGAACTTTAAAATTTCCTAGAATTTAGAAATAATCTCGTTAAAGATGAGAAACCTAGTGTCGCCAATTTAGTATGCGATCTTTATATTACTATTATAATACATTTTATACTATAAATAAATAAAAATAAATAAAGCCTTTATTTCGTTTACAGTTTTTACTAACTCTAACTTATTTTCTAAAACTTAAATTAATTAACTATGCATCCGTTTGCCCCATTTTGACAAACTTTTCCAACTGTGGCGTGGTGGTGAGTGGAAGACACTCTGGCCGATCCCTGGCAGTTCTCATCCATAATAATTTTCCAGCAACGACTTTGAATTCATCTTCCCATCTTTTGAAAGGGTTCCACTTTTTCGATAGCTATTTCTGGGATACCAATTAGTGACAGTTTTGCTCCACTTTTCAGAACTTTTATACTATAGATACTAATATTTTGTGACATCATTTCTATCAACATCGACTATGTCACATTTTACAACAGCACAGATTGGGTGAAACATTATTCAAACATTAACTATATAAATCAGTAGGTAATTTAAATTTGTATACGAAACGAAGCAATTGTTTGCTGTGTGTAATTTATAAATTAAGATTGAATGGACGACGTACGTATAGCCTCTGAAGATATCAACAAGCAATAGTTTATTACCCTTTTAAAGGAAAATTACAAATAGTTACTGAAAAACGGCTGTTTCAAAGGCATTCTTTCCATATTTTATCATTTCTTTGCCTATTCAAATTATCACAGATAATCTTGTCGTTATCCTACAAATTTAGTACTAAAAGATATCAAAATAAAATACAAACAAATGCATACACGCTGAAATGATACGTTAAACGCATACTTAAACCGACATTTTTTTATCTATATTCATTCTCATACATTCAGTTGAAAGACACAGCCGTCCTCATGTTATAATGTCTACCTCTAAATTATACCAGTCCTGTTAATATGCAAGTGTTATTAAACAATTAAAAGACAATTATTGTGAAAATAATAAATAAAATTTCTTAAAATGGTGTTAAAAATAGAGATTGAGGAGAAACTTCCATCTGCAAGCAAACTTCGGTCGTTGCTGGCTCAGGTATTTGATTTGTTATTAATTAATAAATAATTGCAAAACGAATATAATAACATTTTGTTACAAATCATAGGAGCTAAAATCAATAAAAAAAAATACATAGCTGTGTACTTTTAATATTTTTATAACGTGTCTTTCCTACAGAAAGGCACGGTACCTTTGCAATGAATAAATACTACTTTATTAGCTCCAGATTATATAATAAAATAAACAAAATCCTACAAATACATAAACTCAGTAGACATGAATGCAAAAATACCATGAAAAAATGGCTTCTCAACCTAAATTATTCTGATACAGAGACACTCTTATCTTTGTAATTAAATCAAGCTATCGGGTTCAATATTTGGTAACTTATCTGAAAGAAAACTTTTCAAGTACAAATATACACACACACACACACACACACACACACACACACACACACACACACACACACACTCACACTCACACACACACTCATACACTTATTTAATATTTTTATGTTGTTCTGTTACTCTAATTTTGAAATGGATTTATTAATGTTTTTATTTTAGTCTTACTCTGAACACAACGAATTAATTTTGTCTCCACCGCAAAACCAAATTTATTTACGATAGTACTTATTATATCTCACACGTGTTGTACTAAGAATATAATTATATGATCATTTTTTTAACACTGGTACCCAAAATACAGGTCTTACCTAGTTTGGGGCCAGTTGCTCAAGTTGCGCAAATAAGAAAATTGTTAATCTTCTATAAATTTTACAGTAATATAAATAAAGTAATTTAAATATATTTTCTAAGTTGTAGTTTTAAGTTCCTGGATTGTTAATGTTGCTACTGTTCTGTACTGTTCAATAATAAATTTCATTTCATTTCATTTCAACAAATTCTAAAACGATAAAATTAAAATTAAGTTTTTTTTGAACTAACATAAATACTTATAGAAACTACAGAACACTCTTAATGAAAATTACAATATTTGAAAGATGTGTTATCATGTTTTTCAAATTTCATATTAAAAAAAAATGCAATGAAGCTTTTATTCAAAACATTTTTGTAACAACAAAAAAGTACACTAGACAAAACTGAGTAATTAAACAAGCACAAATATGTACTTTTATCCTAAATACACAATTAATTTTAAAATTATTTAACCTCATACAAAAAAAGTCAAAGCCTACAAGTAAAAAAATTAACCAGATTCAATTTACATTCGTTATGGTTTAGGAGTCGTGGAAGAATGGTCTTCACCAATTTAGAAATTGGAAAAACGTTTTTTAATATGATACTATAATATCTTACCTCGCGAAGAATTGAAAGCTACTTATTTTAACTATTTATTACTAAGAATTTTAACAATTTCTAGTTTTCAATAAGAGCTATTTAAATGTTTTTTTTCCATGTTGATAACTAACTCGTGAAAATAATTATCATAGACATGTTCCAGTTGTACATGACAAAAACGAATGACGTATTAATTTCTTCAGTTATCGGTTCGGTGAAGGTTATTCTTCCTTGCCTTCTTGACTAAATAACTTGCATTGTTATTTTAAACATCGACAACATTAACACTCAAAATATTTTATCGTTTTATATTACGGCCCATTAAAAACTGTTTCATTTGTATTATTCATACGTCACAAATTTAAAATTTTTAAAGATCCTTTATAGAACGAACACAATAGTTTTGTTTTAAATTGTTTTTTCATATTGGTGACAATTGTCTTTTGTCTGGAAATATTTTTGCTGCAAATGTATCGTGATATATTTTTACTACTGTACTGTACCAACCCATTACTGCCCACTGTTGGGCTCAGGTCTCCTCAGAAGAGGGATTTATTTTTACTAATGATATATTAATTGCCTGATAAATAGGAACTAGCTATTTTATAAAACAATGTGTTTTAAAGTTTAATAGAAGTAATTAAAAACTAATTAAGAAGGCAGTTTTTAAAAATTTAGCTCCCGCAAAAGAATAACAATTGGAATCGAATGATTAAAATACCTATTTATAGAGTTATTTAATTCCTATGTGAATGCCCGATTCGTTTACAACACAGCACATACCTGATAGATACAATATATTCTCCTAATTATAAATAGGCATAAAAATGTAGGCACAAAGACGACGACGACGATCGATGAATGGAATGATTTAACGGTCGGATCTCGTACTATAACCTAATGTATTATAGACGGGAAAGAGCGCCGAGAACGTAACGCGTCGCGCCGTCCCGCGTAACCCCATGCTGAGTTCTCGCCTCAATCGGGGTTCTGACGCTGAGTGTGAGTGGTTGGAGGTTTTAGTGCGGTTCAACTCCCACATATCCGGAAAGGGTGATTTCCTCCAACTAAAAAAAAACGTTTCAGAACCATAATGATAATGAAATGTATTTTTTCAGTTAATAGCATGTATGTCTCCAAACCTTCTCCTGTTAGATCTGGGAATGGCAGTCAGCTTCCCAACAATAGCTTTACCGGCATTATTACACGCCACAGAAGGATTGTCTCTTACTACAGTTCAGGCTTCGTGGTTTGGTGAGTTTATATAAATTAAAGATAGAAGGATTTTTAATTGCCATGTAGGCAGACGAGCCAACCGGTCATCTGATCCGAACCTTGTAATAAACACAAAAATGTCCGGGGCCACTGAAATTGTGGTTAATGAGAGACTCTTCGTCGAATTTTCAGTAGAATGAACTTCATAAAGTATGAATTCATATGAAATCTGTCTTACTGTATATATTGTTCTACGTGTTTTAAGGTCATGTGTGCACTTCTCTTGTACACCTACTTATTGTTCTCTCTGCTCCAGCCTTGGTTGACTGGTAGATAATGCCTCAGGCATTAAGTCCGCCATTGTACTTATTTTTTTGTACAAGAAGAATAAATAAATAAAATAAATAAAGTAAAATATAAGTTGATTTTAGAGCTACAAAGTATAGTTTTCAGCTCTTATATTATTCTGTGTTAGCTTATAAGTATTTAAATGTATTCCGATGGCATTACTATATTTTACCGTGAGAAAATGTACTTAAAACTAAGTTGTTGTTGTATAACTTGTCCTAGAGTTAATTCGAAAAACCTTATCAGTCACGTTTGGCCACTAAAACTAATATTTTTATGTTTTTTTTATCATTTACCCTAAAACATTAAAAAACGAAATTATAGTTTTACATATTTTATAACAAAATCGATAAGTATAAAAACATGAACATATAAACAAGTAAATATTTCTAAATTCTTAATTTAAACGATGAAAAACTAAATATAACAGTCAACAAACATAGTCTTTTACTTTTTACACAAACATGAAGAAGCAGCTAGTAAAAGATTTATCCTAAAACTACACTTGTTTATTTTTAGATAACTAATATGATTCTTACTTCATTCTTTTATTAATAAAAAACAATCTAAAGTTTGTGCTAAAACTGTCGGTATTTTAAATAAACTAAGTCCATCCCTTACACAGACATTACAGGTGTTTGTATGTTTGCTTGTACAACAAAATCCCACAAGATGTTAAAAACCTATTAAAGAACGTCTGTGCAAGAAAGCCTACTACATATAAGGTCAATGATTACCTGGACGATTGCACAAAGTGGGAATGAGTTGCTCGCCAAGGTCATTTCATTATCATAATCGATTTTTTTTATATTTAATATAAAATTGTATAATACTGTTAAAATACTTTTAAAAAAATATGCTCAGAATACAAAAAAGACATGCCCGCTGAGTGTCTTACCAGTTCTTCTCAGAACAGTGGCTACAATTGTTATTTTTTGTGTCCAAACTGGTGGTAGCTTTTAACTTTTAACGTCAACGAGAATGAGCACGTCATCAATGTTGAAAATAAAGTATTTCATTTCATTACCCCTACAGAAACTATTTTTTTATTAGTGTTATTAATTGTAACTATGTGAAGACAAATAAATATTATTACTTTCAGGTAGCATATCATATCTAGCAGAGCCTTTCGGAGCAATACTCTCCGGTCCTCTCGTGGACTGCTTTGGAAGGAAAAAGGCCAATTTCTTAGTAAATATACCTCACTTAGTAGCTTGGATTCTAATGTACTATGCCTGGAATGTGCCAGTACTATTCATAGCAAATACTTTGTTGGGAATGGGGACAGGTATAATGGAAGCTCCAATAAATTCATATGTCGGTGAAATCAGGTACGTAAATGAACTGCATTGTTTTTTGTTGAATTATGTAAGTAAAAAAAATAAGCTAAACCAAGATACTTATTCATTTAGATTTCACAGTAAAATATATAATATAGTTTTGAGTAGAAAATACATAGATAAGTATTATTCATTGTCAAAGAAATTACATTTCTTATTACCACTTAACTGTTTTCTGACTCTATTCTCAATGCATGACAATTCTCATAATAAATGTTGAAGTAAAACCCCTATAATGGGAACAGTTAATAAAAATTTCAGTAGGTATAAATATAGTTGCATTTTACTAGTTATTATCAGGCTATACTGAACTGTAACAAGAGGGTTTAGGCATAGTGCACCACGCTTGCTCAATGCAGTTTGGGGACTTTACATATCTTCAAAGGATTTTTAGAATCTTTTCCCACTGTGCAGATTTCCTCACGATATTTTCCTTCATCGTTTGAAGTCTGACTATACTTATAAGGTTGTAATATAAGTTCTTAAAGTTAGGTCATACGTAGCGCCCTCGTAGTGTCCCCATAAATGGTAGAGAGCCATGAACCTCTCCGCTTACGATCAGGAGACCCATTAGCTCGACTACCAAGTGCAACAAGGCGTACAACGAGGCAAAAAAACATATTGCAATTCTAGTAAATCCTTTTACGATAAAATTAAAAACAATGTCTATTGTTGTATTCAAATTAACATAATATTTTGTGATATCGTCAGAACTCATGATAATAATGAAGTCTACTGTTTAAAATTTTAAAGCATTAATTTATGCATTCAAGATTTTTATTTACGACTAATTTCAAACAACATCAAATTTATTCCCAAACCGTATGCTAATTATGTTTTATTCTATATAAAATATAATTTTTAATCGATTTAATAACAGCAGAAGTAGTCATTCGGTTATTTTAATTATCAACTCAAGTGTTCCAAAAAAATGAATTATTCAAGGTCTTGTGGCACATTTGTGCAATGCAAGTTAGAGCCAGCGGGTCACTTTATTGTAAATAGTTACCGTCGAGCAAAATCTTAATTACGCAAAATAGGGGAAACTCTGCGCAAACAACATTTGCGGAAAATAGCCCGCTCAACACTATTCAATACTACCGTCGCTCATGGACCTCTGCAATGTAAGGGGACACTGCGGGGCTGTTACTTACGAACTAACTTTAAGAATTTTATATCACATATCCTAATCATAATAATATTATAAAGGCGAAAGTTTGTATGTATGGATGTATGTTTGTTACGCTTTCACGTAAAAACTACTGAATGGATTTGAATGAAACTTTACCACAATATAGCTTATACATCAGAATAACACATAGGCTACAATTTTTGAACCCCTTTGTAACGCAGACGAAGTTGCGCGGGTCACCTAGTTATTATATATACTAATTATTCACATTTAAATCTTGTTATTATCAAGCAGTCGTCCATTTAATCTAAACTATTTATATCGATCAAATTATAATATTATGTTTACATTTCATAGATTTCGTAACAATGTTATCGAATATACTATTCGGGTCAGTGTTCAACTATCCTTGTGTTTCTTAACTCTTCCTAATCTGTATTATCATTTTTACTGTATTTCTTCATGAATTTATAACTGCATGATTACATTGTAATACATTTTGTTTGGTTTTTATTCTTTCTGTCCTAAAGGTTCCAATGTGTTAGCTTTTTTTTATTGCCGTGTAGGCAGACGAGCTTAAATTCATATTTAAAAATATTCCGTTCTTAAGTAGGGGAGGGACGGTAACCGCTTACGATCAGGTGAGCCGTCAGCTCGTCTACGAGTAATACGAAGCAATAAAAAATAAGTCTGCGAATGTCCGAATCTCCCAATATGAAATCCAATGGCAAAATGCTTTATTTCTCTGTAAATATAGCATTTTAATGTTTATAACCAGAAAATTCCAACAAAATTGGATCAGTCGTTTTGCTGTCCTAAATAAAATTACATAGTGAATAATGTGCAAAAAAAAAAATACTTTTTCCAGTGAACCAACAATGCGAGGGTCTTTATGCACAGTTACCCAGATGTTTACCTCTATAGGAGTTTTAGTCATGTATTTCCTGGGAACTGTAGTGGATTGGCGACAAGCTGCTCTCATATCTTTGGCGATTCCACTACTCTCTATGATTTTAGTACTATTTGTAAGTATGATGACTTTTAATCTGCTCAGTTATAACAAAATTATCCATCTACTCCTTGACATTTTTTAAAATTTTGTAATAAAACTACTACTACTAAAAATAAATAATTTAACAAAAAAATATTTTCCAGATTTTTTTTTTTCAAGAATAGCACAACATTTAGTTGTCTGATCTTTATCAAAAATATTTATATGGCATGACTGTCTTCTTTTAAACAAAAAATTATAATCGAAATCAATTCATCCATAAATTTTGAGCATAGTTTTAGAGTGCCGCTTAAAAAAAGAATGCTGAGATTTAACACACTAACTACTCCAAAAAAATAATTTTACACATTGTAAACAGTGATAACGTAATATTACTCTAAAACTTTATTACGTTCATAAATTTAGTAGACTGAAATTCGCTCAGTGACGATAACACAGATATAGTCACAAACGTTGATTCATAAAAAGAACAACGAATTGTTTTAGCACACTTTTCAACAATCCTGTGATTGTTATTAAGTCCCATTGACTTGATAACACTTTACAAAACTTTATTATTAAAATAGATGTCCTCTATCACTAATGTACTTAATTATCTTTGGTTCATCTAAATAGATGACTGTAGAAAATGTACCTAATAAAGATTTGTTTATAATTATAGAAAATGAATTATTTAGTGCCTGCCAATGAGTATATAATGTAGCTAATAACATTGAGAATGCCCAGTCCATCTCCAGTTGAGGATGTCTATTCTTTCTAGGATATCGGTGACTCGTGTTCTCGTTCTTATGTCTGTAATTCAAACCCTATCGCTTTTTCTCAACCCGAGCATGCTCCTTTCCATTGTATGTTGACATGTTGCTAACTTTAACCTTTGTGATGTTGTGAGGCTCCATGTTTCACATCCATAAGTCATGCATGGGAGAATGCAAGAGTTAAAAATCATAATTACATAGGACTTTTTATTATAGGTACCTGAAACACCGGTTTGGCTCTTATTTAAAGGAAAAGAGAAAGACGCTCTCAAAGCACTTTGCTTCCTCCGAGGATGGACATCGGTAGATAATGTTAAAGACGAATATGATAAACTAGCTGTATATGCAAAGAATCTACAAAACTGCGAGATCTGCTTAGCTAAAGAGAATGTGAAACTTCAAGAATGTGAACACACACACATGAATCGTATCAAGAGGTAAAGAATGAAATGAAAAATTTACTTTAATATTGTTCTGTCAACTGTTTTTACTCTACTTTAAATTAATATAATGCAGGGTGGATCTGTAACTTTGGACAATCTGACGTGGGGTGAATGACCTGTTGAAATACAACTTAGCACTATTTTTATTTTTTACTATGCGCACTATTTGTAGTGAGACTTATTTAATATTTAAATCGGTTGTTACTTTTACTCTTTTCATGTCTCTTCAGATATTCTTTGAAGATTAAATGTGTGATGTTCTGCAAAGAAACTCTAAGACCATTAACTCTGGTCATGTTATATTTTATGTTCTATACCATGAGTGGACTTCTACCAATAAGACCGAATATGGTTAACGTATGTGGTGCATTTGGAATGGTAGATAATGGAAGGAAGATTGTTGTAAGTAGTTTCAGTAACTATCAGCTTACAGACAATAAATCTAATATATATTATAAAGGCGAAAGTTTGTATGGATGTTTGTTACTCTTTCACGTAAAAACTACTGAATGGATTTGAATGAAACTTTACCACAATATAGCTTATACATCAGAATAACACATAGGCTACAATTTTTGATAATACGGGACGAACCTGGAGTCCACGCGAACGAAGTCGCGGGCAAAAGCTAGTGTTAAATATTAACAATATTACTTATTTTAGGAATGTTAACATTAGATGATGATGATGCATGTTGTTGCAAAGAGACCTTTCATTTTTTCTTTTTTAATTTTTTATGTTAGGTATATTCAGTTTGTATGAAAATATCTATTTTTATTTACAGTTCATGGTCGGCGTCATAACAGTCATTATGAGCATCATAGCCATTGTCATCATCAAGATGTTTGGTAAACGAAAGCTCATTGTACTATCGCTTCTTGGAACGGGTCTCTCAAGCATTGGACTCAGTATATACGCAAAACTGCATATACCTCACTCCGTTTCTTCATTTGATCCGGACACATTCCCTCAGGAAACGAGCTATGTACCTCAGGCACTGTTTTATAGTTTGGCTGTGTTTTCTGGGCTTTGTATACCTTGGGTGCTGCTCGGAGAAGTATTCCCTTTCAAGTAAGTTTTTCATCCAGTTTTTAAAACATGGGGCTAACTGATTTGATTGACGGCAATTGTTTTGGATAATATAAAACTGAAGAATGGTTTACACTGTAGTAAAGTAAAAGCAAGGCAGCCTGTAGAGATTCCAAATAATAATCAAAAACTTACTTTGAACTTATATGTTATATACAGGGTGTTGGCTCCCGGTGAAACAATACTTTGAGGGCTTAATCTATATCACATTTCAAATCATATACACATACTTTTGAAACGGAGATGATCACTTTATTTTCCCATACAAAGTTGAAAAATTATTATTTTGTATTATTTTTGACAACCCTATCCTGACCTACATTCAGCGTGCTATATCTATTTTCACGAACACAGGCGCATGTATCCTATTTAGAATGTGATTTTTGTCCCGTGTATTATTACAATGTTCTATGATACAGGAGGTGACTAGCCGGCTTAAGTCTTTAGCTGTTGGTGTATGTCAGTACGGTAGGGTTGATCACGCACTAATTAACACGTAGTTTTGATTAGTTATAACTTATGATATATTATGCCTAGAAAACTCAGACTTGGTGGATGGCTTCTACATCAAGTATACTATTTGCTGTGAAAGTATTGTTTCATCGGATTTTAACACCCTGTACATGTTTCCAGTAAAACAATTGTAGAATCCTGATAACATCCAAAATTACTGGTTGAATTGATAAAATGCATAATTAGTTGAAGTTTTTAAGCGGCATAGAAAATGAAACTTCTGTATAAGTTAAAATTGAAATTTTATTGTTTCAGGAGTCGTGCAGCTGCTCAAGGATTTGCAGCTGCTTGGAACTACATAGTCACATTTTTAGCTTCGAAAACTTTCATAGATTTGGAGAATTCACTTAGACTGTGGGGAGCCTTTGCTGTGTATGCAATATTTGCGTTCATTGGAACAATTTATTTGTACTTCTTTATGCCAGAAACAGAAGGAAAATCGCTGCAAGATATCGAGGATTATTACAAAGGCAATCTTAGAATCTTTGCTGACGATCCCTTTATTAATTACTTTAAAAGATTTAAGAGAAAAAAGTCAGCCTCTCAAAATTGTGACTAATTTTAAATTTTAGTTTTACAAATGGTTTAATTATTTTCGAATAGTAAAATAAATTTTACTAGGATTTCTAATATTCTTATTTGGTTTCAATTATTACAAATTCTTTTACTGTATCTATTCTTACTAACTTCAAGAATAATGTTTTTTTTCATTTACGACAAATGTAAAACTTTCATACTTAAATTAAATGCAGTTACACCATACTTCCCTACCACTACCAATAAAATATACTTTAGTTCAAAGCAGTTCTAATTACGCTACAGGATCTTCAATTTTGGCCATAAACATTGGTATATTCGATATATTATCCCATATTATAGCCAAGAATGGTCTGTTTATTTTGACTTCAGTAGGAAAATCAAAAGATAATGCTACTGCACCAAAACCAGAAGCTGCTGCTGCTGTGCCTCCTTGCTCATCAATAGTGAGTACTGCTGAATGAACAGCTGATGAAATTTGCGGCGAGGAATCTCTGAATGTTCCTATACCGGTTAGTTCGGCTCGGTTACTAAATATGTTAGTAATCCCCAACTGAAATAAGTTAAAAAATCATGCGGTATTATATTAATAAAGTTTTCATGTACTGTTTTATGAAGTCCCCAATCCGCATTAGGCAAGCGTGGTGGACTATGCCTAACCCCTCTTCGGAGGAGACCTGAGCTCAGCAGTGGGCAGTAATTGGTTGTTACAGTACAGTACAGTACTTGAGGTAATTTATGTTATTAATTGAAGAATGTTTTAAATAATTTTCAAAGCATTTATGTCTTATAAAGGTAAAAAATGTATGCTACCTAGTATATACTATTAAGTTAGTCTTCAGCTAGTTGCTTTCAAAATACTTTACTGTTAAAATGCAATATACATATTCAGATTAAAATATGTTAACTCACCTTTCTAAGTACAGGTTCTAAAGCCGTATCTGCCTTGACTGTGAATTTAGGCAATTGAAGCATAACATCCATTGCCTTGAATTTTTGATAAGTCATAAGTTGTTCAACTGTTAACGATGAAATCATGTCGTTCACATTGGAATGCTCGTGAGGCATTACAATTAAAAGAGAATATTCATGGTTCTGGAAATAAATAAAGATGTATTAGCTAACACTATGCGATATTCTTTTTTTTTTATAGATAAACGAGCCTACGCCCCACCTGATGGTAAGCGATCACCATCGCTCATGAACCTCTGCAATGTCAGGGCAATGAGGGTCTGTTATCTATCGCCTACCGATACAGGACTTTTCTTAAACCTCGTCTAAAGTTCGTTCTGCAGTAGACCTACTAATGCAACTGAAGATTACTTCAGCACAAGTTGTTCGATGTCTTAAACTCAAACTCGTTTAAAACCTGATGTGACAATGATAACAACAATACAATGTTATATTGATGAATGAATGTGAATTACTACTAAGTATGCTTTTCATCTTTCTTCATGATCAAAATTTTACTAAACTTTTTTGGTCTTCAAAGACCTATGTAAGAAGTATTTTTCATTTATTACCTCAAAAGGCAGGGAGATAACTGTTGCGTTATTAACAGGATCTACACCAGTTCTGAAGTACTCTTTCACTTTCATAAATTGTGCAGATTTTTGTTTTCCCCCACTTAACTGGAATGGTTGAGATGTAGTTAGCTTAGTATTGAATGGAAACTTCCACAGTCCTTTGAAGTATACTGCATTGACGAGAACCAACTGCGTATCCTCACTTATCGCGTCTAAAATAAAAAAAATAAGATGAGATCTATTATTTTTATGTTGTCTGTTTGTGCCTGTTTTTACTTTGAATCCACCTAGTAAGTTCAAATTGTTTATATTAATGGTTAAAATTTTACTTTTTTCACTTTTCAATTCATCTGCAGCTAAAACTTTAATAAAGTGACCTCCATGTTGGTATGGGCATTCTAAACCACTTAAATCACCCCTAAATTACTTGATAGTTTTCTAAATAAGGAATATATCAACATCAAAATAAAGCCTAATCTCTTACCTCTTGCAAATAAATTTTCTATTTTTCCATTTGTCATGGCAGCCACCCAATTGTTGATTCTTTTTACAGCTACTTCTGGTTGATTAAACTGCATCAATGTGACGTCACTACCGAAATTCCTTTTAGCTACTCTCTCAAAAGTTGGGTTTACAGTGAAAGTTTCAGCCGCAAACATGTTATTTACAGATTTAAATATGTTCTGTGATTTTCGTCTCTGAAAACAAAATTATAGTGTTAAACAATTAGAAAAAATGTTATATACAAAAGAAACTAATCGATCTAAAAATGGACAAAAAATCGAATTATGGTTAACACAACTGTAAACACAAATGTATTGTTATTTCACGATGAATTAGTAACGAAAAATCATCGACTTCCACTATTTTCTTCCAAATACTCACTTTCAGATCTTCTGTGATAAGCCGGAATACCCCTCCTGATTTGGATGCATCTAATTGCAAAGCTGCACTGATTTGATCTTGACTGGATCCTGTGGCTCCTCGCTGAAGAAGTGCTAATGCACTTGTGATGGAGAATGGAGATATCACCATGTTGCCTAACATACTGCTGGATATTTTCTGGAATATAATATAATATTTTCTAATAGTTATATGATGACTTTAATTTGATACGAAACGTCTAAGTTTGTATCCCTTTTTCTACTTATTTAGTATTGAATGTCTTGATTAGATTCCTAGCTGTAATGATGATGAATGATTTCTTGGATATTATGCGTCGTTTACCTTACCTTCAATAGATTAAGTCCAAAATTAGTAACAGCATACTCCGTATTATCTATTGTTGGTGTTACTGCTTCTGCTTGAAACAGTTCATTTTTATTCGTAACAGGCTTAACCTGTTGAACTAAGCCAGCTTCATTGTTAGCAGTTTCAACTGATTGTTGGATCACTACATTATTCTGATAGGGTGTAAATTGTCCAGGTCCTATGTTAGTGGTCACTGGAGTTGTTCCAAGAAAACTGTTCACAGTTTCTCTTTGAATGTTATTGGTTCCAAAAGGCCTGTTATCGGCAAAGTATATTTGATCCGGATTTACTACAGAGCCATAGTTAGCTTGGACATTTCTCTGCCAAAAGTCATTTTGGGAATTTGCTTTTATTATAAGACAGCATATAACTATATCTGCAAAAAACAATATTTTTATAAGTGCTTCTGATTTAATCCCAAGGAAAGAAGAATATAAGGAAGAATTTATATTTTTAAAATCTCATTCAATAAATATGATTTCGTTAAACGGAAATAGTAGCTGGCAAGATTATATTGTTTATCCCTATAACCAAATACAAGACTTGATAGTTGAAGTTATAAATTAAGCGTAGATTAAATGCAAATCGGTTTTGTAGTTGATAACGGTTTAACTTCGAGACCTTGGGGTCAATCAATATCAAAATATTATGACGAGCTAGTTATTATTTATACTATTTATTATACTATTTTATAAAGCACTACAACCGAGTTTACAGAAATAATTTTTCTACAATATTATTTAACAAAACAATTAGAATGTAAGCAGTAAAATTTGCTTTCTGTTGTTCTTGTATTATAAAAACAAGACAAGCAGTATTGAATCGTCTACTTTCATAACAATTTACAAAATACTTTCAAATATTTAAAGCACAAGCTACAATAGTAAAGTATAATTTCAAATATTCAAGTTCAGTCTAATGTCCTTCAACCATACACAAAATTTAAAGTAATAAAAACTCTATAAATACTTACTGATAAACACTTTCATAGTGAATTAACACTTATTTTTTCACTTTTTCACTGAAATTCAATTTACTTAAATATAAAATCACTAACATTGATAGTTGTCTTTATATCAGTCGGCCGGTCGATACGAACTAAAGTGACCAACTACTCAAATGTCTGAGAGTAAACAAGATCTGAATGAGTCTTATACTACAATGCAATCAAATAAGAACCTTACTACGAAATGTTATGACTCATTTTAAAATGTAAACACATTTAGCCTGATAGGTTTTTCCAACGGCAACTGGTTTAATTCTATTAATACTGTAGGAAAACTTGATGTTTCTTTGAGTATTCATCAAAGTTATGACAATTCAAACGTGGGTAGGTCGCCGATAAAATTGGTCAGACGGTTTCAGGAATTCCCTACAGGAACAAATTAAATCAGAATAAGGAAATAAACAACCAGAATGAAATAAAGACTTCAGTTTTTTAAATAAAAGGAATTTGAATTTAAACTATAACTAGATCACGCTTAATCAAAACAATAAACCCTACACGTATGTTTAAAGAATTAGAAGATTATTAAATAAAAACAATCTTATGTGAAGTTTAGGAAGAAGATAACGCAAACCCTACAATTATTATTATCAAATAGAAATATATTCCGATGGTTCAATAGTTTTCCCCGAACTGTACTGCATAGTTCACCACGCTTGCCTAATGCGGATTGGGGACTTCACATATCTTCAAAGGATTTTAAGAACCCTTTTCCGATATGCAGGTTTCCTCACGATGTTTTCCTTCATCGTTTTTAACCAGTGGTGTTGTGAAAAATTGCACATAAATCTTTTTCATATTAAGACTTAGAAGTACAAGCCGGCCAGTACAACATAAGAGCATATTCGGTAGGTACAGGAAAAAGTATTCCCCGTTATTGTTTTCTATTAAATACACAATATATCGAGAGGTGATAACGATTTCAATGCGTCATCACATCTTGTCTCAGAGAGTGCGGGAATCACCTATGCTCTCAATGAATCCCCTGAGCCAATATTGTTATCTCTTTTGATTTATGTTTTTTCAAAACAATTGATTGATTGAAGCAGGAAAAATGGATAAATACCTACAGTTACATATCAGCAAATAGTCGAATTACCGGCATATTGAGTCAGATTTTTAAATTTTTAAATCTAGGTTGAGTTGAGTTTTACAGTAGATGGCATTAAAATTATTACCACTAATAGTTTTAGTGTATTAGGTCTCTCAAAAGTCAAATGTACTATTTCTGATGTTGTAGTCTCCTTACATTTTATGAATTTGAATTTCGTAATTTTTTATTCTTATCTATAATTTTTCTTATAAAGTTTAGATGCTTATATGTATTGATTGATGCAATACAGGGCACAGTTTTTTCGACTTTAAGCAGATTCCATTTTAGGTGTAGCTACCAAGAAAATATTATAAAAGTTATGAATTTTGAAATGTGGTAAAAATTCAACCTCATAAAATAGATACCCTAGTGTTCCTTTTATCTAAAAAAATATAAAGAGTTTCTTAAAAAATATATTATTTTATTTCCACAATTCATATGATAAAACTATTGAAGAATTTAATTGATAGTTTCTCCTTTTATTACTCGGGTATCAATAACAACGAAATCTCTGGCAGCTTCCACTATCTTACGTGCTATATACTTTGGAGGCACATTGTAATTTTCGAATGGTGCCTTATAATCATATATTGGATCACCAATAGTACGCACGGATCTTCGCATTACTGATCGAACGTAGGTCATTTTAGATGCCTTTTTCTCTGCCAACTTGTATCTGGAACAAAGTATTTTTATCAATAAAAATTACTTAAATTTCAGTTTCGATGTTTTTTTATGAAATCATTTCTACGAAATAGTTACTGTATCTAATTAAAATTCTATTCTAGAACCACACTCATAATGATCTACTGGATATGAGTTTACCATATATGATAGATAAATTACCAATGTATAATTCTTGCGGCATCTATCCAAACCATATTGCAACAATTTACATATATCTATGAGCAAAAAAGAAGTGGTCTTCAAAATAATTCGATACTTCGCGTCAAATTACAGCAAGCACAGTATAAGGCCAGATTTTGCAATCCTCTGCAGATCTGAGAGTTTAAATTCAAGATCTTTACTTAAACAATAATCAAGAACATAAGAATTTACTTACACAGGGCATCTTATCAGTTGCACTATCAGATCATGTTTCTTCAGAAGTACCAACGCGTTTCTCACTGAGGCAGCTGCTATTACTGAAGGATATTCTCCACATAAAACCTTGTCCACCAACAACCCTGTCAGACACAGAAAAGTGGCGGCCACTTCTATCTCACCAGGATGATCATTGTCACACCACCATGATAGATATGTTATGTATTCTTGTGGTACTACTGGCTGAGTGGGGAATTTCTGTAAAATATAAAATAGCATGAAGTATTACAGTTATATAGACTTCAGCAACTATAAATGAAAGGAAGATTTCAGTCTCAACTATTATTTTCGAGTTAAATATATCAGAAAGAAGTCGTTTTTTTAAATTAACTACACATATCGAAAAGATCATAAATTAACTGGTTTACTTTTAATATTTAACAAATAATTGATGATAGCCAAGGAGACAATTAATTTTATAAAGATTTTTTAAAACTTTTTAGTGTTCATAATATGGAACAATTTTTCCATGGTTACTAAGCTCAGATGCTCTTATTCTTAAAAAGTAGATTGTTCATTTAAGTAATAAAATAATTAGGATTCAATCCACGTTTCATCCATCAGAACTCGGTCTACCTGTTTACAAACAACCGGTTTTGTAAAACAACGATAGAACAAGTTCTTGAACCAATTATAAAAAAATATTGAAATACAAGGAATTATAAAATTCTTCATAATTGTTGTAATTAAATAAAACTGGATATAACTGTGCAACTTTATAACTTTGAGTATACTGATTAAGTATGGTATAGTCAATTTTTGATCAGAAATAGTAATTCATTAGTTTTGCATAAAAACACACGTTTAAGCTAAAAGTAAACATAGGAAGTATCATCCGTAATCTTAGTTAATTAATTAAAATTAAAACCTCGGCGTAAGCAGACCTCCCACAAAATGGACCGACGACCTGGTCAGGATCACGGGATGTCACTGGATGCAAACAGTGCAGGACCGGTCGTTATGTCGAGATTCGGAGGGGGCCTATGTCCAGCAGTGGACGTCTATAGGCTGATGATGATGATGAAAAACCATTAAATGATAGAAGAACAAGTATACAACCAGTAAGAGAAGGATCAGATATCAAGCTCACTGAATTATGAATCAATAATCTAATACTCACAAGTTTCTCCAGAACAAGTTTTTCAGTAGTCATCAACCTTCCTGGTGTAAAGGCATAGTTGGCACACTTCACTAGCTTTGAAGAAGATATTACTGGTCCATGCAACTTCTGCGCTATCCAGTAACAAGCTGCTGCGACTAATTGTAGCTTATCAAGCTGCACGTGCCTGGTTCCGAGGATTGAGTCAAGGTACCAACACGCAGCTTGGATCGTAGCTGGATTACCGTCAGGACCCTGGATAGATGGAATAATATTCTGTTCAATTCTGTTAGATCCTAAATGTTAGCAGTCTTCTAGGCTGTGTGTCAATCAATGATTTGAAGTATTTACCCAAAATTCGTGAATTTGAAACTGTGATGACAATCAACTACTTACCTAAGATTCTGTCGTAATAATCATCCACTCGTGGACTTAAACACCTACCATAGTTACCTCTAACTATACCAACTTTGGTTGACTGGTAAATAATGTCTTAATAAGTCCGCTATTGCTCCATTTATGTGCATAAAATGTGATAAATAAATTAGTAAGCCTCTCAATATTTCTCAGATTGACTGTTTTCAGCCTATTTCCATTCAGTGGATTCTCATAATCCTGTCATGGCTACTAGCTTTTGCTGCTAGACAAGTTGTGAAGAAACAACAAATGACATCAAAAATAAACTTACGTTGACTTTGACCAGCCAGTTAATGATGCAAGCTCGTGTGATACTACACGTCCTAGGTATATTCAACGGCTTACTCTCAGAGCTTAGTAGATAGATGAACATATCCGTCGTGTAGTCGCGAGTCAAACATGTCATGTAGCATTTTTTCACTGAAAATTTGAAAACAATATGGAGTAGTTAATTAAGTAATAGAATCAAAAGAAAAATAAAAATGATAAAAGCTGATAGAAAAGATTTATTATCAACGGAAGATGCAATACTATTTAGCTAATGTGTAAACATTAAAAATTAATAATAATTTTAATCAATCAGTGTTATATTTTAATTATTTTCACACTAAATACGTTGAACTGCGCACTTATCCCATGAAACCTTCATAAACATAACAATAACCTTTAAAATAAAGTACGAACAAAGTATGTTTTAAATCAGAAACCACGCTTTTACAATAACACCAAGAACACATTTAGCATGTACACAATCATTACGAAATCATCATAAATATTCATATAACTAGGAATATAAAATTAGACAATTCAAAATCAACAGTGATTGTTTACAAGTTTAAAAACACGTTAGATTTACCTTAGAACCGACGTTTCGTATCCTATCCATGTTTATAACTAAAAAGGTTGAATATTAAGTCGGTACATACATTAAACTTGATTGAACATCTTCACATGTTATTGGACAATTCGTGGTTCCGTCATCGCGGTGTTTTTACGACAATACCTGTACTCGTTGTTAAATACATTGATACTTAGAAAAATGTAGACGACATTGTAGGTACGATTACATTGTTATGTATTGCATACATCGATTAACATCATAGTTATTTCTGGTTGCAAGTTGATTCTACCACAAACCTAGTTTAATGTTTAGGAAGACAGTTTCGAAATAAGCATATAGATATTATTATGGAAACAACATCACGAACTAAAGAACAGTCCGTTAAAAGAATTCCGATTGATCGGAAAAGCAGGACTCGCTGACATTAAAGCATGCTATGTAGCTCAGTTTATGTCGTTTGTCCAATCGTTCTTTACTTAAATGCGTGGCAGTCAAAATAATGAATCTAAAAAGGTGTTATTTGGAAACTTACGGTAATCAGGAGACTGTAAATTGTCCTGCAAACGGTCACTAAAATTGAGTCTTCTCTTTACTTTTTCTTCTATTTTTATTTCTTGTTTAGGCACCGGTGATAATCCCTGCAGTTCCCTGCTATGTGGTCGTTTCAAACTCCTCTTTATATTACGTATTCCGTTAGCTTCCAAGGTCGAACATTTTGCGACTGGTGTAACAGCTGCTCGAGCTTCACCCAAACAATTCTTAGTCCTATTCTCAAAAAAATAATTAGGTCCACTATCTTCTACGTCAATTTCATCATCGCTTATCGTAATTATGCTGTTGGTTTTTTCATCGTTGAATATGTTGTAATTCCAGTTTGAATCATGGTCCTTATTCCTCACGGTTACATGCCTTGTGTCCAAAGTGATTGGTGATTTTGGTTTATTGGGCACACGACTATTTCCAGGTACAGCCGAATCAAAAAACTTACTGTGACTCCTTTGACTAGGAATGAATTGTGAGTTAATAGTCTTCAAAGGCCGCCTGGTGTTCTCGAATGTGAGATTTACATCGTTTAGTAAATGTTTAGACAAGGCCGGTAACGGCTGCAACGGTATGGGAATTTTTGATTTCGGAACGACCTGATTCTTGTTTTCTTTATTTACCTCCATCTTTATTGTGCAATAAGCAAATTTTATGTACTGAATTTTGAGTATTAAAAACTTTTAACTACATTTAAATAATTGTCTTTGATTATCTTTAACAAACACGTCCAGCGCGTCCGTTTTTTATTTGAACAGCAATACGGATCTACCCTCACTGGACAGACTTTAATTTTTTTTTGCATGTTGTTTCAATTTACGCAAAATTTAGTAAAGTAAATCTTTGAATTATCACTTTGAATTAAGTAATAAATTATTTTTTAGTAATTTGTAATCTGATTTCTTGAGTAGCATGCAGTTTTGACATTCGTATCCCTTATACAGCAACATAAGCTATGTCACTGTACTCAAGTTAAGTGAATATTTTCATATCTCCTGCATATTATTATCTTGAATCTGAGTTGATTAAATTCTATAATTGAGGGAGAAAAGTATAGTAAGTAGTAGTAATAGTGATTTTCATGCCATTTGATGTTAAAGAAACAAAAACGATCACATTTTTTTACAATTTATTTTTATCTATCATAACATACAATAAATTAATAAACTTACTGACTAACCTAAAACTATATTCTGTACTTTTTCTTTATCAAATGCATCTGGATCTTCCTTATTAAGTAGTTATAGAAAGGTGGGTCTTTATATTACTAAAGTAATTCACGTATTTCATGACAAATGTTAATATCCCGTTAAAAATGCATTTTCTTATTCTGATACGCAGATACTAGCATTTAACCATCACTTCTAGTAATAACAAAGCAATGAGAAATAATCATAATTTCCAAAAATTTGGAGACAAATATCCATATGTATATTTGAAGTAGCAAATAGTCACCACCAAAAATGAGATTCAGTTTATTACCGACTATTTAAAAAAGGAAAGGCTTAACAGGGTTTACAACCTTTCCGGCTATTAATACTAAATTGTCTAAAGAATCAAGAACGTAGAATATGAAGGGATGTTCAACACTGAATTTGGTGATTGGTTTCGGAGTGGGCGGCAGTTGCTCCAACTTAGGCACGTTCACGTAAGCATCTGAAAGAAGATAAAATAACATTATTCATCGTTTTTTTGCTATTTTCCTTTTATTTTTAGTTATGTTTAAAGATTAATGAAATATTTAGTAAGTTTCGATTATATTTATGTTACGACAGATCAAGTTTTTTTGTAATAAATTTCTTTAAACACTCGCGGTTATCTACATCACTTACTTAAATATCGGGATCGCACATTTAATAAAAATCGTGACAAAAACAAATTTTTTTGCTTGACTTTGTGGGTAACATTCAGAAGTTTATTTGATGATGGCTATATTAAGTAGATATAATATATGACGGGGTGATAACAAGGGAAATGAACCTAATCATTCGTGTTTGAATTGTCGAGGCGAACCGACCTCTTGATGTAAAAGTAATAAACTGTTAAAACTCGTTATTTTGAAGTTTCTATGCAAAACTATTGATCATCGAGTGATCAATAGGAGATTGTGACGTCATTCCTTGCAAAACCAAACGAAGATCGACTATTTACAACGTCATTACACCTAAACACACTATTTACGCCGTTATATATTCTATGTTCGGTAATCTTCCCTTGCAATATAGAAATACAGCGTAAGTGATAATTATTATGTTTATTCTTGTTTCTGTTAGTGTTGATGTTCAAACCAATCGTTTATCCAAATTTGTGAGGAACTGCGATAAAATAACAAAAAAAAAACCTACTGTTTATAAATGTTGTGGAAGTTTCTCCGTTATCAACACGAACTAAAACGTACTGAGCCATTTCTTCGACGAATAGACCTTGGTCTGGAGAAATTCCGGATAAATCTGCTTCTGGGGTAAAAATTTTGCTGACACCAAACTGTAGAGAAATATAAGTATATAATATAAAAACGTAAATAATGTTGTGTTAATGTGATGATTTGGAAAAAACATTCACCTATTAGTTATTTTTTATAAATATTTTAAAAGTCATTATCATTTTAACTCGAACATATTCAAATGCATTAAAAGTCTATATTACCTGTACCAACCCATTACTGCCCACTGTCGGCCTCAACCCTCAGGTCTCCTCAGAAGAGAGATTAGGCATAGTCCACCACGCTTGCCCAGTGCGGATTGGGGACTTCACATATCTTCAAAGGATTTTTAGAACCCTTTTCCGACATGCAGGTTTCTTCACGATGTTTTCCTTCACCGTTTTTAACCAGTGGTGTTGTGAAAAATTGCACATAATTTTTTTCACATTAAAAGTCTATGTTAAAGAACTGGTCATTTTATGAATTTTACTTGTAAAATTAACATTACCTTTTTTTTTTTTTTTTTTTTTTTTTTTTTCAGTTGGAGGAAATCACCGGATCCCCGCCCGCCCCGCGGGCGGGGTATGTGGGAGTTGAACCTCACTAAAACCTCCAACCGCTCACACTCAGCGTCCGAATCCCGGCTGAGGCCAGAACCCAGCACGGGGTTTGGAGGGACGGCGCGACGCGTTACGCCATCGGCATGCTTTCCCGTCGCTCCGTCCCCGGACGCCGAACCGGTAGCCGCCGGCGAATACGGCCACCGGCTCTCTCGGTCGGCGGGCTCTCCGAAGCCCGCCAAGATGGGACCGCGTGTCGCCCTCCCACGGAATACCCCGCTGGGTCAGAACCAGCGTGGGTCGGGGAGCGCGGTCTACCATCCCCCGGATGCTCTAACGCTAAGGGCGTGTTGAGCGAGACACGGCACCTTCTTGGGTCCCCGCTCGCATTCACATGCGTTGGGGACCCGAAACTCTTAGGGGGCCAGAATCCGGGCGAGATCCCGGTCCCGGCCCCCTGCTCGACGGCGGCGGGTTGGCAAGTTGAGAGCGGCGTAAAGCCTCTCTCTCGCAGCCCCCGCCACCTGCTTCTGCGAGATGGTGGACTCGCAGAAGTCGAGCATCGCCTTCCAGGACTCGTCGCTCTCGAGCATCGACGCCGCGACGCCCGGGAGCGACAAGTCCGGACCTATTTGTTGGACCAGGACACAGCGCTGCCTCTCCCATGCGGGGCAGCGCGCGAGCGTATGCTCCGGCGTGTCCTGGTCACATCCCACGCAATGGTGGCACCTCGCCGTCGGCTCGGCCTTGATCCGGTGCAGATACCGACCGAAACACCCGTGCCCGGTCAGCATCTGCACCATCCAAAAGGTGAGGCGTCCTGCGCCACGACCCACCCAATCATCTAGGATCGGGCGGATCGCCTCGACGGTCCGTAGACCCCAGGTGGGGTTAGCGAGACGTCGCTTCCACGCTTCTACTACGGACCGCCGAGATTGGACCTTCCTGTCGCGAACCGCTTCCCGCAGGGGACGTATCACGCCCCGGGCGCGGAGGTCGCATCGCCAGCGATAATCGCCAGCTAGCGCCTCCGCCTCCAGCTCCCAGGGCGGCGTCCCCGCCAGCACGCACGCCGCCTCAAAAGCGACGGTGCGGTACCCGCGGATGGCCCTAATAGCTACGATGCGCTGTGGCCGACGCAGGAATCGTGCGATATATTTTCGCACCCGTGCGTCGGCCCAGACGGGCGCACCGTATAGGGCCATCGATCGCACCACCCCCGCATAGAGGCGGCGCACTGCGTTGCTGGGCCCCCCGACATTCGGGAGCAACCGACCGAGTTGGCCGGCCGTCCTCATCAGTCGGGGGACCAGGTTCGCGAAATGTGCCTGGAAGGTCCAACGGCTATCCAACACGAGGCCGAGGTACTTCAGCTGCACCCCGACCTCAATCTGGACGCCTCCAACCATTATTTGGGCATCGACTGGCGGCACAGCCCCAGCCCCGTGGAACCACAGGGCCTGGGATTTGTGCAGCGCCACGTCGAGGCCCAACCTCCTTATTTTGCCGACGACGAGGGCCACCCCCGCTGTGGCAAGACGGGCAGACTCTCGGAAGTCATCCCCCCGGGCCACGACCAAGGTGTCGTCCGCGTAGCAGATAACGCTAAGGCCCGGGAGGAGGGCGCCCCTCAGCACCCAGTCGTACCCGATATTCCACAATAGAGGTCCAAGAACGGACCCCTGTGGAACACCGCGCACGACCTGGAACCGGTGCAAGGTCCCACCGTACCCGGTACACATGACCGACCTGGCCTCCAGGTAGGAGCCGATCAGCCGGCGGAGATAGAGGGGCACTCCATGCCTCTCCAGTGCCCCCCCAATCACGGACCAGGGCAGGGTGTTAAAGGCATTGGCGATGTCGAGCGACACCGCCAAGGCCACCCCACCCTGGGAGACGGCCTCCTCCGAGAGGGCCCGGACACGTAGAATCGCGTCTACGGTCGAACGACCCTCCCGGAAGCCGTACTGCTCCGCCGACAGATCGGGTCCAACCCCGACCAGGTGCTGAACGATGCGGCCGGCCAGAACGCGTTCCAGCAATTTGCCCACCTCGTCCAGCAGCACGATGGGACGGTAACCGGCGGCTGAGTCCGCCGGGCGCCCCTCTTTCCGCAAGAGGACCAGTCTGCCCGTCCTCCAGAGCGAGGGAAACCGTCCCGACTCCAGGCAAGAATTGAAAAGCCTTAGGAGTCGGTCCCCCAGGGCATTGATGGCCAAGGCCAGGACCCGGCCGTGGACGCCGTCCGGGCCGGGGGCCGTGTCCTTCACACTCATCCGTGTCACGGCCACATGGAGCTCATCTCTGGTGATATGAGGCACCTCAGCAGTGGCTTCACCGCCGGTGTTATCCGGCGGCTCACCCATAGCAGGCGGCGTAAAACCGGCCTGCTCCTGCGGGAACAGCGTCGAGACGATGTCCCGCAGCTGCTGAGGCTGGAGACGCTCGGTCATGGGAGGCGCCCACGGGCGCACCTTATCCCGCACCGTTTTATACGGGCGCCCCCACGGGTTGTCATCGAGCGTCCCCAAGAGAGTCTCCATGTACCCTTCCTTGGCCAACTTGATGGCCAGCCGCATGGCGCTCCTCGCTTCCGCGTACTCGCCATACAGCCGGTCCTCCTCCTCCGCGAACGCGACGGGATCGTCGCGACGCGCGAGGATGCGGCGGCGATGTCGGGCGCACCGGCGCCTCGCCCGGACGCATACAGCACGAAGCTGCGCTATCTCGGGCGACCACCAGTACGCCGACTTGCTCGGAGGCCGAGGGCCGGCCCGAGGCATCGAAGCATCGCTAATGCGATGCATCGTGTCCCGGAGCCATTGCGCCTCGACCTCCACATCCACAGGGTGTGGACGCATGGGCGTCCACGCCGCCACAGTGGAGGCTTCCATCAAGCGCTCCTTGTCCAGGAGCTTCAATGCCCACCTGGGGAATGACCGAGGTGCAGTTCCCTGGGCGACCGCGGTTGGCGCGGAGGCGGACAGATCAAACCGGATGTACCGGTGATCTGATAGAGATTCCGCATCCACCAGCACTTCCCAACCGCGGATGCGTTGTGCGATGGCAGAGCTCGCGAACGTCACGTCCACGATGGACTCGCCCTGCCATCGCACGCAAGTCGCGACCGACCCTCTGTTCATGATACAGAGTCCGGCCGCGACCGCCCACTCTTCCAACAGCCTACCCCGAGCGTCCGAGCGGGGGGAACCCCAAGCGATACATTTCGCGTTGAGGTCCCCCGCAAGTATCACTGGACGGGGGGCGGAGCGCTGAGTGATCGCTCCGATCCCGTCCAGGAACTGCTCAAACTCGCGAGTAGGCCGATTTGGAGAGAAGTACACCCCGATCACGACGGTATCTTCTATCTTCACCGCGACGAACCCGGGTCCCCTGGCCACCATTTCCAGGGGGGGGATCGCCGCGGTCCTCCTTATGTGAATGGCCGCCAAGCCGCACTCATCCCCGAACCAGCAGTCGTCCGCTGGAGGGACAAAATACGGCTCGGCGACCACAGCCACGTCGATGGACCACTCCGCCATGCTCTGGACTAACATGTCCTGAGCCCTGACGGAGCGGTTCAGATTACCTTGGAGGAAGCGACGGGTGCAGTCCATTAAGGTTGGACCACATCCATCGCTCCCTCCCCTCCTCCATCGCCCCCGCCTTCGGACGCACTAGGCGCCACGGCGGGGTCCGAAACGTCGGCCGGTACTCCCCCGGCCGACTTCCTCTGTTGGCGCCGCTTTGTCTTGCGGCGCCTGTTCCGTTCGGTGTTGACACCGGACGGGGAGCAAGCTTTGCCTCCCGCCCGGTGATCAGACCTGCGCCCGGCCGCCGCGCACAGTGCGCAGTGCGGCGCGGCCGAGCACGTGGCCGCCTTATGTCCGGTTTGACCGCAGCGGAAACATAAACCGCTGCGGTCCACAGTGCTGGTGCACCTGGCGACACTATGCCCCGTGCCGAAGCATTTGAGGCATCGCCAGGCGCGCGATTCTAAAAGCCGCACGTGGGCTGCAACCCAGCCCACGCGCAGCCTGCCCGGATCTCCGGCCGGTCTTCCGGGCGGAGGAGTGGCCAGGGAGTTGGCGGTCTCCAGCGGGCACCGCACCCAGACCGAGCTGGCCCCGGTGTAGCCTCGGCGAAGCTCGCCTACGGCCACATTCTCCGGGGCACATTTGCCCTGGGCAGCGATGGCCGCCACCACCTCCTCCCTGGTGGTGCAATCGTCCAGGCCGGTCACCCGCAACTCGGCCATTTTGACCGGCCTGTGCACCTTCACGTCCTCCTCCGGCCACACTACCCGGAGGCCCGACGCCAGACGGTCCGCGATGCCGACACTGTCGGCACCGGCGGGACACTCCAGCAATCGGGCCCCATTGGCCGTGTGCCGGATGCGGAGGCCGTCCTCCGCCCCTATCTCCGCCAGGTCGACGGCAGCACGCGCCTTCGCCATGACGTCGGGGTACGTCAGCCCTTTCGCCTGGCCGGCCGGCAGCAGTGTAACTACCACTGCTGCCCGCCTCGGCGCGCGCTGCTTCTTCCTGGCCTTCTTCGCTTTCTTCTGTTTGCCGGCGGCGGGCGCTCGACCCTGTTGGGGAGCAGCCGCAACCG
This sequence comes from Trilocha varians, assembly GCA_030269945.2. Classification (NCBI taxonomy): domain Eukaryota; kingdom Metazoa; phylum Arthropoda; class Insecta; order Lepidoptera; family Bombycidae; genus Trilocha; species Trilocha varians. Next base: position 4,662,532 of record AP028277.1, on the reverse strand, counting down.
CCGGGGTCCCGTTCTTGTTTTGGTTTTGGGCAGCGGACGGCACTCTACCCGTGTGGGGAGTCGCCTTATCCGCTACCCTTGTCACAGCCTGTGATTGGGCCGGAGCGACCCTGGCCCGTTTGGCGCCCCGCTTCACCACCTCGGTCCAGCCCTCATCCATATTGGATGGGGCTGGAGGAAGTGGGCGGGGAGGAGGGGGTGTCGTGGCGGCTTTAGCACCGCCGCCTCCGTTCCTCTTTTTGTTGTTGGTCCGGGTCGGACCGGCCGGTCCTGGACCCGGGCGCACATCCGGTGGGGCGAGAGCGACGGGACGCGGCGGCGCCGGTGTTGTTGCACCGCGTAGGGCCGATAGTTCAGCCCTGAGTTCGGCAATCTGCTTGCCGAACTCCGCCGTCAGCTCTCGCCGGATGCGGGCAGCCGTCTCGTCCGGGGACTCGACGGTCTGCCGCTCTCTCGTACGCGGCGATGCGAGCCGTGGCCCGCGTGTCTCCTTCTGCCGAGGCAGCCACTCTTCACCGTCAGACCCTTGGGCCCGCGGTGCCCTGGCGTCGCCTGTCCGCGCAGCCGGCGACGTTCCGGCAGGTTTAGATTTAGGCTTGGGCCCCTGAGCCTCAAGGGCCGCCAGCCTCTCTCTGAGTAAGGCCACCTCGGCCTTCGACCTTTCCAGCTCCGTCTGGAGTTCCGCGTCCCGGCTGATGGCCGCCGAGACGACAGGCATAATCCTGCTGGTCTCGTCGGCCACCCGCCGCCACGCTTGTGCATAGGTCGGGCGCGCGTGGGTGTACCTGCTTACGGCAGTAGCGGCTCTACGCTTTATCGACTCAAGAACGGCGACGGGGCTCTCTGAGAGCTCCCCGTCAGTCGTCTGAGCCGACTGAGCCGAGGCGAAGGACGCGGTCGAACGCGCCGGCGAAGTGACCGTCGGTTTCTTCTTCCGCGTCGGCGCGGGCATCGCCGCGATATCCCTCGCCTCCGCTCTTGCAGAGGTGGTGGCCTTGGTGGCCTCTCGCCGAGCGAGCCTCCGCGACCTCTCGTCATCGTCCGATGAGGATTCCTCCGTCTCAGAACTCCGGCGCGCTGCGGACTTCCGCTTGCGCCGGAATCTTTCGGTTGAGTCCCTGGAGCAGTCATCGCTCACGAGTGTGCTCGCACGCGATGTCCGCCCCGGTTCTGCGCCATTGGCATTCGCCGTCACAGGGGCCTGGACGCCTGCCCCTGTGCGGGCTTCGTTGGTGGACTCGACGTCCATACCTACCGCGAAGCTGGGGAGAGCAATCGCATCAGAGCGATTACTCCCAGGCTCCCAACTCCGCGGCTACCCACACGTCACTGCCTTGGCACCGCCCAGGGACTACGTGTGGGGTGGGCCTTCATAAAAGAAGGTGGTATCACCCACGGACGCCAGTGACGCGAGTCCCCATTAACATTACCTTAAGTAAAGATAAGATGGGTTTAGTAGAAGCTTGAATACTGAACGTTGGAATAGTAAGTTGAAGTTCTTCTTCTTTCAGGCTATCATTGATGTCTTCAAGGTTAGTAGAAGGCAGATCAGCGATCAGACGAGACAAACCATCACGAGTCCTTGGGACGACCATGAGGAGAGAGTAGCGACCACCCTGAAAAGGAATTGTTAAAATAATACAAACCGAAAACAGATAAAAGGAAATAATTTATTTTAAAGAAAACTTTAAATACAAGCTTTTAAGCTCCTGAATATTATGTATCAGTATAGTGCTATCCAAGACAAGTAAAATGACGTGTTTGGGACACATCAGGTCTATTTAAGCAGTACAGAAGTTCCTACAACCACCTTCCGAATCCATCATCAGATCAAAGCCATTTTGTCATATTATTGCATTGTTATGCGATATACCAAACCGTGCCAAATGTTAAGCTCAATGGTATACCGGGAAGTTTGTCAAATTTAGGTTGCAAAATTCCACCCGAACTTACATAGTTACGTAGCTACATCCAGTGTAAGTTCATATAAAGCTTGTAAACATTAGATGTCCCAACAAGAACATATTTCTTGTCAGTTCAGTACGAATCTTACATTCAGATGATTTCAGAGAAATGACAATCAGTACAACAACACTAGCAACTCATATTAAAGCGATTATGAAAGTTTTCTCCGAGTCTCATGTCTCGTGTGAATAAAAGATTACATATGATTGAGAGTTACTCACATCGTAAGGCAGGCTAATCGCTTGACTGTCAAGACCTGGTATGAAGGCAGTTTTGAATGTGCCAATTGTCTTCAACATCGTAACATTTTTCTTCTCAGAGCTTGATTTGTAAAACAGACCAGGCTCAACTACGTCAAATGGAGTTTTCCAAGATCCACGGAAGTATAGACTGTTGAAAATAATCATGACGGAACTAGGACCTGAAACGCAGATTAAGTATTTGTACCACTTATAAAATATTAGTAAATTCTGATTGTAAGATTTGTTAGGTAAATAAATATATTGTATCAATGTAGACTATTTTTTGGCTGGTTGATTTAGTTTATACAGGGTGTCCCAGGAAGTAATGATAAGTGGAGGTTCTGAGATAGAGCACCTCCTGCAGTATCCGAATCACCCTCATATAAGTCCCGCGATTTTTCGTAGAGTTATGAACTTTTTATGAAATTTTGAAACGACTCGAACAACTGAATACTTTAAAAATAAAGAAGAATAAGATTTTTTTAAATTTATTGTAATGAAATTCTTATTCAACATTTCTTCTTCTTCCAAATATTCTTTATTTCACAAATGAAATACTTACTAGTGATGGTAGATTTCGTGCCGACGGTGTTAGGTATCTGACCTGTTGTAACTTGGACATATTCATATTTCCTACTGATTTTCAAACTTCTTGCATGATGATTCCTGGCTTCAACGGCAAGCATTGTTTCCTCTTCATCAGTGAAATCATCCTTTTTGGGATAATTTTTCACTAACTTAATCTTTTCCTTGATGTTCTTAGCGGGTTTATATTCAACTTGAGTAACATCAACTTTCTCAGGGGTATCCACGATGGCAAATGATATTAATTTCTCATCAGATTCTGTTTTGCAATCTTCAGTTGCATCTGCAGGTTTTTCTTCAGTTGCTTCACTTGTTTTTTTTTCGAGAACCTCACTAGGTTTTTTTTCAGTTGCCTCACTGGATTTTTGTTCACTTTCTTCACTAGTTTTTTCTTCCATCTTGTCTGTTACAGGAATAATATCATCATCATCATCATCGTCGTAGTCGTCGTCGTCGTCGTCGACAAACGAATTGTTTTCAGCTTGCGGTTTCGCTGTTTCGACAAATCGAATATCTGTTAAGTAATATTCTTTCAACACCTTTCGGTAATCATCATTTACTGTGTAATTTTTGAAAACAAGGAAGTATTGAGTTAGTTCTGGCTGATTGTACGCATAATTATAATCAAACTTTAGTCTCTCCATGAGGTCTCGATATGCTTTTCTAATCTTCATGGCATCGTCGGGAAAGCGAAGTGCACTGTACAGTTGCTCCCGAGTCTCTCCTTTTGCTCCTTCAGCCAAAAAAGCCAAAATAGCCGAATAACCAAGAGGGGAGAAAGCAAGGTTTTCATTTTCATCAATGTATCCCTGAAATGAAATTTTGTACATGAAAATGATGTGATTTTATTTTATGTATCATGTTGTATTTTACTTGTAACGTTTATTTATTGGAACGTTGTTTAGATAGAGACGTGTAAATTACTTTACCTGTAGAATAGCTGTAGACAGTTCATTGGTGGCTTCTCCGATAAAGCTGGTGTCTCGTGATTGATCAGAACGTCCCTCCTGAACCCACCTGGCGTTGCTAAGGCCAATCGCCAGACACAACACTGAAAAATAAATACAGTATGTTACTACCATTTTATAAAAAAATACAGTTGATAATACATGAAATTAGCAGAAATATATGTACGATGCGTTGCGATATAGAGTCTAACTTTACATTTGTAGAAGACCAAAGGTTGATGACATACAGCAACCATTATACTATCGTGGTTTGCTTGAATAATATAATGCACCAACTAATATTTGGTACTGTGATGACCCAAATATTTTTTTTAGTTCGGTGTTTAGTTTACGTGGAAATTATAATACAACAAACGAATTTTAAACTGGTAACTAGAAGTTACATCTGATATAAACATTTAAAAAATAAGAATTAACTAAATATTAAAGAAAGTGAGAAAACTTGTTTGTTTAAGTTGCGATACTTTCGTGAAACGTAAGTAACTTTTATCTGGTTTTCACTTTACATTGTTATTTCCACTTTACGTAGCTATTAATATTGTAAGTACATTATTTTATACGCTCATTTTTATGGCGAATCATTTAAAATTATAATGTATTCTGCTACTTATATGAAATCAATAAAATATCAATAAAATCTGTTTGATCACATGATTGTTAGTTGTATTTCTACTTTGATGTTAGATTTAGCTCTGGGTTAAGTACTTTTTAGATACAATTATTTCTTATACTTAGTTGGACTGTGTGCTCAATACTGTAAATAAGTATATCTTTATCTAATTTAATTGTTATTTTTTTGATTATTTGTTTCATAGGCATTTCTTAAAGTAAACATAGCAATAAAAGTACACGACATCGTTATCTCTATCATGTTCTTTTTACATTTAAATTTATCTATTATCAAACCAACATAATAATATCCCTACTAATATTATAAATGCGAAAGTAACTCTTTCTATCTGTCTGTCTGTCTGTCTGTTACGCTTTCCCGTTTCCCGCAACTCTCAACCGATTATGATGAAATTTGACACAATCTTTAGACCCAGAGGAAGAACGTTACACAAGTCTACCTTTTAATTGAAAGTGACGCAGACGAAGTTGCGCAAGTCCGCTAGTTTAGTATAACTGGAATGTTAATTTGATCCAATAATGTTCATACAATCACGCCAATGTAGTGTGGGATCGTGTTCATCGAAGTGTAATTGGCGTAATTAAGTGCAGCATCTTGTCACGGTACGGAGACGATATAACGGCATCGTCCAGCCTATTACTTTACAATTAATATTGATAGACACGATAGTCATAGTGTAACCATAAGTCAAAATGCATTAGCCGAAGTTATAGTTAATGATACATACATACCCAGAAGTACATAAAGTGTAAAATTTTTTTGATCATCTATTTCTTTCCAAAACATTGTAAGCTTTTCTCATTGCTTCTCTTGCAAAACTGTTATACTTAATGGTATCTCAGTAGCTGTTAAGTGTTAATGATAAGATTGACAAGGTCATTTAAATTGTCCTAATATCCACAATTTTGTTTTTTTAAATTTAATTCTTCAGCAATTTCCAATAAAACTTGCGTTATTATTTCTCAATAATGGGAAAGTTTAGTCCTACACTTCAGACAGAACTGCTTCATTATACAATGAGTGCAATGAAGCTGTAACGGTACTCAGTACTCAGTACTACAAGTGTGTTAGTAACACGGAACCTCAGTAGGGCAAGGAGATGTGTTTACGATAAACACGTTCTTGACATTTTTGACTGGTATTACAACTCATAATACAAGTTTAAAATTATTTGTAGCTGACTTAATTCTAATATTACGTGTTTTAAAATATTTCTGTGTTTCTTAGATACAAAGTATTATTTATCTATGACTACACGTGATATGATTTGACTAAAGTTTTCTAGGTCGTTTTGCATAATTGAGTAGAAGTAAACATAGCTTCTTTTTTGTGAACCTAATCAAAACTTGCCTCTTTTTTGTTTTTCATATTCAGAATACCTACTTGCTTCTTTAAAGCATTCTAAAATGCAAACCAATCTTACTATAAGAATATGTAACAAATCAAAGTTCAAAATCTTCCACGCAAATAAGGTTTTGGTTTGTAAATAACTCAGACTATATCTTTCTAGTATTAACATTCCCTGCAGAATATTTAAGTAAGAAGTTAAGGAAAAGTTCTAACTTAAACATTCCTAAGCTTCGTGTTGTGTGAACAAAGTAAGGCACCGTCGAATGCACGGTGAATGCACTTCGCTGACCTTAAAACTATTGTGCACGCGGGTACATTCAGATTCACTGTAAGTGTATCTGATGCAGAACAGATAACCAGCTACACAGTTAAGTACTTACACGACGCTAATAAAACTAAAACATTGTACATTTTATAGAAAACATTTTGGTTTTACCTAAAACATAACCAAAAATAACTGGTTTAAAAATGAACCATTACCAGATATTGATTCTCTTCAACCCAATTTAAATAAAATCTCTCATGTTCATAATTGTTTTATAGATAATTGCTTACTCAATCCCGGAATCATCTTGAAGTTTAAATGAAAAGTTTAGTGACAGTCAACTGAATACTAATAAAAATATTACAGAGATACATACATTGCAAGACTTACGTTATATTACATTTAGCAAGACACATCTATTGACTTCCAGTATATCACATTCCAACCACGTTTACCTGATTCTTGCAAACGGATATTGTGTCTCTTTGTGTTTTATTTTAAAAAGAAACCAATGTCTGTTTGCTTAAAAGAATTCCAATTGATATTCGGAAAAATATAATACGTAAACAAGAATCTTTAGAGTTCATTTTGTACAATGCTATGTTATTTCAAGGATCCGTGAGGAATGTTGATTTGCTATGCATATTGTTTTATTTGAGGAAAATACTATGAATTCGTTGTATCAAGATTGTCTGGTATTACAGGAGGGAAGATGTTTTTATTAAATAAAACAAAAAATTGAAGTTCCATTCCTAAATATAACATGGTATTAAAATGTAACATTATGCTCAAAGATACCATAGAACTATAATTAAGGTAGGCACACGCTTGATATGAATGTGAAGTTAATTTTAGCTAGAATTAGACCATAAATTTTGAGAATACGTGATATTAATATTTTTATAGTCTCACTTTTAAGGTTTTAAATTTTGTTTATCAAAGTGTCATTTCAACTACAACAACGTACTAGTAAATCTTATATAATGTACACCAATAAATGTCTGATTTACTAAGTTCAGATTAGAATACCTGTTTAATATTGTTATGAATTATATTCGTCGTGTGTGAGAATAAAACAAGTATATTACAATATTAACATCGTACAATAACCTGTTCATCTTTTACAATATATAAAATGATTCTCTAGGGTTTTAGCCGCTTTAATAAAAAAGTATAGGTTAAGTTAACTAAAGGCTGTAATTGCAAGAAGTAAAGTTAGTACCTACTGTAATTACTTTTATTTTTGCTTTACATAACCTGAAAAAAAAAACAAAAATACTGAAAATAGCGTAAAATTGACTAAAATATGCGGGAATACAAAACTTTAAATATATTGATGTGTATTTATTCAATTAGGTATATCATATCGTTTACTGATGACAAAGAATGACCTCACGTGGTGTCATCTTAAGTAACACACGCAAATATGTGTTTCTTGATACAAGGATTACTCGGCTATTATAAAGTTATTCTTAGAGTCTCTGATTATAAAATGCTATGTTTAATTACGCATGGTATAATAATTACGTTTAAGTAACATACGATTACTTGAGTATGTAAAATGACGTTTTAACTTAACAAATAAATTAAGAAAAAACAACATTGTCTAGTAGTAAACTAAAGCTTTACGAATACAGGTAACAAAAAGGTAAAGGTAAAGGTAGGTGACAAAACTGCAAAACACATAAATATTATCTGTAGTATTTATGTAATTATGCATAGGTTTATTGTGTAGTATAGTATATTATGTATGGAAATTTATTTATTATATTATATATATTTTTATAGTAAATCTAATTGAGCACCTACCATAGTTTTCTCTACACAACCTTTGGTTGACTGGTAGAGAATGCCTTAGGCATTAAGTCCGCCATTGTACCATTTATATGCATAAAGTTTAATAAATAAATAACAATAAGAGATAAAATACTATTATACATACCCGCTACAAAAAGACGCATTTTCGCCAATATTCTTCAAGTGTTAAAACTGCAACAAAGAAAAAAATATATAACACATAGACGTATAAAAGAAAAATACAAGTAGGTATAACCATGGTAAAAAAAGAAGACCGTAAATAATTGCAATACTTAATTTAAAAAAACAATCAATCAAATACAAAAAACAAATGTAGTTTTTAACCTCATTGTCTTAATCTTGATCACCATTGTAATCTTGTACGTATGTTTAATTCCCAGGTTAAAGTTATATTTAGGGGATACCTATTGCTAAAAAGAGCATTAGTGATAAATTAACAGTGTCCAATATTAATGACGTCGTAAGTAAAGCTGTTGACAACATGTAACAAGATATCTCATCGAAGATTTCTGACTTTTTTATATAATTAAGATGTATAGTGATTTAACGGAATCGTGTGAACGTCCTTCAACTTTGACCTAAAACACAATATGAGACAACACTGTTAATAGGTAATAAATTACAATACCTGCTAATTATTACTGAGAAGGAGCCACCGAGTCGGATTTGTTGAAATTAATGCGAGTTATTGATAGATGAATCGATTACGATGATTGAGATGATCAGTAGGTTTGATCGCTCACGAATTTTTACTAAAAAGAGAGACATTCCGTTTTAAATGATTTTTAATAACGGACTGCTGAAATGTTAGAAATGACCAGCTTGAAAGGAAAAATATAGTTTCTCTACTACTGTCTATCTCATGAGGTAACATTGCATACAGCTCACTACTACTATTATGATAACTGCGTAAGTTCCAATCCCAATATTTTTAGTTAGATATTGAAAAGTTATTATTTATATTTTACAAAATGCTGCAGATGGCAATTCAAATACATTGATATTAAAATCGTTTTTGATACACGTGTGCAGATATAATATTTGATACATCCAAACATATCACTACACTAAATTCAACAGTTTTAACTTAATTAAATTTTTGTGATGAGATAATGTAATGTGAACATAATAAATGATTGAGTACTTATATCACTTTAAGCCTTCGTGGAATGTAATTAACAAACATTGTAGTTCCATTCTAACATTTAGTTCATTGGGTTCAATAAAGTTCAGCAATTGCTTTGTGAAATATTAAAATAATGCCGTTATTAAGTTAACCCAATTCAAGAATCATTTCAACATTTTTTTTAGTACCAATTAATTAATGAAATGTTTCCTTTTTTATAAAATACTTACACCTATTTTGTTTAAATATCAATGACCGGTTAAACTAACCTTGTATACTGGCCACAATTTTAAATAAAAACTTTTTTAAATGCACATGAGATTCGTCCGCGCATGCGCACAGCTCCACAGTCAATGACGTCCGCGGAAACTGTCCCACTATGTTTATATGTAGAGATCGTACAGTTATGTTTGAAAAAGCTTCTGTGCATGAATAAGTGGCAAAAAATGCATTTAAAAAGGTTCATGTTGGATGCCATAGGATTCAATAAAGAAAAGAGTTATTGTTTGTTAAACTTCATAATTAATTGAAACAATGAAAAAATCATGGAATTTTGAATTTAGTTTTCCATAGCGCGAGACAGAGTCATCGCGAAAACAAAAAAGTTTGAATACAAATAAAATATAAAAAGTTTCGTATGTTCAATTTGGATTGAACAGTTCATCTTTTTACAAATATAAAAAAACCATTTAGGATAGTTCATTACTACAAATTTTCTACTGCAACAAACAACTAAGATCGTAATATAATTAGAAATCCTTTCGTTATTAAGTAAGCGATATTTTTATTATAATCCTCTTCTCACGGAACCACAAACAATACATAGTTAAGCAAACACATACATAATAATAAATAAAATAAATTGCCTTATATTTCATGCGTTTTGTAAGAATAGTTTTAATGAACATTATTACTTTAATAATTCAGTGTTTTTGTTCTAAATCTAAATGTGATAGCAAAAAAACTTGCAACCCATTTGACGAAATCTAGTTCGTTATGTCTACAATGCAAAGCAACTGTGTAATATGCACGTAACATTTTACTTAAAATTAATTTAGTATATAATAAACTAAATCGAGTAAAATTTTATTTTTCCCTCAATTTACGCACCTTCTACCTATATACAAGGAGAATATCAGTTTTACGTCGCATAGTGATATCAAGCACGCGAAATCAATAGCCGATACAATGCAAAAGAAATGGCCATTAGTAGAAAGGTTAGCGAAATTAAACGATGCGGACCGTATCAATAAAACTACGCAATTTATAATATGAAATGTTTAGTAAAGAAACTAGAACACTTTCTGAGACAATCTTGTTTTGGATGCTAATAAACTAAGGTTTATCATAATAATATTATAAAGGCGAAAGTTTGTATGTGTGGATGTATGGATGGATGTATGGATGTATGTTTGTTACTCTTTCACGTAAAAACTACTGAATGGATTTGAATGAAACTTTACCACAATATAGCTTATACATTAGAATAACACATAGTCTATAATTTTTAAACCCCTTTGTAACGCAGACGAAGTTGCGCGGGTCACCTAGTAGTACATAAACGTAATGAAAACGGAAGAGAATAATGATATGGTTTTAACTCAGTTCCTATAAACTACTTTAAAAACAATTACTGTGCCAATTCATAGCATTCTAAACCTGTTCGAGTCGGTCGGCTATCCCACGTAAGGGAAGAATCTAGTCTAGTCAGTAATGACTACCTTATGCGGATTAGGGATTTCCCGCATCAGGGTTTAACTTTCTTCATTATTTTGTTTTTGGAACGAAGTTCCTTATCGCACGTTATCGAAAGGGGGCTAAACGGAAATTCTTATGGAAAAGTTGTCACGACACTTTTTTTGTTTTAGATTATTATCGCTAGATGGCACTGTGATTAAAATCTTTTAAAACAATTCCTTATTTCGTTTTATATGATTAATGCTAGATGGCGCTGTGATCAAAAGATTTTATTTAAGTTATAATAATTAGTTAGTTCTTTCTTTCTATAAGAGAGAGAGAGACAGACGTTTTATACTAACTAATTATTATAACTTAAAAAATAAAATTTTATTACAATTCCCTCACTAATTAATCGAAAGGAACTTCGTTCCATCCGGGTGTCCCTTGACACCTCTCAAGTTTTTTCCTGTTGTGTCCTTCCCCGTTTAATCTAGGGATGGTTTGTTTGTTTGCACATAAAGTTTAACAGGTAAAAAGTATACTACTGTAGTAACGAAACAAAAACGCTCACAATTTTTTAACATTTTATTTTTATCTATTACATAACATACAATAAATAAATAAACTTACTGACTAACCTAAAACTATATTCTGTACTTTTTCTTTATCAAATGCGTCTGGGTCTTCCTTATTTATTAAGATGATGAAAGAAAGGAGTTATGGAAACGTGGATCTTACTAAAGTAATTCACGTTTTTCATGCAAATGCTGATATCCCGTTAAATAAATGCGTGCTTCTTATTATGACATGCAGATAATCATCACTTCAAGTAATTATAAAGCCATGATATACTATTTAGTAAATAATTATAGTTTCCATAAATTTGGAGACAAAAGTCCCATATTGCAAATTCGAGGTAGCAATTAGTCACCACCATAAATGAGATTCAGTTCGTTAGCTAATATTTAAAAAGAGGTAGGCTTCTCAGGGTTTACAACCTTTCCTGCTACTACGACTAAATTATCTAAAGTATCGAGAACGTAGAAGACGAATGGATGCTCAACACTGAAGTTCGTGATTTGTTTTGAAGTAGGCGGCATGGTCTTTAATCTTGGCATGTTCAAGTTACCAGCTGAAAGGAACGTTAGAAATAAGTTATTAGTGAATTCTTCGTTATTAACTATACACTCTTTATCTCATATCACGGTTTATCTCATTTTCTTTATAACGGTTTTAAGATGAAGTCGCATCCCGCTGTTTGTTCTCATGTACGTGTGCTTAAACCTTTAAAACGACGCAACGGTATTTGATGCAATTTTATAATAGATAGTGATGCAGATGAAATTAGACGTAAAGAGATATCATATATACCTGAGAAAAAAATAGGAACAAAACATACCAGTTATCTGTGAAGTGGAAGTTTTCGTGTCATCAATGCGAACTGAAACGTGCTGAGCCATTTCTTCAACGAATAGACCTTTTTCAGAAGAAATTCCGGATAAATCTGCTTCTGGGGTGAATATTTTACTCACACCAAACTGTAACGTATTATGAAACGTGATTAAAGTGCAGAAAATTGAAGTAAAATTCAGTCATTTATGACATTTTTTACTACAAGTTAATTCATTATTTTAAACTTACCTTAACTAAAGATACGATAGGTTTAGTAGTAGTTTGAACAGAGAACGATGGAATAGAAACTTGAAGTTCTTCTTCTTTTAGGCTCTCTTTGATGTCTTGAAGAGTAAATGATGGCAAATCAGCGATGAGACGAGTTAAGCCATCACGAGATCTTGGGACGACCATGAGGAGAGAGTAACGACCACCCTAAAGGAGAAATCACATTACATTTATATTACCAGAGAAAGTTGAAATAATATAAAATTTAGTAGGACAGTAGTAAAATAACATAATTCTTTTAAATTCGTTTAAATAATCACTGTAATTGCACTTTCCCAAAGATTTCGAAATGGAAAAAACTACTTTTGCAAGCGGTTTCTGGGCTTATCAAATTGAATATGTTACTCACATCATAAGGTAGACTAATCGCTTGACTGTCAAGACCTGATATGAAGGCAGTTTTGAATGTGCCAATTGTCCTCAACATCGTAACTGTTTTCTTTTCGGAGCTCGATTTATAAAACAGACCAGGCTCAACGACATCAAACGGATTTTTCCAAGATCCACGGAAGTATAGACCGTTGAATATAATCATGACAGAACTAGACGCTGAAACATAGATGGAGTATTTGTAGCAAAATTTTAGTATATTATATTTTTATGATAAACTAAATTTAAACTCAACATAAAATGTATTCTAATGAAAGTACTGTACAAAATATACTTTTTTTTTAAATAATAACTCACTGTTGGCAGTAGTTTTCTTGCTAACTACGTTAGCAGACAGGCCAGATCCAACTTCATTGTTTTCATATCTACTGCTTTTCAAACCTCTTGCATGATTTCTTGCTTCAACGGCTAGCATTGTTTCCTCTTCGTCAGTAGTATCGTCCTTTTTGGAATAGGTTTTGACTAACTTTATCTTTTCTTTGATGTTCTTAGCCGGCTTATATTCTACTTGAGTAACGTCAACTTTCTCAGGAGTATCCACGAAAGCAAATGATATTAATTTCTCGTCTGACTCTGTTTTGACATCACTATCACTGGGTTTTTCTTTAGTTACCTCACTAGTTTTTTCTATGACTTTTCTTATTTTTTCAGGTACCTCAACTGGGTTATCTTCAGTTATCTCAACGGATTTTTTTTCCATAAGTTCACTAGGTTTTTCTTCATTCTTGTCTGTTACACGAATTACCTCATCAGTTTCGTCGTCGTCAACCGAATTTATTTCAGCTTGTGCATTATATTTTTCAACGTAACTGACGTCCGTTAAATAACATTCTTCCAACACCTTTCGGTAGTCATCGTTCACTGTATAATTTTTGTAAACATAGAAGTAGTTCTTAAGTTCTGGCTGATTGTACGCAAAATCATTAACATTCTTTAGCCTTTCCATTATGTATCGATACGCTTTTCTAATCTTCATTGAATCTTCGGGCAAATGCAATGCATTGTATAGTTGCTCCCTGGTTTCTCCTTTTGCACCCTCAGCCAAAAGAGCCAAAATTGCTGAATATCCGAGAGGGGAGAAGGCAATGTTTTCATCATCGTCAATGTATCCCTGGAATATTTTTTTTTCACTGTATAAATCTATCCTAACTTCCACAAACATTTCAAGATTAAAAAAATAGGCAAATCGGTTCAGGCGTTCTTGAGTTTTAGAGAGACTAATGAAGAACAATTCACTTTTATGCATAAAATTTGTTTGAACATGACTTAGATAGAGAAGTGTAAGTTATTTTACCTGTAGAATAGCTGTAGAAAGTTCATTGGTGGCTTCTCCAACGAAGCTGGTGTCTCGAGGTTGATCAGAACGTCCCTCTCGAACCCATCTTGCGTTGCTAAGGCCAATCGCCAGGCATAGCACTGGTAAATAAATAAAATATTTAAAGGCTGTTTGTGAAAAAAACAAAAAAATATTTTGAAAAAAATGAAATGATATTGGCTATATAGGATCAAGCGATTCAACCACTTTTTGACAACCACGGCCAGATTAAGTTTAATAAAAGCTGTATTTGCAAGAAGTAATCGTAATTTAATTACTTTTATGTTTACTTTCAAAAAATATGCGGGAAATCAAAACTTTAAATATATTGAAGTGTATTTATTCAATTATATCATATCGTTTACTGATGACAAAGAATGACCTCACGTGGTGTCATCTTAAGTAACACACGCAAATATGTGTTGCTTGATACAAGGATTACTCGGCTATTATGAAGTTATTCTTGGAGTCTCTGATTATAAAATGCTATGTTCTGATTACGCATGGTATAATAATTACGTTTAAGTAACATAAGATAACTTGAGTATTCATAGTTATGATTTAATTAATAAATTAATTAAGAAAAACCAACATTGTTTACGAGTTAAGTAAAGTATTCCTCAAGAATACAGGAGGATTCAAATCTCCAAAGAAAAAAACAATAGGAAATAAAATACTATTGTTATACATACCCGCTACAAAAAGACGCATTTTCAATAATATTCTTCAAGTTTTTGAACTGCAACAAAGAAAAATAAATAATTAATTATCTATACATAGAAATACCGTCGTGGTGGCAGAGTGGTCGAAGCGCGTCCTTCCGAACGGGAGGTCGCGGCTTCAAATCCGCCGGGCTTGTACCTCTAAATCTAAATGTAGAAAAGATTTATGTGCAATTTAAAGATATGTAAAGTCCCCAATCCGCACTAGGCAAGCGTGGCGGACTATGCCTAATCCCTCTTCTGAGGAGACCTGAGCCCAACAGTGGGCAGTAATGGGTTGGTACAGACATAGAAATACATACGAATACACAACAGTAGTTACAGAGCTTTATTTCCATTAATCCAGAAGTAAGAAAACCAATAAAGCGAAACCGGAGATTCTTAGTTTTTTAAATCAATGATTTCAAAATGCAAATTAATTGATGTTCAACTGAATATTTCTAAGGGTAAATAAATAAGTCTTAGTAAGATAAAGTCCGAAGGCTAGAATTGAAATCAGTAAAGATGCCACATTATGGTAAAAATAAAATCATATGGGTACTGAAGTGAACTACCAATAATAAACCAGAATAGGTACATGTGGTTCTGAAATATAGTGTCTCAATTTTGATTACCACTGCTATCTTCTATTTTGTTTTATTCTCAGTGATTAAAGTTATATTTAGGGGAGACCTATCGCCAATAAGAGCAATAATGATAAACTAAGTGTCCAATATTAATGACATCGTAAGTAAAGCTGTTGACAACATGTAAAAAGATATCTCATCGAAGATTTCTGACATTTTTATTCGATTAAGATGTATAATCAATCAAATACTAAAAACAAATGTAGTTTTTAACATCATTGTCTTAATCTTGATGACCATTGCAATCTTGTACGTATGTTTAATTCCCAGGTTAAAGTTATATCTAGGGGAGACCTATCAACAATAATGATCCTCCAAATAACAATAATTAACAATGTCCAATATTAATGACGTCGTAAGTAAAGCTGTTGACAACATGATATCTCATTGAAGATTCATGACATTTTTATTAAATTAAGATGTGTCGTGATTTAACGGAATTGTGTTAACGTCCTTCAACTTTGACCTAAAACACAATATGAGACAACACTGTTAATAGGTAACAAATTACAATACCCGCTAATTTATTACTGAGAAGGAGCCACCGAGTCGGATTTGTTGAAATTAATGCGAGTTATTGATAGATGAATCGATTACGATGATTGAGATAATCACTTAGCTTGACCGCACACGAATTCATCATTATTAAAAACGGACTCCTGATATGCTATATACCTATGTCTTTTGTTATAAACCAGCTTTATAGTAAAACTACTTACACTCTATGTTTTTAACTTTAAGTTTCAAGAGACATCTTAAGAGGCACATAATTGGATACTATTCTAAAATTTTACTAATCAAATAAGAACAATCTTAATATCTAGTATACCTTCAAAAGTTCTAACCCTAATATATTTATAAAAACTTTACGTACGTCAATTCAAATGTATTGATAGAATTTTCTGGAAAATTGATAAAGAAACACGTGTTTTGTTGATACATTTAAATAGATCAATTTTTAGAGTCAAAAGATTTAAAGTAATTTTATTTTCTGTGAAACGAAAATATAATATGACCACTGTAAATGATTAAGTACCTGAGTATGTGAGTTCTTGAGGTTTCGAATGTAGGCTACGTGCATTACAGACTTTAAGCCTCCATGGAATGTAATCAACAAACATTGTAGTTTCAATCTAACGTTGGGTTCAATAAGGTTATGTAATTTTTTTATGAAGTAGTAAATAAATAAGTCAAATTGGATTAATTAAATTATTTTTTTCTGCATTCCATTGATTTATTAATTAATAAAAAGTAGACATTAAAACAAAGCTATATTTTTTACTGTCAACGACCGATTAAACTCACCTTGTATACTGGCCACAATTTTAAATATAAACTTTTTTAAATGCACATGAGATTCGTCCGCGCATGCGCACAGCTCGACAGTCAATGACGTCCGCGGAAACTGTCCCACTATGTTTATATGTAGACATCGTACAGTTATGTCCGAAAAGCTTCTAAGTATGTAGAAGTGGCAAGAAAAAAAATCTTATAAAAAAGTTCATGTTTTACAGATGAACTAGTTTATTTAAAAAAAAAAGTATTTGATGACCTTTTTTCTGCTTTTTAATTTTTTTTATCTAACAAACCATTGAATTATCAAGCCTTCTTATTATTTTAAATGAATAATATTTTTATTATGACCCTCTTCTCACGGTACTATAAACAATACATAGTTAAGCAAACACATACATATTTTTTTAAAAATATAATGTAAAAAATAAGTGTAAATAAATGAATACGGACAAAAAAAAAACAAAATAAATTGCCTTTTATTTCATGCGTTTTGTAAGAATAGTTTTAAATGAACACTATTACTTTAATATTTCACTGTTTTTGTTCTTAATTTGAATGTAATTACAAAAGAAGTTGCGACCTATTTGATGAAATCCAGTTCGTTCTGTTCATTAACCTCTACAATACAGAGAAATTATGTAGTATCATCATCATCATCAGCTTATAGACGTCCACTGCTGGACATAGGCCTCTC
The DNA here is from genome assembly GCA_030269945.2 of Trilocha varians. Classification (NCBI taxonomy): domain Eukaryota; kingdom Metazoa; phylum Arthropoda; class Insecta; order Lepidoptera; family Bombycidae; genus Trilocha; species Trilocha varians. The sequence goes on along the minus strand of AP028277.1, from coordinate 4,645,179 downwards.
CCAAACCTCTATGTAACATGCACGTACAATTTTACATACTTAATGTTATTTCAAAATTTAATAATTTTTTTTTCGTTTACAATAGAGAAAAATATTTATTATTTATGATATATTTCATAGCTATTAATAGCTCCTACATTTATGTCTGGAAAATTTCAATATAAGTAACCTTAAAAATTTAAAACTGTATGAAAATATTAAATAATAATTAAGTTATTCTGAACACAAATTTACTAACAAATATAATATTAGATATTCTCCTAACAAAAATCTTCAAAATCCAGTCGCTTCTACAAATGCATAGTTCTACGTCGCATAGTGATATCAAGCACGCGAAATCAATAGCCGATACAATGCAAAAGAAATGGCCATTAGTAGAAAGGTTAGCGAAATTAAACGACGCGAACCGTATCAATAAAACTATCGTGATTTATAACTTTATATCTAAACTATTTATAACATGTTTGGTAAAGAAACTAGAACATTTCCTGTGACAATCTTGTTTTGGAAGCTGATAAACTTCGAGTTTAATACATTATTTATTATTAACAATAAATTTCTTTTAATGGAGAAATCTCGTCGGCTTAGTCAAATAAATAGGTTTATAGTACATAAATGTAATTAAAACGGAAAGTAATGTTCAAATTTGAATCATGATTCCACTGTATAATGTTTTAGTTTGTTTTTATAATATTTGCCTGTTGTTGTATATTGTAGTCTGGAAACATCAAAAGACTGATTATAATATGGAGATAATATTTTAACATCTTTAACTCGACTATTATTTGCAGTATATTATGTACGAGCGTTCAAATATTCTTTAAACAAAATCTACTTCATTATATTTGAAAATAATACAATAAATAGCTCAGACAATTTGCATTCCACAATTCGACAAGCCTCGAGCTAAACTGGCAATCGCATTTGAACATAATCAAGACTGGAACTAAGCGCCCTGAGGTAAACTTTGCATGCGCAAAATCGCAACAAAACAGACAGAAAAGTGTTTACCTTGAAAGCACTCCTTAAAATTCAAGGGAAACAAAATGAGGAGTAAAGGATGCATAGAAAGGATAATATAGGTGCATTATTTTTCGCAAAATTATGGAACTCCTGTTTTTTTTAAAAGCAGACAAACGTGATTATAGCGTTTTATATCACCTACTTATACGAGAAAAGCTATCGTTATATATGACGGGGTGATAACAAGGGAAACCAACCTATTCACCGTGCGGGTAGTTGGAAGTGGAGACTTGCTATAAATACAGGCGTTGGCCGCTGTTATTATTCATTCGTGTCTGAATTGTCGAGGCAAACGGACCTCTTGATGTAAAAGTAATAAACTGTTAAAACTAGTTATTTGAAGTTTTTATTATTCAAAAGTGTTGATCATCAAGTGTTCAAGTGGACATTGTGACGTCATTCCTGACAAACCAAACGAAGATCGACTATTTACAACGTCATTACACCTCAACACACTATTTACGCCATTATATATTATTATAACGATGAACTTACAATTAAAATTATTTGATGTAAAGTATCTAGGAACTGTTACAAATATGTGAGTTAACAAAATTAGGCGACATAACAGAGACATCTCAAAAACACACAAAAAGTTAATGTGTTCAGTCTCGGATGTGGTCGGAAGCGCAACAGTGCCGTGATCTATCTTCAAAATTCACCATCATTTTGGACGCTCGTTAACATTCGCAAATAAAAAGAGCGTGAATAAAATCAGTGTGTGAATTGACTGACATACATTTGTGCGTAACCGTAGTACCTACTGAAGTCCTTAATGATATTATCAGCTTTTAGCTTTGTTTTATATGTAATGTAGAACAGAAGTGTATGTGACTTGGTTACCTACAAACCTTCGAAAGATCCTTCTCCATTATAGGTACAAGTTTAACAAGTAGTACTTTACTGAGTGTGGATGTAGACTGGTGCAATTTAATCCTCATCTACCTCGTTATTTTCAAATGTCATCTTGTTGTTTTCTAAATTAACAACGTACTATTACTATACATCTCAGTGCAGTTAATAGTAATCGTTCTGCATCCTATTGCCCTCGTGGTAAGAAATCTTCAATAACTTACCTCTCTTTACATTTTGTTGCAAGAATACCTCAAAATTATTGATAAGATGTAAAATTACATCCCAGATTAATAAGAAATCTAAGCAATAACCATTAAATTTATGACTATTAAATGCAGTGAAACTTTTAGACAATGTTGATTGCAACTTTGTTTTTGTCAACCGGTTATGTAGAAATTCATTGCCAGGATATGAATTATGTAGATTTATAATTAATATCGTGAAAGTTGTTGTTTTTATCATTAACTTCTTTTATTTTATCTTAGTTAGCTTAAAATATTCTCTGAGTTGTTAGATATGAGTAGGTTTCTCAATAAATTATTTTTCTTCTTATTGTTTGCATAAATTATATGAAACTAATTTAGTTACGTTTGATTATGATATATTTTTTTATTTTAATACTTTTGCATATTTAGGTACAACCTAATATTATATCAAAGTCGCACATTATATTATTTAATTATTGTATAACTTGTTATTTCACTGTAGTTTTACATTACACGGGCAGACAGGCCATAGTTATCAAAATAGTATTTCATATAACTTGGAAAAAAAGCTATTGATCAAAGCAGTTGAAGATTTAAACCTGAAACCTGTTGCTTAGATATACAAGATATAAAATCATCAAAAATTGAAACTAAAGCTAGGAGTAGAAGTGAAGAAAATTCTTGGACTTCTTATACAGGGTGTCCCAAAACTATGCGACATGAAGGGGTTGTACCTCAAATATTGGAGTTAGGATGTTTTGCTGAGAGGAAACATCATTTTTCAATTCATAGGATCCATCGATTAGTATGTTGGCGTCAAATCAATGTAAAAATACTATTGCTCAGCTCGAGACTAGGGAATCAAAATGCAACTCTCTGCAAATTAAAATTTTACAACGTTTCACTAAATAGAATGAAAACCAGAATAATCCAATCATTACCGTTAAATAAATCAGTAGGTAAGTTGCCAGCAACAAAGTCAACACTGGAAATTCACAAGTTGTAGATATAAACTTTTCGCTTTTCACTTGACGAGGATCAAAACAGGATTTCCTAGTTTCCAAGCAAACTTGTACTTCTAGTATTAAACACTAACATTGTACCAGAAATCCAAATACATATTGATTACAAGAACTGAGATCAGAACGGTATCCATTACAATTAAAAAACTTTCGAAAGGACATTTCAAATATTCATAATAGATTGTTATCTTTCTCTTATTTAAATAAATATTGAATAAATAAACTTCGAGGATTTTTTTCTAACCAACTTGACAGACAAAAACAAGTCAATTTAACTTAGTTTCATTTCTACATACGTTTCATCTATAGGGATATACTGCCTACAGATCTCTGAAAGTATACCGCCTAGGTATACTCTCAGTACTTTTTTAACTATGACTATTTAAATTATCAGATAGATTTATTTCTTTTCTACTGGTGTTTCTTAATAGATAAATAGTTTATGTGGTAATGAAATCGTAAAGTTAGCTCCAGAAAATCCATTCTCGTAGATATAATCAATGTTTTCTAATATCAATGCGACTTATCTAGTAGATAACCTAAATTGAGATATTTGTTTTATTCGAAGCTGTACTTAATTCTTAAAGCCATTATGAGGAAATATGTACGAAAATTGAATGTTTTCCATTACGATGTTCTTACGAAATCGACCCAATATTTATTTAAGGAACAACTGCAGAAACAGTGCCCTCAATTTTTGGTTCAAAAATCCAGCTGTGCCCGTAGCTTATTTTATTTCATTCAAAGGTTTAGTAACAGGGTAAAAGTTACATTTACCAGACTGTAATACCTATCTATAACTTTTTAGAGAATTCAAATTAAAATTTATCTGGGACTTTTAATGTTTATCAAAACTTAAATTATAATACTGCACAATATTTTATGATGATTACTACCTTAAACAAATATTGTTAATATTTTTGGTTACTGTTACTGATTACAATATTTTTGGACGCCATTCTTTTTTTCAACGATTTTTACATACCTTACTTACACTATTACTTAACGGGTTCTTACCACGATTATTTTTAATTGGGCTGTCCCGATATTTCAGCTCTCTCTTTAATGAACTCTTAAATGACCTACCCGCAGTTCCTCAGTCTTCCCGTGATCATGGCGCTTGAAACAGTGTTGAAAAATCGGGACCGCTCAATTAAAAATAATCGTGGTAAGAACCCGTTTAGTAATCGTGTAAGTGATGTAGATAACCGCCAGTGTTTAAAGAGATTTTTACATAACTCAAATTCACAAACATACCAACCATTAAAATAAGATTAATATTACAACTTTTTTTTTTTTTTTTTTTCAGTTGGAGGAAATCAATCACCGGACCGGGTATGTGGGAGTTGAACCTCACTAAAACCTCCAACCGCTCACACTCAGCGTCCGAACCCCGGCTGAGGCCAGAACCCAGCACGGGGTTTGGAGGGACGGCGCGACGCGTTACGCCATCGGCATGCTTTCCCGTCGCTCCGTCCCCGGACGCCGAACGGCCACCGCCTCTCTCGGTCGGCGGGCTTTCCGAAGCCCGCCAAGATGGGACCGCGTGTCACCCTCCCTCGGAATACCCCGCTGGGTCAGAACCAGCGTGGGTCGGGGAGCGCGGTCTACCATCCCCCGGATGCTCTAACGCTAAGGGCGTGTTGAGCGAGACACGGCACCTTCTTGGGTCCCCGCTCGCACTCGCATGCGTTGGGGACCCGAAACTCTTAGGGGCCCAGAATCCGGGCGAGATCCCGGTTCCGGCCCCCTGCACGACGGCGGCGGGTTGGCAAATTGAGAGCGGCGTACAGCCTCTCTCTCTCAGCCCCCGCCACCTGCTTCTGCGAGATGGTGGACTCGCAGAAGTCGAGCATCGCCTTCCATGACTCGTCTCTCTCGAGCATCGACGCCGCGACGCCCGGGAGCGACAAGTCCGGACCTATTTGTTGGACCAGGACACAACGCTGCCTCTCCCATGCGGGGCAGCGCGCGAGCGTATGCACCTCGCCGTCGGCTCGGCCTTGATCCGGTGCAGATACCGACCGAAGCACCCGTGCCCGGTCAGCATCTGCACCATCCAGAAGGTGAGGCGTCCTGCGCCACGACCCACCCAATCATCTAGGATCGGGCGGATCGCCTCGACGGTCCGTAGACCCCATGTGGGGTTAGCGAGACGTCTCTTCCACGCTTCCGTCACGGACCGCCGAGATTGGACCTTCCTATCGCGAACAGCTTCCCGCAGGGGACGCACCACGCCCCGGGCGCGGAGGTCACATCGCCAGCGATAATCGCCAGCGAGCGCCTCCGCCTCCAACTCCCAGGGTGGCGTCCCCGCCAGCACGCACGCCGCCTCAAAAGCGACGGTGCGGTACCCGCGGATAATATTACAACTAACCATTATATAATGTGTTTTATGTATGATTTCTAATTGCTAAATATTGTTAGCTGTTAAATAAAACTCATTCAGTACTTTACAACTTTAATACAAAAACTAACCTAAATAATATAATACTTATACTTAATATAAAAAGGTACATAACTATTCCTAAATCTTGATTGTCTTCAAAATAGTCCGAAAAATGGTCGCTTCGTTTTAACTGCAACTAAAGAAAAATAATTTTAAAACTAATTAAAATAATAAGACTTTCTATAATTGGTCTATATTTTAGATTTATAACAAAATAATTATAAGAACAGAAACTTATTACAATTATTATTTAATTTCACTACTAACTTTAATGATTTTAAAATTCCGAAAGCTACTAAAATCGCTCACCTTTCAAATTATTATTAGTCACAGCCGGGACCTTTTCATCAAGCTCCGTGGGCTCTTCAATTCTTCCTTCAAACAACACCAGTCCAAGGTCGTTATCTCTTATAAAGAATACAAAAGGCCTGTCCACTCTGAGTTCCACTCCATCATTGATGAGAGGTACCACCATAGCAGCAGATGCAGCGGCCGCCACGGTTCCTTGCTCATCTAATGACATGTGGACTTGGTGGTATATGTTGCTGACATAAGGATTGTAGTCTTCGAAGATGCTTGAAAGGTTAGCCGATGAAGAAAACAGGGTGGCGATGCGCATCTAGTGTAAGAAATGAATTAACTTTGAGTTCTATGTAAGCATTGGATATTACATTTTTTATTGCCATTTAATGGGGCACCTGATCATTAATGATTACATTCACTTATGGAATTCTACAATGTCAAGGGACACTCCGGGATCGCTACCTACAACCTAAAAGTTAATAATTATTCATTTCAATTTAGCATATTACTTTGTTATCCTCAAAAATACCAAAAATGTTAAAAGATACCGATTTAATTTTATTCTGGTTTTTCCACTAGATAAGAAAGGATTCAAAACCAAAATGTTGAGAAGATTTACTTTGGTCCACATTTAAATATAAGCCCGCCATTTTTTGCTATACCAAAGAGTTGGCATATACTTTTACCAACTCTTTTCTCAAAATACTCGTAAAGTTATTGTTTTTTCTTCTTTTAAATTAAAACCATTCAATTACGTACTCTTTTCAAAATCGCCACAATATCTTCGCTGTAGTCCACAGTGAATTTAGGCATAGACAACTGAACTTCAGTTAACTGTAGGAGATCAGATATTTGCGGGAGACTCATAAACGGCAGATCTCGAATTAGGCCGGTACTGCCATCTCGATCTTGCGGCACTAAAAGAATCATGGAGTATCGTTTACCCTGTAATGATAAAAAATAATTCCTAAGCATAATTTACTGTTTCATAACTTAAAATTAAATTTGGAGAGTATTTTCAATAAACTATCCATCTTACGTTAAACCTACAGATCTAACAATGGGAACATAATGTTGTATTTAACAATAAATTAATTCATTTTATTGTGCAGTGCTACGGGTAAGCTTAAAGGCAGCTTTCTTTCCGAAAACTTTCTAAAAAGCCTCAAACTTTGTTATCTAATGATTCAGTGCATTTTGATATAAGAACTCATTCTGAAAACTAGTTTTATAAATAGACAGCAAATCACAGCTTTAATTGAAATAGACAATTAGAATCTTCATGAAAGTAACAAAAATTATACATGAATTTCCTTGCATGCCCTAACACGACCTGTTAATTTGTATGGTTACTACTCATATATTTTTTTCACAACACCACTGGCTAAAAACGGTGAAAGAAAACACCGTTAGGAAACCTACTTATTAGAAACGGATTCTAAAAATCCTTCGAAGATATGTGAAGTCCCCAATCCGCATTGCGCAAGCGTGGTGAACTATGCCTAATCTCTTTGGAGGAGACCTGAACACAGCAGTGAGCAGTAATGGTTTATTGCAGTAAAGTACTACGGGATACCTACATATTATGAATATGTATCATAAAAACCCTTCTGCGAAACCCTAGTTAAAATAATGACATTACAAGTAAGACGTCAATCTTGGTAAGGCTGTGACAAACTTAATTGTGACCATAAATCATGAGTCTCAAGTGCGTCATATATTACACGCATGATTTATAGGAATATCTGTGATTTGCTTCTATTATTTTACTACTTAATTAATAGGTATATAGTTATCCTCTATTCCAATAATAATATGTTTATATTACACATAGATTTTTTTACCGTTGTTTTATCTAATTTAATTTAACGAGCTACCATTATAATTATTATACCTCTAATTAAAATACCAATTATCCTCTATCTATCGTGGAAAACAGTTAGACTGAATATGTAATTGTACTTGTGTATTATGTCTCAATTTATATTACATGTAAAATGGAGGAATAATTAACACAATAAATATCTTCATTAAATAGGTATACTTAGCTTCATATAATAATTAATTTTAACATCGCCTTTGGCAATGGTATGGATTGCAATTTACTTACTACTACTACATCTATTTCTTTATAAATAAGTTCACAGGAAGGTATATATATACTTAAAAAACAATATTTTCAATCTTCTCACCTCATACGGCAGTTCTATAGCATGTGCCCTTAAATTTTCCACATATGCATATTTTATTTCAGCTTTTAATTCCATCATAGCGACATTCCTACAAACTCCTTGGTTGAAGAAACATCCTGGTCGTGTAAACTGAGGATTGAAAGCATGAAGCCAAGAACTTTTAAAGTACAAGGCGTTTGTCACAACCATATCCTTCAATGTGTTGACTTGCGCTGGAAAATAGTAATAATATAATTATTTTGTTGTTAATGCAATGCAGTAACGGTGGAACCGTATTCTAAAGATATTCTTGGACTTTGAGGGATCATAGGATGTTGGAGCATGTTTATTAGATATACAACCTATAAAGTTGTGTTTGGCATAACGGGTGTGTTGCCGTTGCCATGAAAAACGAAGAGCGAAGATTACCGCCAAAAATGAAAAAGGTGAAAATGTAAAATTATAAAATAAAATTATATTAGTCGCAACCCGAATTTAATCACATATCAATCTTGATTATTTGAATCCGCAACATAGGGGAGTTAATGATTCGAAGGGGCAAAATCGACAAAATATAGATATAAGTTCGACTTGAGAAACGGAATTGCATAACTAAAAGACCTACCTCTATATTCTATAATTATTATTTTAAGAATTACATTATAATATATCTATTAATACGTAACATAGATTTTACTAGCCGATATAATATAACTGGACAATCCAACAGTGAAATATTTTTTTAAATCGAAATAGTTGTTCCTGGTATTAACAAACAAACAAACTCTTTAGCTTAATATACATATTAGTATACGTGCAATTACTTAAGTGATCGCAATTAGGTTTTCTTTATCAATTAATGAATTCATGTTTAGAACTTACCTGGGTCTATAATACTTGGAATTAGTCCTTTCGTTTTATCATTAACCCAGCCATTAATTTGTTGTGCAACAGCTCCGGAGTTACCAAAATTCACAGGAATAATTTCCGTGAAATACACATAGCGTAGGTTTGTTTCATAGTCTTTCTTGAGTTTCAACTTGTTGCTTACGAATATACCATTCGCATTTTCTATGATTGTTCCTGATGAATTTGACTGAAAAAGAATAGGTATAATTAGGTAAGTAAGTATAAACATTTTTATAGTACCTATGCAGTTTCTATTATGTTGTATGGACGCTTATATTTCAGAAGGAATTTTAAACACCACGTACGTATTCTAACTATTAAAATTATTGTTTAACGCAACATTAAGAACAAAAAACATAAACGATATCGAAATCAGGTAGGCTTCATCAAATAATTTTCTAACAACTACTAAAAAGTAGATTGAATTAACGGTAACATCGGAAACGTCATTGTTTTTTACGACAGATTGTGAGGCCATCGCCTTGAAACATGAGGTCGATGTCTTGAGGCTTAATGAGGTAAAACATAGTAGTTGACCATGTCCCAATGATGGATCACTAATAAAAATATATACGAAATAACATTCAATGGCATCTGCTTTATTTGATCAGTTTAGTAACCATTTATGAACGACTGGTAATTTTCATTTATAGCATGCAGACTTCTATACATATAATTTTATACAGATATCATCATCATTGTCAACAATTGAGTAGCTGTCTACAGTATATTATGTCCGTTAAATATACACTGTATAAACAGTACATTTTAGTAGCAGTAACTATATATTATAAGTATGTTATATTATATATTATATTTGATGATAGGTAACTGCAGGATTCCCTTTGCATTTTACAATGCAAGATCCAACTACGATGATATCAACTTGTAATAAATTAGTACATAGGTATCCATGTTTTAAAGATACTTACTTGTAAAGCTTTCAAGTACAAATTCAGCTGATGCCTTAAGTCGTCTTTCGCTGGGAACAATCTCAAAGCACTTCTTATTTCGTCGGCTGTTTGGCCCGCCGATCCTTCCAAGAGCATGCCCAAGGTTGACTTGATACTCGCAGGAGAGACCATGATGTTTCCATGTTGTTCCTCAGCAGCGTATCGTAGTAAGTCAATGTCAAAGAAGTTTAGTCTCGAAAACAGGGCCCTTTTGTCGAGACAGTCCAAAGATTGCAAACTCGCAAGAGCGAAGACTGTAACAATATCAATTATTTGTATAATTAACATACAAATAACTAGTAAAACATATTCAGTGCTCCTAATTTAAAGTACTTTGGTATTCATAAAAACTCATGAGAAACTTTTGTTGAGAAATTGTTTTTGTTTTGCACAAATTGACCTCTATGCAAACTCGTTGTAGATAAATTTCTTAAATAACTTAGGTTAAAAACAACAAAGTAGATTTCAAATGATTACGAACGATTTATTTATTTTTATCTGAAATTCAACCTTTGTAGACACTTTCAAAAATAATACTTATTCTACTTCTCTAGAATTGAAGATATTAAGTATCTAAATAAATATTTTGGATACAATCCGAACTGTTCACATTTGAATATTTTTTTGTAAGCAACTTTTTATCGTATCATGTCAAGGCGAGGTTTTGTAAACGAGTTCTGTATTTAAGTAAATTTGGCTCGACGTTGGACTCAAGACAAAAATAAGGAAAACCTAAGCTCGATAATCACAATTCAAATCTTGATGTTAAGAAAAAAGGCATATATATATTATATCACAGTTTTTTATCGTGTTATGACCATGAATATGATCATGTCAACCATGTCCTGAGTAAGGATATTTTTAAAGTCAATGAAAGCAACAGTGGGACTTCTGCGAAGTGACAATATCTCTTACAAAACATTCTCAAAGGAAAAAGTAACCGTAGAGCAAATTTTTATATTTTAGATTTAGATCAGAAATCCCGTGACTCCCAAAATAACCAGAATTATTAAATGTACCTACGTGTATCTTAAAAACTCTTTGGATTATGACGATTACATGCATTCCAAATAGATTAGTAAGAATAAAGTTGAAACTGGCAACAACGTTTTGTTTGGTAGAATATGAACTAACAAGTCTCGAACAATCCTGTTCACAAATCTCTTATGTGAGCATGATATCATAATACATAAATAAATAAATAAATAAAAATACGTCTGGAACAACAAAAATTAAAAACAGTTCGAGCTCAGTTCTTAAACCAGTAACTGATGTATGTTGTTGTGTGTTCATATAATCTAATTAAGTCTTAAAAAATAGCCAAAAACTTCTATACAACGCCTTAGTACGCAGTATAATAGATTTCGGTTCAATTTTCCTACAATCCTCTACAAAAACTGTACTATCACGCCTTGACTCGGTTCAGACTAAAGCTCTGAGAATCGTATTGGGTGCAATGAAATCCTCTCCAACTCGTGCCCTACAAGTCGAAAGTGCTGATCCTCCTTTACACCTAAGGAGACAGTACCTATCGGATCGATATGTTATTAGGTTGTCACAAACTAATCCAAACATTGTACTGTCCAAAATATTAACCCTACAAAATTGCATGGGACTGCCTTTCTGGTCTAGAAAAGAGCAACCATGTCTCGTCAAGAGTCTGAATAAAATCATTAGCCTTAATGCTCCATTAATACAGTCAGATACGTTACCTATCTTTAACATCTCATTTAATGCCATTTACTTCACTCCGATAGTCTATTATAACCTAGGTTTAGGAAAAACAACTAAAAATATTTCCTCGAAATTTAATAACATCCTAAAAGAAAAATGGCCCCATTGGAATATCTTTTACACTGATGCATCGAAGTTCGATGAAAGTGGGCACACTGGTGCAGCATTTTACCATCCAAATGCAAATTATAACAAGTTACACAAACTACCTCCCGAATCCTCTGTTTTTTCTGGTGAATGCATAGTAATTATTAGTTGTTTAAAATTTATATTGCAACATTCAATTGGCTACTCAGTAATTTTTAGTGATTGTTCAAGTGCTATTCAAGCCATATCTAAGAACCACACTCAGAATTGCTCTGCCAACCCACTCGTTTGCGTAATGAAGGAATTGCTATACAAATGTCATCAAGATAACATCAAGGTTGAAATAGCTTGGATTCCTTCTCATACAGGAATTCCAGGGAATGATATCGTAGACAAATTGGCCAAAGAAGCGACACACAGTGGTGATTATGAATATTATGCAAATGTAAGCCTAGATCTCATCCACTCAATCAAAATTAATTTAATCTCTGATTGGCAAAAATACTGGGAAACTTTTAAATATCAATATTCCAAAATTAATCCCTCCATTTCTTTGAAACCGTGGTTTTATAAATTTAAAAAAATCAAGAAACTTGCTACTAGTGTACTTGTCCGTCTTAGACTGGGGCACTACTGCTCTCCACAGTTTCTCTTTAAAATAAATATCAAACCATCACCTTTATGTGAATGTGGAAAATCTGTAGGTTCCCTAGACCATATTTTTCTAGAATGCGCCCTTAATAGAGCTTGTCAACCACTTTACGCTTTAGTAGCCAAATGTAACTTACCACTTCCTCTTAATATGAACTATCTTTTAACTTTTCCCAATCCTAAAGTTGTGTATATCTTAGCTACTTTCGTTCATTCTAATAACATCAAACTTTAAAATATTTACAAATATTCACAAAATTGTCATCTCTTTTACTTTATTTCCATTCCTGTTTGTGATATTCTATCTACGTGACTTTGGCAGAGTCATCCGCAAGGAAAGAACTCGAGCCAAAAAAAAAAAAAAAAAAATGTCTTAAAAAACGTACTGCTTGATATTAATTCGGAATGGAATAATAATAACTACAGACTTTGACATCTGTTTTCGAGAATACCGGTGTTGAGGAACCAAACACCGGTATTCTGGTTGGTGGTTGTGGTTCCAACCACAACACTTAAATGGTCAAATTTAAAAGTCGCAGTGTACCGTTAAGAAATTTTTATTTATCACTAATTTTAGTTTAAAAAATATGATTGTGATCCGAATCATTTAAAAGTAATTAATGTTTCACAATCTTTAACATCAAAAATATTTCACCTATTTTGTCGAAATGCTAGCTAAAACATCAAAATTATGCCCGATCGCAACAGGACACAGAACAGGAGTATTATTCAATATTAAATTCCAAATGAATACAATAAAACCACTTACCACAACATATTATGATACGCATGGCTGCACACTCAACAAGTCACTGTTTGTTACAATAACATTCACGTTCTGGACTTTTAACAATATTCTGTGTACCTACAGAGACCGCTACGTCGTGAATACTATTATATTCTGTTATACCTACGAATAAAATGTCTCGTATATCGTCATTCAACGTAATTACAAGACTGACCAATGGGAAACTACTTGCATAATGAGTTGACGTCAAAAAATTGAGAAGAAACCAAAACCAGTTCTTCAAATGCCAAGAAGTTGTTACGATATTTTAGTCAGAATTTGTGATTGAGTCACGTAAATCCCAGATTAAGTTGAGCTATATTAAAAAAAACCAGTTCAATTTAATCTAGACGTTGATGAGGGATAGCTTAAGATATTTTTAAGTATGCCAATGACATTAAAATAATATTTCAAAGATTTTTTTGCAAAAGGCAATGTTCATAGTTTTAAGAACTGATAAAATATGGCCGAAAGAACTATAGCACTACTAGAACTACTTTCGTGAAGTAATACCAATGTATTACTTCACGAAAGTAGACTTTCCAAAAGATTAACATTTAAATAATTTGATGTATCTCGAAGGAATCCTATGTTTCGCACTTAATATTTTTGCAGACTGATAAATAAACAAAGTACCTATAGAAACGATTTTTCAATGATAACGATAAACTTTTCTTCATTTTTAAAATAGATATACATATCCTTCGAGCGTTTTGTAAATATAATTAGTAGGTACTTTAGACAACGCGATAACCAGGATGGTTAATTTTCATAGTAATACATAAATAGACGTTATGCGCGTCGTACATTTATTCTAAAACTAATTAGCATGCACTAAGTAATTATATTAATCTAACAAGTTTAATTCAAGGTGGTGCAGCTAACCATTAAATATGATTTCATATCTGTATTTCTGCATACATAATAACTAATGTATCCTTTGTCATTTAGCGCTTTAGGTTTATAGAAAAGTGTAAAGATAATATAATTGACAGGAGATATATCTATTTTAATATGTTATCTAAATATATCTAATATATCGCTAAAGATCAGACAGTCACCCTCTTTGGAGGTATTTAAAAAACCAGTTTTTAATTTCTACCTAACAGTTTGAACTGCATTTTATTATAATATCTAGGAAGTAAGTTAATTGTATAATTATTAATTATGGTTTTCTTTTCACTTTATTATTTTTTTTCGTTTAAGTTAAGTTATATGTATATTTTCTCTTTTTAATTCTTTAATAATTCACCGCTCTGTGTTTTTAAATAAATTTATCTCCGTAGACGGTTGCCTGGAAGAGATCGCTTTAAGCGATAAGGCCACCGATTGTTACACTGTTTTCTTTGTACAAAATCACTATTATTGTTATTTCTATGTGGTGTTACAATAAAGAATTTTCTATCTATCTATCTATGTTATGGTTAAATTAAGTTAGTGCCGGCACAAAATATGTTTTTGTAATTATATGCTGTTTAGAAGCTTCTGTGTTATTTTTTTTAAATTAGAATTTTGAATGTATTTTTTGTAATAAAGTGCTTGTATAGGTAATACTGATCTAGAAGTTTTGAGAAATCTACCAAGTCTGTTAATTTACTTAAAAAGCTGACTTATTACATTGTTTAATATCATAATGCCGAACGTAAGAATAAAACTAAAGGTATTTCTTTGAAATAATAATGCTTCAAATGAAAAAAAAATAAAGTACTTTATTTACCAGATAATAATATATTAAAAATAATTAAAATATTTACGATCACAAAAAGATGATGTTATTATAGCATGGCCTTTTCAAATTATACAAAAATGTCTATAACTTACAAAATGTGCTGAAGTTGTTAAAAATAAGTTTTAAGAATCTGTATGTGAACACACAGAAAAATCATTCGTATACATTATTGAGTATAATATACTTAATATTACAGCTGCCAAAGGTTAATACAAAATGATAAACAAGACATCTTTGTAATTTTTGTATTTATTCAAGTATTCCTACGTCGTTTTTCTCAGAGCAGCATTAACTAACGAAGGGTCGGATACTCTTCCAGTGAACAGCAACTGTTTTGTGTGCTCGTCTTGTATGAAGAAAAAGAATGGCCTGTCCGCCTTAACTTCGTAGATCACATCTTCATCATCATCACCGAATTTGTTGACTATTCCGATTTCTGTGGAAGAAAATGATGAATTAACAAAATTTCAGTCATTATCAAACAACTTTTTCATTCGTCACCAGATTTCATTTAATACGTTTAAGAAAGCCTTTAGCTTAAGCTATAGAACCCCGAGTTTATTAACAAAAACTTAAGAGGTATCATGGGACACCCAAATAGAACGAAGTTCCTTTCTATTAAAAGATATCTTATTAAAAATATTTCCTTTCGTAACGCGCGATAAGGAACATGTTTCAAAAGATTTTGATCACAGCGCCATCTAGCGATAATCATCTAAAACAAAAAAGTGTCGTGACAACTTTTCGTAAGATTTTTTTCCGTCTAGCCCCCTTTCGATAACGCGCGATAAGGAACTTCGTTCCAATAAATGCTGATTAAGAAATTCCTTATTTTTTGTTAATTGTTTTTCAAATTTTCCATCTAATTAAGTACATAAATTAACTACATAAATACGAAATATCTCAACACGTCATGATTTCACCACATACCCACATTCAATTTATTTACCATTATATTTATTAAGTTTAGAAATATATTTTTTACTATTATTTACCTGTAGCAGCTTGTGCGATGCTACCCAACTCGTTGACCTCAATACCGGTCTTCTGGACAACTTTGGAGACCATGAGCCGTTGATAGAGGAGCTGACCTCGAGCCAACCCTGGGAACGACGCGAATTGTCCAAACGCTTGGTTTATTCCCATCTGTAAACAAATAATTAAATTTATGCAGCTTTCTTAAATGCTTAATTTTCTTAAATGTGTTTGGAATTCTAGTTCGTTGTGGATTGATTATTTTTATAGTAATTCAAAAAGTTACAGTTATCATTTCAAAAAGCCCCAGCTGGGTCCTCTGATTCAGAAGGCGTCCTGAAGTTTGATATCAACACCTTCCAAATATTTTAGTAGGGATCAGTAAACGCACGAAATACAGAATTACTTATTAAAAATACGGTTCTATACAGACAATAATACTCAAACACTAACCTGTTTCAAGTCTTCTTCCAACCTCGAAGTATAATCAAATTTAAATTTCGGCATTGTGACGGCGACTGTCCTCTTTTGCAAGAAATTCATTTCACGACGTAGTTCACTAAGCCCGTTTAAGATACGAGGTAAACCAGTCAGTGAATTCGGGACAATGACAAACATTGCAAATTTGTCACCCTGTGAAGGAAAACATTTCGTTACATATTTCCCACATAATCAAGATTTCCCTCCTTTCCAGAAACCTTAGCGCAGCTGTATGTTTTAATGGTTCATTACAGACACACGTGCATCCATTTTAACAAAAAGATTAAGGAGATACTCAAGAATTCTTTTTATTCAAATTTAATCTTTCACAATTCACACACAGTACTAACATTCTGTGTCGGTCGGCAAGCCGACGACCAAAAAAAAGGTTTTTTCGAGTACGACCTAGTTGAGATTTTCTTTTGTTTTCAATACTCTGTTCACTGATGGGAATATAACTAAGTAAAACGGTATTTATTTTACCTTGTAAGGCATCCTGAGAATCTTAGCGTCAAAGTTCTGGGATTCCGCATAGAAAAATCTTTCCTTGACATTCATGAAAGACACAGCTTTCTGAACCTGCGGTGTCACGTAGAACTGACCATCCGCGGTGGTGTTGTCAGGGAACTGATAACGCCAAGTACCCTTGAAGAACAGAGCGTTCAGGATAATCATTACTACTCCGCTCACGTCATCTGAAAATGAAATATGAAGATATACCGTTGTACCCTACAACTGGAGAAAAGTTCCAAAAAGAAGGAAGAGAGGAGGAAAAGATTTACTAAACAATTCATTTTACACGTAGGTAGGTACTTAACTTACCATCATCAACTAAGTCTGGAATTCTTCCCTGAGTAATGTTGGACACCCACGAATTAATCTGTTTGGAAGCTTCAGGAGCATTATAGAAATCAATGCCTTTGATTTCAGTTCTATAGAACTCCTCAGCAATTGCTGCGAACCGTTGTCTTGGCAACACATAGTCCCCTATATAGATTCGGCTTCCGAGATTCAAAACGTATTCTGGGTTTTCTTTCTGCAAAGAAGATCAATTTATATTCATCATCAGCCTATAGACGTCCACTGCTGGACATAGGCCTCCCCCAAACTTCGCCACATAGACCAATTTATATTGGATTCAAATTATAATAATAACAGGTTTGTTAATTATATTTCAACAAGCTGATGATGTTGAAGTAAATTACTATAGTTCGTCTTAAAGTAGACGTATCGGTCAATACAAAGACGTAACCATGAGTCAATTATAAGGATATTTATTAAGAGCACGACTTGTTTTAACAAATAACCGTACAGCATAAATTTCCTTATTCGAATTGCGTACATCTTTTCATATTTTGCTTTACAATAAACCCAGTGATATACGATTATTGTATACCTACGAAGGTCAAACCTACTTACGATTTCTTGGAGAAGGCTGAATAATAAACACTGTTTGGCGAAGTATTTACACTTACTGAGTTGTAAAATATTTTATGACTCCGGTATTGTACAAATGGTGTATTTATGTCCTAGCAAGATCATATTTCTTGATTTCACGAAATTTAGTATGTAATACCTAGTTTTCAAATATATACTTGAATACAGGAAGATAGGTACATTCGATGAATAATATCTACAGAAGGAATTTCAATCAAATATATTATGATAGTGCGATGTGATATCATTAATTTTAGCTGAACGATACAAAACTTCGAACGAGCAACTGCATTCCAGCATCGCATTCACATATCAATTCGAAAAGACCTTATTTGTAGGCTAATTACTAGACAAAGAACAGACACAAATGAACAAACCTTAAGTGATTGAATAATCGTGCTGAATTTCCTTCGGACTTCTCTTCTATCCAAATCAAAGCCAAGTACAGAAGATAGTTCCAATTTGGTGTTTCCTGTCGACGCCTCGGTGAGTATGGCCAAAGCTAACTTCAGACTCAGAGGAGAGATCAAAAAGTTATCACTTGTAGACGACGCTACACGCTGTAAACAAAAAAAAAATCTGTTATTTGTCTTATCTCTCATTCGTAATGACAACTTGTTTATTTTAATGGGAGATACAATTAGTGATGGTATTTGAAGCTATGATAATAACTATTGATTAATGTGAATTGAAGAATTTGAGAATTTTAATCAAATTTAATAAAGGATCAATTGTAACAGATTAGAATCAATTATAGTTAGGAATAATAAAAAATGAAATAACTGATCAGATACTGAGTGGAAAGTTTCTTACTGCATCTTCACATTATAGGTTTTTTGAAAATTAATTACCCTTCTTGGATTTTTTCACTAATAAAATACGGAAAAGTTCACCTTTGTTAAAATCCAGTCAAACTTATCGAAGTCTGCCTCAGATGGATGGAATGTATCCAAATCCCAGTAATCGGGATCAACAAGAGTTTCATTAAGTGGAGTTACTGGCACTGCTTGATTGTATGTTTCTGTAGCGACTGCTCCAAAAGGTGCAGAACCAAATACTTCATATATAGTGCGCTGATCGACTACTGGTGGTATTGATGAACATAGAAGAATTTGAACTGCAATAAAATAAAAAATATATTTTAGAATGGGCGAAGATTTGTAAAGAACTGTAACTCCAACAGGCGAGCAATTTGCTTTATATTAGACTAGCTTTTGCCCGCGACTTCGTTCGCGTGGACTTCAGGTTCGTCCCGTATTATCAAAAACTGTAGCCTATGTGTTATTCTGATGTATAAGCTATATTGTGGTAAAGTTTCATTCAAATCCATTCAGTAGTTTTTACGTGAAAGAGTAACAAACATCCATACAAACTTTCGCCTTTATAATATATATTAGATATTCTATTGCTATTCCACTATTAGGTAACCTGCAAACCTTTATAGACATATAGACTGCACATACTTAAGACAGGTTGAAAACGAGTTACACTATTTTGCAAATGTAATTACACCAAGTACAAATCGGGTCCTCGATGAAAGTGGATTAGTTATCTTGAAGAGCTTCGAAGATAATAATATGCTACAGGAAACAAGTCTTAATGTTAATAAGTTGACTATTAAACTAACTAATAAGAGTGCATATACATAGATAATTTTATTATGCGTAGTTGATTACTCTTTTCGTTTCAGTTTAATATAACATAGTAAACAGTTATTAAATTGGAAAGGTTCTCAGAAAACCAAAACGACATTATATTGGCTACTTTTTTTGTTCGTAAAACACCTATATTTTATTGTACTCCAATCTAGAAACTTTGCAAGTATTCTTGTGAAGCCGAAGCGAATAAGGAGGTAAAATAAGAATACCTAATTAATTTTGCAAACGTAAACACCTCATTCAAATACTAGGAATCTGTCGAAACAAGCTTTGAAAATTTTATGTAAATTGTTACCGCAAAATTGAAATAAAGAATAACTAATAAACTTTGGCGGCTAACAGTATTACGACATGTCTTTTAAACGAGTTTAAGAGTTTGCGGAAGATAAATAAGTTTTAGTTTGTGAATCTATCATCTTTGAGACTCATGGGTGACAGTAACCACAAACAAAGAAGTACCTAGGTCATTGAATCTCTCCTAAAAATTCCAATAACAAGCTATCACTCAATACTCTGTAACTAGATTTTTTCTTTTGTCAAGCCATATAAATTAGGTATGTTTGAATAGTGTTTTCAGTACTTTTTGTTGTGTGTTGGTGAATCATTAATTAATAAATAAATACGAATTAGAATAGTGTAGAACAAATAATATTTAGTAGCAATGTTGATGACCCCTAGATTATCTCTAAA
This sequence comes from Trilocha varians, assembly GCA_030269945.2. Taxonomy (NCBI): domain Eukaryota; kingdom Metazoa; phylum Arthropoda; class Insecta; order Lepidoptera; family Bombycidae; genus Trilocha; species Trilocha varians. The sequence goes on along the minus strand of AP028277.1, from coordinate 4,625,060 downwards.
AAACAATTTGTCTCTAAGTTCAAACAAAGAATTAACAGTACATTTCAGTAATATAGAAAACCGAACTAAATGATAATAATTTATTGCTCAATACACCGGATGTCAACAACATTATTACAAACTATAAGAATTTTCTAGTGATTAGGTAAGGTTTATTAATACGGGCACAATATACCGTAAAGAAAGCTACATATTACTGCTAAGTGAAGATTAAAACCTACACTAGGCAAGTGCTTCTTCAAGTCAAATAGTCTATACCTATTTGTTTAATATAAATAAGCCAATCTTAAAAATTCCATTCGAAGTGTATATTTGAGTTATAAAATTCGTACGAAGTGACTATTAATTTCTAAGGTCGACAAGTTTACGACTCAATTAATTATAGATACCACAGTCCATAGACACTGTTCCAAACAATCACACTAATATTATCTATATATCGCTAAGAACTAGTTTCATTAGAAGTAACGACTAAATAAACAGAAAATGACGACTATTTCAGTAGGTATTTTCTTGGTATTTTCCAAGTTACAATTAACTGAATAAACGAGGAAAAGTGTTAATTGTATGAACTCTTGAATTATATTATTTGTATCTACTCAAAAATCATACTGTAAAGGTACTTACGAGTAAAAAACACAAAATACACAACAGACATCATCGTGGCTTGTCACAAACAGGGAAAACCCGCCGAGCAAAAACTTAACTTCAAGGCAAACAGATTTACTAACGAATTAAAAAAATAAAAAAAACAATGTGAACTAGTATTTGGGTTTCAAAACCCGTATGTTATTGCGAATTCTCTAATATATTCTCATTATTAAGAATGTTTAACTGACACGTACGGCGAGTGTGAATAATAAAGTCTGACTAAACGTTGACCATTACTTATTAATACTTATACGGAAGGTTGAGGGCATCGCAACCGGTTTATCAGTTTATTTTGCTTATATTCAACAATTATTCTCCAGTTTTACGTCACTAATAGATGTATTCGAAGTTTAAACCCCGAATGTCATGACGTCAGTGATTAATTAGAGACGACTAATTAGATTGACTTGACGACATTTGGGATGCTTACAAATAACTTGGTAGAGAGTGGGAATAAATCTTGATGTCGGTGACGCTGTGAGCTCTGTAGAATAATTTCCTTAGGAAACCTAATCTTCGTTTTCGTGCAGGCGGTAAGTACTATTATGAAGACTGATCACTGTAAAATATAGGTATACAGAATACTGTCTTATTATAATTAAAATTAAGAGTTTTACTGAAATGGTGCGTGTATAAACGGATTGAAATAATTACAACACGATACTTTGAAAATAATGAAAAAACTTAATAATCAGCAAGTAACGTTGAAAGTGAATTGATAGCGATATCTGATTGTTTTTAACAGGCGTTTTGGCGTCGTGTTCATTCTTCATACGGAAGTGAAACGGATGTTTTTCCACAAAAAATCAATAGCAGTTTAAAAAAAAATACGGACAGTAATATGATCTAACTTAAATACATAGTACCTAGTATAATACATTTTTTTAATAATAGCACCCATAAATATCCTTACAAATGAAGCTACATTTTTTTTTATTGCCACGTAGGCAGACAAGCCAACGGGCCACCTGATTGTAAGTGGGTACCGTCGCTCATGAACCTCTGCAATGTCAGGGGTCATTGAGGGGTCGCTACCTACGACCTAACCTTAAGGACCCTCCTCAAGCCTTGTTTGAAGAAGAACAAGTCATAGCGCTCTGGGAATACCGAAGAGGTTCAATGTAAGTATTAGGTATTACATAAGTAACCCTCCTGCAAATATTTCCAATGCGACCAGTTAGTAGCGGCCTGCATCCAGCGTGTTCCTGTAATCTTAACGAGATCATTCGTCTACCTTGTAGCTGGACGTCCCACACTGCGCTTGCATTGTGGGCAGCAGCGCGGCGGGACGACCAGCAGTGGACATTTATAGGCTGATGATGATGATGACTAATAAGTACTTATCCATTCCTTATTCCATCAGAACCTGTCAATTGTAGTAAATAAACCAAATGTCCTACATTCAGTAATGAAATATTATAACATTAAACATTTCCTTTGCAAATGTGATTGTTATTTATGTTAATATATTTATCTTCGTAATTTCCAATCAGTTTGGGAATTTGCTTTTACTCTGTTTATCTTATACTAGCTTTTGCCCGTAACTTCGTTCGCGTGGACTTCAGGTTCGTCCCGTATTATCAAAAATTGTAGCCCATGTGTTATTTTGATGTATAAGCTATATTGTGGTAAAGTTTCATTCAAATCCATTCAGTAGTTTTTACGTGAAAGAGTAACAAACATCCATACAAACTTTCCCCTTTATAATATATATTAAATATATACTGTAAGTATAGGCACTATTGTAAGTACCTATACTACTTAATGTACTGTAATAATAAATTACACTATCTTCTTCTTCTAAGTCGTATCCGCATGACTGAGAATCGTATCTGCTAGAAGCCGACGTAACGTTGTTCAGCAGCTTCTTCCATGTGGCTCTGTGTTGAGCCTCCCTGAGTGCTGAAGTTAGGGACATATCCGTCACATCCCGTATCTGGTCACACCACCGTGCTAGAGATCGGCACACTATCATAGGTATACAATTTTTTAACACATTTTATGTCCCATATATGATTAATCTATCTAAGAAATCTAAATCTGAAGTACCTACCTTCTATTTTGTATTTGACTATCACTTACATCATTTACACAAATATTAAACTTGTTCTTGCCACGATTTTTCTTTAATGAGTGTTTTAGTATACTTGCTACGCTTACGGAGAAAACCTTAGCTCTGTACCTTTGTATGTTACTTATCATACTACAGTACAATTATCTACCTCGTAGGTTTTGCTATATAATTATAAGTACCTAATCATTTCCACCTGATTTTCAAAAATATCATCTTTTCGACCTAAATACATAGGTACTAATTATATTATGTTTTCTGAAACCTCGTTAGCTCATCTGCCTACAAGGCAAAAGAAAAACCTAAGATATAGATAAATCGATGATGGATTCATATTAAAGAAGTTCGATAGAACAGTTTTTAATTTAAAGATTTTTCGCGTATTTAAAATAACATTTTAAGACAAATTTTGTTTATTCGATTTTAAAAAAAGATGTAGGTACCTAGTACCATTAATTATATTTCTGTTGTTAATAAATATAAAGATAGCCAATACATAATAATAGGTACAATTAAAACTTGTGGTAAATTGTAGGTAATAAAGTGAAACAGTAGTTTGTGGTATAAAAATCATTGGAAACTTGTTAATTGCGTGTTTTTCCCAACAACAAATAAACAAATACAACTCATAGTGACCTAACTGTAGAACAATAATAATAATCAGAATACATTACACCTTCTAGTTGACCTGAGCAATTTTAACTGCGTAACAAAGAGGGAAATGTATTACCAGTTTTTATCTAATTTAATTTAGACCTATTATACAGCCTATGAGACACAAATAACGTAACTTCTAATAAAAATAAATATTCCCTTTCAAAATCGATCATCCTGAAAAAACACGTGTTCACCTTCTAATAGATACATGCGTGTTGAAACAAACTTTTTAAAAAGAAAGATTTGTTTGTACTTATTAACTTAAAAATCAGTTATCAAACCTTTACATGTATTTAAATTGAACCCTATGACGAGCACCACTGTTAAAAAAACAATTCTGATCTGTTTAAGAAGATAAAATGTATACAGTAATAACCATACTAAACGGGAGGTCACTGGATGCAGATGGTGCAGTGGACGTCTATAGGCTGATGATGATAATGATGAACCATACTAAAATATACCCAGAATAAACAATAAATCCATCATCATTCGACAACTGGCATCACACAAAACAAAGTACAATGCGGTAATGCAGACACGTAGGTACCTAAACACACGAAAACATTCACTTTAGCAATTAAAATTCATCGTAAATTACGTGTTTGTGTTATGACTAAAAATGTGCAGGAAAAAGTATTAACAATTGATTTCCAAGATTCAATGCGACTGTAAAAACAAATGCCGGTAGATACGACAAAACTCGTCCGAAATTGAACGCAGATAACGTTTTATGATTTATTACTTCTTATTATTGGTAAATAAATAAAATTATTTAGGTTATTTTGGATTATTATTTAGTCACATATTTGACAGTACATGTACCTATTTATGAGTGACCGCAATCACTCATCTTGTGGGAGGTCTACCTGTACTGTATCAACCCATTACTGCCCACTACTGGGTTCCGGTCTCCTCAACTGGTCTACCTACGTTGCGTACCTATAACAATTCGTGGCCGCCACTCCAGAACTTTTCGGCTCAATCAGCCATCCGTTCTTCGCACAATGTGTCCTGCCCAGTGCCACTTCAAATGCCGATAGTGCAGGACCGGACGCTGTGGCGGATTTGGGGGAGGCCTATGTCCAGCAGTGGACCTGATAATAATGATGATGATGCAATCACTCATCAGTACCTATGCGCAGCTCAGGCTTCATAGTAGGTATGTATGTATCTAGTAAATCCTTTAAAATAAAGCCTTTTTAACAAAAGTTAAAAAACCTAAGAAAATAACGTGACAAGTATTTCTATATACTTATTTTTAAAACACTATTTACAACCAAGGTATCAGAAATGATTTACAAGAAATCTTTAAAATTTTGTAATTTATTTTAATAAGAAAAATCCTTTGTCAGATGCGTACAGCAAAAAGCTGGAGGATTCCCAAAATCTCAGGGGTCGAGCAGGTGACTTCACTAGCTAGACACATAAAAAAGATAGGTGATAATCACCCTGCCGAAGAGCTCAAGTCCTCCAACATTTATATTTGACGCTCCAACCTAATCTGCGAGGATAATATAATATGATGTGGTCGATGTGGAAGAAACAATTTTGCGTGAACTATAAGTTCATCAAGAGTAATGCCAGATATTGGAAACTCTCTTTGCCAAGGCAGATCAGTAAGTAACCTTTTTCAATAGTCCTAAAGTTCTTTTTTCTGATCTCCCTTAACTAACGAAGGGTCGGATACTCTTCCAGTGAAAAGCAACTGTTTTGTGTGCTCGTCTTGTATGAAGAAAACGAATGGCCTGTCCACTTTAACTTCATAGGTTTGGTCGTCATCGTCGTCGCCGAATTTGTTCTCTACTCCAATTTCTGTAAAGGATATTAACAGAATTTTAATCATCTTCCAATGATAATATGTTTGGTCTTATCTAAATTGTCCCTTTACTCAGTCTCATATTTTTACTCGGACAGTCATATCTTATACCTATAGGAAGAACAGAAACGTCACACCGAGGACGAGAGTTTCTTTCAAAGCAAGACAATAAAACAATATATAGTCTATTTCATAATTTTCTTTAATGCGTTTATACTATTTTGTATTTTTATAATATGGATATCTATTTACCTGTAGCAGCTTGTGCGATGCTACCCAGCTCGTTGACCTCAATACCGGTCTTCTGAACAATTTTGGAGACCATCAGCCGTTGATAGAGGAGCTGACCTCGAGCCAACCCTGGGAACGACGCGAATTGTCCAAACGCTTGTTTTATTCCCATCTGTCAATAAGAAATCGAGTTTAATTGTAAAAATGTTCATTTTAGATCTTGATCAAAATGGTACGCATATTTTTTTAGCTTTTAGTATTAGTTTTTAGTATTTTTTTAGGGTATTATACTATTTTGGAATCTTGATTAGTTGCGTCAACTTTGAAAACAACTTGCCATAGCGGTGTTCATACTTTTTTTGCAAGACCATGAATTAAAGTAGACTGAAAGTAAAAATTTGAGGGAAAAAATATTTTGATAATTTTTGTGTAAAAACTGCGGGCATTGTTGTATTTTTAAGAGTTGCGGTGAATAGTAGTACTACTTAGGTATCATATAGTTTTATGCAAAATACGAACCTGTTCCAAGTCATCTTTCAATCTTGAAGTGTAGTCAAATTTGAATTTCGGGATTGTGACGTCGACTGTTCTCTTTTGCAAAAGATTCATTTCGAGTTGCAGATCACTGAGTCCGTTTAAGATACGAGGTAAACCAGTCAGTGAATTCGGGACAATGACGAACATTGCGAATTTGTCACCCTGTAAAGGAAAACCACAATTAATTAGACCACTATAGCACAGGACCAAACCCAGAAATTTATAGATAAGAAAGAAAATAGGTATTCGTATCTCCGTCTTAAGTGAAATTTCCACTTAAAATATATAAAATTATGTGAATTGTAACGAGATAATCCTAGTTCTGAATCAATTTGATATAAAATAATTCAGAAGAATTCTCGTCGTTGATTTTTCGTTCGTTATTTCTCATACGAAGAGTTATTTATAGTACCTATGTGGTCGACGTTACTATGTCAAGGCATTACAAAGGTTCACCATACTAATAGTCTGTTAAACGATTTTAAGTTCTACATACAACCAGCAAAGGGCACATTATACTTTTTTGCCCACTAGGATAATAAAATCTTCACCTTGTAAGGCATTCTGAGGATCTTGGCGTCATATTTCTGGGAATCGGCGTAAAAGAACGATTCTTTGACGTTCATGAAAGACACAGGTTTCTCAAGCTCTGGGGTCACGTAGAATTTTCCATCCTCAGTCGCGTTGTTAGGGAACTGATAACGCCAAGTACCCTTGAAGAACAGAGCGTTCAGGATAATCATTACTAACCCGTTTACTTCATCTGGGAACAAAATATTATTTATTTATTAAAGGAAACAACAGTACAAATAAAACTTATAAAGAAATGTATTCCATTAACTAGATAGAGAATCTCTGGACTTGCAAAAACTCAATGAACTCAAAATATAAATACTACTCTCAATACTCTTGGAAAAGGTTCTGGTGTCTGTTACTGACCTTCATCAACTAATTCGGGTATCCTTCCCTGAGTAATGTTGGACACCCAGGCATTGATATGTTTGGAAGCTTCAGGAGCATTATAGAAATCAATGCCTTTGATTTCAGTTTTGTAGAACTCCTCAGCAATTGCTGCGAACCGTTGTCTTGGCAACACATAGTCCCCTACGTAGATTCTACTGCCGAGATTCAAAACGTACTCTGGGTTCTCTTTCTGTATAAAGAAAAATAATATTTGGTGGTAACGAATTTAAATTTAACTCTTTTCATGATCTTCTTCAAGTCGTTCTTAAATATGTAAGTAAAATAGAAAATTAAAACATTCGACATAGCGGGTCACATGTTGTCCTCGTTGTAGGTACAACACATCTCGTTGCCCTTTTGTCAAGATTTAAAAACAGGCAACAAACAAACCTTAAGTGATTGAATAATCGTGCTAAACTTCCTTCGAACTTCCCTTCTATCCAAATCAAAGCCAAGTACTGAAGATAGTTCCAACTTCGTGGTTCCTGTCGACGCCTCGGTGAGTATAGCTAAAGCTAACTTCAGACTCAGAGGAGAGATCAAAAAGTTATCACTTGAAGACGCTGCTACACGCTGAAAACAGAAACATATGAGAATCAATTGGTTCTAAATTTTAATAATCCGACATGCCAATTTCGGCTAAACCAAATTAGCTGTACCTAGTTAAGATATTTTTTTTTAAATGTTGAAATTGGATGACGCTGATCGCTGAGCGTTGTATCCTACACTACAGAGACCTATGTGGTCTTCTTTTAAAATCATCACGCTTCGTATCGATATTGGAAAGCTGCACCAGGCCGCTATTTGCGCTCAACGATTGTTTGTTTTGTTTGATTGATTGATTATTTGATTGTTTATCAACGAATTTTTCATACCTAAAAGTGTTTTTCAGAACATCTTTGTATTTCATAAATAGGGCAAACATACCTCTGTTAAAATCCAGTCAAACTTGTCGAAGTCTGCCTCAGTCGGGTGGAATGTATCCACATCCCAGTAATCAGGATCAATAAGAGTTTCACTAAGTGGAGTTTCTGGTGCGACTTGTTTGTATGTCTCTGTTGTGGCTGCTCCAAGCGGAACAGAACTGAATACTGTATCGGTAGTGTGCTCATCAACTACTGGTGGTATCGATGCGCAGAGTAGAATTTGAACTGCAAAAATTACATTATGTTTATATATACGCAATAACTATCCATACAAAACAACAGTGAATAAAAAACTTATCGAGAATCGAAATCATCATAAGGTTTCACTCTTAACCAGAAAATCTTGACCTCTCTATAACGGGATGAAAACGGGTTTTGATGGAAAGTTAAGAAGAATTAGTTGCACTAGAACAACTAATTATTTTTATAAATAAATTTACTAATTTAATTAAAGGCTTCCCAAATAGATTAAATAAATAAACAAGTTCGAAAATGAAATCTGCTGCTGGTTAAAAACTTTAGAAAACTTATAGGATATACAACAGAAGACGACAACGAAGAGTAACCTTCTCGAGTCCAAATTTAATTAATAAGCAGATTTCTGTGATATCAAAGATCGAACTATATTATTAAAATTTGTAAGCAACTGACATGAAACGTAATAAATAACATTAAAAATCTACACTTAACTCTATATTATAAATGGTACTTACGAGTAAAAAGCACAAAATACAAAGCAGACAATATCATTGTGGCTGGTCACAAACAGGGAAAAACAAATTATTTACTTAATACTAATTATCATTTATAAGTTAATTTTTATTTAAAAACCCGAAAATTACAGTGAATTTTATAAATATTTACTTTAATATTATACGTGAAACAAGTACGACGGTTGAGAATAAAATAGCTGGACTCAACGTTGGCAGTTTCTTATTAAGACTTATACGGGTTGAATCTTGAGAGCATCGTAACTGGTTTATTGATTTATAGTGCTTATAACAATTACGTCATTAGGTAATCAGTACATCGATATTGAAAACCCCAATGTTATGACGTTAGTGATCAAGATTACTAAATAGGCTTGGGTTATATTCTTGTCTAAGATCGGATTTTACAGGTGACCTGGTGAAAATGTCAATGATACAGCGTGTAGTGTAATGTCATCTTCAGGCATAAGTTTGCGGATGACGATGACCTATTGTAAAGTGCTAATAGCTACGAGTTCACCTTCAACGCATTATTATAACGTGTTTTTAACAATGTTAATATTTTTAAATCTTATATGTGTAGATTTTATCCTGAAATTATATAATTTGATCCTGTTCCAGGGAGTGTGTCTTGTTTAAGTTGTCTTTGGAAAAGGAAATTCAGGCATTTACTTTTTGACCGACTTCCAAAAAGAACTTCCCTTTTTATGCCTCGATAACTTTAGTTTGGGTGGAGACCGATTTAAATAATTCAGGTGTCAGATGAAAGGTGACGGTTGAACTAAGGTCCCATACTCTTTATTTAAAGATCGAACAAGTACTTTTGGATCTGTGTTTAAAAATGTGTATTTTTAACGGACAAAATTTTAGAATTAACTATGCGTTTTTGCGTGTATTTCTTTTTAATATGAACCGATTTCAATGATTCTTTTTTTGTTAGACATTTTGAGTATTATCTCCTGTAAATTTGATAAACGACTGACTGGTAGTTTTTGCGCTATGCTTGAGAAATGGAAGTCAGTCGTTTTCATTTTTGTAATAAAAATATTATTAGGCGGACTAGTCAGAAAGGCTAATGAAGGCGGACTAGTCAGAAAGGCTAATGAAGAAACCCGTCTTAACTTAAACTTGAGGTCAACGAGGCAAGGCAAAGGTAGGTAAAACTAGTCACCTAATTGGTTTTTATAGAAACTAGCGAAAACTTTTCAGGAAATCTCCTGTTTCTGACAAAGATTGACGAGCAGTTTTTGAACTAATGTGGAAAAATGAAAGTCGATCGTTTAAATTTTGTGATTGCTATCGAGTTTACTGGTGAATACGGGTAATAAATAATGCATGCAAAAGATTTGTTTACACAACCAAACAGGGAAAAAAATCGCGATAAACTTAAGTGGGACGACCAGAGAAAACCCATTTCGAAAATTCAATCGATTTCGAGTATGCCGGCTACAACACAGCCACGGTAAATTATGCATAACTGTAAATGATGTGGGTCGTTTTAACTGTATCTTTGCCAATAGTATAAATACAGTGAACAGACTAAATTATATACTAAATAGTAATAAGTAGGCATAAATTGTCAAAACACTAGGTACCTGTCACAACCTATTACCTGCCTACTACAAATGCTAGGCTCAGGTCTTCTCCGTAGAGCGACTTCACGTCCTAATCGGAGTAGAATCCTCTCATTGATAAAAAAAACTATGCTAAACATTTTTGAAACGAAATATGAGAATAAATACGCGTCCTCAAACTAGCGTCGCCACGTCTGGACCAGTTAAAACTAGGGTAACGGTGAAATTAAACTTATAAGTAACTAATATTATTATATTACTATTATTTTATAAATTAATATAATACATTGGTAATCTATCTAACACCTTTTTTTTTTTCAGTTGGAGGAAATCACCGGATCCCGTCGCGTCGTCCCCAATCTATCTAACACCTGAACCGATTTGGCTAATTATTTTTTTTATTAATCCATAAGCAGCTATTTAGGAATAAGGATATAAATTACCACTGATGTGTTGTGCGCACGACTTGAAACCCCTGTTCATTAAAGAACAGGAAGACATCAAGTTAATTATTGATTTACCTATATAGTTTCCGTTTTACGATGTTACAGGTAAACTGACACCTAAATTACAATTAGGTACCGTAACTAAATATAGACCAGTAGGTAAACTCCCATAAACGTATATACTTATTGCGACTATGGCTCAGCTAATTTTAAATAATGTCCACCAATGCAGGAGATATTAGAAAATCAAAGTATAATACTTTCATGCATTTTCAAAGGGTTCTTACAACGATATCCAGTGGTACTACCCAAAAGCGAACGAGAAAGAGGGTAGACAGATTTGTTTGCTCTTAAATCGACCCGCAGTATCCAGTCTTCTCGTGATCATGACGTTTGCAACAACGTTGAAATATCGAGACAACTCAATTAATTAAATATCGTGGTAAGAACCCTTTGAAAATGCATGAAAGTATTATAGAAAACCGCGAGTTTCTGAATAAGTTTATAATCAAAGTATATTTTTATTCTTAAAACTACATAAATTATACTTAAAAAACTACTTAGCTTTCATATTAGTCGGCCGTCTCCGTCACATTTGTTTTGTACGTGTGTTGGTCGTTGGCGAGCCAATGAAGAAACCGACATAAGATTCGATACCATAAAATCATTTTTTTCAAATCTAACTCAATAATATTAGGTAGGTATTTAAAAAAGGTAGTTTGTATACTAGTAGGAGATCTACTGAAATGAATTTGGAAACTTACAATAATGAATAATAAAACGAAATTTGTGGATATTATTTCAAAAGTAGTCATGTTATTTGTGTCATACGAGTACAGTACTTTTCGCATTGCCATAAATACTCTAACCTTAAAAAATCAGTTCTTGTGCAAATAAATCAATACATAGTATAAAACAAAGTCGCTTTCGCTGTATGTCTGTATGTATGCTTAGATCTTTAAAACTACGCAACGTATTTTGATGCGGTTTTTTTTAATAGATAGAGTGATTCTTAAGGAAGGTTTGTATGTATAATAAATGCATAATATAGTAGAGAAACACTGATAAATTTAAAGGTTTCTAATGTGATGTCGTAAATAAGCACGTTTTTTTGCGCTTATATTGCAAACGCTGGCTGAACCCTACGAGATAGACCAAAATAATGTACTACAGTATTGTTCACCTTAAAAAGTTCAACAAAAAAGTCCGCGATGGTATATGTCTATCTCTTAGGGATAACCCAGCATAACCATTTTTATTCTTTACTAAAAAATGGTTATTTACGAAGTGATTTTAAACAATACAGCATTAATCCTTATCCAATTAAGTACCTTAAATAAATTGTGCATTTATTATAGATCAATATGCTTTTTACAGCATGTAATTTAAGTGAATATTACCGAAGATATTACAAATTTAAAATACAGGGTCGTAGTTGTTTGCGCCGGGCGGCGCGTGCCTATATAGGCTACAATTTTTTAACCCCTTTGTAACGCAGACGAAGTTGCGCGGGTCATCTAGTAAACCATAAAATAAAACCAAAAACATCAAAATAGATTGCTTTATTGAGCCCTCATTACCCATCACAAACAATTCAACAAATTACAACAACAAACAATTTCATTTCACGATAATAATATAATAATATTCAATAAAAAATTAAAACAACAAGGTACAATATATGGCATAAACATAAAACATGTAGGTACTGATAATAATTAAAACCATAAGGTCTCATTCGCACGGAGATATTCTTCGTCGCGTTCAGAAATTTTGCCGTTCGATTTAAATCTCAACAACCTCCAATTAAGGCTCAAAATGTAAAATTCGACATCACAACAATTTTCTTTTATGGAGTTGGAGACTGAAATTTAGCATTTATAGTAAAATAATATTTAAGTTTTTATCATTAATTTCTGAATCAGGTATGACTAATACCTAGTGGAAAATATTTCTTAAACATAACAGTGCATAAAAGATACAAATAATCAAATTACGTCGCACAAATATTATTTTTGAAGAAAAATACATGTAACGGGAATACCACAATGGAGAATTTCTTCCTCAAGTTTACATAAAAATGAATTTCCAATAACAAAATTTACAACCTTTTTTTTATTTAGCACCACTTTATTTATCCATATTTTTATTACACCACTACCATAATTCTTTATTCAATTATTTTATCTCATTATAAAACTACATTTTTACTTTAAATTTAATAAAAATTTTTTACACTGGCATTTTAGATAATAAAAATTTATATTTCTGACTACAGTGTGCAATTAATAGTCGTTTTACCACTTTTTAAATGAGCGATCCCTATATTTCAACACTGGCAAGCGCCATCAACACGGGAAGACCTTATTATCAAAATCAGGATCGCTCATTTAATAACAATCACGGTAACACCCGTTTAGTAATTGTGTAGGAGATGTATATGACCGAGAGTGTTTAAAACATTTTTATATGACACACATATTTTCATAGATAAATACTAAGAATAGATTACTAAGAATAAATAATTAGAAGAATTTTCACAAGAAGAATCAGACTAGTTTAAAACACAAAATGAAGAACCAATAATTTGAGAATGAAAATAATATTATCAAGTGTTCAGAATTGACTTTATGAATTCAAGTATCTATGATATTATATGAGACGTTTATAGAATTATAGCAATTTCAATAATATAGAGTCATTTAATATATTAAGCAGAATTAATTAAGCACTTCAATTTGTCTTCAACGGAATTTCTAAAATTACTTTTACAATTTTTAGTTGATTGGTAAAATTAATGAGGTTTTTTATTTTATTTTAGTAGACACCATGTCATTAAATTTTACAATTAAAAAGCTTTTTATTTCTAATTGATTCGGTGAGATTTTTCTAAATGATAAAGAATTATTTAAAGCTGTAAGAGAATACTTTTATAGTCGTTCATCATGACCTCCTTAATTTCGTCGTGTAGTTATCTGGTGTATTTGTTAGCAATACTGTAAACACCCATAGATGCAAACCGATCTGAAAAACAACAGGTAGCAGGGACTTTAGATTTCAAAAAGAAATTGCAGTTTTAATGTAATGAGTTTTCATGGGCCTTTCTGCAATTTAGAATTTCGATTTATAATTAAAACGTAATTTGATCCATTGATTTTTTTCCATAACTTCTATACAACTGAGCCTTTGTCGTGGTATACTTATAATGCCGTTATATGACAACATATTTTTGAGTATACCAACAAAAACTGGTGCTACTTTTCAACGATAAAAATATCATAATCATAATAATATTATAAAGGCGAAAGTTTGTAAGTATGGATGTATGTTTGTTACTCTTTCAAGTAAAAAGTACTAAATGGATTTGAATGAAACTTTACCACAATATAGCTTATACATCAGAATAACACGTAGGCTACAATTTTTGATAATACGGGACGAACCTGAAGTCCACGCGAACGAAGTCGCGGGCAAAAGCTAGTTAATTATAAATCAGATATTAACAAATAGAAAATTACAACGTTATCGACAAACAGATCAAACAAAGTGACGGCATACTATATACAGCCACAAGATCCAAAATTTAAAAAGACAAGCGACTTACCATATAAACCAGAATAAAGACCCTAAACACAGGGTACCTTCTCAAAGCGACTCCTATTCTCACGGAAAGTGTAGATGCGGTCGAATCAGTATAATTCCGTGAACGCACTCGACACTCGTCTTGTAAGTGAACGACGCTGTGAGTATTGTGAGCTCGCTGTTTCGATAATTCAGCTTTGTACTTTGACTGAAATTATAGGATTAATTTAAATATGGCAATTACAGAATAATACAGAAAGAAAGCTTTTTTTTTCATAATTGACGTTTCTGAAACATCTGACACTCACTCCAGTACCAGTTTGAAACGAGATAACGTATTTGTATCTGTGAGAGCTGAAAAGTGCGAATTCGTAAAAACGATTTGTATGAAGCGTTATTTCTCTGTAGTTTTCATTTTCCACAAACACCTGCAAAACAGGTAGTATGTGGTGATAGGTTAGTTTTTTGCAACCATGGTCTCAAGAAATAGATGTCCAAAAAATGAACAAATGTGGACATTTAAATTAAAATCATTATTCCGACCTACTCACCTCCAATTTATCTAATTGTATCCTAAGAGTATTATTGTCAGCCAGTAAGGAATCAATCTTCCCTTGTTTTTGCACTAAAGACTGCGTCAGATAATAAATTTTATCATTGTCTATGGTATCTTGTGTGACGTCATAGTCCGCTACATTTAAAGCACTGGTGTCGGTGGTTCGCACAGATATAGTAGATTCCCTTATCTTTATAAGTTCGCTTTCTTTTTCACGTAGTGCATCACTAAGATTGGCTATAGTTTGATTAGCGTCTTTTTGGATCGTTTTTATTTCCTGAAAACAGTGACAAATGATTAATGCTATTGATTACATGCCAGATTCGTATTGTAGAACTTTATGATAGATAAATAGAGTGGTTTTTGTGCTATGACAAATCATAACTCATGAGAAGGTGAGTCCATTACATTGGTCATTTCATAATGGACTTATAATTTATAGGTACCTCTGTTAAAGCATGATATCGTGATTCAGCTTGATTCCGCATTGTCCTTTCTTCTTTCAAAGCGTCGCGTAACGCACCAACCACACGTTCAGCTGAAACGTTACGAGTTTCCAGTTGTTCTATGTATTGCTTCATCTCGCTTAATTCACATTTTGCTTGTTCTATCACAGTTAAAAGTTCATCTCGTTCTTCTCTGAAAAAAAATGGTGAAATATATGTCTATTACTATAAGATTCCCTGCATCTATCCCACAGTCTCTAGTTTGGGATAGATGCAGGGAATCTCCGATCGAACACCAGATCAAAAGTCATAAATGGAAATGGATTGGCCACACGCTTAGAAGAGACGCTAGTCACATACCAAAGCAGGCCCTGGACTGGACACCTCAGGGCTCCAGAAAGCGTGGCCGCCCAAGGCAAACGTGGCGGGGTTCTGTCGCAGCCGATCTTAAAACGACCGGGTTGTCATGGGTGGAGCTAAAGAACATGGCTCAACACAGATCAAAATGGAGAAGCACTGTGGAGGCCCTCTGCCCCACCTTGGGGACATAGGAAATGAAGAGAGAGAGACTATAAGAAGTTCTTGTGCAGATATTTATGAAAAGCTCAATATTGGGTAATTGTAGTAGGTAAGCGAGTCAGGATAGTATTAAATGGTTACTAATACAAGCCACCTTTGATTGGTTGCTTAAAAAAGTGTCCAATCAGATGGACAGTCACTTCAAGTTTTATAATTAAATAAAATAATTTAGTTGAACTGTATGATCGTTCATTGAGGAGTTAAATAAATAAAATTCCACCTCAACATACTATGATTTACAGATAAGTCAATTTCAATTGATGTTGAAAAACTAATAGAACTATGACTAAAATAAAAAAGAATTACCTCACACTTTCTAACTGTTCAAGTAAAACCTTGCTTTCTTCATTAAAGTTTAATCCATCTTGCAATGCCTTTATCTCATTGTCTTTAGTATGCAACATACTTTTAACCCTTAATTTATACGTCTCCCAATCTTTTTCTAATCTATGACATTCCGAATTTGATTTGTCTAAATTATTCTGTAGTTCATTAATTGTTGTTTGTGCATGCCGTAAGTCAGTTTCTAATTTTGAATACTTTGTCTCTCTGTCTTTTAATTTTTCTGTTAATTCTTTTATCCTAGAACACAAAATAGATTTTAAAGAATTACAAAACTTTGCTATTTTTGTAATAATGTAAGCTTTTTTATATGATATACCTTTCTTCCAACTCAGTATTATTTTCTTTTTGCAGACACAATTCAATATCAAGGGTTCGAATTTTCTCTTTATTATTAACTATTTCAATATTCAACAAATCATCCACTTTTCTTTTTATTACTTCCAGCTGGGTTTTTAAAGATTCCTTTTCAGAATTTCCTTCACTATTCTCTTGTTTTTGCATATTCAAGTTCATTTGTGTCTGTTTTAGTTCTGTAAATCAAAAATAAATTCCAAAATCAAATCAACTATGTAAGGAATAAGTTGAAATTGATATTTTACTACCATTTTCTTTGAAAGGTTCTATTACAGAAAATACTATAACTACTAAAAACTAAATTACTTGAATTAAATTCATTTTGTGTTGTGATAATTAGACATGCAGGAACCAGTTCTAAATCGCCATAATCTCACAGAGGGCAAAATATTTGTGAGCTATAAAAATACACTACAAATAAATACAAATACTATAAAAAGCATTTCAATACAATGAAATAAAACTACTATGATTAACAATATATAAATAGATAATAAAACTATATACCTGAATGACCATTAACTACACTCTCTACATTATTACCATCCTCTGTTTTGTGAAGTCTATCGACCAAATCACCAACTTCTCTATTCAAAACATTCAGTTCATTTTTCAACATTACATTCTCAACTTCTAAATTTTGCATTCTGTAAGTCCATTCTTCATTGCTTATTATTTCCAAGTCATTCGGTAAACTGTGTCCTGAATTAAATAAATGACATTATTGTGTGATTTGAAGTAAACAGTTTAACTAAAACTAGTTGGAAATAAATTGAAAAACCATTTGAAATATTTAGTACTTCAATTTACAATTTCAAAAAGAGCAGTTAAACAACTGAATATAAAGCAAACATTCTATATTGTATCATAAAATACATTTTACAAATAACTTCAGCTTAGAATAAAATGTTTTTTATTTAAGTGAAAATTACAGTTTTAATTCTACTTACTTCGTTGTCTCAAACCAAATCTATCAGTATCGCTACCTTTAACATCACAGACCAATGTATTGGGACAGTATTCCAAAGTAAAATCTTTCTCATTTTTCTTTGTAGATTTCTTTGTTCTTGGTATTCCATTCTTAGCTGGTTCTTGGGTAGTTTTTGATGGTTTATTGAAACTTTGCATCGGTGATAATTTACGGGTTGGGGTGTAGTTTGAGCGAGGTTCTGGCACAAGCTTCTTTAGGTTTCGCGGTATTGGTCGTTTCCTTTGATTCCACGGTTCTGTGTGAGAAACGAAATCGGAGGGATCTTGTTTACGTGTCTTGACCACATTATGATTGCGGAGAGCCGCCCCCGTCTGCTCATCTAGATTATTCAGAAGGCTCTCTGCTTTGCCAGCTAAATCGGCAAACCAGGCCATTTTTTCCGATATTAAGCCTGAAACCACAAATTTGAACTAGATAATGAAAGATGTAATGCATTGATTGTGTTCAGTTTTCATTTATGTTATGAGATAACAAAGTTAAACATGATATGAAATAATATTTACGCAGTTTATTCCTTTCGTAGTTGTGTCATTAATTTACTGAAGTCGGGCAGATCATGACTTTTACAACAGGTAATGAGATTTTCTGGTTTATTTTGTTAAATGTGTGGTACATTAATTTAATAACTAATGTACGCTAAAACAGTTTTTAAAATGTTTATTTAAAAACATTTCGATATTCGACACGTAAACAATAAAACATTTTCTTTTCAAAATGTTTAATTTCGCTGGGTCTAGTGTGGAGCAAAATAATAATTCACCAACTTAGTTTGATTCGATTTTAAAATCGATCAACAAAATGACAAAGTGTAAAAGTGTTCATACAAAAATAGTTTGCCAGTGGAACAACTGAATGGCTATTAATTAATTACTCTAATTCAAAGGTATTTTTTCTTATTTCTTTTCTTTTTAACGATCTTCTTAATACTTATTTGTTTGTTCCATCTTAGCTCTTTCACTCAGTTCATTATTACTTTACAAAACAATCCAATCCACTTTCAATTACAAAATGCCTTATGAAATTGATAATTTCTACCATGTCCAAATTTCTGCTCGTTTACTTAACTAGGTAGTTTTGTAAAAAGTAGATAATGCAATTTTTTTTTACTTTAATAGAAAATTAGAAAAGTATCTATTAAACGAAAGCTACTGAAAGTATTTTGATCGAATTCTTGTATTTGATGTATTTGATTCTATGGAAATCTACCATTAAAACCCAGTTGATGACACTAAGAAAAACATTGATATCCTAGAGATATCGATGAGAATCGATTTTTCAAGAGATTGCCCATCTCTTAGCTAAATGTCAATATGAGTGATCGAACGTCTTCTTCTTCTTCTTTTTTTCCCCTGGACCTCGTCCACCAAGACTGGGGGCGATTCGCCAATGTCAAGTGAGACAAATACACGGACTCAAAGATACTAAGCCAGAATATTGTTCGGTTTCCAGTCTCAGCAGTAATAGAATATATACTGTTTATAGTGTTATTAAATACAATGAAGCTTAATAGTACATATTATAAATGAATAAAACGAGATAGAAACTACATTGAATAAAATGAGTAGATGAAATATGATATTTGAAAGTGAAAAAAACGAGAACTATAAGGTAAAAAATACAAAAATAATGAAAATAAATTAGAGTTTAATATTATTGTTTTCTATAAATTTCGTAAGTTTATATATAAACGGGGTGTTGCACAGAGCTAGGAGACTTGCCATATTGACGGGTTTTGGGATATCTTCTGGGAGTTGGTCGTAAAATGATCGATTCATTCTGGGACAATTGAAAAATATGTGATCTGTAGACCCTTCCTCCAGACCACATTCACAAATTGAGTTATCCCTAACCCTAATCTTAGCTAGAAACACCGGGGAAGAAATGTGACCCAAACGCATACGGATTACAGTCGATATGACTCTTTTCTTAATATCTTTCCATTTAAAGAACCAAGGGCGAGTTTGCAGGTCAGGTTGTATATTTCCATACGCTCTTCCTTTGGTCAATTTTGATGCTTGCCAGGCCTTATCCCAGTCATGGTATAAGGTGGGCTTAGAAAGGGCACATAAATCATCGGGGTAAATAAAACTATGGTTAATTCCCATTACGATGGCCTCCCTAGCAAACCTATCCGCTGATTCGTTACCCGAGATTCCACAGTGGCCTGGGATCCATGCCAGAACCACGTGGATGTTTTTTTGGTGACATTCATATAAAAGTAGTTTGGATTTCAGATTTAGCATGGAAACCTTTTTAGATTGTGCACATATGTTTGAAATCTCCAAAAGGCAACTAAGTGAATCAGAGAATATTACCGTGTTGGAAAGATTATGAGCAAGTATGTAAGAAAGGGCTTCAAAAACTGCAAGAGATTCTCCAGTATATACTGAAGCAGGAGAGGGACACTTAAAATTGAGAATTATTTGAAATTTAGGGATCCAAACGGCAGACCCCACCCACTCAGAAGTGCTCAACTTTGATGCATCAGTGAACACTGATAGCCACCCAGGCCAATTCTCATCGACTAGTGAATTGAACAGAGCATTGGCCTCTGGGTGATCTTTGTTGATGCTAAGGTCCGTAACAATGTTGGGTTTAAAAATAAGGGCTTCATATGGAACTGAAAACAATGGATTTATCGATGACTGAGTTATAGGAGTTGAATTATTGATAAAGCGACCAAAAGATTTAACAATGGGAGTCAGTTGTTTGTTGGACCAAAATTGAGAGGATCTAGAAAGAGAGACTAAATTTTGCAGATTAACGATGATGAGGTGATTGGAGACTTTTAAGATTTTCCCAATAAATCGGTCCGACAGGTATTGTCTTCGGAGACTCAAGGGGGGATCAACACACTCCACTTGAAGAGCGTTGATTGGAGACGATTTCATGGCTCCAGTAATGATGCGTAGACATTTATGCTGTATGAGGTCCAATTTAAGAAGGAACGCTTTGCTGCAAGGTTCAAATAGAAAACATCCGTAGTCTAAATAGCTTCTAATCAGAGCATTATATATTAACTTCTGACAGTAAGGGTGAGAGCCCCACCAGACGCCTGATAGGGATCTGAGAATATTTATATTTTTTTCGCATTTGTCTACTACGTTAGTGAAATGCGGGATGAGTGATAATTTAGAGTCAAGAGTCATGCCAAGAAATTTTGTAACTGTGGAGATAGGTATGATATGATCATCTAATTCAACGCGTAAGTTGGGGATTGACCTTTTCCTGCTGAACGGTACCACTTTGCACTTACTGACTGAGAGGCTCATACCATGGTCCGTGAGCCATCTATTAAGGTAGCGCAGTGCAGAGTTAAGAAGGACAGTTGCTGTGGAGAAAGACGGCGAAGATACATATAGAGCAATATCATCTGCATACTGTAAAATTTTGGAAAATGATTGGACAGTGCTGGCTAGATCGTAAGTATATAAATTAAACAATAACGGGCT
Source organism: Trilocha varians (assembly GCA_030269945.2). Lineage (NCBI taxonomy): Eukaryota > Metazoa > Arthropoda > Insecta > Lepidoptera > Bombycidae > Trilocha > Trilocha varians. The sequence goes on along the minus strand of AP028277.1, from coordinate 4,604,170 downwards.
TAGAACCGATCCCTGAGGTAAGCCTTTCCACACCAGTCGGGATGAAAACAGAGAGCCTTGATATCGAACAGTTATTTTACGCTCGGAAAGAAGATTGCATATTACATGGGTTAACCTAGCCGGGATATTCAAGCAAAGCATTTTCTGTCTCAGTAAGGGAAGGTCGACATTGTCATAGGCAGCAGTTATATCAAGAAATGCGGCTACGACATGTTCAGCCTTAGAAAATGAGGATCTGACATCAGTAATAAATGTGCCTAGACTATCCATAGTACCCATTCCTTTTCTGAAACCAAACTGACAGGGAGGAAGGATTTGTCTGCTTTCTATTATCCACTCCAGGCGACCTTTGATTAGGTGTTCTGAGATTTTGGTAAGAGTGCAAGAGAGAGCAATTGGTCTGTAGGAAGAGGGATCTTGAGGGTCTTTGCCAGGTTTTAATACTGGGATTATGATTTGTTGTTTCCAGGATGAGGGAAACTTTGCAGAATGAAAAATGTTGTTTAGAATGTCCAAAATGAATTTTTGAGAATTATTGGATGCTTTTGCAATAAATGAATATGGGATGTTATCGCAACCTGGTGCTGAATCTTTTAATCTGGTGAGAGTGTTATGAAGCTCTTCCATGGTAAATGGAAGATCCATTTTATCATGGGAAGTTAGGGGAGTGACTATAGGGAGGTGGTTTTTAGATGGGACGAAAGGTGAGGCTAATTTATCAGTAAAACCTTCAATCCAAAGAGAGGGTCTGTTAGCTGTGATATTATATGAAATATCGCAACCCCGACGGAACGCATTGACCTTTCTCCATACCTGAGTCGAATCACTGCGAGGGGAGAGACTCTCGCAAAAAGACTTCCAACCAGCTCTCTTTTTTGCAGCCAGCTTTCGGGTTGTACGGGCAGATACTCTTTTAGCATTGATGAAATTTTCTTCTGACATATTACGTTTGTATTGCCTGTCTGCTTCTTTCCGCTGCTTAATAATTTCCGAACACTCGGAATCCCACCAGGGGGGTGACTTCCTGTATCGAGGTACATTAGGTTTTTGGGGAATAGAAGAGTTAGCGGCTGAGATAATTGCATCGACCAAACCATCATAAACCGAGATGAAATTTGACGGCGAGGGCGGAGGCAGAAGGGAAATGTTATGGTCAAGGAGATTGCTGAATAGAGACCACTTAACTTTCTCCAATTTGTATCTAACCAAGGAGGGACTATCTAAGGACTCGTTTCGGGAAGGAACAGAGATAAGAATTGGGAAGTGGTCACTTCCGTGAGAGCTATCTAGAGGGTTCCAAAGTAATAGGGAGCTTAGTGAGGGGGACGACAAGGTTAAATCTACCGCGCTAGGGTTTTGGAATGGATGAGCTCTACGGGTAGGAGCACCATTATTTAATACACACAAGTTGAGGGAATCTAGGATGTCAATCAGATAATGTGAGTTAGAACAGGCCTGATTGGAGCCCCATATTGGATGATGACAATTAAAGTCGCCCAAAACAAGGTAAGGAGGAGGAAGAGAAGAAATAATACTATATAGCTCCGTGAAAATGTCGCGAGACGGATAGGGGATGTATAGTGAAATAATCGTTTTATCGTCAACTCTCACAGCCACAATGTTAAAATTGTGTATGCGAGGCTGCAGTTGAAACTGAGAAAAGTCAAGTGATCTCTTTATGATGAGAGCACACCCACCAAAACCATCATCCCGGTCATCCCTTATGCAGGAAAAACCAGAGATTCGGAGGGGCCGACCTGGTTTTAGCCAAGTCTCGGAGATTGCTAAGGCAGATGGTTTGTATTTGTATATTAAGTAAGTGATCTCATGTAACTTCCGATATATACTCTTACAGTTCCATTGAATTATCTGTTCCATAATTAGGGTTGATTAAGGAGCAAATATGGGATAGTTGATCTAGGACATTGTTCGGTAGTATATCGCTAAACTTGCTTATAATATTAAGGAGGAGAGACGATAATAGATTAACAAAGTTGTCATTTGGAAGAATATTATCCACTTGACTAGGAGTACCGTTTACGTCCAGAGCACAGCCGTTAGGGAGGACAGAGCTTGGAGAGGTTACAATATTATCATGCGCAGTTCTATCATACCCTTTACCTAAGGATGGCCTAGAGGGTTTGGGAATAGAGACTGTTTTTTTGTATGAGCTTGTAGAAGGAACTGGGGGTTTAGGTAAAGTAGTAGGCAAAGGGATACTGTATCTGGTTGAGGTAGAAGGGGTGGATTGTCCAGCTGTGAAAGGATCATTTCTTGCAACTTCGGCAAAGCGTTTTTGGAGAGGGGATGGAAATCTGAGGAAAGCCTCGTTGTATGAAATATTTTCCTCAGACATGACTTTTTTGATCGCTTTTTGACGAGCTTGCTCAGGACATTTTTTACTGGTGGAGAAATGCTGACCAGAGCAGAAAAGGCAAGAAGACTGATCCTCTGAGATGCTACATTCTTCTCCCTTGTGGGGTTGAGCGCAACGGTAGCAACGAGGCTTAGACCTACACTGAATTTTGGTGTGGCCAAATCGGCAACACGCTAGACACTGAATTGTCGGGAGGTTGTATATACCAATAGGCAGAGAGTTATGAAAGCAATATAGTCTATCAGGTAGGCGCTGTCCTTGTATGGAGATGACAACTGTCTGTGTAGGGACCCATTGAGGCTTACCTTCCTGGATTACTTTCCGGTTAAGTCGACGAGCTTTTACTACTGGACCGAACTCTACAGGGGTCTCAGCTGCATGCACAAGTTCTTCCATTGACCATTCGATGGGTACGTTTCTAATTATCCCCATTCTAGCTAAGTTAAATTTGGGAATGGTTGCCAAGTGGTTTAATTTTGCTGGGACATCACTGTTCAAGAAAGCGTTAGCATCGGTGGCAGATCTGAATTCAACAGAAACTCGGTTACGCCCAACTGGCTTGATACCGCCTTGAACGATACCAGATACCTTTTTATTGAATAGGAGTTGACCAATTCTGAGTGGGCGAGTAGAGTAACCCGCCGCAGGATCGGGTTCATTTCTAGAAACGTGAACAATGTAGGGGCCAATATCTGTAGGAGTGTAGTTGGACTTGGATTCAAATGAAGGCAGAGAATAAATTAATTGAGATGATGATGATGGAGGATAAATATGTTTAAGAGGTGGTGAGTCTATACAATCGTCTGACTGTAATGGCCGTTTTCGCTGTGTCACATTTTCCGTTTCCATTGCGGAATCATTTCGTGAGTTTGGTCGGTCGGGAGGTTCTTTATTAGACATTAAAAGACTTACTCAGTAGCCAAATATATACACCAGTACTTATAATACACAATTACAATAATATTTGATGAAAGCTGGAAAAAATTTTGAATTTCCGCTCAAAATACGCGTATTCACCTTCACATAGACTAAGCGAATACCGTGATCGAACGTCCAAATGACAACTGTTTTTAACTGTCATCATGACAGTAAAATTTATTTTAGAAATGCCATTTGTCAATGTCAAATGTTAATTGTAAATAATTTTATTGATCGACAATGAATGTAATTTTCTTCTAATATTGTAACAAAAACAAGAATTAAAATTATTAATAAAGATGGATTTTGAAAGTCCCGATGTAGAGAAAGATTTTCCGGGCTTATATGCTTCTGAAAGTGGTCGCAAAAGCAATGAAAGTGATTGTAAGTTGGCGCTGTTAATCAGTCAATATATTTAATCAATTTTCTTAATAAATAAACACTTTAAATACATTTAATTAACTTTAAATGCTTAAATTTTAGTCGTAATTTAGCAAGATCATCATTTTTCATTCAAAAATACTTGTAGTTAGTGATGGCGCTGAACATGAAAAGCCAAGCAAAAAGGATTTGCTGGGTCGCCGAAAAGACAAGAAGGAATCTAAAAAGGACCGAGGTTATGCTGCACTAGAAGGAGAAAGCTCGCCTGAAGAAGACACAGACACTAAGTCAGTATAAATTACATACTCAATTTTTTATAAACTATGACTGATACATTCTTTATGATCTTACTCAGCTGTAATGAATTGTTTAATATAGCACAAAAATGGTATGTAATTAATTAATGAAAATATGTAGTACCTATACCTTATAGTAAATTATGTATCTATGTTGTAATTAAACATTTCAAACAGTCAAACACGCAATTTAAGTTAACTTATACATAAAGTTTGGAATAATAACATGTAATATTTCAATAGAAGTCCATCAAAATCAAAGAAAACAAAGTCATTTAAGTTTCCAACAAAAAGTAAGGAAAAACGTGAGAAATCTCGTGACAAAGAGAAAACTTCAGAAGATGTAGTCAAACACAAAGAAGTATCCGAAAAAGACAAGAAGAAGGAAAAGGAAAGAGAGAAAGAGAAAAAAGAAAAGGAAAGAGAAAGAGAAAAGAAGGAGAAAGAAAAGAAAAAGGAAAAAGATAAGGTAAATGTACAATTTTAATTATTACAATAAAATTCATTGAATATAACACTACACCTATCTTAAGTCTAATTAAATCACTAAATTTAAAACTTACTCCCCTTTTGTAAAAATATTATTTCAAATTAACAAATTTAGTACTCATCCATTTATGGCCCTAGTCAATTATTTTGCCAAGCCAACACAGTCTTATACCTACTTATGAAGACAGATGCAATCTAAGACTTGAGCTTATAAAACCGTAAATATTTATTTACAAGTGAAATTCAATAGACAGTTCATATATGTGTTTTAAAATGCAAATTGATTGAATGAGTTAAAACAAACTGGTAACTTGAATTTCACATTGCAAAAGTGTGAATATAAAATCCATCAGTACTAGGTTTCATCATTGGGATGCATTAAAGGTCAAAAAATACATTATCTATGAAATAAAATACTCAGAAATAAAGCAATAATATTAACTAATCTAAAGCTTGGATTTTTAACAATGTTTCCTCACAGTAACATTTTAGTCTTGTTTGTTTCCTTGTGTGGTACAGCATTGAAAAGGTTTACCTGTGACCATCACAGAACAAAAAAGGCAAAATAATATCATGCATTTGTAAAATAGTGAAGAATATCCTTATATTTCAATCTATACTAATATTATAAAGCTGAAGAGTTTGTTTGTTTGTTTGAACGCGCTAATCTCAGGAACTACTGGTCCGATTTCAAAAGTTCTATCAGTGTTGGAAAGTTCATTTATTGAGGAAGGCTATATTTTATTTTCAAAAAAAAATAGGGATCCGTATGAAAATATCGAATATGTGGAACACAAGGTGAATAATCGAAAACCTATTTATACGTACGCTGCAAAAACTATTGACAGTAGAACAAAATGATGTACTGCGGGTTTTTAGGTCTTAGTAAGACAAACAAAAAAGTCCGCGACAGCATATATCTAACTATCATAGTTTAGTCACGTTAAATGAGTATCGTTATATTAACCCTTATCCAAATTAAGTACATATTATACACATATTATCAAGAGTATTAATGTTTAAGTAAATTACTTTTTGTTTTATTCCAATCGGACTTTTCGTTTAGAAGTTATCACGAGTATAAAACGCAATGTGGGTGCACTTCGGGCCGCGCAAATAATAACGCGAAGGCATTGCGAGCACTGTTTGACTTTCACTGCACTGTTTGAGCCCTTTTGTTACGCAGACGACGTTCCGCGGGTCAGCTAGTTATATTATATTTTCCATTTTAACTTTTAAGTAACTAGTACTGGTTTTATTTTTCTTACTACTTGGAAATCGCCAGACTACCACGCGCCCTTACATATGGGAGTCAAACCGCACTAAAAACTCCTTCCGCACATTCTCAGCATCCGATTCCCAGCACGGGGTTATACCGGGTGGTACAACACACCCTATGATATTCCATACCGTCGCAAACAACCAGTACTGGTTATATTATTTTTTAATGTTATGAATAGGGTGGTGGTTGTTACATTGTTTTTTGGGTTTTAAATGTGAATTTGTGGTGTTCTCGTACCTATATTTGGTAAAAGTTGATCTAAAATAGCAGATAAGAATATTCCACAAGTTTTCGACATGTGTACCGGATTTACGAGAAAACATTCTTGTAATTCAAATAAAGATCCATCCTAAAGACACTTCAACATTTGTAGATTGAGCTCTTGGAGGGATTTCGAATGCTTTCTTTAAATTTCCTTAAAAATTGTCGTGATTATCCCTCAAAAATATTTACTTTAAAAAAACTACCACATTGGTGTTAAACCTTAAATAGTTCTTGATAACTTTCTAGCCATCAGTTAACTACAGATTTTCACCATCCGCTTCTTGCATAACAATTAGTTGCTAGAATTTGTAACTTTGCGCGAATAATAGACACGAAAATATTTTTTATTGCCTTTCGAATTTGTCCGTGATTATGGAAAGCTAAGTGTGGCAGAGGAAATATTTCTAACGTGTCGTTGATGTGTAGGTAACGTTGATCTTAATAAAGGTTCTCGCTAACTCATATATATGCGCGTAATTTCTGCCTGCCGAAGGTTGGCAAGTCTAAAACTCAAAGTAAGTGTCCCCTTTACATAAAGAAGTTCGCCTACAATCAGATGGCTACAATCAAACGACGTTAGCTCGTTTGCCAAGGCAATATAAAAAAAACAGCTCGCAAGTCATGCAATTTATTTTTATTTGAACTTAAATCATTTTCTTTAACAAAATTAAATATTTATGTTTTCGAACTTGTCATTAATTTTTCTCTTGACGTTATAGCCTTATGGACTTGGTAGTAAGATAATTAGTTGTTAATTAGAGATGAGTAGCTCTCACTGGCTCATAGGCTTGTATCGTATAGGTAAACTAAAAATTGCATACAGGCAAAGTGTAGCCTCCTTACTCCGGAAATTGAAACCAACCGTATTAAATAAAAGTCACAATCACTACTGTGGATTAACGAGAAGATAAATAACAATAAAGATACTATTTAGGTTAATGACAAAATGTTTGTTTATATTGTAACATCTAAACGATGGTACACCCACTTAATCTGTTATTCAAATATTCAATCTTATTTACTAAACGCTAAGCGTTTCATTTTCGCGCTTCAGCGGTTGATACCTTTTTGCATAATTTCGCGGCTGGCTTTACACCTTGACCAATTTATGTAGACACTCATTTAGTAAGAAGGCGTAGGTACGCGTGGGTCTATGAAAACTGAGGTTGTAGGTGTGCGGCCTTGGATGGACGTGGTCGTGTCATGGTTTATTCAGTTGTATCTTGAAATCGAATCATGCATCACCTACGTAGCGTGTTTACGAAGGTAATGAATTGATTTGTTATTAAACATAGGCACACGGCACACGCGCTGTTGTTTTTATTATTTGTTGAAAAAATCCGCGATTGTTACCCTCCTTCTTACAGTTTTTAAAGTGTAAATTTTGTTATAACAAACAAAGACAAAATAAGGAAATAAATAATAAAATTGATCGTTGGTGCTAAAAGTGAAAGTCCTGTGACTAAATGTTTAGTGTTAAAACATTATTAAACTTAAGTCGAAGAACTTCATTGTGATTTATTTGTAATTTTTTTACTGTTGCATTTTATTAAATTCGGTGATGAAATCATATTTTAAAATAAGCCAAAAATTCTTGAACCTATTGCGTTTATTATTGATACTAACAAGTTTATCTCTCTCTGTCTAGATTATTTCATTAATAAGACGCTTAATTAATTGAAAATATTCTATCACCAGCTAACTTCTGAAACTATTTTCAGTGGGTATTAAATATCTATTCAATACAACTCCTACAACTATATTTTATCACCGTTTTTTTATTAAGTTATTCCAAATCAGCCAATGATAAAATAAATGAATAACTAATTTTCATCAATTTACAATGTTTCTTTGATACTACAAACAACTTAATCCTATAACCATTTACACATCTTCTATTACTGAAACTGTCGATAATTACTGACCTGATTCTAAATTACGCGCTATTCTGAGTCACCATTTCATGCCTTGTAGACGATCTGTTAAATTAATTACAGGTTGATAACAGGAGACTGATCTTTTGTGCAACTAACATCTCGCTTCTAAATAAGATTAATATTTACATTTTACACTAAGATGTTGTTGTTTTAAACTAAAGGGTTTATTTATGGATTAACTGACTTATCTTTTGTTAATCAATATTTTAGAGCAACTGTAATCATTAAAATTTAATTACATTACACGAGTTACATTACTACGATAATTAAAGTACGTAAACGTAATCAATAACTAAAATAACACATTATGAAGGACGATGGATAAAATTAAAATAATTAATTCTTGGTAATTATGATAATGAAAATAAAAAAACAAAACAAAATTAGTTGTAGGTATGAAGAAATAATAGTAGATGTAGTAATCTACAGCAGTAATGAGGTTAGGCACCTACACCTAATTGTTTTAATATTAATGATATTACGCATTAGGTATATTGGTTTGTTTTTACGATTGCGTAGGAACGCATGTATTACGCAAGTTGAAATCATTTATTATTTATGCAATTGTTATTAGCTAAGATTGATTCTTTGATCTTTTGATATTGCCGTGAAATTTAAAGAAAAATCCAAGGTTAATTTCTAAAAATAACCTTTAGTGAAACTATTAACCGCACCATGTTCAAGTAAACGACCTACTCTAGATAAAGATAAGAAGTTTATTTAAAAAAGTAAGCAAGTATATTTAATTCCAGGAAAAAGAAGAAAAAGCGAAATTCAAATTAGAATCGCGAGAAAAGTTAAAAGATGAGAAGAAAGACAAAGTCAAGGACAAAGAAAAGGATAAATCCAAAGATAAGGAAAAAGAAAAGGTGAAAGAAAAAGACAAAGACAAAAAAGATAAGAAACTGACTAAGGTGCCGTCAACAGTTACATCTGGGATTCCTTTTGAAGAAATATTCACATTAGGAGGTAATATTATTATGATTTTTGGCTGCGAGAAGATTATACTCAATCGCAGAATCGACAACTGCGGTTCGTTTTTCTTTTTATAGTACCTACTGTAAGTTTTCGAAATAAACTGAATCGTAAGTTCAAATCCACGTATTTGAATAACTCTGTTAGCATTTTCTAAAATATCTTTCTTTTTTAATATATAAAATTCTCGTGTCACGGTGTTCGAACTTGAACTCCTCCGAAACGGTTTGACCGATTTTGTTGAAATTTTTTGTGCTTATCCGGTATCTATGAGAATCGGCCAACATCTATTTTTCATCCCCCTAAATGTTAAGGGTAGTCCACCCCTAAATTTTTTTTTTATTTTTTAGGCAAAATTTTTTGTTTTTATTTTTTTATGACACAGCATACAAAAATACATACAACCCTAAATTTTTACCCCTTTGTAACGCAGACGAAGTTGCGTGGGTCAGCTAGTAGAATATATAAATATAAATATAAAATTACAGGTTTGTAAAATCTTTATGTCTCATAATAATAATATGTATGTGAGTTGTTGTAGATGTGCATAGGTAAAGGTGTGGTTTGAATACGAGTTTTTGTACAGGTGTCACAAATAATAAGTAAAAATAGAATACGAAAAACAGATTACGATTACTAAATGCAGATATTTACAAACACTTCTTAGCAATGCACAAAATCATAATCTTTAGATTGATTGTAGATAAGTTAAGGAATAAAAAAAGCTTGTCTTTCCTTCTTTAAAAGTTAAAAGATACTTATTACTGTTGAATTCCAATCATAACGTAGAACTCAAACATAAAGATATGCCGAAACTAATTGTCCACTAGGCCTAGCTTGTGTCGTGAGGACCACCAAATGAATTGTGCAAAAAGAATTTACTGTGTCCTTTTATTAGTATGAAATACAATCATTACCTTTATCCGTATTGCTTTAAACACACTATTTGCACTAACAAAGAACTCAATAGCTTCAATATAGAACTACGTTTCTATAGGAAAATGGCATTGTTAGTTCCATTATGAAGATTCGTTGCGTGTCAGAGCGATCCGAAACGTTTATGGTCGTGTAATGATCGGATTCGTAACGCGTGCACGAATTGTGTTACGGTTATAATACACATGTGGAGAGAACGCATTATTTTAATGGATATAATGGACTATCTTAATATTTCTGAATGGGGAATTTCAAGCCAAAAATTCCCTCTAATACTGCAGAAGACCATGATCAACGGTAACGCCTTACGATCGGGTGGCCTAGTAGCTAGGTATTAGCTAGTCTGTCTACTCGGCAATGAAATCTTCAAAGAAAGTGTGGCGACCAATAATAGCGCGCGAGATCCTGACTCGCGGTTACGACATTTGCAAGAATCTTCGCATAGGTATATACGACATCTGAAATCTACTACGTAAGTGGGCTTTGGCCTGACCGGGCATACACTACCTCGCCCGGTCGGAGATCTCCCTTTGGCCATAGTCCACTGTACCCACAAAAGCAAGTTATAAAAGTGTTACCTTATTTTGATAATTTGACTGTCTTCACAATGAGTATTTCTCAAGTATTCTCAACTAAATCTGTACTTTGAGTTAATAATACAGTCAAGAACTCAACATCAATCTATAGCGAAGAATATAATCTTAATTTAAAAAAAATGCTTGTAGTGAAAATTTTACGTCAATTTAGGCTAGTAAAATCTTATTGCAAATAACCATTTAATTTACGTAGTTTTCCGCTATCGAGATTGACAAACTATGTATTGTTCAGTTTCGTGACGAAGATTTTGCATTATGTCTAAAACCGTGTTGTATTACGGTTTCGGTAGCTTGTTGTAAAGATAAGGAAATATCTATTTGTATTGTAATTTCGTGACTATTTTGTTTGTGGAAGTGTTTAGACGTCTAGTCGCCAATTTTAAACCTTAGATACATAGCTGGGAAATTTATTTAAAACGATTTTAGACTTGAATTAATATCTGGTTATTCTTACTTATTCAGATGTGTTTCTTTAAACTATACAGTTTACATGATGATGGTCCTTGTTTGCCTATTTTGATCAAAAACATTCCTGAATCCGACCCTTACTAAAGTAAGTGACCACAAAAAAATACAGACGAATTGTGTCCCTCTCTCTTTTTATAAGTTGGCCAAAAATGTCGCCAATTTCTTTATCTATAAAGTAAACTAGGCATGTGTTACGTAGGTGAAAAAAAAAACAGAATAATTTCGCAGCCTTTGATAATTCATTATCTGTGCAAATAATTTCGTAGCGTGTACGATAACGCAAAACAAATTATATTATAGTGTAACGATTCACGCCCAACGTTTTTTTTTGTTTTTAGTTTGCATTCACGCTTCACGATGATAATGTTTTGTTTTGCATTGTTCTTTTGTTTTTAAATATTTTGCTCGAATTATGAATCCATTCGCGAACGGTTTCTCTATAGACGGTAAGCATAGTTTGGTTCATCTTATATAAACTTGTGCGTACGTTGATAAGATTACATTTGATAACTTTTATCTGTGATATTGATCGATTAGTTGACAGGATTTAATTAATACATTTGTTTACGTTTTATGACGTCCTAATAGTGATTATTTGAGGTCGGGCATAAGTCGTGGCAGCTAATTTTGGCATTATTATTATGTTGTTGATCTGGCTTTTTGATATTAATAAATGGTAATTTAATATGTATACGTTAGATGTTAGCTTTAGGAGGACGACCAGAAATTGAATTTTACTGAAGCTTGCTTTATTGCCATGCAGACAAACTTAACATTTTATACATCCCAATATATTAATTTAATTCCTGAAGCAAAAAAAGCCATTTCTACTTGTTCAGAACATAAACTTTGTTGTATTTGCATGAAAACTATTTTATTAATTTTTAAATCTTCTTATAAATTTTGTTCGTTATTCTATGTCAAATTTAATTCTTCACTTTTTACTCACTTCTGTTCTAGCCATATAGGAGAGTAGTCATGTCTTATAATTTTTTCATTGTTTCAATGAATTACAAAGTTTAAAAAGCAATAACTCTTTTCTTTATTGGATCCTATAGCATCCAACACTACTCGTATATGCATTGCAATTCAAATGTCAGTCGGACTTGTCATAATGAGGAAAAATTACCTCTCGTGCACAATTCTACAAAACAATCTCCAAACAAACATTTTAATTAAATAGTAGGTAAACCGATATCAATAACATTGATAAAAACTTCCTCTTACAATCAATATTGTTTCAATATACCTAATTAAATGTTTTTACGTGTATTTCCAGTTGCGCTCCCTATATTCGGCGTGCCGCTGCAACAATCAGTGGAGCGCTCTCGTTGCCATGACGACACCGGCCTGCCGCTCGTCGTTAGAGACAGCATTGACTATTTACAGGTAACTAGCCTAAGCCCAAATAAAATAATTAAATATGTTTATCTAATTTCTGACGAAGTACCTCTTCTTTTATGGTCTCCCCGCTTTGCGAGAAGAGAACCCGAATTAGCCGAGACAACAGTTGATAGATGTAATCGTAGCGTGTTAAATTTTCTTTTGTAGAACATAATGAAAAATTAATGAAAAAATTGCCTTCGATAACTTATTAGGTACATAATATTTGCTAATTTCCAATAGTACCCAAAGGTTATTCCTATAAAATAGAAATCCTCTGCCTGTAAATTCTAATTTTATTTTGCATTGTTTTTTTTTACTCTCAAACCTACAATATATTTCCAGGCCCACGGATTGAAATCGAAAGACATATACCGCACCGAGCCGGATAAGATAAAGCTGCAACAACTCAGGAAGCTGTTCACTGACCGCGGACCCACCTTCCCGTATCACTGGGATGTTCCCGTCGCTTGCTCTATGCTCAAAGCGTTTATCAGGTATTCATTTAATTAAATAATTTATTTTAAAGAAAACTTTTTAAACAAGAGCTTTTAAGATCCTGAATATCATGTGTCGGTAGAGTGCTAGTCAAGACAAGTAAAATGAGCACAAACACGACAGGTTTACTAAACACAGGAGTAAAAGCAAAGATTATTCGTAATTAACTGTTGGCATCGTAAAAATACAGGGTGATGATTTTTGTCGATTTTGTTAGTTCGATTTTCAGATAAACCAAACAATTCACGAAAAATCTGTGAATGCAGTATTATTAAACATCAAAAATAAAATGATGTTTCGTTTCAGCAAAACATCCTATCTCTAATATTTAAGGCACTTCCCGTTCATGTCGCATAGTTTTGGGACACCCTGTATACTTAAATTAACTTCTCTTTACAGCGAACTCCCAGAATCGATACTGACTCAAGAACTCCACGGTCAGTTCGAGCAAGCCACAGCGATGGCCGAGCCGCAGAGAGAAGCCACAATGACGAGCCTCGTCAATAAACTTCCCAATTGCAATCACAATCTCGTCGCTTGGCTTATGAGGCATTTCCAACATGTGGTTGCTAATGAACAGGTATGGAATAGATAAGATTTTTTGAGTATGAAGAAATCCGCTTATTTAGAGATATGTGGCACTCTTTCCTTACCTAGCGGTGTGATGGTAACCACTGATCATCAGATGAATCGTCCTGTCTTTATGAGCAATAAAACATCGAGATAAACCACTTTTGCTTCTTTTAGTATACTAAAAAATATCAAATTTCATTCTAAGTTTTATTTTTTAGTTCTTAAAATTAAACACAAATTCAGATTTTTTTCAAGCTTCATAAAAGCCATCATGTACTCCAAAACTAAGAATAAAAAAAAAACTTGAGGGGTGTGAGAACGAAGTTCCTTTCGATTAAAAGATATCTTATATTTTTTTCCTAACATAACGCGCGATAAGGAACGTGTTTTAAAAGATTTTGATCACAGCGCCATCTAGCGATAATCATCTAAAACAAAATAGTGTCGTGGCAACTTTTCGTAAGCTTTTTTTCCGTCTAGCCCCCTTTCGATAACGCGCGATAAGGAACTTCGTTCCAAAAATATTTTCAAAGTTCACTAAATTGTAATATTTATTAACAGGTGAATCAAGCTAACGTTCAAACTATAATGTCAGCGATGGGTGCAGCACTCAACATGTCTCTCAATTTACTCACATACCTCATCGCGAAGGCTGAGAAACTGTTCCCTAATGTGCGACTTACCAAGTAAGTGTATATATTCTTTGTAAATTAAATGACAGCTTTTGCCAAAAGCTTTTAGCTCCAGCATATTATTGACAAAATTCCAAATTTGGCAGCATGATATTGTCAAGTCTTTGTTAAAACAAATGTCTTATTAATATTAATATTTGGCATAACTATATCGCTATAGGTCATGTTTTTTTTTCAAATTACTTTTTGGATTCTGCGTCTTATGAGCTTGTAAAAATTATCAGCAGATTTTAACAACTGAATTGAAAGCGCTAAAGACGATGATTTTAACGAAGAGCCACTAACGCCATCTACAAGCGTATCAATCTATAAAACAAAAACAGCTTTAACAACTGTACGATCATTTATAGAGTAATGTAACAACATAAAAGAAAATGTATTTCTTTGTCATTGAAAATCAAATCGAATTTAGAAACTGTGAATTGTTTAAAACAAAAGAAAATCACACACCTTTTCGTGTTTCTCTGGGACTTATCAAGGTTCGACTGTAATTGAAATCGTTTTCGTTCGTTAACGCTTTCTAAAGATTATAACTCCTATAAATTTTACAACCATGTATGTTTCTGTACCAACCCATTACTGCCCACTGTTGGGCTCAGGTCTCCTCAGAAGAGGGATTAGGCATAGTCCACCACGCTTGCCCAGTGCGGATTGGGGACTTCACATATCTTCAAAGGATTTTTAGAACCCTTTTCCGACATGCAGGTTTCTTCACGATGTTTTCCTTCACCGTTTTTAGCCTTTTTAGATTTAGAGGTACAAGCCGGATTTGAACCCGCGACCTCCCGTACGAAAGGTTGCGCTTCGACCACTCGGCAACCACGACTAACTAACCATGTATGTTAATTAATATTACATCTCCTCCAGATACGTCCCTCCCCTACAATCATTGCCTGCTGACTTCCCCGAGTCCGCCGTAGAGATGAGCGCTGAACTTCGCAAACAAGAGTCTCTCCTCAGTCAGATCCACGCCGAGATGCACGCCGGGTTCATCACGGCGTCCAGGGACCAACAGCTGTGGGAGGCGCAACGGATTGTCACGCAACTTAAGGTATTAACGAATTGATTAGTACTGCCAATGTTATTTGGATCTTAGAACAGAAGAACGTTATGTATGCGGTATTTTTGTAGTAGCAACATTATAAAATTTCTTAATTTCCGAAGTAAAGAAAAATTCGTGACAATTCTATGCTCTGACGAGGATTTTTTGGAACGAAGTTCCTTATCGCGCGTTATCGAAAGGGGGCTAGACGGAAATTCTTATGAAAAAGTTGTCACGACACTTTTTTTGTTTTAGATGATTATCGCTAGATGGCGCTGTAATTAAAATGTTTTAAAACAATTCCTTATTTTGTTTTATATGATTAATGCTAGATGGCGCTGTGATCAAAATATTTTGTTTAAGTTATAATAATTAGTTAGTTTAAAACGTCTCTCTCTCTCTCTCTCTCTCTCTCTTATGAAAAAATAAAATTTTATTACAATTCCCTCACTAATTAATCGAAAGGAACTTCGTTTTATCCGCGTGTCCCTTGACACCTCTCATGTTTTTTAACTTTAAGGTAATGAATACCTTTTTGGTGTAGCAAAGTGATATAGCATAAAAAAAATGTGTTGACATAAGATGCAAGTCTTTGAGAGAATGACAAAATTAGTAATAAGCAAATTTATTTATCATATTTGTCGCTTATTGCATTTGCATCGTTCCGAAACACCCTGTATATTTCGGCATAAAGATTGCCAAATCTACACTGTGAGGTTAGAACCGGATTTTGAATCAAAATTTTTGTGAATGAAACCCTTAAAATTAAGGAACTCTTCTCAAACGCTAGTGTACATTTTTCTAAAGACTAAAACAACGGCAAAACATTTTAATGCAATATCACTTTAAATATAGTTATATCAATTTTGTAATCACAATTTTGTTTAGATAGTCGATATGGAGCGTTGATAACGACATTACTCAGCCGCGTCGAGTACAGGTTGTGATTGTAAATGTACGATATGACCTTTTTATATGCGTTGCCAAATAAATATATTATATGAAACTTATCGTATTTGATGTTGGGAGTTGACTTTGAAATTGTATGAGCGAATGTTAAAAAGTTTGTGAGAATTTCATCGTATACCTACGATATCTCGACTTTTAGTAATAACACAATATAAAGAAAGTTATTCAATACGGAACTTTAATTTTTACTTTACAATGGAATAATATTATATTATAATAGGGTGTTTATCGAGAATATCTCGAAAACGACCGAAAATAATACTTATAATGACGGAACAAAAAAGTTCGTTTACTGATACCGTTTTATTTGTGACCCATTATCACAAAATCTCAATAACACTAATTTAACTATGTTTTATAGATTGCTCTTCTTACACTCTTTAGATCTCATTAACATCTGATGCAAAGTCAATCATGCAAACTTTAAACATCAGAAATAAGCAACCATTTCCTGTTACAGCGTAAACTTCGTTCAGTACAAAAATCAACGGAACCTAACGTAGTACCAACACAACAATCTTCCATCGAAGAGAAACAACCGGAAGAGGAAGTAGCGCGTGGTATCTCACAACCTAATGACGTCACACCACAAGAAACTGAAAAATCAATCGACGCTTTCGACGTTAAAGAATCTCCTCTAACACAAGACCCGACTTTCGAAGCAGAATTTGAAGACAACTTTGATTTCAAACCAGAAAAACAAACGCCTAAAGTAGAAACGCCAACAGAACCAGTACAAGAAAAGCCGAAACTAACAGAAAAAGAAATAAAAATGTTAAGACTGGAACTAGAAAACGCAGAATATCTACAACTAAAGTCATTATTACAAGCGAAAATCAATTCAGAACAATTTGAAATCGTTAAACTGCGAAGCCATGTTGCCCTGAAAAATAAACAAGAAGGAAATCAAAACAAAGATGTCAAAGAAAATATAACTGACGAACAAGAATTAAAACAAAGACTGATCAAAGAAAATGCACTTTTAGAGCAAAAAAGACTGAATCTTATAAATCAGATATTCCAAGAGAGGGTTGCGTGTATCCAGCTCAAAATCGAGTTGGCCATGAAAGAAATATTGTCGAAATCGTAATTGTTGAGTCTCAAACTAGGATAAGCTTATTTATGTTGTAACTATGCATTTTATTCCATGTATTATAAAATAAACACTGTTAATAATCATTTTGTTTTATTTGAGTGAACATTACGATCAAAGTAGGTACATTTTAATCTACTTTTTATAAGCCTTTATCAATAATCTGATAACTTGACAACGAGGAAGAATGGTTGACTATTGGATATGTTGTTTTGTTGAAATCCGCGCATAATCGGGTCGCAACGGAAAACATCGGCCGTCTGGATCCGCCTCTTATAGGTACATTTTTTATGAACTAACGAACTCTCAAGTGAGCCGCAATGAATGTCTAAATGTGCACGCCCCTTTTTACGCATGTGAGTGCGAGCGGGGACCCAAGAAGGTGTCGTGTCTCGCTCAGCACGCCCTTGCGTCAGAGCATCCGGGGGATGGCGGACCGCGCTCCCCGACCTACGCTGGTTCCGACCCAGCGGGGTATTCCGTGGGAGGGTGACACGCGGTCCAGCCATCTTGGCGGGCTTCGGATAGCCCGCCGACCGAGAGAGCCGGTGGCCGTATCGCCGGCGGCTGCCGGTTCGGCGTCCGGGGGCGGCGTGACGGAAAAGTGTGCCGAGAGCGTTACGCGTCGCGCAGTCCCACAAAACCCCGTGCTGGGTTCTGGCCTCAGCCGGAGTTCGGACGCTGAGTGTGAGCGGTTGGAGGTTTTAGTGCGGTTCAACTCCCACATACCCCGCCCCGGGGCGGGCGGGGATCCGGTGATTTCCTCCTACTGAAAAAAAAAAAAAAAAAACGCCCCTTGTTAGTACAGATAAATGAAGTCTTAAAGAATTTTTCGCACATAAACATATGCACAATGGTAAGGTCATTACCGACATTAAATCTAACTTAATTAATATAGGTTTTACCCAAGACTTAAAAATTGTAATTATAGAAACAAATTACGTTGGTGTAAATTAATGCTGGAATATCCAATTACAACATTTCGGGATGCCATCTAAGTTAATTCGTACACAAACAAACTAAAAGGAAAATTAATTGGTAATAAAATTAGCTTCATAATAATTGATGGAAACCACAGTCATGAAATAAATTGCGTCCGTTTATTTTAAATAATATTAATACATTAAACTACTTGTTATTAACAGGAACTATATCCTTATAAACTTTAGTAGGTACGTTTGTATTTTGTTATTTCAATTCCTGTTTCATATTTCGAACACAATGGCGGTCATTTTGGCGCGTAAAAGCAAAGACGGACAAAATGAAAGATTAGGTTTTTAGGTTAGGAGATCAGTTATTCTTGCGGAACCGAAACACAAAATCAGGACCAGACGACGAGGTGTTTATCAAATCACGACTAGAAAGTTTGTCATTTGACTTATTCATCATCATCATCAGCCTATAGACGTCCACTGCTGGACATAGGCCTCCCCCAAACTCCGCCACATCGACAGGTCCTGCGTCATCTGCATCCAGTGACCTCCCGCAATCTTGACCAGATCGTCAGTCCATCTTGTGGGGGGTCTGCCAACATTGCGCCTATCGGTTCGTGGCCGCCACTCCAGAACTTTTCGGCCCCACCAGCCATCCGTTCTTCGCACAATGTGTCCTGCCCATTGCCACTTCAAAGATGCAATTCTTCAGGCTATGTCGGATCTCCTCATTTCTGATTTGATCACGCAGAGATGACTTTTATTATTGAATGTTAATTGTGTGTCAAAGTGCTTTCCGATTGTTATGGCACATTTTGGAAAGAAAGAAACGAAGTGAATAATCGTAATATAGTTCTATCAATTCTGAAGAATCCTTCTAGTAGTTTCTATAAAACTACAATTTTACTACCATTGATTTAGCTAAATTGTGTAGAATTAACTATTCCAGAGCTATTTCTAGCAACCTGATTCACAATCAACCCAAAATAATATACTCAAAACTAAATAGAATAGTGATTCAGCGAAAATAAAACTATTTAAAAGAAATAGTCATCATTAAGAATAGTTTATTGTTTTAAGAAAAAACTAGGCAATCGTTTTCAGTGAAAAATGAAGAGTTAACGACTTCCGAATGTGAAATATTGTGGATCTAAGAATTCGACACAGTTCTAAGAAAATGTAATGAATTTTTTTATCGTGGTTTGAGTTCACCAGAAAATTGCAGTGTAGATAATGTAAAATGTAGAAACATTACATTCTGTTATAATAGAAAAGGATGGACTAAAAATACCTATTATGCCATACCAGTTAATCGGAAGCCATACTATGCTACGATATCTGCGACCTTCACCTTTACATCTTGTCATCATTTAAATAGTATCCCACGCATACTTAATGAATTTTGAATAGCCATTTTTTCGCACAAATACATAGATACCTAAATCATTTTATGTCTCTAAAGGACTGTAGACGAGACGAACAAATGTTTTTAAACTCCTTTTTTCTCACGTGAGATTTTGTGAGATAAGATTTTCACCCATCCAACCCTAATTGTCTTACATAATACCTATAGATTCCCACTTTAAATCGATTAGATAATTCTACAAAAAGTTACATAAACGAAACCTCTCTTGTTAGTTATTCAAAACTCCATCAATAATTTTTAATATTCATTGCGTGTTTATTGTTAACGTCCAATATGATTTTAACTTTTTACTTTTGTTTAGAACTTTCTAAAACATTATGTCACTATGATACATATATTCATTTAGTTCGCTATTATATCTAATTTCTAGACTATTGTTCTATTACTAAATAAATGAACAAAAAACTGAACCTAATTAAAATCTTGAGTTACGAAAAACCGTGTAATCTAAACAACTGTTCTCATTTTCTATCAAATTAAACTACAATGTAACCAATTTTTCGTTATTGTACTGATAAAGTCGCTGTAAGAAGTCCAAGAATTTATTAAATTATACATTTCTTCCTGATGGCTATCTTTTAGGTAGGTATAACTTTTTGACACTTAGAAGGGTTGGTAGGTACCCTTACGACTCATAATACTCTTCAAGAACAAAAAACATCCTGTGGGCGAACCTAAATTTCATTAAAATTCGAACATTATCATTGACGACCTCAGGAGGTCAGTAATTCCGTAATCTGAAAACCTACCTACTGCTTATCTCTTCAATCATTGCGTAGTCCTGTTTTATGATAATATCTAACGCATCCTAGATAAAGTTGGGTACTCCATGCAGTAATTAAACGTTTCAATGCATGTACAAAGTAGGACAAGCACACAAGTGTGTCAAACTTACCTACTCTCGACAGTCACCCGGTCATATCCATGTCACAAAGGTCTTTGTGACTCTTTAGTAATTAGGTATTGTATTTTCTTTGCTGTATTTTTTGTGAGTCATATTCGAATAAATTTCCGTCACATTTTTATTTCTGCATTCGTATAATTTTAAACGATATTTAGACTAACCCAACAGGAGATCCAGTTTAATTATTCTACGCTCTATCTCATTATATATCATTACCTATTCTTGTAGGTATTGTAAAGCTGAAGAACACATTTCTATCTGGCGAACACGTCAGTCATTAGGTCTACCTATTATAGATAGCAGTCTGAAAAATATTTGAACCAAAACCTCGATATTTAGTTTTATGTATCGTCTTTAAGTTTTCTTGCTCTGGTCAGCCAAAAATGGAAGTCTATATAGAGACTAAATATGAACATAATACCTTAAACTTAACGGTAATTAAATCATATTTTCTAGAAAGATGAACATTAATTTTCAAACACATTACATAAGTGATTATATCACCATTCATATCTAGTATTTCGATAATTACAAATGATTTCATATCGTAATATACTGATATGATTCTCAGGAAATACCGTTATTAGTGCAACGCTCAATTACAAATATATTTATTTTAGACTAAATATTTATTATCTTCGTTGCTCAATTTGTGTATTAGCAAATGCATTCAGTTATTTAAAAATATCGTGGGAAATGTCAGTTGCTCTATTCATTCACACAATTGAGTAGGTATTTGCAACGTTATACCTATGCTTGTTTTTTTGTATTATGCATGTAGGAACCTAAATGTAAGTTTACATAGGTCCAAGTCCAGTAACAAAAGAAGAACAAAATCTCAAGACTTATACTTAATAATAATTCTTAGAATAAAATACATCTTAAACCTAGATTTGAAGTAATTAAATAAAAAAGTTGTTTGGTAAATAATTAACTTTATAACTTTATAAAGGTACCTGTGTCTCGGCTCAAAAGAAAAGCAAGTGGAAGGTATGATCAGTTGGCATTTCAACATTTACGTGAATCTGAAATACGTCTCTCGAAATTAGAATAACTATCGAACAAACTGGAACATAACAGAAATAGTCAGGGCAGTGACATCAATTTGTACGGCTGCATAGTACACCTACCACAGCGAATTAATTATAAATTCAATTAAAATAATGTGGGCAAATGCAATACGAATGGCGAAACAAAAAGTTTTTAATTAAGCATCAGACTAATATCTGTCTATCAAATAAAACATTTCATTACAAACCACGCGGAAATAGCACTGTCTGAACATTTCACGGTTCCGCTTCAGAAGTAGGTATGTTCACAAGACAGAACGCAATCTACATACAAATCTACCTCGGCGGTGAATCTTATGAATATTTTGAAGTATCAAACTATGACGACATTAAGCCGTTGTTATTGAAATGTTACTAAAACTGTCTCACTGCGAGTAAAAACTAAATCTCTATCTCTAATTTATAAGTCTTACCTCTGTATTGCAATTTTATGTATGACAGAAAATATTAGTCATACGATCATGAGAACACGGTTGTGGAATACCAACAAAAAATACAATTACAGTGCAATAACTTCTCGACAATGGAGATGTTGGGTTGTTGACTGCGAATACGACAAGTTCCAATTTGATAATTCGATCGTGTTAAGAAATGATCGACAACCGAGACAATATTAAATATTTTGTACTGAATTAACTTAACTAAGCTGCTAATACATCTTCATCCTTCCATGGCTATAACCTATAATAATATCTCCACATTATACCTAATATCCATAAATAATCTTTCTAAGAGTGTAATTTTAAAATATGATTTGAATATTTATTTTATTATCACTAATTATGGAAAGTTTAAACAACGGTAATTTTAAGACAACTTTGTTATCTTTCATTTTCGTTTTGGGTTGGAACCCAAAGTTAAGTTAGCAAGCGTAGGTAGCTTCTGGCGAATACGCTAAGTTAAAGTGAAATTCATAACAATTTGTCGCCTAAACATATCTGAAGTTTTGTAACATGGAATCGGAATAGTATTCCAAGACCTGGGAATACGTAGTCATTTGTCTAGATTCAACGATAAATTCACTGAGAATTTTTCCGAGCTTTTAAAGTAGAAGTGATGGGTAAACTCAGAAGATTTTTCACGAGGTTTTAGAATCAAGGCAAACAATCTTACAAAGTTAAGCAGTATCCACATTTTATTCTCAATGTTTGGAGTTAACCGCAATAGGTGTTGTTTCTTTTTTATTTTAGTAAATAATAAGCATCGTGATATCATAACATGATCGTCTCATGTTCCAAGTGAACATTGTTACTAATTAATCATATTTTGTTAATCATATCCTGAGTGACTGATTGGGTAACCAAGGCTTGTAATTATCTTACGGATTAATGTAGTAGTATCTAGTAGGTAAATAATATAAAGATAACTTCTAAATATATCTTAGATCACGTTATACTTAACCAAACACTGAAAAATATATTTTACATTAGGCTGGACAGGAGATATCTCAGCGTATGGAACAGTAACAGTAGCTGATCTATAGACAATAGCTATAACACTAGATAGATGAAATTCAACTCGATAGACCTATAAGGT
The DNA here is from genome assembly GCA_030269945.2 of Trilocha varians. Lineage (NCBI taxonomy): Eukaryota > Metazoa > Arthropoda > Insecta > Lepidoptera > Bombycidae > Trilocha > Trilocha varians. The sequence continues at coordinate 4,581,133 of AP028277.1, read as the reverse complement.
TTTTAATCATCGTTCAACTTTTGAAGCCCATGCTAGATAAGAATCCACACCACACAAAAACCCGCAGGAACTATTTGCGATGAGTGAATAAGACTATGGTGTAATGGTTGTCAATGTATCTAAAAATGTACCAGTTTACTGTAAACTCACGGTCATGCAGTATTTAGTAGCTGAACACATGTAGGCGTGAACGGACCGCCATGGTCGAATGAGCAGAGGCCAAAACACAAATCGCTATGCAAATGGACATGAATGAGATCACCTTATTGTTATTTGTATGGTATTGTAAAACTTGGCTTTTAAATAAAAATGCTAGTTGAGGTCACGGCCGTTTACGCCTTTCCAAAGTATACGAATGGCGTCTAAACAGCCCACATGCTCACTAAGAGCCTATGATCTCATTAAGAAGATACAAATGACATGACTATTTTCAAGATCTAACGTAATACCAAGTTGCTTCCGGGAAGAGGACTAGACGTGTTCTTCTGTTTCGTGGTGCTACTTGTAGGTACTGTATTGACTTTTAACAGTTTTACCAGGATTGAATGAGAGCTCAGAAAGAGCTCGTTTGAGTATTCGGTAGGAAAAAGGGAAAACAGTTATCATGATCTACTACTGGTTTGAAGACTAAGAAGAACCAACACGAGGTGGGCATAGGTACATCCGAGAAATATATATTAGTATTAGTTAATACTTTGTGCACTACAAAATTGTCCACTTAACTAGTCATGGAAAGTAAAAAAAACGCAGACAAGGGCATTTTATAGGACTTATATTAAACAAATATCTTTTCACGTCATCAGAAACAAAATTTTCAACGCGTTTTGTTCTTTTACGTCACGTTTCTTCTTCATTATTTTCTTCGTTTTTCATTTCAATTAGAAGAAACTACAAAAATCATTGTAAAATCACAAAGACAAGTCTAGTATATAGCAAAATATGTAATTTGATGATACTTAATCCTGTTTTTTACCTACATAGCGTTTATATATGATACAGAGGAAGAACGCGATTGTGCCAACAAACCGTAACAAATTTGATCAATGTTGCGGTGTCATACCACACGTTTACTATTTTTTATTGTTTGATAATTTTTGTGGTCTATAGATACCTAGAATAGATCTAGAATAGGTGTACTTAATTGATTTTCTAATTATATTAATCAAAAATTACCCACAGGTAATGTAAAATACAACACACAGACTTTTGTTTAAGATAGTTGCTAGTAGAAATAATAGGTATACTGCACGGTACACATATTTTCATTTTTCTTTTATGCAGTATTCAAAGGAGAGTCAATAGGGATCGAGTTGTATCCAGCATTCGTCATTACAGTTCATATCCTACGCCTATGTCAAAAACAAAATCTGGACTAACGGCTGATTGAACTCGACCCACTATTGAAAGAAATAGTTCAAAAGTATATTATTACTATGCACTAATTCAATAATCTATTTTCAAATTATATTCGACTATGCAAACTGCCTTATTAAGTTCCTTGGTGTGACTCACAATCCTACTTAGGTAACGTATCCTGTTTTATACAAAAGTATGATTTAACCGGTGTCTATCAGTACAATCAACCGTCTCCTTATGAATCATCTCACGTTTAACAGTGGACAAATGCTTGAAGTTTAGGTCATGACCCCACACATCTCCCAATGTACCTATACCTACTTACACAAACCCCTCAAATCAAGACTCCATAGTTTTTTCATATCATGAGTACGCTGTACCAACCCATTACTGCCCACTGTTGGGCTCAGGTCTCCTCAGAAGAGGGATTAGGCGTAGTCCACCACGCTTGCCCAGTGCGGATTGGGGACTTCACATATCTTCCAAGGATTTTTAGAACCCTTTTCCGATATGCAGGTTTCCTCACGATGTTTTCCTTCACCGTTTATAGTCAGTGGTGTAGTGAAAAATTGCACATAAATCTTTTTCATATGAAGATTTAGAGGTACAAGCCGGCCGGATTTGAACCCGCGACCTCCCGTACGGAAGGAAACGCTTCGACCACTCGGCCACCACGACATATCATGAGTACATGCCTTTATTTGAAATTTACATAAAAAGAGAAAAATAACAGTAACTGCATTGTTAGTCATGTTTCTTAGATGACGTCGTTCCATTGTTTGTCTACAGAAGGATCTTCTCGAAGCATTTAAACGTGCTAAAACATTTTACTCACAATTATATTTAATTAAACTAACGGATTCAAACAAATGTTATCTTGTATATAATGCTGAATCCTCCGTATCTCTTAAACAGGAAACACGCATCATTCAACATATAATATATCTACCTAAACAATAATATTGTAGACCTACTCATCTTCAATAGTAACCACAGGTGTCGTAAACTTAACACTTGTCCCATAACTCATTATGCAACTCAAGTTATGAACCTTGTGGTCCGGTAATTTGGTTTTAACATCCAAAGATTGCGCCATATGTCCGACCGAGATTATTGATAGCAAAACACGAAAACCATATATGGCTTTTACAAGGTAAGCTACCCACGTATACAGGTCTAGATCTTTTGACTTTTTGACGAGTGCAGTCAGTACAGGAATTTTATATAGTTTTGCAAATATTATACAATTTAATTTTGCAAGTTTAGCTATGTAGCTATGTACCTACCTACATATTTATCGGAGACTAACTGAAAATGTTATTTTTCCTGTAAAAACATACAGTTATAGGTACTATTATTATAAAATACTAACTAGCTTTATCAGCAAAAGTATGAGAGCTGGCGTCAATTTTTGGGTACCTAGGTTTTAGAGGCAGATTTCAGATGCAATGAGCCGAAAAACAGACATAGTTGTTCCTCAATTGCCTTTACAAATTATATTTTAGCAGACACTAAAATTGTTAATTAATTATTAAATAATAAGATTACATCATATACCATACGTCTTTTAAAATTCACCTCCTCGGTGTTTCCCAAGCGCTATGACTTCTTCAAAAATAATTCAGAATTCTATTTTAAACTCGGGGACAACGTACTAAAGCATCGATAATTTATTATAATAGTTCGTCAGCCTCCACACGAAGAGGATTTAGCGTTATCACGATAAGCAGGCATGAGAGATACAGCTTTGACCTAAGTTTCACCTCAAGTTTAAGATACGTCTATTTAAATTAGGATTTAGCGTCTGGTCAATGAATGCATAACAAATTACAGACTTGCGCAGGGATTATATACTTTTAAATGTTTGAAGATATAGCCTATGCTATTAAACCCTTAACCCTAGTACCTACCAAGGTATAATTTAAAAGGGTTTAATTAAAATCGAGGAAACATTTGAATGTAGGTAGGTTGACACCTAGGCCTCGTCGAGTTGAGAGTTTCGAAATTTGAACGTTAGATATCTAATGTATGTCCAACAGTTAGGCCCGCCGAGTATTTATTTTCTGATCCTATTATAACCACGTTAAATTAACTTTAGGAATTCGCGAAACGACTGTAATAACAAAATACATTAAAATTTTCTATGTCCGATAACAATATTGATCTTGTCAATAAATTTTAATGTAAATTTATGTACCGCAAGCGTTGACGTCATCGGTAAACGAAAAAATACTTAGCAACAACAATCGTACAATGTTATCGTGGATAATATGAATCTAAAATATTTAATAGATGTATTCTACTGTATGTTTGGCGCATGGAAATCCGGTTGCATCAGTAAGTAGTCAAACAATTTTCGTTCTAACGGTCGATTGACCGATTCGAATGGGTGAAATACTTCAAGACACAAACAATAATCAGCCTTATTTCAAAACGCGAAGAACTATATTAACTAAAAATAAAGTCGAACACGTGTAAAGAATCTTCCCAGTGTTGTGCAGTCTGTTCAGTCACAAACTATGAGTTAGTTGAATATTAGAATTGTAAATAACAATTAAAATGAGTAGTGATTACTATTACGGTCAATAATCAATGTTATTAAAATCTATATTTCTGAGAAAATAATTGAGTTAATGAGGTATTTATGTGCATTTGTTGCGGTAAGTGGGGTCTATCTATCGCGTTTGGGAGGTTTGTTTTGAATATTTCATTATGTAACGAGTCGGTCGTGCGAACGGCAGCAACCGCGGCGCGCTTTCACTCGGTACGCTATTAATTACGTACCTACACGATTGTTCAGTCAGTGTTATATTTACTCAACTGTTTCGACTGAAAGATAAAGAAATAGCTAAAGTGCCGAGCCGCACGACGCCCGTATCTTATCGCGTACACTCTATTGATCACTCGCTACATTTCGCGAACGGACGCCTTGTACGTACGCCCGGTCCACCTTTATTGTCCAATTTACTGTGAAGACGTGTGTTCTGTTATAGACGCGAACCAACCGGTGAAGTCATAATGTGTATCGTACTAAAATAGAAATACGGTGTTAACAGGAAAATAATTGATTGTAGTGTGTTGCGGGTTTAATCAAGTATTATAATGGCGGCTAAATCGCCAACAGTGAGCCTGAAGTTTCGCGAGGTGATAGGTGTGGAGCAGTTCAGTCAGCGACGCGAAGTGTTTGACAAACCCGACACGGATTACGTGCCGCTGCCGTCGCCCACGACGCCTTTGCCTGCCTACAAAGAAGTGGAACCGATCATCACCTCCAACCACGGGAAAACAACAGCAAACTTTAAACGAAACGGACCAGGCTACTCCAGCATGCGTGAATCAAAAACTGACGAACGGAACTACGATTTCCGACCTCGGAAATACTCAGACAACTTTACATCAGAATTAAACCAAAGCGACGATGTGGACTACAGGCATTCGATGACGGAAAGAACGAGGCGTTTATCGAAAATGCGTAAAGATTTTATGTCGTCGAACTTACACGACCCGAGCACAAGTCCTCTGTACCGAGGTGGTGCACGCGCATCAATGCCGGCAAGTAGCACATCGCCCATTAAATATAAAATAGAGAGTCCTAATTTATACAAATTCCCCTTCGCCGAACCTTATTTAACGCCAACTCCTGTACGAAAAATAAGAGTAGATTTAGATTCCAGTGAAACAAATGGTGAACATCATGACACCATAGATACAACTGAAAATATTGTGTCAAACAATCATTCCCCTAGTAAGGTAGACCATCAGAAGATATTTGAAGATTTAGTAAAACGATACTCGCCACAACGTAAGCCTGTTGACTGGAAAATACCGCCTACCAGGCCTAGAGTGATTGGGTCAGTCCCCAAATCAACATCAAGTGGCGCAGAAAGTGTCGATAGTGTTGAAAAAACAAATAATGAGAAACCAGACAAGTCTGAAGATGATGATGTTTTTGATAAGAAAGAACCGATAGTTGAAGAAGTAACCGATACAGTAGTAAATGGAACCATAGAAAACAAAACAGAACCTGTCGTTGTTGAAAATGGACCACAAACTTTAAAAATTACAAACGATGATGACGGAAAGATATCTGAATCTGAATTGGAAGAGAAAAACGATCAAGTTCCTGAGCTCTCATCATTGCAACGACAACTAAGCCACGATAGGAAACCTCATGAAATTATAGACTTATCCATTCCAAAACTAATAGAGAAGATGACGGCGGAAGGCGAAGACTTAGAAAATAATAAGAAAGGTCCTAAAAAATTAAAAAGAAAGAGAAGTTTCTTAGATAAGTTACTGGGCCGTAATAAAAATAAATGAAATAATTGGTACTACAATTGCATTGATGCAGATTTGCCAAAGATAATATTCAAGGTTGTTTACGAACATGACGTCAGTGTTTATAATCTTTAGATAAATAAAACACCGAGTACCAATAATATTAATTTAAATTACTATAAAGACTAGAGACATTTTTATAGATTATCGACATAAAATAATTAAGGCCAGTCTTCCTCTGTTTTTATCTTAATGCACTGGTTGGTTGGGTTATCACGAGCGATAAAACAAAGTGCCATGTGACATACCATATCTGCCAAATTCTACTAAAGTCGACTCGGTAACAAAGTAATCGTATAAAAATTCAAATTTTATGTTCTTGTTCTCGTGAGCTCTATTCTTATATAACGAATTTTTCAAACAGTTTTATTTAATTTTTATCGACTGTATTTAGGTTTAAGCTGCCTTCGATATTAGCTGTATTATATTTTCTAAGATTATTGAATGACTTGGTCATTTTAGTTTTACTATTTTCGTAAGGTAAATTATTACAAAACTATGTTTTATTACAAAGTAAAGTTGTTAATTCAAATGAACTAGACGAATAAAATTGCTGTAATAATACAGAATTTTTCCTTTAACTTGCTACTTATATGCATTATTTTCCTGTTTATGGCGTATAACTCATATTATTAGATGAAACATCGTTATGAAAACATATTTTATAAAATACAAGTTTTATTTTATGAAATATATTTTGTTCCATGAATATTTTATTTTATTTCATCGCTGTACAAATAAAATGCCAAATTACACAACCATGACACAAAGTAGGTAACGTTTTATCTACAGATAAATTAAAACACATCGTTTTGTATCATATAAATTTTCCTATATCGCTGACTATCGCAGTAGATAATGAAATTAAATTTGTACATAATTCATATTTGTTTATTTCTTCAAAATAAGTTTTAAGTTTGTCCGGACTTTTGCAAAAGATCACAGACGAGCGTAGGGAAACTCGAGAGAATAAAGAGAAATGTCTTCCAAAAGATAAGTCAGACTTTATGGTTCGCATATTTAGCTGAAAACACCAATTATTTAGAATTCCTATACCTTTTGATTTGAATAAAATTGCAGTGTTCATAACAATGTAAAAACAAGTAATTTGACGTAATATCCCTACAATCTACATTTATTATTTCGTTGGTATCCGGTAGCACCAAGAATAGTGCGGATATCAATTTCATTAGGTTTTTTTGTGACCGACGCCGAGGACAGAGTAATTAAAATTAAATGTTCCAAAAATGAATCAGCTGCAGAACATTACCTACGAATTTTAAACTAGACAATGCACCTCAGACACTTTCTTAACAAAACACATGAAAATTGTAGATAACATTTAATGAATAGGCAGGCATATAATAATATTCATAACGGTTCAATCGTATATTGGCCAAGGACAGAGCGATTAGTAATGATTTACACGGCATCGTAAGATCCAGTAGGTACATTACAAAACATAATACGTATATACTCACGTATAAATATTATTGCCCTAGTAAACAGACAAGATTAATTTATTATTAGTTGCTACTCTCGTGAAGGTTTTATAGATTTTGAATTACTCCTTTCTTACAATAAATTATAAGAGTATAGGGGGCAATTATACTATGTTTATGTATGTAAAGATCTAGATTCCTAGTAGATATTTAGAAAAATAGAGGCTCAAATGAACGATGGTAAAAACTTACCATCAATGGGCCGTAGGCTCGGTTATCGATAATGCGATTAGAAAAGGATTAAGTATTACAAAATAAATGTTGAAAAAATATAGTTTTTTAAACTATTTAAAGAAAACTTAAATGTTAAATATGTAGGTATTCATCCATAAGTTCTGAGGTATTATCATACAAGGAAGTGTGCTACATTACCTTTGTACCTACCTTAAATTATAATTTGTAGACGGCAATCAGCAAATGACTAATAACCTTAATAAATAAAAACTAAATAGGTGCCTGTTACTATTGGTACTGAAATTAGAAATCAGATTTCTGCAAAATTCTCCTTTACCTACTTATGGCCACCCGAGTCATCAAAATATAATATAATATCAGGTTGATTGCGGAAGAAGTTATGTATTCTAAACGACAGAAGAAGAGTTGAAAAAAAGTAAACGATAATTTAATTAAATTACAGTAAGTCTGCGGATGAAACATTTAGACTTAGGTAATAATATAGATTCATACTAAAACCTGTACCGGACCGGTAGAAATAGATGACATTTCAAAACAATTTGTCCGTGAGTAATAAGTTTCGTTATGAATGTTATTCGTAGTAAAACAAAAGCAATTTCTTATGCAAAGCGATTGGTCTCCGAATTGGAGCAAAGCCGTAAAGACAATGGATTCGTATGAACAGTTTGCAAGTTAACATACGCGTTTATAATAATGACAATAACTACAATGATACATTTAAATATTACAACGTTGTTTTAATTTCGCAGTCTGAGTCTTTCGCGTGTTAACCTTCATTATGTAGGTGCAATTCATTTTATGCTTGCAAAAATAACGAAGGTCACGATTAACTTATTATAATAATAAAATTTAATTCTTATTATACATTCGTAAGAATCGGTAGTTATGTTTTAAGATTTTGTCGTTGTTACCTTGTTGAATCAACGTTTATAACACATTGTCATGCATTTTTTTGGTGAACCAACTTACCGAAAATCGCCGGATTTCCACATGCCTCGCGTGGAAGTATGGTAAGATGTGTAGGAGTCGAACTGCACGAAACCTACTTCTACTCTGCGTCTGAACCCCGGGATTATAAGGGGTGGCTCGACGTGTTTCGCACTACGACATTCTTTACTATCGCACTTTCTATAACTCATAAGTTTACTACAGGAAGAATTTTCACAAGACCAACCTTCTTTTTTACAGCTCTACGACAAAGTGTAGAACAGACCATGATGGGGGCGAAATTAGCATTTCCTTGCCTCGTTACTAGCCTACCTACTTCTATAGATATGCTAATTTAAAGTTGTAATTTTACATTTTTAATGTCCGCAACTCGAAAGAATAAAGTAACTCCAACAAAACTTGATTCTCTGTAATACCAGTTGGTGTTACAACAGTAGATCGATACTAAATTATGGTACTTAAGAGGCACCTGTGGGTCAGTAAAGGTATCTAGACTACATAATATACATAGAACCAAATATCTAAGGTGATAAAACATTATTCATCCGAGTACCAACGTAAAAAAACTGAGAATAATTCTAGTTATTACTTATTTTCATTTTCAAACTTTTAGTACCTTCATTTTGATACAATACAAATATTGTTGTAGAAATTTGGCGGCAAACTTATAACTCTGACAGAAAAATAAAAACCCCTGATAAAATTCTATGAATTTTCACCGATGATGAAATTTGCTGGTACTAAATTTAAATTTTGAATTTGGTACCTTAGTTGTTTAACTATTCATGTTACTCAATTTGTTATAATTAATCTAATAAAAAACGCACATTGCACAAGAATACAAAAGATAGCCAACATAATATTTATAAGGAATTACAATGATTAACAATTTAACATAGCCAAAAAAAATAGTTTAAGTTAAACAAAACCATATTTATATATTTTTAAAACATAAAAATTTCACAAAACATTAAATATAATTTAATTTAAAATAAATACAACAAAAACAGGACAAAATTTGGAATGTTTAGGAACTTCTACAAATTCTTTTAATAATTATTTATTCTTAAAATCAGGATCTATTTCTTGAACAGCCTTTTCTAGGGCAAATAAATGGTCGTCATAAGCATGAGGTGCCAGCTTCCTCATAGATTCAGCTAGATTGTACACATATTCTTTGTTAGAACCACTTGGACCTGCTGACGATATTACTTGCTTTGCTATCTCCTGTATAGAGGCAGGACCTAAAATTGATATTAAAATATAAAGTAATTTTCTACTGTAAATAAATATTAAATTGTGATAAAACTTAAGAGAATAAGATATAAAAGTGATAAGAACACTATAAAGGATTATTCTAGAAGTATTAAGCTCCTGGAAGTACCTTCAATATTTAAGAGCTGAAAGAGATTAATGTGCTAGCTTAATCATTGTATCCTAGTATTAAAGTAAGTAAGACTTTTTTCATCAAATTTGGTTTAATATTTTTCCTACTGCTAATGACTGAAAAAAAGAACTGAAATTAGGTGGAATGATTAGAATTTAGAACACTACTAAGTGTTTGTTTTAAATTTAGTTTCAATTCTCACCAGCATAAGATTCATTTTCCTCCACGGCTACATACAATGTTAATTGAAATGGCAAAAATTCTGAAGAACTTGGATGGAATGTCACAGTTTTCTTGGAATACCCGTTCTTTTCTCTATAATCTAGATGTTTTGTTACTTCTTCTACATCTTCAGCCCTTATTTTGTAAGCTACCCCCCAAACTGTGCTGTTTGGATCATCACTGGGTATTAAGGTTACCACTCTTCCTGGCTGGAAAAAGAAAAAAAAATACATTTATTAAGCAATCTCAGAAAAAAGACAAACCTTATAAATTGTCAAGAGGTTATATGGCAAGTATATCTATGATCTGTAAACTTTTTATTTTTTTATTTACAATAGTAAATAGTTGGTTAGCTTATTTATTTATTTACAATAGTAAATAAATAAATAAGCTAACCATCAATGCAGTTACAGTAATAACATTCATAATAACAATATTTTGTAAAGATAAATGAGAAACAGTTATTGTTCTTTACATTAGGTAGTTAGCATCTTGTTACATACATATTTAATAATTAAAAAAACTCTTCACAAATGGAATAGCATTCAAATTTGAGTGCATGAATCAGTGATAATTTGGTGGACTTTTAGTTTACAATCTTTAGTAAAATAAAGGAGTAATAGTAAACAGTAATGTAATTTCTTATATTTTTAAAGACGAATAAAAATTTTTAACCTAAAAAAAGTAGCCAATGTTATTAAAACTTACAATCAAGTGAGCCAACCTAACTTGTTTTCATGGCAAATTAATTACATACTTTCTCTGGTACGCCTCTGTGATCAATACTATGCTGATAAAATCTTTTTAGGTAGCCTTTTATGTGTCCAACCATTTTACTTTCATACTTGAAATCCACTTTCCAAACAAGAGAACCGTACCCAAAAATCCACATATTTGTGAACTGAAACTTAAGACCACAATTTGCTACTGAACTAAAAAATAAAATTAATTCGAAAAGTAAACCTTATCAGTTAATTCGTTAAACATTATTCTTGTGATAGGTATTTTGCATGGATAAGGAAATAAATAAATTAATGTTTATAAAAAGAATGAAAATGGAATTGAATGAAAATGATTATTTCTAATGTCAATTGTCAAATTTGTGAAATTCAAATAGTGAAGTCAAAACTAAATGATACTTGAAAATCGATTTCCATTAAACAACTTAATAATAGTTAATATGTTTATAGCACAGTGAGGAACACGACTTAAAATATTTACATAAATATTTACTTTCATGAATTGAGTATTTACAAAGGCTTTTTTTTATTTTTAACTAAGTGTGCGATTTTTATCTATTCGCACATCCCTAGTTACTGTTGTTGTGACGTCACAACCGTTTTTATAGAATGATTTGAATTTGTTTGATTGTTTTTTTTTCAGTTGGAGGAGATCGCCGAATTGTATGTGGGAGATGAACCACACTAAAATCTCCAACCGCTCACACTCAGCGTCCAAACCCTGGCTGAGGCCAGAACCCAGCACGGGGTTATGCGCGACGCGTTACGCATTGTGGCATTCTGTCCCATCGCATCGCCCCCGGATGCCGCGTGTCACCACGGAATAGTCAAAACCAGCGTGGATCGGAGAGCGCAACCTTCCATCTCCAGGTTGCTCTCATGCAAAGGGCGTGCTGAGCGAATTGTGTGATAGGTGGAATTGAAGAGCCTATGGCCCACGCTCGAGTATGGCTCACTAGATTGTAAGTGACAATCGTCATTAATGGAAGTTGACCTCAGTAAGAGGGTAATATTAGGATAAGTACTTGGTAAATCTTCATATGAAATATTCGTACTGCTGGATATGCTGGAGATTACGTTTTAACACAAATAATCACTTCATCAAGTATTGTATTCAATCATAATTCATAACTTTCACACCGTTTTTGTAAAGTTATAGGTGATATTGTAAGATAAGTCGTGAATATCAAAAACGTTTTTGCGATTTCCCAATAATCCACATTTTTGAGTTAGGTTAGTTTATTATTAAGCGTGCGATGTATTTGTGTAAGTAAATCAAGGTTAAGAATTCGATTAACTTGAATCTCTTCGAATTTTGATCCTTAATTTCTCTCATGACACAACTAAGCCAAACTATTTCCGTCAAAAACAGCAATAGAGAGGAACAACACAAGAAAAAAATTCTATTCAATAATTAAATTTATTTCACTTTTATCTACATTTCGATACATTTTAAATTAAATTCGAGGAAATAACGTAACACAAGATAGAGTAATACGGGTAATGATTTTGTTAACACTACTTCCTTCAAAAGTGTGAGTGCTTATATTAATTAATTCAGTCCAGTGGCGTTTGGCTTCAGAAATATAATTATTGAATAGAATTACATCTCTCATCAAATGTCCCGACTTGCACAGAAGCTCTGTGATGATATAGTGCAATCAGCAATTTTTCCATCAACACCCGCTCGACTGAAACTTAGTAAAGTTACCTATCAAAGCTCCAACAAAGGTAATGAAAAAACGTATAGATCTGTAACTTTAGAGAAAAAGAGAATAGCTAACAAACCCACACGCGTTGAAAGTACTAGAAGGAAATTTGACCGAAAAGTTCTAAAGAAGGTACTGGTAGATATTGCAGTTAACACTCTTTTGAGTGGACCATTGAGGTGCGACAACGAATGTGTGACCCAGATTCGCAAACGCGGAGAATGTTCCGATTGTAAGTGTTCAAAAAAACGTGTAAACAAGAAATGTATTGGACAAGAAACCCAAACACGAAAAAGTCACATGCACCTGGACAAAGCCTGTGCGAAAAGCTTCGAAACTATGGATTGCGGAGTACAAATTCAAAATAAATGCAATGAACAGTTTAATCTTAACAAAAGTAAAAATAGGGTTGAGATACCCATAGAAGTACCAAAACAATATTATGTACCACAGAACAGTAAAAAAAAGGAATCGATCAATTGCTATTGGGAGGCTTCAGTTAATAAGCCATTCAGGAATATCTATAATTACAACGTTACTAAACGTTGGGCTCTATCCCGATTTCCAATCCGAGGCCCAGACTTTTAATTAAAATCTACAATAAGTAGAATTAGGTAGAAATTATTGGAATGTAAAACCCTTCAAATAGAGTAAATAAAGTAAACAACCTAAAATTAATGGTCATTGGTCAGTGATTAAAAAGAGCGCGGACAGTCTGAACTTTGTAGTCTCAATTAATTTTTTTGTAATAAAATATTTATTTATCAATTTACACTTTTATTTTAGTAGGTAGTCAATTTGTTATTTAATGCCAATTTTGATAAGCAGACACTTCTGATTCTTGTAAAGTAATCTCATGTCTCCAGTTTGATTTTTATTCATGAAAACTCATCTTCCCATTTTTCTAGAAGCAGTATATAAGGTCGCTTAATTTCTAACCCGCAAATGGTGTCGTGTTTCGTCTATTGTCCATGGTAGTCAGGTGAAGACCATAGCTACCCATTGCTAAGCTTAGGTCTCCTCAGCAGGGTGATCAGGCATAGTCCACGATCTAATTAGTTATAGGCATATTTCACATTTATTTACGATGATATGACCACAAATCGATCGACCAATATGTAGGTTTTTTAACGATGTTTTCCTTCACAGTTTTTAGCCAATGCTGTTGTGATAAATTGCACATAAAAAAACTTTTACAAATTAAGATTTAGGCTGCGTTTCCACCAGAGATGTGCGAGGATGCCTAGCGAGGGATGTGTTTGTAAAGAACCAATAGGATCGCTTCATTTACCTTGCCTCGGTCAGCACAGCTCTGGTAGAAACGGCACTGCGAAGCTAGATTTTTGCGCATACAAAACAAGCGCGGGATGTGTACGAGGGAAGTGTGCGAGGAATGTGTGTTGAGAAAGATGTGTTGCGAGGTTTGCGCGTACTGTACCAGCCAGTCCATAGACGGAGTTTGTTGGAAATAGAAGTGCGCAAAATAGATAATAATATGGATAATTGGAAAAAGAAAATACTTTTATATTTATCCTCGTAGGCACATTATCATCGCACAGCTTTGGTGGAAACACCCACACATTTTCACAGCACAGCTAGACATCCTCGCACGACACATTTCCATCGCACATCTCTGGTGGAAACGCAGCCTTAGAGTTGCAGAGCGAAAGGCAAGCGTTTCAACCACTCGGCCACCGCGACTTTCTTTAGAATGTAATATATAAAGATACTGATTTGCAAAAAATGGATTTTTGGATAAATTGAGGTCCTCCTACCCAAAGTTATGTTCCGGGGGCGGCGCGACGGGAGAGTGCGGCATATCCCTTGCGAGGTTCTGGCCTCAATCGGGGTTCGGACGCTGAGTGTGAGCGGTTAGCAGTTTTAGTGACGTTCAACTCCCACATATTCCACTCGAAGGCGGGTGGGAATCGAACGATTTTCTCCAACTCAAAAAAACAGTCTCTCACCGCGAGACCGCCACCTGTCGTATAACATTAAAAACTCTTCTAAACTGAAGTCTTGGAGCGTAGATAGTGGAGAACCGTAGCGGTGGCTCGAGATTGGATATAATCGGGTGCATCTAGTTTCAAATTTTCGACAATAGATGGCGGTAAAAGTCAGTTTCTTGAATGAAATTTTAGATTAATGCGGTTTTGTACTTTTTTTAAATACCTGTTCAGAATTTTTGAGCTTCAAAAAAGCGGTATGTAGTACTTTTATATATTTCTAAATCTATTGTATCAAAGTTCATAACAAGACTTTTTACATTCTTTTATTACATTTTACAGCGCCATTTAACGGATCAAATATATTATGAAACTTGCTAACGAAAAAGATAAGATAATGTAAAGAAAAGATCTTTACATTATTTACGTTTAACTTATTCTAAGTATAGAAATTAGATATTTTGACCTTTAAAAAAAATTAATAGTAATTAAAAATGTTATCAAAAGTTTAAAGGCCATATGAGTGAGGAATGGGCCTTAGATTTATCTGTATAGGCAGGAATCAGTAAAATATTTACTTTTGAAAAAAAACTTTTATTCAGTCCAAACTACAGCATAGCTTTATGCAACTGGATTATGCTTAAAACAAAAACATATTGTAGATAAATTACATTTATAAGTTCATTAATTTAATGACAATCCTAGGATGTAATTAGATATGTTGTATATAAGCAGCTGTAACAATGTTAAACATAATTTTAAATAAGGTCTTTATATCCTAATCACAATATCGCAGAATATTTTAGAGTTAAACACATTTGACATTTTTCTTTTGTTAATTTATTGAAAAGTAATTTTGTGACAGGAAATCAGGCACCAGTGTCTGTTACGGCCAATTTATGCCTTTGACGTAACGTCTAGTGCATACACTAGAGCAGTTTGTGTGTTGATGTCCATCCCGTGCTCCTAGCAAACAGAAATATCTTGTCAAATGTGTGCAACTTATTAACAAACATACTTATAAATAAGTTCATATTCAATCAGCCACAGCACATGGGTCCACTCGAAATAATAGCAAGCAGTTTCACAAATGGGTCACAATGTAAAATTACACTTGTTAGGTTTTAAAACAGTGTTTTAAATGAGCAAGCAAATACATTATTTTAATTTCATCTAATAAGCCAATACAATAATTAATATTTTTCTAATACTGCCACTAACTTATAAGAATCTTTCATAGGAACTAAATAATGCCTTAAAACATGCAAAATAATTTTTGAGCAAAAACTGTGCACCAATTTTCATAAGCAGTGCTTTTATACAAACCATGAAAATTCACTGCTGAACATAGATCTTTCTACATGTAGAATAATGACAGCAGCTTGCATCCAGTAGGTTACAACCACTTTGATTATGCTACTACTCCTCATTATTGGGTATACAAATCCTGATACGTAGCCTAAACATAGTCAAGACTTGTATTATTTAGTAAGTTTCATCCCTGTGACAGTGTTAGCACTGTTCTTCATAATTGTATCACAATTCATACAAGAGTAATTTTAAATTGGACACATTTTGTTTTGTCAAACTACTTAAATATTAGGTTCAGTGGACTCATGGCGTCAAAGTAGGCTCACATGTTCTGTTGGGCCGGACTGGCTGGAGGAGGCTGGGCTTCCAGGTTCTTGATGAGCTGAGCCAACCAATGCTTGGTGGAGTTGTCCTCTTGAAGGCATGCTGTGAAGGTGGCGTCGCGGAGTTGGTCGGGCAAGCACTGTCTTAAAGCTTCTCTTGCTCTTGGGTTATCAGATAGACGAAGGTAGCATCTCACAACATGCTTCAACAACCTTGCTGATGGATCTTTGGCTAGAGATAATACCATTTTGCCCAAAATCATAGCAACATGAGAAAATCTGTCATAAGTCTGGCAAATATAGCAAAGTCCACTGTCATCTAGGAGAATCTTCTGTAGTATGAATGTGGCAACGGTTTTGGAGAGTTCAGATCCATTTTCCATGATACGGAGGCATAGAGGTATAATTTCAGTGGTCAACAGGAATGTTATAACTTCTTGTTCATCAGTTTTCACTAAAGCACCTATTACTCCAAGACTGGTGAGTCTCAGGTATTCAAAAGGTCGTGTTTTTGATACAGTATGGAGGAATGGGTAGAGAAACAATGGAACGTGGGCCTGGAGAAACGCAGATCTTGTCTCTGGATGAGATGCAACACACTGCATTAAAGCTAGTGCGTTACAGACACGGTTGCTCTGGTGAGCGGTCAAAGTAGGAGGTATCATCGCCACATAGATATTGGTTATTTCTTGTAGAAGAGCAGCGATCGTACCGAAGCTATGCCACAGCATCGGCGCCAGGTCCGGGACCACCTCTCGTTTCTTACTCAACTCCAACAGTGCATTCTCCCGAGTATCTGGATTGCATAGTTCTAATATCCAAGTGTATATCTTCTCTCTGTCAACGGCGGCTTGCATGTTCGCCGGACTCTGTTGGGCGCTCATGTTAATCATGTTTTGTACTATTGGCGTTAAGCGACTCATGAGGCTTGATTTATTTTCGTGCTTGTAGGTACTCAACAGTTTCAAATCTACACGAAGTGTTCAATTTTAATTCGTCCAATATTAGGTTTTCTTGAATTGTAGCATTGGCAAGTTTTGTATAAATACGGTGTTTGGCAAATATTATGACAGTCAGGATCCAGAAAGTTGAAAGAACTACAGCATCAGCGGCAATTGGTGACAAAAACTGACGAATTGAAATTGCAAGAATTTCTAAATTCCACAATGGACGTTGTTGACACTTGACAGAACTGCTGTGAACAAAACCACAGACAAAATCAATAAATGACGTATGGCAGTTGTGCTGTGACAATGACAGTTTTTCAGTTTTCGACGTCTGCTCAAAATGACAGTTAATTTTAGGGTTGAGAACTAGATAAAATTTTGAAATTTATAATGGATATTCCGCCGTCAACTGTGTGAATGACACACGTGAGCCTTAGTTTTTTATTGAAACATTGTAAAATACTTTATTATATGTTTAGATTAAGCTCTTAATTGTTTTCTAGTTAATTTGTGTTGGTTTTGGGCTATTTATGTAAGTATTAATGTAAGTTATTTTTAAGTTTTGTAAATATTTATCTTGCTAAATTTATTTTTGTTCCTACCCTCGTAAGTTTTTAACTTTTTTTTTTCCTTTTTTTTTTTTTTCTTGTTTTGTGCTTCAAAGTAATTAGTCAAACTATTTTTCTGAAGCACCGATAATGGACCTCCCCCCTAAACCACCCGATCCCCCGGATGGGATGGTAAATAACAGAAAGCACAAGTTACCTTTAGAAAAACCCAACTTCGTATCCAACCAGGACAAAAGATTAAGAAATACTGATGAAACCTCATACTCACAACAGACTATTTACACCCATCCTAGTTACAATGAATCTCGCGAATATGGTCAGTTTGATAACGGTCCATTTATTGTTCATGTTTGCCGGATAGAGACAGACGCCACCTCGGGTGTTACGATGAAACCTATTAAATTCGGTCACTTCCTTGACCGTAATAACGTCAAAAATCTTGTAATAGACGGTGTGAAGGGAATTGGTCGAAACAGAGTATCAGTGGAGTTCATATCTGGTGCTGATGCCAATGCATTTGTGAAAAGCAGCTTTCTCACAGAGAACGATTTTAAAGCCATCATACCAACCTACAACGTCACTCGCATGGGAATTGTTCGTGGTGTTCCCGTCGACTGGACCCTAGATGAATTCGTTGAATCTTTAGTAGTCCCAGAACACTGTGGTATGGTCTTAAAAGCTCGTAGGTTGAATAGAAAAACTGTCTCAGAGAATACTACAGTTTGGGTACCTACCCAATCTGTGGTACTCACGTTCACTGGACAAACTCTACCAGAGAAAGTTTATTCATTCCACACTTCTCTTGTTGTAGAGAAGTATCTGCTCCCCACAATCCAATGCCACAAGTTTTTTTTTTTTTTTTTTTTATTGCCATGTAGGCAGACGAGCCAACAGCCCACCTGATGGGAAGTGGTTACCGTCGCTCATGAACCTCTGCAATGCTGCCGATTTGGCCACATTAAAGCTCAGTGCAGGTCAAAGCCCAGATGCTACTCTTGTGCCCAACCCCACGAAGGTGACTCTTGCGACATACCATTAGAAAAAGCCACCTGTCTATTATGCTCTGGTAAACATACGGCTATAGACAACTCCTGCCCAGAACAAGCGCGTCAACGCAATATAAAAGTGATTATGTCTCAAGAAAACATATCCTATCTAGAAGCATCAGCTCGTTTACCGTCCGTAAGACGATCCTATAGTGACGTCGCCGGAAGAGGCCCGACCGTAACTTACTCATCGCCACTAACCCACGAAACTACCATCCAACATTCCCAACCCCTTCAATCATCTGCAAAGTCGTACAGAAAAACAGTATTTATTCCACAACGACCAAGACCCACCATTACCGGTGGTTACGATAAAACTGCCCATCTATCTATCGTCTCTACACCCACTTCTGTGATGAATAACGCCTGTGCATTGCAGGAGACACCAACTAAAAACGACAGTCTAATTGAAACGGCTCTAGCCTTTGTCATTGAAATCATATCCAAATTTAATGATGCCCTACCGCCCAGTGTTGCCACACAGCTATCAGAGCTGTACAAAATTTTACCACCCGAAACTCTCCCGAAAAGCCCCAGCGACAACAATGGCGATAGAAACTTGTCAGATACTGCAATGGAACTGTAAAAGTATTCGACACAAAAAGACCGAACTAATATCTATTCTTAATAAATACTCAATTACTGTTGCTGCCGTGTCTGAGACATGGCTGAGGCCCGAGTCCCACTTCCGGATTCCGGGCTTTGCGTGTCTTAGGGACGACAGGAATGATGGTTACGGAGGTTCTTGCTTGCTCATTAAGAGACCCTTCTCGTACACATCCATTACCATCCCCCCCCATAGTACCACTTTTAATATTATAGCTGCTTGAACCATGAATATAACATTTGTCTCTGTTTATATACCTCATCCTACAATCTCACAAATCTCGGAACTTCATTCAATTTTTTCATCCCTCCCGCCTCCAATTCTTATTCTTGGCGATTTCAACACACATCACACTGCATGGGGATCTCCAACATGTGATTCATTTGGAACCCACCTGATGGAAATGATGGAACAGCTCAATATATGTCTTCTGAATGATGGATCTCCAACTAGACGTGTACCACCCTCCCACAACCCACGTTCTGCAGTGGACCTATCCCTATGCTCTCCAAACCTCTTTCCGCTATGCTCCTGGATAGTCTTGACGCAAACGTTCGGAAGTGACCACTTTCCCATAATTATCCGAAAACCAAACTCTGTCATTCCTTTCCCAAGCCCTCCCTCACTACGTAAATACAAAACTCAACTCGCTGACTGGACGAAATTTTCCTCAGAGATTTCACGTTATCTCTCATCTTCCTCCAATACATCTACAATTAGTTTACAACAAAAATACTCCACATTCACTATGGCCCTAGAATTTGCTGCTGATGCCTCCATCCCCGTGAAGGGTAAAAATTGTCGAAGTATCGCTCCCCCACCCTGGTGGGACGCAGAATGCACAAACATGGTCTTACTCCGTAAGCAAGCTGAAAAAAAATACAATGCTTCAATGACAACGGAAAATTACATAAATTACAAAAAAAATTGCCGCTCGCACCAAAAGAACTCTAGCAAAGAAAAAAAAGAATGGTTGGAGAATTTTTTGTGAAAACCTCTCTCCTAGAGCTCCTTTGTCAACCGTCTGGAAAAATATTCAAAAGTTTCGCGGGTCTTACACTGGCCCATCCCCTTTGTCAAACGATCCTTCTATCTGGCTTAATGATTTTGCCAAAAAGATTTCACCACCCTCTGCACCCAATTCAAATTGTTTCCCTTTTACTAATTTCTACAGTTTGTCCCAAAATGACAGGTTTGAACAACCCTTCTCCCTGTCAGAGCTCCACTGTGCAATCCAAGGTCTCAAAGACACTACCCCTGGAGAGGATAATTTCCCATACTCCTTCATGACACATTTGGGTACAATAGGAGAAAAATACTACCTAGACATTGTAAATATGATCTTTTCCACTGGGGAGATACCAAATTCTTGGAAGACCCAAATTGTCATCCCTCTACTAAAACCTGGCAAAGACCCCTCTTGCGCTTCTTCTTACAGGCCTATTGCGCTCTCATCTACTCTATGTAAAATTTTCGAACGGCTTTTAAAAAATAGATTGGAATGGTTGGTAGAAAACAATAATTTCCTTGCCAACTCTCAGTTCGGATTCCGTAGATCTAGAGGTACCACAGATAGCATAGCTATATTAACATCAGATATAAGAACTGCATTGACTAAGAATGAGTATCTTGTCAGTGTCTTTTTGGACATAGCAGCCGCCTATGACAGTGTCCTACTTCCGGTGCTCAGAGAGAAGATGCTTCGGTTGAGTCTTCCAGCGAGGCTAGTCCACTGTATAATAAATCTACTTATGGGTAGAATAATTAAGATCCGCTACTCTAATCATTGCATGTCTCCTAGATCTGTCTGGCAGGGCCTTCCTCAGGGCTCTGTACTAAGTCCCATTTTATACAATATTTATACGTTCGACCTAGAACAAACTATTTCATGCTTCTGTGATGTACTCCAATATGCCGACGATTTGTGTTTATACCTATCCGGAGAATCAATTCCTGACATTAATAATCGCCTGAATACAGCTCTCTTTTACTTAAATGACTGGCTCGAGGAACACGGTCTATCCCTTTCAATCCCCAAAAGTAGTACTGTAATTTTCACAAGACGCCGAGAAAGACCTAACTGCACTATTTCACTCAATAATGAATTAATTCCCAATGCTGACTACTTCAAATTCCTCGGAGTTTTTCTTGACTCCAAGATGTCAGGAATCCCTCACATTAACCACATAACCCAAAAATGTGAGAAAGGTATTAATGTCATTCGATCCCTTTCTGGTGTGTGGTGGGGATCACATCCCTTTTGCCAGAAATTACTATACAACGCCATCGTTCGCAGCCACCTGGATTATGGTTCCTTCCTGCTCGAGCCCTGCAATAAAACGAGTCTAAAAACCCTAGAAAAAATCCAAGCTAAGAGCCTAAGGATAATTTTAGGTGCCATGCAATCTTCTCCCAAGAACGCCATGCAAGTGGAAGCTGTCGACCCTCCACTACACCTCCGCCGTCAATTCCTATCAGATCGATTCATTTTCAAAGTTAACCAATGTCTAAATCATCCACTTCTTCCCCGTCTTCAAAATTTATCTGACATGATCCAGAATCCTTCTTTCAAATACTGGACTCATAAAGAGACTCCGAAGATCATTATTAGTTTTAGGAAACTTTTTACTCTATCACACCCAATGTCACAGTTCCAATCTCTCCCCTTATTCAATACCCCATACGACGCCCTTATATACGAACCTAAAGTTATCTTAGATTTCGGTATTTCTAAAAATGACCCCACCGCAAATTACAGGTTTTGCGAACAACTTAAAGAGAACTGGAGCCACTGGCTTCCGGTATTCACCGATGCCTCAAAAGTTTCCAATACAGGGTTAGTTGGAAGCGCGGTTTGGATCCCTAAATTCCAAGTACTTTTGAATTTTTCCTTACCGCAAGAATCATCAGTATTTACGGGAGAAGCCTCAGCTATTCTGGAAGCCCTGTCTTTTATAATTTCACATAAACTGACCAAATCTATAGTCTTTACAGATTCACTAAGTACCTTACAAGCTAT
The DNA here is from genome assembly GCA_030269945.2 of Trilocha varians. NCBI lineage: Eukaryota > Metazoa > Arthropoda > Insecta > Lepidoptera > Bombycidae > Trilocha > Trilocha varians. Next base: position 4,558,968 of record AP028277.1, on the reverse strand, counting down.
TTCCTCAAACCCCTTCAAGACTAAATTCCTTCACCCCGTAATTCTAAAGATTAAAAACTGCTTGTTTGACTGTGCGTCACAAAACGTAGAAATCGTCCTGATTTGGATCCCGAGTCATTGCGGCATCCGTGGCAATGAGCAGGCTGACCTCTGGGCTAAAGAGGCTGTCCAGTCTGGCTCTCTCCGACCTGTGAACTTTGCAACCGATATTCTACGAGGTGCATCAGATGACTTAAACTTTGACTGGCAAAACAATTGGGATCAAACTTCATCACTTAAAGGTAGGCATTACAGGAACCTCCAACCAAAAATATTCAAACGCCCCTGGTTCTCTAAATTTAAAACGCAGTCTAAATTATCGATATCTGTTGTCTGTCGTTTACGCCTAGGTCACTCATGCACTCCCGTTTTCCTCCACAAACTCCATATCAAAGATAGGTCTTTATGTGAATGCGGATTGGATGACGGAACTGCGGATCACATCTTTTTTGCTTGTCCAAAATATCCTACATCTCTATACGATTGCCTCCCTTGTAAAATACCTCGTCCTCTTAACGTTAATTATCTTCTGACCTTAATTCCTGCATCTTCTATAAAACATTTACTCAATTACATCGATAAATATAATATTAGACTATAATTTTATTTAGTTTTCAATTTTGTATTGTGATTGTTTCAACGTGTTATGTTTTTATTGTTTTGTGTGGTGTATATATAACCTTAGTTAAAAGTTAAAACTAACATGGGTAAAAAGAATTCAATTCAGAGCAACTCTTAATTTCTTTACCGATCAACTCGCCCTAACATTCCTATTATACGCGTTTAACTTACACTATTTAACAGTTTCATCTTAACACCGATCAAATGGCATTTAAACTTCAACGTGTCTCTTTAACACGCGACATTGGCGGAATCAGTGCGCGGTAATATCCACGCGCGATTGGAGCCATAAAAAAAAAAAAAAAAAAAAAAAATATAATAAAAATGTCACACGATAAATTGATGTAAATTGATGATATTTTCTATTTAGATTTTTAAGTAGAGTTATTCGCAGATTTTTGGTCAATCCACAACGTTAATTAATACAATACGATACAAGTTACCTTCACCATAAGAACTATCTGCAATCGAGCAAATTTTACAGGAGACGTTTTTTTTTTGTTTTATTAATTATCAAGGCATAATCACGCGATATAAATAATCTGCGTGCAATTTCAGGTCAGTGGGAAACCAGGAAGTGTGTCAAATTAAATTCGCAGGATTCCGTCCAAACCCATGTTCTTATAGGCTCAGAGACTACATTAATTTATAGGATGTAGAATAATATAAAATCTCATGCACATCTCTAGTTCACGTGCACAGTGTACATTTTATTTTAAAACAGAAAGTGTCAAAGTAAAAGTCAATTCATTTTGAACAAAAGTCATCTTTAATCTGTACCAATCCGTACTTGTCGTGCAGGTGAATTGCTGTGTTTATGTTAAATTTATTTGGTTTATTTTATAATGTAAAGTGGGAATTGAGAAGCGAATACATTCCAATAATTCTGTGTTTGATTGTAATTATCTAAAATCTGTTTCTGTAAGTTAGAATACTATACACTTACATTAATTTTGGTATGAAATAGGAACAGCTTGAAACTCAGACTACCCACTTAAATTATATTTTTTAATAATAATTGCGACATTTAGATAATGGAAATAATTTAGGGTGGATGTTTAGTCCGTTTTTAACTCGCATAACCATGCAAAGGTTGCTCAATGAAATCATTGAGTGACCATTCCTGTGACCTCATATACTTACAATAGTTTACACTAATTCTGACCATGACTGATTCATCAACACCCAAATTAAACTGTTTTGAAGATCTCGTCTTTATGAAAACATGTTGAGTTAAAATAACACCAAACAGTTAAAATTAAAGCCAATCTTTGGAAATAGAATTCTATTACAAATACATGTTTATATTTTTTAATAGTGTAATTTATGCTTCAATACTGACTTTGGAGATTGTGTTTCAGTAAAATGGAGGTGTCTCACTCCCTGACCCTGAATGAGACAGCTCTACAGCAGTTGCCGGATGATAAAAAGCCACATTTCATCTTTGAATGGCTCAGGTTCCTTGACAAAGTTTTAGTGGCGGCTCATAAGGTATACTATTAAGTAGCTAATTTATTTTATTTATCGGTAGTATTATTATTGTGAAATTACTGAACTAAAGGTTTGTAATTCAAACAAAATGATTCTCATGATAAAATATAACTTTGTTTGGTACAATATTTTAGTCTTAAATCAGTTTGTTTCCTTAATTGATGATACTGATAGTAACAAATAAAAAGCTTTGAAAGTAGACCATGTTTCCAACAGACAGAAAACTGTTCTATTTCACAGATCAATATTTGATGACTACTAAAAAAAGCTTCACTCCCTTTAAAACACTTTTGGTACACATCTAACTTCAATATCCTTTCTCTACACCAATAAATTGAACCACAATTTTGTTCAGAACGACATCAAAGCATGCCAGCAGAAACTTGTTGCTCAACTTGTGAATCTTCTTCGTGAGGCACTCGGTGCACCTGCAAGAAGACTACTAGCCCGGAATCTGGCGACTCTCTTCTCTGTTGGTGATACGTTCCTATTATTTGACACCGTGAACAAGTGTAATGACATCATTAAAGTGAAGGATGACTCGCCGTCATACATGCCGACTAGATTGTGAGTTTGTTTTTACAACTTGTACTGGTTATTATAATTGATCAATATAGACTTGTGTTATAACATACAGTTAATAAACAATGTAGCATTATGACTTCTGTTCTCATGATGGTCACTAAAAACATTAGAGTTTGAGTAAATTAATGTTTATTCAAATTTATTCGAAAAAAATACAAAGTTAATTACAAACTGTAGACAGAAAAATAGTTTTTAGATTACTGAACAAAATAAAATAATTTATGTGTATTAATAAAATATTTTTCACTTTAAGGGCTGCTATATGCTGTCTGGGAAGTATGTATGAAAAACTCGGTAGAATGATGGGAAGATCTCATGAAGAAACTGTTACTACTTTGGTGCGCTCATTAAAAAGTGCAGAATCGCAAACTAGACTTGAAATAATGAATACCCTTGAAAAGGTAAACACTTTTGTAAAGTAATTTTGTGAAGGCAAGAACTGTTTCGATGCACTTACCTTTCTAAAATTTGCATACTTATCTTTTACCAATAAGTTCAAATTGTGTAGATATTTGTACTTGTGTGTAACACTGCAAATTAACATATTTTTTTTAATTTGAAAATATAAATAATCCAAGGAGGGTAAGAGAGATTTGATTAATAAATACAGTCTGCTAATGTACTTTACATTAGCAGACTTTATTCTCAGGTGTTCCAATAACTTAAATTTAAAGAAATTTCAATTTAAAGAAAATATTACACTTATTAATGTAATCGTGTTCGAAAATAAATAATGTTTAGCTAAATTCTCTAAAATTATTCCACCTTTGATCCCTTAAATCAAAATTCCACCCTGTATCATTTGACAGAAACTTTGACGGGAACAGCTAGTATAATTTATTAATAATTCAATGATCCTTCCAGATCTGCCTAGGCATAGGGTCAGCAGCCCCGACAGCGTTGCGGGAAGTGTCCCGTGCTGCCCGCACTGCGCTCATGTCCGATCGCTCGGCGGCGGTCAGGGCGGCTGCAGCTCACACCCTTACTAATCTACTACCCTTGATGAGATTGACGCCGGCGGACTTGGATGCCATAGCGGCTGCTTGTTTGAGAGCTGCTAACCCGAGCGATTATACTTTGAGGTAAGTAACTAAGACTGATGAAGATGGTTTTCGATTTATTGACTTTTTAGTGAGATTGATCCCGGCAGATATGCAGAAACATTTTTAATGTCGAAAAATCTATGAACGCACTATTATTATCACCTGTAGATGCTATAGCAGCTGCTTGTTTGAGGGCTGAATACCTAGGTTATTATATGTAGAGGTAAGTTAATAGACCAAATCAGCTGTTTTTGTGTGGCTGGTTGGTTAGTTTAGCGATGACTACTCTGAGTGATGGATTGGCCTGGGTTCAATTCTTCTTCTGTTGTTAATTATAAGTTGTTGGCGGATATGGCTTTTTGCCGCTAAAAGCCATTCAAGTTTTGCAAGCTGATTAATGTATCTGACGGACAAATAAAGTTAAAATATAAGTCTATATTTCTATATTAAGACAAAGTATTAGTTTTGGCCATGTTTATGAAATCTTCCCAATCAAGCAATTGTAAACAATACAGTTGTGCCCCGAATTTGTTTTTAAATTATACTATTGTCTACCTTAGACGTTTTTGACATCTGAATTCTAAACCGAAAAAGGTCACACTAATGGTGTTACCTGACATTTAATGAACTTAAATAGCGTTACGAAACGACCCGACCTACATAAACAGTCGTTAAACTTTATATGAGGTAACCTTAGGAAACCCGACCTCTTTTCATCTATACTAATATTATAAAGCTGCAGAGTTTGTTTGTTTGTTTGTTTGAACGCGCTAATCTCAGAAACTACCGGTCCGATTTCAAAAATTCTTTCACTGTTGGAATGTCCATTTATCGAGGAAGGTTATAGGCTATATTTTATTTTGAAAAAAATTAGGGATCCGTATGAAAATATCGAATTTGTAACACAAGGTGTAAAATCGAAAACCTATTTATGCGTACGCTGCAAAAACTATTGACAATAGCACAAAATGATGTACTACGGGTTTTTAGGTAATAGGCAGATCTAAAAAAAAATCCGCGACAGCATATATCTAACTATTATAGTTTAGTCACAATAACCACTTTTATGTTCAAGAAAAAAAAATTCGTCCGAAGATTGAAATTACGTTAAAATAGTATTGTTATATTAATCCTTATCCAAATTAAGTATTATATTATCAAAAGTATTAATGTAGAAGTAAATTACTTTTTGTTTTATTCCAATCGGATTTTTCGTTGAGAAGTTATGACGAGTATAAAACGCAAAAAAATATACCCAACGCGAGCCGCGCAAATAACAACATTGCGAGTACTGTTTAAACCCCTTTGTAACGCAGACGAAGTTGCGACGGTCATCTAGTGGTTAATAAACCCCAATTGTAAGTTTTCAATGTACACATGTGTTGTAATAATACCAATGACAATGCGACAATAACTTTCTTAATATTTCATCTTTATTTTGCAACTTGGTTTTATACCCAACATTTTTAATTTATTAATTATTTGAAACAAAATAAGGATTTATTGATCCAGAAAGATTTTTTAAAAATCTTTGTACACCATGAAAGTATTTTTTTCATAAACCTTAATTAATTTGTTTCAGATGTGCAATAGCAGAGCTTTTAGGTTCGTTGATTGCAACTACACAGGCAGGAGAAGCAACCAATATCAATAATAAGTTCAAAGTCGGCTTACAACCAGGTAAATACATATTTACTGTACTGTAACAACCCATTACCGTCCACTTGCGGGTTCAAGTCTCTTATTATCACGTACTCGTTTACCACTCGTCTTCAATTGCAACGTCTTGAACTCTCGCTTTCATTTTAAATTACTTCTGTCAATTAGAATGAAATATCTCTTAATAATAACTAATGTAGATAGTTAAGAAAAAGTAGTCCTTGAGATCGATAATTCGTTATGTTCTATCTATCTTTTACACACAACATGACAACAAGAAATATACAAAGTTTAAAAATGTTCTTTCTAAAAGTGACCAATTTTTTCTTGTAGTACAACAAAACAAGAAAGATCCGCCTAAGAATGTGGTGTCTTTGGAAGAAGCCCTGAACTTATTGATGGGAGCATTCCTTAGAGGGGGTACTTCGTTTTTGAAGGGAGAAATCATTAAATCAGGTTCTGGTGTTAACAGGGAAGTTCGAGTTTGTGTTACAAATGTAAGTCGTTTATTAAATTTCATAATATAATAAATAGAGACAACAAAGCTTATTAATTTAAGCAAAAATCTTGATGAGTGAAGATAAACCTAAAAATGTGCTAAACTGTTTATTTTTCCGCAGGCCTATGTAGTGTTCGTACAAAACATGGGAGGCGTATGGTTGGAAAGAAATATAACTACTTTTCTTACTCACGTTTTGGATTTGGTAGCCAACCCAAAAGCCGCTAGTTCACACGTTGATGCAGTTTATTCCAGGCAAGTAATAAAAACACTTGTTAATCCTATGATTCTAATATCAAAGAGTAACTGAAGGGTCCAGAAAAGAAAATATCAATATATTTTTCCTATCTCTATTGAAGGCAAATCTTTGCCTATAGTAGTTTAATTCAATGACTTAATTTTAAAAAAAGCAAACAGGTACTGCCAAAGAGACATTTTTATCTATGGCGTAGATAAAAATGTCTCTTTGGCAGTACCTGTTTATAGATACGTAGATACTTCTAAATTTTTCATTGCATTTTTCTCAAAATGTATTCTTTAGGACATTAATTTTTTTTTGTCTATAGTTTTATATTATAAAAGTGCATTTTGACAGGAAATGCATAAGTTACATTCTACGCAATACTCTCGGTAAGATGTTGGGTGAGAAAGCGCAGGCGTCGGCGTGCAGAGAGATCATACAAATCGCCGTCAAGCAAATGAACAGTATTGACTTCAATCCGGAAAATGCCAAGGATTGTAACCAAGTAATATTTTCATTTACTAATTTATTGGTTCCAAAAAAGTGCTTAAAATTAATTGAAAATTTAAATATTAATTTGTAGGGGTGTGCGAATACCGTTCGAATCGAATCGAATCGAATATCAATATTCGATTCGGAATTCGAATCGAATAATTCGACTTTACTGTTCCTGATAATTTATGTACAGCCTAGTCAATTTTACTATTTTTATAATTGGGCATAACATGAGTGTAACCCCTTGCATGAAAATGAAAAAAAAAGAAGAACGAAGATACTGTTCAAAATTTTGAATTGTTCGAAACTTTTCGAACTATTCGTAACCTTTCGAACTATTCGAAATTTTTCGAATATTCGACGAATTTCGAATAGTTCGAAGATACGAATTGTTCGATTCGAGTTTCGAATCGAATATTCGTATTCGATTCGGAACGAATAATTCGTGAGTTCGAATTATTCGCACACCCCTATTAATTTGTTTTCAGGAAACTCTATTCAGCCAGCATTTATTAGTCTGCGCTTTGATGGAAGCAGGAGAGTTGGCTTTGCAACTCGGGACTTCCATACAGAATCTTGTGTCTGATACTTCATTGAACATGATTGAAGCTATCTGTAGTGTGAGTATTAACACTAAAAAAAACTTGAGAGGTGTCAAGAGACACACGGATAGACCGAAGTTCCTTTCGATTAATTAGGGAGGGAATTGTAATAAAATTTTATTTTTTTAAGTCTCTCTCTCTCTTCTCTCTCTATTTCAAGAGAGAGAGAGAGAGACAGACGTTTTAAACTAACTAATTATTATAACTTAAATAAAATATTTTGATCACAGCGCCATCTAGCATTAATCATATAAAACAAAATAAGGAATTGTTTTAAAAGATTTTAATCACAGCGGCATCTAGCGATAATCATCTAAAACAAAAAAAGTGTCGTGACAACTTTTTCATAAGAATTTCCGTCTAGCCCCCTTTCGATAACGCGCAATAAGGAATTTCGTTCCAAAAATAGCTTTTTAATGTTAAGGTAACTGTCATGTGGTAATAATCACAAGCTTAGATTTTCGTACTTAACTAGCTCAAAACTGCCGGTAGCTCTTACTCATGGTGTCGACATTATTAAATTAGCCATGAGGACACTACGTGCCTACAAACAAAGCAAACTGTTGGTTAACCATATATCTTAGACTCTATCGCACCGCATTGAACAATTATACGCACTTGTACGTACTTAAATTACTTATCTGTAAATCATAAGGGATCAGTAGACAATCTTACTTCTTTCGTATATCTCATTTTGAAAACTGGTTGCATATAGCGGATCAAATTTTATCAAGCACTTTTTACTTTGTATAATAAATATTTAAATGAATAAAATATTAATTCTCCACAGGTACTGGAACACCCGTGCGTGGCCGCACGCTTGGCTGCGGCGCGGTGCGTGCGCTGCGTGTGCGTCGCTCTGCCCGCCCGCACGGCGCCCCTACTCGACGCGTGTCTCGACGCACTGGACGCGCCCACCCCCACACCGCATCGGATACATGGTACTACTATAATGCTGATCTTACTGCTGGGTTTAGGTTTCTTTTGTAAAGAAGACAGACATAGTCTTAATACGGGTCTTAGAACTTCATATCATGTCTTAGAACCATTTTGAAATTACATATTATGCATGTTTTCCTATCATTGTTTTATCAAGTGGTGTTGTGATAAAGTATACAAAAATTTTTATAATACTAATATTTAGAGATACTAGCCAACCAGTTTAAACTGTTCTTCTCAGCGGAAGTACTTCAATTACCCGTCCTCTGATAATGAAGTTTATTTAAACTTGCAAGGCACTCAAACAAAGTAGTGATTCCTGTCGAACTCCAACTACGAACCACAGTTGCACTGTCCGGTGACACCTAACATACACAGAGAAGACTCTCTTTTACTATAACTTTTCCCATTTAGATGCGATCGGCGTAATAAGTCTTCTATCTCCACACTTATCTACCTTGACATACCTCATCTTTCAAACAACTATGACTAAACATCCCAATATGACAGGTTACTCAGCAGCGTTAGCCGCGATCCTCGGTGCAGTGCGGCTGTCCCCGCTGGGCGTGCCGCACGGTCGCGGTAAGATCGCGTTCAACGCGGCCGAGCAGTTGTTGCGATCCGCCGGACAGAGCAGCCGACTCACCGCCGCTAGAACTAATGCGGGCTGGCTTATAGTCGGGGCTATTTGTACGCTAGGTAAGATGTTATTGCAATCCAATTATACCTCTTTTAAATTTCTTATAAGACACGCAGTTATCTACACTGGTGCCTACCGCAATTTTTATTAAACGAGCGATTCCGGTATTTCATCGCTGTTGTGAGCACTATGATCACGGAAATACTGAGTACTATGGGTAAGTAGATTATTTAATACATAGACATCTTTCTTATACATTATGTATTTATGTTTGTTTTAGCCCACAAATATACAGAGTGGACCTAAAACCTTGTACCCACCCTGTATATCTTTACAAACCTTTTTATGCAGCACAATCTATATCATTTTCTACACGCCTTTTTTTTAATTTTCCTTTGACACATTAGGAGACACGGACTAAATTTTGTAATACTTTTAGGTGTGCCTGTTGTAAGAGGACTTCTCCCTCGAATGTTGTTATTATGGCGTAACAGCTTCCCGAGATCTGCCAAGGAGTTGGAATCTGAAAAATCTAGAGGAGATGCTTTTACTTGGCAGGTAAATCTTCTATACTAAATAAATTTCGCAAAAGTGAAATGAAATACCAGAAAATATACATAAAATACAAATACTTTTATTTTAAATTTGGAGCACAAAAACGAAAAAGTTTGATCAACTATCATATAAAATAATGTAGGTAATCTCTCTTCTGATATGTTTAGAGGTGAATAATTATTTGGTCTAAGTTAAATTTTTGCGTGCCTGTATTGATGGATTAACTTGTACTATTTTTGTCTTTTTTCAACTTCTATCTCGTTTACCAGGTGACATTAGAAGGTCGAGCAGGCGCTTTATCAGCCCTACACAGCCTGCTCATTCACTGTCCATCCCTCGTCAACAGCGACGACACGGCTAAACGATTAACACAACCTATTGATGGAGCTATTGCTGTTTTGACCAAGTAAGTTGTAGCGTTGATTCAGTAGTTTAGTTTGTTGATAATTATATTCAATTGTAATTGTTATGGGGTGATACGGTCAGGCGCTTATGTGGTACAATCTGCATAACCTAGTGCTGGGTTGGGATGTTGAATGTGAGTACAAGTTGGTCTTAGTGCATATGTTACCGGAAAACAACTAGAATTGTTCATTTATCATTAACATAGGAAATTTGTTATTTATCGAGTCGAGTCTGTTAGTTTATCAATTTGCTAGAAAAATGGATAAATGGTTCTTGTTGTTTTCCGGTGACACAAATGTCTTTAAATCCTTAGAAAAATAAAACAGTAAAGTTAAGTCTCCTATAAATCTCAAACCTACGGAAAGTTCTCTCATCTACACTGAGCTATCTATTGGCAGTTTCACAAGGCACTTGTCCGTAAAAAGCATCGTTTGAGTGTATGATTGTTCTTAAAAAATACCAGGTCGTCCAGGTCTGTAACCGTTTATCAGCTGAAGTCGCGTAAATGACTTGTCGAAATGCAACTTAAACACATTATTTAATTTTGATTTCGTTTAATGTTTGCACGATTTTCTTTGTCGGCTTTCTTCTGACAGACTTACCTGATCCACCCTGTATAATATAACTTTCAACTGAACTTTTCTCTCGTTTTCAGTGTAAACAGCGTGGTCCGTAGTTACGGAGGTGCGCTCAAGGCTCCCGCGGCGTTGCTTCGACTGCGGTTGTATCAAGCATGTGCTGCGCTGGGCGGGGCGGGCCCGTCAGCGGCGCCGCTACTGAGACTGTTGGCTGCGGAGATAGCGGGCGCGGCCGATCCTACTGGGGCTAACGTCGCTACCGGTAACTAGACTATCACAATTAATAATTTCCAATTGTCTGCTTCCTAACAAAAAAATAATCGTCGAAATCGGTTCACATATAAAAAAAATACGCGCTAAAATACACAGCAAATCGTGAAAGTTTGTTCGTAAAAATACACATTTTTAAACACAGATCAGAATCATTCAAATCGGTCCACCCAAACTAAAGTTGTGAAATAACAAACATAACAACTTACAGACGAATTGAGTAGGAAGGATCCTTTTTGAAGTCGTGGTGGCCGAGTGGTCGAAGCGCTTCCTTCCGAACGGGAGGTCGCGGGTTCAAATCCGGCCGGCTTGTAATTTTTCACAACACCACTGGCTTAAAACGGTGAAGGAAAACATCGTGAGGAAACCTGCATGTCGGAAAAGGGTTCTAAAAATCCTTTGAAGATATGTGAAGTCCCCAATCCTCACTGGGCAAGCGTGGTGGACTAAGCCTAATCCCTCTTCTGAGGAGACCTGAGCCCAACAGTGGGCAGTAATGAGTTGGAACAGTACAGATCCTTTTTGAAAGTCGGTAAAAAACTTTTTAATACAAACTTTTAAAATCTTGAATATCGTATAGCAGTAGAGACGACGACGGGTTTACTCTTTTTTAGTAGATCTAGATTCCACCTGAACTTATATAGTTACATCCAGTATAATTCAAGATAAAGCTTGTAAAAAAGTCGAATCAATGAATATAATATTTTTTACAGGCATGTTACGTAACGCCATGCACCCACGTGACGTCATACTACTTGGTGAGGAGGGGTGGATTTATGAAACTGATCACGCCGAGATTGAGGAACAGGTATCTAGACATTTCAAACATTTTTGCATGCAATTTAAATGTAATCTGACCCTTTCGCTATAAAATTAAGTAGCTAGTAGTAGTTCCACTAAAATAATTTAAGTGTATTTAGTGTTCTTTCGTAATAATATAATATCAAAATTTAGGGTATGCACTGCTTATTTTGTCATAAAATCTGCACGCCTTCAATTCTTAATTCGTCCAAATACAAATGAATAATGTATTGTTCTAGCTGGTGTCGCCTCTAAGCGCGAGTGGATCAGGAGCACTGGAACACGATCCCTGTTGCTTGTACCGCGGTACTACGGGCGCTCAGCCGCTAGGTGTCGCTGTTATAGACGCTTCTGTAGTACTCTTCCCGCAAGTGTTCGCGAGAGCCGCTAACAAACATAGGTAAGTTTGTTAAATGTGCTGTGAAATGTCATCTATAGATGATACTAGTAGGCATAGGACAATTTTGAATAGTTCCCAGTTGAGTTGAGTAAAATGGCCACGCATTCTGATACAATAAATTTTGTATGAAAGTCCGCGTGGATGGATTCAAACGCATAAACCTCACTAAAAAGGGGAGGGGGGGGGGTTAGTCGCATTATACCACATGAGTCTGTGATCTAACGTAATTGCATTAGTTAAGCCGATATGGTCTATCTATATTCTTGTAAAAAAATAATACTGCCTTATCAAGGTCTATTTAATAATTAAACAATATTTTCTAGGCAACAAATGCTGGAGCATTTCGCTGAATGCATCAAGATGTCCAAGGGTGGTCGTCAAGAAGCGATACAAGTGAACGTTTATACAGCCTTGTTGATGGCGCTCAGAACATTAGCCGAAACTAAAACATCGCTAGGACAGGAACCCGTGAAGAATATAGCTACTGAGTTGATCATTGTAAGTAATCTTAGCTTTGTTGAAATTATTAGGTAGCTGGTTAACGTATTTTCTCATTAAAACACCCTGTATAATCATGAAACTAGCTTAAATGAGTTCTATTTAAATCCAATTTGTTATTATTCATATAACTAACTCATTTTTACACATTTTTCTTTAACGGTAGGAATTGAGTTATTGAATGATTTCACCACAAGTAATGACGGGAGTTCGAAGATCACATTCCGAATCAATCATCAAATCAGCGACATGACTCCAAAATTCAGTCGCAAGATTTCACTCGAACTTACACAATTAGATAGTAGATACATAACATTTATTATTCGGTCATTTCAGAACGGTCTATCAGCAAACAGCGCTTCAGTGCGCGCGGCCGCCGCCTCATGCGCCGGTCGACTGTGCGGTTGTATCACCGAAGCGGAGAGCCAAGCGCTAAGCGACAAGGTGATAGCTCTAGCGCGCACCGCTGCCAACCGTCCAGCGAGGGCGGCCGCTGCAGCCGCTGCAGGCGCCGTGCTGAGAGCGAGGGGCACCGCTTCAAGCGCTACAGCGCTGCCTGTGCTTAGAGCGCTTGCGCAGGATACGTCGACTGTTGAATTACAGGTTGGTTATTTTGATTTTAGTATCTGAGTGTTTGACAAAGATCTACTGTTAAAGTTACTGTAAAAAAAGAGAAAAGTGGCTTTATCAAATATACTAGATTCACCATAGGAGGGTAAACATTACCAAACAAACCCTAACAAAATGAAAAATTGGTAGTCTTATGATGTCATTGGCTAGGAGACTGCGCGTGTCGTGTAACGATGTCATAATGATATAGTGTACCTACTCGCATGTAATATTGTTTGGAGACACTATTTTGTACTATTTTGTAATTTTTATATTAGATCGATAATCATGAGGATATTTTTCGTGTAATACACCACAGCATATCATGACATTCCAAATCACTTACGCATACAAAACTAAGTTATCACATATTATTAATACCACTTCCCCAGGTATGGTCAGTCCACGCTCTGTCAGTGCTCGCCGACGCGTCAGGTCCGATGTTCCGAGCGCACGTGGAGTGGACGCTCGCTCTGGCGCTACGACTGATCTTCGCCGCGCCGCCCTACCATCATCTGCTGCTGAGGACTGTCGCGAGGCTGCTGGCTGCACTCATCACTGTGCTCGGACCGGAGCTGCAAGGTTAGATTTGTGAACAAAAGCTAAACAGTTTATGTTGTTAGTTTAATGCGTATACAGGGTGTTCCAAAACTATGTGACATGAACGGGAAGTACCTTAAATATTAGAGATAGGATGTTTTGCTGAAACGAAACATCATTTTATTTTTGTTGTTTAATAGTACAGCATTCGCAGATTTTTCGAAATACAGGGTGTTGATTTTTGCCGATTTTGTTAGCTCGGTTTTCAGACAAACCTAGCAATTTACGAAAAATACATATTAATAGGGGCTAAAGGATCAAGATAGGTTTAAATTTCAAAGGGACGCCTTCTAGAGGTGTCGTGACAGATGACGTGAGGATGTGTAGTGATAGTAGTGTGAAATTTGGCTTTCTGAATCACCGTTACCACAAAATAAAATAAATATATATTTTTTAAATTACTCAATTTAAATATCTAATGAAAAATGCCATCAATTTTACTCTTATCTTGTTGAACGATAGTGGTAGCAGTAAGCCGGTTTGTTTGCGCGTGTTCCGCGTTGCTGGAAGGCGGCGGCGGCGGCGCGCGAGCCGAAGCAATCGGTTGTTTGCAACAGCTGCAGATGTTCGCGCCTGCGCACATCAACCTACATAATCTTGTGCCTAAACTATGCGTGAGTTTATACATTTTTTTATACAAGTATATACACTCTCTCGAGTACACAGGGACAAGCACACAACCCTGAAACACAAACATACACACACATGCATATACCTGTCATACACACGCACAGTTGCAAGCTCACACATATGTATGCACCCACGTACACACACACGCACGCATATACACACACACGCACGCATATACACACACACGCACGCATATACACACACACGCACGCATATACACACACACGCACGCATATACACACACACGCACGCATATACACACACACGCACGCATATACACACACACGCACGCATATACACACACACGCACGCATATACACACACACGCACGCATATACACACACACGCACGCATATACACACACACGCACGCATATACACACACACGCACGCATATACACACACACGCACGCATATACACACACACGCACGCATATACACACACACGCACGCATATACACACACACGCACGCATATACACACACGCACGCATATACACACACACGCACGCATATACACACACACGCACGCATATACACACACACGCACGCATATACACACACACGCACGCATATACACACACACGCACGCATATACACACACACGCACGCATATACACACGTATACTTACGCACTTACACACGTTAATAGACACTCTTTTCCTTTTAAATTTTCTATATTGTTATCTCTCACATTCTTTGATAAGTTGAGAAGGCCCACTTTATATTTTCTTGATACTTACTAGAATCTTATCTATATAACTTATTTTCAGTACGATTTATCTCATCCTGAGCTAACAGTGCGTCGCGCCGCGTTGAGCTGCCTCCGTCAACTGTCGCAGAAGGAAGCAATGGAAGTCTGCCGTCACGCGTTACTCGCTAAAGATCATGTTCCTACTAAACCTTATTGTGGTATGTTAAAATTAATAAAAGTATTTAAGTATGGTTGAATCACATTTTCTTAGAGTCTAAACTAATACTGTAGAAGATGTTGATATTTGTGACATTAAAGGGGGTGATTTTTGGATCTACTGAACTGATTTGGAAAATAAATTTAACTATACAAAACTACGTCAATATTGTGTGTCATAGGTTACATTGTTTGAAAATATAAAGGAGGTAAAATCTACCCTTTTTGGCGTAGGCAAAGTTGCGCGGTTCTGTAGTAATATTTTTTTATCGAAATGTGGTTTTTCATTTGCATTCTGTATTCATTTATTTACACTTATTTTTTACATTATATTTTTAAAAAAATTAACAAAGGAATAAAATTTAAAAATACAATATAAAAAACAGAGGCCCACTGAAGACGAGGTCTACGACCCAAGCCATCAGTGGTCAGGGCTCAAAAGAGAGGAACCTCCTC
Organism: Trilocha varians; assembly: GCA_030269945.2. Classification (NCBI taxonomy): domain Eukaryota; kingdom Metazoa; phylum Arthropoda; class Insecta; order Lepidoptera; family Bombycidae; genus Trilocha; species Trilocha varians. Next base: position 4,543,404 of record AP028277.1, on the reverse strand, counting down.
ACAATACGTGTCGTGTCAAGAACGACTGCCTTCTGAATCAAGCCCTTTACCCAGCTGGGGAGCGAAAGCTTCTCAAGATGACGGTCGAAGCTTTTCGCTATTAGACCGTGCACAGATACAACGATCGGAACAATGATGGTCGATTCAACACGCCACATGTCGGTCACCTCGTGGGCAAAGTCCAAATATTTTAGCTGTTTTTCTTTTTCTGCCTTCACAAGGTTCTCGTCATGCGGAATGGTGACATCGATCAGCACTGCCCGATGCGCGTCCCGATCTATTATCACTATGTCAGGCTTATTGGCAACAATAATCCTGTCAGTGATAATAGATCGGTCCCAGTAGAGCGTTACATGACCATTATCGAGAACCGGCTGAGGCCAATACTGGTAATAAGGTACAGCGGCTTCAACAAGGTCGTATTTCAGAGCAAGTTGTTGGTGGATAATCTTAGCTACCTGGTTATGCCTGTGCAAGTACTCGCCGTTAGCAAGACGAGAACAACCGGAAACGATATGTCTAATAGACTCTCCCGGACGGTGACATGCCCGACAAATGTCGACCGTCCCATCCTTTAGAATATATTTACGGTAGTTGTTCGTCATGATAACTTCGTCCATAATTGCAAAGACAAAACCTTCAGTCTCTCCGAAGAGGTTACTGTATCGTAGCCAAGATACGGAGGCTAACTGATCTACATCGGGGCTCATAAGGGCCCGGTAGAACCGTCCGTGTAGTTCCTTGCTCTTCCATACGTCCGTGCGATCCGTCACACTCATTACCTTTAGCGTCCGCCAATTCTCGTTCGCTAAGGACAGCGGAGTGAGTCCCTTATCAACTGCTGCTACATTACGGTACATACCCACGCTTACCTTAAGGAAATATTCCCGAAGGTTGTTTACCTCTCGGTTGTGTAGGTCCTTGACATTTAACATGCCACGACCCCCACACTTCCGAGGAATATACAACCTCATAACAGATGAACGTGGGTGGTGCATCCTGTATGCCGTCAGCAGTCGCCGAACTTTTCTATCCAGGGCATCTAGTTCCGATTGCGTCCACTTTAGAATGCCAAAGGAGTACGTCAGTACAGGCATGACCCAACCATTGAAGGCTCGGATCTTGTTTCCGCCAGATAAGAGGCTTTTCAAAACCTTTACCAAGCGGCCGAAGAAACGATCCCTCACCGATTGTTTCATATCTGCATCGACTAAACTCAAAGCTTCAAACATTCCAAGGTATTTGTAAGTTTCCGACTCAGAAAGAGATCTGAGCACCTCACTTTGGCTAAGTTGCAAACTCTCAGAGTTTACAATTTTACCTCTCTGTATATCTATGACCGCACACTTATCTACTCCGAATTCCATTCCAATAGCTTTACTAGAATTGTCGGTTATTTTGAGTAAAGTTATTAGGTCAGATTTTTTAGAAGCAAATAATTTGAGATCATCCATGTACAAGAGATGTGAAATGGGCTCACCCCCTCTCTTGAGTCGGTAGCCTAGCGTTGAATCTCCAAGTAACGTGCTTAGAGGATTAAGCGCCAGACAGAACCACAAAGGACTCAGACTGTCACCCTGGAAGATACCCCGCCTTATCCTTATCAAGCTCGGGGAGGCCGGATCATTTGCATTATTGTTAGGACATGTTCGTAATACAATTTTTTTTTTGAGTTTTTACTTATCACTATGATTTTTTTTACAGGTGTAGTAATCACCGAGACAGGGTTGCCAGGCGCGTTGTTTTCATTCCTCGATATAGAGCGAGATGAGACAGCATTATCGTACGCAAAGGATACATTGACATGCTGCTTATTAGCCGCTGCCTCTTCAGATACTATCAAAGACTGGATTGTGCTCGCCAAACGAGTGTTAACAGTAAGATTAGGTAAGTCTTTTTGTATATTACATATATTATTTTCTTATTTGCGTTAGAAATTAAGTATATTCCTAAACAATAGGTGTAGGTAATAACTTTGCTATGCATTTTTGGTATTCAAAGGTAACCGCTCTACATCAAGTGCGCCGTTTGCTTCTATCGGCTTTTGGGTGACAAAAATCATTCACGTTCTTTCTTCACGCTTGTTAGTAATATAGTTAACTTAGATTAATGATAGTTATAAATAAATATTTATGCGGTAGGTTTTGTATGGCTGACATTACAGGGCTTCATGAGCGAAGGTAACTAAGTACTAACAGATCAAACGGTTTCTTTTATACTTGTTCTTGCAATAAAAAGTGTAACATTTATGATTTATTGACTGATCTATATTAAATACTACTTCAAGTGTAATTTATGTTTGAGTAATATATGTGTTCATTTGATTAGAAATGTCATGTAAAATCACAGGTCGCTACAGTCGGGGTTATGCCAAATTTCAAGATAGATTTCGCTGATTCACCAAATGCTTTCACTCCATGCCTAAACAGGACGACTTGGATATCATTGCTTCGCTTCCTATTCACAAACTATGCTTGTTAACTGGACACTATTTTTTGTTATATTATTTTTTCAATCATTAAAGAAATAAAAAAAAATCATAGAATTTCTTTTAAATTTTCATTCATTACTTTCCTATACTTAGCAGTGAGTATTTGTTTAAGTTATTTTTTAATTATCAAATGGAGGGTAGTAGATAATTTGTTTATTTCATATTTATAGAGGACAGTAATAATCCGGATACGGATTTGGATGCGGAAGGCGATGACGACCAAGCGGAGTTTCACGCTGAATCGGAACAATCCACGCATCCCGCTGTACAATCAAGATGGCCGACACGGGTTAGTGACTTAATATTAACGGCGAAGCTTCTACTTAACCTGATTCCTAACGGTTTACTTTTTAATAGTATGCGAGACCAAGAATTGAAGTTAATGTTTATTTTAAGTTTTTATGTTGAAGATACATTTTTCATTTACATACTACATTAAAATGATACTAATTGTAATAATATATCTCAGGTGTTTGCAATGGAATGCGTACAGAAGATAATGGGTGCTTGTGAATCGACCGGTGACAACGCACATTTCGATCTCGTCAAAGCAAAAGAAAAACAAGTTTTGGAGCCAAAAAGTAAGTTCGTGCAGCAGAATTGCTTAGTATGCATGTAAAATGTAAATTGACGATATCTGAGTTTATCAAAGCAGATATTGGCGAGCCAATGAAATGTTCACACTGACTGATTGGACTGACTGGGAGCAGTTCCGAAATGTAGACGAATGTCAGTGCTTACGTCACTTGTAAAGATGGAATATGACTGTAATTTGTCTTCGTTTTCATAAATTCTCGATTATTTTATTTCATTGGATAAACCAACCCAAAGCGTCTAATAATCATAAACTATAAGTTTAAGTAGTTTACTATAATAAGTAATTTAAGCTTTATACAGGGTGTCTCACGACTAAAATCAAAAAAACAACAATTAAACACCCTGTATATCAATTTCCAGGTGACTACCTATCTCTCCACCTATCGGATCTGGTTCGCATGGCGTTCGTGGGCGCTACGGGCGAGTCCGACGCGTTACGGCTGTGCGGACTGCGAACTTTACAGATGATCATACAACAGTACGCGAGAGCACCCGAACCGGACTTCCCGGGGCATTTATTGTTGGAACAGTATCAAGCTCAGGTTAGAATAAAAAATAAAATTACAAGAAATTTCAAAAATATTTTTTACAGTTATTACTAAGTGAAACTGCATGCTAATAAAACGTTTCGAACGATAACAGAAAGAAATATTTGTGATATTCACACATTTTTCTAGAACATTCCAAAAGTCTCAAGAGAATTCAGATATCAATAATATAAATCTACCTCACTTACTAGTTTATATATTCTCGTAGCATTGTTTATACATGGTGTTTAACGAGGCACATATTGACACAAAATACTGTTATTTTTTTATTATCATAAGTAATGTCATAAATTTATTCAATCACTTGCGGTTTTCTCTTTCACGCATTATACACGGTTAACTACCCGTAAGCGAATGAGAAAGAGAGTAGACAGGTTTGTTTGCTCTTAAATCTCCAGTCCAATCTTCTCGTGATCATACAACTAAATTAATTAAATATCGTGGTTAGAAGTTTATAATGCATGAAAGTAATGTTTAAACCTTCATTCTGAAAAGTGTGTTTTTTATCACCCTGTATACTTCTCGTGTAGGTGGGCGCGGCAGTGCGTCCCGCGTTCGCCGGCGACACGGCGTCGCACGTGACGGCAGCCGCCTGCGACGTGTGCTCCGCGTGGATCGGGTGCGGCGTCGCTAGAGATATCAATGATCTCAGACGGTACTTATATTACACTTATAGAGATTTGTGAATTAATGGGATCACTTAAACTATTACTAAACGGGTTCTTACCACGACTATTTTTTTTGAGAGGTTCCGATATTCTTCAGTCTTCCCGTGATCATGGCGCTTGAAACAGTGCTGAAATATCGGGACCTCTCAAATAAAAATAATCGTGGTAAGAACCCGTTTAGTAATAGTTTTAGTGATGTAGATAACCGCGAGTGTTTAAAGAAATTTATTAATGGGATCATAATTTATTTTATATTATCACTGGAGAGGTAAAAAAACTAGAGCGCCAAATCAGCGAACATAAGATTTAGTTAGCACTGAAAATATACAAATACGTAATATTATACGACAAATAGTTTTTCTAATTAATATTTTTGTCCGTAATCATTTATTTCTTGCTTCTCCTGTAAAATCGAGTTATAAGAAATTTATTATTTTCAGAGTTCATCAGCTACTTGTCTCAAGTTTGGATAAACTCAATACTAAAGGCAACACTACTCTCATATACAACGAGAGTATGGCCACACTTGAAAAATTGTCTATTTTGAAAGCTTGGGCAGAGGTTTGTACTAGACATTCTAAAAATATTATTCGTTACATCTTTTAAAGTTTTTTTCTTTGAGATAAATGGGTCAGAAAAATCATTTTTTATTACCCTTCACTTTTGTCTCTAATATTTACCAAATATTTTTGAAACACAGTGTTACCAATAAATTCTAATCACAGGTATACATAGTAGCAATGGTAAGCAACAACAGCGCTCCGGGCAGCTACGTCAAACAACTCGACACGAAGCCGTTCAACAATGGCGCTGAGCTCGCAAAATGGCGGAACCAGTTACTACAGAACAACAATCAGATTGACAACTCGAGTCCCGAGAGCGAAGATGATGAATATGGCGAATTTGAGTCGAAAGGAGAAAGTTTGCTGAAGCTGGTGGAACCTCAACTTGAGAGTTTGGGAGAGAACTGGATAGCAGCTTTGAAGGATCATGCTTTATTGAGTTTGCCACCTGGTAAGTTAGATCTAGAAATGTTTTTTTATCTATTGGATGAAAGTCAAAGTGACACTACAGAGAAACCGTAAAAGATTCTCATTTTTAACTGATTTTATCGCTTTGTTTTCCCATGACCCATACAAACTTTAAAAATAGTTTTGACAACGCTCATCCTAAATTTTGTAACGTCGCCATGTTGGATTCGTAATAGCTTAACTGCTTGTCGGTATCATAGCAATGAAGTGTCAACTTCAAGAGGGACCTTTCCTAGACAGTTAGTTTCTATTGAACTATCATATTATTATGTCTTGATATGGTCCTTGGCACACAATTATTATTAGTTACCGTAGTTACCGACATAGCTCAAAGAATTGCATCTTTGAAGTGGCAATGGGCAGGACACATTGTGCGCAGAACTGATGGCCGATGGGGCCGAAAAGTTCTAGAGTGGCGACCACGAACTAGTAGCGTAGGCAGACCTCCCACAAGGTGGACCGATGACCTGGTCAGGACCGCGGGAGGAGGCTGGATGCGGACAGCGCAGGACCGATCGATGTGGCGAGGTTTGGGGTAGGCCTATGTCCAGCAGTGGACGTCTACAGGCTGATGATGATGAGGATGATGGTTCTTGGCTACACAATTATTATTAGTCTATGAATATGGCCTGGAAGCCGATAAGAATGGAGTTTTAAATAACCTTCGCCACTAAACTAAATTTGTTTATAATTACAGAGTTCGCTTCTCAATTACCCCACGGCGGTGGTGCGTTCTACTCAGCGGAAACAGCGGAAGCGTCGCGCGCACACTACGGCAACGCGTGGCCGTCGCTTCTGTACGCCGCGTCGCTGAGGTTCAACGCTAACATCGACTATGTACCTAATACTGAAGGTGACAATGGTATGTATGGGTAATATACGAAAAAAATGTTTAAAAAATCCGACTTAAATGCAGTTTTTGTTTTTAGTAACGAATAAAGGAATGTTTCTTGTTAACTAAATGCCTTATTTTACGAAATTTTGAGATTTTTTTGTTGAGGCTACATTGAAAAATTGTAAGCTTAATACAGGGTGTTTTTATTACTAAATTGTTAGTAACTTTTAAATAAAATATGTATATGGTAAAAATGAAGTAATTTTTCGTAAGTAAATTTTTTTATCAATTTCAGAAACTGAAACAAACGTTGACAATAAGTCGTCGAAGTCAGAGAACGGCAACTTTGAATTCTTTGAACCTGTCGATGAGAGGTTCCATCTCTTGTTTGGTAAGTTCTTTTTAGTATTAAAACTAATTCACTGGTTTCAATGGAAAATCGGTTTTTGTTGTCACATTTACTTTTTATTTGAATTTAGAGAAAAACCTGAATTCCACCAACTGATGCGGTATGTGGAAGTTCAACCGCACTAAACCCTAACAACCGCTGACACTCAGTATCTGAACCCTGGCCTAGGTCAAACCCTGGTAGGATTGTGCAGAATCACACGATATGTTACACTCTAAGATTTATATATCATTTTCTCGTTTCAATTTTACTAAATTATCTTGAAGCTGAATTTTTTTTATATTTTATTATAGGTATATGTATGGAAGCTTTGTGCGCTCAACGCGATATGAGCGAAGAAAACACAATATCAGTTTTGCTTTCACTTTGCACTTTACTGGACGCTCCCGAGAACAGAGCTCGGTTACTTAAAGACAGGTATGTTTTGATTTTACTGAAGAAAGTAATTAATGTGATATCTAATTTGTAAAATATAGGTATTAGTTTCGATCAAATGTAACAAGATATAGTACCCATAAAATAATTAGGAAATAGAGTCATCAAAACTTAGTTATTTTTAAAACGAAACATTTACAGAGTGCATTGGAAAATAAAGTCTATTGCATTACAATAAGGAATACAGTCGATAGCAATTATAATACGACCTAAATATGAAATGTTTCTTGCTAAGCGACTAAGTTCAAAAGACTGATATTGGTAGTGTTTATATGGTGTAATTTCTATCACTTTAAAGATATTTAGAACTTAGAATATAGTCAAAGGCACATGAACCCAATCAGGCAAAGAAATTAACCAATTATAAATTTTCAGAGCGTTGGCCATCGAGCTATGTCAGATTATCCACCGAACTGCATTGACTCAGCCCAGTATCGAAGCGTTGTTGTTGTCGGCTGACGTTCAGAGATTGATCATTGATGCCGCTAGAGAACAATTGCATGCCAATATGGAAGCTAAAATTAAAGGTATGTTATTATGTCACCTTATTTAAGACGATTGTACTTAATATTTTTTTATTACGGATTTTTAAGTAATCTTAATTTATGATAATTCAAAAATCATGTTATAAACCGGCTATAGAGAATAAGGATTTTAGTAAGGTAGGTTATTTTTTAATTTTTACTTCCACTTAACAAAAAACACTTAAACTAACTTTTCATCCCAACAAAACAAAGCTCCATAGATTAGCTTAGCTATTTAACACACAATTTGTAGCATTAAAAATTATAATTTCAGAACTAGCACCAAACGAAGCATCAGACGGATCAATACCCCAATCCGTACTAGAAGTTGTCCACACGTTGGGCGAAGGGGGTCCCACAGGAGACCTACCTCCCGGGAAGTCCCTAGTATTCGCGTGTCTGGAAGTGTGCGTGTGTTTATTAGTCCGTAGGCTGCCGTCCCTGAGCCCTGTGAGGCAGGAAGGCAAGGTCGGGGTTATAGGGGTTCCGAAAGGACTCGGTGTGCATGGAGATACTCTGTTGGTTAAAAGTTTGGCGGCCATGTCTGAGTTGTTGTCGCTTACTAGTCCTCAGGGTGAGTTTATTGTATTAGAATTTTATTAAACACATTTAAAAGTATCAAGCTTTCAAACAAACGAAACAATTTCATGAAATAAAGTATAGATATTGGTAGTTTCAAAGTACAATAAAATTGTATTTGTATAAATCATATTTTTTAAATGAGTCATATATGAACATTAGTAAAACACGTGAGTCATATGTGACTCATGCTTTTAATCGAAAATTTCAAGATCAAATTTTAATTTAATCCTATTTTTAGGTGCCCTTTCCATACTACCAACAATATTATTCCTATCAACGGAAGTACTACAAGAAAGCAAGGATTCGTCCATAGTTGCCGATGCGGGTATACTGTTACTGCAGCGAGCGGCCGAGTGTAAGGCTGTAAAGGTGCACGAACACACTCGCGAACAACACGCCAAGCTGTTGCAGAGCACGCTTGCCAAACTTATTGAGAGGGTTAAAAGTGGTGAGTGTTTTATTATTCATAGAGAATGTTAGTTTGTTTATATTGTGCAAGTAGAGTAAATTATAAAGTTAGGGACGTCCATTCAATATGTTCTATGAAGTATCCTTTTCACTACTAACGTTGTGGTTATATTGAGAATAGTCTAATGATGGATTAAGAGTTTTACTAAAGTTTTCCTCGACAAGAATCCGAAGAGAAACCGGAAAGAATTGGATCTTTGTTTTAGACAATATCTAGGTGCTGCGTCTTGTAATAGACCTGCTTATAAAGTTTTTGGACCAATAGACTACATTATTCGCATTTTAAAATTATATTATTTATCCGGCTCGAAGGACCAAGCGTTAGGATGTTTCTTCATAGTAATAATTTTCATGTTTTATCGTTCCAGATGATCGTGAATGTCGTTTGGACAGTATAACTGGAGCTCGCGGTATGGCTGCAGTTTTAAATGCAGCGGAACCTATACCCGCGTTACACTACCCTTGCATCAATCATTTCAGGCAGTGTCTTGATACTGACGATCATGAGGTTAGTGATATTTTGAATCGAGTTTATTGCTGTATCACTCAAGAAAGAAACCAAATAACAGTAAAAATATATTCTATAATAATTATAAGCTATTCGTGCTCATTTGGGCAGATGACTACGACGTACTCAGTCCGAAACATTCACATTCCGGTCTGTTTAAAGTACGGACACGTTTCACTACTTTCCGGAACGTAACTAACATACTACTAACACTTTCGCCGTTGACTTCATCATCAACATTTCCTGCTAAGTTTATAGTATTTATGAAGTCAACAACACATACTAATTATGAGTACATTTCGCCTGTTCTGTTGCTTAAATTCAGTTTTCGTCATCTAGAAATCTTGTTCATTCTATAGAGGTTCGCATCATGCTGTGGCGTGGTAGGCAGCGTGTGGGGCGAAGGCGCCTCCTCCCGCAGCGTGTCGTGGTGGGCGCGCGCTCTCGCCGCCCGTCTAGTGGCCCGCGCGCACCAGGCACGACGACCCGCGCATGCGCACCACGCACGCGCCGCGCTCGCCGCTCTGCACGCACTTGATGACCTGGTGCGGGCAGCGCCGCATGAACCACGTATGTATATTTAATTACTTACACGTGTGAAGGTATACGCATTTTTGTGCACGCTAATAAATACGCACAAACACATACCCACGCACACAAAAACACCCACAAACACGCACACAAACAAATACAAATGCACGCTTAAACGAACACGCACGCACGCACACACAAATGACCTAACTAATATCTCATATGACATACTCTGTATACAAACAAAGTACGCGAAAAAAACTATATCCATTAGGCGATGATAAACATATCATAAATGCAGTTATTGTAAATATACAAAATACACAAGTAAATACAGACACAGACAGAAGTAGTCAGACAGATATGTAGATGTGTTAGTGACAGACTCGATAAATACTAAGTTACCACTTTTTCCTTTACACGCTTTACAATAGAAGATGGAACAAAAGGTAAACTAATGAGCTGTAACTAAAATATTATTAATAAATAACATGTAATTTTTCTTCAATATTCAATTAGCATAACACAATATTGAAATCTTGATGTTGAATCTTCCAGGTATACAACTACTATGGCTGTTAGTGCCGATAGTAATCTCATATCTTCGCGAAGGAAACGAACTAAACCAAGCGCCACCTCACGTACGCACGTTGCACGAATTCGCCTTGCAATGGCTGACCAAGATTGGACCGAAATATCCACAGGTATATTACATTTTTATTTATTGGAACGAAGTTCCTTATCGCGCGTTATCGAAAGGGGGCTAGACGAAAATTCTTATGAAAAAGTTGGCACACACTTTTTTGTTTTAGATGATTATCGCTAGATGGCGCTGTGATCAAAATATTTTCAAACACGTTCCTTATCGCGCGTTACGAAAGGAAATAATTTTTATGAGATACGTTTTAATCGAAAGGAACTTCGTTCTATCCGGATGTCCCGTGACCTGTCAAGTTTTTCTTATTTTAGTATTTTTTTCCAGAGTAGTCATTTGTCCAAGTTGAAGGACCAAAGATTGATTAATACATTTTTTGCAATATGTCCTTTATACCTTTCCGCCATTGGGAATTTGTACTGCACTCAGGAAAAGTTTTCTCCAAAGTAGCTATTTGTCCGGCTCGAAGGACGGTTCGAAGGAAGGAAAGATTGAATTATTGTTTTATCATTCCTATCAAAGGCTTAGGCTGGATACAGTTAATTTAACCTTATTAACAAAATAAAAATATTGTTTTTTACGTCTCTACAGGAATTCAAAACGATGATGCAGCAATCTTCGGAACTACGTAACAAGTTAGAGAGCGCTTTGAAAGCCAGTCAGACCGGGAACAGGAGCGGGCGACAATCTCAACAACAAAGATCGGTGTTCGATGCAAAACCGGCCAAACCTACTATACAACTCAAAACTGATTTTAGCGACTTCAGATGAACGTTTAAAAACATTATACAGGATGTCTTGAAATTTGGATCAATTTTTTTGTAACATTCTGTATATGAAAATCGCACACATAAATGATTGAGAAATTTAAAATGACTGCTATTTACTAATTATGCTTTTATCTCTATTTAATGATCTCTTTTTTTTTAATTTTTAGTCAATTTTCAATTTGAAATGCGTATGATGAGATAAAAAAACATTTCTATTGTGTTCCATTCCACTATATCCATTCTAAGATTATATATTTGCATTTGCTTCATTTTATTAAATTGCAAGCTTTTAATATTTTCCTGTTTTAAATACGATGTATATTAAACAATTATCGTAGAATTAATTAAAACTAATTTATATAAAAATAGCATTTAGAATTAAAGTTCTGAAGCACACTTCTAACAATAATATTATATAAAAGTAATTTTACAATATAGAAACCCTAAAGGGCTATTTAATTAGAAAATTATATTGAAACTTAACCATTTACAAAAACAGTTTAACTGAACAATAAATTAGGTGTAATGTAGAATATTTATTTATTTCAATGAAGATAGGAGTTTCTTATTATATGCCCCATTTATTATTTTAAATTACGATATTATGAGATTAAATTAGCTAAGTATCAAAAATATGTGAATTCAACGAATAGAAGGTACTTTAAAAATATCTTAATGACAATAAAGAGTACCAAATAAAAAAAAACAAAACATGTTTGAGAGTTTATTATTTAAATTTGTAGTTACATATTTTAAATAAAATGAAGAAAAAAAAATGTTTTTTTAACTATACAATCTTTAAAATATTATAACACTGCCTAACAGATGCTTCCCTTTTGAGAATTTTCAAACTATTTATACTTTTTTTTGTATACCCCGAATTATTTATCCAGTGTATGTTAATTTTAAGAGATTTATTAACATTAAATTATGATAATAAAGTATTGTATACTACAATTTGTGTTTGTTTTAATCCTTATTCATTGGAGTTAGAAAGCGAGTATTTAAACTGTTTTCACGTACAATGAATTTTAGTTAGGTTTAAAATCATCAATCATTGCCCAGCTTGATTTATTGCACATGTTGAAGAGTTATTTATAACCAGAATACCGTAAACTTGGCAAGTAATTTTTTTTTTTTTGAATGTTTCATTATAACTTTATTTTTGGATTTTTAGATAAAAAAAGAAATTCATAGAATAAAATGTATTATCTAGTAAAGTACAATTTTATCTAACTTCATGAATCTTGTTCATTTGCCACATTGTTCACGTTATCTTCAGGAACCTCTGTTTTTGCTCGCTTTGCTTTACCTGTAACAAATGTAATGTTTTTAATTAATTAGAGTTCATACTGATCCAAAATGAGTAAGCTCGGTACTCTTTAGGTGAAGGTTAGGGAAGGTAGGTCTAAAAAAAAGATTTACTCGGTTTAGCAAAATTTGTTCATAGTAATCGAAAGTTGTAGTTCCAATAGTACATAATATAAAATGTTGACTTTTTTTTTGGACTGGAGGAAATCTCCAGACTGGGGCGAATGGGGTATGTGGGGGTTGAACTACACTAAAACCTCCCGCCGCTCACGCTTGACGTCCGATCCCCGGCCGGGACAGAACCCGGCACGACGCTGGTAGGGGTGACAGGACGCGTTCGCGATTGTCGCTCACGTATCGCCCCGTCACCCCCGTAAAATGTTGACTTAGGTAAAGTTTATATAAAAAAATATGAAAAAACAGAAAACAACTTACTTCTTGCAAATGTAGGAGGCAATGTAGCTACAGTTAAGAACCCAGTGTGACCGGGAGTACTGGCGGGCCTTGCTGCAACCACGTAGCTAGTATCACTGTTTGGCTTCTCTTGAATTGGACAATCTGAGCTCTGGAAAAATAGACAAATGGTTGCTTTCAGGTGATCTTGTGTTGAAAGGTATTTTTTTGGATATTGTTTTGATTCGAGTGTATTTCTCAGGCGGTGCTTAGTTCTCATATTGAAAGTGAAGTTTTTTTTAATTTTAAAGCTTGGAATAAATGGAAACAAATAAATAATAGTGGATATCATTTTATTTCGGATCGCTAAATTTCAAATATAAATAATTCATGAAGTAGTTTAAAAAACAATATTCACGCTATCCTACTCGACTTCCATTTTTGACAAGAAATAAATGAAATAAATCTCATTAACAGCAATGTCGTGTGTATAAAACGATGACGTCATCACATCATCTGTGAGATAGACATGCGTGAATAACCAGTGTGGGTCGTTGATAGCAAAGTACGTGTGTGATGGGCTGGTACAGGCGACTACACATTCAAAAAGAATATAAATATTACTAGAGAATTAATTTTAGTATGAAGTGTCACCATGGTTTTCTTTGCATTAGAATTTTGAAACCTTCCTTACTTCATCTGACTGTAAGATTTAGATAGAATTACTAATTATAAACAATCAGCAAATTTTAATAATACATATTTTGAAGAAAATAAATTTGTGATTTTAGTTGATTCTGCAGTTCTATAGAGAGTTAGTTACAAAAGGGGTATAACTAAGTTGTTATCCATTGCCGACTATTAAATGTACCATGGTTTCAACTTTTCCTTTCTATTTTTTTTCATCAACCAATGAGGCCTCATCTTCTGTTATTTTCTAACTAACTGAAACTGCATAGGTTTTAATAGATTTAAGATTACATTTTCATTCGTAATGGTACACCGATGTCGGGGTCATGGTTTGCGCCGTAATTACCGATGTCACGGCTGCGAGTACGGAGCTTGTAACATCTCGTCCTTCAGGTGCAACGTGTTTATTTAGTATATCATAACTTATTACTAAAAAAAATCATCTATGTAATGAGCTAGTGAGAATGGTTTTTGTTTGACAAAGATGACGCTCTGTGTTAAATATTTGTTTGCGCATTTAGGATACGATATTCGATAATGATATGGACCATAGTATTTTGCAGTATTAAATAAAAAACTTAAGGCGTTTATGAAAGGAAGAACAAAGGTCCTGGCAAAAGTAGGAGTCGGAGATCAAATTCAGAGGCTGTTAGGGGAAGATCTACTTATCTCTAACAATAAACGAGTGTAGGCTGTTGACAGAAAAGCACTGCCTTTGTAACTATTATTTCTTAGAGTAATTGTTGTGAATCAAAATTAATGATGTCTTATTATTTTAATTCCCATTTCCAGAAAACGTATTTAATAAAAAACTGATTACACTTAACCATATTTCAAAACTTACGTTCCAAATAATTCAAGAGACAAAAATACCAATCGTCCGTATAAACAATACGGGTACATTCCATAGACAATGTTACGCAACGAGTCATCAGTGTAGAATGACTATCTGATGGAATTGGTATGACAAGGCGGCGAGCGGTGGCGCCGACCGACGCTAATCACAGAACTGGGGACATACACCCTCAATTTAGATGCATTCGATCACTAGTGTGGACGTATATAGTCATAGTTTTAATTAAATAAGTGTTAGCTGTAAGTTTCTCTGGAATATTAAAATAAATAAATATTTTGAATATGTTTAGTAATATCTGTGTAGTAGTTAGTTTTATAGGCGGATAGAATTTACTTTAAATTTGTTGTATATTTTGCTTTTGTGCTCAAGCTGTAGTCTTCTATCTCACTGTCTTTAAACATTTTGTATATTCGTAAAATAAGGTAAATTTGCGAAATATCTACAGCCTCAGCCGGGGTTCGGACGCTGAGTGTGAGCGGTTGGAGGTTTTAGTGCGGTTCAACTCCCACATCCGGTGTATTCCTCCAACTAAAAAAAAAACAAAGACAGTGTTCCCTGACGTTGCAGGGGAACATGAGCGACGGTACCCACTAATCATCAAGTTAGCCGTAAGCTTGTCTATCTACATGGCAACAAAAAAAGGGCAAGACGCGTTACATTATTATAAAACAGCAATGATTAACCCAACGCATTTGCGAATCCAAGTGACGTGTTTCAGCGCCTAGATTACACGTTACCTAGGTTTTAATAGTGAAACAATGAGCACGTAAGGTTCATAATTGTAACCTTGACAGAACGCAGAGATTACGGTAATGACAGGACGGATGGCTCCGACCGCAGGATGAAGTACGAAGAGCGACCTCAACTATAATTCAAAATATAGTATCTTATAAGAACATTTGTGAAAAATTAAAGTTAAGAAAAAGGCAGTCAATTTGAACTTGATATCTACTTTTTTTATTTAAAATAGCTTGTTTTGTTATTGTGAAGATTAGGTAAATTGTGTTTTTGATATATCTATGAACTGATAGGTAGGTATATCTTGAGTAAAAACTATTTATTATATTTTGGTATAGGCATGAGCAATACTATTCACCTTCTAGTAGTGGCCGACTAGGTCTCGCCATTGTCAATAAAATTACACACGTTAATTCTCACTTTCAAGTAAGATCTCTTACGAGCACTCAAGCGATTAAGAATAAAAAGAAAATAGCATTCCTCCGACATCGCGGAGAACAAATTGCTCAATTGGCGATTCTCAGGAAAATAACAAACATGCATTTCGCGGTATATTAACAGAGATATCAAGGCATTAACCGTTCAAGTACAGTATAATGTTGCGAGCGATGCAACGAGCGCATACGCACCGCAATTACCTAACATAAATTTCAGTTTCGGAACGCGCCGTGATCGATGGTACCCTCGCTCAGAGAAACAACTAAACTATGTCCACTTGTTACACTTATGATTTATTACGCCGGCTATCATTATTTAGATTGCCCTGTCAATTCTGGGAGCATATCTCTAATTTTATTACCGAACGGTTAAATGAAATATTTCAGATAGAACACGGTCGTACACAGTTTTCGTTTTACCTACCGGATCGATTTTTTTAAATAGATAAAGAATTTATAATGACACCTATAAAAATAAAATAAAACGCCGAGAACTTCTAATACTGGCGATTAAACGACCATAAAGACCAGATTAAAACATAAAACCTTCGGGCTGTCAACACAGAATTTAACCTCTCGACTGGACGACATAAACAAAAAGTAAATAAAATTAGAAAAAAGAACAACGGCAAAGAGGCGCATTAAGAATTGAGATAAGAGAGATGGACGAGCACTCAGCGGCGCGCGGCCAACTTTATTATTTATTGACACTTAAAATAATTACCAGACGGTTGGCCCGTGCCGAATGTGGACCCTTTCCGATGTCGTAGACCCCGATACAGTCTACATCAATCACACTTAAAATAACATAAAAATTAGGTAATTATTTATGGAATATTAGAAGGATTGTATATAATTAATAGGTCTGTACCTCCATTAATGAGTTTTGCAAAATTAATGTGCTATTAAGGAATGTGGTTATGCTATTATTTAAATTTATCAATCTATGTTATATAGAGGCATAAATGTAAACAACATTCAAACGGTTGTCTAAAAATATACAGGAAGAATTTTTTTTATTTATAGAGAGTGAATAGATAGAATAGTTTAACTAACCGTTGTTAAGAGTTAAGTAAAAACTACGACAACACAAAATTAAATAAACCATTAACTAAAAAAGCTCTTAAACAAAACCCAGTAAGATTATAAAAAAACGATATACATTATCGAAACGATTCCGCGAAACGAGATTAAAATGCAAATAACACATCGAAGTAAAATGTACGTTCGGAGATGTCAAATGTTTTGCGTGAAAAATACAAAAGTTTATCAGCAAGCCATGTACCCTGTCGCCGTTACTGTCGTCTGTCGATAAACACGAGTTCGATTTAGACGTTTATCACCGAGCTGTATAAACGAGGAATAAATAAAAGTTATGTACAGGGTGATTTTGGTGTCGAAAAATCTGAGATTTGCTAATGGATTTTTTTGGTGTTCAAAATTATTTTCGTTCAAAATTAGTTTCAAAATTATTTTTCTTTATTAAAATAATCGAATAGTGTTAGACGAATAATTATAGTCGAGGTAATAAATAACTAGTGTCGCATAGTTGCGACAGTATTATAAAACTATTCAATAGTGTACAGTGGTAAAATATTGTGATATTGCGTTATTGATAATGTCAAAAGACTTCATTATCGATGTAGAGGTAAGAATTTTCAGGTCGAGAACGATCATAACATCACGGTGTATACAGGATAATGCATAATTTAAATAAATAATAGGTATATAAAATTAAACCAAATTATTCCATTTGTTTATTAAAATCCAGGGACAATACATCTAAAACCACCCTGTATAATGTTGAGACGGTTTGAGCGCCGGTAGCGGCCGAAGGTGCGTTTGATATGACACGCGAACGATGTAGGCGATCGAAAAGAATTTGTTGTTTTTAACGCATTCGAAGGTGGATTTTTAGAATACTTTATCTCAAAGGAATTCGATTAGGTAAGGTCTCGAATAATGTACAAAATTCAGAGCCTAGTTTGTTTTAAAAAAAATAGCGTAACAAGCTTTTGGAGATTCCATTTCTTACTTTCGTTGAAGCAATTAAAGTTTCGACGGGTTACTATTCTTTTGTAGACATTGAAACTCTTTAATATATCGTTCATAACGGTACCATAAAGTTCATTCAAATTAGTTGTGAATCACGAACATCAACACATGATTATGTATCGATTAAATTGATCCCTGTACATCGTAAATCAATCTCCCTCCATTACTGCGCGATCACTGCGATCTGTCAATAATGAGATCGCATGAATCATACACTTGCGAATATGCGTGAATTTAGTTTTAGCCGACGAAGTGATATTCATGTAATATGTAATTCTAATTTGTAAAAGAAACAAGGCTATTTTTAACTTGATGTTATCTATATTACATATTATGTATATTAATACATATAATATCTTACTTAACAATTCGTACGCAAGTCTTTTTTTACATAAATAGACAATAGTATTTTAATTTTCAACTATATTTTTATTATTATGTGCCGTTGTTACTTACTGATTAACTTTCTCCATAATTATAAAAGAAGGAAAGAAAGAAAAAGCATTTATTCAACACGCACATAGAGGACATTCATAATATTATAACATTTAAACAGTATAATACCTATTTAAACAAGGTACAAAAAAGTTAAAAAATAAAATAAAACCGAACAAGATAGAGGCTTGTCCTCAGTGGCGTGCGAATAGGTTTCAGCTCAGCAAAAACTTATGGTCGCAAAGAAGACCAAAAGCACTGATTTTTAGCTGAAACCTAAAACAACTGCTAGTGGAAGCTAAAATCGCTTAAGTATATCTCCGAAATGTCTTTATTAATTCCGCAAATATACAATTGTTCGTGAAGTTTAATTTATAAATCAAATCCAAATATTATGTAATCAATATATTTAAGTAACAAGAACTTTATTCAGTTGTTAACTATATATTCTCCTTTTTAATGCGTCTGTTCGTGTAATATATTTCCTTACATCAGATAAACCAGGGATGGCTACCGTCGACATTCTTCACATGACGACATTTGACTAAATAATATGTTTATTTGAACATGTCATTTATTCAAAGGTTTTGCTTTAAATGTTAAGTATTTGCATATATTATTAATGGCGAGTTAGTTATTTATAAAACGGGTAGGGTTTGGGTGGTATTTTAAAAATTTTTTTTTTTTGTACTTTTGTGATTGTGATTTTGATTACTAGTTAAGTGGATAGGAAGATAGATATGAGGTATCGGAATGTCAATAATTAAAGGTCTGTTAGTTATTAATATCCACAATATCAATTTGTATTTTTCTATTAAGTTACTGTATAAATATTTTTTTTTTAAATATATTATTTAAGCAGAATGAGATCATCATGGGGGTGACGGGGCGATACGTGAGCGACAACCGCGAACGCGTCCTCACGCGTCTGTCACATCGGATGTCGAGCGTGATTGGCGGGAGGTTTTAGTGCGGTTCAACCCCCACATACCCCACTCGCGGGGCGAGTGGAAGTCCAGCGATTTCCTCCCGTCAAAAAAAAAAGAATGAGATGCACATATCTTCTATTTATTTTTACAGTTTAAAGGAAGTTTTATTTATCTGTTTCCTATAACTAAAAGCCACATATTATTATAAAGCCACATTTAAGATCTATTTTTCGTTCCCACACACATTAATGAATGAAGCGAAAATAATACGCACAAATGAACATAGACAAAATTAATATTGTTTTATACCAAATACAGATCGTGATGCGAATGTCCTTACTCCTTACCAATACTAAGTACTTATGATTGATTCTGTCGTTTCACAATTCATTATTTTTTTATGTACTGCAATTAGCCAACGTAACAAACAGACCGACGTGTCATTTGTTTTATCTATCTACAAGATAATATTCGTTACCTTGTTATCTGTACACGCACATTTGACCGACTTCTAAAAAGGTATTCAATTTGGTTGTTTTGGTTTTTCAAATGAACATGCATACCTACAACATTTTATCAACTCATTCAAATCTGTCTTTTAATTAAAAAGTAGAAATGTATGTCATTTCTCTTTACTTTCGCATGTTTGTATAATACTAGTAAGGAATAAGGATTATATTGGTTACATAGTTATAAGGGGTGGGCCATATAAAGTTTGCATTTTCCAAAAGTTCGACTGTCATGTTGGCTGTGTGGCATGTTGCGCCATCCTGTTGAAACCAAATGTCGTCCATGTCATACTCTTCAACGTTTGGAAACAAAAATTCGTTGAGCATGGCACGGTAACGCTCGCCATTGACCTTAACGGCGGCTCCTTGCTTATTTTCGAAGAAAAATGGCCCAATGATGCCGCCGGACCAAAACCCACATCAAACCGTAACTCTTTGTTGGTGCATTAGCTTCTCAATGGTGACGTGTGGATTTTCCGACCCCCAGATGCGACAATTTTGCTTATTGACATAGCCTCCGATGTGAAAATGGGCTTCATCTGAAAAGACGATTTTTCGGTAAAAATGCTTATCTTCGGCCAAACGATCTTCTGCCCATTGGGCGAACCGAAAACGTCTCATTTCGTAAATGTCAAACCTTTAACTAAATTATGAACACATATTGAATGACATTTGAGCTGTCATTCTCTAAATAAACAGTAGTTCAAAATGCAAACGTTAGATTGCCCACCCTATACTTACATTTTCCATTACAATCCAGATGAGATATTGTTGGATATCGGTACTATTCGGTACATAGCTAGTACTACTCCAGTAAAAAAACCACTTAAATCAAAGTTAAGCGCTGAATTTCAGTGCAACTGATTGAAAATTAATAATTACAAAAACGTGAAAACTTAACATCTAGTTTCCTTTTTCTAAATTCTTTTACTTTTTTTGTGTATTAATTACTTGACAAATACAACCGAAGCAACTATGTAATTATTTACTAAGATAAGAGATCGAGAATACGGAGCTGTAAGTTATATATTGATTGAAGGTGGTAAATGTATACAATTTTGTGTGACTTCGATATTTGAGTTATACATTAATTATATGTATTAAATGTTACAGATATTTGCTACCGGCAAAGTTTTATATGTTCTCGAATATACTGAACTTTAGTGAAATTGTTGTTACGCAATAGACGTATAACTATGACTATGATTACACATTTATATTATTATACAGTAAGTCTATGACTTAATTAGAGACAGAAACTATACATATATTTTACAGTTATTATTTTTAGTCAAAGTGAGAATTATTTCACGTTTAAAATGGCTTTACTAGCAAAACTACACTATAATTACAGATTTTTTTTACTAAATCGTTAATAAGTAATTATTTAATCTACAAATTGATCTTAATCAAACTATAAATGAATAAATAATGAACACAGTCCATTAACACCATACTTTTTCAATTGACATGTGAGCGGACCCCCCGTGCATCGATAATACGATTACGTGTACCAATCAATCGATTAACGATTATAATCGATATTAAACCCTCACTTTCACCTCACTATAAATGTCATATCCTTGTGACATATTTAATCTGTATCGAAATATCTGTGCAAGTAATCTGTTTAGTTATGGTCATTTGTTTGTAAGTGGTTATGGACGCATTACAGATGTTAAGTGGTCAATGTAAGACTTCGTAGTAGAAGTAGTTAAATTTATTTGCTGTTTAAGAATCGCATTATTATACCTGTACGCCAAAAATGCTGAAATAAAAAGTAGAAACTCGTTTGAACGAACGAACGGTAATTATTGATAAATTTAACTTACTCCGAACCCCAAATCTACTTCTTAATTAAATTACAAAGAGAAAAGGAATTAGTGTTTTGGGTTGTATTTTTCTGAATTAGTATTTGATGTCACAATGAAATAATACCGTTATACTTTTGTAAAAACTAGTGGCTCATCAATTCCGAATTAACTAAACTATTTGAAATCTTTGTTTAGTCTTGACTCTTGTAGATAAAGCTACAGATGAGGATAAAGTTGGGATGGACTTCTCAATTCCAGATCCAGACAGTTAAGAAAGGAGTAAGAAAATGTACTATATCTTCTAGAATTTAAAGCATGCAGCACTAAAGCTGTTTGCTGGTCCCATAATCGTCAACTGTTTTATTAGGCCTCAACGGCCGTCCAAAAATTGCCATAGCGGACGGTATTTCACGTCCACAAGGCGGGGTATTGGTAAAGTTTTCAACTAGCAATAATCGCACCTCGGATTAACCTCATTGGTTACGATATTGCCTCTGCGCAAAGTTAATCTGTACGGCAATTTTTTTTATTTTTATACTTTTAGTTTGAACATCTCGGTGGCGCGATTCAGCTTTACAAGTAGCGACATCTATTGACGACACTGAAAAACTTATGAAAGTACTTGGTACAAATACTTTTTTACATTGGGGTTTTAAATGATAATAATTTAGGGGTTGCAGTGGTATTGTCGATCATGAAAGGGTGTTAACTTATGGGGTTCAAGAGCAAACATCGAGTACAACATTTTTTTTTCGTTTTAAAAGTATTATTTTGGATTAACTAGAACATTTATTATTTTTTTCAGTATTTGTACATTAATAAATACTGTATTGTTTATTTTGTTATTATTAAAAGCAGTTATTGCACAATAATCACTTTGTTAAGTTGTTATAGTTTGTGTGAACTGATTCCACTACTATTGTTAACTAACACCTTTCATATATTTACTATGGACTTATTATATGATTGGATATAAACATATAAAAAAAAAATACAAAAATATCGTACTCTTCTTTAATGGGTAAAATTACTTGTATTACATTACTTTTCGTACTACATTTCTTTGTTAACTGAAATCATCATATTTTCGTATCTATTTATTAACTTATTTTTTACATTATAAATCATATTATTGTTATACTTTATGGTTAAAATTATTTCAATTTTTTACTTCTTGTCAATGCAAACAAATCAACACTCAAAAATCTTCCCACAAAAACTGAACAAGGAAGGAAACATCGATGGAATGATGACGTTGTGCAAACTAGACAGAATCTAGAAAAAAACAACTGAAAATCGTTTTAATCCAATCGTTTAAGAATTTAATTTCGTTTCTCAGCGGTCAGCTGTCGTTCTATTTTTATTTTATCGGTCACAATGTTCTGTCGGACCGAATCTTTAGCGAAAATGCTTGCACGTAGACATTATTTTTTCTCAGGGGCTCCTTCAATGGGATGAGTTGTTGTCACGATGTTTTATTGTTAAAGTTCTTTTAGGGCCGTGACGGTTTGCCTTCCGTGTCGGAGGTCGGAGCGAGTCCGAGTCCGTTGTCGTACGAGACTTTTGTCGGATGAGAAGCTGTTGGTAATATGTGCTAGTTTTGTGTAATTACAATTGATATTTAGTACAATGCTAGTATCTCATGGTGCACGGAGTCGCTCCTGATGTGGTTCTCGCGTGGAATCGGTAGGGTGAAAATCAGCGCTGCAGTCCAGGCTGTAGCTTCGTGCTGAGCTGGTCGCCCTTTCAGATACGCCCTCGCACATAACCTTTTTTTTATTATTTATTTCATTATTTGTTTTAAATTATTTTTTATTACTTTTGTATTATTGTTTAATCTTAGTTTTAATCTATTTTTAGTAATATATTGTTCCTGTTATGTGTAAGTTGTGTGTCTGAATAAACGTATTTTCTTTCTTTCTTTCAATATTTCATGCTGTTAACAAATATTTGGTATAATTAAAATGATATCATAACTATATCATTTGAGACCGATTATGCTTTTGTGAAATACAATGGCATACTTTTATAACAGGGCTATAAATACAAGACTGTGATTGCTTATTGCATGGACTTCAAATTAAGTATATTCAAATATGCTATCCTCATAATGGTTTCTTTCATCGTACCCAGTGGTTTTATTATAAAAGACGTATAAATTAAGATCGGCTGAAACTGAACACGTATCCACGAATATGTCAATTAACCAAGAGAACTAGAACCTCATTTACATTTAATGTCCGTAAAATATATATTTCCTCAAAATTAACATGACGATCGAGAAACATTACTTCTACTTTCCTCAAAGATCTATAATGGAAACACACCAGGTCGTCTGGTCGGAAGCAAGTCGTGACCCGACCCGGTGCATCGGTCACGCGCACCGTTCCACTCCTAAATGAACAGTTACCACTTCGACAAACAAAAAATCTCCAACTTTCCACAAAAAACGATCTAATCCTTCAATAGTCCGGGGGATCCGTGAAAGACGTCTCTGCGACCGTGCAATCACGAAAACTATTCGATTTAATTCTCGTCATTCGATTGTGGAAAATTTATTGTTCGATTTTTTTGTAAAACGAACTGTTTTAAAAAAGATATTTTTGGTTAGTTTATTATGGTGTTCGTCACGGTTCAATTCGTTTACATGAATGGAGATATTAGAAGCATTAATAATGGCTTTTCAAAGGAAATATGACGTAGGTTGAGCTCGTTTTTGCGAGGTTCAAACGTGGTTCAAATCCAGTTTGGGGCAGAAAATCTAGTTTTCGTTGGTTCATGGATAAGAAACTAGTGCGCAGATGTTTTTGAAATAGCTGAAATCCCACAACTAAGCTTTATTTCTTAATATTTTTTTTACACTTTATCCAGTTTAGATGTCTAAGTGGGTAACGAAAATAGTTTTTATATACTAAGATAATTTGAGGTGTATGCTTGCGCTGATTCTCTGTAAGGAAGCCTATTCTTAAATTAATTAAATACTCACGTGTTCATAACATAACTTCTTCAACAAGACGAAAGATAAAATGCAGATGCAAAAACGATAATAGTAGAACTGATCATCGTGAAGAATATTTTCTGTTTGATGACGTATTCTTTGCTTACCTCGTAACCTACTGTTATGTTAAAATCTTATTCTGTTTCATAATATATAGTAGTGTAGTATTTCAATAGTGTTATCTATACATCTATTACGGCACTATAACTATAAACAATTATTTTATCTCCAGCTGTCAACAGTTTTACTGTAACAAGCCCATTGGCGTTATAAATGCCAGTGGCGATTTCAAATCCAAGAACCACATCATTCTCAGTGATCGTTCGCATTCGACAAAGAAATATACATTATCTAAATAAGAGCATTTTTTTGAAATAGCTAATTAATAAGACTAATATTTGCTATATTCAATTTAATGTTCTATTTCCATCATATAATAGTACATAAAAACTCGATTAAAGAGTATATTTCTAATCCCGTTGCAATTTAAGTCTTAAGTGCTCAACTTTGGGCTTTAAATTGCATAAAGCGAATTCCAACGCGCGACAAAACTGTGGTCTGTACAAACGAGAGATTACTCAACATGTGTAAATCAACTTTATTCGCTGGTCAACACGTTACACATTCGACTGTTATATAAATCAGTTTAAACGTTACGAGTCGAAACAAAAACGCATTTACAGTGACAATAGTAATCGTCTAAGATAAGCTGTAGATTACGATCTCTGGTTAAAGCAATCTGTAACTAGGGCTGGCCAATGTTGTCAACTAATTTATATCGAATCAAATGGTTTGTGTAGGTTGTTGCTTATTTTTCATATTTCTGTTAGGACATTTTTCTGGTCCGTACCTTATTTGATCTTTAATTTAAGGTTTTGTGGACATTGCTATTATGTACACTTTTGTAACTGTTGTAGCATAATCCTGGTATGTGCGCTATTTATCTTCAATTTAAGATTTCATGGACATTCGTATTATATGAAAGAAAGTAGAGTTTATCACGAATAAGACTTAGAGAAAGAACCAATTATTTCATAGTTATCTTATCTTTTCAGAATCCACAATCAAACATTACAGCAGCCTTTAACATAAAATTGTATTTTAAAATAAGCATTTTATTTGCATCATAGCCAAAAGCGCTCCAGTGTTAGCATCTGTAACGAATAAAATAATATTTCTGTACTGTAACAACCCACTACTGCCCACTGCTGAGCTCAGGTCTCCTCCGAAGAGGGATTAGGCATAGTCCACCACGCTTGCCTAATGCGGATTGGGGACTTCACATATCTTCAAAGGATTTTTAGAACCCTTTTCCGATATGCAGGTTTCCTCACGATGTTTTCCTTCACCGTTTTTAGCCAGTGGTGTTGTGAAAAATTGCACATAAATCTTTTTCATATTAAGATTTAGAGGTACAAGCCGGCCGGTTTTGAACCCGCGACCTCCCGTACGGAAGGCAAGCGCTTCAACCACTCGGCCACCACGTCACTCGGCCACCACGATATAATATTTCTAGTTAAAACGAATTTTGGGGTATTATTATTAATTTAATTATAAATGCCTCTGATTTGAGAAAACCCTTGAACCTTTTGGCGTTCGATGGATATTTTTGTATACGAAGCGGATTAGTAGGTTCTTCTTTTATTTTTAAGTTTAGGTACATCGTTCTTCTTCTTTTTTTCCCATGGAAATGTCCATCAAGACTGGGGACGATTCGCCAATGTCAAATGAGACAAATACACGGACTCAAAGATACTAAGCCAAAATATTGTTCGGTTTCCAGTTTCAGCAGTAGTAGAATATATACTGTTTATAGTGTTATTAAATACAATGAAGCTTAATAGTACATCGTTGTCTTTCACACTAAGTTTAGCTGACAGAGCTTTCATCCAGACGTCAAAGAAGTAGAGTTGTCTCCATGTGAACATATCAGTCTTGGCGTCCCTATAACCCTATACAGTAATATCATTAATCTGCTCGCCCCGGGCCAGCCATAGACAATACAATCCAAATGAGCGCATTTACGAGTTGTGTAATTGATTTTTGCGTCTCTTTGTAACGATTGTTCTATATTAATGAGGATTTTTTATTCATTGAAGTCGAACTTAATTTATTAATGAACGTTGAGTGAGATTTGTGTGGTTATCTAAATTGCCATCGAAATGCGTAACTTGATTATAGTCTGATTGAAATAAGTTATGCGTTTTGTAATTAGGTTATTTTAGTCGTTTTTTTATTGAGTTAAGATTTGAATGTAATGAGAGCACATTAAAAT
The DNA here is from genome assembly GCA_030269945.2 of Trilocha varians. Classification (NCBI taxonomy): domain Eukaryota; kingdom Metazoa; phylum Arthropoda; class Insecta; order Lepidoptera; family Bombycidae; genus Trilocha; species Trilocha varians. The sequence continues at coordinate 4,516,912 of AP028277.1, read as the reverse complement.
ATTGATTGACGAAGAGTCAAATAAACAAATGATTTAATTAATTAAAACGAATATGTGCAACGTCGTCAGATTTGTTTAACTTACATAAGAAAAGTTTAGGACATGTTTAGTACTATATTTAACCATACCGTTTTAAGACTATACCATACTGTTTAAAGAAGTCAAATATTCATCAATACAATTCAATAGAACGTTAAAATAAAACTAAATCAGGTGCAGGGTGTTAAACGAAAAGGGGTAGAATTTTACAACAAAAGTAATATTATTTTGACAAAAACTACAACGATCAAGTTTTTTAACTCAAATGGAACCTGTAAAATTTTAGTACAATTTGCATTACACGACAAATATCACCATTTATAGAAAGACCACTTAATGTGTTCCCCCAGGAAAGCCGTTTTGATAACACACATAAAAATACGAATTGACACTTTTCAATTTAGAAGTCGGTTAATGTTGTCTTAAAAACTTTATCAATACAAAAATGTGAAAACCAAGAGTAAACACTCAGAATCTAGTGTATCAACATCAGAGTGCCGAAATACAAAATGGTGTGTAAAACATTGTGTAGTACGACATCAGGGCGTTATCCTTATGCAACTACGCGAACGCATGACTTAACTGTCAAAGCAACATGTTTCAATTACAGATAGGAGCTTTATCCGAACGATAGCGCTATCAAACTGAACTGTGGATTAAGTTACAGGAGATAGCGATTAGAAGTTCATAGAATTTGGCGATAGATGTCACTAGGAATTGTATTAAGAGTTTGAAATGTTATCATTGTTTGTTATGTTAAACTGCGTTTTTTGGGTAATTTTATGTTAAATGAAGATGGAAAGGATAAAATATCTATTTAAATTGTAACCATATCAAGCTTCTATGGACGTAAGTCTATAGTGCTCGTTCCTTAGATACTTGTTATTGTGACCTGAGGTAAATTTATCATATATGCTATCATATAGTTGGAAAAATGTAGACATGTTCCTCATCGAAGACGTAATAAGTATTTTTTGTTTTTTACCATTGACATTCATATGTTCCTAATAATCGTAGTTTGAAAAACTCTAATTCTAAAACAGTAGAAACATAACTGACAAGTTATATTATTAGCAAGAATAATTTAATACATTGATTTTAATTTTAAATTATCTAGTGTTAAAACAGCATCAAAAAAGTACCTATATGTCCTACAGAAGCCCTAAAGTACATAACTTGTACCAAACTGTAGTCCGACAATAGGTACGAAGCGGTTACTAGATCGGGGTCAGGGCGGGTCACGAGTTGACATACCAGTTTTGGGGTCACAAGCTACCTAAGCTTGAGGCTTCCGCGCGCCATTCGGGTTCAAGCACGTGAAGCAACATAAGGATTTGTGTACTGATAATATTAATTAATATTACAATAGTCGGCATGATGACTGTATTTAATAACCGAAGTAGTAATCTTAGAAATATTTAAGTTGAAAGAAAAAAAAAAAGATTAACTTATTTCTTCTAAATGAAAGCTTTTAGTGATTATCGTTCTCGAGTAGAACTTTGGATGGATATACCTATACGACGAAACTAGAAGGGATCGTTGTTTGGATAACGAAATCTGAATGATTAGAATAATTACAGAGAGAGCTTTCATTTTATCTGAATAATGTAAGTCTGTAATCTTTCAATTACTTCACAATACTTTGAAACGCTTAACAATTGATTAACTTACAATCATAATTACATATTTAAGTCTAAATATATTAGAAAATCCCACCACCGCCTGCGCAAGAGGGTGTGACGCAAAAATGTCAACGACAATTTGTACTGTCCATTCTAATTCCCAATGCGAAATCAGCTTAGTCCGTTCGTCAAAAATCAGTTGTCACCGGCAAAGTGGGCGTCAATAAGGTGTTGTCATCATGTTCATATCTACTTTCATATCGTGACCCTCGGATATTAATGGCTGTGTAATTTCTATTCGGCCTACGGATACCATTGTTAGTGCGCCGGCCACGCGATCAATCACAATTACGGATGTGGTGTTTAATCATATTTATTCAATTAATTAATTTCAATAAGACCAAGGTTAGTACTATTGTTTTCATTTAGATTGTCCCGTGCTCGGTTTTATCAGTTGCATCGGATATTGGACCTTCGTTTCAGATGATTGATAACATTATCTGAGGGTTTGAGTAATGTTTAGATTGCGACAGCGGATTATTGGCCGATTAAATTAGTTAATGCTGAGTCTTGAAATGGCCACCTACGCTGTTAGTTTATCGATACAGAGCCAATACTTAAGTGATCAATTTACTTTACAAACTAGTTGAAGAAAAATGTTACTAAACGTTACTATCTTCGGACTATTCAAAACGAATAACAATTTATTACAATTCAGAAGAACATATTGTATTCTTAAGCTTTAAATCTAATATTAAGCTAAACAAAAATAGCAGGATAAAACAACAACAAACTCAATTTTAAAATTCGAATAGAACATTCGAAAATCGTAAACGAAACGGCACATAAATCCGTGGCTCACATTTGCAAGTGCGAACGAGTGACAGCTAACAAAACGTAGCAGAATGTCACCGAATGGGGGAATAAATCGAGCGGGAAAATAAAGCATCGTCCGCGTCCCCGTTTCGGAGCGTCGCCGAGCCGAGCCCGATCTTGATACCGGCTCGATTCGTGGGAACACTCTACCGTGAGCTAATTTATTGGCTAGTGTTGCACTACATGCGACTGACGGCTCTATCCAGCGCACTATCCTCATAAATCCGTTCGGCAAATGAGAGCTCCGAAACCCGGTGCGATGTCAGACAAACGTTTCGACTCTTGACTTATTTCAAAGATATTCAAATAATCTACAGACGGGACATCTGATAACTTATATGATTTTTCTATCTATTGGCACCACATTGAATATTTTATTCGATCTATAAACTCAATGTGATGTAAGTAATACGTATGGGTATCAAGTATGTGCATCGACTTATAATCTTCCCGAGCACAAGATAGGCAGAATGGACCATCAAGGTTCCCAAGAGCAGATTGGGGACATAATTAAAAGCGCCTTAATAGGGTAAATCTTCACGAATATCTAGGTTATTTCAAGATATTTTCTGTTAAAATTTTGCTATTTCAAAGTAAGTAATTCGTCTATTCGCCACTAGATGGCGTTATGCACAGATAGAATTAAAAACTTCAGTGTCCTCTCTATAATTTAAAATACCTTTGAATTATTTCAATGTAAGGACGTTGTGTAATAACGTTTGTTTGCGGTTTCATTTTGTCTCGAAGCGTCGCGCTGACAAGTTATCAATGGCTCGACTGATATATTCATCCGCTGAATTATGTACTATTGAGACATGTAGAAATGGTTTTAAATTTCCTTTCAACTTTCTTTTGTGCGAATTTAATTACAATTTATGCTTTAACGTGTTAGAAATAAAAAAACCTAAATATTAACGGTTACTGTTTTCTTTTAAGTTTAATTAAATAGGTAGAAATAATAATTTAATTAAATATCAATATATCGTCTTGGTGTTGCGAGCGCTATGATTTGTTTCTCTTTAAATGACGTTAAAAAACTTGGCCAATCAGGTGGCCAGCAGACTCGTTTATCTTACAATTAAGTTTAAAAGAACCTCACGCAGGACGGTGCAGTATAGAGTAGTATAGAAATGATAGTATAAATTAAGAAAATAGCTTTCCTACTAACAAAATCACAGTTTTAGAAAAACAACCTAGAAATTTGGTAAAAAAAAAATCTACTTCTAGTAAAATTAATATTCACTTCGACCGCTGTCTTGTTAGGATAAAATTCATAATAAAAACTCACTAAAACAATTGAAACCTCGTCCAAAGACTCATAATAAACATCATAAAGATCCACACGAACATTGAACAACCATTAAGACACTGTTACAGGCGCTCAAGTGTTGCAACAACGAAGACTCTGAATCATGTTAGTCATATTCTAGTGCACACTAAATCAGATTAAGCACTAAATTAAACGGGAACGTTTACTAACTTATCTCGAGTCTCGACTAATGTTATAAAGCTGGAGTGTGTTGTTTGTTTGAGCGTGTTGAAGGTTTTGATAGGTGTCTGAATAAAATGAGAAAAAGACAATCAGGCTCCGAATTCATTTGATAGATAAAAAGTATTCTTGAAGTTATTGCCTGTTGACTGCTAAAGAAAGACAGAACAGTCAAATGTTTATGAAACTCATACGAGATTATGTCAAAAGTACTTGATTTCAAAGAAAAAATAATCATCCAATAACAAAAATAAGCAAACACTCAAAGATTTCCAAAGCTTCATTTTTAGACATTCAAAAGTATTTGTTAAAGCTTACAAATAAATAGTGGGACCCCACGACGACCATTACTTTTCATATGGATAAATAAGAATCTGAATTGGTCTATCTATACCACCACTAAAGTGATGTTGACTGCATGCATAAAAACTAACATACAGTCTACTTCATAGCCTCCACCTCTTACCAATTGGAAGCACCATCCATCTTAGCACAGTTGGAATAACTTCAAAAAACTTTAATATACTTAAAACTGTTGCAAATTCCAAATTGTCAATTAAAAGTGAAGCAGTATGCAACGGCTAGCAGTTTTGTATACAAACGTGCAAAACGGTGCACGAATTTTGGATGCACTTTATATTTGCACAACACCGTTAGACGCGGATGAGTTAGTTAAATATGTTTCGTCATTGTTTTCGTGTTCGCTCAAAACATCGTTATCTGAAGTTTATGTTGATTTTATGCAATAAATTCATGTCGCAAAAGTCTTTGTTGTATTTATTTAACAATCCGATTTAGCAGCGGCGAAGGGTTTCTAAAGAGGTAAGTCATTAGAATTAAATTTTAAAATTCTTATTGAATGCTAAGCGTAATCAAAGGGAAGTTCATAGGATAAGGCTTTTATAGGATCTTTGTCACTACAATTTAGGTATCTGGCTAGGCTAGTTAGTAGTATCTACCGTCTACCTATCTACGGGACAAAAAGAAAAGCCAATACGTAACTTTGTTTATTAATAAGAAGATTAAAATATCACTTATGGATTTTATTAAAGATTGTATTTATTACTTTAAAAACTTGTTTTATTATAGACATAGATATTATTACATTTACATTATGTTTCCAAATGAACTTATAACTCTTGATTTGTATGTCGAATCGTCGATTTCAATGAGGAATGTTTTCCGTACGTGAAATGGTTAGACAGTTTACAAGATCACTGTAAATAGCTCATTTGTATTCTAAAGTACTGGATTGGTGTGTATAACTGTCCCGTATGTATTAAACAGGATAACAACTGCAATCAACTCTGAAATATTTATAGACTTACATGGAACCGTTGGTTTACAGTTCCTAAGACGATGTTCGATCTTAAACGTGTTTCAGGGCTTAAGCAATATGTATCAATACTCTATAATGTGTAGTGTTTAGCGAAATAGTTTGATAATATAGAGTAAAAGTATGACAAGTTATTAAATAAATTTAGAACATTAATGCATTAAAAACAAGTTAACGAAGTACTTTGCTCAAGTACATGGTACATCGGAAGATTTTTTTAAAATTACGGGGCGACTGCAACCTTTACTTTTTGAAAATGAAAATTACTGTGAACCTATGTCAACAGTTAAATATAAGCAACCAAAAAGTACTTTTTTATGTTCAAAATTAGTTTTTTTAGGTAGCCAACGGTATTATTCGATTAGAAAATTTGAAATCGATACACAACTCGATTAAAATAAAGAACGTATAGAGAGCCGTGCGATTGCGTGGTCACACACACAAATCATTCACACATAACGATCGCCTATAAATATTACAACTATAAATATGTCAAATATTAATGTCAAGAATGTAATTGTCCAGTAATCATTACATTCGTATGATGTTTAACTACTATCATACATTCAATGATTACGGGTGTCTCATGACGGATTGATTTAAATTGATGTTAGGTTAAAATGATTTGTTGTTTTGTGAAACTTTCGGTGCAGGTGTGACCTGTTTTCTATTTTTCTCGTTTGTAAAATTGGCTGGAGTATTAGGTATTTTAGAGAAGAATGATGTGGTACTTGTAAGAAACGAAATTCTAGCTTGTTTGAAGAGAAATGGTAAAATGCTAAATATAGATAACTTAAGGACTAAGATTCCATCACTAAGGTCTAATATCGCGTTTCCATATTGGCTCGTCAACACCCAACACACAGATGACGGTCGACCAATATAAAAGTTGGTAGTTGGCGTGCCAATATGGAAACGCGAAATGAGTGTTTTGTCGCAAAAATATCTGCCGAGATTCAATCAAATAATTATTATTAATAATTTTGTCACTTATTCATTTAAAGATCACCTTTCAAATTTGATAGTAACACTTTCATGCAATTTCAACGGGTTCTTACCACGATATTTAATTAATTGAGTTGTCTCGATATTTCAACGTTGTTGCAAACGTCACGATCACGAGAAGACTGGATACTGCGGGTCGATTTAAGAGCAAACAAATTTGTCTACCCTCTTTCTCGTTCGCTTTAGTATCGTGGTAAGAACCCGTTGAAAATGCATGAAAGTATTATAGAAAACCGCGAGTGTCTGAATAAGTTGATAGTAACAGTTTATATATTTTCAATTAAACCGTAATCCTTTCTCACGATGGCTCGGTAACTCTACTCTAATATAGAGCATACTATATTAAGACTATTAAGGTATCTGATTGAGAAGGGCAAATCCAATATATCTTTCCAGGCGTTAATAGCTTAGAACTATCGACTACCCTATTATTTTGTCAAGTACTGAATTTATTGGTCGTGCTCTCTAACGGTATCGAACAAGTACTTATTTGGCGTCTTGGGAATCGTTTAGACGTGAAAAATAAAATTAATGGATTTAATAGATCAGTTCACATTTAAAGTTGAAGTCTACTGTTTATGCACTAAGTTCTAACTATGGTATTATCTATACTTATATTATAAAGCTGAAGAGTTTGTTTGTTTGTTTGAACGCGCTAATCTCAGGATCTACTGGTCCGATTTCAAAAATTCTTTCACTGTTGGAAAGGCCATTTATCGAGGAAGGCATATTTTATTTTTAAAAATATTAGGGATCCGAATGAAAATATCGAATATGTAACACAAGGCGAACAATCGAAAACCTATTTATGCGTACGCTGCAAAAACTATTGACAATAGAACAAAATGATGTACAAGGTGTCTCAAAAGAAATTTTATTTTTGTTTAGCTTACTGCGTGAACGCTGCGTACTTGAGGGGTGCGGGGGTTATGTCAATTGGTAGCTTGGCTCTTGGGGATTCAGTCGCTATGGAGCGTTTCTCGGGAGCAGACCGCGCGTTGTGCGTGCGAGAGTTTTACAAGAACGGTGATTCGACAACTGTCGCGCGTAGAAAATTCTGCAGTATTCGAGGTTTTCGCCACTTAAATGATGCGCCAAGCCTTCCTCTCATTCGACATTGGGTTATTATTATGTTATTGGGTTAAAAAGTTTGAAGAGACTGGATCAACGCTGGATAAATCAAAATCCGGGCGACCTAGGTCATCAAGAACGGTAGAAAACGTGGAGAGTGTTAATCAATCTGTACGTGACGACCCGAGCCTTTCAATTCGGAGTGCTTTAAATGTGCATAGATCATCATTACATCGCATTATGCACAAAGATCTAAAGCTGCACCCCTACAAAATTCAATTGGTGCAAGAATTAAAGCCCCAAGATGCAAGAAGATGTAAATCAGATGATTGAGCGATTTTGGCCTTTAAATTGGCCTCCACGTAGCCCAGATTTAACACCTATGGACTTTTTCCTATCCTATCCCTATGGGGTTATCTTAAATCTAAAGTTTACGCCAATAAACCAACTTCACTGGCGCATTTGAAAGAAAATATCCGTCACGAAATGGCAGCCATCCCTGACTCCACCCGTCGAGCAGTCATAAGTAATTTTACTGTTCGATTAAATGAGTGCCAACAACGTGAGGGTTTACCTTTAGACGATATTGTTTTTAAGAAATGAATTCCTAAAAAGTGTATTTTAATAATAAATATTTTTTTTTTCTATATACCGCTTCCTTTTTTTAATCAATCCACTAAATATGAACTTTCTTTTGAGACACCTTGTATTATGGAATGTCAAAAGCAATACTCCAACAAAACTCCGATTCACTAATAAATTATATTAATTAGAAGAAAGAAAGACAGCAAGTTTATTCCACACAAACACACACAGTTACTAGTTGCTGCCCGACATCGTCTGAGTGAGTGAACAGCAACTAAGATTATACGTTTTTTTTCTGACAAGTCTTCAAATTTTTCTCGCGTATTTTTCAAACAAACATTTATAAAATACCTGGCCAAATTGGTCTAGGCGTTGTTGAGTTAGTTAGCTTTGATTTAGCTTTGGATTCATTTTTATGAGAGATATTATATTTTAGATATCAGATCTGATATCAGATGAAGGGTTTTACAAACACAATTATAATATTATGGTTTGAAAATTCAATCAAATAGTAAAATTGCACAAACCGCAGATTTGTCGCTGCGACCAGTAACGTGCGATTTCACGGCGTAAGCGCATCCTTTCGCCACACTATTCGATCATTCCGCCATCTTGGCTCATATTGGGGTGACTGTAATTTTAAATTTATTTATGTGAATGTTTTATGCAATTTTTTTTAGGTTATGTTCTAAAATGGACGTGGCAGGCTACGAGATTTAACGAAGCTATATAATAAATTTCTTTAAACACTCGCGGTTATCTACATTACTTACATTATTAAAAATCTAGTTTTGAGACGGCAGCCGATACGGTCAGTGTGGTGTGTCGAAATGTGAGTTCGAGTTCCAGTGGTACTGGCAAACGAACGAGAAAGAGGGTAGACAGATTTGCCTGCTCGTAAATGACCTACCCGCAGTTCTTCAGTCTTCCCGTGATCATGGCGCTTGAAACAGTGCTGAAATATCGGGACCTCTCAATTAAAAATAATCGTGGTAAGAACCCGTTTAGTAATAATGTAAGTGAAGCTATATAAGTTGTATTCTGAAACGTAATATGGTAGCAACGGTTGATCGTTTCTATAAAAGTACTTTTTCAGGTATAATTTGTGATTTGAGAATATCATTTAGTTTTTTTTATTATTTTTTTCATATGAGAATAGTTTAACTATTACCCATTTTCTAAATATTTCAATTTTACCGTTTGTTTTAAACACCTCGTAGGTATAAATTTGAATATTAATGATTAGGATTAATTTTAATTTGACATGAGAAGGAGCGAAGACAACTAAAAAAGATAAAAAAATGAATAACTCTTTACTTTAAAATGTATCTTTGTATTTTTAAATAATAATTTTTAAATGTTTTTTATATTATAGAATATCCATATTTCTCCACAAAATCATGGTCGCCGTAGTCATGCGACAGATTTGTTGCGTCACTACACAACAATACACGGGGATCGTGTTACACTGCCCTAAATCTCATTGTTCTTTGATTTGCGTGTACTGCTCTAGTGTTCAATAGGATTCTGTACGGCTTTCCGATATTGCCCCAGTGTAAATCGATGATAAAGGTTGCATGAAGTGTCTGAACTTACAATGGACACATGCTGTTCTTAGAAGATGCTGGAATATTCTAGACGTTTGTTTGTTGTTCAAACATTTTATGAGTATACTTTTTTCTTTGGCCAGGTATGTACCGACAGAGTAAGTCCTTAAAGGTAGGCAGTAAGTAGCGGCCCCGCAGTGTCTGCTGACATTGCAGAGGTCCATGAGCAACGGTAACCACTTACGATCAGGTGGTCCGTTAGCTCGTCTGGCTGCAAGGCTTTCGGGTTTGTCTGACTAGCATTGGAGGCTGTTAGTGATGTTGATTTTTTTAAGAAACTCATGTCATTTACACTAGTCGTAGATTTACGATCATTTTCTTAAGTGTTATTATTGAAATTACAGAGCTTTCTTCCTACCGAAGATCTGAGAATTATAGAAGAAAAATAACTAATTTCGATAGTAATTTACTTCAATATTTTGCTACTAGATAACGAACGTAACATGTAAGTTATTACTCATTGGTATGACAAATGAAATAGAAACGAAAAGGTCAAACGAAACGTAGCACAAGCTCTAAAACTTTCTACAATCAATAAACGCTGAAACATTGCAAAATCAAATTTCCTGAACAATTAATCCACATAATCCATTAAGAGCGACGATAAATCGTTTTAATTTCACGGTACGATCCGGTTCGGTTGGCGCGTGCGACTGGCGATAGCATCTTATCGCTCGATCGACGCGCCGCTGTCGTTGGTCGCTGCGTGTCCAAACACTGTCCTGAGTTGTACCGGTCGGGCACACGACATGTGATCCGATCGAACTCGTGTCAATCTCTTCGTATCATGTAGGCGTACGAGCTTTAATTAACCCTTAAGTAGCAGTTAGTAACTCTTATGCTGAGGATATCAAATCTTGTAATCATTGACTGATCTTTGCGTAGATGTATGTGTTAGGTACCTACAGTGAGGCGATCTAAATACCATCGGACGTAGGTGGCAAAATAAGATGGATGAAATATCAATGCACTTAGGCAAGTACTTTCATTCGATGCAAGCCGAAAATTCTTGCTCTATTTTTTCTACAAGTCGTGGTCCAAACTAGAGGTAAATCAGTTGCCTTCCAAAAATCGTACTCTGTCTTAATAAAGCCTAGAGCCTTCCAAACCTACGAGACTCCCTGTTCAAAAACAAAAACGTCAGGGACACCTCTAAGCTTTTAATTATATCACTAGGTGACCCGCGCAACTTCGTCTGCGTTACAAAGGGGTTCAAAAATTGTAGCCTATGTGTTATTCTGATGTATAAGCTATATTGTGGTAAAGTTTCATTCAAATCCATTCAGTAGTTTTTACGTGAAAGAGTAACAAACATACATCCATACTTACAAACTTTCGCCTTTATAATATATATATTAGATTATGTGATTCCACAAACTCGGAAAAACCTCTTTTTCGAGTTCACAAAAGTTCAAACTTAAACCTGCTTGGAGAAAACATTTTAAGAGAATTTAAATGTTTGAAAGTGATATACCTAACTAATTAATAGGAAAAAGACCTTGTTAAACAACGTGAAACAGTTCCAATTATCAGAGATGTAAGAGCAGTCTCTATTTTCAGGCAAATACAAACACGTGTTTGATTTAACTAATCAAGATCGTCATCAAAATGAGAACCAGAATATGTTCTAACCCATTCTTAAAAACAGGGTAATTAAAATTCGGGGTTATCTCTTAGGAGCGAATAGTTATGATACAATATATCTTTATGTTCATTTTATCTAAATCGTTTCTGTTTCGGACAAACTAACGTAGGTCAAAAACCTCGTAATATTTGGAGCTGCTTCGGTTTCCATCGATAAACTGGTTGCTGTAACTTTTTAAATTACTAAAATCAGTTCGAACTTTTGTTGAATGAATGACACTGAAGTTAATATTCGTGTTCATATTGTGATAATGAGAAAAGACACAACTTTGTGGGCGCAGGACGTACATAAATGAATAGGTTTATCAAGACTTATCTTTAGTGATAGAATGAAAATTCCTTGAGAAAACGAATTTCTACCCAGAGTTTTTAAGTACAACTTTATTGAAGTACTAGCTGCCCTGCGCAACTTCGTCTGCGCCAATCTCAATTAAATGTCAACTATTAGATTTTTTCTCGCTGCAAATACCATCCTTGAACTTCACCAAGAACTTAAAAAAAACAAACAATTTCTAAATAAAAATAAATATAGCCTAAGTTACTCCTTATAACATAAACTATCAGCCATTGAAAGTCAGCCCGTCCGAATCGGTCTAGCCATTCCAGAGATTAGCCAGAACAAACAGACAGTGGCCACCTTCCAGCTCCATCATCAGACCTTGACATTCATCCTCTATACAAAGATCTCATCAGGACGCTTCATTAGAGTCTAAACACGATGAGATTATCTTGCTTATTGACGGAGTTCCCATAGCCACCTACCAGCTCCATCATCAGACCTTGACATTCATCCTCTATACAAAGATCTCATCAGGACGCTTCATTAGAGTCTAAACACGATGAGATTATCTTGCTTATTGACGGAGTTCCCATAGCCACCTTCCAGCTCCGTCATCAGACCTTGACATTCATCCTCTACACAAAGATCTCATCAGGACGCTTCATTAGAGCCTAAACACGATGAGATTATCTTGCTTATTGACGGAGTTCCCATAGCCACCTTCCAGCTCCATCATCAGACCTTGACATTCATCCTCTACACAAAGATCTCATCAGGACGCTTCATTAGAGCCTAAACACGATGAGATTATCTTGCTTATTGACGGAGTTCCCATAGCCACCTTCCAGCTCCATCATCAGACCTTGACATTCATCCTCTACACAAAGATCTCATCAGGACGCTTCATTAGAGCCTAAACACGATGAGATTATCTTGCTTATTGACGGAGTTCCCATAGCCACCTTCCAGCTCCATCATCAGACCTTGACATTCATCCTCTACACAAAGATCTCATCAGGACGCTTCATTAGAGCCTAAACACGATGAGATTATCTTGTTTAATGACGGAGTTCCCATAGCCACCTACCAGCTCCATCATCAGACCTTGACATTTATCCTCTAAGCAAAGAGCTCATCAAGACGCTTCATTAGAGCCTAAACACGATGAGATTATCTTGTTTAATGACGGAGTTCCCATAGCCACCTTCCAGCTCCATCATCAGACCTTCAAATTCATCCTCTAGGCAAAGAACTCATCAGGACGCTTCATTAGAGCCTAAACACGATGAGGTTATCTTGCTTATTGACGGAGTACCCATAGCCACCTTCCAGCTCCATCATCAGACCTTGACATTCAGCCTCTACGTAAAGATCTCATCAGGATGCTTCATTAGAGCCTAAACATGATTGGCTGGGTCGATTTGGATGGGACTTTCAACGGCCGAGCTTATGTAATAAAGACTAACTTAGGCTATATTCATTTTAGAAATTGTTTTTTTTTTAATTTTCGATGAAGTTCAAGGTTGGTTTTTACAGAGAGAAAAAATCGAATAATTGACAGTTAATTGCGAGTGGCGCAGACGAAGTTGCGCCCGCCGCACCATTACGCGCTTCTAATATACCTCGTGGTCCCGCGCAATCATCGGCCACTTTAGTCAGAGCTCCAGTTGCGACGATTCACCATATAAATTGGAGATCTCTTTATGTTGGCCCCTTAAAACTCTGCGAGTACATGTTTTTTTGAATTTTTACTTTTAAAACATTTTAAATTATCATAATTTTATATTTTTATGCCATAAAATAATAATTTTCTCGCCAAGTCGGGCTATTAAAGCATTTTTTATAACTAACTATCACCGAACGTAATACCCATCGACGTTATTTCGCTTATAACTTTTTTAATACTGAACCGATTTTGATAAAACAACGACTAAATGTTAAGTGAGACTTGCCATAATACATTACAAAAAACCCCAACTATATTGGTTCGGCCGGTTCGGAGATTAGCGTGCACAAAGATACAGACAAACAGACAAACAGATAAACAGACAAACAGACAAAAAAAATTCTAATTGCATTTTTGGCATCAGAGTCGATAACCAAACAACCCCCGCTAGTTTTTTTTTTGATATTTTCAATGTACAGAATTGACCTCTCTACGATTTTATTATAAGTATAGATTATCAGTGAAATTCTGTACGACCAAGAATATTTGTTTATAGACTTTTAAAAAAAGTCATGCGTCTCGAATTTCACTCTCCCTTTCCATAAGGTCTTCACGTGACGGAAGGAAAGATTAGAATGATCGCGATTCGTGCGGAAACGCGACTCGACTGTAGTGCGCCATAGTTCACGTAGAAAAGTATAATATAATGGTTCTTTTAAGAAAACGTAGCGTGTTTTCTGGGTCAGTTATATAAAGATTGTTGATGAAATTGTCTATTGAATTATAACTATTTGCACTACGGGGGGTCGTTTGCAATTGTCGTGTAATAATGTTATGATTTTTAGTTTAGGTACATTTTTCTTATTAATGTGGTAAAGACACTGGTACTGCGAGTAAAATAAATATAGTATTATGATATCAAAATTATATTTTTTGATGTTTGAGGGATTGAGCATTGCAGAGGTAGACGGTAACCGCTTGGTGTAAAGTAAACTATCTTGAGAGTCGTAGACCCATTTGTCTTGCAATAAAAAACTCTGTGTTAATACTACAAAAATGCATAATGTATATACCTCAATATATGAGAGACATCTAAAGCCACATTAGACGTAAACAAAAAAGCTTTTTTGTTAAAACCGATGCGTGAAAATACAATAGAATCATTGTACAACTATCAGTCATATCTATAAGTGATGTGAGAATGTCTGTTCGACTCGAGAGCTTATAAATCATATTCTTAAACATAATGCGTTATCTAAATTAGGATGGACGCTCGTTTAGATTGTAATTAAGGAGTTAGAGTTATTTAGGCTGTTCGTACTTGTGACACGGATTACTGAGTGATCGATACTCTAAATTGTTTTGGTCGAATGTTGTACACACACAACCGAACCAGGAAGCGAAATTGAAGAGAGACAAAAATTAGTACCTACTATTAATAAGATGTGCAGGTGACTTATATACTTAAGTAGGTACTTATTTACGGTAACGAAGTAATCAAAATAAATGCAATTTGTTATCTAATTCAACATTTATTTAATTTTGTTATTTAATTTAATTTTTCAATTTGTTTTAATTGTTTGTTCAATAATGTGTTGTGCTTTTGACACAAAACTTTTAAGATCAAGACAAGTAAGTTAGGTCGTAGGTAGCGACCCCTCAGTGTCCCCTCACATTGCAGAGGTTCATGAGCGACGGTAACCACTTCCTATCAGGTGGGCCGTTGGCTCGTCTGCCTACATGGCAAAAAAAAAAAGTAATTCAACTTCAAAAACAATAGGTTCATCCTATTTATCAGATCAGCTGTACCTACCATATTATTGCATTGTTGCGCGACATACATATACGTGCCAAATTTGAGCTTAATAGAAAACGTAGGTCAAATTCAAATCGCAAAATTACACGCGAACGCCATATCCATGAAAGGCTTTTAAAGTGTACATATTTTTTTTTATTAGCCCAGTCCTAGTACAGTTGAGTTGTATAACAAAATACACAAATAAGGTTCCACATAATTTTCACTTAACACTAGTTAACACAAGATCTTCCTGATCACAAGAAGCGTGACATACAAACTACCACCATCCCCTGTTTTGGTTAAGCCGCATCGAGTTAGTAATCTAGTAATGCTTCTAATATACGACTATGGGCATACCGAGCCGAGCTTAAGAACACTTTTAAAAGCTTTCGAGATTTTCCCACGGACGAGCCTTTGTTTTAGGCACGTCGCACGTTTTCTAGAATACTATCGATATTTTTGCTTGTTTGATCTGCTGAGTATTATGTTATGGTATAGAATGACTATTTGAGATTTGTGTGGATTTTTAATATTGTGTTTCTTGTTACAAAAGAAACTAAACCTACTAGCATCAATTTATATTACTTTTTTTAATCCGTAATAGGCGTTGTTATTAGCACAGTATATCATTGGTTTAAAGCACTTCTGTTTTATTGCTTTTTAAATTTCGAGTAAATAAATAAATTTTGCTATCTTTGCGTTAAATCTCATCCCTATTATCACCGACATCGATATTAGATAAACCAACTTAGCCACTGAGAACGTGACCATTTGCGACGTACGACCTGCATGATGTACCTACCAACATTGGATGTCAATACCTAGTATAAAGCCTATCAAAAAAATGCTTTACTACGCTGTAAATAAGAATCAAAGTTCTGCATCGATATCTGTATCAGTGAACTATACTTTCAGTTTTACAGAAATATGAACTTTGTGCTTACCACATTTGGCTTTTATTTTTAATTCAAAGAGGGTGTACTTTGTAATAGTGTTCTTTACTGAATTTTCTCCAAATTTGAATTGGTACTGGGAGCAGATTTTTAAGGTTCGATAATTTTAACCCAAGAAAATATTAGTGAACATGTAAACAACCTTAAAGTCAAAACCAATTGAGAAACTGAATACTTAGAAGATAGAATTTAAAGGTGCTTTTGAAGTTGCCGATGCGATCATGGCCACAAGTGTAAACACTATCAAACAAAAAGGCCTTAAACTGACACAATACAAACATCAACAAAATACATTAATCATTTGCAAAACGTATCGAACAGTTGCTACTTACACGATAAATCGTACGATATTCTCACATTAATCTTTATCAGTTACGAGTCGAGTTCAATTTACATCAATCAATGAATAAATCGTCGTTCAAGGCTTTCGAATGGCCTATTCGTACTTATAAAATATCGTATAGTTGTGAACAAGACGAATGAGCTAAAAAATTGTTACTAATGATAGTTTTCTCTCCAGTACTTTTTCGATAGTTGAAGTGTTTTTGCAATATACGATGTCTTTTTGACCGATCTACAAAATTTTGATGGGTGATATTTACGCAGAATTTTTGACTTAGTAAACCGATTCTAATGATTTTAATTGAAAATTAATTGTGAAGCTTGTTTCGGGGAGCCATTTAAATGTAATATAAAAAGGTATTTAATTTTAGAGAGAATATAATATTGATCAAAACATCACTATTCTTTAACAACGAGAAATATCAAATTAGATTATAGCTTTAAAAACTAAGAAAGCCCGTGTCTTGCATCTTAAACAACACTAAGAAGTAGTCCAAAATCAATTAAAATTACTACTTAAACTCTTCAAAAAACCTTACCTTATGTCTCAGAAACGACAAATCTCTGACCGGTACAGTCCTTTTAGTGACTTTCAATTCCTGCTGCAGTATCTCCATGGTGGTGATATCCTGGAAACCGTTCTCCTGTAGCGCCAGACATGTTCTCTGGACCTGCTCGATGCAAGGAGAGAAGGAGCAGAATCTTCCACCTGGAACAAAAGAATAGATAATTTGTGATACTCGTCAGTTGGAGAAAAGGGAATTTATTATTCCTTTTAGTCCTTATTTCGAAGAAAACGTGTAGTGGATTATGTAGTAGGTATGTGTTAAGTACATACCTATTGAACACTCTCAAAATGATTCGATTAGATGCCAAAATTAAATAGAAGTGTGAAAGTTTGTTCAACATATATAACCACGTGCCTATGGCTATATCTTAAGGTGTCGTGTTTTATGTTATTTCAATTTCACATCCTTATTAATAATTTATTTTCAATTGATCGTGATATTTAATAAATGCAGTCGTTGACCTATAACGGGACCGACTTTCAATTTGTATCCAAGATTGTAGATATGTACGACAGTGAACTCCCAAACTGATCGTAACAGTATCGAACATCAGTCGGGACCATTGTGTGAACTCGCATCACAATCGTAGGAACCGATAATGTCCAAAAGGATCTCTTTGCCCGCGTCAGGACCCGCTCAAGCTCGTAACAATGTTTGAAGCAGGCCGGCGGCGATCGACCTCGCTATTACACAACCCAAACAAAACCAAAACGCTCACCGCTACATAATGCGCGAGCACACGTAAAAAACGCTATCCGGACACAACGTAATGTCGACAGATGTTTTCATTCCCATGTGATAGATGCGATACGATTCGACGGCCGGTCCAGATAGCGTACTTTTTGTTGGAGCGATACAATTTTTAAATTTTACAAGTCGAAAACGCCCGGGAAACGACACGTCGAGCTTTTATGTGGGCCGCTTGAGCTTATCTGTCATATCTTATCGACCAATAAGGACGGCGGACGTCACTCACTCTGCCAATCTGAGAGGAGCGGGCGCATCGCCGCGGGGGGCGAATTCGAAATTATTTCAAAAAACGGAACGGTAATTGTTCTATTTTAAATAGTGTATCGCGTGCCGAGATGACATAGCCGGCGCGCCGATCGATCCACGTAATGAGGTTTGATGCGCATCGGGCCACTAATGAAGCCATTATATGGAATTATCTTGAAGCCTTGACACACTACACCATTAAAAACTTTAAAAGATTATTTGCATTCCATTACATCTCGTCTGTTGCTTTTTGCTCTTTATGTTAATGACACTTTGCGATCGTCTTTTTTGAAAGACGTAAGTTTTTTTAAAGAATAATAAAGGTATATATTATTTCAGCTTAAAATACAAAATAGACGGTTGAAACTGGTGTTGATTATTATCTATCCTAAAGATTGATAACAGTGTCGAGATAATAATTATAAATAAAGCTATGACAATAGATGTGAAATGGTGTCACAACAGCTTAGGTCAGAGGATAGGAATGTTGTTTAATTAACATAATTCTGGTAAAATGTTAACTAAAATCGCCTACATTTTCGAAATTAGAACTTGACTCGCAGAAAGGACAATTATCTTGGAGAAACAGTCAACTTTACTTCCTCAATTGCTGCTTTTTTGATTTTTTATTTTATTATAGACAAGACATAAAGATAAAAGTAGAAGCAAGGTTAAAAATAAAAAGCTATTTTGATGATCAAATTCCCATCAGTTTCGAGACAACAAAATAATCATTTGAAATTGATTTCTAAACTGTACCAACCCATTACTGCCCACTGTTGGGCTTAGATCTCCTCAGAAGAGTGAATTAGGCATAGTCCACCACGCTTGTCCAGTGCGGATTGGGGACTTAACATATCTTCAAAGGATTTTTAGAACCCTTTTCCGACATGCAGGTTTCCTCACGATGTTTTCCTTCACCGTTTTTAGTCGTGGTGGCCGAGTGGTCGAAGCGCGTCCTTTCTTACGGGAGGTTGCGGGTTCAAATCCGGCCGATTTATGTGCAATTTTTCACAACACCACTGGCTAAAAACGGTAAAGGATTTCTAAATGTGAAGAAATAATTAAAACATGAATACAAATTTAAAGTAGGTAATCTAGATTTCAAAATATAAATAACAAAGAATTAAAGTTTAAGAGCGAACCTTTCCACGGATCACTGGTGTAATCTCATTTCAGTTAAAGGTTGCATTGCATCTGAGATGTTCGAATACCTATCGAATATCGATATTCGAATCCTGATCGTTACATTTTGTAACAATGTATTCTAAATGTTACGTAACAAGCCTTTTGTGTCCATAAGTACTCCCATTCACTTACAATGTGTAACAACATTTTAGTGATGGGATATATCGATGTATTGGGGATGTCGATAGTTTTTTTTAGACATTTTATATTAGTTGTCTTTAAAGTAGTTTTAGCCGGTATGCAGGGTACCTATAAATTATTAATAACGTTCTATGATTAATTAATATTATGGTTCCCAAAAGTTTACTCGGTAATTTTACTTAAACCTTTGGCTTACCAAAAATTTGGCTTCTTAAAAAAAAATAGAAAAAACAAAATATACTGAGCACTCTACTCCCTTATAAGATATTATAATCAAAAATTAAAATTTAATTTTAGTTCAATATTATCGGTATATTCATCGACAACTACCATCCCTAGCTTACTATAATATTCGTATATCACCACATCACAATAGTTGTCTGAGTCGCGTCACTAACAATGCTGGACAACCGCTTGATATATTAGCGTAGATAAAGAGTGAAATCACACATGTGCCCTAAGCTTATAATGTAATGAGGCCTCCTCGTCCGGTATTGTTCTGCACTTCGAATTTAATTATCGTGTCTCGATATGATTGGTTGTATGTATTAATGTTGCAATTTGATTAGTCGGTAGGCATGTCGTATGCTAATGTAGCAGTATGTTATAGATGTACGTGTAGTGTAGACTAAGCCGTATTGGTATGTGTATGTTGATCAATCATTTTTGGTAGATGATAACGTCTTTTGTGTACCTAAATGAGAGTTGAAGAACATGCCGACTCAAAAAGTTTTTAACACGCATTTTGATTTTTTTTGTGTTATAAGAACTATATGGGGAAGAAAATCATAATGAGGAAACTGGACCTAAATTGAGGAACGCTTTAAAACCCTTTGAAGATATTATTATATTAAGCCATAACCCACCAGGGTTGGCGGGGCGATGCGTCATCCTAATCCGTGGAATGCGTCTCGTCACCCCGCACAATCCAGTGCTGAATTCTGGCCTCAGCTGAGGTTCGGACACTCAATGTGAGAGACAAGAGGTTTTATTGCCGTTTAACTCCACCATACCCTACATAAGGGGCAGGAGGTCAGGCCATTTAATTCTGTCCAAAAAAATCACAACCCGTATTACCAACAAAAAGAAAAGTCATTACAAAAATTCCGTAAATACCATGACTAGGATTTCCTATTATTATAACAAAACTATGTACAATGTAAAGACAAGCGAGAAAATGCACAATGGTTTAATGTAAATTATATGTAAAATGTATTTAGTTTTGTAGTTTTGCGAGGGTTTTCGGCCGTGTGGGGCGTCATCCAGGGTGGCCGTGCATAAGACTGCCCCGCCTTTAGCCTGGGGCGAGGCGCGCGCCTTAACCACAGAATAAGAATACTATACAGAACTCTACCTCACGTGTTACTTAGTGTTCTGGCAGTGACACATGAAGATAGGATTAAGAATAATATAGGTATTCACTGTTGAGAAATATTTCTAAAAGTTTTAGATTCTACATGCTTTTGGAAGTATTCTCGTATGGCAATGTTAATGTTCAGTTTTCATACTGTTTCATTCTTGTGGGTTAGTTCGGCTCGATTTACTTGTTTGACTTCTGTATTTAGATATTCTGCGTCTCTACCCAACCGTAGCTCTGTGCGTCTCTCTGTATTCTATATCAATATAACAGTGAATAGTACTTACACGTAGCATACATATCATATCAAGGACATGTCAAGACAACATTTTGAAATGCCCTGTCGAAAGCTATAGTTTGCTGCATTGATTGTAAACAAGACTGAGTAGATTTTAATAGAAACTAATCCTTCTGGTGATGTGCAGGCGGTTCAATTAGGTCAGTGCATCTTTTGTTTCAAGTATTTTTTTGAAAATGCCACAGAGTTTAGACTTCACATGACTTATTATTTTAGTCGTCTTTAGTATTTCAATGTTCGTAATCTTAGGAAACGGCAAGGATTGTGTCATGGTCCTCGCATTACGTATTATTCATTTCTATTCCAAAAGAGCAAGTCTTTCGGCTGCAACATTAACAAATAATTAATTTCATGATCAAAACCGAGATTTATCGTTTATGTTAAATAAGTTGCAGTTACGACATTTAGTACAGTTTACTGGCGCCGTAAATCCAGCCACTGATATTCAAGTCCACTTTAAATTAAAACTTGCATTACCAGGAAGGTATTTGATTCTGGATAACGGAGTTCCAAGTAAGGACCGATCAATTAATTTAAAAATAACATTCGTTAATTTTATTAATGCGCCAGATCTACGATCGGTCGTAGATGTGATCTCGGAGGCTTCTCATTTTCGAAATTAGCAAATGGATAAAAAAATTCCAACCGCCAACAGAGTGGACAAGATAAAGAAATATACTGAGAGGTGCTGCGTTCGAGGGTCCAGATAACACCATTAACGCCGGGGAGGCTTCTGAGCAAAACAATGAAAGAGACGATGATATTATCGATGTTGTTAAAGAAATTAAATTTTGCATTCTCAATCAGACATAACATGCTTTAAAATCTTTCAGTTAAAGTTGAAATTCAATTGGCAACGACAGGAATTTAAGACGTAACGGTGTGCAAAAAAATGACGACAAAACCGAAAGAGAGAAAGGGACGCAAAGTGATGTAGACGATAGCGAAATGAGTGGAGTAAGTTTTTCTCAGCCACCCAGCCAGCAACATAATTAATGATGCTCGTGTTTCAGACGAATTTATAAATTGGCTTTATTTCGTTTAAACAAAAAGTCGGAGAAGGAAAATTCTCTCATAAAATGTTAACATAACAATAGTTTTATTAAATATTAAAATGGTGATGGCTTATGTCCAACACTGGAAATGAACAGACTGATAAGGATGAATAATTTTAAATGAAATCCATCTCCAGGTGGGAAGTTTTCACAACCACGGTGTTCCCGAAGCGCTATGGCCTATGACATGCCCCTCTTTAAACAATGGTTAAGAAAAGTCCTGTATTAGTAGGTGATACGAAACGGCCTCTTAATATCCGGACATTGCAAAGGTTCATGAGCGACGGTAACCGCTTACCATCAGGTGGGCCGTAAGCTCGTTAATCTATCCTGCAATTGAAAATCTTTGCTTCGGATATTGAATAACCAGTATACAAAATATGTTACAATTTCATAAAATTTCAATTTACATTCAATGCATTTACAATGATACCGAATACATTTTATGGCAATTTACATGATACAAATTAATATTCGCGACTGTTGCATAGACCACTGCAATGATTTACAGAATGGAAGACTTTTGCAATGTGAAGTAGGGACCACGAGATACTATTAGTAGAGATAGAAATGCTTATAGGCATTGAACCTCGTATTTTGATTTGATTAATTTCATGTAATGGATCACTGTTACTTTTTCTGTTAAACTCTGTTTCTGAGAAGCTGAAAGTAATTTTAAAGCTTTACAAAAGCCAACAAGTCTCTAAAAAATAATTTATAATCAATCTTAATGGGACTTAAACCCTACGGAAGGTACCTAATTCAAAATAGCAACATAACAACTATAACAAATATAAGTAGACTGAATGTTAAAATAACTTAGTATATTTGGAAGCACATCAAACTATAGAGGTTAAGCGTACTGATAAAAACAAAACGTATGTTGTAATCAGAAACAATACAATGTAGTTAATAAGGTTGATTCAAAACGATGCAATATCGTTCAATATTTTTAAAGCCGAATAAGTATCGATGTTCGCTAATCAGTTCGCAACCATTAAATTCCGTAGATTGTAGATAACGGAAATCCGACCTCAAATACCATTCTCAGTCAATAAATAAAACGTTTCGATCTCGGTAAGAACATTATTTGTTTCGATTATATTGGACTGTTTAGTTATCGTAACATCAGATACATTATTAAAAACACTGGTTTTCTTCAAAGAAAACTGAGTAGGTACAAGGACTGAGTTTGTAAATTATTTTGTACCTATATTCTGCCGAAAGTTATTTATTTTAAAAGTAACGCCTACATATTAATTAATATGCGCTATAATACCTATTAAAATTTTGTATCTGTTGATCCAATATAAAGGTTACGTTACGCTTTTTATTTCTTCCTTGTGAGTGAAATCATGTTTTTTGACTTTTAGGAAGATTATAAATAAATCTTGTTTGTGTGTGGCATTAGCTTAGCTGTTGGGTTGGGTCTGGCATAAATCGTCCCAGCAGTAATCTAGCATCGCTACCCGGGCCGGCCCGATCCTGCGAGTAATTCACTGCTATCTACCCCGAATATTGTTAATCAATATATCATTAGAGCCTATTTAAAAAATAATTTATGTTAACATTTTGTAAACGGCTAGGATGTAGATGACCGCTTTATTTTATCCTGGAAAATATGCTAATATGAAGCAGAGCATGATAAGAAATACACTTTCATGAATAGGTTCATTTAATTTACGAAAAATTTCAGCAAAAAATAAACCATACAAAACATGACTACTAATAACCACGGGTTTCTTTTTTGTCTTTCCGATTTTATAACGAAACAAATGGTACCATAGATTTGTCCATAGCGCACCAGCCCGGTGGTAGATAAGCTAACATGGAGGCAATACTATAAATCCGAAAACGAACTAAACACCAATAACTTATTGTATCTGAGGCACGTGAAAAACTGACTCTGAGATTTTTAGTTGCACACGGATTGTTGCGAATTGTCCTGGAGTTTGGTTCCATTTTGGACACATTTTTCAATTTAGTTTAATTCTGATTTTACAAGTATTATAGATATAGATGTAAAGACAAAGCAGTGCAGTAATCAAGAAATTATAGGTCGAATTTTTTTTTAATTTTTTTTATTGCGTGACAGATAAACGAGCCTACGGCCCGCCTGATGGTAAGCGGTCACCGTCGCTCATGAACCTCTGCAATGCCAGGGCAATGAGGGGCCGTTATCTATCGCCTACCGATACAGGACTTTTCTTAAACCTCGTTTAAAGAGGGACATGTCATAGCGCTTCGGAAACACCGCGGATGGGAGTCCATTCCAAATCGGGATGGTACGGGGCAAAAATGATCTTCTAAAGCGAACCGTGGAAGATCGCAGCGGTTCCAAGTAAAGGTGGTGAACCTTGCCCCTGCGGCGTGTGGTACGGTGGTAAAAGGGAGATGGTAAACGGAAGATGGTAAAAGAGAGGGTATATTGTAATATATTGTATATGAATGACTGTTGTGATCAAAATACACGAAAATTTCATAGCACATAAATATCATATGTTAAGCCTTTTGTAATTTAACATAACAGACATAGATACAGAATTATTTTAACTAAATGTCGAAACGTCTGAAAAGTTCGTCTGAAGTTTGTTAGAAAACACTTGGGATACATAATGTTCAGGACACAGAGTAAAAACCTTGATGGATACCAAGAAGAGAAGAGTGAAGGATCCAGTAGTTCATATTTTCGAAAATGTTTTCTACAACCTTTGTCATTATTATATTAACACAAAACGGGCTAATTTCCTCCAGAGCGACTACAGAGCAATAAAGTATCTTACAAGTGATACAAGAACGTAAAGTAATCTTCGCGCCGGATCTTGGTGGTTGCTTTAACTTTATAAATACAACGCTATTTATTTCTGGAAATCGCTCCAGCCCAATCAATACGGCTCGGATCTTAACCGATTGTACATTATTTAATACGCTAATGACCGCGTTTCCATGGTTACCAGGAGAATTACATTTTTATATTTTTGAGGGCCTAAAAGACAAGTTGATTTTAAATTTGAGAGTTTTAACTGAAACTGAATAACTGAACTAAATAAATTAGATAAGTGTAATTTTAAATGCCATCTTAAAAACTAACTGAATTAATGCAACTTAAATATGCTAAATTGTAAATATGACCCGAAAAAGAGTCTGTATCCTTATTGAAACAAAAAAGGAAATCGGTTCCATATTCAAAAAGGCATAAATTAACATAAAACATTAAAACCACAAGATATTAGTCCAAGTACAAGTTCGGTAGCAGACTAAATGACGTAAGGTGTGTTGTCGAGCTTCTAAATTACATGTCGCCATCTCCTTATAGGTATTAGGTACGCAATGCGTGTGCAGAACTCTAACATAAATCGTACATATTCTAATTATGCATATGGGTCATTTCGAATGTGTTTTATTAGCCTACTGCTAAGGAATGATTATGTTTTTGCATCTACATAATTCGCACATCTGGTTCTTAAGGAAGTAAAATAAAAAAAGTAAAAAGTGCTTTATTTTCAGAAACTTTGTTACAAATTATTAATGAGTCCTCCCAGTAAGTAATAATAATACTTGTGGTGGGAATGACTCGCTACTTCCCTATTGAACCATAACATCTTACAAACTAAGCACAATTTAAGTAAACGAATATAATATTAAAGAGAAAAGTAATTTATTGGGTATAACGTGTGTTTTAGTTATGTGTGTGTGTGGTGTGTGGAAGTCAACTCAAAAACATTTGTATAAAAAAATGCGTAACAATGATTTCTGTCCATAGTTGAAGTGTTCTGATTGGGAATTATTATTATTTATATTTAAGTGCAGTTTATTTAAAAAAATAGTTTAATAGTGTTTCAAATTGTGGTTTCATGGTATCTTAAAGGAACCGACACCTTTAGCCAGCAACCAATAATCAAGGGTCTTGTCCACACTCACAGCCAAACTTATAAGGTCTTAAAATTCATTCACACGTTCGTCACTAAATAGAAGCCTTATTAAAAACGCGCCAAGCGATCCGAATCGGCGTAATCGATTTATATCTCGATACCTGAATCGATTTATTTACCGATGCTCTCGTTTTAAATTAATATTGGCAGTTGCGTTTACGCGCCGAGTAGGTAGTTGATTTAGATGACAGTATTCCATATTTAAATGTAAACGTTAATGTTTCGTTGATGTATTGCATGGATTGTAAAGTTAAACCTCATGAAATACAAATAAAGTTGTACAATATTTGAGGTTGATTAAGAAAATGGTTTTGTAAAACTTAACAGTATTTCTTGCTGTCATTTTATTGTGTAGCGTGGATAGTGGAAAGTCTCTGCTTACTTGATAAGTTCTGCATTTAAATGCAGTCGCCGCAATATTTTTTTTTCTCTCCACACATTCGTTCAGGAATAAGTGTTCGCCGGAACTTTTCATATCTTAGTATAGTCCTCATCTCATCTTCAAATTACGTCAACCTTTTATTCACTTAATCACACTTTTTTTACACAGGGTGTTCCATGACGATGCAAGATCAATGGGAAGTACCTACCTTAAATTTTGGAAATACGATGTTTTGCTGTACGGAAACATTAGATTTATTGTTTTGGAAATTTACTTACTGCATTAACTATTTTTTTGATTGGCGTCGTAAAAACACAGGGTGTTTGTTTTATCGATTTTGTTAGTTCGATTTCAGACATACCAAACAATTTAAGAAAAACCTTGAATGCAGAAATACTTAAACTCGAAAATAAAATGACGTTTCCTTTCAGCAAAACATCCTACTTCCGATATTTACTGTATTTCCCGTTCATGTTGCATAGTTCTGGGACACCCTGTACACAATGTAAATGCAACTTTACGATTAACAATCTAGTGATTTATTAAAACAATGCATATTAATGATTAATAAACCGACCTCAAACGGACAGTTACAAGTTAAGGCGGAAAGGTTTATAGACTCCTACGTAAACGACATACAACCACAATATAATATGTTAAATGATTTTATGTTAAAAACATAAATTAATTTTTTATTGCCTTTCTGATATAACGTCTCAATCGTATTCAAAATTCAATTTAGAATGCGATTTTAATGTGGGTGTTGTTCTGGAATGTTACACATAATATAATGTAGATCTTCAATTTGTTATGTTCATACCTACCTGGTGTTTCCAAATTCAAATACTTCATAACTGTATCACTGTTAGTGTTTAGCATATTCTACGGTATTTTTTAAACAGAAAAAAAGCTACGCAAGTCCACCTGTCCAGGACCGAACCTCCGTGGGAACGTTACCTAATTACGACCAGTACAGATAACGAGTAAGTGCAAAATCTATACAATGCACTTATCATCCGTCCCTTTCTAATTGTGTGTATGTGTTATATGAGGGAGAAGGATAGAGATACTTCGGCCTAATTCTGGCTGCGTGCGACGGCGCCGGGATCACGCACGCATTGTCTTCAGTAATTGCCGATGCTGTTCAATTTGTTGCTTCTCCGCGCGCTGTGATTCCTTTAAGTGGCCGTTTTGAATCGCTAAATAAATCGCATGCGTGTCGTCGACCGATGCGTTGTTTAGGTTGTTAATTTACGCGTGTGCTTGGGATCTACGCATGCGTATTGAAATAAATTGTGCGAAGCTTTCGTCAGTTGGATAGGTCTTAATGAGCTGAATAGGTTTAAACGGTTCTATTTTCTTGGTCTCATTATAATACTCTGTTGTAATGTAGATTAGTAGATATATTACGAATTTAGTATGGTTGGGGGCAAGAATAGATGCACATCGACTTTTAGGAAATTATGCAAAAATATTTAGAGTTTTAACAACTCTATATAATATTATATGTTCCATTGAATTAGAACAACAACTGACAATGAATGCCACAAAGCTGTGTGCGAAAGCGCCCTATAAATCTGAAGCTATTAACTGCTCTCTTTTTAAAAGTCGAAGTGCATTTATTCTTGCTCCCAACTATAACTACTCGTTCTTATTGAACCGACCACGACTGGATAACTTTTGATTTATTTATATAAGGAAAACCAACAGCACATTACAGTTAGTTAGATTTAGTTTGAAAGGAGGATACTACTCACGTAGTTTCATCAAAGTTTCAGAAATTCTAACTAGCATCTTTGAGAAATATTTCAAAACAAAAGAGATCTACTTTCGTTTTCCGTTGAACCGTCCAGCAACCCAATTTGGATATTAGTAGTTGTCCTAACATTTTCTATCATCCACCACTGTTTCCACAGTGCTATGCCATTCTACCTTACATAATCAAAGTGAGAACATTTATAAGCATAATTTTCTAGACATAAACACTAACGTCTCCTAATAACACGTCAGCTCTCGTCCGCGACCGTTGCGCGACTAATCAATTGTCTCGCTATCATGATGTCTTCATCAGACGCCTCGGGACACGACGCCCTGATTTTGCACTAAACGTCTGTGAGCTTTTTGTCACGGCTAAAGTCTATGATTAACTGAAATTAAATGTACGTTGTATGTTAGGTAATAGTGCTGTAAATAGGAAGGAATTAGTGTTGTGTTTTGAGTGATTTATACATGGACAAGTTAGAAGTTTAGTGAACTGTGGAATATCATTTTCTGACAAATACTGACCTGGCATTCCTGATGGTGAGCGGTCACCGTCACTTATGGACATCTACAATGCTAGGGAAAGGTGAACTGTTACTTCAAAACTTAACTATTTATAAGAAGTAAAATGCAATGTAAAAAGGTGATATAAAAATAAAAACAATTTCTAAAACTATTGCTAAAGGTCGTTATGGTCAGATATAAATTATCTAGTATTATTACTTTAGTTACTCCTTTGCTAGGGGACTAGGTAATTATTCTAATTTTCGCAAACACATATTCTAATTAACTCCACACACTGACACACGCCCAAAGCGGTCTCAATACGATTCGAAATAATCAAACATATAAATTCGATTAATCGAGCAAACCTACAGTTCAATAGCGAGTTATTACTCGAATTACTAGCTCTAATCGATGGAGGCACGCAGATACGGATACCCAAAGAGAGCTTGCGTATTCTATTAGGAGAGACACGCGGTTCAATTACTGAGGTTAGCTTTTTATATCTACTGCCTTAGGTGAGATAGACTGGTGGAAATAGTATCTATTGTTTATTTCAATAATAGAGTATGTATTTCTAGACAATAAGACTTCACAAAATTTCTAGGTTTATATTTATGTGTAGATTAGAACAAGACTTGTCGTCGTAGCGCGAAAATTGCCTAAGTCGAGGTATTTAATCGTCTTTCTGAAATTTCGACCAAACTACAATCAAGTCTAGTTCTCGAAAAAATACATAATTTTCGCTGTTCGGAGATGACAATTACATATAGTGATATAACAGAAAAAAAAAGAAAAAAAAATGTATTACTATTTTCTAACTTAATCTAGTCAGTCAGTACTCCAAAAAACCCCATTAAAATCACCCAGAAAATATATTCCTAAAAGAACTAAAATCCAATACATTATTAAGAACCGATAAATCAGTCGAGTTCGCGACACGAACAACGTCTTCACAATACACTACATCACAATATTCTCATACAAATAACAATTTGTATGGTCGTAGCGTGCCGGGGCCCATTTACCTTGTCCGTTGCCGCTCTACGGGCTCCGAATGTACCCCGAGGACTCGACTTGGGAACATCCAGCACGCAGTATTAATTGCCAACGCAAATGTATTTAATACGAAACATTAACTACGAAATTAAAAGGGATTATCGTATCTGTGAGAAATAATCTAGAATTTTAGCATGATAGAGCTTTTTTCGCGTTTTTTAAATTGTAAATGAGGGTGTCATTAGTGCCTACTGCTCAAGATACCTCAGTCCAGGAACCAAACATAGTTCACCAAGATTGCCTAATGTGAGTTGTATTATAGACTTCACTTCAACATGTCGGTTTCTTTCTATTTCAATCTTCGACGTATATGCCGGCCGGTTCGTATCTATACACTCGTCAGCCACCTCGACTTCATAAAAAAAATCTTTAAATACCTTGCAACTTATTTTATTTTATTAGGAAAACAAACAGCCTTCAAACACTGATACAAAATAGTACTTCATGATTATAAGTCATTAAGGCTTCTTCTACTGGTAATGTTCATGAAGAAAACAGTTATGAAAATGATTTTACATGTATAAATAAAGCATAAATACACTAAATTCCTGCTGTCGGTCTTTTTAATAGATTGGTTTATATTTTTAATAAATGCATCGATATCATAACCATGCGAAGCGGAGGCGCATCGATACCATAATAAATAAAACTCTATATCAATATAAGTAAGCTGATTACCGTCACCTATACCTCAGCAAATCGCAAGAACGTTAAATTAGAAATCAAATTTATCGAACACGACGACATAATAAACACATTATTATATAATTAGACTGTCTCTAAAGATACAACAATCCTATCTATAATAACAGTATATTGAGAAAGATATAAACGTTTTACGACCAAATTAACAGCATCCAAGAGATACATGATAGAATAATCATGAAACTGAATTTTACGAGACCATGCCCGTATTTCAACGTATCAATATTGCATGGTAATAAAATAAATTCCGTTTTAATAGTAACTGTGTTTGTAATGTAAACAGTTGAACAATATACGAGGGGCAATCGGCATAAATTGCCGTCTTTGGACAATTGTATTTACTTGTAATGGTTATTGAAAGTAAATCATGTGACCTTTGAGTTATCGTTCAATACGAAGCGCATGCAAATGATTGTTTTCTTAAGAAGAATTGCTGCAAAAAAATAAAATTATCGACGAACTAACGAACTCAGTCAGATTTCTGTGAAATTAAACAAAATATCATGAAAATCGGTTAATTCATTAAAAATAGGTTTATGGCGTTATATCAGAATCTCTAAAGCACCTGTCAGATTTAACTAGAATTTTTTTTTTGGCACCTCGTCCGTCAAGACCCAGGACGATTCGCCAATGTCAAGTGAGACAGATACACTGTTTTTAAGACACTAAGCCAAAGTATTGTTCGGTTTCCAGTTCCAGCAGTAGGATATGCTAATATATTATATATAATGTTATTAAATTCTATGAAGTATATATAGTACACAGTAAACTAGAGTTTGAATGTTAGTCAAAGAAATGATGTACCTACGTTTCATCCCATCTCATTATATAGTACAAATTTTAACGTTTGCTAACAAAAATCATTATATTATTATTGTCATTTTCTATTATAATAAATAGTATAGCATCAGTTTTGCTTGAAGTACGACCCCGCCCTCGCTATTACAACTACAAATAACTGCACTAATGAACTTTGATTAAAAACTGATTTATTAATTTTAAACCATGCATCCGGCTGAGCTTGTTTGTTTTGTTGTTCGATAAAATGATTTAGATATCACGGCGTCGTAATTCAATACTCTAAGTCTGAATCGATTAATTTTTAATTGGCCTTTTGTAAGTGTTTAATCTTACTTTCAAGAGCGGATCGGAATGGATAAATTATTTCTTTATGTTTTTTTTGTTTGTATTTCGATCGATTAGCTATGCGGAATATTAAAAGCTATAGTGGGTTCCTTATTCTGAAATGTTCTGTTTTGTCTGCCGGGGGTGACCCTTAGACTATAATATAGCCACGGGATTACTGATGAGCAAAATTGGTCTTGGTCTTGCAGTCTTGGTCTTGGTCTTACTTTTTTGCAAGACCATCATTCGACTCGCAAGACCAAGACCAAAACTGTATGGACAAGAACAAGACCAATAGCAAGACCAACTTTGCAAGACCAAGACTATACGCAAGACTCAACCAAAATTTTTTTTCACAGTACTTAAATGATATAAAATATTTTTAACAGCGTCAACATATGCTTTTCTTGGAACAATATTAGTTGGCATGTCGAATTGTTCGTTTTTTTACGTAACGGGATGTGTGGAAATGTAGCGACTTCGAGAAGGAGGCGGTTTTTTTTCACCGTCTACTGTCGTGAGAAGTGCCTAGTCTTAGGTCATCGAAACAACTTTTATTTAAAAAAAAACAAAGATTGAAAATCAGTAAGCGAAATTATTTTCAAGACACTAGTTGTCGCTCACTACTTCACTTGTGGAAATTAATGATGAATACGAGTATGAATACTAGTAAAATCGTATAATCAATACGTCATAGAATAGGGAAAAACATTTTAATGTGTTTGTGATTACATAATCCTTATAAACTTCTCGTTAGTAATATTAGTATTAGGCCTTTTGTTTGAGACTGATCGTGTCACTTAGATAATGTTAGTCTATGGGAAACCTGGGCTCGGTACATGAGAACGTTGTGACAATTTCAGTTATTATCTATCGTCGTCGGTGAGTGCTACAAGCTTTGTACATTAGATTCGTTCTTAGAGATTAAAATGGCTGATTTTAGTACTAGCTTTAGAATTGAGGTGGGATCATCTATCATTAGGAATTTCACTTTTTGACTCTAGGTGAATTATGGTTCAGAATTGCAATGGTTTTAGCAAATAGTGATTGATGGTTTTTAAAACACTGTTACACTTGGGTGATCAACTTCAAGTTAAGACCACATAGTATATGTCTGTTGGCTTCGAATCTTACTACACTGTAACTGTACCAACACTACCAACCCATTACTGCCCACTGTTCGGCACAGGTCTCCTCAGAAGAGGGATTAGGCTTACTATACGTCTAAAGCTATTCAAATATGAACATGTTTGTGTCATGTCTAAAGTTTAAATAAATTTTAACATTTTCGAGATATTTTTCATAGGCAGCACACGCCATTTATTCAACAGTAAAATAATATCAGTTAAAATATCAACAGTTCCTGAAATTATCGTGAATAAACTAACAAACTATAGTTTTAAATACCCATTTGTAATAACAAATCGCACCAACGCAGGTTCAAATTAGTCCAACCTCCCAAGTTATTCGCCAAACATTGGCCCAACTAATAACCTCCAATAAAATCTGACAAATGACCATTCAATCCTAGGGCAAAACAAACGTTTGCCTAGACGGTAGTATGACAATATGACGTGTGGGGCGCTATGGTATGCGAGCCGGGCGCGGCAAGTCAAGGCAAGAGGTCACAGAGAGAAAGGCAAGCTTTACTTATACGTTAAAACTGTATTACTGATATTAATAACACTACCGGCTTACAGACATTTCCGTTTTATCACACTTTGTATTGATTAATCAATCACGTGTGTCGAACAATGCGTGCTAAAATGAACTGGCGCTATTGAAAGATATATGAGATTTTATTTTAATAGAAACAGACACAACAAAAACAGAACCTTTATCTTATCTACATGTCAATGAGAACACTAGTCTTGTCTATGGTCATATTATATTTTTTACTAGTAGAACTCTATGCTGATCCTAATATTATTCAAGTGGAAGGTTTTACTCTCTATGTTAAGGTATTGTTGTATTTATGCGTGAGATAGGTAATCATTACGATGATTAACTTAGTTTATTCTTTCTAAGATTATACAAATTCGATTTTCTGTTCAGTAAATATACCCAAGAAGCCTTAATTAAAAACGTAACTAATGGACTTATCTATCTTAGTTCTCAAGATCGTAATTAAATCATGTTTACGGATCTCGCTACGGCTATTAATTAATCGATATTCTAAAAAGCCTAGTTATTCAGGTCAGGTCATTTCTGTGCGGTAAGCTGGTCTCGTAAACTTCGCTCGCTGACATTGCGCTCTGATCCACATACAGGACACGGAATTAAAACATCTAGAAACAACATAGTAAAAACAATTACCGATCGCGTGTAAATACTGACAATATAGGGTGCTCGTTATTTTCAGGTCGTTTGGCTAACATGTTATGACTGGGCGATACATTTTTGACCATTACAGAGGTCTGTACGGTTCAACTCTCACATACCTCACCTACGTGGTAGGTGGAAGTCAGACGATTTGCTCATACTCAAAAGAAGCTAACATATAACACCAAGTTCTTTCTGGATTCACTTAGTTAATTCCAGAAGTTTTAGTTCCACGATACAGGACCAGTTTCGGCCAGTACAAATATGCGAACCGTATTATAAATAGGCATCTTATGTAGACCTTTAACCCAGATTTGCGGTCACTGTTTGAGATACAACTTATTATATCATTGAATCGATTACGTCACTTACCGAAGGTATACAAGATACAAGAAGAGCAAGATTTCACTATATTAAATGTTTTGAAGTTTAAATAATATTGCGTTGCGTTCATATCGTGAAAAATATGGACTAGAATTATAAAATTAAAAAAAAATATCAACAATAGAAGTAACAAGAGAAACAAGCAACGACTTTAGCATAATGCATTGTCTTAGGTTCATCGTCATTGAATTTGGCACCCATTTAGATCTCACTTCTTTTGTCGTTGAAGTCATTTATCATAATATTGAACTTGGCTCTCATTTCACATTTATGTTTTTGATTGGATACATATTACGACACCGTGTGACGTTTTGTGTTATTCTAATATTTTTTAGGTTCATCGCAGTCACGATTAACTTTTTTTTCAATATTTCTTGGTCCGAATGTTATTGTATTTGTATCCCAAAAATACCCAATCTACTGAATTACCAAATTCAACTACTACTTTTTAAAACAATTTTGTCTTACTCGCACTAATAGTAGATATACAAGGTGTGAGCAGGACAAATGCAAGTATCGAGATCTATTATCATCAGTCGGCTGTGTAGTTAACAAGCCGAATGGGTTGTAAAATTTAACGGCCTGTCATTTTGCGGAATTTGATCCAATCAATCCGGTGAATTTAGATGTTAGTTTTAAACTAGAAATTGTTAGCTATAAAATGAACCTAAGCGTCATAAATTAAATTACATGTTGTTTGTGTATGTTTTTTATTATCAAATCAAAAGTCGCACTCACAGAAATGAAAATCACCTTATACTTCCTTTCGTTGGAAAATACACATCTTTTCTGAAACAATAGAAAATACTCTACTATTCATTAGTAGTTATTCAATTATATTCCTCGAATCTTATCTCCAATTAAAACTACTATAAAATATATATTTTTTTATATCTACACGTTCTAAATTAGCATTAAAACTATTTCATGGAGTCGAATCTTGAACTTAATATAAATTTAAAGTTGGTGGTTTATTTTCTAATCTTCGTTCACTTCTAAATTTGTTTACCTTTAAACATAAAAATCGAATCGACTTCTTATCTCCTTCATTCATAATAAATTTATGGTAAAATAAACACAGCATTACACTAACCCAATCAATAGGCTATCAATAACAGAGTTTTACGCTTAGCCGTGATTAAGTCTCGTTTAAACATAAATGATTTAATATTAATAGGAATTCTATTCACCGCGGCCGGCCCAGTTGTAATTCAGTTAGCCAAACAAAACGTTGGATTAGTCATATGGTCCACGCTCCATTGTCCGGAGCTGTCGTTCAAGGCGTTTTATCTTAATTGACTGCAATTTGATTTAGTGGCGCAACTATTCACAAACTTACTTTTACCAACAGCACTGAAACAACAACAGCCGAATTACGTACAACAGCTTTTTTTCTGACAGCATTCATAAGTTTGTGTTCTTCGAGTTCTTGCAAAGTTAGTTGTGCGGTTGCATAAGAGACGACTGCTTGAATTTTTTCTTTATTTGCTTTACTTTGAAGATTAAGTTGGCGGCATTGTTAAGTTTGTCGATATGCATTGTATGAGCGACGCTTGAGGCGACAAGTTATGTCACACAACTATTTCATGTACAACATGGTAGGTAGGAGAGTAACAAGGATATCAGATTGTTATCAACGAGTATGGAATTTTATTGAAGTTCCTAATAGTGCGGGAGCTCATTAAGATATTTTCTCATTCACTCCAGCGCATCAGACTTGCGTAATACTACTTACTACCCGTTTTGGAAACACATAAATGCACATGCGCATTAGGTTATAGTAGGTACTGTGGGTTATTGACAAACTAAAGAAAGTGCAAAAATATTTAACTCAAAATAATAGTTGTGTATCCTGCTATAACTACAACTTAAAGTACTTACTACTTTTAGCACGGTGCTCTATATTTATTTCTTCTCTACATTTAGCATCCATTGCTCCCCTACTACAACGTGCATAGTGGAATGAAATGTAAGTTTTGATTGTTCCTTGATCGTTATCACTGGAGGCTATTTAGCAAACGAAACTTGTCGGCGAATAAATTTATCATTCCGATAACTTAGTAACCCTACTTTGAATTTACATAGTTGATGGAAGCCAACAGATGTTTCTATGAATCATGGAGTTTATTGATTTTCTGTGTTTCAAGCGATAACTGAAATTTTGATAAATCACTTCGTATTAAACTAATGCTTTTAAAATAAAATATCGGTTTAAATATTTCTCAAATTGCATCCATTCGGAACCAAATAAATACTGATCGTAAAAGTCCGGTAAAATTAATCTCCAACTTGACAAAAGCGCGCAAATTAAGGTAGGTCGTAAAGCAGTATATTGGTCGTCTATCGTCTATTCTTCGTCAATACGCAAGAAAAATTGTATTAAACTTATTCAGACACTCGCGGTTTTCTATAATACTTTCATGCATTTAGGGTAGACAGATTTGTTTGCTCTTAAATCGACCCGCAGTATCCAGTCTTCTCGTGATTATGACGTTTGCAACAACGTTGAAATATCGAGACAACTCAATTAATTAAATATCGTGGTAAGAACCCGTTTAAAATGCATGAAAAAATTGTATTACTACACTTCTCTCCTTTTTTTGAAGAAGCTCAAAAATATTTATTCTATACCTAGTTATACGATGACTAATCTAATTCAGCAAGTTCATATATTAAGTTAATCATGTATTCTCGACATCAGAAAAAATAGCACATTATGTCTTATGTTATTATGAAACCATAAGTGGCAACGAGGTTGGTCATTTGGCGGTCATTGCACTAATAATTTTATGTACCAGTTTCGATATTTGCTATTTCTATTCAACGATAAATTTATAATTTTATTTGCTAATAAAATTTATTGAAATGTGTATCCCTTTATAAGCACTCAATGAGACATTTTAACAGGAAACACATATTTTATAATATATTATTATTATGATTAAGACACAATTTTGCGTTACTGTAACTTTACTAGAGGTTCCTTATAATTATTTATGAATTGATGCTTTCAAAGTTTAAATAAAAGAATATACTATTCTTTCTTTTAGAACTAACGAAATTTAAGTTTAAGGACATTTTAAACATTAATTTACAGCTAATACCTAATGCACATTGAAAGACTTGTAGTAGATTTACTGAACTGATAGCTGACACGACAACCTTATCAGGCAATAAGTCAAATCTAGAATACCTAAGTCTAAAATTATGACTTGTTGATTATTATTTAAGTGATAAAATCGACAAGCTCAAGGCGATGTTTCTGTTTGGTTCAAGAACAGGAATATTTCATGAAAACCTACATTATTATACATAGGTATGTTTCTTATAATATTTCTTAAACAATTTAATTATAAGGGCCTTTAGTTACCCAAAAACCCCGCAACCCAAAAAAGCGAGCATCACCCTAAACCTATTTTTCTTTTGTTACGCAAATGAAGTTGAATGCGTTTGCTAGTTTATATTGCGTTTCTATATTGTCTTACCAACGTCCAACACAAGTACTAAATATAAGACGATAACGGCCGACCAACATGTAAACGGGGATTTTGAATGTATTGGTCGTCATTGAAACTATGTGAAACAACATTTGACAGTTGGTCTACCAGTTGTTTATTTGCGCTCATTGGAAGATGGCGAGCCAATATGAAATCAATGGCGGCATTAATATGAGGCCAGCTGAAGTGAGGTGAAATACCTGTCGAAATACTAGAACCACTTTTTTTTTTAATAATTTAATATCATATTATGTACGCGACTACTTGTACAAGAAGAAACACTTTCGAAAGCGTATAAAGATAATTTATCTATAAACATACCAGTATTATAATCACATCAAAGGACAATTATATTCGAACAATAAATAGTGTAGTCGATAAATACGTTGACGTGTACATTTATTAGCATAGTTAATAACAGTTGCCGCATCTTTACGGTTAATGTCAAACTATAATTCAATCCATGAGGTCGCGAGTTAACCTAAACCTTTATCTGTTAGTCGATTAATACCGTGACTTTATTAGAAGCATCTTTTTTATAAGAAATCTGCGTCTTTACTTTCAAAATATATTAGTTATTATGGTTTTTATTAAATCAATTAAACTGGGAATGCAGTGTCGCATAACCTTATGCTAACGTATCTAGAGATAGAGCTAAGCAATATATTTTAAATCCCGCCAAAATCGTTTAACTTTTTGTTCAGTAGCTCAATTCATTCAAAAGCGCATTAGCAAATGTTGAAGATCCCTAAAAAGTATATTTATTCTATATCAGAAAATGTGATGGCATATTTTTTTATACGTTAATTACAAAGTAGGCTTACTCTTTTATGAGGTATATTTTGATCCGGCTTCTACATAACACAAATAGTAACTATTAATACTAGTCATTTAATTTTATACCCTAACTAAAATATTACAATACTTAAATGAACATTAATTTAAACAATTCTGTACTAAATATTGGTCTATAAAATGAACTGGCTCGTAATCGTTGAAGTTCTTACAACCGCTTCTTAATTACTACACTGTAAAAACTCATTGTTGCCCTGGCTACTACTGGTTGGTTGTTCAGGTCTCCTCATTCTCATTAGAGATTTTCTTTCATTATCAGTCTACATCCACCGAATAAAATAACCACAAAAATCGATTAATAGCGGTACATCTAATCGATACTTAGATCTATTATTTATTCGTTTGCAAAAAAAAGAAATGAAGTTGAATGTAAATTTGAAAATAGTAAGCTGAATCTTCATTTCTGTATCACTGCGTCTACTGCTGGACATAAGCCTCTCTTATCTTACGCCATGCTCTTCGGCTCTTTTCTACCACTTTTTATTGTCTTCCTTTATGTCAATCACTCCATCACCAATACCTACTAGTTTGAAAGTTTTGCGATCTCAAAGGATTCCTTATTTTATATTTATTTCATAGAGAAAAATCTGTTTTAAGTAAACATAAAGACGGACATCCACTTTATTTACCGATGTATATGATGTATTCCTACACGAGCTCACAAGCTATTAATCAATCGATAAGCAACATGCTGATCAAATTAAATGCTTCGTCGAGGTTACAGATACGAGATGAGGACAGAGTTTGAATGACAGCTCATGTGTTGTTTGCTTTTTAATATAATCGATTCTTTATTAAAAACTAAAGTGTGACGCGATAACAATATTACGACAGCACAGTTAATTTATTTCGAAGGTTCGATTCGAGCTCATATATTACAAATGACATGTAACATACAATTATTTAACTAATAAGGTGTTAGAGTTAGACGATTGATTAAGCAATCGGTAATGTTTATAACATATATAAGTATGTTTTACATATATAAGTACCGTGAGTAACTTATATATGTTAAAAAAATATTAGATAGGTTTCTTAGTTTTGGTGTTATTTGATATTATTGTTACATGATTGTGTAATATGTAGACTTATAATATTCAAACAAAATAATGAGGTGAGGCACTGTTTTCAATGTATACCTGTAGCACAATAGAATTTAATTTTAGGTGATTTAATATATGTCATATGCACAATGGGGTCATTTATAACAACATTATTTACTATAACAGGGTTCAGTGAAATTTTGAAAATTAGTTCGTTCTGAAATTCATTAACATTAATTTTATAACGAGGCTTAAAATTTAAAGAGCTTGTAGCAGAAAACAAAGTTGAGAAGTTTTTGTTGCATTTTACGCTGTCTATATCAGGCTAGTCTATTACTTATGGACATAACCTTGAACTAATCAACTGAACTACTTGCAGTGGCTTAATGCACAATAAATTGAGACTGGCTACTTTGTTACTAAGCAAATTTAAGATGTTTGAATTACCTTAACCTTTATTACCCAAACTGAAATTACTTCTAAAATTCAGTATCAATTACATAGCATTTTTATAGTTAATGTAAATTTTGTAATAAACTTTCAGTAATCAGAACTAAGTGTATACAATCGTAACTATTTTCTTGTCTATTGTCACAACGAAGCTCGAACAAAAGTCCAAGTTTATACGGACTTTCACGGGAAACCACAAAAGGCGCTATTTTTCACGCGAAGATAATGTCTCAAGTCAGACAGCCGGGCTAAAGGCCTGTCTTATTAGGCTTCCTTCGTCCTAGACAGACCACCATGGGAGAACGTTGTGATATGTCATGTTTATTTCCAGTGCATTTGTAACTGTTGGGGAAGAGATTAGTCGGAAACAATGTCGGGTAGTTGACGAATTTTAATGTTGTTCTTGACTTACGGTTTGTAAGTAAAAGTCGAGTTTGTAGTCTGTATATTTAGTCACTAGCTGACCCTCGCAACTTCGTCTGCGTCACAGAGGGGTTCAAACAGTACTCTTAATGCTGTTGCGATATTATTTGCGCGGCCCGGGGAGTATTCATTATGTTTTATACTCGTGATAACTTCTTAACGAAAAGTCCGATTAGAATAAAACAAAAAGTAATTTACTTTTAAATTAATACTCTTGATAACATAATACTTTATTTGGATAAGGATTAATATAACAATACTAATTTAACGCTAAATTCATAATTCGGACGAATTAAGTTTTTTTTTAACATAAAAGCTGTTGTTGTGACTAAACTATGATAGTTAGATATATGCTCTCGCGGACTTTTTTAGATCTGCCTAATACCTAAAAACCCGTAGTACAACATTTTGTTCTATTGTCAATAGTTTTAGCAGCGTACGAATAAACAGGTTTTCGATTGTATACCTTGTGTTACAAATTCGATATTTTCATACGGATCCCGATTTTTTTTCATAATAAAATATAGCCTGGCTATAATAACCTTCCTCGATAAGTGGACATTCCAACAGTGAAATAATTTTTGAAATCGGACCGGTAGTTTCTGAGATTAGCGCGTTCAAACAAACAAACTCTGCA
Organism: Trilocha varians; assembly: GCA_030269945.2. Classification (NCBI taxonomy): domain Eukaryota; kingdom Metazoa; phylum Arthropoda; class Insecta; order Lepidoptera; family Bombycidae; genus Trilocha; species Trilocha varians. The sequence goes on along the minus strand of AP028277.1, from coordinate 4,475,916 downwards.
GCTTTATAATATTAGTATAGATATGGTTTAAGCTAAGTTTTTATGTTGTTTTACATGGTTTTTCAATCTGCAAACCAGGTGTCTTCACAGTGTTTTTCATGTTTAAGTCAGTGTTGATATATGTTATACGTAACAGAAATCTTTACACATTAAGAATTAAACACAGGTCTTTTCCCAAAAAAACAAAACAAAAAAAACAAAAGGTCGCCAAAACTACGATTTTTTTGAAAAGTTTTATAACAGTCCTCAGAGGCATACAATAACCTGAACATGTGTCTGACATCGCTTAGATTCATTGATCATGGCTACACAATTACCGTTGATAGTAAAAACAAAAAAGAATGAGCTCTTTACAAAAATAGTTCACTGATTTATTTGGCCCTACATTATGTCATAGTTAATAAGTTGAGACACAATGAGTCTCTCATATTTGTGATACCGTTGTTCATAATTCTATACGAGACGAGATGACCATTTATTAATGCGACATTTCGTTATGGTAATAAATAGCAGTTTAATAAAAGGTAACACGAAACGACCGTAGGTTGTATTAAATATTTTATGATTCAACTTGTAATTATTCAGTGGGAGGAAACGGATTTATGCAACGGATTAGCGTGTAAATTAAGTTATTGAGATGGATATAATGTACTTCTCTCTAATACCTACTTCTGTTTGATAACAATGTAAATAAGATTGGATCGAAATTGTGAACCATCTTTAAAAAGTTACATTAAGATTTTTAGAGAAAAACTGATTCAGCAGACGTCTGAAGAGCCGGAATATGAATCCACCATTTTTATGCATAAAATTTTTAATAGGACATATTTTGAAACACACACTCAAATCTCGAGCCCAACTAGTAGCCAGCGATTTATCAATGATTCGACCCGAACATATCTTACAAAATGGAGATGTAGCGGATCCATTAACTACATATTAGATTTGTTTGCAATACACGCAACGTAATTACAGTCCCGTATTGGATATTACATATTATACGATATTACATCGGTAATACGTCCGATTACGAACATTGGCTCGATGTTGGCAATGTAATGGGCTCAGGCAGGTCTTTGTATGTGATTAAAGACTTATATCTGATGAGACTAATCCGGTTTAAAGGTTACGAAGATTGTACAGAACTTTAATAAGCGTTATATTACTAATAATCATGATCTTATAATAGTTTTCTGTTATTACGTTAAATACCTCTATTGAGTATTAAAGTAATTGCAATGATTTATTTCGAACGGGTTCAAGAATTAATATTATTAATGAAACATTTAATCATATTCAGGGCTTAGAAAAATTTGTTATAGTTACTGGAATTAAGAACCTTGTCCATAGTTTCAGTTAGTTTACTAATACCTATTACGAAAAAAAAAACTGTTTCTTTTTTTCTTTGATTTCTGCGTAGGTATTTAAATGTTGTTGCCTAAATTGTTACTCTCTTTCTTATTTTATTTCGATATTATTTGTAGTTCTGAACTTCGTCAATAAAGATACGACATTTTGCGCACAATGGTCGAGGTCCACCACTTTCGAATTGTCGTGAACCGATGAATAGATTCCGGATGCTTTATTTAGTTCGGCACCGGCCAGATTAATGTATACTTAGACATAAATTAAACGGAGATCTGAATTATCGACAGTGCGTATCTGATCGCAATCTGACGGTAGATTTATAAGGATCATTTGTGTTTAACTTAGATGTAGTTTGAAAGTATTTTTTTCCTTGAACGATTCTTGGAATTGCTTGAAGTATTTTTTTGGTAAATAAAATGATAAATGAATTTTAAAACTCCTGAAATTTGCATAGATAGCCGTAAAATAGGTAAGTATTTTAAAAGAGCGATATATTATGCGTTGAATTAGGTAAGCGCTGTGGACTAAACCTGCTACGGCCACACGAGCCTACTAGTTGGTTGGGCGACATAAAAAAGTGGGGCTGAAAGTCCGAAATCTATTTACTTACCTTCATCTTTAATAGCTTTCACGGCATGGGAGACACCAAGCCATGGACTGGGTAGATCCAGAAAGACAGCATCTGCTTTACCATTCAAATTGTCGCTAAAACCATCCCGTATTACATCTCTGTGTTGAGCCTAAAAGATGTTTAATATTTTAGTACTGATCTGTATTATCCGAAAATTAGGATTAGAGACAAAAGAAAAACGATGAATTGGCAATGCTAAGTAAATCAGTAAGTAGAAGAAGGGAGATATACAATTTCGAATGTGAAAACTCCTCTGAATCGAAAATAAATAGATCCACATACTGAAACAATAATACTTACAGTAACAAAGTCACCAATGCCGTGTTCTTCGAATTCTTCTCTAGCAATATTTGATCGGTGCTCGTGGAAATCAAATGTGTAAACGTGACCGCTTGGACGAACTTTACGTATAAGAGCGTGAGTTAAAGAACCACTACCTGTACCTGTTAAGATATTAGATTTTTTTTTTTTATAAACTTATCTAATTCGTAGGATATCATCGAAATTGAGTGTAGCAAGATGGGTCAACAGATTTAAGAGACTATAACTGTGTAGTACTGTGTACCCATTGTTTTTTTTTTTTTGTTTTAGTTGGGGGAATTGCCGGTTCCACATCGGCGGGGAAGTGGGAAGGAAAGTCCGGCGAGGATATGTAGGAGTCGAACCGCACTAAAACCTCCTACCGCTGACACTCAGCATCTTATCACCGGCAAAGGCCAGATCCCAGAGCGGAATTATGCAGGGCGGCACGACGCATTACGCAACATTGGCGAATCAAAACAAGGAATGGCAAAACAAAAAATTACAAAAAAAGCAAGGTCAATAGATTTTAAATCATATTTTGTGTAATTTTTTAAGCTACCTTTGAGTTTTGTTTCATTGTTTTTAAGTATTTATTTATTAATTACCCATTTCTTTTTTTTCGTACACTTTTATCAACTTATTAGATTTCTATAATTTTTAATTAATACATACCCGCTTCTAAAACAACACAACCAGGCACCAAATCCAATTGGAACAGAATCATGCTTATATCTGGTGTGTATATTATTTGTGTACGATGAGGTAACGTTAGTGACCACATCTCAGGTGTTGGCTGGAGAACGTGACCCCATCCATTCGATAGTTCTATCTGTTAATAAAGAAATTAGGTGCAACTAATAATTGCAGTAGAAATTGCTGAGGTAACAGTGAACATTTGATATCATGTGAGTCTCAATTATTTTGTGCAAACTCATTTAAGATTGATGTGTTTGTAATTTACAATTTTAACAAAAATTAGAACTGCGGTGGTAGACTTTGACATTTATAAATAAACGGTAACCACCTACATATGGTCAGGTTATTAAATTTATAAAATTGATGTACAAAAGCATAAGAAAAGGTTATGTTAGACAAGGCACAATTTTTGAATGAAATATCAACCTAACGATTATAAGATAATAAGGAATAAGAAGTTAATTACATACCCGACTTCCATAGTCTTTGCCGATTAAGTTTCTTACTCGTAAAGCACCGAAAGGTGTTTGGAAGATATTTTCTACCATTTCCCCTTTCTTGTTTTTAATTTCCGTTTTAACATCTAGCGCATAAAGATTATTACAAAAGTAGAGAATCACTGTATCACGTTCATCTACTTTGTCTTTATAATTTCTAAAACTCATATTTAGTTTTTTAAATTGCTAATAAATAAATGAATTTTTATCTAACCCACAAATCACAAAAGTTTGTAAACAAACCACGAGGATCGCATTCTGTTTTTGACAACTAACGTTTTGTTACGTTTTTTGCACACAGAAACTTTTCTGTGTCCAAAAAAAGAATTTGCTAGATTAAACTTTTGGATTCCAAATTTATATAAAAAAAACTCATTTTTTAATGAAATTTTTATAAAATACATTTTATTTGGCAATACAACTAAAGCAATTCGAAAGAATGGTTACACAACTTACAACAAAATAAAACGCAAAAGTAGTTCGTTCTTCATTACAAGTTGTAATTCTTTAATTGGACAAAAAATGGACTCTTAGCCAATAGCAATACAGTTAGTTTGGATTGACAAGAGAAATAGTCCAAATAAAACCAAGTAGTTTTGGCGAAAATTGAGTAGATGGAATTTTCGTAATTTTAGTTACTTAAAATTATAATAATTTAAATTATCCAATCTTCTTCAAAAGTGACTTAACTTATTTAATCTATGTTGTGATAACATGTGTGAAATTTAGCAAAATAGTGTGTGTTGAACAGTCAGTATGGATGCTTCTAAAATAACGAGCAAAACTAGCTCACTCAAAGCTTTGATTTTAAAAGCCTGGAAAGAACGATGGACAGATATCCAATGGGGCATAAACATCAAGACAATACTACCGAGAGGCGTCAGTGGCGATTTATACAATCTTGCCGATTGTATTCTCCAGCAAGCAATGGTAGGTTGTGGAGCAAACCAGCTCGTCATATCTTATTTGAAACATTCGTTAGCGTGCCACTTAGTCTCCTTTGCGGCAGTATTACAGCGCATTGCAAAATTCGATGCATTCCACAAACCACACTGCATTTTAAGCCTATTAGAATTCATGGAAACTTTCCTGGAGAGCGTCACATGCAGAGGTAAATTGGAGGAAGAAGATTTAGCCTTTGCAGTGTCATCGATTATCTTGTGGCTGCTGCAAGTTTTTCACTACTCCGTCACCAAGTATCCAGCATCGAGCACTGTACACATTCAGGAGTTGATAGAGAAGTCATCAGCCCTACTTAACTCTATCATGAACACAGATTTCCTCATAGCCATGTTCTATTTGGCTAAACAGCACAACCCTGATGAGTATAATGAGGTTACCAAAAAATGTCAAGAGATAACAGCTTCTATGATGCTCAACACTCAGTTTAAGCCTCCGACAACTATACATGACACTTTACAAAAGATTTGCAACATGGAGTTGGATAAAATAGCACCTTTGAACCACAAGCCTGAAGCAGTGACATATTGTCTACAGGCCTTAATAGCTATAAATGTATATTCCAATCCTAGTGCAGGGATGCAACAGATTTCCAATCAGTTATTAATGGTGCAGAAAATAAAAGGCTATGCATTATCACGTCTTTACTGTGAGCTAATAAGAGCTTGTTTCATTTCACTGAATGATTCAAGTAATGATGCATCAAAACAGTCATTGTGGGCTGCTTTTACTTTCCTAAAGGTTCCTCAAGTGATAAGCTATCTTCACAGTGCATGTGGCACTGTAAATAAAGAAAGTAATCATTCCACTGAGCTTGTCGAAGCCTTTGAAATGTTACTACAGTCTGCTCCACTTCTGGACATTGTTGATACAAAGAACTCGTGTAATAGTGTAATTTCACTTATTGAGCCACTAGTCAAACTAAACGTCCTTTCCGATACCACTTTGACTTATTTCAAACAAAAGCGGGAGACAATAGATCATCCTTTACAGAAATTTGAGCCCACAGGCCTACATGGGTCCGTTCCATTGTTCATAACACAAGTTGAACCCACATTAGCAGAAATTTTAAAAGCACTCAGTGGTGAATTTCATATGACACAAGATTCTCTGTACATAATGTTATGTCAGATAGTTGGAAGGACAACTTTAGACACTATCTTGGCTGTTGCAACTGTTGAAGGCAAATTAAAGATGTTTGTATCAAGACTAATTAAATTTAATGAATTTGCATTATTTGCTGCAAGTGAAAAAGGTGCACCACAATCAAAGATATACATTTTTGACATCTCATTCTTACTTTTGTGTTGGATTGTACAAGATTATGGTGCTGATGTAGTTCTAGAAGAAAATGGTGATTCATTTTTTGAAAAATGGGTTAGGGATTGTATGGTGCATAAAGGAAACTATAAATCCTCAGACCAGATACTTCAGAAATGTGATCATGTTGTTGATGTAATTGTTCACCATTTGAGTGCTCCTGATTTTGACTTTAAAAATACAAATGTGAAACCTCATGATCTATGTATGAATATCAGTGGTGCAGTAAAAGAGGTTCTTTTTGCTTGGGAACAGAACTTACTTTCGACAGCAGATGTTAAAAGAATGTTGGATTCTATTAGACAAAAAATGGCATCTTTAGCTGTATGTGCATCAGTATGGCTATGTTCGTATATTAATGTTGTACATCAAGAGGCGTCCGTTAAACCTATGACTATGGTCCAGCAGTTTTTAACGACGCCGACGGAAGTGGAGTTGACACAAATGGATAACTTTCAAGAAAGAGCTATTTTGATGGGTCAGATAATAAGGAAGTTATTGTACGACATTCATCCTACATCAATGCCTAAATCGAAAGCACTGCAATTGCCGCACAGTATTACATCTCGTAAACCAATATTGGAACAATTACAAAGTATTTGGGAAAATATTAAATCAAGAGGGTATCTCCATATAGATGCCACTCAACTTGTTGAAAATCTATTGAATACAACTGGACCCATTTGGTTTGTGACGAACTTGGTTAAGGAAACATTGAAATTTCGATATCAAGCCGATCTGGATAGATCTGTAGATATAGTACTGGCGATGTTCCATTTAGACATAGAAAAATGTACAGAGGCTCTTCTATTACATGTGCTACCACAGTACTTATATAATTCTAAATTATCTGAAGAGTTAGTTGAGCCCCAGTCTGCCGTATTAGCAAAGCTATCCGTATATTGTATTTACGCCGCTTTAGATAATAGTAACACCAAAAAGACACAAGTTTCGAGAAAGCGACGTCATGACGAAGGAGAAGATTTAGACGGTATATCATCTAGTAAAATGAGGAAACTTAATGATAATACATCAGATGGAAGTGGAGTATATTATTCGAAAGGACAAGGACATGAGATAATGTTAAGGGAGCCATTGTTATCAGCTTTAGAAGCGCTGTTTACATCTTTTTCGCAACTTGCCGGGAAGAATGGGAACATTACCCCTCAAACGCATTTTATTCTTCAATTTCTGGTGTATGTGGTTCAATGTGGACAAGATAGAGCTCAAATAGTGTTACAGAAAATGCCAAGTGAACTTGTGCCAACTTTAATCAAAGCACTTCCTGATAGTTTCAATATAGGTTTGATTTTACGTTTGTACAATTTGAATACTGCATATGGAAGAAAAGATACTGCTAGAGATTTGTGTATCTTACGAAATATGAAGTTGAGACCAGAATAATGATTAAATTACAAAATATTCATTATTATAATCAATGATTAATTGAATTTTATTAAGTTTAATGTCAAGTTAATATTATTATAAAATAAATTATATTAATAAGATTTAAAGTGATGAGTTTTCTTTATTATTACTTTTCCCTATAGTTTCAGTATATCCGCAACATGATTACTTTAATCGGACTTGAAAATTAATGATTGAAATTTTTAGCACTAAGATACCAAATAAAACAACAACAAATAGAATCTCATAACTTTATTTTTCAATACACAAATATTTTCTTCATTTAATTTTAATAGTTTCTACTTATTGCGTTACCAAATTCGGAATAACAATAACTTATTTATACAATGTGAATCATTTTGGACGGATTCGACATATGACTAACAACTTAAAAATATAGTTTGTGTATACTGTTTAAGAATATTAAAACTACGAAAATATTTTTACCTATACAATAATAATACAAGTTTTTTCATAAACACCCGCTGCTGGTCACAAGCCTCCAACAAGGATTGCCGACTTGAATAATCCTGCGCTGTTGTCATTCAGTGTATTTTGATTCCTACCGCGAAATTTCCAAAAATACAAACATTGAGATACCGTTATTTTACATACAGAATAGAATAACTTTGTTGAAAAAATAAGACTTATCTAATTGACCATCAAAACTACAAATTTGTATTGTGATTCCCATCGTTGTACGACTTTTTGTTTGTGTCCCTCATTCAAACGGACGTATTTTCGACGAATTAAACGTCTGGGTATATGCTCGAGTCAATTCATATTGGGCACGAGTTAAATTTCAAATAATATCGTAATCATAACAATCAAACAATATCTTCAGTAATCATTCAAAAGGACTCAACCAAAATTTAAAAATAATATATATATCTCCTGGTTCGTAACAAATTGAAATACCTAAAACTTGCAGTAATAGTTTATTTTTTACAATTTAATAACTAAATGTGTAACATTATACAAATAAAATAGTTTACAATAAGAAATCCTTATGTACAATCTAATGTCTACTATACAAACATTAATATTTTATAACACAAGATCACAGGAGAGTTCCAGAGCTAGTAATTTTTCTATTCAATAATTATTCATAATAATTACAGGTAACAAAGTAATAAAATACTATAGACCAAAAGTTAATTGTGCAATAGTTATAACGCAGGCTTTTTGGCATCCGGAGAATCTGGATGTCCACGATCTATAAACAAGCAAAAGAAGCTGGTCAATTAAAGTAATTACATTTAAAATCTAATAATTTTAAACACATTTGTTTGAAACTTACCCATCTGCCTCCTTAGCATTTCTCCTTCGCTAGTTACGTTGTACGGCGGTGGATTACTGACCCTCATTGTTAAACTTAACCTATTAGTATTGCAAATATCATCGACAGAACTCTCTCCGCTGTTAGCGAATGTTCTTTGACTTCTATTCCATGTTTGTTGAAAGGAACTTTCTGTTGTTACTGTATTACATCTATTGTTAGTATGAGGAACATATTGCTCTGGCGACCAGTCGAAAACAAATGTATGACTGTAGTTGTGAGTGTAAGCCGACGGGGTGCCTGTGGGCGTCGGTGGCGTCGTTGTCACATAAGGACTTAAATCTTGGTGACAAACGTCAGGAACTTTTTGAAGAGCCGTTTCTGACCACGTTGGACTTGGATTCCACTGGTCAACAACTTCAGTTTCTGCTATATTAAAGTTTTTAGAACCAGGACGTCTGCTTGCTATCGAACCTGTCGACACGGCAACCATAGTTTCTCCACCCGATGTCACTGTGGACGGTGTACATCGAGGGGACATATTAGAAATGGGCGTACTAGGTTTTTCGTCAGAGTTTTTCCCTTTTCGTTTAGCGTTAGGTTGTATCCTCGTATCTTCTATCCGTATATTGTGGTACCTGGAATGGGAGTCTAATGTTAAACATGTGGAATTTCAGCCATAAGAACTACTGAGATTGTAATTAGATATGTAAATGACTAGCTCGAGCTAATAGCGCATAGTGCAGATGTTTTGATGGCACAAGGCCTTAGTACAATTAGTCTGTTTCTAGGACACCCCATTAAGGTGTGATTGTATCTCATTAAAATTTAAACGCTAGATGCGTCTGTCTTGATTATTTTCCAGATGTTTATAATGTAAAAAATATTTCCTGTTAGAATCATTGACGAAGGCCAAAACTAATAATATTGGAATAGTAGTAGTAGATACGCATAAATCATGTCATACGAGTAAGTATTATACGATCTGAATAGTTTATTGACTATCTGATACCTGTTTTCTTGCAAGGAAACAGAGTAATCCACAGGTCCCGTATCTGTTCTGTCGTAGGCGTAATGCATAGGAGTCAAATGCGTTGGCACATGGGGTATCGGTGTCTGAAGTCCAGGCTGCATCACCATTGGTTGGGTCCCGTTGATGCAGACCGGCGGAGTGGGTGTGTACTGGACTGTCGATGGATAGACCTGAAGGTCGGGAGGTGGAGGCCCATACATTCTAGTCGCCGCTTCGTAAGCAAGTCCGTAGTGGATTTTGGATTGCACCGCGTAGTAGTGGTACAGCCAAGGGTTCGCTTTCATGACTGCTGCTTCATGGTCACTGTTGAAGAAAATACAGAATTGAAGTGTGTTTTTGCACAACTAACTCAAAAAAAAAAAATAAGAAATCTATTCGGCGGACATCAGCGACGAATTGGTATAAAAGTATAAATTCAAAGGGCATTGCATAAATAGGTACCTAATTAAATGAAAGTATTTTAAAATCATTTATTAAACAAAAGACAAAACTACAAAATAGATTCATAAACTCTTTAAAATAGTGTCGCACTTAGAAACAAAAACTGTACCATAATTTAAAGGGACATTTACGGGCATTCTCTGTATCCGAGTATCTTTAACATTATGATAATTATTTCGAACATAAGTATGCAATTTAAATAACTTAAACGATCATCGACAATAAAGAGTAAGAATTGGCATCAATTGTGCAGGGACGATGTTACACGGTTCACCCATTACGACTACACATAATGTAACCACTAAAGTTTAATGTTTATATTAAATACTTGTTCTCGCTATTTGTTCGGGAAATTGTTTAAATTGCATCAAAAATATATTAAATGTCTTTTAAAATAAAATTAGAGTAATAGGTAGGTTCTAACTGAACCAGTCTTTTGAAAACTTCATTGTTTTTCTCAACTTTGTAACGGATTTAAGGAAACATTAAAAACCATAAATTTACGTTTTCAGAAATGAATAATAGGCCAAACCGAACAGAATACGAATATAGAAATAATAGATAATAAGTATTTTGAATTTGTATCCAATGTAACCTTTCGTGTAAGGTGTCTAACCCAGCGTCTACACTGCAACCTTTAGATAGTGGATGCACGGAAATGTCACGGAGTCGGACTTAGTCCTGGACTTACTATGGTATAATGGTATTGAAAATACTCTTAAATCAATATTTTTGTTGAACTTCATGAATAAGAAAATCAATATGTAAGTATAAAAAAAAGGATAGAATTAATGGAAGAAAATCCAGACAGAAGTTGCATTGCAAGCTGATTCACAACTTTGATTTTACATAGTTATTTAACTAATAACTTGACGTCAACGAAACAACGATACAAAATTTAAAGTAATCCACTGTCTGAAACTTCAGAAGCTGGGATCAAATATGTATTAAGCATTTGATATTGGCAAAACTATACCTACCCGTAAGCTTGGGTCTGAAGGCACTTAAATAAAATATATTAAAGGAATGTTTTCATTTAACTTTTCCTTGTAAGTGTACATTAAAGGTTTAGATATGTGTTGGACGACGACAAATCGCTTTCGTATTCGCATTAAAACAGAGATAAGGCCGTGAAGGCTGTTAGCAGCGAATCAAAAGGGCGCCTCTAAGGAAATCTTTAAAAGATTCACGTACGTTTTGAAAGTTTTTTAAATGAATTGTAAATACAAATTTTATGTGTAAAAGTTGCCCTGGTGAGAATATACCTATTTCATATTATTATACTGGTAAGTTTTTCCTTAACGCTGTGAAGCTACGTTTAAATGTATGTTAGCTGAGTAATTTTCCATGAGTATTTTTACATATAAATATAATGTACGATCATCTAATTGATAGTGAAAACCCAATAAATATCTCAGTTCTTACAGTCTATCGATACTTACCATACATTTAGTTAGGTACCATTAGATAGACTTAGTTAAACAGCACAGTCTTTTTCATTACCGGTAAGCTAAGGCCTACTAAAAAGAGGAGTCAAAAAATCTTTTGCTATACTACACGTGTACCACTGGCTTAAGTTCGTTGTAAAGCTACTTAAAGCAAAATGGCTACTAAGGTTTCTTATGTCGCCAACTAACACCGCCTCTGTTCTACCCTGTGACTACACTTTGCATTAATGAACTTGACCTCGCCAGTAATGGTGATTTATTGCCTACTTATTTAGATGTTTTTGCTTCACTAAAAGCTTCGCACGTGATACCATTAGCGCTTAAGTAAGTGTTTACAAGTTAGAGGCAGTGTCGATGTGAATCGTGGGAACAAACGTTGAGCAAGGGTCTTTGATTACTAAATATAATAAGATGGTAGGTAATGTAAATATAGCGATCAGTCGTAGAAGAGCTCTTATGAGCTCAGGTTTCGTAATTGGTGTACTATTTATTTTTATGTAACGACGAATGGATATAGGTATATAGCGAACGTTTTCATTGAAAGAGTTGTGAGTTTTGCTTTGAATAATAGAGGTTCCCGTCTTGAAAATGTGTCTATTATCATTCTATAACTATTGGTTTTGTCAAGAAAATCTGTATAGGCGGAGCATTGTTGGAAAACGGTATACAAACGTTTTATTTTTAGGAATTCAATTATAAAGTGGTCTTAAGGCCGATGAGAACTATCCTACTTAATTTAGTTCTCAACGAAGATAAATAGTTTTGTATTTTCGTATAAAACAACTGGAAGTAGTCATGAGAAAAACGACTGTTCTGCGTGTTTAATTCACCATATTATAATCCACGGTATGCTCCCTTGCCAATTTGTGCGTCTGCGCAGTCGAACGCATAAATCTCGAGGACATGACGTAGGCGGGCGACATGTCGACAATTTGCAGCCGTTCTACATATCGTTAACAAAACGCGTATCGAGATTTAAGATAAAAAATCATTTGAGTTGCGAACTTTAACGTAAATTATCAAAAAAGTTTGATGGTTAGGAAAAAGAGCTTAACTGATATGAAGAGCTGTAAAGTTATTTTTTTTTATATAGTCACAGAAAAAAATACAGAATTATTTTTGATGGCAGATTTTCTGTGTAGACTAGTTCAGATATTTTTTTTTTAAAGAAAAATTTATAGTAGAACGAAACCTGTCGTAAAAGGACGAGTATATAACAGAAATGAGGGGAAAAATAATTACGACGAGCTGTTCTTTGTATTCGTTTCAGCTAGCTATTATCATATGAGTGTCTCTACAGATAATATTATATTTAAGGTTCATCCTTATTACTTAGTGGTATGAAAACTAGATAGTCGATTCTCAGAGCTACTGAATATATAAATAAAATTTCATGAAAATCGGCCCAGCTATTTCAGAAGAGTATGTTAACTAACACAGTGACACGGAAATTTAAATAAGATTAAATGATCTATTTATTTATCTATTTGTTACAAACTAAAAATAGGACGAATACAAAAAATTACCTTCTAAACATGTGACATACTCATAATTTTGTCACTTTTGTTTTGTTAGTTGAAAACGTGACAAAAGTGACAAATAATGCAATTGAGAGTGACAATGCAGCCCAGCTTGTGAACTGAACGGATTTATAAACACCGCTGTGTGGGCGTCGGTTTAAGCCATAGCAGCGAGCGATAAAAGCAAATAATATCATTTATTAGATTGCGATGAATGACGAATACTAGAAGAGGACAACGGAATAGTGTAACTGTTTTATTATTTTATATTTTTAATTTTTACGAGAAGGGGTCAGCTATGAGCGATAGCAGACCGAAACAGAATGTATAGTGCTTCATTCTACCTTTATGGACATTCCATAAACCTCGTTTGAAGAACGACTAGTCGTAGCTCTCAATAGCTAATATACATGTGGACGCATACATAATAGCGTAATGAGTTTAGAAACTTAGGTCCTGCGATATTGTACCGATTTAAGCCTTTAGCTAAGAAACTCTTCTGTCTTGGACTACCACATATCACTGAGCCGTGCATTGAAGGGCCGCGCCACCGCCCTTTGTCCCTTTTGATTGTTTAGTTCTGACCGCACTGTCACCCACTCGCCTGCTCAAATTAATTTAGATTTACTATCATCTGTGCTAACCAGTTACGAATAAGGTTTATGTGACACTGTTTAGATTACTACTAATCTAAGCTTATTTTAAAATATGATTTGATATTTTACTAGATTGAGAGATAGAGAGAAAATGACTACTTATATCCCTTATAAAAGTAGTTATTATCGTTTAAGTTTTTTCTCGAGTTATTATTGAATGGTAATAGTACCTTCGAGGTAATCTTATGATGAGTTTGTCTCGAATTTCGCTATGGAAATAATTAAAGTTAAAAAACTGGTAGGTATTATCTAAATAGAAAATTTTGGTTTAAAATACGATTTGATCGACGGAAAAATTTTGCACTTAATATGATAATACAAAGGATCTTTGCACCCGGATTTCAAACTGTTTATCCTCGAATAAAGACGACCTTGACTTTGGTACTACATCTGTAATCTGTATTAGACACTGTTGATCGACAATGTCAAGGTTATACTTTTCACAAGCCGCAGACATGTAAAAACTATTTCCCGGTTCAATCGAACAATATGCAAGGCACCTTTCCTTATTCTAGTGAACTGTTCTTATTGGAAGATAAAAAAGTATGACCTAGTCTTCTAGGAGTTTCGTTTAATCCGTTTTTAACTTTTTGCTACTGGATTAAGCTTATCCTACTCGTTACGTGTGCTATGGAGTATTTTACTTCGACGAATAGGTAATTGAAATGTTGATTTCAGTACCTACGTTTGGGTACCTTAAAATGTCAGTTGATATAACATACACTTTGCTATTGTCGACGTATTCTTAAGTTCTACGAGGATCAATGTCTTCAGTCGATAGGAGCAAATTATGAAAATCTTGACGTAATAATCCACAGTATTTTCGAATGAAATACAGCGGGGTATTACCAAGGGCACCATCGATCAAACGCGGCGCTTGTTAAACACAGTTTCTCACATCACAACAATAGCTCTCTGCGGGCATATTTCAACCAGGTCGATAGTAACATCGGCCGATCGGTACCGAAGCGGTTCTAGCTCAATAAATCACCTCTTTACAATATTTATACTCTAACAAACTAAACTATGGGACTTCGTTCGAGTTGCGTGCGTAATTGCGATCTGTCTGACTAAATAACTTGAGCGCCATTTTAATTTAATGTGTTCTAATTTTCGTTGTATGTCGGTACTTCGTTTTTGGATTTTAATTTTGGATTTGAGTAGATATTTATTAAATTAAGAGATTAGCTTAAAGCATATAAAATGATAGTAAAATAATTCAATATACAACTACTTAACTGTAAGAGTAGGCAGTTTTCTAAATACAAATTTAAATTATTAAGAATAGTTTTTTGTCATCTAAATTTTTTTTACTACTACCTACTAAATAAAATTTACACTTAAATCTTAAGACACTTTAATCTTATATCTTAAGACAAAAAATCCTGATCAAATAGTTACTCCTTTATTGTATTATTCCCTTCGACTTTATAAAACCTGTAGTATGGGCATATTTCTGCGCGAGTCGTGCGTCGTAGCCTAGTCTAATATTGATATCTCAATAGGGAAGTCTGTAAGTGACCGTGTTAAGTTATAGCCCTCATTTTTCAAAGTCGAAAGCGTACCGTGAGCGAAGGAATTATCGGCCCTTTAATACTGTAGCTTTTACAGCCAATTAGTTCGAAGACTTTTGTTGGCTAAGATCTTATGTGGAGATGTTAGGTAAAATATTATTAAAGTGAGTTTCGCTTTTTAGGATGGTGTTGGTTAAGTGTTCAATAACTTTTGAATAGTAAAGGGACCCTTTTTTGGCATGGTAAGCCTTCTGGACAAGCTCTACGGAATTTATTAACGCTTTGACGTATAAATTATTCTTCAAATAAGGTATTGTAGAGTCCTGAAACAGTGGTAAGGACTAAGGTCTTAGCTTCTAACATTACTGAGGTCCACGGTAACATATCAATGCCTAGTGGGCTATAAACCGGTACACAACCTAAATTTGGACTGACCGGACGACATAATTCCTGAAAAAAGTCCACACTGATGTCTATAAAATACGAGTAGTAGGCGCACAGCAAGAAATTGATTATTGTTTACATTTAATAGAATACTTACCTTAAAACTTGATTAGTGCACACTATGAGTGGTCTCTGTGAGTTTTCCAAGTTGTCTTTGAGCTGCAACACGGCGTGGACCCAGAGGAACTGACCAGATCTCCTTTGAAGCCTTAGTAGTGCAATGCAGGACCTCTCTTGTTCTGACTGCGTGACTGTTGGAAAAGAAAATAAGAATAAGTCAATATCAGAATTGAATTTTGGGATTGCTGAGTAATACGTACGCCGGGGTTTGGACGCTCAGTGAGAGTTAGAGGTTTTAGTGCAGTTTGACTCTCACAAACTCCTACGAGGTAATTAGACTTGTGATATCTGATAAGAAAATCCAGATTTTTCAGTAGGTAGGTAGTGGATGTCTATTGATGACGATGACTGTGCAATAATTGTGAGAATCTTCATGAATCTTGACAATTAGTACTAGTGTTTAAGTATAAAGAGGAATATTGTTTTTGTTAAGTATTTCTGTGTTAAGTTGAGTTCGACTACATCATCTCATGACTAATTCTGAAAAAAGATGTAGATCTCTCGTCACTCACGTTATATTTTTATAGCTTCTAGTTGACTTGACCCACTCGAAATTTATTATAAAGCTGCACAATTAGCGTTATTATTTAATTTGTTTCTAATATAGGTTCCCAAAATCTTAATTTCAATAAATATCAAGCAACATATTGTTGTAGCAAAAAACATTGTACGTGCATCGTCTCTATTACGTCTGTACATGAGTTTTTTTTATTTTAAAATCATCATTCGAATAAATTGATACTTGTTATTTTTTGTTCCCTGACATTATCGTAATAGGTCGATAAAAAATATCAATTGTTATGTTATATAATAAACAATCGAGATCCGATTGAGTGTGAATCGTTATAATTGGACTTATCAAATTTTGTCCTACCACAAATTCATAGCCGAATAATTTAGAGCAATCTAGTCTTTATCACATGACCCGTAAGTCTAAATTATATTAGCATTGTTGCAATGAGGTGTTAAATGTATCACTAACACAGATGACTCATTCTAGCTTTTATAGAATGTTATTTAGGTCTAGATTCCATCGTAGTTGAAGTCTCAAAGTTATTGACAGTGATCCTTTGAATGGATATCCAATTTTGGTAAGCACCTTGACGTCATAAAATTCATTGTTGAGGCTCCATAGTACTCTATAGTACCTACTTAGTAGCCTGTCAGTCAGTTACATCCCACATGAAACTAAAAATTATTAAATTCAAACTTAATTCTTAATTAGTTGCACAGTTTAATGATTTCTTAATTTTTGTAGATTTATAAATTATCATCATATGACATTAATTTAAATCACACATAAAAATCTTTTCGAGTATTCTCGGTGTCACGACCTTAATGTCGCTCAAAAATTTTTTTCGAAATACACGACCTTTGCCTATCCAGCTTCATAGTTGACGTATGTAATAAAACTATGCCAACGCAATATGTAAATAAGACACCCATTCGAAGCACTCGTATCGCAGCGATAGTAATTAATAGAATTCCTATATCAGATCGAGAACGTTAATAAATTCATTGTGTACTGTCGCAAAGAATGGAAATGAATGGTAATACGTCGAGTTATCTGATTTCAATTGAAATCGTTCGATTAAACGGCGCAAATCTTTGTCTATTCATTGATACCGAGAGTAGTTTTCATTACGTTTGATGTAATTTATATTTTAGTTTTGTAATCTGTTTTTATAAGTTTTAAACTGATGACAAGATAACCTAATGGCTAGCAGAGTGGATAGAAATTAAATCAACGATTTCCTTAGTTTCCCATAAATTAAAGAAATGGTGATTTATTTCGTGAATTAATAAATTATATTTATGTCATAAATAATGTATAATGTATTAATTTATCGACTTCAATAATAAATATTGGCAATAAGCAATTGTTATTATAGGTATACATATAATAATATAATGAAATAGGAAGTAAATGATAATATAGTAAAATTTATGTTACAGGTAGGGTAAAGAGGTTTAATCAGCCTACGCCTTTTGAAATGATTTAACTGTGCAAATGCAAATAGAACTAATTCAAATTGTGACGGTTATTGTAAATCACGAATGAATGGAACATAATTTTTGAGGCGATTTATATACCTAAAATTAGCCGAGAAAGCAGTTCTGATTTGTTAACCTTTAGAATATATATAAACATATACAATATTCTTTATAAATAGTAGACAGATATGTATCCCATTTTTATTACGGTTATTTAATGTGTAGGTATTACAAAAAGACACTCCAATTGTATTTGTCTGTATAAATGATGATCAAGTGTTCAAAGCTTTTTCATACAAAAAATAATATTCTTATTTCCGCGAGAGATCAAGTACGCGACAAACTTTTAAAAGACGAAAACATTTTGTGACATGAATTTTAATATAAACTCATAAGTGCAAACAACAGTGAACTCTACAAAAAGTTTTACGTGCAAATAGCTTGGATGTTTTACAGGGCATATAACGAATCTTAAACTATTAATTTATATTAATTTTAAACTTTGAAACACTTCACTAAGAAACTTGCTATTGGTACGCGTATTTAAACGGTGCTATTTTTTAGTACTTATATTTCACATTACCTTGATGTCTCATACAGACTAGTAGCTAATACTGATGTAGAAACCAGTCGAGTGTAAATTGTATGTTTTTTTAATTTTATATTCACGCCACACATTACAAAATCAGCGAACATAACAGTAATAATATGATTTAATCTGTCACGTGTCTTATTCACACGGCGTCACGTCGTGAGTAAAACTTTCCCTAAAATGTAGCGTCTGAGATAATGCACGCTAATGTGTGTTGTCGTAGGTTATCAAGACATCTCTCGTGATCTTGTAGATTTGTTGCGAAACTTGTGAAAATAACAAGTGTAAACTAAACGAGGATTTTTTTGCATTCGGAGACAAAAGTTTTTACTAAACGTAAGTGGTTTATGAATTAGTAGTATAATGAAGTAATTTAGACAGTGAATAAAAAAATTCATTACTTCGAGCTTGAAGTCTATTTTACCAAATCGATTGATCCAATAGAATATTATAAAATTAAGTTTGTTGAAATTGAGTAATAATAAATTACCTACTATAAACATAACGTAAATATAACAACTCAAGTTTTTTTTTATTATTTGATTAGATTATCTATTAGTTTAAGCACAAATAATAAGACTTAGGTTATATATTAATTCAAAACAAAAGATTATGAATATATGGTAATCTTAGATACATACTTAACCGGTGTTTGCTCTGGGCTTCCTTACAGCAGTCAGGATGGAGAAGGTGGTACCAGCTGACTCCATGCAATGAACTTCGCTCCCAACCCAAGTGCCACTCGCTACTGGACAATAAATAACAATTTCAATAAGAAAATATTAAAATATATTCATTAAAAATCAAGATTTCTATTTCGAAAATCTGTCAAGTCAAAGATCTTAGGGCTACATTCTTATGCCACGTTTCCACATTGGCTCGCCAATTTTCAACTTACATATTGGTCGCCACAGTCATTTGTTTTGTATGTGTGTTGGACGATACCGAGCCAATGTGGAAACGCAGAATTACTGTTATTAATATTCAAAAGAACGACATTCATTCCTCCGTTTCAGAAGAAATTCGATTGACTTTATGTACCTATTATTTTATGTATCCGATGCATGCGCATAATAAATTGTAATAGTATAAATATATTCATCCACTATTTAAGGTTATAAAAAATCCTATCTTCATGTTTCTAACATCATGAACTCACACCTAACTATGATACAAAAATAATGAACTCTTTTAACAGACCTATTCATTTCATCATCAATTTATCAAATGTATTTGTTAAATTCATACATTTCATTAAGCACCTAGCGTTTGATGAATGATTAAACACAATAAAAACTTAGGAATCTCATTACAACACAATCAAATAAAACGCAGAAGGTATAATGCAAACATTTGAAATCTTTTGCTTGCAAGGTCGTTGCTATGATTGATAGGTGAGATGACCCTTCTTGATATAAGTTTGTTTATGTTAAATTCGATTTATGAATCAAAATATTTGAGAATAAAGCGAATATTGTGGAACTAAATGTGGAGAAAACTGATGATTATTTTTATAAGCTATACGTTAATATAATGACCCTAGTTACTAATACCTAATACCAATACGAATGAAAACACTCATCTACTCGGGAGCAACTGTAATGATAGCTAGTTTGTCTTCATTTAACTTGCAAAGTCTCGGTGTATCTTTATATATTTTAGGATTAATTTATTTGGGCTGCTAAATCGTAAAATTTAAGCTACGTACGATTTTTGTCTTAATCAAATCAATAAAAAATCTTAAACCAAATTCGCTTAAAATACTAAAAATCACACAAAATTTAATTTAATTTAAACATATTTCGAAACAACGATCCATGACCCATTTTGCAAGTACTGACAAGAATACTACTACTTAATACTACTTAGTACTTGCGCGGAGTGGCTATCATCATCTAAAAGAAATGCAAACACTCTAGCTCGGTTTAATTGGTGACCTACTGTTTGGAATGCTCTTTCGATTCGAAGGTGAATTAAAAGAAACAATTGCAAGCGACAACATTTGGTTGTGTAATAATAGAATCTTTACATCTATATAAAAAGTAAATGCATGACAAGAAACTAGATATGAAAGAACTATGCTTTATAAAAGTAATCTTGCTATACCTTCTTCTGGATCTTGCGACATAAACAGTACAAATACATCATTGTTACAACAATTAAGAGCTGGTAAGTTTAATGATTATTAAGCCTAATGTTCTTTACAAATTAAACTACTTTTTTTGTCATGTAATGTATGAATAGTAAGCGCAGTGTGGGACGACCAGCTGCAAGGTGGACGGATCATCTTGTTAAGATCGCAGGAACACGCTGGATGCAGGCCGCTACCAACCGGTCGCATTGGAAATCTTTAGGGGAGGCCTATGTCCAGCAGTGGACGTCTACGGGCTGATAATGATGGTGATGATGTATGAAATAACAATTCATTTTACCTAATACCTACCGCCTATTTTTTCGGGTATTCTATGTAATTCAACTTATAACAGATGGAACCACAAACAAAGTTACTACACACCATAAAAATACCTAATATATTCTATGAAGACATATGTAAAATTATAATTAACTGTATGTCAAGGCTTATAAATGTTTGAGAGCTCTCCACGCTGATGTTCGATCGATAGTAAAAACACTAAGATACGCTTTAGAAAACACTCAATGGAGCTATTTACAAACTACATTAGCCAATGTCACATGTGCTTGAAAAATAACAAAAGTGCGTGTGGAAGTATGGAGTTTTGAATTAAGCTGGTAGTAAATAAGGAAAATGATTGATTGTTATCTATGTTTTTTCAGATATTTAGGCCTACTTCTCGTTATGACTACTGTAAATTCTGTTTAGCCAGGATACATAAAGGCGAACACAGTTATTAATGACTTTGAGCGCTATAACCTAGCAACCCGATAAAAAAATAAAATAACATTAGAAATTCAAAAGCATCTGTAGGAAAGTATTTAGATATATACCTTCTGAGACTTCACCTTTTGTTATTTATGGTAATGTAATTTAGTGTAAGTTTAGGTAAGTAAATCAAAAGCCTTAAAACATCTTTCAAAAGCACAGAAAACTTAAACAGAACAACAGAAAATTAAAATTCATGATTATTTTATCGTTTTATAATATCACTCGTTCATAATATGATCATTTATTTATAATTATTAGAAATAGCCCGTTGAACGTACGTAAAGTACTAAATTAAATATAGACAGCACAATAATGTTTACGATTTACATGTGAGAACATTATTAGCATAAACTGACTGTAGTTATTCTAGTTTTACAAGGTTTAAATACAACCATGGCTTGGCCTTTCATCGGATATGTTTATTTCATGAAAAATCTATGTATTGACCATTATTAACAGGTAGTTAGCTCATGCCTTGGCTATAAAATCATAAAGTTCAGTCCTCTGAAATGCTAAAGGTTTTTTCAGTTGGAGGATATCACCGGATCAGGTTATGTGGCAGTTGAACCGCACTAAAACCAACCGCCCACACTCAGCGTCCGAATCCCAGCTGAGGCCATAACCCAGCACGGGGTTATGAGGCACGGCGCGACGCGTTACGCTCGGCACTCTTTCCCGTCGTGCCGCCCCCGTTCTAGGATAGCTAAGTTACACCGAAAAAGGCATCTTATTTCATAATATTCACCACAAAATACAAAAATGTTTAATTTTGAAAATAATTTTAAAAACTCTCTTTTCATTTATCTAAAGATACTGGAAAAGTTTTTAAAATCCTATACTCGAAGAATAACAATAAGATCATTTTCTAAACTATAAGATGGTCTTGTCGTTATTTAATTGATAGTATTTCAATCTTGTAACTGGAAAATGGATCCTTTTATAGTGAAATCATAAAACGAGCGGTCTTGTTAAATCTAAATAGATTGTTGTTAATTAAATGCCACGAGTGTTATATTGACCAGGAGTTTAAACGGTTTATTAATGTATTTATTGCCGAAGAAACCGTTTATGGTCTGTGAGAAGCTCCTGATTTGATTACAAAGTTGAAATGCTACCTGAATTTGACCAAATATCCTAAAACTAATTCTAGATACCTAACATGTTTTTCGAAATCAACTTTCAAAAAATGTTCCGAGATGTTGGTAGAACACACATATAAGGTAAAAGATTTATTTTATGCTAGCTGGCCCGCGCACATAAGGAAATTTTCTCACCGTTTAAACCTTCCCTGGACTTCTACGAATATTTCAAGATTAAAATTAGCCAAATCGGTTCAGTCGTTCTCGAGTTTTAGCGAGACTAACGAACAGCAATTCATTTTTATATATAAGATAAGATTTTACCTTTTATTGTTTTTTAATAATCTTTCATAAATCGTCAAAATGTCGTTAAAAACAAATGCACATCGATAAAAAGTAAGTGAAAGAAGCAGACAAATTTCAAATTTGCCTTGCACTGTGTAAACGGTATTAAAACATTCAACATTAGTATGAAGCTTTCAATTCAGATTCCAGGGTCTCCGTTATGAATTACAATAATCAAGTATAATCACTTTCGAGGACATAGACGGGAACTTCATTGTATGCTAAACTGTGTTACCAAGCAGGTGATGTTTACATTTCAACATTGTTTCATACGGAAGACATTTAAACTGCGATAGAAGTAATCGATATGGATTATAGAATGTGGACTTGCAGACTAAATTGTCAAACCTCATAATAATCTGATATATAAAATTCTCGTGTCACAGTTTTCGTTGCCATACTCCTCCGAAACGGCTTGACCGATTTTGATGAATTTTTTTGTGCTTATCCGGTATCTATGAGAATCGGCCTACATCTATTTTTTATCCTCCTAATTTTTTTAATATTTTCGACGAAGACGAAGTTGCGCGGGGCAGCTACTAATAATATAATATAATATATTTATATTGTATTTTCAAATTTTAATTCTTTGTATTTTTTTTAAAAGATGTAATGTAAAAAAAAATAAGTGAAAATAAACGAATATAGATATAATAAAACCAATAATATGTGCAGTATGTATTTAGTTTTTTATTTTAATTTATGCAATGTCAAGGGATTATGCTGAGCAACTACCTACGACCTAACTTTAAGGACTTTCGTCTTTTATAATATTTGAAATAAATTTTGTATTAATTAATAGTCTACGTAATATTATTTTGATTAAAAATTAGTGCAGTAACAGTAAAGTTTAGTATACTAAATTAGGTTCGTTCTGAGTGGTATTCTTTATACCAAAGGAGATATTTATAAATTAAAATACACATAAATTAACAGGTCTCACAATAAAGACACTTCTAAAAATAAAGTTGTAGTAATTGATATTCAAAAATCCTTCTGTACGATCCAAAGAAACTCACTCTTTTTCAATTACTATAGTCGTTTTAAGTTCTCCGTTTCAATCGAAAGCGTATCGAGTTTAAATAATAAACATTAAATTATTCTCACTCTTACAAATACGCCCTCCATAAATCAGGCTATTCAGACGGCTGTATAAAATTGCAAGTATCGTGGTCACCGTGGTGCAAGTGACAAACTCATCTGACCAGCCTGTTTAACGTTGTGTATATCAATGTCTCTTTATCTCCTGCTATTGAGAACTGCTGTGCTGACGTACATGAATATGAAACGATTCAATAGAGTTGTCATACTACCAGGGCCTGATCCAGATATTTTGGCAAACTAATTCACTGGAAAGCTGTAAAAGCTATTACTACTAGTAATTCAATAGTTAAACTTCTACTTTTGACTAAACAAACTAAGAAACTCTTTTAAGAAAAGCACGCCGAGAGTAAAATATGAATAATCGACCATTTGCCGTGATCGTTTCAAAGAACAACAGAAGCTTTTGTATTTTCACCTTGTCATGATACTCAAGATTTATTCAATGAAAACCAACTCTGATAATTCGATCACCCTACTTACTCCTTTATCTTTCTTAGTAGGTAATATGACATACTGATCTTACGGTATACTGATAAACAAATTTCTTTGTAAACCAGAATAAGACTAAATAGGTTTTAGGGTAGGTATCGGCTTCTCTGTGCTATGGTATTGCTCGTTTATCTGGCATTACAATAAAAAAGACAGGTTTCACGCAATTTTTCCTATATTTTGCCCCTTCTAGATCTGGCTCTGGCTGTATCATTGATAGACAGTACAACGGTGGCAGTTACGCATCAGTTTAGCATTGTTCAAGCGGAGACCTGTACCGGTAGAGACTTGAATTTGCATCAGGAAGTTGTCGGTGTTGGTCCAAACGTCTATAAAGGTGTGTTCGCATCGTATCAGATGTAAAGACACATGTTGTAGTAATGTTTGATTATGTTATGCAAATTAAGTTTTTTAGTGAAACGTTATTTCTATTTTTGGGTGTTGATTTTATATGTTGGCACGGCTTTGTTTTTATTTATAGTGTTGATTATTTTATACCGTAAAGCGTTTTTTGCCCCGTAGATAGACGAGAGTTTAGGCCTACCTTTTGGTAAGTGCTTCCCATCACTTATGAGCTTCTGGTTATTTATGTCGAAAAATAAGTTGACATACCCTAAGTATTTAAGCTACTATAAGAGCTCTGTTCTAAAACGAAAAATAAAAGTCATTTGATTGGGTCTTACTTAGTATCAACATGCAGTATCTTCATGTCCATAGCGTGTAGTGTTGTGAAGACGTTAGTAGCTCCCAGCACCACGCACTCCCTGGTCTCCGGCATCGCGAGCGGAGTGCACACCGCCACGAACACCGGCTCGTTACGACTGCACAGCGGCAGGTACGACACGTAGTGACCACGGACAAGGACTACCTGTAAATAAATGTATTTTGAATTCCATGCTATATTTGAAAGGTAGCATCTATTTTCTGTGGTTTTTTGTAACCAATAAGATGGGTTAGGAAACATCGAGGAGAGAAAGCTCATTCCATAGATGGTGTGTGGCAAAAAAAAATTCTTGAAACGAACCGTGGATGACTGTGGTGGTTTCATATAGTACGGATTATAGAAAGGAGATGAAGCAGTATTATAAAAATAAAGCAGTAATGCTCCAAATTTGAGGGGATCTATGCCCAGAATTAGATGTCTACAGGTGATAATGAACCTGGAGTAAAAAAAAATATTGGAAATTTCAATAAAACAATTGTGTGTCAAGACTGTTGTTATTGTTACAAAATGTGCTTACGTCAATTACGCTTATTATAATCGATGGCGTATCCTTGTCCGAGGATTATAAGTTTTAAGAGCACAGCTAATTGTAAGGTCCTTTACATTTTCATAAGACTAAGTGAGATAATTTAAGTATATTTTTTCGAAGTCTAATGAAAAGTGTATTGCTGGCATTTCAGTACAGTGTTTCCAGTCAAAATATTGACGAAACTCTAAAGTCAAGGGCACGGATTACGGCAACTGAACCTTTTCTGAACTTCAAAGGAGGTGTGGTTGTATGACATTCTTTGTAAATTTTAACAATAGACAGAAAGTTCGACACAATAGTTCACAGTTCAGCCGCTCACCGCGATGTGCTATCCGGCTCGATACAACCTTGGACTATATAGCATTTATTGAGCCGTTCCATCGATAGTTAGTATATTTATGTAATTACGTAGAATTCAACTTCGGTTTTGTTTGTTGTTTTAATTTAAAGCTTGTGCGATTGCGATCTGATCAATAGTAAAAGAAATGGAATTGATGATTTAGAAGTTTATTTTTGAAAGTTCTCTCTTTTAAAGTCATCTAAAACAATGTATGTAGACGTTAAATAGGTATTATTTATCAAAACTTCTGCTTTGGCGGTTGTTTGCAAAAAATCTTGAGCTACCAGTTCAGCCATTTTCCTCCTAGCTAATGTGTAATATTAGCTATACCTAATAGAGTGGAGCATTATCATCTAGAACGAATAATTTATAAAATCTTTTCACATATTTCTAATAATGCCTATTTCTCAGTACCTACCTTTAAAATAGCAACGTTTACATTTTTTTGCGAATTTCTAGTTAAAATCAACTTCTCTTTGTTTTCACTTTTCTCTAAGTAAATATACTCATGTGTCTACTTTGAAATAAATGATTAGACTGAGTTTCATTTAAATAAATGATTTAAATATCACTGTTAACAGATTGTTAAACATTTTTAACAAGATATATTTCAAACTTGTAGTTGTGTAGGTCAGATTGTATCATTGGACAGAAATAGATCAGTTCGCTATTGTATGACCTAAGTACTTTAGAATGTTATTTTTATAATGCGGCTTATTATTAGTTACGCTTGATGTTATATGATTTCGACTGTTACTTACTTACTAAAATTTATTATTTTATTTTATACAACTTGAAAAAAATACAGTACATTAAAAATAATTAAAATATATTTAAATCAATGTTAGCAGGAGTGGATGAGAAAAACTGAAAATGAGTGTCGTAACGTAGGTTCATATTTCGAGATATATTCAAAAGTAGAGGTGCAGAAAAGTTTTGATACTGACTTTTATATAAAGCCAAAGTAACTAATATTTTAGTTCGTTATAGCGGTGAACAGAAATCAAAATCAAATTAAACTCAAACCTTACTAATTCGTCGAAAGAACGAAATTAAAAACTATTAGAATGATTTGTAATGTCGACGAATGTCCGCCCACCGGGGGACGTAATACCGATACACTAGCCGGATACGAAACGTAAGATTAACGTATCGAATGTATTACCGATACGCCCAAACATACGGCACCGGTTACGTTTGGTAGAAACAACAAGCGCAAGCGTGGAATCAAAAAATCATGTTCTATGTTGAAAACCGTCGTAGAATGTCTACTGTCACGTTCATTGGCTCGCCAACTTCCAACTTTCATATTAGTAGGGCGTCACCGTCATTTGTTTTATACGTGTGTTGGATAATGGCGAACCAATATGGAAACACGACATAAGACAACATACAGATATTGAAAACAAATACTTTGTAACCTAAAATACTCAGCTTAACTGGTAATAGAATTTTGGACTGAATTACTATAAAAAAACAGATTCTATGCATAAGTTGACGTGCAAAGTAATTTTTGTTAATTTAACTTTTACGGATTGGTAAAGAAACCAATCCTTTTACGGACTTGTACGGTGGACTAAAAGACTAGACGGTGACCTAAAAGTCGCTTTGGGACAGCCTTATGGTCTTTCCTATTAAATGTCGCGATACTTTTATGCATTTTGTATGATAATTTCGTGTACTATACTTTGAGTGACATTTACTCTGTTTTTAACTCATGATTATAATTTATGTAATATGTTTGATTTGATGTTTACTCTGTTGGTGTAACTTTTTCTAAAAATAAAATATTCCGGCCGTCTTCATGTCGTTTCCTAGTAAACTTAAACAATTGCAACATTTTTTGAATTGGTAGCTTCACCACAACTAGATGAACACAATAGGTATAGTTCAAAATACACGCACAAATTAATACACTCATACATTTATCCCCGCGAGCTCTCATAACTTATAACTCATTACAATATGACAGTATAGGGCGATCAATCGTGACTTATTATCTTATACCTTCATTTGGACTAGAATCCGTCGCACAGAGGTATGCTGAACAATGACCACTTTCTAACTGAACGATAGCCATCATCAATAGGGTTGTCACATATAGGTAGTAATTAAATATGTTAAATTAACTTTTATCTTAAAACCCGATATACTAGATTGTGAATAACCCTGCTGGACTTTTTTTGGAACTTAAAAGAGGTCACATTTTTCAAAAACTTAAATTGCAAAAAAAGTTGTAATTAGATACACGCCTCTATTATTTTAAATGAAAATTTACGTGAAACAATAATTTTGATGCTTTATTGGTATTGGCGAAATTTTACTAGCTAAAATAGACTTATTTCAGTATGACAGTATTTGAATTTAGTCTTGCAGGTCAGTAGTGTATAATGTAGATATTATTGCAGCAGTTATTAAAGTAATCTAAGCGCTGTTTGTCGTATTAAGTATCAATAATCAGTACAATGGGGCGAGGTGGTGTCAAACATACCAAAATAGGCACTTAACTAGATAAATAGCTCGAGAACTTAACATGTAATTATTGTATTTAGGTCATAGTTAACTTGGTATTGTTTAGAAATTATTGTTACTCGATTTACTGATTTTGGATTGTAGCTAACCACTGTCTTGACTTACAGTTTCATTTAATGATCATCTTTATGCACTTTTATCTTTTCCGAAAACTATTATTAGATTAAATTTTGTAAACGTGTTTGTAATTAGTTAATATTTAAATTTGCAGGATAATGATCAAAAATATGGAGACATTATACTGATACTACTGTTACTAGACGATTGTTTTTGTCAATTAATCTAAACACACATGTTGTTTGACGTTAACCATACACTCAAATCAAATTGAATGTAGTTTTAGCTACAGTATCTTACCTCATCATAATATAAGACACATGATTAAGGACCTACACATATACAGTTTTCAAAAAACATTAAAACTTTTTAACTATTTCAAAGCACTTCCAGAGCATTCATTTTACTCGATATAAATCTGCGGATAGATATTTTTACTTCTGTATTCTGTGATCTTACTATCATTTAGTAAAACACAAAAAAACTGACGCGTGTCTCGCCCACACGTTTTGTTTACAGATTCTCTGAATGACCGATAACGTTACATCTGTCTGGTCAGAGGGATCACGATCAGTCGAGAATAAGTCACGAGGTGTTACGTCACGGGGACACACCTCCGAACGAGGTTTAAGGTCAATAATCTTTGATTTTGAAGGTATTGTGACTTATGTTTGTGAAGGTACTAAAATAGAATCCAACGGGGGAAGTAAGTTTTACATTTAACTATTTTTTTTATTTTTTTATTGTTTACACACTTATTATAGAGAAAGTTACCAGTGGCCCTCACACTAGGCCTAGCCTGTATCGTGAGGACGTGATGGGTTTCATTGTATCGAACTATCATTATGGTTTATTTCTTCGGTGAAATAGTGAATCGCGTGTAAATAGTTAATAAAATAATAAATTGTATTATTTACAAGGGTATTTTGAATGCCATAAAGCATTCGTTTACAATAGCATTTTGTGTAGTCATGCATCAGTAATATTTCAATGACGAAGTGAGAGCACCTTACTTGACTTAGATACACCTTTTATGATGAAGACATTTTGGTAATTTGGCTAATTAGACTTAAAAGAAGCTCGTTGGCTCGTCTGCCTACAAGGAATAAAAAAAAAAAAACTTCATATTAAAAGTATAACATTCCAGCAAAACAAGTTTTACAATATACGAAATAAAATTATCTATTAGACTTCGCTTAAAAGTTTAAAATTTATCTACAGTCCGTTTGGTCAAATATTTAATTAACTAGCTGCTGCCCACGACGTCGTCTGCGTGAACCCTATGACCCGTTTTTTTCAATTTTTCCCGGCAACTATTCGATTTTTTCTCGCCGTAAAAACCATCCTTGAACTTCAACGAACATTTAAAAAAAAAATTTGGTCAAATTGGTCCAGGCGTTATTGAGTTATGCGCTTACCAACACATTATGCGATTCATTTTTATATATAAGTTTATTAAATATTAAGTATAATCAAATAAACTGCATTATTTATATTAAAATTCCGGCGTCCACTCACAACTTCATTATTGGTCAGTGGGATTTCGTTTCTAGAAATGAGTCTGTCACGACATAGGTACTTACTGTTGTGTAACTATGACTCAATTTTAGTATTGGACAATATGTTATATAAATTAGATACTATGAATAATATTCATTGATTATTAATTGAGCAATATTTATTTCTGGAGAAAATTTGTCAAACAAATTTCGGTTCGACATAACTTGCTTTGGCTATAAAGAAAGCTTATCTTAACTACCTACTGCATGGATTCTCATTATTATAAAATAACAAAAAAAAAAAGAAAAAAAAAAGAAGATACAACATATAACGGTTTCATTTTTTTGTAAGTATAACGGGGAAGACATCATTACACACTTCGAAAAGTTATAAATTTAAACACCGTTATAAACAAATATCTTTGGCAAAAGTCTCGTAACACAGCATTATTTTTTCGAAAAATAACAAAACTCTAAGGTAAAGTAATCAGCCGACATCTCAATAAAATTAAACCATTGCAATACACGTTACACCACACGAACTATGAACTCGAATTATAACATGCTCAACATTCGATAAATTTAGAAAGTCCCATTTAATTAGAAAAACGTAACATCCTGCATACAACTCGTGATTATATTTTAATAATATTTATATTCGGTCAAGAAACAGGTGTAAATTATGGGTAATAAGAATTAAGACATGTTTGGAGCAGAGCTTCGCAACTTTTAATTATGTAGTGAATATATTTATGATTGAAATTCGTAGCCTTAGTATGGCAGATATTGATGATAATGGTACCGCCCACTTTGGAATATTATGTGGGACAAATACCACTGATTTCTTGTCGATATTAACATGCGCCAGCTAATTACAAAAAGTTCGGTTAAAATGTGTAGGTGAAGTATCCAAACAGTCAAGACAGAGCACCACTAAAGTATCCATTTTTGTGTTTTAGTACTTTAAACCTACTTAAGAATATCTAAGCTATCTTTTTCGAGTACCAGATCTCTCTTAATATTTTCTATCGATTACAAAATTTTAGGTAGTTAGTGCACTTTTTTTTGACCAACAACTAAAATACGAATCTACCCCTGCTTGTTTTTTCCGGATACAACTACTATTTAAAGAATATATTGCAATTTGTTTCAATATACCAGCAAACAGTAGATGTATGTTGATTTATTAATACCACATACAGGGTCGTAGTCGGAGAATAATAATTGCCTATAATTATTCTTTTAACCTTATCTATCACATTAACAGATTGATAATTATGTTCTACGTTGTTTATTTTTGTTTTAACTGTAATTTGTCTAGGCTCTTCCGAATTCTGTGATTGATTGTAGATTTTATCGAATAGTTTCTTATGCTAGTTAATCATATTTAATTATAAAATGTTACAAAAAATGATAATATCGCGTTTAAACATAACTAGACAACGAAGTGTAAAAAATAAGTTAAACATAACGTTATGATGGTTTCTTAATAGTTTCGTTTTGTTTTGTACATTTTTTTTGCTCGTTATTATTATTTATTAATATACTCTATATTTAGAAAAATTAAAGTGGAAATAGAGCCCTGGAGTACTGATATTTTTTTTGTCCTATAGGCAGACGAGCTAACGAGCTACCTGAACGTAAGTGGTTACCGTCGCTCATGAACCTCAACAATGTCATGTCAATAATCGTGTCGAATTTAAGTAATTTCGACATTAGAGTATCTAAATTTTAAACTTATTCTTTTATAGACAAATCCTAAAAAGAACGAAAACTTGAAGGAAACTTTTAAAATATGTCGATATCTTTTCAATACACATCTGTCTGCAAAACCAAGTACAAGTCTACAATATTATGCGAGATCTCGTACTGCAGATTCCCTGCCTATATTTTGACTTAAACATATACCTGCAATGCATATAATCTTTATCAACATATCAAAATCTCCTATAAAAATGACACTTATTTGTTAAACAATAAAGTCTAAAATCGAATCCCCAGTTATATTCAAATTAAGTCCGAGATATTATACTGTAAAAACATTCAGTGTGGCGTCGTTAAAGCTGGTTATGCATTTATTTATGAAAATGTAAATTCATCTGTTTGTAATAACAAAACTGAAGCCAGTGCTCTCTATATTAAGATGTATTATTTGCATACTGAGTATTTGTAGTGGATTATGTCAGTAGTCAATGATAATATGAGAAATAGATACATATATTTTAATATACCTGGATATATTTTTTCTTTTTAGTAGGTATAAGGACCGCTTACAGTATTTTGTCCTAAATTGTTGTTCACTCAAGACCTTTTCGAAGTAATTTTATACCTACTAGGTATGCAAAAAATACCTATAGATACTTTTAAAAAGTATTTTATCTGATAGCATTATAAATGATGCTAGTGAACTGATAACTACACTAAACTAGGTACACTAAAATAGATTTAGACTTTAGAGTCAATCTGCACTTGATCCTGTAAGAATATTTTAGAAGAATGCAATTTTGATTATTTTAGATATAAGTTGACAGCGTCAACTTGACGCATGTACTAAAGTATTCATAATCATAAACAACCCGTAGATGTCAATTACAAAATACAGCGGACTCAATAAGCTCATCATACAATTAAATTTCTTATACGCTACTACTAAGAAACAATGACTCTATGATGATTACTGTTAATCAATAATCAGCACCGAAAATAATTACATACATTTCTTAAAGCTAAGAAACATTATTCATCGAACTCAAAATATTTCGACACGAAGACCTCATTGTTATCAATTTCAATAAGAGTTTCATTAAAGAATTAAAAACAATTTCAAAATTGGCACACGTTTGACCACCACGTACATCGTACTATGATTGATCACTATCGAAGAGAATAAATATTTCACAAGCTCCAACCTTCAATACATCGGCCTTCGTAATTAAAGACGTCTCACAATTACCGTAGTTTATAGATGCCTCTAATTATATGTATTTGATGTTTTCTATACGTTCTGTGACGAAAGAATCATCACTCGTATGGTCATTATTCGAATTAATATACCTACGTGTCAGTTCGAAAGGTTTCGTCTAATGATCGGCACTCGATTTTTATAGCGCCCGTGAGAACCCGACCAAATCATATGTCTTTGTGTTTTTTTAGCTTCACATTACGGACGTACGAATTTCATTTTGTAATTGATACCATCGATAATACGGCGGTGATTTTAGGCTTCGACAACACATTGAATATTACGGCTTAATGACTGTAATAAATGTGAAGTAACGGAAGAATGTTCATTGATTGGTGACCTTTGTGCCACGAGTGCCTTGACTTATGGTCTTGTTTTATTGCTTTGATAGACCGATACTTATTTGGCTGTGACACTGGCATTGCTTGCGTACATGAACGGTAACTACTAGAAAGACCTTGAGATCGATGTCTTTGGTGGCAATGGCGAAAGGACAAGAAACAATATATTTGCAAAATGTGTGTGCATAATACTACTGGCTAAAACGGTAAAGGAAAATATCGTGAGATAACCTGCAGAAGTTGTAGAAGCATTTAAAAAACTAAATATTTGAGGTCCTTAACCCGCATTAGGCAAGCGTGGTGGACCATGCCTAATCCCTCTACTGAGGAGACCTGACCGGAGCAGTGGGTATCAATGGGTATAATATTATCGAATATTTCAGTACACACAGGTATTATGTATAACTCGAATATCACAATGAAAAGTCTTTTTACAAAGACTTACAACTTCGAACTAAAAACTGACTATTAAAACATAAAGCACCCAATAGCCACAATCTTCAAATCACAATGATTATAATATGTTTACCTTGTACACGGCTATCGATTACCAAATCTAACAACAATATTGTCAATTTACAAGTATTCTGAATGGATCTATTATTATGTGAAGAACTGATGACGAACCAGTCTATGCGATGAGAGTATAGGCTCTCGACCTTTTCCTATTGTGGTTTTGTTCAAGTTCATAACTTATTTGGAAAGAATGATTAAGTCTATAGTCTAGAATATTTCAATATTGGAATAATCAAATATTGGTAGATATTTTAAATAGTTTTTTTTAGTAAATCTAGTTTTGAGAAGCTATGTCTCCAGTAATGTGCATGGATGATTTTATACGTAGTTAGATAGTTCAGTAGAAAAGATCATAGTTATGTTACTATGTATGCCAAATTATCAATCTTGGTATGAATTTAGGTAATTGCAGAGAGCTACTACTGGTTTCTAAGTATCTTGAATTTATAACAAAATTGCCATTGTGCTGCTATTATATTTTGGTATCTACTGAAATATTACACAAAAAAAACTTGAGAGGTATCATGGGACACCCGAATAGAACGAAGTTCCTTTCGATTAAAAGATATCTTATATTTTTTTTTCCTAACGTAACGCGCGATAAGGAACGTGTTTTCAAAGATTTTGATCACAGCACCATCTAGCGATAATCATCTAAAAGAAAAAAAGTGTCGTGACAACTAATCGTAAGAATTTCCGTCTAGCCCCTTTTCACAACGCGCGATAAGGAACTTCGTTCCAACAATATGTATCAATCCGCAATTGTTTGAACAAGTTTATAATATGTATCAATTTCTTATATTCTGAAAATACTTTGTATCTGAATTGTTTGGAGTAATATAATGTTCTCATCTTGCACGAAGTACAGTCTCATTTAACTCTACAATTGTAACACAATTCAGTAAAATTTGATGTTACGTAATAAAATATAAATTTTAATATGCTTCAAAGAAAGTTTTCTCAATAGATTCTAAACAGTATTCGTAACATCTGTCCGATTGCATGAAATGTTTAACTATGGAATGATCTAAGTCATTATTGTAATGTGGAGTAAGATTGGCACACTGGAAAAGATCGGTACTGTCTGCAATACAAATCATTTATTTATTTATTTATAACAAACTTTTATAACGCCATATCTAGTAACAATTTTTTGCCTGTTGTTTTTGAGTTCTTGTAATTGTTTGAGTTTAACATTGTTTTATACCTATTTTTACCAATGCTGTGATCATCTGTAAGTGAAGAAGCACAAAATCTTGTTTTTTATATTGTTAATTACTTTTAAGCATGCCATGTGTATTCTTTGTTGATGATCCTTCCTTTAAATAAATAAATAAATACTCTCGCAATCTTGTTTTAAAATTAAAGTAAATCGGAAATTATTTATAGATTTTTTTACGTTATTATAAAAACAAACGTTCCTCATAGTTATTATTAGTTCTGTATATTGATTGATACAAGAAAAACTAGTATACTGTTAACATTTAAAAACTAAGCAATACCTTTCAAATTTAGGAAAAAGCAAACAATATTTTATTGCTAGACGGATAAACGAGCCCACGATTCTCATGATATTAAGTATTACGGAGAATCAAATAAAATAGTAATCAGTTACTTTATAATACTTTCATGCATTTTCAACGGGTTCTTACCACGATATTTAATTAATTAAGTTGTCTCGATATTTCAACGTTGTTGCTGACGTCATGATCACGAGAAGACTGGATACTGCGGGTCGATTTAAGAGCAAATAAATCTGTCTACCCTCTTTCTCGTTCGCTTTTGGGTAGTACCACTGGAACTCGAACTCACATCACGACACACCACACTCACTATATCTACAAGACTCTCTGAGCATGAACCCTTAGTGACTGTTGTGACCCTTAGTGATCATGACGTTTGCAACAACGTTGAAATATTACCACGATATTTAATTAATTGAGACAACTCAATTAATTAAATATCGTGGTAAGAACCCGTTGAAAATGCATGAAAGTATTATAGAAAACCGCGAGTGTCTGAATACAGTTACTTTATAATAAAAATCATATTTTCCTAAAAATAAAATTTCGTTTCATCTATCCGTACGTACCACATCGTAAGTTTAAAGCAGTTGCTCAAGCTTTTGTCATTGTATAATGATGTTCAACATTTCTGATGTTATGTATTACCAATACTGTGTGGTATATGAGATAAATGATCATATACTTTACTGCACATTCCGCCGTCATTAAAATTAGGTATATCATTAACTAATGTCTGGGAATCTATTTGTGGTTTTAAAATCGGCGTAGATTTGCTTTGGGATTATTTTGATTAATACTGACAGTGTGGTATATCGAAATGTGAGTTCGAGTTCCAGTGGTACCGTCAAACGAACGAGAAAGAGGGTAGACAGATTTGTCTGCTCTAAATGACCTACCCGCAGTTCTTCAGTCTTCCCGTGATCATGGCACTTGAAACAGTGCCGAAATATCGAGCTCGCTCAATTGAAAATAATAGTGGAAAAAACCCGTTTAGAAATAGTGTAAGTGATGTAGATAACCGCGAGTGTTTAAAGAAATTTATTTTGATTAATGTTTTTAGTATTAGGTACTTCAGCTTTGTTTTATTCCATAGTTATTTTAGTTGATTTTTTTAACGTTGATGCATGAATAAGATGAACCTTTTAAACAAAATTTCGTAGAATATGATGTGTGATATCTCATTTTGTGTACCTAGTAGACAGTAGATTGTGAATTGTGATTTAGCTATGTAGCTCCAAAATAAAAGTTTACTTAGTTTTTAAATATCACAATATCTAATATATAAAATCGAGAATTGTCACAGTTTTAGTTGCCATATTCCTCCGAAACGGCTTGACCGATTTTGATGAAATTTTTTGTGCTTATCCGGCATCTATGAGAATCTGCCAACATCTATTTTTCATCCCCCTAAATGTTAGGGGTAGTCCACCCATAATTTTTTTTTACGAAGTTGCGAGGGGCAGCTAGTGATCTATAAAATTAGTCATAGTTACGAAACAACCTCTTTCTAGCACCAGTGCGAAATCTGAATTGATTTTCGACTTACAATTTATAGCACTTCAGTCATGTTATTAATTAACTTTAATTAAACAAAATTTATGAAATAATCCTCCCATCAGGTATCGAGAGCATGAAGCATGAGTTTGTATGTCGATATCGTGACCACTTAGCCATTAGTGAATCTTGCGCAAATCATTTGGTGCAACCGAAACTGGGGAAAATAATTGTGAACTGATCGTAGACTGAATTTAAAATATTAGAAAGTAAAGTATAACTTATAGGTTATGATTCTTTGTCATTTTAGAATCAATATGTGAAAAATATTTTTAAGAAACAGCATGGTCAAACGGGCAAACCTATACTAAAACGTTTATAGAAAAAAACATAGATACTATTTTAATGCTAGTTAGACACAATTGAACAATATCATATGTAATTTATTACGAATAAGAATCAGTGCCTAATAGACTAAAAATACGAATACAGAGACTTACAAGTCAAAAAGTTGTCTTTGACAAAATTGTCATTAATGTTGTCAAGTAAAATCAGCAAATTTTGAGGAAAATACAAACTGTATTTTGAAAAACCTCTAATTCTAACTATTGTGAGTTCAGAAATGATACCATTGTTGTTCTTCTGCGTAATATTCAACATTATTACTGTTGGCTGTTCAGCTGATGTTGGTGATTTGGAACTCAATCATTTAGCACATCATTTGAGTACAAAAGAGTGCTATCGTCTCTTATCATCATTATACTCAAAAACCTACAATATTTCAGAGAATTTAATAAAAATCACAAGTTCTCTAACTAATAATGCAACTTGTTCAAAACTATTATTAGAATGGGCACATGCCGATAGTGAACTTAAAGGACATAAGGTATCTCATATTGATATAGCACGAAGTTTACGCAAAATAAGAAGAAATGATCTAGCGTATTGGTTGGAACAAACAGTGTTTAAGAAATTAGCTAAGAAAGTAAACAATACTTTGGAAAATGCATTCAAAGAAGAAACTAGAGAGAAACAGAATGATTTAAAACTTGAAAAAGAAAGTGAAAGTAAATATGAATGGAGTATACTAGAATATTTTTCAATATTTTTCCTTATTATTATAACAGTGGTCGTGTTGGTAAATATGTTTCGTTTGTTGGCGCTGTTATGGAAAAGGATTGACAAAAAGAAAGTTGACGAAGAAACTTTGGATCTTATTAATAGAGGATCAGAGAGTGACCAAGAAGTTATATTTGATTACAATTATATACTGAAAAGAGATAAAAAGTTAGACGTAGAAGGCAAAGTGATTCATAAAGTTTAATAGTTATTTTACTGTATTTTCGATTTAAAAATAGACTTGCCTTTCTGTATTATTTTTTGTACTTTAAGAAAATATATTACATAGTTTTATACTTTAAATTGTGCATTTATTTTTACTTATATGTACAGTCTAATCCAAATTATATTCCGACATGCCTTCATTCGAATATACACAAAACATGTGATAAAATTTTACAACCACTAACAATTTTCTTGACATTCACAGAGAACAAACGATAACAGTCATTAGGGGTTTAAATAACTCCGAGACTTGGGTTTAAGCCGTTTAATCTTCTAATTACAAGTCGAGTCACCTGTAACTGAGTCAAAATCTCGATGGAACACTGTCCTTTGGCTAACTAGCCGTGTGTAGGATAGTGCATACGCAGCCATCGCACATGTCATCGAGACTGCTCGACGATAAGCCTCATTAGGGGACAGTCCTTAACTTCATCAGCTGATATTAGACTGCGATGCTGGTTAGGACGATAACTGTTTCTTAGTTTTGTTCTTACTTTGTATTGGTTGGGTTCCTTAGTAATTGTCACTTTCATCAGCTGGTTAGTGTCGTGATTAGTGATGCTAGTTACCTACTGAAGTTTGGGTGCGGCGTAAGGTTTCAGTTGAAGTGATTATGTTTAGCACAACGACATTTAGTTCTATGCCTCTTGTCTTCGGCTGTATAGGTATAATACATACATATGAGATACACTTCGGGAATAAGATTTTACTATTATCCCTCTCTCATTATAGCGTCATATAATATATATTTAGCGTCAGTCAGTATTTTGTGCAAATTAAAAGAAATGAAAATAATTCAAACTGAGTCAGTGATAACAAGTAATTTATCGGATATAATAAACTTTAATACGATTGATTTGTAAGTACATACACTTAACGCCCACATATTCGACTCGACTAAAGCAACATTAAAATAATTATAGATCACTTTGACTTGTTTGTGTACAGTACTTTTAATGATAGCCGTATCTTTAATCAAATAATAAAGAAGTAATAAAACTTTCGTACCCTAAAGCGAATACTTAATAGATATTAGCATAAACTAACGATATAATATTAACGGTTCTACAAATGTACAGATAAAATAACAGTATTCTAAAAGCTAGTTGTTACTTTTGTAGTGTTTTTAGAAATTGTTTTCGTAGTATATTATCTGTTTGAAAAGTTGAAACACGTTGAGAATTAGTACTGATATTATTTAGGGCCAATTATATAATATTTTGGTCAAGATAATATATTACTCGAGTATAGAAATTACATTCAAAATAAGTAAAATCTAAGATGGGAGTTTATCTTCTATGTGCAATGCTTCTGTACTGACGGAGACACAAAATTTGATATGTTTAAATAAACTTTATTTAAACATTAATTTTCATTACTAAGAACTTTATCTTGTATCAATCCTATCTCTTCAAAATTACCAACACCATTATCATCATTATCACCAGCAGGTCCTTTCACATGCTCTAAGATAAATACTATTATCTATGCTATGTCATTTTATGCTTAGCACTTCGCACGTGCGCTGTTAATATTAATAGAGTACAACGACAGCAGGTATTACTGGCATTAGTTATTTTCAAAGTGTTTTAATACCACTCAATGCTGTATCTAGTTCGCCACTTATAACCCAAGTGTGGGCGTGTATGGATTATTTTAATATATTTCGATCGTTTTCCCTTGGAGCTGATATATCGATGGTTTCTTGTGTGATCTCTTACTGTTGATATGTCGCTGATCTCGATTTATCTTGTGGGTCACTTTATGTAATCTTACTACTGACCATATTATTGAAAATGGCATTAAGTTATATCTGTAGTGAAATTATTTTGCAATTTTATTTGAATCTGGGAATATTTTTCCATGTTTTTAGGTACTTAGTACTTGTAATAAATACTAGAGAAACGTAAAAGTCACTAGGCAGAACTCCGTAATTAATTATAAAGAAGTATAAAAATACCCTTATAGCTTCATATACTACCATAATCGTAGCTGCACCTAAGAATATTTTAATTAAAGAAAACTCAGTGGGGCTATTACAGGACGCGTCGTTTATCGTAATCGTCTATTTTCACCTCAAATGACGTCATTTTTCATAAAATTGGTATTACGGAAAAACTTTAACAATTTTACCATTTATTGTAAAGCGAAGTACACATTAGATGAAAAAATGTTCCTGAACATGCATGAACCAGAATACACATATTTATGACACACAATGATTTTTAACAATTATGTATTTAGATTGATGAGAATTGCGGTTCAGTCACATCATACAAACATGTATCACCATTGGTGAGAGTCAAAAATACATGTAGCGTAAGTACATGTACATGTAGCATCTGTCTATTGACAACATTTTTATCAGTTCTATGACGGTTAGCTATTCAATGAGTATTCGGTGAAAGGATTATCCCGGAGCTTTCAATGGCTATTGAACAGTGGTCAAGTATGCTATTTTTTATGTGATATATACTTTCCTCCCCATGCAAACGATGTTATGCGAGCCAACTCATCATTATCACTACATACTACAAAGTAAAGTCGTTTCCCGCTGTCTATCTCTGTATTTGTATAAATATATAAAACGTCACTGATATAAACGCGGGTTCAAGAAGATTTTGTTTATTATTAGCAGTAAATAATAAGTTTCTCAAAATGTATCTAGAATGTCATACTTATTTCTATAACTTTCATAATAGAATAACAATACTGATATACTACTATCTGTAATCTAATCGAATAATCCATTGGAAGCAACATTTGATTATATCTTGTTATGTTCCTAATTGGGTAGAGTTTCATGAACGACAGTGACCACTTACCATCAGGTGGGCGGTCAGCTCGTCCGTCTGTTTTAGTAAAAAATATATTTTTGTACGCTAGTGTATCATCAGCTTTAGTAAATTTCTAATTGACAACTTCAAACGTAAAGATAAACAAGTTGCAGAATATGGGTTTGCTTGTACAAAAAGATATAAAAAGTTTTGACCGTTCGCTTTTGTTATTTGATCTAAAATGATCTTCTTCATCAATCTTCCACAATTCTAAATTATATTTTCCCAAATTTTATTTATGAAAAATATTACTTGGCAACTCTTATTTTTTCTAAGTGGACAACAATTTTTCAGCATGACGTGAATGAGATGTAGTAAACAGAGAAACGAAAGTAGTTTTCAAATGTACGGAAATAAATTTAGGTTAAAAACTTTTGAAGTTTACAAACAGACCCTCATATTTTATTTACTATAATGATTTTTTTTGAGACATGTCACATAGATGACATTTCGTAACAATTTTGTTTAAAACTTGGTATTATGCATCACAAAAACACCGTATCGTAAACAAAATAGAGATGTTCCAAGTTTCCGATAAATTTTCAGCGTTACGGCCGAATATCGTGCAGTAGACCCACTTGTTGGTAAGTGGTCACCAGTACTCATGGATACTTTGATTTCAAGAGATGCTGTGAAGTTTTCGCCCAATTTTAGCTACACTTTAGTCCTCTTCTCAAACCTTATTGATGGACAAAATATATTGCTCGAGGAACGCTGAAGCGGAGACAGGGAAGCCCATTTAAAAGCGACATAACGTTTTCCAAAAAAGTTCTTACGAAACGACACGTAGGTTAAAGCGTAAGATTCGAATAAAAATGACGAGTTTCACCTCGTGTAGTACTAATGGGAAGCTAGCCATAAGAGGAAGATAAAGGGATCATCTTAAAAAATCTTCTGAGCATTCCTCATGCAAAAGACGATAAAAGAGAGATCTGAAAAAGATTTACCTTAATTTATATTTGAATTATCACCTAAATATAGTTGTAAAGATACCAAAAATAAATAACAACGAATACTTCAATGATTAAATTCAAACTTCTTAAGATAAGCTATGCAAACCATTTTCGAACTGCACGCCACTGTTTCGGAATTCGGAACACAGATTTTTTTATTTTCGGTCAAATAACTATTCGTTACATCTCTATTTCACAATGTCATTTATTGACGTTTGTCACAAAAAACAATATATATCCTAAACAAAATTAAAGTGTTTGTTTGTATATCAAAATAATAATGTTTAATTTTTTTTTGTTTTAAGAACTTAGGACTCAATCGCAATCAGTAATGCTTGAGAATAATATTGAACTGCCTACTGAATATCACAAAATATTCCAAACTCAGTAAAATGTAAAGAAAAATAAAAAATAGAATCATTTCGCCAATTTACTATAAACTCTTAAAAGTACATACTAGGTATGAAGAAAAAATTAAATTGATTGCTTTCACAAAATTGTGTTTCAAATAAAACCAAATGAAAAAAATACCACGAATGAATCCTAAGAAAAAACAAAGCATAAAACAAGTTTTTAGAGTTAAAATATTCAAAATAATAAACCTTAGTCTCTGTAACAGTGTTGGCATTAATCGATTGATTTTTCAATCGAACTTACGGAATATCACTAGATGGGTATTTTTAAAAAAAGGTCTGTCGGACAAATTAAAGTATAATTTGTTGATTGCTTGATGTTTTGGGACGGGATACGGAACCTTTATTCTCGTGTCCTAACACTAACTTAACTGTTTTTCTAGCTCATTTGACGTATTGTCAATCAAAGTTTATTCAATTTACATGGAGCTAATATAAATTTGTTTATATAAAATTGGAGTACCTAATGATCTTTGTAGTAGTTTGTAGTTTGTAAATTAAAATTAGCAGCTTTTAAAAGCAAGATGCTGTGAGTGTTGGAACGAATTTGAAGTCTACGAATACTAGTAAAACGTATAATAGTATTTACTACAAATTGAATGTTTTAAGTGTAAAGATGAAAAACTATACATGTTGCTTTACGTTATAAATGTAATTAAGAAATTTATGACTTTTTGTTCTTTATTTGTTTTAATTCATACAATAATTACGTTAACGTAACGTAATGTAATCATTTTTATATAACATCCATGTATCACGTTTTCTGTGTTCGGTATTCTCCTACACTCTTAACGGTCCTACCAGCTACTGTGACTTGCGAGATTTGCTGCCATCAACAGCCTGGCGCCTACCATAAAAGAGCTTATTGAATTTCTTTGAAGGACATATCATAGCGTGCGAGGTATATCGATGCTAAGAGTTCCTGAGAAAGCATTGCCTCCCAGTACCCACCAAGTGCAACATTAACATGTTATTTTTCGGAATTGTAGTTTATTTTTGATTTTACTTAATACTATACTTTACTTATAATACTTAACTTTCCAGTACCTAATGAAATGAACTCTTATTTTGTTTGTA
The DNA here is from genome assembly GCA_030269945.2 of Trilocha varians. NCBI lineage: Eukaryota > Metazoa > Arthropoda > Insecta > Lepidoptera > Bombycidae > Trilocha > Trilocha varians. Next base: position 4,432,626 of record AP028277.1, on the reverse strand, counting down.
CCTATTACATTTTCAAAGTGATAAAAATCTAAGATAGTACAAAAACGTAACAATTTTGACTTTTTCGCTACAATAGTGAATTTTTGTTCACATAGTTTTCATAACATTAGATATTTAGGCACGATATCCGTTCTTTATTTCAATTTTGTAAACTTAAAAATCATTTAAGATACTCCGAAAGGTACCTTTTTCATTTGACGTTTATAAACGAAAAACTCGGATAAACAAGTGACGAATTATTCATAATTAATATCCTAAAATTGTCTGTAATACCAATTTTAACTTGTTATTTTTTCGGTTTCGTTACCATGGAAATATTTAAAGGCTTAGAATACATTATAAAATTTTTCGCATTGTGAAATATTTATATCAATCACCGTTAAATGACTAAAAATGCATTAAACACATTCTGTGTAACGATATTATGTATAGCAAGTAGTGCCCGACCGAAAGTTTCGGTTTCGGTTTCGGCCAGTTTCGGCCAAAATTCGAGTTTCGGCCTTAGTTTCGGTTTCGGCCAAAAAACGGCCGAAAGTTTCGGCCAAACCGAAACTTTTGATAACAATTAACAGATTGATAACGGATAAATGGGGTTCTGAAATGGAGATTTTAAGCAATTCCTAATATTCTAAAATAAGAGTCATGTAAAGTTTATTATTTCAGAATTAAATGTTGCTCAGGGTTATCCACAAACTACGTCGATACATTTCATGATTTTTTACCCCTTCTTCCTTGCCACATGGGGTGTTGCTTGGAAAGTCGATGAACCCAATCTCAAGAATTCAAGGGCTTGCTCGTGGGCTATGATTTGTCCTTTTTGAAACGAGATTTAATAAAAAATAAAAATCTTTTAAATTGTGGTAGATAATAACTTCGGCTTTGGTAAGTACTTGCATCGGATACGGGTGGAGCCGACGACGAGTTGTTATGATTGTGCGTGTAACTTGGACATGGCGGAGCATACGCTCGCTGTTTGTCCCGCTTGGAAGTAGTAGCTCCGTGTCATGAAGGACTTGTCATTACCGGACGACGTGGCTCAACTTCTGCGAGTCCACCATCTCAAGTCGTGTGAGCGAGAGCTCTTCTCTCCGCGCAAGAACACGCCACCGTCGGGCGAGGGAACAGGTTTGGGATCTGCCCCATAATCTGGCCCCCTAAGAATACCAGGTCCTACTAAGACGCTAAGAGACGGTGTTGCACCCTTTTCGTAATAGGAACCGGGGAATGGTAAACCGCGCTCCCCGACTTAGGTTGGTTTTGACTCATACGGGTATTCAGCGTGAGGGTGTCACGTCCTCTTCGTGACACTCTCACGATTCTTCGGATAGTCCGCCAAGCAAGCCGACTGCTGTCGATTATCGTATTTTTCAGACACCGCTCCCTCCCTTTGTCACAATTGGTCATATTTTTGGGACAACCCCTCCCAACCCTTTGTCACACTAGGTTACATTTTGATGATCCCTCTCTCTTCCCCTCGTCACACATCACATTTTTGAAACCTCTTTCTTCCTCATTGTCACAACTTGACATATTTTTGAAATACCCATGGGGTGCCAAAACATATTCTCCCCCTTGACAGACTTGGTCACATTTTTGAAACACCCTCCCCTTTCCCCTTTACGTGTGACATAATTTTTGGATAACCCATAATGAAAAACAAATTTTGGGAGGAATGATAAAATATGCACTAAAGTCAAGGAAGGACATTTTCAAAAACAAAAAAAATTCTGTGAAATTTGTGAGTTTCGGTTTCGGTTTCGGTTTCGGCCGAAACTAAGAGCCTAGCCGAAGGTTCGGTTTCGGTTTCGGTTTCGGCCAAAAAACCAGTTTCGGTCGGGCACTAATAGCAAGTGGTCTTCATGCGAAAACTCCAGAACTCTTCCAAATTGTCTCCAACTTATTTTCAAATTAGTGACGAACGTATTGTTATCAGTATCCACAGATCGAAAGAAGATTATCTTGATGTTATCATATTTTTTCTGCATTTTTTTAAAAAATCTCCATTGTGTACTTAGCCTTACACAGACTATTCAAAATTATGACAATTAGTGGTCATGCGCACAACCACGTTTCTTTCTAAGAAAATTCGTAATCGTAAACAAAATGTCAAAAAAATTTAGTTCATTTACGATAACGATACAAAGCTGTAATAGCCCCACTGTTATCAATTAATTAATTTCTCGTCTCAAACTCCATTGAAGCCTACCAACATTTCCCACAGATCAAACATCTCCCACATGATTGAGGAAATTTGCAATCATAGAAAATTTTTGATGCACAGATTAGGCGCCTACTTCAAGTCTATTAAGCGATGATTAGGCAATAATCAGTTGTTAACCAAATAGCTCGGTGCTAATTGTTTCCGGAGGCTTCAAGACGGTAAGCGACGACTTCCCACGGTAAAGGTTTATGATGCTGATTTAATAGGGATTGATTGTGATAACTATTATAAAGGTATCGTAGAAAGATAATCACAGTAAAGGGAATAGTCATTGTTGATGGACATGGCAATGTTAACTGACAAGATTAGATGACTAATATTATCCAAAAATTAAAATATATTAACCACTTATTTTTTTATTGCCTTGTAGGCAGACGAGCTAACGGGCCACCTGATCGTAAGCGGTTACCGTTGCTAATGGACCTCTGCAATGTCAGCGAACACTGCGGGGCCGCGGGGCCTACCTTTTAAGGACTTTCTTTAAGCTTCGTTTGAAGAAGGACAAGTCATAGCGCTCGGAAAACACCGAAGAGGGGAGCTCATTCCACAGCCGGTGCGTGGCAGAAAAAAAAATTGATACGGACCGTGGATGACCGCGGTGGTTCCAAATAGTAAGGATGAACTCCACCTCGACGACCGATGGTGCGACTTCTAATTAGATCCTGAGTACCTACTATAAATTATCCTTTTTAAAGAAATCTAGAAGCAGTAAGAATAAACATTACTAACAGTCGAAACCTAACAACAAAAAACAATATAAAGTCGTGTCTACATAACAATTTATTAAACAACAAAATTCAACAAATTAACCGTTTACGTATTCATCAAGAATTCTTTGTATACCCGCCTTAAGTTTTAAGTGTGAGTAACAAGCCGACCAATTGGCGTTAATCAACGGAGTAATGATTACGTTCCATCATAATCATAACAAGCTAAAAACTAATTAACAATCGTAATGAATTAATATTTTTTTAATAAGTTTCTCAGGAAAATTTGTGTAGTGAAAGTTGGATGGGAGTTATTTAGGAATATGTTTAAATATCGATGATTAATTTGTTTATTTTGTAATTATATTCGTTAATTCAGGTTTTATGAGAGTGTCTAGTGTGTATTTTAAAACACGGCAAAGGTACTTTATTTGATTCTAAGGGTATTTTGATTTGATCATGGTAAAGTTTTTTTTTGTTTTCAAATGTTACTTCATAGATGTTTTATAAGTATCTCAACCCAGTAGACAAAATTGGATTTTGCCTTCACCCAGTAGTGACATCCAAGCTCAGCAGTGGGCAGCAATGGGCAATCGTGCACAGATCTTGCCGCAGATGTCAAATTGTTTCTACAATTGACCGGGTATACCCAAACAGACAATGTACCTCTATACCTGCCTAGCTCTGTACCTGTTATGACTAGATTCAGCCACTTTCTTCTGAAACGGATTTTGAGGATCTTTAGCCTTCGACTCTACCCTGGACTACCAGGCATTCCATATTATATATATACCTACATAAAATATTTTCGACATTGTCAAGGTGTGAAAAATAAATATTGATTTCTTGCATAAGCTACACTGTTTCAGAAACCTTCGCGTTGCTTACAAAACGTGATCATTCAATTACTCGTGATCACTCTGTATCGAAGTCTATCAATTTGTCCGTCCGTCTATCTTGACTCTTCATAACAGCTTTAAAATCATTTCGAAACTAACTGTTTAATTAGAAGTCTATTTGAATTAGTTTTATAGCTTTATTTTTTTTTGTATCTGAGAACCATATTCATTAAGGTTTGTCTGAAATGAAATATAAGGTAAATACATCCTCCAGTTTTTGTGCAAAATTTTATGAATTGTATTCTAGTTTTAAGCCGCAACATACTTTTTTATTGCCACGTAGGCAGACGAGCTAACGGGCCACATACCTATTTTTATTACTTTTCGTCATGTTAATTTTGTTTGTAAATTTTGTTCGGTAGTTTTCTCAAGAAAATTGTTAGTGTAGTGTTTTGTTGACTTTAAATGTTTTTTTTGCCAATTAGGCAGACGAGCCTAAAAATATTTTAATTTGACAACACTAACCTTCTGGTCACCAAATCGCATCTGTCTCCGCGCGTTTCTTGCCACGTTCATTCTACACAAGAATACCCTGTCCTCGCCATCTGCTGGGGCCCTCGTGAGCTCAGTCCTCACGGCCTGTTGGTCCTGTTTGTCTATCACGTCGTACACACTGTCGCCGTGGATGAGTAGGTCTTCCTGTTAACAATAATTTGGGTCAAAATGTGTTAAAGAAAGCTAAAGTTTTTAGAGCTGTGAATATAATGTATTAATGGGAACCATTATAAACATATCCTTCAATAAATAAAAATACTTTATTTAGTTGTTGATTTTAGACCTATGTATTCTTGGGTGGGGTTTCCGAAGAAGACAAACAAATTTCCGAACAAAGATCGTGAGATGCTTTTCACATTTTGCATTAAAGACGACCTTAAGAGAACGAAGAAAACGAATTTATGAAATTAAAAATATTTTTTTCGAATTCGAGTAGGTTCGGCGATTGTGCTAAAATAATGTAAATATTCGATCTTTACTTCACAACCTTCTCTTATATTAAACAAACGCCATCTAATTCGCAGGCCATAACTTTACAATAAAGCAATTTCTAAAATAGACCACAATTATTTTACTTTAAAACGATTACATAATAGATGATCAAAAACAATGGCGAGACAGGAAACAAAGGTGCCGAGTGCCGCCGACTCTTATATTAAAATAATACGGGCTGCGGTTGGCGTACTGATGAAATTGTCGAGCTAATCTAACTAAGTATACGCCTCTTTAAAAATAAAAACCATTTGTATTTTGCGGCGACAGATTTTGTGTCGAGTTCCGCAATTAGTTCTTTGTGTTTTTTTGTGTGTTAAATGTTCAATTAAAGCATGCTTGATTTGTATTCGGATCTTTGTCATCAGCTATATTGTAGGTATTAACTAACAGCCAAAAATACTAAAGCATATATTATTTTTGTTATTTGGTTCATCTACAAAGTCACAGATAAAAAAGAAAGACCATCTCGTAAAATATAGTGAATACATTTTATCAAGAAATTCTATTCCATAATATGAGTTTTAATTTTCTGACCTTAGGTCAAATGAGTCTTTAAACTAGTAGTTTACCCTTTGGTATTATACAAACAAATTTCAATTAAACTTAGACCGCTTTAATAACTTTAATTAAATCATATTTCTCGTAAGAGCCGAGTAAAATTTCTTTAGAAAATTGCGAGTCTTGCAACCTCTAGTAGGGATGACAGAGAGTTGTCTTGAAATTATAATCTAAAATTGTTTTTCAAATTTTAAGTATCTCTATTTCTATACTTTTTTGACAAATGTTTGTTTTTTTCAAATTACAAGTTTTTTGGATAAACGAGTTTCACGTCCTCCTAGTACTAAGTGGTTACCGTCGCTCATGGACATCTACAATGTCTTACAATTATAATATTCAAGAAATTCAATTTAACAAAATTGGTCAAAATTTTACTGATTTGAACATGAAAGCCATAAAATTAAGAAAAGTATAATGCTAAATCAGTTGACTAACAAAATAAAAATTGTGTCATAACCAACAATACACTACCACCTTCTATATCAAAATCGGTTAAAAACACAGTTTAGCAATATGTAATTACTAAACTCACTCTAAAATACCATCTGTCACTATTTACAAACACACTGACTGTCATAGTAAAACACACACGTAGAGTTCTCACCATGTTCTCACCGTCAGTGCTCAAAAGTGACAGTGACATCTGACAACGTCAATTACCGTAATTACTACATAAGTACACGTATACTCACACATCCAGGAAACGATATAGAACACGTGTGTTATAGAACTAGTGTGGTGGTGGTATTGATGTATTATGTAAAAAACTTTGCTTTTGAATCACTATTTGAGAAAAATCATCAATAATTGTACGTTTTTTTAAATATAAGCATACCCTAGGTACATGAACACATCCACGCAAACGTCTTTGTTTTGTACTAATCAAGCCTTCTTGATATTTATTGATAAACACCTTTTGCGAAGTATCGCGATTACAAAAGTACAGAAAACGAATGAAATATGATGTGTTAATAATAGCTCGTTTTAGAAGACTTATACCCTTTAACAAAACCGTTTCTGACCATGTCTTAATAAATATTAACAGAGCAATTAAGCTCACTAATGATCAAGAGATAAGGTACAAGAGATAACATACAAAAGCTACTCAAAAACTCACAAATAGCCTAAAAATTTTAAAGCGCCGTCACAAGTACAATATAAAATGCGCTTCACACGTGACAATTACAATTATTAATAACAAAGTGGACAGTGTCGTCCTTGGCGTCATGCGCACGTCAGGACACGCCCACCTGTCGCGGGCCCAGCGTTAAGACATCACACGTCACGGCCGCCCACGCGTCATAACCGTGGGGGGCGTTTGTACTCGCTAATTTTAATAAAAGTTTTACGATTTTTATAATTTTTTGCTCCATTCCTACAATTGGAACTCTCGTCCTCGGTGTTTTAGTATGCTATGACATGTCCCTCTTTAACGGAGGTTTAAAAATATTATTTGTAGTAGGTGATGGGTAACGGTTCCTCATTCGATTCAACATGAGGTAAGGTTTTGCCCGTTTATCTGTCTTACAATAGCAAAAAAGAGTATCCAATTCTAGTGTTGAAGAATGTCGTAGATAATTTTAATTCTAGTTAGGTAATAATTGTACAACCTTATAAAATGACTACCATTATAGAAATCCGACATGGACTCTTCCATATGCCTATGCAAAAAGAAAACTACATTCCGAAATATCAAAAACATTTTTCATAAAAATATAGAAGTTTAGTCAAACCAGTGGTAAGTATATGTGTATGAACCATCCGCACATACTCACAAACTTTCGCGTTATTTAATACTAGATATAACCTTTAACCTCTAAAGTAAACATTAAAATGAGCATGAAAAATCCACATCAAGTTGATGGTGAATTAAACGGTCCGGACCACCGGCTTTGTGTACATTTTATAACAACGAAGTGAAATTATTTAATCATGCACACGTAACATAATTGCTTTAGGCCTCCCCGCCCATACCGTTGTAAACACATTGTAATTTATGCAAATATGTCGACGAATAGGCGAACGTATGTTCTGAATTTTCAATTGTTTCATTTCGATGTATCGTTGAGGAAAATCAAGTAGAGACGTTTCTTGTTAGTATATGGTATTGATTAAGGATTGCTGCTAGATTAAATCAGTTGGGGATGAAATGGTATCGTCAAATTAAACCAATCCCCAAACAATAGTTTTTAATTTAGAATAGAAAATAAAATTAGAAATTAAAGTCTTTAGGAAGATTTTACTAAAACCTGGAAACTGAACCAATAATTGCAGTTCAATAATACGCCTTTCTTACATACATTAAAAGTTACCGAGAGTACTTGAAAGTAAGTCGCCGCTTTTTATTACACCCTTAAATTATTTACCTTACCTTAATTATATGTATAATTGCGATATATTATGCATAAAGTTATGATAAGTTTAAATTCGTTTAGTAGTTATTTCAACACAAGCATATATACTTATTCTAATACAAAATCTGCATACAAGCAATTTCATTATAACTACAGAATTTATACAATAGCGTGCGCTCGTAAATCTGACTACAACGCAGATTTGCTTCTACAAGCACAGCTCTAAGATAATATCTCTTCCTGTGTTATTATATTAATACCGTTATTTCACACCTGTACCTCACTGTCTATACATAAATCATAATAACAATACTATGACGTAATTCACTTTAGATATAGACTCGAATATTTAGGTACAGGAAATTGTACTATGCAGAATTAAAATTCGCCTAAGTTATGGGTGAGTTTTGAACAACAATGACGCGACAAAATAACCAAAAAAAACTTGAGAGGTGTCATGGGACACCCGAATAGAACGAAGTTCCTTTCGATTAAAAGATATCTTATATATGTTTTTCCTAACGTAACGCGCGATAAGGAACGTGGTTTAAAAGATTTTGATCACAGCGCCATCTAGAGATAATCATCTAAAACAAAAAAAGTGTCGTGACAACTTTTCGTAAGATTTTTTTCCGTCTAGCCCCCTTTCGATAACTTCGTTCCAATAAATGCTTGTATGCTATGTAATATGTTGGACATAATTTTTGGCACAAACACCTGTACTAAGGTTTTGATGAAATATATCAAGATACACAGTTCCAAACCAAGTTGTAGAAAGTAGTGTAATTCGTTACGAAGAATAATGGCGACATCGAATTTTGACATAGAAAATTAAATATTGGTGACTAAGATGGAAAGACGGTTTTTTTTATAATATTGGTAGTGTTTTGTTACTTATTGATTGAAGCGCTAGTGTAAATACTAACTTTACGAGTATGTTATTCAAACAAGATGTTTTTGAAACATTTGACGATACGATATTTCGTGTCGGTGAGACACAATTGTAATTTGTAAGACTTGTATAAATGTTTATTTCTGTGCAGTAATTATTTTGTGGATAAAATCTCGAATATTTAGGTGCGAGTGAAATCTAGTCGTGATTTATGAAGCTAACTCACTGTTTGATAAGTTGATGAAATTTTATTATAGCTTTAGGGTATTAGGCAGTGTGTGGAGCTTAGTATCATATTAAGATTCGTTACCCTTTGTTCATTATGTTAATATATTTTTTTATAATTATACTGTATTTACCACTATTTAAGATACAATATAGTACATCTTACGGCATAAGATGTTTGACGCATTGGACTTCCAACTTTCATATTGGTTGGTCGTCACCATCATTTGTTTTATATGTGTGTGGGACGTTGGCGAGGCAATGTGGAAACGCGCCATTATGTGCCACAAATTAATTTGAAACTTAATATCATTAAGGTTATACTTAAATTCAGTCCACTTTTGCTGAAAGTTGGGTTTTCAGCTACCACGAGTAGTAGATAAGTGATACTATTAACCCTTTCACGCTCAAGGGAAATATTTTTCTCTTCTACAAAAATCGTTATTATTATTGAATCGATATTTTTTTAATGAATGTCAAACGTTACGTTTAGGTACGTTGTGTTAAAATGTTTCATATGAAATTTATAGGAAATTTGTACACCGTACTATGTTTTTCTAGTGATATCACTTACTTTATAGGATAATTTAAATATTGTGTAGTATTCGCATATTTAGTCTCAGCCATCTTATTGTCCTGAAAGGGTTAAAAGACAATGTGTTTTTTACTGCTTTAGACATCGGAGAGCATATGTAGACATTGCATGAGCAACGGTAACAATATGAAATAAGGTTGCCGAGGGTTAGCTCGTCTGCCTAAAGTAGTAATTATGATAAAAGCTGTAATGAAAAAATAGTCTTTGAAATTCAAATCCTCCAGGGTGTTTACTACTTCAAGCTATTTGAATCTAATTAACATATTTTATCATGAAAAATAAAGTATATCACGTTCATAAAAGCGCAGTAAACTTCAAGTCCTGTTTCAAGTAAGCCAAGGTTCATTTCGAAACACTCTCGATCTAAGCTGAGCACGTATGAAGAGATCAGAACTTTGTGATAGAGACGTGGTGAACGAATACTGAGATCACATGACATAGTGACAAATACTCATGATAATGACATAAGGACAGGCGTGATAGCAGAAACTATATAACACAGAGGGCTGCAACTTCATCTGTGTCACATCAAACATAATTTATTGTAAAGAAAACTTTTTAAATACTATTTTTAAGATCCTGAAACTTATGCATCGGTAAAGTGCTAGTTAAGACAAGTAAAATGAGCCCGTTGTGTTTGGGCTATCTTGTTTGGTACAGGAGTTCCTACCTTCCGAATCCACCATCAGATCAGCACCATTTTGTCATATTATTGCATTGTTTACATGATATACATCTGCATGCAAAATATTAGCTCAATCGAAAACCGGGAAGTTTGTCAAATTTCGGTTGTAAGATTTGTGAATTGTAAATTTTCTCACTGTACAAACCTGCCCTATACTACTACGAATATTATATACTAAAATTAACCATATCAAGAAAACTGTTTGTATAATATTTTCAAGTACAAGCAAACTCTAGTACATTGCAGCCAATAGGATTAATACAGTCATTATTTTAACAAATGAGTTTTCTCCGCCTATGAACAAATACAATAAACAAACACGGAGGTGTAGCAATTCCTTACTGGAACCGTTCATTTTACATCGATGCTCTGAGGTGGGCTCATTCAATTTATTTATGCATCTTCCAATCTTTTCTAGGGTTAGCAAAGCAAGCTATAACACAATAATTTGGACTCATAGTTATATAGTTCCTGCTCATTCTATAAGAATGAAAAAAGAAAATGTATTTCCGTTGGAAGTTGTCTATTAATTTCTAGTTCAATCACGATTTTTATTGATTCTTCATTTTATTTCGATCTCTACAGTCCACAATCTAATAATAATTATTACAGCTATTGATGGACCTCTTTAACACGAATTAACACCAGGATACAGGTAGATCACTACTGAAACTACCACCTACATAATATTTTAAAACGAGCACAAATCATATCGCAAGAAAACACAGACTACTTTTATTTTAATGAAGTTTACGTATAAGTAGGTGATAGACTCATTGCCATGGAGAGGTTCATGCGCAACCGTAACCGTTGCCCATCAGATGAGCCGTTCATCTATTTTTCAATAAAAAAAACAGAGATAATTCAGAATTTCTATACTTTAAAATGAACTTTCAAATCAGCGATAATTTTCCATATTTCCGATCTATTGTTCCTTGTTGGTACCGTTATGTGATTCAGAAACGCCAATCTTATGTTCCAGTTATATTTGATTGTTTAATGTCTTCAAATTGAATCTATTTGGTATCGACCGGTGAGGTCCACGGTAATTTAGAATGAAGACATAACGAAATGTTGAAATGGTTTTTTGTTTATCTATTATTGTGGATTTTAAGTTGGTTTTTGCTTGGTGAAAATAGCCATTATATTACTAAAACTCTTATTCTTGTTAAACTTTATAGGAGTTTGAGATTTGAGATAGGGATAGCACACACACCATGATGACGAAACCATTCATGAAGTGTTGAAAGTTATATTTTATCTCTGAAGTATATTTGTATATGCATTTAAATTCTACTGCTTTATATTATTATTAATTAATAAAAGAAAGCTTGTTAGAGACACCACAAACTTCAACTATGTGTGAGGCTCCGTGGAAATATAATAAACAATGTCATTCTTGAATCCCATAAATGATCAGGTTTTCTGTCTTTCTTGAGGTAAATAAACACGCATAATTATCTAGTAAACAGCAGGAATATAAGAACAGTAGTAACAATACTATTTCAACTTCGCCTCAATTCGTACAAGTGTTATACAAACAAACAAGCCTCCAGATATACAGATTAATGATGGCCAAACCACAGCACAGCCGGTAATTTTGTTAACAAATGTACACCTGCCAGAATTGATTGATAGTATTGTAATTCTTTACATATAATACATAACGCAAACACTCGTTTGTTACTTCTGTATGTTGATATTAATGATAGGGTTTCGGTTAAATGTTGTTGATGAAGGTTGATAACTTATAATAAAATCCGATCCGATCAACAATATTTTTGGCATTAGATTATAAAGTTCGTCAAGATTAGGTTTGATTTGTAAAGCCTGAAACAAAATCTGTAAAGCATTTCGTTGTTTATAAATAACTAAGGGGTTGTCCATTAATCACGTGAGGCTTGAAAGGGGGGGGAGGGGTTTGATAAAAATCACGAAAATAACACAAGGGGGAGGGGGGGTGTTGTAAGATATCACGTGTATTTATTTTTTCGTCAAACGCGCGATTTTTAAACAAATATTAAGCGGCACGGCGCGAAAATTTTAAGATTCGTTGTAGGTACTAAAAATACACGTGATGTTGAGAAGGGGGAGGGGGGGTGGTCTTAAACCTCACTACGTATCACCGATGGGGGAGGGGGGGTTAAAAAATGCTAAAAAAAGATCACGTGATTAATGGACAACCCCTAACTCACTTTAATGTTTAATCAGTTAACAGTTAATCTACACACCAAAAAAGCAAGGAAATAGGTTGAAACATCAAAAACCAGAAAACGACGTTGAAGGACCAGGAAATGACGCTCAAGGAGCTCAACAAGCAGCAAAAAAAACAGCGGTCATTTTCAGGTGGAATCTGAATCTATTACACCTCAGAGCAAGATATTCCAAGGAACGTAAATTTGATGAACAATAATTGATATAAATTACCATAGCTGTATGCAACTAAAAACTTAAAATGCAAGAAAAATATTTAACCTAAAATAATAATTATGAATACTTTGAGGGATGGCCTGAAACAAACTGTAGATGACAAAGACTAAGATTTTCTAAAGACCCTATCCTATTATTAAGTTTACTAAGGGATATATGTATAAATATTTCTTCAAATGTACAATCACAATAGGAGTGATAAATACAAAAGAGCCACGGGCGTAGTCGGACCTATCATTACAACCACTAAACTAAACAGATCTCTGCCTTTCTGAGCTTTCAAACGATATGAAAGATGTTCTATTCATTTCATAGTTCTTTCTTAATTGGTTGTTGTTGTTCGCGATTTTAATGCACCAATACTTTGTTGTGTAAATTGTTTGTTTATTGATTTTTTTATACGAAAAATACAGCATCTTTTTTGATATTCATTTATCCATATCTGCTCATGTCTATTGTTATTGAATGTTTAAAATGTATGTAGACCGTACCACAATATATGATTCCAACATTCATGTATTGAATATATTCATGTATAAATACTATAGTTATCTTCATTTCATCATTTGTTGCTCAAATTCACTGTGCAATGCTGGTATTCAGAAAAATATAGTTTATTTCGACAATATACCTCAAATCAGATTAGGTTACTGTTTGTTTGTAGTTAAATTTTGAATATCTGATACATTTGTCTGTTGATCAGACTCTTTTTGAGACAAACATGTACTCTCTACAAAAAACATCAGTAGCATACAATAATCGAGTCTAAACACCACTTGATACAAAGTTTACAGTCAAAGCCACACCATCAGCCTAGTTCTTACATATCAATCGGCCCAGTGGTTAATACGACGAAAGGTTATATTGTTTCCAACATTATCATTACATTGTTCTGTTCGCATATTGAATCGTGTGTCTATTGTTTATGGGCCGCCTAGCGACCGCTACGTGTGTGGCTTCTTTTATTGCTTCGGTGGTTTCGACTCTGAGTTTTGATGACTCTTTCAATGGTCAAGATTGTTGTGGAAAATTGTTTTGGATTTGGAATTATTTTGTCTGATTGCAGTTGTCGTAGGTTGGTAATGTTGTCGAAATAGGTTTTATTTACGTATACGATTTTAAATATAATTTTTATTGGATAGATCCTTTTGTATGAAAATATAATACTGCTAAATATTCAAATAAAATTTACCTATAAATATATCTTAACAAATAAGCTTAAAAAATAGCTAAAATTTTGAATTAAAGTTAAAAGATTCGTTCAAATGCATTAGATACTTATGAGTGGAAAAAAGGTTCTGCCAGCATAATATTGCCTAGTCGAAGCTCTGAATTATTACCCAATGATCGAGATGACCCCCAATACATTATTACGGTCGTTATACTATTTAATCAGATTAAAACTTCTAAGATTAAAACGTTAGCTCATATCGCCGATCTAAACGGAGTGTGAAAACATAATTATAACCTCAACTATTTTCTTAATAAATTACAAAAAATATAATGTACACAGTTAAGTTGGTACCGCCCACGCGACGATTTGATCGCATTATGAATACGGCATTGTTTTAACTAGATATTTCGTATTAAGTACCACTACACTCTTATCATTAATCTTAATTGTGGAATAACAATAAAATATTAACCGATGAGTTTTTTTTTGTTGACGAAAACCTACCTTAATCGTTAAACGTTAAAGATCAATTTGGATGAGTAATCGTCGGCGTATTAGAGTATTATAAAAACTATATCGTGGGAATTCTGTAGATGGATACGGTCCATCTATCCTCGTACCGATCTAGATGGAATCTGCGTTATCTATGTGTTATTGGGCGGTCTAAACCAAATCCGGGATAGGATTATAAAGATAGTATTGTGATGTTACAGTTTTGTAATTTAATCGATAGACAACGGTATATGTTATGATTGAGCTTAATCTCTTTTACTTGGAACATTCGCGGTTTGAGAGAATACATTTAAAGAAGTCATTGGACCGAGTTAAATAATTTATCGAGTGCATGGAATCGATTTCTATTCTACGAATCGATATTACTAATTTATGTAGTTATAGGTACTAGAGCTTGGCTACATGTTCCTTTAAGTTGATTCTGTGAAAATACACTTCAAGTGTTTTGATAATATTATACATTTTGGTACACTAGATACCTACTGTACTGTACTGTACTGTACTGTACTGTACTGTACTGTACTGTACTGTACTGTACTGTACTGTACTGTACTGTACTGTACTGTACTGTAACTGTAACAACCCATCACTGCCCACTGCTGAGCTCAGGTCTCCTGTGAAGAGGGGTTAGGCATAGTCCACCACGCTTGCCTGATGCGGATTGGGGTCTTCACATATCTTCAAAGGATTTTTAGAACCCTTTTCCGATATGCAGGTTTCCTCACGATGTTTTCCTTCGCCGTTTTTAGCCAATGGTGTTGTGAAAAATTGCACATAAATCTTTTTCATATTAAGATTTAGAGGTACAAGCCGGCTGGTTTTGAACCCGCGACCTCCCGTACGGAAGGCAAGCGCTTCAACCACTCGGCCACCACGACTTGCATATTACATGTGATACCTACTGTGATAGATTAATGTTGAAAAAACATTTCAAGATGTTTACTAGTTCTGATTTCTTGTTTCGTGGTCGATGTTTTCCTCCAGTTAAGCTACTTTAAATAGAACATTTATTATTGGATTTAAAAAAAAGTAGTGTTTTAATTTTTTTGAAATGTTTATCGCAATAAGGGGCCGTTTTTGATAAATTTAGTTTACCTCAAAATTAATCTGTTGATAACTTAAAACATAATAAACGTTATACCTACTTATCATTATTTTGTCATTAGAGCAGTTAACACTAAACGTTGTCCAAACTCAGAAACGCTGTTAATTTTTTAACTTCTTTTTTCATTTGTTTTTTCGTTCGTTTCGCTAACATTTGAATAATAGATTGATTACCCGGATGTGTCGATAAATAATAAACATTAGTCCGTGTAATAAACAATACCGGTAATAATAAGAATTCTGATACGGATCTAGTATCTTCCAGAAAAACCACTAATAAATAAACTGTTTAAAATGCTTTTAAACAGTTTTGTTTTTTAACTAAAATAAAACCCGTCGCTTCAATATTATCGTTATTATACTTTACGTGTAAGTATGCTACCACTGCTACAAGTAGTCATATCATATTTTTTGCTTGTTCTTGTGATAGTAATGAGTATTAACTAAAAAAATGTTTAAAATAACATCTTAAAATATTTTTTCAACGTTAGCTATACAGTTTTATTTAATGGCAACATTTACAAAAAAATGGTGTATAAAATAAAATCTGTTAACAACAGGTAATTTCACCATCTTGTGTTTGACCTGCAATATTAACAATTACAAGTTATAATATATTCAACTAATTGAATATCGACTTTGCTCCAGTTCCTTTTGGTACTATCTCAAACGGACTATAAATCACAATTTGAACACATTGACTGTTTATCATCACACATCTGTGGTGGCCACGCTTCACACACGCCGACCGCCAAAACACTATACAGGGTGTTGGTATTATGGTGATTTTATTATAAGCTGTAATTGTCGGGATTAAGCATTATAGAGCAAGAGCCTAGGACAAAATAATATAAGAATGGTTTCGGTATCGCTTCATTGACTCTTGGGCTACTAAATTTAAAGTGGTTTGTGATGAATTCTTTCGTTTTTATAATCAATCGTCACAAATTAATCTGCTCTGCAATGTCAGGGGACACTGAGTAGTAAAAAATTAGTTCTTTTATGTCTGTACTCTGTACATAAGATATTAGAGATAGCGCCCCCTGTATAACGCGGATGAGAGGAACCGCGGCAAACAATAAAACGTATTGATTAATTTATCTATAGGCCGCTCTAACGAGATACTATTCGGGGTCACAGCCAGTGTCATTTGTAACCGCACTGAGGTAGACCCACCTCTGGGAGAAATGTATACGATATTAATAATAGATAGTTTTGAATTAGGCAACTTTTGCATAAATTATAAAATTAAAATTTATATTTGAAGACTTTAAGTGTAGTTGGCAGAATTTTTGTCGACTTTACTACTAATTTGTCAACATTTTAGTTGTATCTTTTTTTATTATTGGTTGTTAATTATACTCGTAGATAGTCCGACTTTAGTGATTTGATTTAGTTATACTATTTTTACGGTGTCTTTTATATTTAATAGTAATAACATTTGTATAGTTTTGAGTTAGTTTTTCATAGGCTGTTTGTTTTACCTAAAATAGGAAATAAGAATTTTATTTAAAACAATACCTAACAGTCGAAAAATAAAGACAAATTCTTTTATTTAATTCTTAAATATACTACCTGTATAGTAAAAGTGCGCGTGGCATCAAGTCTACCTTTACTGTTTCCTTTGGTCTGCGTAAAATATCAGCCTAAATAAATATAATAATTAATAAATTATTTTAAAAAATCACTCACCATAGAATGTCCGAGGTACTCCGCCGCGTTGTCAGATATATAAAGAAGTTTACCATTCTGTGTCATCATCATCAGGAAACCGTTGAGTGCCTGCCGAACAACAATCGTTATATTAAATGAATATAGTTTCTTTTGTCAGTATAATGAGATGACTGGTACAAAATAAATATCATTTTTAATTGCGTACAGTTTTGTTTTAGGATTCAATGTGATTCCGGGTTTGAAGGGGCTATGAGGTTGGTATTATTTTTGCGTATGGTTAATAACTTTTTAGTTTTAATAAAATTTATTAAAATAGTAATGCAAAATAATTCCTTAGGTATTCCTTAATAATCCTAATACTTCAAGAGCCTAGCTGTTGTCTTAGCTAGCTGTAGGTATTGCTAGTTTTGTCATGAGCAACACAATTGTAGGTAAACCATCAAACAGGCTACCTATTGTTGGCTGTTTATATTATATATACAGGGTGGATCTGTAACTTTGTACAATCTGACGTGGGGTGAATGACAGAAAACAAAGTTTAACCGATCCAAAAAATAAAAATGGTGCTAAGTTGTATTTCAACAGGTCATTCACTCCACGTCAGATTGTCCAAAGTTACAGATCCACCCTGTATATATCTATTCTAATTACAAGTGTGAACGAAATATCAACTATCTCTCCCACATTAGAAGTCAGACAAACAACATAATTTTGTTATTAATTTGGTGCTTAGATTTCAATTATTTTTGTTTAAAAACCTTTATTTTAGTACAACCAAAAAATAGTAGGTTTAAAATGAAACATATCTCCTAACTTATGATTAAAACTCGTTGAATTAGAGTTAATAAGTGGTTTCATTGGACCACACCTCCATAATACTTGGTTTTACGTAAGGGATGTTTGTCCCTCTCTAGCTAATGACAAACAACCGTAATTAGAGTGAGATAGTGCTATTTGAAATTAATAATGGAGATTTGTATAAATTCAGATTTGAAGCGTGGGAAAGTCAGAAATGTTTTAATTTAGATATTTTGTGAAACACTTCTTAAAATTCATCGTATAGTGTAAAGTTTTATTATTTTAATACGAATGATTTATTTTACCTTTGAAAATCCAAAATTCGATGTAGTCGTCGGTTGGTGGCTGATGTCAAAGCGTTTGAAAACTGCAACAAAATTAAAAAAACTGTTAATACAACTATAATGTTATTATGTATACCTTTTTAACCCTTAAATGGACGATTTTTGTTTCACGTTTTAAAAAATAGATTTGTGTAATAGACATGTATTACTGTCTAGGAAAAATGAGTAAAAAAACTAGACATGAATTTATTATTATTTTTTTTAAAGTACAAAATTCGTTCAGAAATAAGAACTAGTTGTCAAAAAAACAAAAAAGAAATAAAAGAAGGTTAATTTTATCGGTGATGTTTAGTATGTTGTTTAAAAACAACATCCATTGTCCATTTAAGGGTTAAGTAAACAAACTGATTTGAAGTTACTCTTAAGTATGGTCATAATTATAATCAATAACAATTTACTGATATTGAAATTATTATTTTTTTATTTTGTAAGTCACACTAACAATTTACATACAAAGTATTTATTCTCAACATTAATGAAATTATCATGCTTGTTGATGTCAAAAGGCTACCATCAGTCCGGAAAAAGGAAATAGCTACCGTCCTGAGAAGAATTGGCAAGAAACCCAGCGGACATGTCTTTTTTATATTAATTTTCTTTTCAATTCAATATCACATTTTTTTACTTATTTATTCATTATTATTTTTTTACTAACAAAAGAATATAAACAGCTATACTTATTTTTACTATTACAAAAGCAGATATTTATGCTTTCAAAAACATCAGCAGAATTACTATTCATATTTTATCGATGGATCACAATATTGTGAGTAAAAATTCGATGTCACAGTAACGGCTTGAGACCAGCGATTAATTAATAGATAACATCTCTACTTTCACGTGCTCCGGGAAGGTACCATAGACAATAACTAGAGCACTGATAATACAGATAAAGTAGCCTTTAGTTTTCGTATTGATTTGTGTTTGTCTGTTATTTTAATATTTTTGATCATTACATACTATTCAATCATATTGTAATTTAAACACGAATACGATAAAATATTGTTTATTTTTCCAAACCATAGTATTTGAACTACTATTATGAAAAATGATAAACAAAATTTACAATAAGGCTTACGACAACCATCAGAAACAAAAATATACAATTGACTTGATCATCACATTCTTTTGAAAAGTCAACTAAAATACAAGTCACAGCACACAAAAAATATCAACTTAGTACTTCTAAAACAACAAATCTTAATACCAAGTATTTCTATAATAAAACAAGATGTACCCACGAGTATACACTAGTTCTCAATAACTAGAGAGCTGATTACATAGATAAGAGTCGGAATAACTCTCGTGTCTAATGGACCCACCGCTTTGTAAGGAGATTTACACTTTCGAAACTATTTCAAAAGGAGTCAGGAGGATGGATTAGAATATTGATCAGTTGTATTTACGATAAATTTGAAATATTTCAATGATTTAGCAAGTTTTTGACGATTACAATGAAATTTGTTTACGGTCATAATTAGGGGATTGTTTTATTTCTTTGTATTCTAACTAATAGGTAACGTTTAACGAGTGTTTTTGCAGTAGGAATACAGGACAGAGAAGAGAAACTGTTCTTCAGAATTAAAATTTTAATATAAATCAACTATATTTGTTTCTTGTTACCATTCAGCTAGTTAAAAGCCATAGAAGTACCACATACCCTACACCACGAACATATTTATGATAAAGGGTTTTTTCAGTATAAATACCGGGGGATCGACAGTCAGAGAAAGTCGTGGTGGCCGAGTGGTCGAAGCGCTTCCTTTCGGCCGGCCTGTACCTCTAAATCTAAACGTGAAAAAAGATTTATGTGCAATTTTTCACAACACCACTGGCTAAAAACGGTGAAGGAAAACATCGTGAGGAAACCTGACATGACGGAAAAGATTCTAAAAATCCTTTGAAGATATGTGAAGTCCCCAATCCGCACTGGGCAAGCGTGGTGGACTGCCTAATTCCTCTTCTGAGGAGACCTGAGTCCAACAGTGGGCAGTAATGGGTTGGTACAGGTACAGGATCGACAGTAATTCAAAATCACCTAAAATTGTTTCTGGTTACGCTTCTACTAAACCGCAGCAACTGTTAGTGCGATTCAACTTCCACATACTAACATACCACCATACCCTACATGCTACCATATATTATGTTTATGAAGAACAAAACAAGATATGGAAGTTAATATTAACTTAAATCCAATAGTTTGTCTTTAGAAGCAATCTCTTAAAATCGTCTACGTTATACTAATTTCTGTGTAATAGCTGTTTCATAGTGAACATTACTCAGAGTCAAAGTAAATAGCGCTCACGGCCCGGTCCAAGTGATTCTAATGTGCTGATCATTTGTCTAAAGTCTCCTGCGATTTCTCATCTTGCGTCGGCAAACATTGATTTTGGTGAAATAGTAATCTTCAATTTTGTCTAACATTTGAAAATGTTATAATTTTGGTAGGTGAATATTTTGCCGGAATAAAGCAGTTTAGGATGCGATTTGCGATTTTTGTTTTGTTGTAAATATTTAAAATGTAGGGCGTTATTGTCGTAGTTATCAGTACTTATTGAAAGGCTTAAATATTATTACTATTCGGGTAAATGTAACGATTAGGAAAACTGTTAGGTATATATAGTACGTCTTAATGCTGACATCTGTTGCCCAAATTCACTGCCTGTATTTAAAAAAAAAATACCTTACTTCGCGTCCAATGGAAATATACATAATCTTTAATTTTTTAAAAAGTTTTTGTATCAGTATCACAGTATCATCACTCATGAAACTAAAAGTCGTTCCATAAATATTTGTTTTGTTATGTTTCTCAAAATGCGTAAATATTAATGGTCATCCACAAAAAATGTGACAGAATATCGGAATCCAAACTTCCTCTATTAGCATGCAATTAGTCTATGACTCACAAGAAAATACATTAATTTTCAATTTGTCTATGTCGTTACACGTTTACTTATGGTCTGTGATATATTATTTTGCATTTAAAAACGTTGCATTAGTGGAAAATAAATTACTATTAAACATATTAATTGGTATAGAATATAATATTGGTAGTTATTTAGATAATTGTTGAATATTTTAATGTTTAGAAGGCTATTTATCATATGGCAAGAAAACTAGTCGCGCGCTACTTGAATGAAAAGTGTGAAGCAATTTAACACCTTAATGATTTATTAAATATATAATATAATACATAATAATAAAACTACAGTGCAGTGGAACGTATGTTTCACTCCTAACGGTACGTAATTATAATAATTCCCTGCAGGGTTCCCTCCCTACAAATTCGCTTTATTTCCTTCGTTCCGATGGGTCCTTATTCGATTTGAGCTGTCAAAACACGTAACTGTAAAAGTTATCGAAAAAAAGAGAAATTTAAGTCATTAACCTTTTAGTCCTGGATTGACTACAAAAATAAAAAATATACCCAGAAATAAATCTACTTAGAAATCACTGAAGGTATATCTGCTACTTATAAAATACCAAATAATTTCAAAACAACTGGCATGACGTTATTGTTGTGCTAATAAATATGAATCAGTTTGATGTCCAGTTTGTTCGTCTGCCTACATGACAAGAAGTTAACTTCTTAATCAACTCTTCTGTAATAATCTAAGTAAAGTAAACATACTCAAACGCCAGTAATTAAGGTCTGATTTCCTTTTAAAATCCACAATTAATTGACGTTCAGTAACCGTGGTCATTGAATGCAGTCAGTTAATCAGTTCTGCTCGACCATTCATTTGATTCGGACTAACGGAGTCTTAATGGACGTTTTCTAGTTAATGTATTTGGATATTGCTGGGTCTATATTATATACCCTTTGGATTGGTAACAAAGTTGCAAACTTTGTATGGGTCAAAGCTTGCTTAGGAATACCAAAAATAATAATTGCTATAAAGACCCATAAAGCTGGTGAAGGCGACAGATTAATAATGTTGTTGATATATTTTTTAAAAATTGTACCCTTAGGAAGCTACCAAAAATCGTTCTACAGATGATAATCATCTCTAGTTTTAAATATTAGGCATCAATTTGTTCCGATGTTTATTGAAATTACGATACCACCAACTTTAAAAAAAACAAACTCAACAAGAAATAGATCTCTAAATATAAAAGAAACTTAAACCAAAGTGAGCTTCGTACGCCTTTCAGAAATACTCAGTTTATTTAACATGAGCTCTGTCTCAAGGCAGGTGGCTGGCTAAATTGAGATGTTCGTTAGTTCCTAATGATATGTATCGAGTCAATCTTGGGCCAGTTATTTCTGCCAGCGACAATTCATGTGCTAGCTTCGTACCTTTTTAATAAAGAGATAGGAGCGAGAAAAATGTGAGGACGGATATATTGAATTAAATAGACTTGGCTATTATAAAGCCGTATGTGGTCTCAATTAAAATTAAATAATACTTTTGAACTGGGCGTTCTTAATAGAGTTTATGGTTATTAAAAAAAGGAGCAGTGGATAACGTGTTCTCTCTTGAACCTGTAGTGTCAATAGTAAATACTCAAATACAGATGAGCGTTTTTTCACCTAAGCAGTATATTTTTTTCTGAGGTATCTTTGGCTGTTTATAGCAAAAGCATTGCAAAGTGTTATTGTGGTATCTTCTATTTCTTTACTAAAAGAGTTTCGTGGCAAACTGATGTTATAATAATAATATTATCACGTAATGAAGCGTCCTTAAACTTTTGCAATGCAGCTGTTACGATTGACACATTTTTTTTTATTGCCATGTAGGTAGACGAGCCAACGGCCCACCTGATAGGAAGTGATTACCGTCGCTCATGAACCTCTGCAATGTCAGGGGACACTGCGGGGTCTACCTACGACCTATCTTTAAGGACCCTCCTCAAGCCTCGTTTGAAGAAAGACAAGTCATAACGCTCAGGGATTCATCTCTTACATCCTTTTCAAAAACTAACTGTAACCACTCATCATAAAGTTCGTTATTAACTTGTAAACTAAATAAAACCAGCACCATATGGGCAATTCACAACTTAGCAAAAGAAAAGCTACCTACAGCGATTACACTAATAAGATCCTAACACTTTACTCCGTTTTCTAAGAAAATTGTATCGTACTCACATGCCCACACAATTACATACAGACTGACAGACAATGGATTTAGGATCGGCCCCGAAAAGGCTTCGCACGATCTAACAACGTTCCGGGAACGCGTGAGAAGAACCAGAACAATTTCCCTTATAGTAATTGCCTATAAAATTTGCATAAGTACTCCTTGCGAGCTCAGTGTATGCTGAAATAGAAAGAAGGATTTGAAGCTAAGGATTTGAAACTTATTTGAATGTGGTTTCAAAATAGAACTCTTAACAAACGATGTTCTTAATCAGTTGTAACGTTTACTCTTACATAGTGTTAAACTAACAAAATTGGAGCGTTCGAATTTAAAATCTTTAGGTCTGTTAACTGAATGCATAGAGTAAATCATAATCATAATACTATTATAAAGGCGAAAGTTTGTAAATATGGATGTATGGATGTTTGTTACTCTTTCACGTAAAAACTACTGAATGGATTTGAATGAAACTTTACCACAATATAGCTTATACATCAGAATAACTCATAGGCTACAATTTTTGATAATAATTTTAGCAATAAATGAACTTCAACTAGACGGGACGAACCTGAAGTCCACGCGAACGAAGTCGCGGGCAAAAGCTAGTAAACTATAATATTAAAACGACCTTATCAGAATACTATCCAACATTTTCTCTTTCGAAAGCATAAACGAAAATCATCTCACAAGCCTTATTAAAAGTTAATTATTTTAAAACACCTTTACGCAATGTGTGTTTACGTTCGATATTTTTATGAATCTGACCTTTGTACACCAAAATCTAATTAAATTCCCTCCCAAAACACATTATCACACTGTTAAATAACGTAAGACATCAAAATTACGAAACTCGCTCGTCTGTCTTGGATCATCTTCGTATCGGTATTTACTGCACTGCAATTAACTTTTCATGCTCAGGGCCGAATTAACATGCAACGGAAATATAATATGACCCCCCATGTTGAAGGCACCAAAATTAATGAATGCTTCTTCTGATTAATATAAAAGTAATGAAGATATAAAACACGACATAAAAAGCAGGATTAATAAAAATAACGATTATTAGTATCTTATTCATCTGTAAATGACTAAATTCTTACTTTTTCATCTTAATTATTCTTCTATTCTTAATTCTTTTCGAACGAAAAAATAATACGAGTAAAAATATGAATTAATTGGACATTAATAATCCAACATTAACAGTCCAATTAATTCTTTTTTTTGATGCTTACATTGTCATGCAACATTCAGATTCTGATATGCAATAACCAACCTTTAATCTCGCACATTTCGTTTAAAAAAAAACCCCAAAACAATACTAAATTCGGCCCTGCACAATCGTCAACAAAATTAGCCTGTCATGGAAACGCGTTAGCTGTGTGAAGCGGTCATTACATTAGCAGTGGCCTATCTGACGGACGGCTTGAAGGCTTGACCAGTTTAACTGAAATTATAGACTGATGCTCGATACTGATGATTGATCGAGATAAGATTCCCTGATATCGATTTCAGACTAATATCATTTTAATGTTGATAAATAAAAAAGGATTTAAAAGTAGTTAGAGTGCTTCTTTTGAGGCTTTAGTACTAGTCTGGTTTAGTGTTTGTGAATGGCATCTGCATACGTAAATTCAATTTATTAGTCGTTTTTCTATGTTGTGTTAAGATAGTTAGAAACAGAAATAAAATTATTATAACCGAAACAGATGTCTGAAAATTTGGAACACATCACGTTTTCCGCTGCCCAATTAATAGGAGCTGACATCAAGGACTGTGATATTGATTATCTCAAAAGAGTAGCCCTAAACCTACATCTAATAATGACCACTCATCTACAGGACTTTCAACTCAGCTCGATCGTCCGATCGTTGTACTGTATTCTGCTTTGTAGTGGCGGAGAGAATGAGCCCGGGCAGCGGGGTTGCCCCAAGGCCCGTCCGTGTCCCCCTCACGGGGGACACGAAGACCCCCATGGCTGGATGGCTGGTAATAATAATAATAAATAAATAACTGCTAAAATGTCATAAAACTAAAAAAAAAATATTAAAAACGGATTGTATGGTTCATTTGTAATTTAAGTAAACCTTTAAAGATTCCATTTAAAGAAAGTTTGATAAGATTGTATATGCCATCAAAAATGTGACTTATTAATTAGTAATTCTTTAATAATTAGGTACTGATGAACTTTAATCAATTTAATCAAAAAATAATTACCAGTATAAAATAATAATCCGGAAACCACATTGAAAAAAAAACATGACGTGTTCAAATGATGGTTCCCATCACACTATTAACACTAGTTTTAAATTAAAACTTACAACTCCGAACCGTTAAGATAAACATCAAGCTATAAATTTATTGAATTATCTGCATAAGAATTAAATTATTAATCAATACAACTTTATGAAGATAAGTTATTTAAAAAAACGTTTTATACATAATCGTTTTTAACCGCATCAATTTAGATTCCTTGACATTTTAAGAGCAGTATTTAAAAACATGCACTTATGTGATGTTAATAATGTTTACATATTTTTAAAATGGTCGAAGTTCATGAACTATTGTAACAAAGTAAATAAGCGAGACGACTCCAATGGCAAAATACGTTTCTCTATTTTTTTTATAAGTGTGAGTACTGTACTGTAACAACCTATTACTGCCCACTGCTGAGCTCAGGTCTCCTCCGAAGAGGGGTTAGGCATAGTCCACCACGCTTGCCTAATGCGGATTGGGGACTTCACATATCTTCAAAGGATTTTTAAAACCCTTTTCCGATATGCAGGTTTCCTCACGATGTTTTCCTTCACCGTTTTTAACCAGTGGTGTTGTGAAAAATTGCACATAAATCTTTTTCATATTAAGATTTAGAGGTACAAGCCGGCCGGTTTTGAACCCGCGACCTCCCGTACGAAAGGCAAGCGCTTCAACCACGGCCACCACGATAAGTGTGAGTACTGTCAACATAATTAACTAATGAAGACAAATTTAAAATAATTATTTATTTAGAAACACCAGTAATATTCACACTTAACATTAATTAACAAACTCATGACATAATTTAGGTAGTGTGGACGGTTAATTTAAGGTTATACACATCTTGAATAAGTGAGATTTGTAATAGATTTTCTAGAATTTTATATTTAAAATAGCCACACTATTTTAAAATCGATGATTGAATAATATATCGGAATAAACGAAACACAAACAGAGGAAACATCCGTTTATACATTATTTATAATCGATACATTCGAATCGATAGGCCTTATAAATACGGGTCATTCGATTTATAAATCAAGTTCGAAATCGATTTCAACAAGTGACTATTAATTAAGTTGTAGTTAGATTGGAAATTAGATAGAGTAAGCGTTTGGGCGGCGTCGCTGCTTTAATATATGGGATCTTAAAATTATCTTAATGTTGTCACAGAGTAGAAAACGCAGTGAGATGTCTCTTAGTTAATGGATGTTTATAGAAAACAATTATATTTCTGACATTATAAAACCAAAAATATGTACGTATGTTGGTGATTAAAGGATTTTGAACAAATTTTGTACAAATACTGATATATAGCACATATTTTTTATCAAGTTTCCTGTTAGGCATCTCAGTTACAACAACCATTTATATACCACGTGGGCTTATTCCCGAAGCGTAGCCATCACAGAAATTGTTACTGTAAAAATCACGAGCTCTAATTTATTAACTTTGTTAATTATAGGAAAATTTACCAAATATACCGTGTTTGTTGTTAATGTAAAGGTCGTAGGAAGGCTTCCTAGTGATCCCTGACATCTCAATTATCGACGAAATTAACACTTACGATCAGGCGGCCCGTTTACTCGTCTGCCTGTATGACAATAAAAAAGGATTGCGAAAGCAATACTACATTATGCTAAAACAATAGAAACTAGACCAAAAACTTTGCAATTACTTGAGCTTAATCAGAATTAATGTCGTATCTCAACATACTAAAGTTTGTGCTCAATAGTTCAATACAAAACAATTTGTAGAATGCCAACTTCGATACCAGAAGTTTATCTTGTAATGTTGTTCACTTGTTTTAATATCAGCTAAGTACAAAAATAGTCAATAAGTTTGCAAAATGTTTTCAAAATTAAACAACGTGTGGTGAAATAACTTCGTGGGTAGTCCTTAACCTAAAATATCAGATGTTTAAACAATACATGACTTATGACTTCATTAGTTTCTCGTTATTTCATTAAATAAATAAAACATATTTTACGAATATCGTGCTGACACGATATTTTATAACGTAATTTAATTAAAATTGATGACTCAATCACACGGCTCATTCCGAAAACAATTATTGTGAGAACCTTCAATAGAAAAGAATATGCATATTTCATTTTTGCAATTTTTATTTGTCAATTGTTGACAGCCAATCTTGTGATAGAGTATGATTTATGAAGAAATTAAAGTTCACCATCCAGTACAAATGAGAAGAGAGGATAGTCTGAGATCATCAATTAATCGTTTTCTGTCAATCACAGCTTAGACACAACTATTGGTATATGGTTTTATCGTTTCTTAGTATAGTATCAGGACTTTCTATTTAATATTGTTCCTTATTTAGTTGCAATAGCGTTCAATATAGTGTCGTTGGTATATTAAAAATCAGCTCACATTATCTTTGAAAGTTTTATAGTAGAAATTAGAAAATGACCAAATTTCTAAAAAATATCTGATATGCCTAAACATAACAATATTAGGTCAGAAAAAAAAATTAAATTTTGTTAAACTTCCATTTAACTTCTTAAACATAATTTAATTTATCTGCTCATATCTATAATAATAATTATTATATCAATGTGTCATAGAACACATTCACAGCACATCCGCCTCACTGGATAACAAGACTCAAAAATAATGATTACTCACATTGATTTCGAATGTTTAAAGCTATTAATATTGACAACCACATATGGATTTGAACATCTCAAGGTGATAACTAAGGCCCATAGGTTCAGGGTTCAAGATAAATACGAATTAACGCTTATAAGAATGTGTCAAGCTTCATAATGTTAAGTATGACGTGATAGAATTAGGTCACAGAATTATATAGAAAACAGAAGTAAAGATTTCGACATTCGTAGCGAGGAAAAGATAACTGACAAATTTAATCTTTCTTGAAAGAAAACGCTACATTATTTGCACAAGCTCTCTTTGGCTTCAGGATCTAAATTTTAAGAAAAATTATTTAAAAAAATGCGATCCCGTAAGTGAATAAGCATACGATCCACGACGTGATAATATTGGCTACCTTCACCATTGCTCTTGTAATATCAGGGATATCAGGGCTGCCTACATGGCAATAAAAAAAAAGAACACTAGAGCTACCACCTACAATATATAAAACTACTGACAAGTACCGTTGACACTTTGGCACTACAACTTTGGACAACAAATCACTTTTAATTTATTTCTCCATTCCTCACGTTTTTGAAACCATTCACGCTTGCTTCTGCTCTTATTTAACTCGTAATTGTGAGAAGTGAATTATTGTGGGATCGTAATAGCGGTTTGTATGATTCTTTACTTCTGTAAACACTAGTTATTCTGTGATTATGTGATGTTATATGAATTCGGAAATATCAAGTGCATTTAGCAAACAGGAAGTAGATTTATTGTAGGACCACTTATAATGCAAATTAGTGGTTAATAATTGTGATGCAATTAAATATAGTTTTTAAAATAATGTTTGGTAGGAGTCAAACATATTATTATATTATTTTATTAAGTCTACAATCAAAATAACCTAGGTAATATAATCTTGGCTGCAAGTCTTTTAATGATTATATTCAAGGATCATCTTACAATTAAAACAATTAGTATTTTAGACTCATAAATAAAAATGTAAATATAATTTATCGAGTATTAAACATGTATCCTGTATGTAGCGGAACCATTCCAAATACTGAGTCATTGGTTTAATACTGAATAACATGAATCCGGAAATATATTAAGTCTAGAATAATATGTTCAAACAGCATGTGAGGAAAAGTTTAAGAATGCACGTTAAGGTTAGTACCGACTTTACACTTTGCCTATACTTTCATGCGAAGACACTGATAACTTAGAATATGTGACGATGAAATGAAATGAAATTACAATTACAACATAACAATTTCTCCATGTTCATATTAAGGCAAATTTAACAGGAACTTATATTAACAATAGGAGAACTTGTTACTATAAGTTCCTGTTGACGATCTTGATCTGTACCTATTTATGATCGATTTATAGGCGCTAAAAATGTTCTTCTTTAAAAGATATTCAAGAAAAGTCCTGTAGGTGATTACCTGGTGGACCTTCCAATGTCCTAGCAGTGCAGAGGTTTATGAGCGACAATAACCACATATCTTCAGATGAGCCGTATTCGTTTATATATTTTGCAATAAAAATGAAGTATGTTTGGTTGTTCAAAGACTAAAAAATGAGAACAAACAAATAGAATAATATTTCCTACTTAGTAAACCGGGAAAAGGATCTTAAAACTAATTAGAAATGCCCTAGAGTGAGCTCTCTCATCTTTTAAAAATAAAACACATAATATTAATAAATATTGAAATAACAATTAATTCAATGTTACGCGTTACGCCCCGATGTGTGTGATTAGATTTCACATAAAATCCATTAACGCAACTAAATATTAACAAGCCGATTCAATTTGTTAATTACAGTATGGAATATACAATTATTAAATTAAGGTTAGACCTTCGAATTATTTCAATGCCAAATTTGTACTCTAAAATTATTTTATTTTAAGAAGTAAACTTTTGCTTGTAAAATAATGTACGGTTATGGATTTTTTTTTAGTTTACTTTAAATTTAATGTGCCATTATTTTGAAATAATATGGAAATAGTAGAATTGAAAAAGACATTTTTTCCGAACAACGGTCTAATTTTGCCGCTATTCTTATTATTACATATTTAACTTTATCATTTAATACTCACTTCAACTAAACAATACTAGGCGCTCACGATGAAAATGGTAGTAAGTTTAAAATTATTTAAAATATTTTATTATAAATTTGATGAACTGTAATGAAGACTTTTCACGATTATGCACAAGAGAGCAGCTATGTTTGTTGGATTTGTAAATTCAGCATCAGTTTTTTGTGCCCAAGCAATCGAAAAACCAATTATCTGTCATGTTAATAACTACAGTCATTTTACAACCACTTATCAATAGCTATGTTAAGTTTAAAAAAAATGAACCCGGTATCTAAACCATGAAGTCATCACAACACTACCGGTCGGCCTGACCTTTCATTTCGTAATATAAAACGTTATTTTTTTATATTAAAACAATTGAAAGTGAATCTTGGCACTGGCAACAGAGGTCACGTCTTGTGAGTTCGACCCAATGCGATTGATGTATCAATGAATAGATTTACAATAAATTTTTTGTATGTTCAATACGATTCTTCGCTATTACAAAAGATTTTAATTGCACTATTATAAGTATTTATAGTACAGAAGCCGTGTGAAAAAGCCGAATTATTTTGTTGGAATTTGTATTGGAGGCAGTGTGAGATATTTGTGTGAAATACGTAATTATTATGATTAATTTTAAATGCTAGTTTTATAAGAGTAGTTTGCTTGTAAGGACTTACTTCTACGAGATTTCTCAACTACCATTGGAATATTAAACCCAATTACTTCAAACAACTGCATTCATTAAGCTCCCTTATACAGGAAGCATACAGCAAGCATAAAAACAAAAAAAAAACATATTATTAAACAAAATTAAAAAAAAAGAAAAGAAAAACATATTAAATTAAAAAAAGACATGCCCGCTGAGTTTCTTGCGCCGGTTCTTCTCAGGACGGAGGCGTAATTTTAGCGAACTGTTGGTAGAACTTTTGATTTTATTTTTGACATTCAAAATGTTTGTGTGTCCACATCTACTTTGAAATAAATGATTTGACTTGACTTTGACTTTACAGTTCACAATGCTTGTATATTAGCAAAACTCGACAAACTAAATTTAACATTAGTAAGTTTTCAAATGCACTTCGAAGACACCTAAAATTTTTATAGTTACTAGCACTAGGTCACGCGAGGTTCTTATTAAACACCAGTAAATGAAACTGAAAATGACTGAAAAATTTGGAAAAATCAGGTCAAATTAATTATAGGTTTGTAGCTCAAACAGTTTTTAGTGTAGTATGTCGAAGTTTTCTTTCGAATTTCGAACATTTCGTCGCTGAATACAGACTCTTTACATTTTTTCCTTATATTTATTACATCCTATATAATTTACTTAAGAGTTCAGTTTTAACTGAAATGAAAAGATAAGTGGCATCATAATATGCAGATGTATCGTTTTAAAACGACTGCCCTTGCAACATTGTTATTGCATATAATTGCATCCACACGTTGTAAATTGTCTTTAATCTTTTATCTGATTTTAATTTATAATAGGTTTCAATCAAGTGTGAAGTATGAATATTCATTTTCCGTATTCTGCATATTTTCACTGAAATTCTTAACAAATTATAAATCTGTTAGTAAAATGTCACGACTCATGGCCGAAGTTTGGATTATTTTGTTTGATTTCTTTAAAATTGTTTGCGTTTTACTATCATGCCCATATTATTCACTAATTTAAATACCTATTTGAGTTTACTCATTCCACATTACCTCATACCAATGTACTACATAACTACATTGGTACTGACGGAGTACTTTTTGCTACTTACTCCTAAGAACGAAGAAGACCTAAACCTAACAGAAAGTTATGAATAAGCAAAAATATAAAACATTACACTACAACCTAATAACATTTTAATAAACAACACGGACTTATCAAATGATCAGTTATCGTTAACTTAACTTATCGACAACTTAACACATATGTATAATACTGATATACGTTAATCCAATTAGCGACCACGACGCAGTGTCACATTTACATATGATTTGAATTTTAAAACAGCTTGAAATTACTTAGTGGTTCGAAGCTCGCGACAGGTGGTAGAAGCTTTAACAAGATAAACTTTGGTACAGAGGTAATGGTTGAGAATTGTATTGTACCTTGTTTTTTTTCTAACATGATAACTTGAGTTTTCGGTAGAGGTACATGAATTTGATCAAGATTTGTAAAAATGAAGGTCTCACTGTAGAATTATTTGCAAAACTGCAATAGAATCGCAATCAAATTAATAAGAGTGTTTAAAATCTGTAGGACATTTTATTAACAATCATTTCAGAAATCGAAATAGATTCGTATCCAGTAACAGTCTTGAATGGCAATTAACCGACTGGTTTTACACTCTTTGAATTTTAGCAGTTTATATCGAAAATATGACGTAAGATTCGTTAAGAAGAATACTTTAAGAGATATTGAGAAAAACTCTAGCACTGGAAAAACTGGACAAGCTATAACATACGTCGTACGTCGCACTGCCGAGCAAAAGTTCTCTATCTATTTGCTTAATTTCACAACATTCCAAATCAAAATTAGAGGCTTGTTATACATCTACTGTAATAAAACATTACACATATAAAAACGTATCTTTAATATTTATTACATGTTAAGAAATATTTTAAATGCTCCCATTTCGGTTGCTCAACTTTAGATTCGTATCCAAACCTCCGGGGATTTAGATAAGCGCGTGTACTTATTATTGATTTGTTTCATTTCATATTATACTGGTTGACCTAAAGATTTCGTCTGCTTACATAAATCACCCTTCTTCGTACCTTTCTGTTTCACTCATTTACAAGCAAATATAAATTATAATCTCGAATATTACTGAAATGTTCTTGCCTTCTTTTTTATAGACTTCTTTTAAAAGAATATTCAAAGGATAAATTTATAAATTACTACGAAGTAGTTTAGTTTTAGTTCTATACTCAAAACAGACAGGAAATATTTTTGATATGAAAGCCTCATGAAATTTTCTTTCATCGTTTTTTTTTTTATCTCTGAAACTGTGTGCATTTTATACATTTTGAATCATCATTTACTTCTGCCAAAGATAGTCTGTGATATTAGAATAGATTTGTTTCATACATTTATATTATATTGTTGGTCAAGGTTAAGCCATGGCTGCCAACCTATGTCGCAAACGATACGCGAAAATCATATTTTTGCAATGAAACTAATTGTTGATTAGTTTAAATTCAATGCGTGAAATTTGCGAATCTATAATTACAGATGCGAGCGTAACAGTATGTCTTAATATTCATGTAATCAAGAAATTGTAAAATAGCTAGCCAATTATATTTTTAAGTTGTATTACTGTTCTATTTAATTAGTGATCTTCATGTTTTTGCGATAATAATTTTACAAAACTAGAGTAAACATTCATAAAATAGTATATAAACTAATTTACATTAAAATTCGATGTTTGTAAATACATTACGTCTAAACTACTAGATTACGTATTATATGCTAGCTGATCCTTGCAACTTCGCCTGTGTCACAAAGGGAAACAATATATCCTATAGCCTTCCTCAATAAATTAACTTTCCAAAACTGAAGGAATTTTTGAAATCGGACCTGTAGTTTCGGAGCCTATTTGAGACAAACAGACAATCCAACCTTTCCTCTTTATAATATTGGTATGGAAGACACGTATTTTTTTAAACTACAATTCATTTCTATCTTAGCTTTATCGTAACATTCGTAACGCATTGGCCAGTCAGAGGCAGTGATAATCTAGTTACTTTCATGCATTTTCAACGGGTTCTTACCACGATATTTAATTACTAAGTCACTAAGGGTTC
This sequence comes from Trilocha varians, assembly GCA_030269945.2. Classification (NCBI taxonomy): domain Eukaryota; kingdom Metazoa; phylum Arthropoda; class Insecta; order Lepidoptera; family Bombycidae; genus Trilocha; species Trilocha varians. The sequence goes on along the minus strand of AP028277.1, from coordinate 4,398,623 downwards.
ATGCTCAGAGAGTCTTGTAGATACAGTGAGTGTGGTGTGTCGAGAAGTGAGTTCGAGTTCCAGTGGTACCACCCAAAAGCAAACGAGAAAGAGGGTAGACAGATTTGTTTGCTCTTAAATTGACCCGCAGTATCCAGTCTTCTCGTGATCATGACGTTTGTAACAACGTTGAAATATCGAGACAACTCAATTAATTAAATATCATGGTATGAACCCGTTGAAAATGCATGAAAGTATTATAGAAAACCGCGAGTGTCTGAATAAGTTTATAATCTAGTTACTTCTAAAACAGTCATAATTCACAATATTCCAGCAACACACGTAGATTTATTACTAACTCACTGTTATTACATGAATTCTTGTATTATATACAATTGAATATTATTTTAATAAACTGTACGTCTGTGCCGATGGACCTTGAATGTGTAATCGATCTAAGAATTCAATAAAATTAATGTAAAATTAGTAGTTCCTCGTGTGCTATATGTGCTTATTCAAGTGAAGCCTAATAACTTATTCTAATCACTTACACTATTCTTCTTCTTTTCACGATTATTTTCAATTGAGCGATCCCGATATTCGGCACTGTTTCAAGCGCCATGATCACGGGAAGACTGAAGAACTTATTCTAAGTGAAAGTGTTCGAATTTCAAGCTTTTATGTTCCAAGATATCATGCAAAAGTAGAGTGCTATCCAAGATAGGTAAAATAAGCCCAAACAAAATTAGTTTATCTTGTTTAATAAAGAAGTTCTTATGCCACCTTCTAAGTCTATCATTGGATCAGCTCGGCTATTTTTGACATTTATCACATAATGTTAATAATAATATTATGCGTTCAAAATTTTAACTCACTCGGAAACATGACTGTTAGTAAAATTCAACGCACAAAATGAACTCCATCCGAACTTTCATAAATACATAGTTACAACCAATGCAATAAAAAAACATTTAAAAAAGAAAACGGAATTGATCCGGAAACGGAAATGATTAATTATTTATTGATGGTTATTATTATTCCTAAATCAAATGAGTATGTAATATACAAGTACAGAATATAGCTTACAACTTTTAATTTGTTATTGGATTTGTTTAACTGGGCATTTTGAGCATACTTAGCAATTATCTCTCCTTTTAAATTCTTTTAATATAAGTTCCTATTTCAGGATATAAAAATACCATCTGGCTGCACGCAATTGTTGCATAGTTATAAACCATAATGCTAATTGCATAATCTTTGAACAATTTCTGCGATAGTAGATGTCCTTAAATTTACTAAATTAAATTAATCCTGAGTTAGTTATTCCAACGATTAATGGTTTGGGTAAGGTTGCAATTATTCAGACATCGATAACTAAAATCGATTATATGCGATCGATACAATGATCGATTTGAATTTGAGCGAAGTTGGTCGGATATCTAGTTTCTTAATCTACTTAAGCAGATAGTAAGTATTATATTTATTTTTTATTTATTGTTAATATTTTAAAAATAACATAATTCTAAAATATAAATAAACAGTTAAGTGTGAAAACAAAGAAAAAACATTGTAATAACGATTAATGAAGGTAAAAACGTATTTAAAGTATATATATTAATAGTTAATCAATTAAGAAAAATATAGCAAGTATTATTTCGTTTAAATCGAATCGAGGTGGAGTTCATCCCTACTATATGGAACCACCGCGGTCATCCACGGTTCGTTTCAGGAACACTTTTTTGCCACGCACCATCCGGTTATGGAATGAGCTCCCCTCGGTATTCCCTGAGCGCTATGATTTGTCCTTCTTCAAACGAGGCTTGAGGAGGGTCCTTAAAGTTAGGTCGTAGGTAGCGACCCCTCAGTGTCCCCTGACATTGCAGAGGTTCATGAGCGACGGTAACCACTTCCTATCAGGTGGGCCGTTGGCTCGTCTGCCTACATGGTAATAAAAAAAAACCTTAGGTACCTAATCAAAAAGTGTAAAAAGATACGACTTAAATTACCAATAACGAAAAAAGAACTGTATTTACCTCAAAAAGTGTTCAAAATCAGCGCTAAAAACTTAACAAGCCACTGTTACTATACCGAATACTGAAGCTTCTACTTTCCAAAGATCTCTAATACAAACAACTAAACAACACACTGAACATACAATTACAAATGATCCGGTACTTACAAGTTAATTAAAGGAGCGCACTCCTTACGGTTCCCATGGAGGTATGCAAAAATTGTTGAGAAAATACTTGGGCCGTTTTGCGTGCCTGATAATTCGAGGCGTAATTTCAGCTTTTAAAAGTATAAGGGGAATTGTAATTTCGCCGAATAAGTAAGGTACAGTTGATGTGTTAGAGAGTTGTATATCATTACTAACTTTATATTGTTATTTAGTGCCAGAGTTCAATGGAACGAAGCATGTTAAACATCAAAAAAAGCGAAAAATACGGAAAACAAATTTAAGACATACTACGAAAGTAGATGACGTTCGAGTAGTAATAAAAAAGAACAAATGGAGGTAGACAAGTCACATGCCCTCTTAGCTCGTGGCCTGGTGGTATTAGTAGTAGTATATAATTTAGTATAGTAAGTTTTTTTTAAGCATAATATCTGAAATAAAGGCATTATTATTTATTATTTACAAGCTTTATATTAACGTGCACTGAATGTTACCATGTAAGTTCGGATGGAATTTTACAAGCTAAATATGTTAAACTTCCCGGTTTCCGACTGAGCTGACTTTTGCACGCAGACGTATATGGCGTGATAATGCAATAACATGATAAAATTGCGCTCAGCTTGCGATGGATTCGGAAGGTGGTCATGGGAACTCTTGTGTTAAGTAAGAGAGAAGACCAAAATAGACCCGTCGTCTCTCATAGTAGATAGTCTCTCTACTGCTACATATATCCCATGATAAGAACGATGAAAAATCAAATTCAAACTAAAACACGTTAAACGATACAGTTTGAACTCGCTTCAGTAAATACTAATTGAAGTCTTAAGCAATCACTTAGTTCTGTAATTCAAAGGAAAACGGTTAAATCAGAAGTTATTACAGAACTGGAAATGAAACAACGCCCAATAGCCATTGAAAGGCAAACAGTGATCATTGAGAGGCGAATTCCGAGGAAATCATATGCAAACTGCGTTTCCCACGATCCGTCCCAAGACAATTGAACGTTTATCAGCTTTGTAGAATCCTTATTCTGGTAGAAAACACGAGAAATTACAAAAGTCTTCTTATAAAAGTCGATTTATTTGGTATGTGGCAGTTTTAAATAGGTAGGATACCAAGACTGGTTAAGGAAGCTATTGAAATTTCGAGGAATAGTACTTTTAATCGGGGTGACGACTTCAAACTATCCTGTATGTGGAATCCAGTGTTAGACGAAAATAAAGCCAAAAAATCTAGTTTTGAGACGGCAGCCGATACTGTCAGTGTGGTATGTCGAAATGTGAGTTCCAGTTCCAGTGGTACCGGCAAACGAACGAGAAAGAGAGTAGACAGCTCTTAAATGACCTACCCGCAGTTCTTCAGTCTTCCCGTGATCATGGCGCTTGAAACAGTGCTGAAATATCGGGACCTCTCAATTAAAAATAATCATGGTAAGAACCCGTTTAGTAATAGTGTAAAGGATAACATTTACTGTTAAGTGGCCAGTTTTGTCCTTTTAATTCTTGATAGAACTGTGATTTTGTGACCTAGTAGAGTAAATTTGGTTTTGGTATTATTGTAATATCATCTTTCTAAACAAAAAAAAACTAACACTCTGTGAGAATTATTTATCTTTCGGCACTAGATAAAAGAAAGAAAAAGTGAACGAATAATCGTTCAAAAAGATATAAAAGTTAATTTAAGACAGTAAAGAATCAATAAACTTTTTATCTAAACTTTATATCCTTAAATATCGAACATTGAAATAGTTTAATTCTTGTTTTTAAAGTTTTCGATCTTTATGATTTAAATATCTCTATTTTTAGAATTATTTCACATAGCAACACTAAGCTAAATTTGGATTTGGTATTATTAAACATAATATTATTTTTGGGACTCTCAAAAACAAAAAAAGACGATTTGTCGATTTAAATATATATGGTTACACTAACCTATTTTATAAATAAATAAAATAAAATAAGGCACCGTTTATGCCCAAATTTACGGCCCTTCCATAAATAACTAAACTAAATTTTAATTAAAAATAAAATAGTTTACACTCCAATGTATCGATATTTATGAACATATTTTACAAGAACATCACATTTCCATATATATTGTTTGAATCAATAAAACGACCATTCAACACCATTACGTTTTATTTGAATCGTTTTAAGAATCGATGCTTAATTTAATGGAACTACCGATTAAGTCTTTATTTAAACTTTATTTATTTATGTTTGACATCGAACAACGACTTCTAATATAATATGATAATATTATTTATTGTAGAATAAAACTTATAAAATACGAGTTTCTTTATGACAAATTAATTTAAATGTGTCTGTCCTCGATGTTATACATAAAAGGCCATAACTATGACTTCTTCAGTAACACAGAAAAGACTGCTTTTTAAAGACCTTTTCAATCCAATTAACAGTTACATGCTGTTCATTGCAACAAAACTTCAAACATTAATTTATAAAGTTGCATTGTAACAAATAAATTAAAACTAATTAGAAAAGTATAGTCAAATTGATTTTAAATTTCTTTATAAACTTATTCAGACACTCGCGGTTGTCTATAATACTTTCATGCATTTTCAACGGGTTCCTACAACGATATTTAATTAATTGAGTTGTCTCGATATTTCAACGTTGTTGCAAATTAATTAAATAAATAAATAATTATTAATTAAATATCGTGGTAAAAACCCGTTGAAAATGCATGAGAGTATTAAATTTCTTTCTTCTTAGATTTTCATTGTCCACTCTATAGACGGTACACATTACAACCTCTTTGACGATAAAATAGCTGTTACTATTTTGTGTCTTTCAATTAAACCAGATAACTCACCTTGGTTGATTGATCGTTAAAGTTTAAACTACAAAATGATTAATTACAATATTTTTATTGATTCTTACGGTCCAATAAATATCGAACAAATATTGATTAAACAAGAACACTAAATAATATTTTATCGTAACACAATCAAAATTATTAGGTACACTAGTAACTTTTTAATGTCAAGAACTACTAGTTCTAGAATTTTTGGGTAGATAGGCTTATGATTGAAAAATAGTGTAAATTTATAACATCATGATGTAAACAATGAGACTTAAAAAGCTTTAAAAATATGTGAAGCTCCCAACCCGGTTTAGGCAAGTATAGTCCCTATATATAAGAGAACAGAGTCCAATATTGAACATTAAGAGATGATACAGTATACGTATAGTATAATGTTACAAAAACGAAAAGAAATAGTAAGAAGATTTTGAATTTAAATAATGTACCTGTGTAATCGCGGTAACAACATTTGCAAAAATCTTCGCATATATACGACATCTGAAATGTACTACAGTGGGCTTCGGCCTGACCGGGCATACACTACCTCGCCCGGTCGGAGTTCTCCCTTTGGCCATAAGTCTACTGTAACCTATACCTACCTGAAGTCAAAAATTATAAGCCTGATTTTAATTTTGTTCAGAATAGGGACATATTCAATATACCTACAAACTCAATATGCATGTCTGAATCAGCAGGGAATCTCGATGAAATGCTAGTACATTCTTGCAATACAGGAAAAACTTACATTGTATTGTGAAGTTTTTTCTATTTATTTTTACATGCTTTTTATCTGTCTCTAATATAAAAATGGTGGTAATGTTTAGGTATAGTATAAATGTCGGAATTTTTTATTTGCCGAAATTATTCAGAAGACAATTTAAAGGAACAAGTCCAACAGGTTGCATAGACCATTTTTCCATGACAGTCAACAGTTTTGTCCAAATTAGTTTACTTGAATTATGCTTCAAATAGGAAATTATTTACAACAAATAGGAAATTCATTAATCCAATTAAAAATTAGGAAATTTTAAAACAAGAGAAAAAAGACAATAGTTGTTTTATAAATTGTAAATGTATATTATAATGGTTATTTTTAGTACATAATATCAATGAGTAGAAAAGTAGAAGTAAAAAAATTATTGTATTTCGGTTCTCTCTTATTTGATTTCGCAATATTGATCCTTTTAATATTGATAGTCTGAGTCATCGTCTGATCCCCGAAGAGGCATGTGAACTGAGATTCTCGTGACAGGGCCGACATCGATCCCTCCAGGCACTATTAGGGCAAGAACCGGCCAGTAGCCACCCACTAATTTACTCTAATTTCCCAATCAAACCGTAAGTTTTGCACGGTAGCATCAGACCTAACTGTTTGCATCGTGAGAAAACTTTTTTGTTACATAATGACGGGCTTCTTTCAAGGCTGAGTTTTGGTCTTTGCGTGCATACGATCAATACTGACGTGAAGTTCGGCCTTGTCTTAACGCGGCAAATTGAGCTTGAAGGAGAGAATCTTAAACGTTTGTAATGTTCTTGTGTGATATGTACGGGATAAGTGAGCGGAGAAAATCGCTTTCAAGGTTTTTATTGCTTTGTTTGAATTCCGATCAGATGCATCGGGCGTTTGTAAATTTTACTTTGATGAGATTTTTCTGATGTTAAATTAATGTCAGACTATATTTGTTACATTGTGAAGATACTTCTATTAACGACAAGCAGGCATCGAAGCAAGAGTCATGCGTAACGTTTTACTATGTACCTAATGTCTGATGCTCTGTGATAATGATTAACATTTCAGAAAAGTAAATATGAAAGATACAGTATTTTTTTGCAGTAAAGTTATTTTTTACGGCTTTAATCAAGTTCTGTTAGTACTAAAATTTGACACAGGCTCAATTGTCCCTCCCTCTGTTTAAAATTGCGTAGTTCTACAACTAACTATATTTAAAAACAAATTCAAAATAATTTTAGTTAAATAAAACAACAAACTATTAAATCATTTACACCGCAAAAAGAAACATGATGAGTCAGTAGTAGATATAATCTCATATGTTCGTGTTAGCGTATGTTCTGACTCAAGGTACAGAATCACTGTACAGAAATATAACTTAATACAAATCGCAGGAAATTTGTGGAAGGGTAGTAAATCAGACGACGTAACTGTGTCACAAGGCCTCAGTTTGTTTAGAATAACTTCCTCGTTGGATTTTTTAGCACCAGCAACATTGTACCAACCCATTACTGCCCACTGTTGGGCTCAGGTCTCCTCAGTAGAGGGGTTAGACATAGTCCACCACGCTTGCCCAGTGCGGATTGGGGACTTCACATATCTTCAAAGGATTTTTAGAATCCTTTTCCGACATGCAGGTTTCCTCACGATGTTTTCCTTCACCGTTTTTAGCCAGTGGTGTTGTGAAAAATTGCATATAAATCTTATTCACATTAGGGAAGCGCTTCGACCACTCGGCCACCACGACTTCACCAGCAACACATCGTAATTAATTTTGGCTACTACCATACACCACTTTTCTTTTTTTTTTTCAGACGAGCTAACAGGCCAGCTAAACGTCAGCGGTTACAATATCAGGGAGCGCTGCGGGGCCGCTACCTACGGCCTACTTTTAAGGACTTTTTTCAAGCCTCGTAGATAAGTTTTACATCTGTAAAGCAAATTTGATTGTGGTCAAGGAGTGGCTGACAAGGCATCTTGCACGGTATTAGATATTAATTTATAGGCTGTTTATTGCCTCTCAGCGCGTCAGTACGCCTGTTCGGTGGTCTCATGCTGTGAATCCGCTCAGAAATTAGCTACGAATCAAGCTACTATTTATAACTTTAAGTTTATGGCAAGTTGAACGTGTATTGGTATAAATATGTATTTTCATATTTTAAATAAAAAAATTAAAACCTAAACTACACTTTTCATACAATACAGTGAGTTAAGTTTTAATATGAAAATCCTGATTTAAATAAGTATTTTGAATAGTAATCTCTATATCTTAATATTGATTAATAGCGCTGAGCCAATTGATGAATTTCGAAGTAAAAATATAAGGTTTAAAAATTTTTACACTCTGGAAGGTGATAGGCAACACCCCTTTCTACGCTCTTGCATTGCATAAGCTCGTTTCTCTGTTATTTAATAAAATAAACATAACATAAACTACTCTGTATTATTGTAGTATTTATGTAATTATGCATAGATTTATTGTGTAGTATAGTATTTTATGTATGGAAATTTTATTTATAATATTATATATATTTTTATAATAAATCTAATTGAGCACCTACCATAGTTTTCTGTACACCACCTTTGGTTGACTGGTAGAGAATGCCTTAGGCATTAAGTCCGCCATTGTACCATTTATGTGCATAAAGTTTAATAAATAAATAAACAATAACATTAATTCTATTTACTACTCATTTACCTTAACAAAAAACATCTTTAAAATTAAACATACCTTGCTGGAAATAATTGGATTTCCTGACGTAGACACAAACAAGTGCCATCAGTTGAAGCTGTGATAGTCTCTGTCTGGTGGAAGGAGGGAGAGGAAGCAAGTCTCGAAGGTTCGCTATCTCTGCATTGATCAGATCCCGACGGAGTTTGCTGGCTCCTTTTGTGGATTTTCCCTGGTCGAACCTGGTCAAATAGGAATAAAAGACATTTAAAACATGTTTTTTTTTTAAATAGCATGCTATATAAACTGCTTGATGCTAAGCGGTTACCGTCGCTCATGAACCTCTGCAATGAGGGGCCGTTATCAATCACCTACCCATAAAGGACTTTTCTTAAACCCCATTTGAAGAAGGACATGTCATAGCACTTTCTCAATAGCTTTTATTTTACTTGCACTGGATGTAACAATGTTCATAAATAGATTTGGAATCTTGCATGTTGAATTTGGTTTACTTGGTTGAGCTAAAATATTGCATAGAGATGTATTTTGCCTGACAATGCAAAATGCGTTTATTCGATAGTTATACATCTACATACGAAAAGCGTGGGGGCGGTGCGACGGGAAAGAGTGCCGTGGGCGTAACGCGTCGCGCCGTCCCTCATAACACCGTGCTGGGTTCTGGCTTCAGCCGAGGTTCGGACGCTGAGTTTGAGCGGTTGGAGGTTTTAGTGCGGTTCAACTCCTACATACGGTGATTTCCTCCGACTAAAAAAAAAACATACGAAAAGCGTACATCAAAAAATGAGATAATCGGTAGCTTTAATCTCGATGTTGAATTTAAAAGTTACGTGGCTAAATTCTTATCGAAAAAAACCGCACCACCTCCCACTACATTTGTGGAAGAAAAAAAGTAAAATATTTAGTAAAATAGTTAATCATAATCAGTTAAACACTCAGAGTAAAAAGTTATTACTTTCAAAAACTTATTATTTTAAAGCTTTTATTTCAAATTCAACAAATCAATAAAAAATATCGATCTATTTAGTTAAATGGTCTAAATATTTTATTGCCTTATCTATTAGGATATGACCGTGGAACGAATGTTGATGTGATCGTAAACATAAACTATTACATTGACGGCCATTTTCATTATTGAACATGCAAATATAAAATCTTTTTTATTTTAATTGCATAATATTGAGTATTGTATTTCTTGATTAAGGATATTTTTGATCTTTGTTTTAATGGTTTTGGAATGTTTTAAAATATTTATATTTTTGTAAATTCTGTTTTAAGCTTTTTGCTCTGTAAAATAATATTTCTTTGACATGTAGGCAGCAGAGCTACGGGACTACCTGGTAGTGGTTATAGTCGCTCATGGACCTACTTTTCTGTTCTTAATAAGATAGTCGCAAAACCATATCAAAACTACTACACACTGTGTATTGAAATACCATTTATTGTCTATTTATTTATTGTCGATCAGGTGGTCCGTTGGCTCGTCTGCCTACATGGCAATAAAAAAAAAAATTGTTGCATTGACCAATAAATGAATCAACGACCCACATGATGAAGAGCGGTTAACGTTGCCCATGGATCTCCACAACGGCGTGACATAGCGAAGCCGTTACCTACTTCAACATATTACAATACCAACAACATAAAGGATGAAAAGTTTTTTTTTACATAACACAATTAAAAACATATTAGGTGCAAAACAAAACATCTAGTTCATTTCAATAAATTGATATATTATTTTAAATATACAGATCATACAAATATGCGGATTATTTCCTAAAATTACGAACCTTGAATTTAAAACGAGTAACGATGTGAAAGGTCAAATTTATAGCAATTTGCTCTAAGGTTATTTATTTTTGTATGTAATTTTATCTAAATAAAAGCTTTTACGTGCAATTACTGGCCAATTAAAATATGCTTGTTTGAATTGTGAACGGTCGTTTCGATTATTTGATTTTTTAACGATTTTAATGTCTTTATTTTAATTTGGAGGAAGGACAGCTAGAAAACTGTGTATGTCTTGATTTTTATTAGTTTTAAGGAAGCGTGTAGGTACTACTTGGTGGTTGTTGTTTATGGACAGATACAGAGTAACCATTAGACTAAGAGATAAAAACAATGCCTACTCTCTAAAGTTTGAGAAGGACATTGGCAAATTATTTTAGGTTTTGTTACTAGTTGTCTTTGCTTTATTCTACTACTGAATTTATATCTTTGCTGTATCTGCTACTTAAACTATCATTTTCTGTACTATAGATGTAACAACTTATTACTGGCTCAGGTTTCCTCCGAAGAGGGGTTAGGCATAGTCCACCACGCTTACCCGATTCCGATGGGGGACTTCACATATCTTCGAAGGATTAACTATTATTTAAATTTATTTATTTATTACTATTAGCACCATTCATACTTTAATTAACCATACCATAATTTTTCAAAATTAAAGAAATGGTAATAACTGTTTTCTGGCACATTGTCGAGTTTATCAACAGCTTTCTACAGAAAATTAGCTCAAGTCACGTTTCTCAAAATATGTTCAATTACAACAAAGGGTTCCTTATTACCATCTCGCAGCTTTCGTTAATTACATTTATTGCAGTTGTAAATATGTTAAATTACAACAAAAGATCCCCTCATTACCATTCGCAGCTTTCTTTAATCACATTTATTGTAAAATGCGAAGTGTTTTGTTAAAAAAACGTCGGTATTTTGGTTCAAAATCTTCGATAAAAATCTCTTAATATATTGATGCACGCGATGTTTAACGCTACGAGTCTCATCACTGAAGTTGTATTTCAATTGGACCTTTGTATTGTACGCACAATATTAAGCAGGAAAAAAGTTTATTAAAATCAGTAATTCAATCTGAAAGTTTTCAGTGGTCTTCAATGTTTTTTGGATGTAAACTAAACTCGTAATTTTGGGTAAGATCAAAGATTTTTCCAAACATGTGTTTGCATTGCAAAATAATAAAAAAAAATTTAGAATATCCACTATGAATGAGTAAAAAACTAAGAGAATAGCCACTTTTTTAAATTTTATTGATTTGAAAGACGACAATTCAAAACATTTTGTAAACTGCCTGGTTTAGGCAGGTTCAACAACACCATCCTTATTAGGAACAGCTGTCAGTCTTTCGTTCGTCGCAAAACGTTGAAATCTAAACAAGATCTGGTCTGATTTAGATACAAGTGGAACACAACAACACTTAACATCGTGGGAAAGAATACCCTGTCGGTGAACTTTCAAAGTAACCTATTTTACAAAAGGGCATATGTGGTTTACGTGTTTAAATTCTTTTGATCAAGGTGAGAACAAAGATTTGCAATGTAGGACATCATGATGTGAGTTCGACAATATGTTATTGCTTGTCACTCTTGTGAGATACTGTTGAGACATAATGAATGTTTTAGAACACAATTTGACTTAAACATTCAACATAAACATAAAACACAATAAAAAGTGTTTATTAGGTGTAGTGACTAATGACGAAAAGGTAATACTACCTCGGAAGCCATCAGAAAAGGAGAGAAGAAAACGAAGAACTTATTTACCATTTTTATTTTGTTATAAAACAGTTGTGACAGTAAACAATTGAGTTTTAAAAGCGTATTTAATTGGAAATCAAACGCATTTTCCCACGGCGCGCGTAAAAAGCAAAGGTATCGAACAATTTAGCTAATTTTACAATATTAGTTAGGGTGTGGCGTGTAAAAACAACGCTTACTTTGGTTCCATGTTCAATTGAAAGAAAATTATTGTACCAGATCAAGGTTCACTTGACTATTTAGGTACTTATTAGAGCATTAACAAGGTTTTTAAAAAAAAAAACTGCGACGGCTTTGATCTTGTTAAAATAATAATCAAAAACAATCAACAAAATTGGTTCTGTTTTTGCTTACCTACCTACATGAGATTATGAACCAGCTTTTTAGTCACTCAAATTGACTGACAATAGAATTGTAGTTAAGAATGATTCATGACCCTTTCGGTTGGGCACTCTACCTTTTGCAATATTGACTGCTTCATACAGAATTAGTCTTTTTTTTTGTTTGAGGAAGCGCTGTTGGCCCTTAGGCCTTTACAGCTTCACCATGATGGGGTGCGAGCTCACGAGGGGCTCGGCTGAGTATAGGGTAGGATGGGAATACTAACAGTTGCCCAAAATCAACTTATTAGCGCATCATGAATTTACTACTGGTTTGGAACGCGACCCAACTGAGAAGAACAGAATTAGTATTTATCTAGATCATGTAGATACATGACTCAGGGTAGCGTGAATCGTCCGTTACGGAAGAGACAGGCGAAATTGTAACAATATTTCTATGAATATAAATAAATTTTCAAAACGTGTTCGCCCAAGACCTGGGTTATATTAGGGATGGTGTGGTACATTAGACAGAAACCGCAGCCGTATTACAGTGGTTCCGTACATAGCCTCATCGTACTGTTACAACGCTATATAAATTCGTACTTCGAGATATTTCTATTAGCTCTGTTCGTATATGTTTTCCTGGTACTTTGAAGATCTCTTTCCGTTATTCTTATCTATAGATGATCAATGAGTCATCCTGATTTGAAAAAGGATTCCTAGCATTCAGGTATTTATTTGCAAATTTTTAATCATTGAAACGATACAAGACAACTTGCCAAATAATGTATGAAAATAAATCTATTAATTAAGCAAGAGGTAAGCGATAGGCAGTAGTTTCACTATCACTGTAATTTTCTTAAGCATATATTATTTTACCCGTGATACAGTTTTTACTAGTAGGGGCTCAGACGTTCCTTCCCACTACAAGCTTACCATGTAACGCCGGTTTCATTTGGTTCACCTTTGTTAGTCTATGTGGGAAATTTATATGTAACACTTATTACTGATCAATAAATACTTTTTCATTTAAAAAAAAAAAAAATACTTTCATTTTTTTGTAACTTAATAGGTAAAAGAAGCAAACGAGAAGTCCTAATAGTTCAGTGGATACCGACCTCTGAAATGACAAGGTAAAGTTGAATAGTCACAGCTATCACATACCCTATAGATCTTCTTAAACTAAACCTTAAAATAATTTATGAACTTTCCCATACACATATGTAATAGGAAGACAAATCATCTCATATTATCGAGTTTTAATACAAGTTGATTACGAGAGCTGTTAGAGCGAAAGGTACAATTGAGTGGCGCAGGAGGGTCCGTTAAACATGACCTAAGGGCTAACTGGCCAATTTGACATCATATCGCTGTACATGTCTTCAAGCTGAAGGAAATGTATGTTTTAATATTTTGTATGTAAGAAAAGTTCGTTTTTTTGTTTAATGTTTGCATGACAGATAAATTAGCCTATGGTTCACCTGGTGGTAAGTAGTTACCGTAGCTTATGAGTCCACAGTGTAAGGGCAGTGGAGGTTCCCATCACCATTACTATAATAATAAGAAAAAAAATTCAACATTAACATGCAATTGATATTCACAAACAATTAATTTGGTAAATATATGGACCCCCTTTGAGTAAAAGCCTCCTCCAAGGCATTCCATTGGCTTCTATCTGCGGCCCTTGTGGTCCATCTATGACCTGCAGTTGCGACTATCTCGTCTGCCCATCTGCCCACCATTAGAGGGACATATAGCACACTGGAAACACCAAGTTTTACACTAGGTGTTGGTTTGATCTGTGTTTCTATTACTGCATTCGCGTGTAACGGTCATTGATTAAAAGAAATAAAAAAAAAACATTTCCGAAAATTCTTGTTTAGAATATCCTTAATTTGTTGCCAATAATTATTATTAATTATTACATTTCGACAACAAGGATATTCCGTAGAATAGAAACACATCCTCATCAACAATACTTCCTTTCTTTCCTGTACAGTCATTAAATACAATTAAAGAATATACTATATTCCTACCGATAATATTTCTACGTGGCGCCATATAATTACTGGACGAGGATAGCATATTAAGTTAAAATCCATTGTTTTGATGCACTGAGTAAATCACGACGAATGGCGCGTGCTGGCTATGACTATTCAATAATATTGTTTTCTTTATAATTTATAGAATGAGGAAGTTGTGGTCTAAGAAATGTGAGGAAAGCGGTTTTATTAATTGGAAAACATTACAGAAATTACCATTAATTGTTAAAGAAGATTTAGACAAACTAAGATTATTTTAAGTTAACAGGTATTTCAAGGAATCAGAGCTTAGACACAATTGAACTAGTTAAAAATGTTCTCAGCTTATTACTGTCCTCTTAATCGAAAATGTTTTGATAGACAACTTCGTTACTATCCCTAAGTGCACACGTGCCTACTACAAGATTGGCAGAAAGCTATAATAATATGTAGAAAAAAAACATTATTTTTAGACGTTTATCTCACTGTAATATAAAGAAGTATTACATTTAGAATATACTTTTTAGTAAGTGATTCTTCTGGTCTGTACATATAATGAGTAATGCTGTATTAATCTCGATAAATTTTAGTACTTGAAATGCCTAAATCATATTTCACTCAGCTGGCACATGACGAGTCCAATTTACAATCACTCGGACATACTCAAATCTATCTGGTTTTTTTTTGCACTCCCATTTGGCTTCTCATTTGACAGGTGCACTGTCACATTAATGACACATATAAAACAGCGAAGTTTGATCGGTGACCCGGATTTTTAGATTCCTTTCGAAGTCAAATCGTAGTTGTCAAATTCGATCATTTGTCATTCAAATGTTAATAGCCAGTGTTTCGTGGAACAATAATTGACCACATTTTGAAATTGCTGACCAATTTCTGATTAAGCGGTATGTTTTGACATGTTGGGTATGTAAAAAATATTTAATGTTGCGTTTACATATTGGCTGGCCAACGTCCAACACACGTAAAAAACAAATGACGGTGACGGCTGACCAACATGTAAACGGGGATTTTGCATGCATTGAAACTATGTGAAACACCTTTTGACAGTTGGTCTACCAGTTGTCATTTGAATGCATTGGAAGTTGGTGAGCCAATGTGTAAACGCAACATGGGAAACTAACGGTCATAGTTCATTTGTTTTTTTGACATTGAGTAACTTCAGAGAATTGGAGCACAGTCAGAAACGAGATTGTTGCCTACAAAATATCTTCTACTAAGTTTTTTTTGCCACATGTTAAAGAGTTAAAATTGTAACATTTCCTATGAGTAATATGCCCGTGCTTATCATAAAAACTAAATGACGTAGAAGGTTTACTAGAAAAGGTTTAGGATGATGGCTAAATGTCAGTAAACGGCTGGTGGTTCATGAGCGACGGTGACTATGTACCATCAGGAGAGTCTGCACTGGCTTTTATTATTTACTAGCTGCTGCCCGCGACGTCGTCTGCGTGAACCCTATGACCCGTTTATTTTCAATTCTTCTCGGCAACTATTCGATTTTTTCTCGCCGTAAAAACCATCCTTGAACTTCAAGGACCACTAACAAAAAAGAATTAGCCAAATTGGTCCAGGCGTTGTTGAGTTATGCGCTTACCAACACATTTTGCGATTCATTTTTATATTATAGATAGTGAGAGAGTATACAAGCAATAAAAAAGGCACAGCGTAAGAAAGCCTCTTAGTTAAAGAAAATCGTCATATCTATCTATGCCAATAAATTTCTGCATATTTTCACATACCTAATCATTTTAGCGAATTGTGGAATACTTTGATTTTTACATAACCATGATGATCATATAGTGTTAAAATATCAATGAGTGGAAAATACTACGAATCTATGTACTCATTGATAAGTAATAAAACTCAACAGTCACGCCAATCACCAACCAAACTTTACTAGCATTAGTCTTCACTTAGCATGTCTCGTCAGACAGTGTTACCAAGAAATCAAAAACTGTCGTGAGTTCATTATTATCTATGGTCACGTGGCGAAGTATGGTCCCTAAATCGTGACGTAGCAGGACCGTTAGAATACCTTGAATCAATTTACACAAAAAACGTGTGGTGAAATCGTGTTTCCAGGACGATTTGAGCTGAATTTGAATTTGTAACTGTAGTTTTGGTGTTTTACCGAAATTACAGTGCAATGACATTTTGATTTAGATCCATCTTTTTAAGCTTTTCCCTGCTTGTTGATGCAGAATCATACTGAACGTTGAGCTTATGAGATTCATTATATCATCATATGTATCATAATTAGGTACATTTATAACTACTGAAATTCGACATTCTAATTCTTAAAAAAAAATTACCTTCTTTAGAAACATTTAGAAAACAATATCTAATCATTAGGAATCGTATCAAATTCTTCTTAGTGAATTTTTGTGGAATGTCTTAGATCATAATTTAACAAATTAAGAAACAGATCGAGACGTAAATAATAAAAACACATTTGCAAAATACAAATTAAAAAAATAATAAAACAAAATTTAAATGTCTCAATTCAAATAACGTTTTGAGGTTGAATTATCACTCAATGTAACAAAAAAGTCAGAAGCAAATAGCAAAGGTGTCTTCCTATTATACAGCCAATTAAAATGTAATGTCAACCAGACCTTTACAGTCAGAAATCATAATAGTTGACAGATTAGTCTCCCAGCCATGAAACGAATTACGGATATAAAATGAGCTAAGCTAAAGGTTACGTAACAGATTTCATTGTGCACAAGACAACGTTTAATGAGACTATCAAACAACTCTAAGTTTTAAGATGTGTTTTAAGATCAGTAATGCACATGACTAAACCAGACTTTTGATTTATTGTAAGTTATATAAAAGCGAGTGCAGTTTTGACGGCGTAATCAGGTTATGTTTTAGTGAAAGTATTGCATGATAAATTTGTATAATAAACTAATCCCTTTCATTGTTTCTCAATGTCGAGACTGTGTTGTAGATAAATCAAATCATTTTGAAGCTGTTAATTGAATTTTAGTTGGACTATTATTAATGCTTTACGAAATTCAAGACATACAATGTTAATTTTATTTAAATAAACGAGATTATAATTCAACGGTGTAGGGTTTAAAACTAAAAATATACAGGTACTTATTGGAACGAAGTTCCTTATCGCGCGTTATCGAAAGGGGGCTAGACGGAAAAAAATCTTACGAAAAGTTGTCACGACACTTTTTTAGTTGTCACGACACTTTTTTTGTTTTTGATGATTATCGCTAGAGGGCGCTGTGATCAAAATCTTTTAAAACACGTTCCTTTTAAATTATACGATATCTTTTAATCGAAAGGAACTTCGTTCTATTCGGGTGAACCATGACACCTCTCAAGTTTTCCTTTTGAGTTTGAAGCATTTATTTAACAGCTTCATTAACTTTTAAATCTGTATTCTGTAATGAAAATCCTAGTCAAATTCCTAAATATTTTACACTAAAGGCCATCATAACATTTCTAATTGTAAGTAAAAATTTTATACGTTTTTAATTCGAGTTTCAAATTCAGAAAACGTTACAATATTTTAGAACACTATTTACGTACAAGTAATTTTTAATAGTTATTCGTTTGTTGCGTTTCTATGTATTAATTACTTCCCAATGTTATATCGGTGATTGCTTCCTCATCATCTTACATGTGAAGGTCGGCGCACAATGAATGTTTATAGTTTACTGTACGTGTACTATTTTGTTGTTTTTTATGTAATTGAAGTTAGTCACGTGACTGTGAGGCTCCCTAATGGTTGGTACTTGAGACGGAATTGCTCTACTGATTTTTAAGCCTGCTGTATAGGATACATAGATGTATTGTATTAGGTGATTTTGTTTGTGAATAAACTATATATGTTTCCCTTGCACATTAAAATGACTCGTAAGGGAGTTTTTCAGAAAATCTTCTTCGGAAAGTCCGACAAAATTTACGCGTTTTTATCGGCACTGATATTGTAATTTGTAATCCAGTAATTTTAGTCTATTTCGAGTGATAGGTAGGTTCAATAATACCCATGTCTAGGTACTACAGCCTAGATAATCCACTAGTACCCTATCTTGTCCTTCTTCAAACGAGGCTTGAGGAGGGTCCTTAAAGTTAGGTCATAGGTAGCGACCACTCAGGATCCCCTGACATTGCAGAGGTTCATGAGCGACGGTAACCACTTACGAACAGGTGGCCCGTTGGCTCGTCTGCCTACATGGCAATTAAAAAAAAAACAAAATCACTGTTTGACGCCGTCTGGGCATACGATTTTCTCAGCATTGACCATCACATATTTACATTTACTTTTATACTACGCAATACGCACTTAATCGTAACTAAACAACTAAAACAAAAGCCCAAGAACACCATTCACTCACCACGAATAAATTAAATCGGAACAATAAATAAACAATAAACAAAAGATTTATTCAAATCACTGATAAATGAGCGTGAAAAACAATTATAATCCAATTGATATCAGATACAGTGCGTTATACTCGGTACGTTCATTAGCTGACAGTTAATTTTAATCTTCGATTAAGGACCGGGTATCTGTCAAGCCTTAATGAGAATAATGGGCCACAATTGTTTACGACCCCTGAGTTTTTAAATAGCGAATGTTTTTGTTTTGTTTGCCGATTTTTTTTTTGTTTCATTGTACTTATTTAATATTTTTAACTGTTAGTAAGAATATATTTTGTCTAACAATTGTATTTGTTTATTTAACATTTTTTCATTAAATTACCGTATAAGATGAAGCTCAAATTGATTCATATCTGAGTCATGATCGGAAGTAAGTTCAAATATTTTTTAGGGAAATAAAAAACTGAAATGATGACTAATAATAACATACGAGAAATTAAATACTCGATTGAATTTAAAACGATTCTTCTAATAACTATCAACAGTTACTATTACTAGTATCACCTTTTTAATAGGAAAGAGGTTTAAAAGTCTTGTATAGGTAGTTGATAGATAACGACCCCTCATTGCCCTGACATTGCAGAGATTCATGAGTTGTAAGAATTTTTTTTTCTGCAAAGCAAGTTCTGTTACTATCTCATCCTCTTCCTATCAAAAATCACCTGTCACACTGTTACAAAATGAGAATAGCTCTTTGACCTCTACAAACCCCGTGTCACACATACAAACTAACATTTGACTAATTACCGGTATATCTAATACGAGCTGTATCAATTACGAAACGTATTTCGCAAACTGTTAAACTTTAAACGATCTGAGTGCGCCATCTGTAGTTTAGATTTAGTTGTAGGAAAGTATAGAAGAGAATATTGTTTTGAGAAGCATCTATACTTTATTGAAACAACCCATTACTGCCCACTGCTGGGTCTAGGTTTTTCTCAGTAGAGGGATTAGGCATTGAAAAGCATCGAAAAGTTGAATATGTGTGCATGAGGTTTGGGGGAGATCCATGTCCAGCGGTGGAGCCTATACGCTGATGACGATAAATAAAAATGGGTTTAACATTTCACATTAGTCAGATCACACTGAAGTATACAAAATAAAAGTGAGATTTAAGTAAACAGTTTTAAATTTATTATTTTAACTTAAACTATCCACTGTATTGCATGATTCAATTTAAAATGTACCACTCATTTTTAAGTTAAAAAACAATTTTAATTTTCCATAATTTATTACCATGCGTAACTTTGTATGATGCTATCTGCTATTACTTTCTATTACACTGAAAAATAAACTTTACAGTCACTTCCCCCAAAAATATTACCAACACTAAACCACTTTCTTTACCAACGGTACGCACGAAGCCTTGTCTATGAATAGTGCAACAGCATTTCAAAGTGACTGACAATGCATTAAGTGTTGGTTTTCGAGTTTTTTCTCCAGTCCAGATCATATGTGGAACGCTCGTAGGTAAAGGTCGCGAGATTGTAATCGAGATATACCTGTTCAAATTGTTGTTTGATTATGTTACGCATTTGTACTAACGATTAAATGTGGTTTAATGTTGCGGATAAATGGCAAAGGTTTAGAAGCGAAGCGGTTTTAGATTGTAATAAAATGCCATACGCATAGGTTTTATTTTAGTATCTATAATTTGGCCATCAATCAATGATATTTAAAATTAAAATAACATTATAATCAAAACGTTGAATCAATCAGCAAAGTCACTGGAAAAATTTAAAACGAAGTAATTTACTGCTGTCTGTCTCTATGTATAAGAACTTTGAATTTTGTTTTAATACATTTTGTGATCAAAGATGAATTACCTACACCTCAGTACACTTTCGATCCCAAAAATGAAAAACAAAACCTGCTTCCCTTTGTAACGCCAATAGAGATACATATCATGCCTCTTAGTATCAATAAAATTATCATTCATTAAAACAGAATCATAGTATAAATGTATACTTTAACAAATCTAACAGACTTGTCATTTATAATGTATTGTTTCTCTCATTAACATTTTCATTAAATTATATTAAGAACTGTTTAATGTTATCAGATATTAGTAATTTATTGACTCTCGTTGCCGTGAGAACTATTTCGCGCTGCAAAATCTATATATTTAATACTCTGTCCTTTTCAAACTTATATAAAATGCTGTAGGAGTAAAAGGGACGATAGGAGTAGCATCTTAGAAGTACTAAATTTATTTGATGTACATTTCATTGCCTGTCCTTTTGCAACTAAGCTAAAATATTGCAAGAGTAAAAGGGATGACAGATAAATGTCTTGCACTTTTACTATCACATTTAATGGATGGGAACAGCTTATAATTTATAACTCATTATTTATCTAACATCACGATATTGATTCAGATCGTTTCGTCTGGATTGTCTGCAAATGTATCAATGTGATAAATTGAAAGGTGAAAATATTGTACCTATATTTGTCACTGATAATTTATTTTATTTTGTTCAAGTTACATAAGAGAGCCAAGTTTTTAAATTGGCTGTAATTATAGACTCCTGTGTAGAGAAATGTCTAACCATTTTTATAGTCTTTATTTGACTTGTCTTTCTTCAAACGATTTTTTAGAAGAGTTAAAGTTAGTTTGTAACAGTATTACTATGTATTGGCAATACGTCAATCCATAGTTTTTGATGCATGAAAAATAAAGTAACGTAAGGCCCACTGATGGCAAGTGTTGGCCGGGTATTTGCTCACCTCTCACTCCCACCACTGTAAATCCTGTGTAGCTAGAATCCACAGCGGCGACCATCGTAATGACTCTGAGCAGTGAGGCCCAGGAACACGAGGGAAAGTTAATTTGTCTTGGACCCCACAACGAATTTTATTATCCAAAGAGAAGGAGAGGAAAACATGAGTTTCGACTTCCCTTCTCGAAAAGCAGGAGACAATAAAATAAAATTGAAAATAAGTGTTAGCCGGTTACTTGCCTTAAAAAATGCCAGTAGTAACATTTTTTTGACGTGTCTTCGTATGAACAAATTGTATAAATTTCCCTAATTTAGTCCAACTCGTATCAATTATCTCATCAATTATTTCAACCACACATTGATTGATTCTTTCTATCATTTATTTTAAATCGTGCCTGAATAATATCACGCGTGCTTACAGATTGGTATTAATTTAATAGGTACACGTGTTCTTTTATTTAAGTTTATTAACAGTGATGTGAAGATGATATGTGTCCGCGAATGCTTAATGTGGGATCGTTAGTAATGCGTGATTTGAAGCACTTAAGATATGCCTATGTGTTGTAAAAGTATTATGTGTTTTTGTTACTAAAAAATTGCATAAAATTTTGACATTGGAAAACTAAAATAAAAATATTTATAACCTAATTTTATTGGCCATGTAAAAGTTAGATTGGACCATTGCATTGTAAGTGTATCATCACAAACTTTTGACAATGTTACCATACTCTTTTGAATTGAATAGTTTAGTACTTTTAGTTATAATTTCTTTTGAGAATTGAAAATAATCAAGTAAGATGAGAACGATATTCATAACAGTCTATGCAAGTTAAAACACACTATATTAAACAAAATCGATTTCAATTTTATTATACACATTATAGTATCGGTGAGAAACTGACAGACTGTTAAGCGCGTTAAAACAACCCAATAAAAACAAAACAAAACAAAACAAAAGAGAGCGTTAAAACAAAAACCGTTTTCCGCAAAGCGAGTCGGCATCACAAACGGTTCTACATCAATTAAATGCGAGAAACGTCTTGACTGGACTTTTGATTGATCAATCAATAAGTACATAAATCCATTAAGGCGATACGCGTCTGTTAATTGTGCTTTCCGTATCAAGGAGCTTGTTCTTTGTTTTTTGATTTGAATGAGAAATTGTTGCAGTTTCCACGACTTTCTAATTTATGGGTAATCGTGTTATAAATTATGGTCTGAAAAATTCAGTAGTTAAAACACATATTTACAAATAAGTTTTTAATAACTTTGGCATTTATAATTTTCCAAATATACATTGTAGTGTATTAAACTGACTAAGGATTGATTGAATCTACAATTATTGTGATTTTCTTCGTGCAAAATAATGTATTTTTTGGAATGTGTGCAACCTAAACCAAAATCATAAAACAAAAATAGCTTTGTTTACTCAAGACTTATTTCTCATATTTTAAAAAATAGTTAGACAACATAAAATCATTAAATGACTTTCAAAATAACGCAAAAAATCTTTACTAATTAACATCACATACACAATATTTAATTAACATTGATGCACCGTTTCATTATTCGATGTAATTAGTTTAGTTCAATCACAATGGCTTAATTAGAGCGAGGTTCATTATCATACGGTTGTGTCAAAACACTTGGAGTTGTGTATCCGACTGTCAACTAAATGTCAAAGATGTTTTGAGGTGTGTTCGATACTTTAGTATAGACAGATACAAGTGACACGAAAAGTCATAAGATGTTTATTTTTTGTATTGTCTACATAAATTTTGGATTAGAAAACATATTGATTTCAAATCGTTTCGTATTAATCTAGATTCATAGTATTTGTGTTTTCGGCTATCATGTTATAATATATCTATAGATACTCAAGCAGTTTTTATAGATGATAACTGATAAGTACGTGAGTTTCATATCCAAAAGTCACATTCGAATTTAGCGTGAATTTTGTTATTGCGTAATAGATACACGAGCCTACGGTCCGCCTGATGGTAAGCGGTTACCGTCGCTCATGGACCTCTGCAATGCCAGGACAAAGAGGGGCTGTTCTATCTATTACCTACCCATACAGGACTTTTCTTAAACCTCGTTTAAAGAGGGACATGTCATGATCCAGAAACACTGTGGACGGGAGTCCACTCCTGATGGTGCGGGGCAAAAATAATCTTTTGAACCGGAGTGTAGATGAACGCAGCGGTTCCAAGTAAAGTTGATGAACTCTCTGACGTTATCACTCTTAAAGATGATTTTTAGTTACAGAGTGAACTTCTTATGGTATGAAAGATATCCAAATCGACTAACAACAGGTACACTCAGTCCATAACCCAATGCTTGAAGAATCCTTAAAGAGATCTATTTAGGTCACGGTCCACGAAAGTTCATAACCACAAACGATCAAGTAGGTTAATACATCTGTCTACATGGCAGTAAAAAAGAAATTTAATAATGTTATGTTCATTTCAATACTTTTCAACACAATTGTACTCAAAAAAACGGAATGAACCTGCCCTGATCGGCTTACGTCGGCCGCTATCAATCGAGATCAAGCTCTGTCCACGTGCCCAGATTAAATGTACCATGTGACATCTGATTGTATACTTATTTGTATCACTAGGTGCATGATTAATGGTGTGATGCAACGAGCAACGGTACTTCGATCTGATATTAAAGTTCTAATGTTTGTGAGATTGAAAAGGGGAATATGGCTTGCGTTGATCGAGTTTGAAAAGGAGAAGGTTTAATCTCGTTTAAGTGTAATTAAAGTGAATCGATTTGGATGATTCTTTTTCTGTATTATTACGGAAGATGATGGTTGTTAATTTTATCGAGATATTGAAAATTAATTGTAGTTTTTTTGTGAACAAGATTTAAGGACTTGTGTGTATTAAATTATACTCTTATCAAATAACATTTTAACACTAAAATTTAACCAAAGGACTTATAGAAAACATTTAACTCCACAATGCTTCCCACTAGAGCGTATACAAGGTGTCCCAAAACTATGCGACATGAACGGGAAGTACCTTAAATATTAGAGGTAGGATGTTTTGCTGAAAGGAAACACCATTTTATTTTTGATGTTTAATAATACTGCACTCACAGATTTTTCGTGAATTGCTTGGTTTGTCTGAAAATCGAGCTAACAAAGTCGGCAAAAATCAACACCCTGTATTTTTATGATGCCAATCGAAAGAACAGTTAATTACGATTATTTCAAACATAGTAGTAGTTTACTTAAGACAAGTAAAAGGAACAAGGTGAAAATCGTGATTCAAGATTAAAAATCTGTGAATGCACTATTATTAAACATCCTATCTCTAATATTTAAGGTACTTCCCGGTCATATTACATAGTTTTGGAACACCCTGTATATACTTTAAGAAAAAAACTAAAAACTCATCCCACAATAATATTTCGTAACTAAAAATGAGGTTTTGTAACAAAAATAGTTGATGACCATTACGACTTTTTTTACCATTTCTCGTAATGGATGTCGTCTAATGTAATTTGAACAAAATCCAGTAAATGTATGAAGCTGAGACAAGCAAGTCATCGTTTCAAACGTTATTACTTATTTAACATACTTAAATAACTATATTTTTACATTTACCGTCAAACGGCTAGTCCTTTGACATTTATACATTGGTTTTTTATTGCTATGTAGGCAGACGAGCCAACGGGCCACCTGATCATAAGTGGTTACCGTCGCTCATGAACCTCTGCAATGTCAGGGGACATTGAGTTGTCGCTACCTACGACCTAACTTTAAGGACCCTCCTAAAAGCCTCGTTTGAAGAAGGACAAGTCATAGCGCTCTGGGAATACCGAAGAGGGGAGCTGATTCCATATTAGAGCTCGCTAACATTATTGGGTAATCATTATAATAAAGCATACCTATTACACTTAAAAGAAAATAAACGATATTCTATAGTTTTTGTGATTAAATATGAATGACTTTGAGGATAACCCTGGGTTGGAAAAACCGTTGAAAAACCTTAGTACAGTTGAAGCACTCAGGAGGTAGCATATTCATATTATAAGGAGAATATTAATTGATTTTGAATAGATTTACAATATTAAATATTTTTTATTAAGTAGGATATTATAAGTGAGGAAGATGCGAATAACTAACATCAGTAGTTTATAAATGGAATTATCCAAATGCATCAGCATCGTCGCAGAAAAAAAAAATCCTAATTATTATGACCACAGAGTTCAAATTTCAAGGACAGGACACTCTTGCTACTATAGACATTACTACTTTTCATGAAATACGTCAGGACTTTTCGGCGCCAACGAAGAGCACAAATTGAACTAATTTCATATCCAAATAAAGTTCACATTCACAAAAATTTACATAACATTGAACACAACCTCTTTCTAGGTATTCTGCAAGTGAGACGCAAAAATAGACTAAAATACTTCGAAATAAAGAATACGCTGAGTACATAGTGACGCCGAATTTTAGCACCACACGTCACGTCGGTATAAACGTGTGAAAAGCAACGTTTCAGCGTGAATTTATGAAATACCATGTAATTCTTATGAAATTCTGGGAATTAAAAGCGTCGATGCGTAGGTGTGAATTAGTTTCGTAATGTTTATTTATGTTAATAATATACTCTATAGCCCGTACTATACTTAAAGCTTATAATATGTGAGATAATATACGAACCTGTACCTGTACCAACCCATTACTGCCTATGGGCTCAGGTCTCCTCAGAAGAGGGATTAGGCATAGTCCACCACGCTTGCCCGGCGCGGATTGGGGATTTTACACATCTTCAAAGATTTTTAGATTTTTAGAACCCTTTTCCGACATGCTGGTTTCCTCACGATGTTTTCCTTCACCGTTTTTAGCCAGTAGTGTTGTGAAAAATTGCACATAAATCTTTTTCACATTTAGATTTAGAGGTACAAGCCGGCCGGATTTGAATCCGCGACCTCCCATTCGGATGGACGCGCTTCGACCACTCGGCCACCACGACTTCTATATACGAACAATTCGTTTATATTTCTTTATATTTTACCAAAGTATCAACTGGTAAGACTAAAAAATAACTGTAATCTAAAAATCATTGAGAAATTTTCAATTTTAAAATAGTAAATTAACGCATTGTCACATCACGACAATTGGGTGATAAATTGTACAGCATCTACGAATATCTAATTGAATCATCACGTGAATATTTTCTGTAACCTAGTATGTCTATAGTTTGGAAAATAATTTGAGTGTTATATTTTTCTGTTGTCTCTTCACTTTTTTGTCAGGTATAATTTAATATAACAAAATATAACAAACAATTCATCACATAGGTTTAGTGTCAAAGAAACCAAATTCTTGATATTTTAAACTTAGAGATAAGTTTTTTTATTTCAACCGCGTTTAGTTGATGTCATTTAAACTCTCCAGTTATGAACCTAATTATTTTTGATCGTATGTTGCCAGTTTAACTAGTACTCGATTTACTATGAAGACTAACTTTTATATCGAATAATTTTGAATCGAACCGCACATCACCTATATACCTATATAAATTCAAGCAAAGAATACATGCAGCTCGAGTTGAAGCTGTACTGCTTAGCTAATAAAATTAACATTATAAAATTTTGTGTTATCACAATAAGACTTTGAAAGTGCTACTGAATGTTTTAATATGTTGAAGGTCTGGTCGGCGTAATCCAATTTACAGAATGACAGATTCCTTTAATAAAATGTTTTTTGAATTAGATATGTTTTGCATTACTAAGGCTGTATTCCAATTCAAAGTTGTAAAAATTTTAAAAACTATGTTATGATGGCTCTTATATATTTTTATTATTTTCTTAATATTAGTTATTGTTTTAAACGCTAAGCAGCAATATTATATTTCAAACACGGCGATACCTACTGTATTATTTAATATTTAAGATATTTATCCGTGGACAGCGTTGTGGGCTGCGACATTGTAATACTTTAGTTTAATTTTATTTTTATATAAATAATATGTTGTAGCTGTTTGTTGTCCCTTAAATAAATAAAAAAAAAAAAAAAAAAAAAAGGTAAGCTTGAGAAGAATATAGAGTCTAAACTTGTCTAGGCTACTATGCCACAGAATAAAATTTTAAATGTCTTATAACAATAATATTATGAATTATTTGATTATGAAAGCACTGAGAGGCTTTTAGACTATACTAATTAGTTATAGTTTATAATTGTTAAGATGATAGTAGAATTGTTGAGGATTAGATAGTTACTTTTTTAGTAATAAGTAGTATAGTTATTTTGTCTTTATTTTTCTTATATTTTTACTCTACTTTAGTGTTAAAAAAAAACAAAAAATATTGTCACTTAGACCTTAGTGTATATATATTGTAACCTACTTAAAGAGCACTACAGAGAGCACTGGCTTTCATAGCACAGTAATTTTACTACTAGTTTAAGAGCCTGGGTTTAATCTATATAGTGTGTTGTGAAGTGTTCCTTAAATAAATAAATAAATAAAAAAAAATAACTAATAAATAAAGTTTACCTGGTGAACATGATGAGTATGTGTATGCAGACGTATTACAGGCACGCTCCGATCGGCGTCCCCTTGCGCCGCTACCGTTGTCATCATTGACTCGACACTCTATCCACCTACTCACATCACCAGCCTGAAAATAAACGTCACATTAATATATTGATTTTTAAAAAAGTTCGTTTGATGTCACTGCCAGTCGAAACTGAAAAGTGCTGGAAGTTGGATCTTTAGCCAACACTTGTGTTAAGTATGCCGACCTGGATGACAGACTACGAGTATGTATGTATGGATTTAACTCCGGTCTCCACAGAATATTGTAGGATGAATCAATCTTTACCATGAAACATTTAAAAAATTACAGCTTTTAAAAATTCTATTACAATATAACAAAAACTAACCTTGTTATTGACAAACCCGATATAACGAAACAACACATGCGTCTAATCTGCATGCATCTATTATTTTTATTTTTTATTGTACCCACATTTAAAAAAAATCAAACTCGTAAATTTCTCGCCAAAGTACCGCCTCATCTCAAACTCATCATCGCCTTAATTTCTTTAACGAGCGCGCTAAATACCACAGCCGCCTATTATTGGTTGATTCGTACTCCTAAAAAGGAGAAATTAACACAATCGTAAAACAAAAATGGTATGCTAATACTAGCGTTAATGGTGTTAAAAAGAAGCCACGCCAATCGTAAGAAGACTAATATCCATAAATGGATTTAGAGGCGTTATGTTGGCATAATAATATGTGAGACAGTATTGCCAACCTTATAACGTTTAGGATTTTTTTTATTTCTTAATCTAATGTTCGATTTACTTAACCCAGGATCCTAGAATGGTTTTGGAATCTATGAACGTTCTAATTATCTATCCCCTATTGAATATCAATTTTAAGTAAAATATCTAAACTCAACTAAATTTAATAGTTTTGCACATCAACATCACTGTCAACTTTTTCTAGAAAATCTCTAAAAACAAAATCAATATTCCGGGGATCGTTTTTGTTAACTGGCAACCCAACATTGTCATATATGGTCAGAAGGAGTGACGGCTCATAAAACGCTAACAAGTTATGACCTTTTTTGCTGCGACGACCAATGGCCGTCATTGGTCAATTTGTACATAATTCTAATTTTATTGCCCATTTACATTCTTAACGTCATATTAAGTGGCTCAACATATTTAAGTAGTTATTAATAACATTTAATTTTCTAGTAACTTTATTCACACTTAGCAATTAAATGAGTACCTACTAGCAGAAATAAGGTTATGTGGTATGATGTTTGACGTTAGATGTTTGAAGGCCGGATTAAACACTTAACCACTCAACTGGGATCGGCAACCTAATTGGTTGGTTTACTTTTGCCAAGTCTGTGGCAGGAGCCAAAATTGAGCACAGTTCTAAAACTTGTTTTGTTTACATTTTTTAATCGTATCATATGTTACGGAGATGATATATTTTCGCTGAAAATGCAATACAGCGTCGTTTAGTAATAAAGATTTACAAAAATATAAGGTTTAATTAAAAATCAAAATTATTTGAAAAAAATGTTTTTAAAAAGGGGCTCAAACACGATATTGATTCCGAACGAATTCCCTAGTTTCGCCAACTAGCGAATAGTGACGTTCCCAGTTCAGTGGTTATGCAGGATTCACAGAATGCACATAATACTTTCGATACAGAAGTCAGTTATATATTAACTACAAACGAATATTCACTTCCAAAATAAAGTTTCGAAAAGTAAAGAAGTAGCCTACATTACTCCCTAGTATATTAACTATCTGCAAGTAAAATTCCGATTAAAGACAGATAGATTCCGATTATTCAATCAGATAGACAGAAAGACAAAACCTTTAAAAAGCTTGTTTTATATGCCATTTATTTTTATTGTATTCTAAATGTACCAACTCTATTTCTCAAATTAACACTAGTAATAACGGCAAGAGTATCACTCTTAATCTACTTGTAAAACTACGTGTTTATGTATTTATTTTCTTTGCAGAGTACAATGGTCGACTTATGGTTGGCAAAGCAACAAACTCAGAGTAAATAAGTACCTTCAAATGAAACAAGAAGTTGTTAGAACATAGTGACAAACAAAATGACTTCTTGATGATTACAAAGAACCTTATCACTCGAAATCCTAATTAACCATTTAAAGATTTTCGATACAGTTACGAATAAATTAGAAATTTGTCAATAACTAATTAGAGCTGTCTTCCCATCGTTTTAATGTGTATCTTTTACGATAATCTTTGAAAGTTAGAATTATGTTCGGCGTTTTGGCCTCCAGTTGACTAAGGACGCGTATTGAGGTCATTTAAACCACTTTGGTACAATGATTGGACATTTTGATGTATAATTTTTGGGCTATTATTGGTAAAAGGTTTGTAATCGGTATGTTAGCTTGTTAGATTTTAAAATGTTCAAGTTGTTTTTGTTTTCGTAGAGTTGTGATGGCAAATATTTGATGCATTAAATTGACGAAAGTTAATTTTAATCTTATTATTTATTATTTCATTGAAAAATTTGGTTTTAAAACTTTTTGTTTGATAATTGTGTTCTCTGAATTTAACAGTCTTAAATGGATGGACTGGATGAAATAATGGAATGGAATAAATAACAGATTTGACAAATGCAGTTAACTAACTAGCACACGCATAATAAGATAGATAATAGAGCCTAACCTAATCCACAATGATAGAACAGACCGTAAGTATAAAGTCAAAACATTCCAGTGTGTAGTGAACTTCAAATTCCAAATTTAATTATAGATACGAGAACAAAACTCCATACACGTTGAAACCGAGTAGAAACCAAAGACAATACCAAAGAAACAATATGAGGAACGGATAATGTACTTCGGCAACAAATCGAATAAAACAAACACAGATATTCTATTATGGTGATCTTCTGTCTGTCTCTAACACGCTGGATTAGAGTGAGACAGTAATATCGGTTGAAATGTCGGAGGTCATTAGGTCCTCGCCATGTAGGGCTTGCAATATGCCAATATGGAAGCCGCCGTGACTTTTAGTTTGTTTGTTTGAAACAATAGGTTATTGGGTATAGTGCGTAGGGTTTCTGAGATGACATTGATAGGGGGAACACGCTGAGTTAATTGTGTACAATGTATTGGATATTGCAGTAGCTGTTTTGCTAAGTTTATTGCTATATAGAAGTAGGATATCTACCTTTAGTTTTGCCAAGAATAAAGCCTGGTAATCGTGATTATATTGATACTTAGATATCGCGACGTAATATAAAAGTGCAACTGTCTAAAACTATGTATATTTATATTATATACCGAAGTATGTAACGGATTTTGATGCACTTTTTAAAGATTCACAGAGTGATTCAAGAAGATATCAGTGGTGCAAATATTCAGTGCATCTATGTGATCAATAAAATTGTGATAAAACAGTGGTAGTTATAGTTAGGAATGAAATCTAAGTGGGAGTCTCTTAACCTCAAAATATAATTTAATACTGATAAACCTAGCAGCCTTCCTAATCGAGGATTTAACATACTTCGAATAATCTTTAAAACCTCTCCAATACGCAGAATTCAATAAAATAATGATAATTTCTTTCACAATTTTTTGTGATATATTCGTTTTTACAGTGAAGATGAAAAGGAATATATTAATATTAAAGGATTTGACTAATTCAAAAGCAAGTGGTCTATCCTTAGGTACTACAAGATTTATAATTATAATTAAATCCTATAAACATTACGGTTGGATTAATATGGAAAATACATATACCTTACATGTAAAATTAATTGTGTTTTCACATTATTAAGTACAGAGCCGATAGTTGTTGGTTTAGATTGGATTCAGGTGTTATTGTTGAAGCAAATTGCTTATTATGGAGACCCGTTTAGGCTTAGCCAAGTTATTTATTGGTAGTGATTTCATCATGATAGATTTTAAATTGGATGCGATATTAGTAAAATAGTTTTATGGTTATTGAATATTGTATTTAAATTATTGTGTGATTGTTCATTTTGAAGAAAACATTTTTCTTCGGATATCGATTGAATTTAATTTTCACGGAAATGTTGTAATATTTATCAAAAATCGATTTCAATGAGTTCAACTAAAACTTATAGATTTGGTTGAAATATTCTTTATTGCTTCTAATGGAGCATATGGCCTATATATGATAAGTGTTTAAGAGTTGCTGAATTTCTATAATGTCTGTCACGACGTTCTTATATAGTATCAAACCCTTTTTTTATGTATGTGGGAGTTGAACCTCACTAAAACCTCCAACCGCTCACACTCAGCGTCCGAACCCCGGCTGAGGCCAGAACCCAGCACGGAGTTATGCGGGGTGGCGCAACGCGTTACGCACTGCGGCATACTTTCCCGTCGCGACACCCCCAGTATCAAACCCTTAATAAATCTTGCTTAAAGAAAATCAAATCAGAGCGTTCGGAAAATAATAAATAATCGAAATAACATCATTTTCACTGATTTCTATTAATACCATTGTTCTAAAAGTTTTTGTACTGGAGGATATGAAGCTTATCAATCCAAAAAGTTCACTGAACTCCAAATGCGTAAACATTAATCCCAAAAGAAACAGCTACGCGGTAAAAACTAATAACCGTAGAGAAAACACTGGTTTGTCATACAAAAGACATCCAGAATGTCGATTCGAATTATGATAAGATGCAGTGAATTAGTTCTGGTAGAATATAATGACTTACGATTAGACTTACGTTACATTCACTATGGAAATTTGGATATGATTTTACTTAAAACAATACGCGCTTTAATGATGCTGTGTGCAATGTCTTTAAAAAATAACCTGCTTAAGTGTACTCTAAAGTATAACGTGTGTGTTAACAAAAGACCTTTTTTTTTTTTTTTTTTTTTTTTTTCAGTTGGAGGAAATCACCGGATCCCCGCCCGCCCCGCGGGCGGGGTATGTGGGAGTTGAACCTCACTAAAACCTCCAACCGCTCACACTCAGCGTCCGAACCCCGGCTGAGGTCAGAACCCAGCACGGGGTTTTGTGGGACGGCGCGACGCGTAACGCTCTCGGCACACTTTTCCGTCAAGCCGTTCCCGGACGCCGAACCGGCAGCCGCCGGCGATACGGCCACCGGCTCTCTCGGTCGGCGGGCTATCCGAAGCCCGCCAAGATGGCTGGACCGCGTGTCACCCTCCCACGGAATACCCCGCTGGGTCAGAACCAGCGTGGGTCGGGGAGCGCGGTCCGCCATCCCCCGGATGCTCTTACGCTAAGGGCGTGCTGAGCGAGACACGGCACCTTCTTGGGTCCCCGCTCGCACTCACATGCGTTGGGGACCCGAAGCTCTTAGGGGGCCAGAATCCGGGCGAGATCCCGGTTCCGGCCCCCTGCTCGACGGCGGCGGGTTGGTAAGTTGAGAGTGGC
This sequence comes from Trilocha varians, assembly GCA_030269945.2. Lineage (NCBI taxonomy): Eukaryota > Metazoa > Arthropoda > Insecta > Lepidoptera > Bombycidae > Trilocha > Trilocha varians. The sequence goes on along the minus strand of AP028277.1, from coordinate 4,365,254 downwards.
ATATAGCCTCTCTCTCTCAGCCCCCGCCACCTGCTTCTGCGAGATGGTGGACTCGCAGAAGTCGAGCATCGCCTTCCAGGACTCGTCGCTCTCGAGCATCGACGCCGCGACGCCCGGGAGCGACAAGTCCGGACCTATTTGTTGGACCAGGACACAGCGCTGCCTCTCCCATGCGGGGCAGCGCGCGAGCGTATGCTCCGGCGTGTCCTGGTCACATCCCACGCAATGGTGGCACCTCGCCGTCGGCTCGGCCTTGATCCGGTGCAGATACCGACCGAAGCACCCGTGCCCGGTCAGCATCTGCACCATCCAGAAGGTGAGGCGCCCTGCGCCACGACCCACCCAATCATCCAGGATCGGGCGGATCGCCTCGACGGTCCGTAGACCCCATGTGGGGTTAGCGAGACGTCTCTTCCACGCTTCCGTCACGGACCGCCGAGATTGGACCTTCCTATCGCGAACAGCTTCCCGCAGGGGACGCACCACGCCCCGGGCGCGGAGGTCACATCGCCAGCGATAATCGCCAGCAAGCGCCTCCGCCTCCAGCTCCCAGGGCGGCGTCCCCGCCAGCACGCACGCCGCCTCAAAAGCGACGGTGCGGTACCCGCGGATGGCCCTAATAGCTACGATGCGCTGTGGCCGACGCAGGAATCGGGCGATATATTTTCGCACACGTGCGTCGGCCCAGACGGGCGCACCGTATAGGGCCATCGATCGCACCACCCCCGCATAGAGGCGGCGCACTGCGTGGCTGGGCCCCCCGACATTCGGGAGCAACCGACCGAGTTGGCCGGCCGTCCTCATCAGTCGGGGGACCAGGTTCGCGAAATGGGTCTGGAAGGTCCAACGGCTATCCAACACGAGGCCGAGGTACTTCAGCTGTACCCCGACCTCAATCTGGACGCCTCCAACCATTATTTGGGCGTCGACCGGCGGCACAGCCCTAGCCCCGTGGAACCACAGGGCCTGGGATTGCCTTGGCGGTGTCGCTCGACATCGCCAATGCCTTTAACACCCTGCCCTGGTCCGTGATTGGGGGGGCACTGGAGAGGCATGGAGTGCCCCTCTATCTCCGCCGGCTGATCGGCTCCTACCTGGAGGCCAGGTCGGTCATGTGTACCGGGTACGGTGGGACCTTGCACCGGTTCCAGGTCGTGCGCGGTGTTCCACAGGGGTCCGTTCTTGGACCTCTGCTGTGGAATATCGGGTACGACTGGGTGCTGAGGGGCGCCCTCCCCCCGGGCCTTAGCGTTATCTGCTACGCGGACGACACTTTGGTCGTGGCCCGGGGGGATGACTTCCGGGAGTCTGCCCGTCTTGCCACAGCGGGGGTGGCCCTCGTCGTCGGCAAAATAAGGAGGTTGGGCCTCGACGTGGCGCTGCACGCAAGTCGCGACCGACCCTCTGTTCATTATACAGAGTCCGGCCGCGACCGCCCACTCTTCCAACAGCCTACCCCGAGCGTCCGAGCGGGGGGAACCCCAAGCGACAGATTTCGCGTTGAGGTCCCCCGCAAGTATCACTGGACGGGGGGCGGAGCGCTGAGTGATCGCCCCGATCCCGTCCAGGAACTGCTCAAACTCGCGAGTAGGCCGATTTGGAGAGAAGTACACCCCGATCACGACGGTATCTTCTATCTTCACCGCGACGAACCCGGGTCCCCTGGCCACCATTTCCAGGGGGGGGATCGCCGCGGTCCTCCTGATGTGAATGGCCGCCAAGCCGCACTCATCCCCGAACCAGCAGTCGTCCGCTGGGGGGACAAAATACGGCTCGGCGACCACAGCCACGTCGATGGACCACTCCGCCATGCTCTGGACTAACATGTCCTGAGCCCTGACGGAGCGGTTCAAATTACCTTGGAGGAAGCGACGGGTGTAGTCCATTACTGTTGAACCACATCCATCGCTCCCTCCCTTCCTCTATCGCCCCCGCCATCGGGCGCACTAGGCGCCACGGCGGGGTCTGAAACGTCGGCCGGTACTCCCCCGGCCGACTTCTTCTGTTGGCGCCGCTTCGTCTTGCGGCGCCTGTTTCGCTCGGTGTTACCACCGGATGGGGAGCAAGGCTTGCAAGGCTTGCGGCGCACAACGCGCAGTGCGGCGCGGCCGAGCACACGGCCGCTTTGTGTCCGGTTTGACCGCAGCGGAAGCACAATCCGCTGCGGTCTACTGTGCTGGTGCACCTGGCGACGCTGTGCCCCGTGCCGAAACACTTGAGGCATCGCCAGGCGCGTGACTCCAGCAGCCACACGTGGGCTGCAACCCAGCCCACGCGCAGCCTGCCAGGGTCCCCAGCCGGCCTTCCGGGCGGAGGAGTGGCCAGGGAGTTGGCGGCCCCGACCGGGCACCGTACCCACACTGAGCTGGCCCCGGTGTAACCTTGGCGAAGCTCGCCTACGGTTACATTTTCCGGGGCGCACTTGCCCTGGGTGGCGATGGCCGCCACCACCTCCTCCCTGGTGGTGCAGTCATCCAGGCCGGTCACACGCAGTTCAGCCATCTTGACCGGCCTGTGCACCTTGACCTCCTCCTCCGGCCATACGACCCGCAGACCCGACACCAGACGGTCCGCGACGCTGTCACTGTCAGCGCCGGGACACTCCAGCAGTCGGGCCCCATTGGCCGTATGCCGGATGCGGAGGCCATCCTCCGCCCCGATCTCTCTGAGGTCCACGGCCGCACGCGCCTCGGCCATGACGTCGGGGTATGTCAACCCCTTCGCCTGGCCGGCAGGCAGTAGGGTGACAACCACCGCAGCCTGCCGCGGCGCGCGCGGCTTCTTCTTGGCCTTCTGGCTCTTCTTTTTCTTCTTCTTTCCGGCGGCGGGTGCTCGACTCTGTTGGGGAGCAACCACGGCCGCCGGAGTCACGTTCGTGTTTTGGGCAACGGTCGGCGTTCTCCCCAGCTGAGGAGTCGTCTTGGCCGCTGCCCTCGTCTCGTTCGGTGTTGTAGGGGTCGGAGTGGCCACAACCCTAGCCCTCTTTGCGCCCCGCTTAACCACTTCCGTCCATCCCTCATCCATATTGGATGGGGGCGGAGGAAGCGGGCGGGGCTGAGGCGCTGGCACCGGAGCCGGTGTCCCGCCGCCACTCTTCTTGTTTTTCCGGGTCGGAGCCGTACCCCGACCCGGGGGTTTAGCCGGGGGGGCAAGAGCAGCGGGAGGAGGAGGCGGCGCGGATGGGGCAGCACCACTCAGTGCCGCCACAATCCCCTTGAGTTCGGCAATTTGTTTTCCGAACTCCTCCGCCAACTCCCGCCTGATGCAAGCAACCAGCTCCTCCCGGGTTTCCGCCTGTTGCGCTCTGGCCCGTGGTGACGCAAGTCGCCGCGGGGGCAGCAACTCGTCGCTGGTCTGCGACTTTTTGGCCCGCGTCGCTCTGTCGCCGTCCGGCTGTGCAGGCGGTGGCGGGGGCCGCGCCCTCCGCGAACCGCCCGCCGCCACGACAGGTTCAGGCCTCTGAGCCTCGAGGGTCGTCAGCCTCTCCTTGAGGAGAGCCACCTCCGCCCTCGACCTCTCCAGCTCGGTTTGCAGGGCTGCGTCGCGACTGATGGCCGCCGCGACGGCAGGCATGATCCTGCCGGTCTCTTTGGCCACTCGTCGCCACGCCAGCGCGTAGGTCGGGCGCACGGTATTGTACCTATACGTGGCGTTGGTGGCCCGTCTCTTTATGGCCTCGAGAACGGCGACGGGGCTCTCTGAGAGCTCCCCGTCGGTCGTTTGCATCGAGGCAAGGGGTAAGGCGGGGTTCTCCCGCGGCCCTCCCTTTGTCCCTCCGGTGCTGTGGGAACCTCGTTTCGTGGGTCCTCGTGTCGTCTCCTCTTCCGAGGAGGCGGACGAAGGCCCACTACTTTCCGAGGTCCGGCGCGCTGCGGTCTTCCGCTTGCGCCGGACTTTCCCACTTTGGTTTTCAGAGCAGGCATCGCTCGCGACGACACTCGCGCACGATGCCCACCCTGACCCTCCGCCAGTGGCATTCTCCGACACAGGGGCCTGGTCGCCTACCCCTGTGCGGGCTTCGGTGATGGACTCAACGTCCATCACACCACAAGGTTGGGGGGAGTAATCGCACCAGTGCGATTACTCCCAGGCACCCAACCTCACGGCCGCTCTCCCGTTGCTGCTTTGGCACCACCCGGGGACCACGTGCGGGGTCAGCCTTCAGAGAAGGTGGTCGAGCCCACGGACGTCAGCAACGGGGGGCCCCCTAACAAAAGACCTAACGTTTCTTTTCGAATTTTCGAAAAAAGTTACCTGATTAAACTCATGAAGGGGAAGGAGATTACTTAACGTAATTTTTGGTTTTTATGAATGTTTCGAATGACACTTTAAAGTCCCGAACTTTGCTCTGTTGCACTATGGATCCAAAGTTGAAACAAAGCATCAGTTTCAAACGAGGCTTGAGGAGGGTCCTTAAAGTTAGGTCGTAGGTAGCGACCCCTCAATGTCCCCTGACATTGCAGTGGTTCATGAGCGACGGTAACCACTTACGATCAGGTGGCCCGTTGGCTCGTCTGCCTACATGGCAATAAAAAAAATATATAAAAAAAATTTTTCAATATTTACGTAAAAGTTATATATCTGAATAAAGAAGTCATTAGTAATCGTAATAGAAGGAAAATCTTAATTCCAAAATTTTTATCGAATGTAACACATTGTAAAGCATTCTGAATACCAGAGTATGACGTTTCTTACACTATAGTGTAATGAAAAGATGTAAAATTCAGTAAGAGTTCTAAATAGTGTAATCCTATTATTTAAATGACTGTAACCACTTACAATTAGGGCGCAGTTTGGTCAAGCTCAAAAAAATGTGTATCAAAAAACCACATCCAAAAATATTCATCAATTCCTGTTTTCGTAGTTCGATGTAACATTCTTTAGAGCGTTGAATGACGCGACGCATCTAAAGCTATGTCCCCACGAAATAAGCCATTCTCTTTAATAACAGTACCCGTGCTGCGCTTCAAATCATTCATTTCAAATACTTGAGAGCTACTTTGTTTTAAAAACAAAAGGATTACACTTGGAAAGTAATGTGAAGCTATTTTGAAGTCCTACGCATAAAAAAATACTTTTTATAGATTTTTGGCTCATATTTTGTCAAGAATATTGATAATTTCAAGACTTTCAAAATTTCAAAGAAAAAAGATAAATAAGATTCCAGTTTTAGGCGGTATTTTAAAATTTAGTAGGTACCTATTACAAATTTGTTATACACGCGTAAATAAACTCATAATCACATAAGTGTCATAAAAAATGATTAAATTAATTGAACAACAAAGTAAACCAGTGCAACAAAACACAAAACCTCCTCCTAACTACCTTTTTAAAAGCTTTAAAAAACAAGAAGGCAACAAAAAAAACTTGGACCCGTTTAAACAAGGACCACCTGCGTCCACCCCGTAAGTAACTGCTAAATACTGGTGTTAATTACAATGTGTAGCACCCCGACATACTTGCTAATGTACATGTTAAAACACTGAGCCCAAATATTAAAACGTAAACAATGATGGCGGAAAGGATTCGTGAAGTACGATGCTGGTTTGCTGCAGTGCCAACATGAGAATATTAAAATATCAATTTTTTAAAAGTTTGTCTTGATATTAATATTTGTTTAATGATATTCAAAACAATTCACGATTTCTAAATTGTATCTACTTCGAACGCTAGAGAGAAATCTAAGATTTTTATACTTCAATTTTATTAATTTACTGCTTCAATAGGTAAATCCAGCTTCGAGAAAGAGATCAGTCGGAGAGTCCAACTCGACTGTGCAGCTTTTGGTAAGCTAAAGGATGTTTTCTCGTCTAACATACTGCAGTGCTTGAAGACGAAAGCTTACAACCAGAGTGTGTTACCAGTGATGACATATGGTGCCGAAACGTGACAACTTACTGTGAGCCTTATAAAGAAACTCACTGTCGCGCAACGAGCAATGGAAAGGGCTATGCTCGGTATCACTCTGCGCGATCGGGTTAGAAACGAGGATATTCGCAGAAGAACCCAAGTAACTGACATAGCCCAAAGAATAAGCAAGTTGAAGTGGCAGTGGGCGGGCCACATAGCTCGTAGAACCGATGGCCGTTGGAGCACGAAGGTTCTGGTGTGGCGCCCGCGTCAAGGCAAGCGCAGTGTGGGACGACCAGCTGCAAGGTGGACGGATGATCTTGTTAAGATCGCAGGAACACTCTGGATGCAGGCCGCTACCAACCGGTCGCATTGGAAATCCTTGGAGGAGGCCTATGTCCAGTAGTGGACGTCTACAGGCTGATAAAGATGATGATGATGACTGCTTCAAATATTTTACAAAACCTGCTAAAAATACTATAGTAGAACCAATACACCGATTTGGTATCTATAATCAATTTCAATTAATCAAAAATGTATTGAACCTAATCTATAGCATCTATCAAACTAAACTAAAAAAAACAAGGTGAAGTACTATCAAATTGTAAATCAATGATGATCTCATACAATATCATTCAAATTAACACTATATATTATCATTACTAGAAAAAATGCCACAAAATAACTTCAGAAGTAAACCTCACGACACGACATAACCCTCTTTAAACGTGGTTAAAAGTCCTATATAAGAATCAACTACTATCGACCTATGCTCTGGTATTACAGACGTTTAAGAGTGACGGTAACAACTTATCATTAGGTGGGCCGTAGACTTGTTTGTCTTGCAATAAAAAAAGGCCACATACTCAATGAGTTTGACGACCGCACCCTTAAAAATTTCGTAGATATAGGACATTCCATGTTAAAATACAGATAGTGCAAGTCTCAACAGCAAGTTTCTGCCACTCAAAGTATGCACTGAACTAAAACGGAGTTATCTAATAACAAATTTGACTTCTGCGTCGTTCTTATTCTGTGGCATATCTTAGTCATAATGCATCAAATATGCACGTTTTAAATGTCGATAACATACGTCTAAAACATATCAAACCCTTCCTAAGAATTATTACTCACATATAAGGAACATCCTAGTTAGTAAATACTGTTAAAGATATCATGATACAAATATAGCGGTGACCTAACCTTTAATAACAATATACATTTCTTGTTAATGAAGCTGGTTTTTAAGTACTATTATAATTAATTCCAACCTATATTTACGTGTCTATAAACTTAAATTACTTATTCTGGTAAAGGTCAAAGGTAGTATAAAGGTTCTATTTTTACCGTATGATTCGTGAATTCGATTATATTTTGAATTGAAATGTTAAGAACATATTTATTTATGTTGGTTATTTCCAAGAACCTTCCTATCATCGCCCATGGACGTCAACAAATTCAGCACTAAGCACTTTTTTTCAACATCATATTATGTCGTCGTGTACAAGGATTTGCGAAAACGATAAAAACCAAATGACAAAAGCAAACACACGCGTATTTTTAGAAATATATTTACGTTCGTGAATCTATAATAAACACATCAGCATACTCGTTCAAAAACATGAAAACCTTTGTATGTAATTACAGAAATAGCTACCTGACGATAGGCCGTCTCATTGCGATGCACCAGAAAAGAAATCACATTGACTCAAGTAAAAATGTAAAAATAAAATCCGATGCGACGGTACACCGAGATCTCGGTCAGGGAGCCGACTTCTTTTGTTTCGAGCTTCGAATCAGCCACAGTCTCGAATCTAGATGCTGTTTTCGTATTATTTTTACGTTTTTTCGCTTACGGCTTTTTCTTTATTGTCCTTCGGAGCGCAAAAAGACAAAAGACGGTGGCTTATGGCTCCCCATTGATATGCGAAGTTCGAATTGAAATTTAAATATTTGCTTGCGCGGATACTCGACGGGTTTCATATTGAGTATTTTGTTTTTGAAATATCAATGTGTTTTCATCTTAAGTATAGATGTATGCGAGTTTAAGAAGTTTCAAATCGTTGTGCCGACTTGAATATTGAACTACGAAACGAAACACAAAGCTTTTATTTTCAACAATCATAATTTTGATAAATATAAAACAGCTTTGGTGAATGCAAGAATTCAGATTATCATAAAGAATTATAATAAAAGTGTTTATTTAAATTTGACACTACCAAATTAATCATCCAAAAGTTCTTACCGTAAAGCTAGTGATGCCTAAAGCTATCTCATAGTCGTGTTAAGAAAGTGAAATTTAAATGCGTGTGGATTTCGTGATCAATTTGTCACGTTTTTGTGCACCTGTTCCATTCGGTCAGACGATAATAATCAGTTACCGAATAAGATTAACTCGTAGATAACATCGATTAAACGGTCTAAATGAATTTTGACTGAATCGTTTCACAAAAAAATGCGAATTTTAGGCAGAGACGAACTAAAAACTATAGAGTGTGGATCTGTAACTTTGGACAATCTGACTTGGGATGAATGGCTTGTTGAAATAAAACTTAGAACTACTTTTATTTTAGGCATTGGATGAAAAAAAAAATCATCATAGTATGGAAGTCCGCAACGATAGTCGTACGTTATCCATTCAATGTCAGAAAAAAAAGTTTAACCGATCCAAAAAATAAAAATTGTGCTATATTGTATTTCAACAGGTCATTCACCCCACGTCAGATTGTCCAAAATTACAGATCCACCCTATATTTAGTAATGTGTGTTTTTTTTCGATCATGATTGAACATAACTGTAAGTTTAATTATTTTATTGTTTCAATTAATCAAATCTCAAAAGAATAGTTTTTTTTAGTAATTTATGTATCATGTTTTTACCGTTTAATCAATATTTTGACTTTATCCTTATACTATTGTCATTACAAAGTCATACTTTCAAGCTACTTACATTTTAATTGGCATTTCTTACTAAAACATAGACTTAAGTGTTCTGTTTCCTACGAAAATTTTAACATTAAACCTTATACTTTATCGATAATCATGTGAACGTAGCGCTAGTTAACATATTGGAATGTGAACCCTACAAACTAATTACAGCCCTGTGCACGATAACTAGAGCAAAGAAATTTAATAGCATTTCACGGAGAGGTCACGGGTCGATATTGGATATTTATATTTTGGACGTTTCAATGAACTGACGACAGGTTTTTAATTGAACTTATAATAATTTGCTGTGTATGAATCTATTAAAATCAAGTGTCTGTTTGTAACTAGTAAATTAATATATCAACAGGTGTAAGAAGGCTATTTCTTTTTGATTTGATTTTTGAGTGATTTGATGATGAATTCTGAAGCATTAATGAAACACGAGTTTATGCTTAAATCTTTACTTAGAACATTTCGTAATAGCAAAAAACTATTCAACATTTTATTAAAAAAATAATCACTTTTGTAAGATTTGTTTTTGTCAAAAGACATAGTAATTTCAATAGGTTTTATACATTTTACGTAGAATTAGTATTGTCTTATCAAAAAAACCGAGTGATTTCTCTAGCAACACAAGTGAAAAAAACAAAAATATGTAACAACTAACCCGTGCTGAGATACATTCGATTTTGAATCTTATGTAGTATGAAATTAGTGTAATAATGCGATTTTAGAAAATTATTTATGCATCAAATTAACATGTCGTTAATTTTCTTTTTGGTGTAATTGGTAAACATTGAGAAGCGCCAGACGGTTTGTGATGTAGTGAACAACATTGAAAAGTAAAATAAATTTTAGGAACAAAATCAAAGTTAAGTAAAACTTGCAATTAGTTTGCTGTATACATAAACTACAGTTGAATATTTATTTATTTAGAACGTATATTTTAATTTCAAATTGGAATTGTAACAAACAAAGAACTCATTCATTAGAATATAAGTCTAAAAGTCCTACATTTAGTAAGAAATGCTGTAATCTGTATTTGTAATAAATCCTCAAAAGAACTAGAATATGAAAAATACAATAGTAAGTGCCTACAATCAAACAATTTACACCAAAGATTAAAATAACTAGTTCCATGCATTATTATTTCGATAACAGTAATTTCGTTTCACATTCAATTTGGAGTAACGCCTAATGCTCTAAAATATAGTTAGTTTTATAATCTACAGTCACTCGCTTATACCTAAGAAGTAAATTGAACCTCATTTGTCACGTTTTCGGAGCTCACGTTCCAAATTATATTTTATTTCCAAATTTTTACAACCCTGCTTTACTTAACAAGATAATTTTTTGCAACCTCATCTACTTTTAGTTAAGGAATTTTGAGACTTATTCTTTGGATGATAATGTTCATAATTGTAAAGCAAGTTTATATTTTAAGTTAAAAGCTTGGCACGTAATTCCTCGATGCGAACTTTTTCTTTCAATTTGTATCGTTAGGTTAAATGTTAGGTACACTTTTCGATAAACTGGTATTTTTGTCGTTGAAAACGTAGCGGTTTTTTGTTAGGAATCTAAGCAAAAAAAAAGAATATCGTTTCAAAGTTACTGACAATAAAAATGTCGGAGGCTGGATGAATCTTTTATATTATGTACTTTTTTTACTACATTTTTTGCATACCTACTATTGCATTGCCACGTGATATACATAAAAAGTTGCTCAAATAAATTCTACTCGCAAGATTCCATGGAACAGTTATGCGGCTAACCCCAAAGATTTAAAAAAAAACCCCGAATCACAATTCACACTTTTATTTTAAATTTACTACACTTTTACTAATTTGTATGACTTCTTAAACTTCCAGATTATGACTGACTTATTGTCCAGTGAAGTCGCTTTTATATGCTGCGTTAAGAATTCACTCGAAAACTCCGTTCAAACGAAATTTGTATACTTTGCAATTTTCGCTTTGTTTATAGGGTTGTAACAGAACGTACGTAGATACATAGTTACATAGGTACATCAAATGAAACTTAAATAAAACATTTTAATAAATAGAGATTATCAGTCATGGATCTCTATAATATTAGTTTCTACCTATCGACCTAAGTTTTGTATGAACTATCAATGAAATTCGAAGCATTACAATAATTTCCAGATTTGTCGATGCTAACCTGGTTAGAGAAGTAAGCGTACATCAGTTACATTTCAAGCTTCATAGTTCTCTTACAGAATATTTAATATACAGAAATAAGTCTATTTTGACAGTATTTTTATATTGCCTCATAGGTAGACGAGCATACGACCCACCTAATAATAAGTGGCAGTTTTTGAACTTCTGCAATATCAATACAGTGCTTCAACCTACGACTTAATGTATAGAACTCTATTTTAAAGGAGAATGACAATTTTTCATTACCTACTCCCATAATATCTAACTAAAGAATCTAAGGATAAGTTGTTTGAAGGTTATTGAAGTGCTTAGTGTTTTGTCTTTTTTTTTTTTTCAGTTAGAGGAAATCACCGGATCCGCGGGGCGGGCGGGGTAAGTGGGAGTTGAACCACACTAAAACCTCCAACAGCTCACACTCAGCGTCCGAACCCCGGCTGAGGCCAGAACCCAGCACGGGATTTGGAGGGACGGCGCGACGCGTTACGCGCTCGGCACTCTTTCCCGTCACTCCGTCCCCTAGTGTTTTGTCTATTTCATTTCTGCATACACCTTTCTGTAACCTATGACACTCGCTTGAAATCATTTAGAACTTTACGGCAGGAAGAGCTGCATGAATAAGAATCCTTTAGAATGATTTGTATGATATTCTCTTTCTGTATAGTTATTTTGTAATTCAGTCATGGTACATTTCACATAATTCGACATTATGTTCGGTTAGCTAACCTTGTACACTACAAAACTTATTTTGTAGATCTATTTTTGAGAATCAAATGGATATAATTTAATTGTACATAGCATTGTAATCGAATAATGTATAACTTCTAAGCGATAAAGATATTAAGAAACTTTGAGGTTCTTCTAGTTATTCCCTTTTTAAACAATCTAATATACCAAAGTTTAAAATTTAATGATACTTTATTAAGTTCAGAATAAACTTTACATAATAATATTATTCAACGTCAGTATCACAAACACCAGCCCAAGTTTGTCCAATGTTAGAGATAGGCCTCTGCTAATATACACCACCGAACCCGATCTTAGGCGATTGATTATATTAAATTATACGTTAAAGCTAGTAGTAGTAGTTATGGGTAGGCCGTAGGTAGCGGCCCCGCTGTGTCTTCTGGCAATGAGAGGTCCAAGAGCGACGGTAACCGCTTACGATCAGGAGGGCTGTCAGCTCGTCTGCCTACGTGGCAGTAAAAAAGAAGCTAATGTTCATTACTTTCCAAGAAAAAACTTGAAAACTGAATGAAGAACTATGCAATGATCATAATAACGGTAATCATTTACCAGCAGCTAGGCCTAAAATTTGTATGCTAACCCTAAAGACAAAATTCACCAACTCCAAATCTAATTATCATTATTCATGCATGTAGGTATGTCACTATTCATGCCTACCGCTACAGAATCATTTTAGCGGCTAATACATCAACTGAGTAACGTTACTGTCACAGCATAATCAATAACAGAAGTAAAATTAAACACAAATTGTGCTATACAAAAGCGTACATGGTTTTCACATGCAAAATGTCAGCTAAATCGGAAATCGGTAAGTTTGTTAAATTCAACTCACAAGATTATACATTATATATAGATAGTTGTCTATGTAGCTGCTAAAAAGGTATAAATGTCGTATCAACCACTCGTCTTTGGACGTCAAATCTCACAGAGATCCAACTGTGGAGTATGCCTGGGGTTCACTAACCTCATTAACGTTACATCGGTATGGCTACTGGCACAAACTTGGCATAAATAAACTAACCAATTTCGGTTCGTTTTTCAGTTGTGTGTTTAAAATGAGGTTTACTTCTGTTATTATTCTGTGGTCTATGTCTGTCAGTAAGATCCACATCCGGTTAGCAACCGGTTCGGGACGCCAATTTGCTTAAATATCTATTTATGCTCCATAACTTTATCGAGTATCAATCTACTAAGCCTTATTGAAGACTGTGCTTGAGCTTTTAATAATGTGTTTTATAATTAGTGCGATAAGGTCCATTTTAGTTTTCAGGAAACGTGGGAGCGTGACTGTCTCAATTTTGCATTGTATTTTTGAAACAGATGAAAATCTGCTGGAATGTCGTTCCAGTATTCAAATTTCATTTAGGTAACTCATAAAGGAAAACTACTTATTATCAATTAAAAAACTAATAAGGATAGCCGTAACTGTAACTGTAACAACCCATTACTGCCCACTGCTGAGCTCAGGTCTCCTCGGAAGAAGGGTTAGGGCGGTTAGGCATAGTCCACCACGCTTGCCTAATGTGAATTGGGGACTTCACATATCTTCAAAGGATTTTTAGAACCCTTTCTTAAATTATTTTTCTTGTTTTACGAATTAAGTTTTAAATAAACTTAATGAATGCACATTTAACCAACTTCTGTATTCTAAATATAATTTAGGTATTAGATAATTCACATAGTTCTATGAAACTGATGAAAATCGGAATTAACATTTTCAACTTTCTTTCCGAAAATGAGATGTATATTGATTTGTTATTCTTTATTAATAAAAAAATATCATTATTTGAGGATAGTTTTTAAACCTTTTCTATAAAGCCAAAGGAAATTAGACTTTTTCTTTAGCTTATTATTCACAGCTACCATTTATATTCATAAAGCAAATTTAGTATTACACTAGTGTTTAAAATTTTAAAATCAAATTATCGAATTAAGTTTCCTAATCAGCTTGCCTATCTCTGTAATGAGGAACCATGAGGCACCACGTATCATCGCAAAAAACTGACTACGAACATACGACACAGTACTACTTATCAAACAGAAGAAAAACGTGTGTCAATTTTAATTCACTTCAACTCATTTAGAAAGTTCGACTATGCTGTGCTTTTTAATATCTTTCATTCTTTAATAAGGTTTTATAATTTATTAATATTTTTTGATTTGTATTTCTTATATCGTTAATTTATGTATTACGCATTTTTTTCAATAATTATATTTTTATATTATACTTTTCATGTTACTCGCTTCTGCACTGTTTGGAAATGTTCAAGATTTTTTTCGATTTTGAACCGTAAGAACTGACTTTGAGTGCGTTCATCAAGTAAAGTTACTATATGCCACACAATAATTATACAGAAAAAAACTTCATACATGGTCACAATGGTCACAAAGTTAAATGTAGTTTCAAATTTGTTTTGACAACGTTTGACAAATCATCGCCTCAGTGCTTGTTTGGCCAATCTGACATTTTTTACGAAAATGACTTTTTAATGCAGTATTATAAAGAATAAAATTTCCATCCGACTCGTAAAATCTTTTTTAAAATATTCAATTCTAAAACAATAAAAATATCATTTCAATTTTTTTCTCAACACGGCACTTAACGAAAATTCCGTGCTTGTTTACTGTCTCCTGTAAAATTTGCTCGAGTGCAGATTGGCCAAACAAGCACTAAGGCGACGAAATGTTAAAATTCATATTTGTATCTAGTGTTAGATCAGTACCTATCAAACCTTCCTTCTGTATATAACCTGCTGAGTTATTCTGTGAACACGATGCGTCATTTATTTGACCTATTAAATAAAACGTGGACAAAAACTGTACACTTATTGTATAGGTTGGGGTTTCTGCTTTTTATGTCAATTAAGATGGTACCAGTCGTCTATTATTTTCGTTAATGGTCTAAAAAAGTTTATTTCCAACGTTCCCAAATGATGTGGGATTGTGATGACAAAATACATGATGATTTGAATGGTCGCCTTTTTGTTTCCACGTGTGTATTAATGGGTGTAGTTCTATAAAACTTTTATAAGGTAAGGTAGCTAAGGGTTCTTTGTAGCGTACAGTCTCCTTTTTTCTGTACTTTTGTTAGTGAAATTTATGTCTTTCTAGCATGACAATATGCTAAAGTTTTTGCAAGATAGATAGATTAGTCTGCAGTCTCCCTAATAGTTAGTAATTACTCTCACTTACCTATGTCTGAAATGGAAGGGCAATGGATGACCGTTGCCTGCTTAATATACTGCGAGATGCGGGATGGTGTATAAAAATAAATTATTTTAAATCGAAAAAAACGATGAATTTCACCCCGACGGCGCATCACAAAATATAAACCCGGTTAGTTCAAAATAGAATAGCACTGGTTGATAGTGAATTACGTTCAATTCTTATTAGAATTATCACCAAAAGATGTTAAAACTGTTGTTATTATATTTTTTTGTCGAAACGCAGGCAGACAGACAACGAGAGAGATTGCAAGTAGTAGCGACGCTCATGGTCATCTTTATTATTGTATTTTGTTGTATTGGGAGGCATTGCGGAGTACCTACGATCTACTCGTAGGCACTCAACATCATCATCATCTATAGACGTCCACCAACGCCGGCCGGGCCTGCGCGAAGGCACTCATTTGATGAAATTACCTAGGTTAAATTAATTTCTGCACTAGATACTCCGATTCACATAGGTATATTTTTCCCTTTAAACAATGACCCAAGTAAATTTTACCTATGCACTTTAATACAAGTAAAACCATTCCAGTTAAGGCTAAACAAACAGATAAAATAAATAATAATACTCTTAAAAAATGCAAATTATTACATCTTTGAAATGTTTTAATTTACTAGGTGAACTAACTGAACAAAGTAGTTACTTAAAAACTATCACGTTTATGACCTGACACATGATGTATGGAATTAAATGTACTTTTTTTATTGCTAGACAGATAAACGAGCTTACGGTCCACCAGATGGTAAGCGGTCATCGTAGCTCATGAACTGATGCAATGCTTTATCTATCATCTACCTATATATGACTTTTCTTAAACCTCATTTAACTTCGTAAATAAATTGACTACCAGACTATTATTGTAAAAATTTAGTGCAAGCGTCTTTTCAAGGTAAAATTGAACTTCTATACCTACTCATATACCGTAACAAGTAGATGGTCCTTATAATGTCTAGAAATACACGCAGCAAAGATTTTTTTGGACTACCATAGTGCGTGATTTTTTTTTCAGACTTGTCAACCGTAAGTGGACCTCAACATTATCATGGAACAACTGTAAGACCGCTATCTATTTTAATTGCCGTGCTACATGACAATCGTGGATATAGCTATTAGAGTAAATTATAACATTTTAAATAGTTACCTTAATATTACAAAAGCAATGAAATTTATTAATTTGAACAGATTTATAAAACTGTCATCACTTTCCCTTTCATTACGTTTTTTAACAGCGACAGATTGAGTATAATATAGTGGTAGTATAAATTAGAGAAAAAAACAAGCGTACGGTTTTTGACATTTAAGTTTTTCCACGAATATACCTCATAGACATATGTGTACCTACTCGATATGACCACGACACATATCTTTTATGTAATGTTACAATTGTTACCAACTGAAAAGGGGTCCTGTTTATCTTTATTTTATGAACTTAAATTAAGTTAAGTAACCGCGTACATTTTTATTTTAAGCATCATTAGTCATTGCAAATATAGAGGAGCGACGGTAGCCATCAGAGAGTGTAAAATTCGTCTGTAGACTTCGAGAATCAAATTTATTTGGTTTTACGTACAACCTGAAAATGTTTTTAGAAATCGTAAATAAAGGATTGAGGTGCGGTGTAGAATTATAAAATAACCACTACATTTGACAATCGTCATGTAAGGCGATTATAGCAAATCGGTCTGTGAACAATAGTGTAAATTAAGGGTTGAAGATGACAAAATCATGTAAAGTAAAAAAATCAACATACCGCAATGAGCCAGTCCTTCACAATCCTTTATCTAAACAAAAATACACAAAAACAATAAAATCCGAAAAACTAACGTAACAGTACAAACGCACAACCAGTTTGAGCAAATTCAATAGTTCACACCTTTTTAGTTAACACATATAACAAGTCAAAATTCACGCCCTTGTAACCACTGAAGAAAATTAAGAGGACCTAGAGATCGATTAACACTAAATTCGGAACACTACGCAAGTGTCAAAAAAAACACTATCGGCACTATAGAGTACATTGTTGTGTTGTAAAAAGTGTCAATTTTTTGTCATTTTCGGGTCCGTATTGTTCTGGCCAATCGGTGTTCGGGATTGACAGGTCGCGTGCGCACGTTTCGTGGCGTGCTCTGCGCACGAAATACGGCGCCACACTGCCTTCGCGCGCTTTTTCGATGCCTTCGCAGCCTCCAACTCTCGGTTATTAAGCTAGACGTACACGGCAAATATTGTATTGCAATATTGGGAAATCTATTCGGTTGAGTCTTAGCTTTATATTTTCATAAACTTGTTTTCTTTCTTTCCTCTCTTAGAAGTTGGGTGTAGTGTACAATGTTACGTTGTAATTCATAATTTAATATAATGCAATTTGAAATAGTGTACGGTGTGTAAACAATGATGGACTTAACGCAACTACCATTATTCTATTATCATCAGCTTGTTTTGGTCTTATCAATATTCATTTAAACACTGTAAAAGAACCAAAAACACTATACCTACTTCAAATATTTACTGTTATTACTGTTAAGACTTGCTGCAGATAGAAACACCTGGAATTCCATGGAGGAGGCCTTTGTCCAGAAATGGACAACCCATTGACAAAGCTCGGCGTTTACGTCTGAGCGGCTTCAGTTTAGTGAGTTTCAACTTGAATTTCTAATAATGTTTTTAAATTTATAATCCTTCTAATCTTAATTAATTTTAATGTAATGTTCGAAATGGGTCAATAAAGGGTATTTTATTTATTTTATTTACTGTTAAGCCCGAATTATTAAATACGGCTCTGAGCATGACAATTTAACATCAAGTAACTTTTCGATTTTCTATTCCCTAAGGCGAAGGGAACAAAATTACAATCTCGTCTCATTAATGTTGAAAACACATTTATAGGGTATTTTTAAGTGTGTGCCTACCTTAACAGTAAAGCTGTCGATACAAAAACGATTTTCTCACGGAAAGGATTCACTATATGTTGCCGTAACGGTGATCGTTCGCTTCACCACTGACTGATGTTGATGACTTGTTTTGTTTCAATTTTGACATGTTCTATTTTAACAACGCCATCACAGAGTACCATCAGAAGGTAAGGTACGTACCAATCACAAAATGTGTCTACAGAAGTTAATATTTAACCAAATCGTACTTGACTATATATATATTTTGCTCGTGTAAATACGAAATACTACTGAACGAGTGCAAGACGTTCCACAAAAGTTTTGTTTACAAAAATTACATTAGGAGTCAGATATTAAAATAATTATTCTATGACAAGCAGGTAGTCAACAAATAGTGTTAAATCTAGATTTAAATTTTAAGGTTTTTAGTGGTTAATAAAGAATTTGAATCTTCTATATAAAAATGAATTGCTGTTCGTTAGTCTCGCTAAAACTCGAGAACGACTGAACCGATTCGGCTTATATTAATCTTGAAATATTCGTAGAAGTCCAGGGAAGGTTTAAACGGTCAGAAAATCTCCTTATGTGACGCAGACGAAGTTGTGTGGGCCAGCTAGTTTGAAATATTTTCTAGTGACTGCATTAGCTGCTGTTTTTTTTCCAAAAAATTGTTTCCAAAACGAATACTAATAGTCACATTTGTTGACTCTATTGTAACTGTTGACGGTTAAACTGTCAAAACATACATAAGCTCGACAGAATAGCCAAATAAATATTCTGTGTGTTTTATAAATATTAATAAAAAAAATTAGATACGAGATTTATATAAACCTAATAGTTTTCTAATTCTTTGTTATTTACAATGTTGCTGTTCAATGAGCAAAAACTATTTAATCTCCTTAAAATATGAGATCATACTAAAAATGTAAACAAAACTAGTTTGAGACCTAACATCACGTCGTCATCAATGTTGGCTACTGCCACATATATGACAAAAATAAACTAAAACAATCCAGCCAATTTTGATGGGGGTGTCGCGACGGGAAAGTGTGCCGCAGTGCGTAACGCGTCGCGCCACCCGCATAACTCCGTGCTGGGTTCTGGTCTCACCCGGGGTTCGGACGCTGAGTGTGAGCGGTTGGAGGTTTTAGTGAGGTTCAACTCCCTCATACGGGTTGGGATCCGGCGATTTCCTCCAACTAAAGCAAAAAAAAAAGCCAATTTTGATGCAGTTATCAATTTAATCGTTTAACAGAACATATAAATGTTTTTACTTCTGTTAACTATATATTCTGTGGAGTCTTATGAGCCGTGGTTAATCGGGAGAGTCGTTGAAGACCAGCTGTCAGTTTGAAGTGTAATCCGAAGATAGATTTTTTTAAATTTTGTTTGAAGAGAGTATTATGCTGCTAAACTAAGATTGTCTTTTTTTACTTTTATTGATGGGTTATTATCCAACCAGTTATAATAGCTGAGGTATTTTAAAGAGAACTTTGAAAATTAATGTACTTTAAAAATAATGTTGAGTGAAAATCTCAGTGATTTATATGGCATTAGAAAAAGGTTTAAGCTAATGAGTGACATCTTTAAAGTTCGACGTATGTTAACTTATATGTGATGATGTTAAATTCCTTTGCACTATATGTGTATGAGATATAATAAATAAAAAATATTATAAAGAAAAACCTACAGAATATAATTTAATAAAATATACGAACTTAGAGCACAGCTTGTGAGCTAAAAGCTTTAAGGCATTAAAATTTGGTTTTAGTAATTTGGTAGAACCTAGGTAGGGGAGCGAGGGGCTTGTTGTAACAGTTTTCATGAAAATTAATATATTTTGAGATCTGTTGATTTTATTCCTACCAAATAAAGGTGGATGGATGCTATAACTCTTCCTCTACCAAACCAAGTAAAAATAATACCATAACTATTAGTCATTACTTTACAATCAATTATTTTCTAGAAAAAGTGCCGTGTTACAACTTACCCCGTGCTTGGGGCAAGTTGTAACATCGACCGGGGCAAGTAGTAACAAAAAAACAACACTAATATCTCTAATAATTTCTTCTTTGTTTATTTTAAACAAAATTGACATCTTGTATATATTATATTCTGTATATATTATATAATTCTTATCAAAAATCAAAACTGTATTTTTTTCCAAAACATCAGCTGCCGCTAACTCGGACACTTCTTGGCTTTGTGTTGCCCGCTCTGACTTTCTTTTATACACCCTCATTCTAGAAGTAAGAAAAAAACTAAGTAGGTATCTAAATCATAACATGGGGCATGTTCCAACATGCCCCGGCATTTTGTTACAACTAACCCCATGGTATGATTTTTAATATTTATTAAGATAACTATTTAAACAATTAAGCAATCTCAAAAACAGTTATACATTATCAGAGGTAGATAAATTTGAATGTAAGTAAGTTATGGAAAGTTTATTATTAGTCGCATTAATAGCGCAAACCAAAATTTTACTATAGTTAAATTTTATATTACCTGGAAAAAATGAAGCGCGTGCACAATTCCACTCACTGCGTCAGTCGGCGGGACACTGGCTATGGCAATACGACGCGACGTGGTTTATAGGTTAAATCAAGTAAAACAAATACGTTAATAAAGTTTAAGATCTTAGAGAAAAAAGCCTGTTACTACTTACCCCTGTTACAACAAGCCCCTCGTTCCCCTACTATTCTGCAATTATATTTTAGAAATACTAGGTATCCAGAACCTTAAAAATGAACTGAACTAACTGATAAAGTTACTTTGAAGTTTTATTCAACGCGTTGAACTCTTTTATTTGAACGTATGCAACACGATAATCGTCTTAAAATATAATAATTATGAATTTATTCAGACACTCGCGGTTTTCTATAATACTTTCATGCATTTTTAACGGAGTATGTGGAATCCAGTACTAAACACAACAGTCACTAA
Organism: Trilocha varians; assembly: GCA_030269945.2. Lineage (NCBI taxonomy): Eukaryota > Metazoa > Arthropoda > Insecta > Lepidoptera > Bombycidae > Trilocha > Trilocha varians. Next base: position 4,344,491 of record AP028277.1, on the reverse strand, counting down.
GGGTTCATGCTCTCTCTGAGTAGATACAGTGAGTGTGGTGTGTCGTGATGTGAGTTCGAGTTCCAGTGGTACTACCCAAAAGCGAACGAGAAAGAGGGTAGACAGATTTGTTTGCTCTTAAATCGACCCGCAGTATCCAGTCTTCTCGTGATCATGACGTTTGCAACAACGTTGAAATATCGAGACAACTCAATTAATTAAATATCGCGGTAAGAACCCGTTGAAAATGTATGAAAGTATAATAATTATGTTTATTATAGTCCTTGAATATGACAGAATAGTCTTATAGTAGGTATATCACGTCTACATGATGGTAATATTGAAAAAAGTTCAACTCTTTCGATACTAGTTATGATATCATTATCATAATTAACAAATGCACGTCGTTAAAGTGATTAATATTACTGTTCTGGGTAAATTTGTATGTAAAACACAAGATCATTTAATATAGCAATATATTTCTATCCACTAGTGGATGCCTACAAACTGATGATGATGAAGTCCGTATGACATATAGGAAAAAAACATTATTTCGAACCGTATCTTCTATTTGCCTATCGTACTAATATTAAAAAATCATTTTCAAGTAATTAAATTTAAAACCTCGTTAGGAATAAAAATACATGTTAGTTGTGATTATGTATTTCAAAAATATATTTTTTAGGTAAATTTTATTACATATTTAGATATTTTTATCTAAAACAAGCACCTACTACTTCAAGAAATACAACAAATTTAATCATGTACATTACAATAATAAATAAAACGTTCATTCGCTCTATCAATACTACGACAAGAATTTGTCAACACATTAGCAAAAACTGTCAGAGCAGGACGGCAACATTCTCTCGACTCCCTCCACATTGTCATTTCGTCTTGAACTTGAGCAGTCGTTACGCTTCAAAGAGAAAGCCGGCCCACAACCGAGTCGCACACAGAAACTACATCCATCTCTTTCACACCACCGATTTTTTATACGTCATTAGCACTAGAAAGAGATAGAAATACCGGTATTTTTTGAGCGAATTGTTTGGTTTTTGTGAAATATAGATCAACTTTAAAATAATGTGTCATTGAACTTTCAAGTTCCGGTAATATACGAAACGATGAAACTTTTGACTTCAAATAAGTATTTGATTACAAACCAACAGCTTATTCAACACTGATTTAAGTTTGTACTGTACTATGATGTAACTTCCCACTACTGGGCTCAGGTCTCCTCAGTAGGATCAGTTATGGTCCGTGACACAACCTTAATGTTGGTTATGATTTGGGAATTCACTTTTGAAAGGTTTATAATCATTCTTCAAAATGCAGATTTCAACTTCACCGCTTTTATTTAGTATTTTGATAAATTGCATTTAAATCGCTTTACAATTTAAGATTTAGAAAAACAAACCGGCCAGTTTAAGCGCGTGATCTTCCACAAGAAAAGCAAGCGGTTCAACCACGGCCTCTATGACTTCTGTAGGTACATAGTGAAGACCTGAATCACCTACTTAGAGACAGTTATTTTCTATGCGGAAGACTGAATACATCATATTATATCAAACAATTGATCTAAAGGAAATAAACTGAGAACGTTACAATATAAAAATATAGGTATTGACAAAATAAATATTTGTTAAGAAAGGGTTAGTAGAGAATTAGGAGCGAAAAGCACTAATTTATTGAATGTGACAAAATGATCGTGGGTAACAATGAGGCGTGTTTAAAATTTAAATCCGTGTCAGTGTTTGAGCTTGAACTATTCAAATATAATAATCCCTCTACAGAGGAGACCTGATGATACCTTACCGTAGAAACTTGAGCACAGGAAACCAACTCAAAACATTTAAAGTATTTTCATGCATTTTCATCGGGTCTTACCACGATATTTAATTAATTATGGTAAGAACCCGTTGAAAATACATGAAAGTATTATAGAAAACCGCGAGTGTCTGAATAAGTTTATTTGAAGTATTATATTAAAAAACATATCCACAACAACAAGCAGCCACCTATTACAACTTATAAAGTATTCAGGGTACTACCCAGTGTTCTCGGAACCGACAATCATCGCGTTTGGTTCTCACGCCCGTTGCCATGGCAACCGATACGGAGCAATATCTGCGCCGATATTGAGCATAATTTGTAGGTTCGTGCTCAAACCTGATTTACTGCAGACAAATACGCAGGGAAAGATTTTATGTTGATTGTAAGGGATTACGTGTAAATGCCCTTTTCTTATTGTTACGAATTATAAGCGTAAGAAAATGGCGGTAAAGTCTTTGGATTTCACTGCGTAGTATAAAACAAAGTCGCTTGCACTGCACCTATGTGTTGCATCTTCTTTTTTATTTATTTAAGGGACAACAAACAGCTACAACATCTTATTTATCATAATCATAATACTATTATAAAGGCGAAAGTTTGTAAGTATGGATGTATGGATGTTTGTTACTCTTTCACGTAAAAACTACTGAATGGATTTGAATGAAACTTTACCACAATATAGCTTATACATCAGAATAACACATAGGCTACAATTTTTGATAATAATCTAGACGGGACGAATATGAAATCAACGCGAACGAAGTCGCGGGCAAAAGCTAGTATAAAAATAAAACTAACAAAACATAAATAACTTAACGGATTTTATGCATTTTTTTTCTAATAAATAACTACAGCGACTAAATTAAAAAAATATACTTCTGTTAGAGATATAGTCGAAGCTTAGCAAGTTAGCTAGTAGCTTATAAGGTAGAAATTAAGTCAGTTTTGAAATACTTATTGGTTGTTATAAACACACCGTTGTGTTAACTTCTACAATTAGAGTACTCATTAATATAATGCATTAATAAACGATAAAAATAGTATTAAATGATGATTAAGAGATAAAATTCACCTAAAACCATTGTTAAATTAAAAAAAACTTCTAAAATAGCTATCAAACAAACTTCCATTATACTTCATCTAATCTATACCATAAATGCTTTAATTAAACAGTTCCAAAATAAAAACCTTAACAGAATGGAGGTGTGAAATTGATTGAGGAGAAAAATGTAACATTGCTTACGACCGGCCAAGTGTGACCGCGTGTTTAGAGCTCTTCAAATGCCTGACGCGCCGCATACCGTCACACATAGGGTTGTCTATCACTAAAAACAAAAGTTGAATATACCAGCTAATTAGTACCATACTTTCATGAATTGTAAAACGGATAATTGTATTGAAATGATTCGTATATTGGCAGCAGTCTTCTTGTAATCCTGTGAAACATAAATGTGTCAGCACAGTACATATTTAGCGAAGCATAAAGGTTAAGGATGAGATACTAAAAGCCGAACATACCAGCTAATTAGTATCACTCTTACTTATTTAGTCTTGGACCTTGTAATTTTATTGAAATGACTCGTACATTGGCTGCGGTCTTACTACAATCCTGGCGACTAAACGTGTCAATAGTCAGTACAGTAATTAGAAATATATTTAGAAATGCTGAAAAGTCCATGTTGAGATACTTTCAAAGAATAGCATCGATATGACTAATCTCTCAGTAGAATTCAGTTTTCTCGTCATCATGGCACTTGCAACAGCAACGAATAAGTCGCCTAATAGGATAATTAAGACTTCCCGTGATTATGACGCTTGCAACATCTTTTAAATTACTCAATTGTCTACTATATTTACCCAGATAAATAACTAACAAAATTGGCCAGTCTTTTCTTTAAGACATCATTTTTTTTTCCTATCAGGGCAATAATTAATAAAAGCAACAAAGCATTTTAAACAAAATTTTAAAAGCATAATAAAAGCCGGACACATGCAATTAAAAAACCCAATTCCGATTGTACCAGATGTGTGGCAACCCTAGCCGACATTAGATACAAAAACTGGGCGTTAATCATTCCTTACCTTTTATAGGAGGTATGAATGAAGATTGTTAGGTGAAAATGAATATATTGATTGATAGAGTATGTTTAACACTTAAAGAGATTATAGGCTATTTGCTTGAGCAATAATAATGTTTATTAGCATTGAATACCACCTGGTTAAAGTACATAAAATGTGTGTTTTATATCACAAAGCCTTCGAAGAAAGGGCTGCGAGTGGAATATTAACTGCTACCTACTATGAAATAAATTCTTGGATTGTATTTTTGATAAAGATGGATAAAGGGTTTACTGGCCCAGTATTATTTATGTAGGTTGTCGCCCTGTTGATTTTCAGATTATCATTCTTTATTTTTATTTAATAAATAGGACAGTCCATTCGAAGTCCATGGATGATTGGGAAATTGTTTATAAGTCCATTATGAAACGCAAAAAGTTTACAATATTTTTTACATTCTTTTGTTTTTTTTTTTTTGTTACCTTCATTTGAACGTTTTTTTTTTCGTTTATTTTATGTATATAAATGAAAATTTATAATGAACCATTCGTTACCATAATTTATCATGTAGGAATCTGTATCTGTGTCGTGCTGTAAATGTGATGGGGGGTGATTTCCAAAATATTACAGTAAATTAAAAAGTAAATTATTTACTAAATCAATAATCATACAAAACCCTAAATAGACAGAAAACAGAACCATGTAAAATAAAGAGCATTTCAGAATTTAAGTTGGAATTTTAGACAAAAAAGCCTCTGGAGAGGTTGAGAGATTCCTTCATACCATCGCGTTCTGTATTGGTTGGACCGCGACCGCACCTCGACAAAACCAATTTATTTCGTTACACGGCTTTGTAAGTTTTTCTACGACAAATTCTTTGAGTTCCAAACTGATTCCTTAATGTTGTTCTTCTTCTTCTTTTTTTCCCCTGGATCTCGTCCACCAAGACTGGGGGGCACGATTCGCCAATGTCAAGTGAGACAAATACACGGACTCAAAGATATTAAGCCAAAATATTGTTCGGTTTCAAGTTTCAGCAGTAGTAGAATATATACTGTTTATAGTGTTATTAAATACTACAATGAAGTTAGTGGGCCCAATCGACTTCGTCTACGTCACATCACTCACACAAGACGGAATAGATAGGATTGTGTCCGTGAATTTCTAAACTCACCTAAACTTTCCTTTCCTTCTTTAAAATATTACAAGAAAAATTCGCGAAATCGGTTCACCGTAATTTCTTTGATAAATTTTTATACTGAAAATTGCAATTTAGTAGGACTGTTTATTCTATACAATGTTTCCCGGATCTGACGTCACAACTTCATCTTCAGCTTAAACACAAAAAATCTACCTTTAAAAGCAACAATCATTCACCAATAAAGTCCTGTCATCTCGCAGAAACAGCTTCGAAAGAACTCTATTATTTCTCCGTACGAGTTAGTCAAATTCTCAGAACTGACGTCACCACACCCTCTATTGAGTCTGAAATTAAAAACTTCCGTGTCCATTTTAATTTTGATTCATTGATAGGTTCTATTTGTGAATTGATTTTTTGTTGTAAAAATCAGCTTACTAGTTCATTGTTAGAGGACCAAAGCATAGTTTTACTCAGCAGAACTCAACTTATGTGTAAACCTAAATTTACTACAGAATTCTGCAAATCGTTATATTTAATTTGCACGCAACCTATTATTGTTTTCATGTTAACAACAATAGTGGCTGAAAACGATGTTTAAACGTCAGAAAACTTACATTTCGGAGAAGTCCCCAACTCACAGTATGCAAAGCGTAGTGGATCATACCAGAGGCCTGAACCTAACAGAGGGCAGTACCTACAGTACAAGATGTTTTCTGAAACAATATTTTGAGAGTGTTATTACATTAATTGTGACTTCGTTAAATGGAATTTATATAAAAATTTTCTTCTGTTCAACTTTAAGTTTGTGTTCAAAGTGATATAACGTGACACACGATTTTACGTTGTCTTTCATAGCCCAAACTTCTGAATGACTAGATTTTTTACATAATATTACCTACACCTTTTTGCACTATATATCATCAATTTTCTGAATACATATTTATTTAATATAACAGACATTTTTTGTGTACCGATATGAGTGACGAGTTTTTCTCAAGTTTTTTGTTTCGAGTTATCATTCAGTAGACACCGTGACGTGTTTGGTTAAAAAAGGCGTTCTTGAAATAAGTTTCTTCATTGAGAATATTAAGCTAAACAGGTGTTTCCAAACTTTGGTCCGCCTGCCAAGTGTAATATTAAAAATGTGCAGGATTACATTTAGTAAATATCTACTTATCTTGGTTACTATTTTTTATAATCTAAAAACACGTTGCTGAAAATAATCATGCATCTAACTTAGAATAATCAAGAAAAGTAACACTTAATAAAAATATGAGACAATTAAAAAGTATTTTTAATTTTTTCTCTTCCTTATACAAATCAACAAAGCGAACTACTGCAGAACTTTAAACTAAAAAGAATGACCTATCGTCAGTTCTTCCAACCCGGCACTTTCATACAATTCCAACGAACAACACAACATTATCAGAATGCTTAGCCTTATTTAAATCTCATTTGAACCGAACGAAATAGGTTCTGAATTACGCCGCAACATGATTGATTTATAAAATGATATTCCAATTCAATCTCTGAGTAAAGTAATCGGGTAATCTTAAAAATAACTGCATCAGGAACGGCACGTGTGGCTCGAATTGTTTTATTCCGCACAAAAGACGCACATCGTACGATATGCAAGCCAATAAAACGTATGAAATAACTTGGGGAAGGGAAAATCGGTTGTTGTGTATCGATAGTTTTAAACCAATTGTAAAAACTCTTGAACCATATAAAATATCTTCGAAAAAATCTTTAGGGTGCAAAAATTTAAATGCTTTTTATTTTATTGTTTAAAAGTTTTATTTATTTGAAGGTTTTTTTTTCAGTTGGAGGAAATCACCGGGGGTATGTGAGAGTTGAACCGCACTAAAACCTTCAACCGCTCACACTCAGCGTCCGAACCCCGGCTGAGGCCAGAACCCAGCACGGGGTTTTGAGAGACGACGCGACGCGTAACGCTCTCGGCACACTTTTCCGTCGCGCCGCCATTAGAAGGTAACGTTCTTACGTTCTTGAAAAATTGTGAATGAAAATGTTATTAATCGATTCTGAAACGGTAACGTTGGTAATCTGACATTCACTAATTTACTTGGACCTTACTTGTGTTATCAGTAGAAAGATAACGTACGATAAATTAAGATAATCATATGACATGTAGCAAAAAAAGCTTGACGAAACAATAACTAGTTGACGGAAAATGCAAACTAGCTCGAATAAAATTGAGAAAAGTCTCTTACTTTTCTCAATGTTTTTATTGTCTCAACTTTGTTCGTGATGGACCATTTAGTAAATTTTAAAGTGCGATAAAAATGGGTAGTGTTTTATAATATTTTTCTTTTATATCATTATTATTATTTTTATCGACACTTACGATCACATCACTAAATTTAGGTATCGCATCGCATAGCGGCGCGTACTCGAGGATCTCGCGTTACGCAGCCTATCCCACTTTCCATTTCCTCACTGCATTACAATACTTTATAGTGAAGTTTATTCCGCGGGAACAATGCGCTTGCGATTATCGATAACTGAGTAAGACGCATTTTAACAATACATTTTTGTAATTCTTTATTGGACTATGTTAGGTAGGAATTGTTGAATATGTAATGCTAATGAAACGACTTGGGAAGTAGACAATTATTCAGGTATTTTTACTACTTCAATGAAAACTCTTATCGTTATAATAAGTTTTAATGAAGAAGACAGTATTATAACTAAACTAACTTTTGTTCCCTACAAAAACAATAATTAGCAGTCACTAGTTCAATGCTTTGCGGGGAGATTCACAATGCTGTTCGGTCTAGGAGATTTATTCAATAATGACCAAAAAAATTCACGCAACAAAATTTTACATATTTCCTATTAATACACAGAGTTATATTCTGACATAAATTTAAGTGTTAATGTGACATGTACAATTTTACAGAATAATATTTCATTTACTTAGTTTGCATTGTGCACAGAACAGGGCTTGCTCTCCGGGTGCGCTTCTGCCCCGGGGAATTTTATATCATTTCGAAAGCAAAAAGTCTCGATCTGTCGGTAAATATTCCAGCCATTGTTGCAGTGAAATATTGTTCATCGTTCGCTACGTCGAAACTTCATCGAATTAATCGATATAAGTTGCATATTTGAAAGTAATATAGTTATAAATTTTGCATTAAATAAAAAAAATATTTGTGCCTTCTTCTTGCCAACATTATAATTTTTAGTGCTTATTTTTATTTAACCGCCTTATCAATTATCAAAGCCTTTGCAAAAATAACAAAAACACTGGAGAAGGCACAAAACTCTCGTTTTTATTAAAATGAAGCATACAAAAAGTACAGCTTGTCTTCCCAGTAGATGTAAAAAAAATCCTAACACCTATGCAATAAACAATTTTAGTTATATCAAAGTACAATCCTCTGCTAAAAACAAGGATTTCACTTATCTTCGATAGCATCCATGTTCCCTACCTTATTTTCTCTCGAGCCGCGAGACGATAAGATTAAATTACTGATATTATTCGACATTAGAACTGCCTTTCAATAAGCTAAGCGCATCCTGTTAGTAAAGGCATATATTATAACAAAAACATTGTTTCTTAAGCTATGATGTGTTATATTATTCACTTATTTAGTTGCTTAAAAATCTTGAAAGGTAGACGGTATTTAGCCTTGCTCTGAAATGCCACGATGGTAAGTACATAGCGTCAAATGGTTAGTTGTTTTTATGTTGTAGCTACAGGTGAAAGAAATTTCAAATTCATAGCAGGAAATTAAAAATTAACAAATAAACACGTATTAATTACTAGCAGCATTCGTTTCTTATATAAAAATGAATTGCTGTTCGTAAACTCGAGAACGGCTGAACCGATTTGGCTAATTTTAGTCTTGAAACACTCTTGGAAGTTCAGGAAAAAATTTAACAGTGAGAAACTTGACTTATGTTACGCTAGTAGTGTGATTTTTGTCCAATTTGACGAACCAGGTTACAGTTCGGCGAGCGTGGTTGCATTGCATCGAAGGATCATTCACTAGAACATAAATATCTTAGATTTGTACAAATGCAGAGTAAAGGCGGCATCGTTAGTTACGTACAGATGAGTGTCGGTCACTTCATTAGTTCAAAACAAGGTGCCGACGAGCTGAATCCCGTAGTATGCATCTTGTATGAGCTGGGAGAAGGGCTATTCTGTGAGAAATTTTAGAAATTAAGTTCGCAATTTTGTGACTAAGTCAGTAGTGGATTGATTTATATTCATCCTCCTGCTAAGGAGACCTGAACCCAGCAGTGATGGGTTGTCACAATACCACAAACCTCCGTAAAATCGAGTAAAGACAATATAGGTCTGCTGTAAGAAAACTGTTTTTTTTCGAGGTACGAGCTTACGTCTTAGATAGTAGGAGTTGATTTTTTTTTTTTTTTTTTTTTTTTTTTTTTTTTTTTTTTTTTTTTTTTTTTTTGGGATAGGAGGAATCGCTGTTGGCCCTCAGGCCTTTACAGCTTCGCCAGGATGGAGGTGCGAGCTCAGAAGGGGCTCAGCTGAGAAAGGGTAGGAAGGGACTGCTAAAAGTCGCCACAAGGCAACTTGTTAGCACATAATGATTCTACCACTGGATTCGGAACGCGACCCAACTGAGAAGAACCAGCAAGAAACTCAGCGGGCGTGCAAATAATGAAAAGCAGTACACCAGAAAATAATTTATTAAATAACAAACTAAAACGAACTTGCAGGAAACGGGTGATGATGATGACGCTTCATGGGGCACGTAGAACTCTGCGTCGAGCTCGACGATGACGAGTGAGGAATCCGGGGCGCCGTCTCGGTCTGTCAGCATTAGGGCTGTCAGCGAGCAGCGTCGTCAGCGCGTCGGGAGGGTCCGTGAGGACGTGTCGCGGGCGTCGGCGTTTCGCCTTACGGGCGTGGGCGGGGTCGGGCGCGTAGTTCGCGGCGGCTACGATGAGAGGATTACTATGATCCTCCGCGGTCTTGAAGTATCGCTCGGAAGCTTGCTTCAAGAACTTAGAGACGGGGACGAGGTCGAAATCGTCATGAAGGTCGACGTTCCGCATATACCACGGAGCACCGACGGCCTTTCGCAGAAACCGATTCTGCAGAACCTGGAAGGACTTTAGGTGGGAACGCGCCGCATGAGCGAACGCTGGACTTGCATAAGTCATGATGGGTCTGACGCAAGTTTTGTAAAGAGTCAACTTATTACGAAGTGACAATTTACTACGCTTGCAGATCATGGGGTTGAGTCTACCGAGGATGAAAGCGGCGCGATCGCGCACGGCTTTGATGTGCTGACGGAAGGTCATGGCACGATCGAAGATGACACCTAAGTATTTGACCTGACGGGCCCAGGGAATGGGGCGACCGTAGAGAGTGACTGGGGGAGTTTCATTCCTCCGGAGAGTACGACTGCGGGACTCTGCAGTCGGGAGACGCCTCGAGGATCTTTCGAAGAGCACAGCTGTACTCTTCGCAGGGTTCACTTCGATGCGCCACTTCCGAAACCAATGACCTAATGCTGTGGCGGCTGCCTGAAGTTGTTTGACGATGAATGCCCTGTTTCTATCGGAATAGAAAACGGCAGTGTCATCGGCGAAGAGAGCCAGTGAGGTGGGGAAAGTACGAGGAATATCACTCGTAAACAAACTGAAGAGTAGGGGGGCGAGGACGGAGCCCTGAGGGACTCCGGCGTTAATGGGACGAGAGGAGGAACGGACGCCCTCCAATCGATACCGAAACGAGCGATTCGACAGGTAGTCTCGAATGATGAGCACGAGACGATCTGGCAGACCCAGTTCGTACAGCTTGTACAGCAAGCCGTTGTGCCAGACTCTGTCGAACGCCTTCGCGATATCGAGAAAGAGAGCGCGACCACCAGCGGGGTGGTTGAGAGGCGGCAACGTCATAGTCGAGTCGTTCCTTAGAGTCCGAGCTAACTGCCAGTACGCTAAGTGGGAGGGTTTGATTCCTTCAAGAAAGGAACCCCACCTGGAGTTCCGATGCTCTGCAATGCGACGCCTCACATCACGCTGCAAGGCGCGCATGCGAACCCGGTTCTCCACGGTGGGGTAGGAGTCGAAGGCTCGGATCGAAGCGTTTTTAGCTCGGATGAGCTCCCTAATTTCATCGGGCAGTTTGAAGCGGAGAAAAGCATCCGCCTCGACCTGCCTCGATGCCCTATCTATGTGAGACTTAATGTCTGAAGTGAATGCGTGAAGCGCCTCTGTGGTTTCCTGAAGGGAAGGAGTGGACTGATCCGGGCCTTCAGAGAGAGAAGGAGGAACGGCGTCCGCCAGGCTGGCGCCTAAGACGTGCCAATCGACGACGGTTTTCATGATGGGTTCCGCTGAAGGCGGGGGGCCTAACTGCATGATAATCGGGCGGTAGTAGGAGTTGATGTTTAATTGTAACGAGTTTTATATAGGACCAAGGTTTCTGTTTTTACAACAAAATTGAAATGAGTTAAATCGAATAAGTTTCAGAGTTATTTTTGTTTTTTTTTTCGAGATGATGTTCCGTTTCTTTATTTTCGTTTAGTTTCTTCTCCATCCTGTAGTACCATGCGCCTTAGTTCTCTTCTGTAGAGCGGATTTTGTTTACTTAACATGTCTGAAAAAAAAACCTAAATTTACAGAATCACCCTGTTTTGCGAGCCAGTTACTTCTCGTACGATCTATAGTGTATTGTGAGCCTACAAATTGATTGGCCTCGTCACAGAGGATGCCGCCTTTGCGCTTGTCACTTCGTCACTCCATACACGTGAGATTTAACCAATTTTGCACTTTACTATCACTTTGCCAAATAAATTTGAGCCTTGTTGCTTACAATTTATAGATGAAGATAGTTTGTAGATTTAAGTTAATTTTAATATTTAGAATCTTGATCAATAACTTAAAACAATACACATAACCGATAATATTTATAAGTAAAATAAATAATAATTTTTAAATACAATTCAGATATTCAAATTGACATTTAAAAACTATTACTTCCTTCTATTTATTTCTTCAAAACAACATAACAAATACAAAATAAATAAGTTCACTACAATTATTGTGATATTAACTAAGAGTTTTCATTAAAAACACTGTTTTGATACACCAAATAACCAATAAACATAAACAAAAAACCATAAAATCACCATACAAAATATCGTTTCAATATTCCCATAAAGCCGACGAAACAAAACACGGTACTCGTAAAGAGGTCACGTTCATACAATAGTAACGTGGACGCAATAAATACAGACAGACGGACAAAAATGATCAGGATTGTTGGCGAGGATATTTATGTGGTAGTCGGGATCGAACCCGCGACCCCGGGCTACCGTACCGCCGGTGGTCTGTCAATAGTTTACAATTGTTCCAGAGATAGACCTTATTCAATGGTGGGGGTTTTTTTTTTGTTTTAGTTGGAGGAAATCGCAGGAAACCGCCCCGCGGGTGGGGTATGTGGGAGTTGAACCTCACTAGAACCTCCAACCGCTCACCTCTAATGGGTGGTGTGCATTATCTTCGGAGTAGTGTTTCAACTTTTGCCAGAGATAAATTTGTAGTTAGCCGCCCGGCAGTGTCCCCCACACATTGCAGAGGTCCATCAAGGAGTGATGACCACTCTATCAACAATTAGAAGACCCCACTGTTTGTCTTTTTATGTGACAACAGAAAAGTCTAAAAGTTTCTTTCTAACCGCCACTCAACGAGCATGAACATGCCATCAATGAGTGACATTTTTAGACACAGAGAGAGTGGTTAAAATATTATGTAACATACACTAAGAATGCAAATCCGCGTAATTAGTATTAACATTTATTGTGTTCAGTACCAAATAAAACGCAAAACACAAAAATCCATAATTTATCAAGTTATTCCGATGTAGAATGCGCTTTCGGTGCCGTTTGTGCGATACGCAACTAATCTAATCTATCTAATGGTGAGCTGGGGAATAATAAATATGGAGTAACTTACATACCGACTGAACATGCACCTTTATCTGTTTCTAGATAATTAAAAGTACGGTAGCTTTGATTTATAAATATAGATTTGTATTTCAACATTTGAAATCCATAATTGCAAGATAATTTTAGAATGGGTGTAACCAACGTAAGTTTCTGTAAGAGATCCAGTGTCTCTACTCTTCAGACATACTTGTCTTCTTCTTAAATTAGTTTACTCATAAAAGTCCTTTACTGTTTCAATCCATTATTATTAAACTACAATTATGTCTACTTTTAAACTGTCTAATTATTAGCTAGCCTGAGTATACCACATGTACATACATGGTATAAGTACATACTAAGTATATAATATAGTACTACAAAACTCGGAATACAATACAACTATAATTTGCATTGAAAATTATTCTAAATTTTAGGTAATTGTACTGCGGTTAAAAAGATGTTAATTTCAACCAGCAACAACTGGAGGAGACGAGCAGAAGAACGGGCTCAGTGGCCTTAAAAGAGACCTATGTAACAGTGGACGAGTAGTACGACTAACAAACAGTGGGCTGATGATATGAAAAAATCTCATTTTTCATCAGAATCTGTTAGCTCTTATCCTCTTAATCCTGTCCTTTTTTTATAGATAGATTCGAAGTATTGCTTATTACTTTAATGTCAAGGCTATCCTCAATCTGCCAGTTCGTGTTGGTTAATTACATAAATAGTAATAAAGCAAATAATAACAAGTACACACAGATGCTCATAGCCAATTAACATAATCTCAGATATCTTTACAAGATCTCTCGTATTGAAACGGACTTGATTTAATATCGTTTTATTAACGGTTTTAAAATCGATAATTATTCAAAGATAATAATCGATTAGTATACAAGTATCCATTGTATTGTAAGGTTAAGATTTCTAGCTATAAATTGTGATTTAATAAAATTTGTAGCTTTGATTTATCATATATTTTTGCTTGTCAATTGGAAATAAATGTGAACTATACGATTTGCAACAATAATTATATAATATTCAGATTCTTTCATTAGCGGAGATGATCAATGGAATACACTACTTATGTGAACGACAGAATGAGCCCGGTGCAGGCTTTCGTGTACAGACATGATCATAGTAGACAAACACGTGTAAAATCCTGTATATAACAAACTTAACTTGAAAGTAAATAACTCTTATGTACGAATCATGTCTGGACATGAAACCTCGCTTACACGTGTCACGCACAAAACGCGCCCTATTGGAGAACAGCGAAACGAGAACGTGGCCGTGTGGGTGATCGGTCGGACACTTAGCTCAAACGCGTCATAGTCATAGGTTCTAATAGGATGAATTTTAGCCCTAAATCCAACTGGAATGCAGCCAAAACCCTGGGAGACCTTCCTTTTATATTTTTTAGTTGTATTTAACCAATTTAGATTGTTTTTTGCTTATTTTTAGTTCTTAAAACCAACTTAGAGTCATTGAGGTCTCCCAGTATCGAGCATACTAGTTACGTCATACGCGGCGGCCCAAGCGCGACTGAGCGCAGGGTTTTTTTTTTTTTTTTTTTTTTTTTTTTTTTTTTGGGATAGGAGGAATCGCTGTTGGCCCTCAGGCCTTTACAGCTTCGCCAGGATGGAGGTGCGAGCTCAGAAGGGGCTCAGCTGAGAAAGGGTAGGAAGGGACTGCTAGAAGTCGCCGCAAGGCAACTTGTTAGCACATAATGATTCTACCACTGGATTCGGAACGCGACCCAACTGAGAAGAACCAGCAAGAAACTCAGCGGGCGTGCAAATAATGAAAAGCAGTACACCAGAAAATAATTTATTAAATAACAAACTAAAACGAACTTGCAGGAAACGGGTGATGATGATGACGCTTCATGGGGCACGTTGAACTCTGCGTCGAGCTCGACGATGACGAGTGAGGAATCCGGGGCGCCGTCTCGGCCTGTCAGCGTTAGGGCTGTCAGCGAGCAGCGTCGTCAGCGCGTCGGGAGGGTCCGTGAGAACGTGTCGCGGGCGTCGGCGGGACGCGATACGGGCGTGGGCAAGGTCGGGCGCGTAGTTCGCGGCGGCTACGATGAGAGGATTACTATGATCCTCCGCGGTCTTGAAGTATCGCTCGGAAGCTTGCTTCAAGAACTTAGAGACGGGGACGAGGTCGAAATCGTCATGAAGGTCGACGTTCCGCATATACCACGGAGCACCGACGGCCTTTCGCAGAAATCGATTCTGCAGAACCTGGAAGGAGTTTAGGTGGGAACGCGCCGCATGAGCGAACGCTGGACTTGCATAAGTCATGATGGGTCTGACGCAAGTTTTGTAAAGAGTCAACTTATTACGAAGTGACAATTTACTACGCTTGCAGATCATGGGGTTGAGTCTACCGAGGATGAACGCGGCGCGATCGCGCACGGCTTTGATGTGCTGACGGAAGGTCAAGGCACGATCGAAGATGACACCTAAGTATTTAACCTGACGGGCCCAGGGAATGGGGCGACCGTAGAGAGTGACTGGGGGAGTTTCATTCCTCCGGAGAGTACGTCTGCGGGACTCCGCAGTCGGGAGACGCCTCGAGGATCTTTCGAAGAGCACGGCTGTACTCTTCGCAGGGTTCACTTCGATGCGCCACTTCCGAAACCAATGACCTAATGCTGTGGCGGCTGCCTGAAGTTGTTTGACGATGAATGCCCTGTTTCTATCAGAATAGAAAACGGCAGTGTCATCGGCGAAGAGAGCGAGAGAGGTGGGGAAAGTACGAGGAATATCACTCGTAAACAAACTGAAGAGTAGGGGGGCTAGGACGGAGCCCTGAGGGACTCCGGCGTTAATGGGACGAGAGGAGGAGCGGACGCCCTCCAATCGATACCGAAACGAGCGATTCGACAGGTAGTCTCGAATGATGAGCACGAGACGATCTGGCAAACCCAGTTCGTACAGCTTGTACAACAAGCCGTTGTGCCAGACTCTGTCGAACGCCTTCGCGATATCGAGGAAGAGAGCGCCCGTGTAGACGGGCCTGACGGGACTGTTCAGGCCGGAGAGGATGTGCTCCGTGAGGCGGTGCACTTGTTGGGTACACGAATGTCTGGCACGGAATCCAAACTGTTCGTCGGGGAGGAGGTTATTGGAAGACACAAAGTCCCAAAGGCGTTTGTAGAGCACCCGCTCGTACAGTTTGCCTAGGGACTGAAGGAGGCTAATGGGACGGTAACTACTCGGGTCGTTACGGGGTTTACCGATTTTAGGAATGCCGATAACTTCTGCTTCTTTCCAGGTATCTGGAAAGGCGCAGTGTGTCATAGCGGCATTGAAAATGGTGACGAGGAAGCAAATAAGTTGCCCGGGAAAGAGTTTGAGAACTCTGTTGGAGATGCCGTCGGAGCCGGGCGCCTTGCGAGACTTCGAGTACTTAATGAGATCTTTCACCTCGTCGGAGGTGACAGGGGGTAAAGAGACCGTGGGCGGAAGGGAAGATCTGCGCGCGACTTCCCTGTCCACCATTTCGACGTGCGCGGGGTCCGCGGTGGCATCGCTGAGCGTACACTGGGCCTCCAGTGAGTCCGCCAACAGCCCCGCCTTCTCATCGTCATCGAAAGCTACGCGACCACCAACGGGGTGGTTGAGAGGCGGCAACGTCATAGTCGAGTCGTTCCTTAGAGTTCGAGCTAACTGCCAGTACGCTAAGTGGGAGGGTTTGATTCCTTCAAGAAAGGAACCCCATCTGGAGTTCCGATGTTCTGCAATGCGACGTCTCACATCACGCTGCAAGGCGCGCATGCGAACCCGGTTCTCCACGGTGGGGTAGGAGTCGAAGGCTCGGATCGAGGCGTTTTTAGCTCGGATGAGCTCCCTAATTTCATCGGGCAGTTTGAAGCGGAGAAAAGCATCCGCCTCGACCTGCCTCGATGCCCTATCTATGTGAGACTTAATGTCTGAAGTGAATGCGTGAAGCGCCTCTGTGGTTTCCTGAAGGGAAGGAGTGGACTGATCCGGGCCTTCAGAGAGAGAAGGAGGAACGGCGTCCGCCAGGCTGGCGCCTAAGACGTGCCAATCGACGACGGTTTTCATGATGGGTTCCGCTGAAGGCGGGGGGCCTAACTGCATGATAACCGGGCGGTGATCCGAATCTAATTCAGAATGCACCTCGATAGAATGCAAGCGCAATGTCACATTCTTGAGAAGGGCCATGTCCAGGATATCCGGCCGATGCTGGATATTGTACGGATAATGAGTCGGTTCGAGAGGGGCTACGATATCGAACTCCAGGACGTCAATCAGACTATCGAGACGTCTGCCGTTCGGGGTTGTGGCGAGGCAACCCCACCTAGCATGCTTGCAGTTGAAGTCCCCCGCCAGAATGACGGAGTTCCCCATACCGAGAAGCGCCTCGAGGTCGCTTTGCAAGACTGGTTTGTCGGGAGGGAGATAGACGGACGCGATGACGATGGACGAGTGGCCCGTCAGTGCGATGCGGCACACCGACGCTTCCATGTTAACGAGCGCGGGGGGATCGAGCGGCACGCAATGTAACACTCTCCGGTAGTAGATGGCAGTCCCACCTCCGGATGAGGTGAGTCTGTCGTTCCTAATCATGACGTAGTTCGCGATTCGGGGGTCACGCGTCGAAGGATTGAGGAACGTTTCCTGCACTAAGAAAATATCAACTTGATGACTTCGTAAAAAGTCAGCAATTTGATCGCGTTGAAGTAGAGACCGTCGGCGTTAAAAAGACCGACGGTGAGGGCGTGGGGCCTACTTCTTTGCGGTGTACTACCCATAATCAAAGTTAATTAATTTTAGGCACACGAGCGGATGTGCTGGGGACTGCGTTTTGGTTATTATTATGGAGACCGGACGAGAAGGCCTGCCACACATCGATGTATGCCAGGAACACCTCCATACGGTCTCCCTCCGTGTTGCAGGCGTTATGCGCCTCAATAAACTCAAGGAAACGCTCGGGCGTTACCGACTTAAGCACGTGAAAGAACGCGGCGTTTTCTTTCATCAGTCCGGAAGAGAGCGCCGGGCGCTGTGAGACGGGGGCGCGGGGCACCGGTTGTGCCAAGAGGGCGGGCGGAGCCGGGGCGGCGGCGGGGGGCGCGCGTGATGTTGACTGCGCTGCGGGTGCGCGAGAGGAACGGCTAGTGCCCGGAAGGGGCCACGCGTTTGTCTTGGGCAGCAGTGCCGGGACGAATTTTTCCACCGGCGGCGGTTGGGGGGCCCTAATCTTATTTTGACGCACGGTGCGTCGGTTAGGCTTCGGAGCCATCGGGCAGCCGCGGTAGTTGGCCGTGTGGCCAGCTCCGCAGTTCACGCACGATGGGGGCTCCGTCGCGGTGTCCCTACGCCGTGGACAGTCGGCTGTCGCGTGGTCGTCCAAACACTTCACGCAGCGCGGGCGCGCGAAGCAGTTTTTAGACGAGTGCCCGTATAACTGGCAGTTATGACACTGCCCGGGCATGCCCCTTTTGTGTGGGGCTTCGAACTTGAGACCCGATAGCTGGCAGACGGTCTTCAAGTTGAAGATGCGCCTGCCGCCCTCGGAAGCCTCGACGACGGCAAGGACCATGTTGTATGGCTCCCTGCCGCGGGCCTTGTACATGCGGTGTACAGCCACTGTTGGGACCCCTTGGGAGATGAGGTCCTCTTTAATGAGGTCAACCTCAATCTCCTTCGGAAGTCCGCGGATCACAACCCGGAGATCGCGCTCCTCTTGGAGAGTATAGGTGTGAAAACCTATACGCTCCCTACGGAGGAAGCTGGAGAGAGCTCGGTGGTCCTGGGAGGTTGCCACCTTAACTTGAATGCCGGCGGCAAGGTTGCGCGCCGACAGGAAAGTGATGCCCTCCTCGCGGTTGTGGAGGGCATGGGAGATGTACTGCCACTTGCTCTTGTCGCGGATGACAAGAGGTGGCGGGGGAGGTCCGTCCGGCCGGCGGGGCGGCGGAGAAGGGGAGGCACGCGACGAGCTAGCGGAGGATGACGAGGCCGGCCTCGGACGAGGGCCGCCGTCGGCCCTTGTGATCTTAGTAGCGGCCTTCTCGCGGGAGGAGGCCGCCCTCTTTGCCCTTGGAGACAACCTCGGTGAAGCCGTCTCCTTGGGCGACGATCTCCTCGACTTCCATGTCGAGGAGATCGACCGAGGGCGAAGCGGGGGGGGTGCGGCGCGACGCACCGGGCGCGGGCGCGGGTTGGGATGACGCGGGAGGCGCGGCGGGGGTGGACGCGGAGTCCGCTGTCCGGAGCGGAGCGCACGCGGGCGCCGGGGATTTGCGTGAACGCAGGACGGTCGCCTTAAGGGCAGGGGGTATCGGGGTACCGGGTTTAGCCTTAGGGGCTGCAGGGGTGGGTGAGACGCGGGCGGCATTCGCGGATGCCGTGGTGGTGAGGGCGGGGTTTCGGCGAGGGTCCCTGGACGCGGACGGGATCTGCTGCTCCAGGAATCTCTGGTACTCCTCCCAAATCTCCGGGCTGCGCTTCTTGATGAACTCCGCAAGGCCCCTCTCCGCTTGGAGAGAGGCCATCTCGTTCAAAGCTAAACCGCCTTAAAGAAGGCGGGTCCCTAAAACGACCTCGCTCCCTGGGCAGTGAATGCCACTGCAAGCAGAAACGCAGGGAACGGCAATTCGCCTTGAAAAAGGCGAATTGTTTGACGGTTGCCCTAAGCTAACTAGCCCTCAAGGCGGTGAATGGCACCGCAAACCGATACAAGAGGGGCAACAGCGCCTTGAAAAAGGCACTGATGATACAAAAAAAAACAAAAAAGGATCGCCGACAAACGACCGCAACGATCAAACGAAGACCGCGCCGAAGCACAGTCAACGTGACGCCAGGCGCGTGTGAGCGAGATGGGCGTATCGTACGGACACAGCGAGCGTTCAATACAGAGCGTACAAGAGCACGTCTGCACTGGACGGCGACTGCGAGCGGACTACTCCTCTGCCGATACGGCGAAACCGGCCCCGTTTTTATAGCCAGATTTCGCCACCCCCACTCCCCGCGCACACCTCACCCCCGCTAGGATTCGCATCTTTATTTGACCATAATAAAAATACCACACAATTAATCATTTATTTTCCTTTTGTACATGTCATTATTTATCTCAATCTACATGTTACATATGTGATCTTATCTCTAACATGCTCACATATGCCCGTAACGGGCCCTCCGATATAAATACGCGGGGCCCCCGTCGCCCTGCGCTCAGTAGTCCGCTCGCAGTCGCCGTCCAGTGCAGACGTGCTCTTGTACGCTCTGTATTGAACGCTCGCTGTGTCCGTACGATACGCCCATCTCGCTCACACGCGCCTGGCGTCACGTTGACTGTGCTTCGGCGCGGTCTTCGTTTGATCGTTGCGGTCGTTTGTCGGCGATCCTTTTTTGTTTTTTTTTGTATCATCAGTGCCTTTTTCAAGGCGCTGTTGCCCCTCTTGTATCGGTTTGCGGTGCCATTCACCGCCTTGAGGGCTAGTTAGCTTAGGGCAACCGTCAAACAATTCGCCTTTTTCAAGGCGAATTGCCGTTCCCTGCGTTTCTGCTTGCAGTGGCATTCACTGCCCAGGGAGCGAGGTCGTTTTAGGGACCCGCCTTCTTTAAGGCGGTTTAGCTTTGAACGAGATGGCCTCTCTCCAAGCGGAGAGGGGCCTTGCGGAGTTCATCAAGAAGCGCAGCCCGGAGATTTGGGAGGAGTACCAGAGATTCCTGGAGCAGCAGATCCCGTCCGCGTCCAGGGACCCTCGCCGAAACCCCGCCCTCACCACCACGGCATCCGCGAATGCCGCCCGCGTCTCACCCACCCCTGCAGCCCCTAAGGCTAAACCCGGTACCCCGATACCCCCTGCCCTTAAGGCGACCGTCCTGCGTTCACGCAAATCCCCGGCGCCCGCGTGCGCTCCGCTCCGGACAGCGGACTCCGCGTCCACCCCCGCCGCGCCTCCCGCGTCATCCCAACCCGCGCCCGCGCCCGGTGCGTCGCGCCGCACCCCCCCGCTTCGCCCTCGGTCGATCTCCTCGACATGGAAGTCGAGGAGATCGTCGCCCAAGGAGACGGCTTCACCGAGGTTGTCTCCAAGGGCAAAAAGAGGGCGGCCTCCTCCCGCGAGAAGGCCGCTACTAAGATCACAAGGGCCGACGGCGGCCCTCGTCCGAGGCCGGCCTCGTCATCCTCCGCTAGCTCGTCGCGTGCCTCCCCTTCTCCGCCGCCCCGCCGGCCGGACGGACCTCCCCCGCCACCTCTTGTCATCCGCGACAAGAGCAAGTGGCAGTACATCTCCCATGCCCTCCACAACCGCGAGGAGGGCATCACTTTCCTGTCGGCGCGCAACCTTGCCGCCGGCATTCAAGTTAAGGTGGCAACCTCCCAGGACCACCGAGCTCTCTCCAGCTTCCTCCGTAGGGAGCGTATAGGTTTTCACACCTATACTCTCCAAGAGGAGCGCGATCTCCGGGTTGTGATCCGCGGACTTCCGAAGGAGATTGAGGTTGACCTCATTAAAGAGGACCTCATCTCCCAAGGGGTCCCAACAGTGGCTGTACACCGCATGTACAAGGCCCGCGGCAGGGAGCCATACAACATGGTCCTTGCCGTCGTCGAGGCTTCCGAGGGCGGCAGGCGCATCTTCAACTTGAAGACCGTCTGCCAGCTATCGGGTCTCAAGTTCGAAGCCCCACACAAAAGGGGCATGCCCGGGCAGTGTCATAACTGCCAGTTATACGGGCACTCGTCTAAAAACTGCTTCGCGCGCCCGCGCTGCGTGAAGTGTTTGGACGACCACGCGACAGCCGACTGTCCACGGCGTAGGGACACCGCGACGGAGCCCCCATCGTGCGTGAACTGCGGAGCTGGCCACACGGCCAACTACCGCGGCTGCCCGATGGCTCCGAAGCCTAACCGACGCACCGTGCGTCAAAATAAGATTAGGGCCCCCCAACCGCCGCCGGTGGAAAAATTCGTCCCGGCACTGCTGCCCAAGACAAACGCGTGGCCCCTTCCGGGCACTAGCCGTTCCTCTCGCGCACCCGCAGCGCAGTCAACATCACGCGCGCCCCCCGCCGCCGCCCCGGCTCCGCCCGCCCTCTTGGCACAACCGGTGCCCCGCGCCCCCGTCTCACAGCGCCCGGCGCTCTCTTCCGGACTGATGAAAGAAAACGCCGCGTTCTTTCACGTGCTTAAGTCGGTAACGCCCGAGCGTTTCCTTGAGTTTATTGAGGCGCATAACGCCTGCAACACGGAGGGAGACCGTATGGAGGTGTTCCTGGCATACATCGATGTGTGGCAGGCCTTCTCGTCCGGTCTCCATAATAATAACCAAAACGCAGTCCCCAGCACATCCGCTCGTGTGCCTAAAATTAATTAACTTTGATTATGGGTAGTACACCGCAAAGAAGTAGGCCCCACGCCCTCACCGTCGGTCTTTTTAACGCCGACGGTCTCTACTCTCAACGCGATCAAATTGCTGACTTTTTACGAAGTCATCAAGTTGATATTTTCTTAGTGCAGGAAACGTTCCTCAATCCTTCGACGCGTGACCCCCGAATCGCGAACTACGTCATGATTAGGAACGACAGACTCACCTCATCCGGAGGTGGGACTGCCATCTACTACCGGAGAGTGTTACATTGCGTGCCGCTCGATCCCCCCGCGCTCGTTAACATGGAAGCGTCGGTGTGCCGCATCGCACTGACGGGCCACTCGTCCATCGTCATCGCGTCCGTCTATCTCCCTCCCGACAAACCAGTCTTGCAAAGCGACCTCGAGGCGCTTCTCGGTATGGGGAACTCCGTCATTCTGGCGGGGGACTTCAACTGCAAGCATGCTAGGTGGGGTTGCCTCGCCACAACCCCGAACGGCAGACGTCTCGATAGTCTGATTGACGTCCTGGAGTTCGATATCGTAGCCCCTCTCGAACCGACTCATTATCCGTACAATATCCAGCATCGGCCGGATATCCTGGACATGGCCCTTCTCAAGAATGTGACATTGCGCTTGCATTCTATCGAGGTGCATTCTGAATTAGATTCGGATCACCGCCCGGTTATCATGCAGTTAGGCCCCCCGCCTTCAGCGGAACATGAAAACCGTCGTCGATTGGCACGTCTTAGGCGCCAGCCTGGCGGACGCCGTTCCTCCTTCTCTCTCTGAAGGCCCGGATCAGTCCACTCCTTCCCTTCAGGAAACCACAGAGGCGCTTCACGCATTCACTTCAGACATTAAGTCTCACATAGATAGGGCATCGAGGCAGGTCGAGGCGGATGCTTTTCTCCGCTTCAAACTGCCCGATGAAATTAGGGAGCTCATCCGAGCTAAAAACGCCTCGATCCGAGCCTTCGACTCCTACCCCACCGTGGAGAACCGGGTTCGCATGCGCGCCTTGCAGCGTGATGTGAGACGTCGCATTGCAGAACATCGGAACTCCAGATGGGGTTCCTTTCTTGAAGGAATCAAACCCTCCCACTTAGCGTACTGGCAGTTAGCTCGAACTCTAAGGAACGACTCGACTATGACGTTGCCGCCTCTCAACCACCCCGTTGGTGGTCGCGTAGCTTTCGATGACGATGAGAAGGCGGGGCTGTTGGCGGACTCACTGGAGGCCCAGTGTACGCTCAGCGATGCCACCGCGGACCCCGCGCACGTCGAAATGGTGGACAGGGAAGTCGCGCGCAGATCTTCCCTTCCGCCCACGGTCTCTTTACCCCCTGTCACCTCCGACGAGGTGAAAGATCTCATTAAGTACTCGAAGTCTCGCAAGGCGCCCGGCTCCGACGGCATCTCCAACAGAGTTCTCAAACTCTTTCCCGGGCAACTTATTTGCTTCCTCGTCACCATTTTCAATGCCGCTATGACACACTGCGCCTTTCCAGATACCTGGAAAGAAGCAGAAGTTATCGGCATTCCTAAAATCGGTAAACCCCGTAACGACCCGAGTAGTTACCGTCCCATTAGCCTCCTTCAGTCCCTAGGCAAACTGTACGAGCGGGTGCTCTACAAACGCCTTTGGGACTTTGTGTCTTCCAATAACCTCCTCCCCGACGAACAGTTTGGATTCCGTGCCAGACATTCGTGTACCCAACAAGTGCACCGCCTCACGGAGCACATCCTCTCCGGCCTGAACAGTCCCGTCAGGCCCGTCTACACGGGCGCTCTCTTCCTCGATATCGCGAAGGCGTTCGACAGAGTCTGGCACAACGGCTTGTTGTACAAGCTGTACGAACTGGGTTTGCCAGATCGTCTCGTGCTCATCATTCGAGACTACCTGTCGAATCGCTCGTTTCGGTATCGATTGGAGGGCGTCCGCTCCTCCTCTCGTCCCATTAACGCCGGAGTCCCTCAGGGCTCCGTCCTAGCCCCCCTACTCTTCAGTTTGTTTACGAGTGATATTCCTCGTACTTTCCCCACCTCTCTCGCTCTCTTCGCCGATGACACTGCCGTTTTCTATTCTGATAGAAACAGGGCATTCATCGTCAAACAACTTCAGGCAGCCGCCACAGCATTAGGTCATTGGTTTCGGAAGTGGCGCATCGAAGTGAACCCTGCGAAGAGTACAGCCGTGCTCTTCGAAAGATCCTCGAGGCGTCTCCCGACTGCGGAGTCCCGCAGACGTACTCTCCGGAGGAATGAAACTCCCCCAGTCACTCTCTACGGTCGCCCCATTCCCTGGGCCCGTCAGGTTAAATACTTAGGTGTCATCTTCGATCGTGCCTTGACCTTCCGTCAGCACATCAAAGCCGTGCGCGATCGCGCCGCGTTCATCCTCGGTAGACTCAACCCCATGATCTGCAAGCGTAGTAAATTGTCACTTCGTAATAAGTTGACTCTTTACAAAACTTGCGTCAGACCCATCATGACTTATGCAAGTCCAGCGTTCGCTCATGCGGCGCGTTCCCACCTAAACTCCTTCCAGGTTCTGCAGAATCGATTTCTGCGAAAGGCCGTCGGTGCTCCGTGGTATATGCGGAACGTCGACCTTCATGACGATTTCGACCTCGTCCCCGTCTCTAAGTTCTTGAAGCAAGCTTCCGAGCGATACTTCAAGACCGCGGAGGATCATAGTAATCCTCTCATCGTAGCCGCCGCGAACTACGCGCCCGACCTTGCCCACGCCCGTATCGCGTCCCGCCGACGCCCGCGACACGTTCTCACGGACCCTCCCGACGCGCTGACGACGCTGCTCGCTGACAGCCCTAACGCTGACAGGCCGAGACGGCGCCCCGGATTCCTCACTCGTCATCGTCGAGCTCGACGCAGAGTTCAACGTGCCCCATGAAGCGTCATCATCATCACCCGTTTCCTGCAAGTTCGTTTTAGTTTGTTATTTAATAAATTATTTTCTGGTGTACTGCTTTTCATTATTTGCACGCCCGCTGAGTTTCTTGCTGGTTCTTCTCAGTTGGGTCGCGTTCCGAATCCAGTGGTAGAATCATTATGTGCTAACAAGTTGCCTTGCGGCGACTTCTAGCAGTCCCTTCCTACCCTTTCTCAGCTGAGCCCCTTCTGAGCTCGCACCTCCATCCTGGCGAAGCTGTAAAGGCCTGAGGGCCAACAGCGATTCCTCCTATCCCAAAAAAAAAAAAAAAAAAAAAAAAAAAAAAAAAAAAAAAAAAAAAAAAAAAAACGTATCGGCAGAGGTTCTCGAGATTTCCCTCTCACCGGAACAGAAGAAAAGAAGAACAGAAGAAAAGAAGAAAGCCTTGAAGAGGCCGAACCCCTGCCGCCCCGCACCCCGAACCCCTGCCAGGCCGCAGTACTGAAAAAAGGCGTTTCATTTGAAGAATCCCTGCTCCTGCTCTCCTCGGCGGCACCGTCCCGTGCTCCGGTCAGACACAACTACATCAGAGCTATCGAGAAGGTGGAGCTGTAACCCGAACCGGCCGTCCTAGCATCAATTACAGTCCACTGCTCTCCGGCCAGAGCTCCACCCCGTTCAACTTACTTCTAGTGGAGAAGTTTGATAGCAAGACGCAGCTTTGCTGACTCAAATTCCATAGAGCCATCTCCACATCTAAGTTAGAATATTTATTAACATTTATGTTTAGTTTATTCCAAAATCGATAGGAAATCACTACTTACTGATCTTCATTCGTCAATTTTTAATTTTGCCTTTTTTGGTAATAGATTTTATAATAATTAGGTTTTGTGTAAATACAACAAAATAATAAAATATAGATCAGATCTTTGAGTTACTTATTCAAAGGGCATTAGCAGTGTTAAAGTTCATGCGTGCCTTCCAACGATTTATTGGAGTAGAACCTTCATCAGTGCTAATTTATTAGCATTAATTGTTTGTTCTTTTATAACAACTTAGGTGAGTAATTACTGAGAATATTATGACGTCATTATTGGTGTTTGTTGAAACACTTATTTCTGATTTACTGGTTAACAGAAAAAATAACAAAACTATTAGGAATATTTTTTGTTCATTTTATAGAAAAGTTTTATAATTGTAAGTAGTGTAATTATAACTTGATAAATTTTAATACTTGGACAATCTCATGGTTTGAGGGAATTGTCATGCTATGGACAGATATGGTTGTGTTTACTTTTCTCTTACAATCCAGGACTACCAACCTTTCGGAATTTTAATATCGAAAAAAAAACTCTCATGCAGGGAAATATCTAATTGTAATATAATAATAATATGCATGTTCCTCATTAAAAAAAACTATTAAAAATATATAATAGAGGAATATAGTACATAACAAATGTTTTAGTGTCAAAAATATGCTTTTAAATTAATTTATTTTCTTATCTTCTGACAAATTCTAGCCAGTGACGTCTTTATAAAGTTTACACGACAAGGACAAATAACTTAAATTAATTTAACCACAATAATTTATTTATTAGTTTATTAGGAATGTGTTAGATTGTGTCAAATTACTTGTACAACTCATTTGTCTTTTCATTACGGTATTCAAAGTAATTTTTATTTTTTTATCTACTCCTATAAATAAAAATAATGAATTAATTTTGGCAAACCCGTTATATTTTGTGTTTTTAAATAAAACATTAATTTGTTTTATTCGCATATAATACTAATAATTAATCGGGTACTTAATTTTCATTATTTTATTTCCATTGTTATAGAGTAATGGTTCCTCCGTTTTATGTTTTTGTGAGGGTAATATTGCAGAAGCGAATTTTCAAGGATTTTTTCATGTGTCAAATTTATCAACAAATCTACATATTGTGATATGATGATACAAATAATCTATTTCGTAAAATACCAATGCCAACTTTAAAGCTTAACATTAGATAATTAAGTTAAAACAGCCATTTAAAAGTTTTAAAATAAAGACCAAGAAAGCGTTTTTAAATAAAAAGGACACTAAACTAACAACTGTATTCTGCGTATTTACAAATTACTATAGCAAAGATGACGCTGATTTAAAAGCACATGTTGTTAATCTTAACAATGACTATGCAAATGTTTTAAGAATAATCAATAATTCTAACGTGTGATTTCCTTAATGATTTACGTAAGAACAATACAATGATATATCTAATAAGGTAAAACCAACATTGATTAATGTTCGTGAATAACTTTACCCGGTATCTGATACAAAGATTATGTTGAATTTTCTTGATTTGCAAAATAATTGGAAAAACATATTACGTCTTAGGGAAAGACGGTTTTTCTGATGATCAATGGTTTTATTGTTTCAAATAGAATCTAGTGCGGAAATTAATGATTTAGTGTTTTTATCTGTAGTGCAACTTTAGTGATTAATAAAAAAAAATTGATGATTCAAACTATAATAACACTTTTAAAAACGAAGAAGGTCCAATTTGGACTTATTTTAACAAGATCAAGAATTTAACACATTACACCTTCATGCATTTTCAACGGGTTCTTACCACGATATTTAATTAATTGAGTTGTCTCGATATTTCAACGTTGTTGCAAACGTCATGATCACGAGAAGACTGGATACCGCGGGTCGATTTAAGAGCAAACAAATCTGTCTACCCTCTTTCTCGTTCGCTTTTGGGTAGTACCACTGGAACTCGAACTCACTTCTCGACACACCACACTCACTGTATCTACAAGACTCTCTGAGCATGAATCCTTAGTGACTGTTGTGTTTAGCACTGGATTCCACATACTCGATAATCTCAAGCCGTCACCCCTGTTAAAAGTGCTACGTCTTGAAATCTCGATAGCTTCTTTAACCATCCTTGGTACGTAACGACGTTCAAACGTCATGACGTTTGCAACAACGTTGAAATATCGAAACAACTCAATTAATTAAATGTCGTGGTAAGAACCCGTTGAAAATACATGAAAGTATTATAGAAAACCGCGAGTGTCTGAATAAGTTTTTAACACATTATGTTTATCGATCATGTGGAAAAGTTTGTTACTCAATATTTAAATCAAGAATGCAGTCGTAGAGAACACAAGTCAAACTTTGTTGGTTGAATGATATAGCATTTATTTGTGAATAGTTCAGAAGAAAACGAGTTATCGGTCCACCTGAGAAGATGCCAATAGATTTCACCTATATATAGCCAGGCTGGTTTCAAATAAACATAGAATGACACACAACAGCCGACTGATTGCTCATCTAGCAATTGCTCAACTTCAAAATTTCAACTTTAAAATAAATTCAGCTCATATTTCAGGTATATCGAACAACATAATCTCAGCTCCAACAATTTCAAATAACCACAAAACAGCGAGCAAATAGGAAATCGATATAAAAAGACCGCAAAACCGAAAGATCGCCCAGATTGAATCGTTCCAACATAAATCCCCCACGTGCCTTTTAAGTCTCAAAGACCGTAAAAACACCGCCTTTGGCCATAAATTATAACAACATATAATACATGGACGTTGCATAAGTAATATAATAAATTGCAGAATTGAAATACAAAATATTATGCTTTGGTTTGACGTTTATGCGTTGATGATCCCCATTTTTTGTGTACTAGATTGTCACATGCATTTTTTTTTAAACCTTACCTTACTAATTTTGTAACCAGTAACAAAAACCTGGGTTCATACACATCCACTGTACGCCACATCATTCATTAACATAAGTTACCGTAAAATCATAACTTCGGTAATAGAAAAGTTTATTGTCATCTTACTTTTTAATTTGTGATTGTATGGAATTAGTGTAGGTCAAAACAAAGTTTTGAACTTAATTACTAAGTTAAAACAAAGTTCTTCTTTAATTTCTATACAACGTCCATGCACAAACACCCAGTGCACTTCATAAAAGAACCAACAAAAACAAAATAAAGTAATGAGTTGCAAAACAACACGATAAATTTGAAACTAAGGAGGTGTTATAATTAATGCTTTGAAAGGAAGACGACGGACTAAAAAGGAATATAAAATATTATGTATTTTGAGTATGGTGCGTACATTTACTTTTAAAATTCGATAGTAAGTCACTTATAATGTGTTTGCTATAGTTTGTCAGTTGTCCGTTTTCTTAGTTTGATTTTGACAGCAAGTAACTGATTTGTTGAGTATTTTCTGCAAAGAGATCAATAAATGACTATTGAATTAAACAACTAATCTTTAGTAAGACTCTAGTGTTATTCTTAATGTCTGACAATCGTTACACTTATAAGGGGTGGGCCATATAAAGTTTGCATTTTCCAAAAGTTTGACTGTCATGTTGGCTGTGTGGCATGTTGCGCCATCCTGTTGAGACCAAATGTCGTCCATGTCATACTCTTCAACTTTTGGAAACAAAAATTCATCGAGCATGGCACGGTAACGCTCGCCATTGACCGTAACGGCGGCTCCTTGGTCATTTTCGAATGATGCCGCCGGACCAAAACCCACACCAAACCGTAACTCTTTGTGGGTGCATTGGCTTCTCAATGGTGATGTGTGGATTTTCCGACCCCCAGATGCGACAATTTTGCTTATTGACATAGCCTCCTATTATGACTCCATAATATCTTACAACCGTAGAGTTCTATATTATGCAACATCATACACAACATCGTACATTGCAATCAGATTTTCTTCTATCACGTGATTTTTTTTGCATTCATAATAATTTATTTAAACGACTTCTCTTCATCACAATATTATGGATTCGTATCCTGAGAATCTAGTCGATACAATAAGTGTAATGAGAGTTCGAGTTCCAGTAGTACCCAGAAACGAATGAAAATAATCTGTTGTCTCTGTTTGCTCAAATATTGACCTATTGATCCTTGTAACAGCATCGAAATATTGATACTATTATATAAAATGTAGCAAGAACATGTTAGTAATTTGTAACAATGCAATAAAACTCAATAACAGTTAAAACAAATCACACCTACGTTCCGAAACGGTGACAAAACATAAACAATTGATTAATCACACCAGGTGTAAACCTTAATTAACAACTGAACAACCATTACTGGACTATGTCGTTGTAATTTGCAATAGTGGAACAAGATTAAAGTAGATCGGTCGATATATCTCGCTTATCCGATTTGTGGCAATCGATTAAACGTATCGATAATGCTAGGGCTGTCGGTGTTCAATCGATTAGGGTATTGATAGTGTTGTGGAGAAAGTTGTTGATCAAATGTTGGATTTTCGGAGTAAAATTTCTTGTTCTTGTAGATAGACGAGGAAACCTGGGTTACGGATATTGAGATGACTTGACCATGAAAGTAAATTTGCTGAAAGTACAGAGGATACCATTGTGCAGTTTTAATTTTTACGTGGAAGTGAGAAACTTCGTTCTTTACGCATCAA
Organism: Trilocha varians; assembly: GCA_030269945.2. Taxonomy (NCBI): domain Eukaryota; kingdom Metazoa; phylum Arthropoda; class Insecta; order Lepidoptera; family Bombycidae; genus Trilocha; species Trilocha varians. The sequence continues at coordinate 4,313,821 of AP028277.1, read as the reverse complement.
CAGTGACTGTCGATTTGACGTTCGACGACGATAAAAAATCCGTGGTGCCGAAGGAGTCGTGCCATCCCGCATTAGCATCAGCATCTAAAGTTTGGACGCTGCCAGTGAGCAACAGGAGGTTTTAGTGCGGTTTGTGCCTACTACTTATAAAAACCTCATAAAGCGACGATGATGACTTATTTACAAATTATCCAATAAAAGAAAGCAATGTTTAAATTTATAAGTAAAAATATCGCTCACATTTGACCACAAATAAGTATTATGTTGCATTTTTGCCTCCCCATAAAAAAATAGTTAACTAAGACATCGAGACACAGATGTTTATAGCTCTTCTCTACTTGCGCTATTTATTGTCGAGTGGTAAAACATGTGTTTTACCTTCGAGAAACTTATACGTTGAAAGATGCTTTAAATTATTGCGTTTTAGTGCGAGAACTTCAATGCAAAACTGAGACGTTATTTTAATTACTTTTCAGAATATGCCCTGGAGAAGATATCATGAAGATATCAATAGAGAGGCAAGATAATCTATGTAAATTTCTCCATGCAAATAATTAAAAATGGATTGCTTATTTTAAGTTTTTTTTTTATTTAGTCTATGCATATGGAAGTTATTATACTCAAAACTTTAAACAAATCAAAATTCAATGAAAATTGTCTTCTTGTTCCGAATTTTTTTTAAACACTGAGACCTTCTTAAATACTTTTTTATTGTTGTAATTCTTTTTACAAAGTAAACGATTTTTTCTCTCCACGCAAACGAATTAAACAATGCTTTGACATATTCACTACAAAACACAAGATGACAGCCACATCCTCCTGTTTTGCCCTTGAAATACATACATTTTATTATGTTCAATCTTTCGTGAACAATTGTTGCGGATTCTAACTATCGAGATTGATATGTAATCACATTCGGATTGCGATTAATATTTAATTTATTTACAACTTTTACATTTTCACATTTTTCATTTTTGGCGGCAATCTTCGTTCTTCTTTCTTCTTGGCAACGGCAACAAACCCGTTATGCCAAACACAATTAAATAGGGTGTATGTTAAATAAACATGCTCCAACAACAATTCACTCGATATTTTTACTAAATTATTGCTTAATTCTGCAAGTAAACAGACAAAACTCTATAAATAAACGTTATTTATTGTAGTACATACCAAATGATACATGAAATTCAATGTAATGGCGACAGAAATACAAATGCTTATTCAGTGTTAAAGCGTGAACAAGATAATGTATTGAGGTGTTTGATACTAAATACTCTGGGTTAACTGTTAACAAGAATATAAAGATAGAACAACTATAAATTCGACTGTAGTGTTTATTGTTTAATTAAAGTTCTGAATCAGCATTGAACGATATAGATATTTTGTTCATTGTTTAGTTGATTTTGATGAAATTTAGTAGTAATTGATAAATTGGAAAGCTGTGATAACAAACAGATCTAAAATAATCTTATATATAAAAATAACTTGCTGTTCGTTAGTCTCGCTAAAACTCGAGAACGACTGCACTTTTGCTTATTTTAATCTTGAAAAATTCGTAGAAGTCCAAGGAAGGTTTAAACGGTGAGAAAATTTCCTTATGTGACGCAGACGAAGTTGTGTGGGCCAGCTAGTATCATAATAAAATATGATGAGTTCGTATTTCATAGAACAACCTAATTAAAAGCCTCAAGGTCTGGTTTAACAAAGTAAGTTCAGATTTCCCATTACAAAATTACTAAATGCAACCACCTACCTAGATATAAAGTAATATCAGCTTTTGTTAAAATCTCTAGACGTAAAATGTTAGTTTACAAAACGTCGCGGAACACTTTAGGCTGCATTTAGGTCACTTCTAAGCTTAGACTTTAAATTAAGGTACCGTGCAGGCATTGTTAACGCGACCCAGAGTGAAGTAACTAGCTCATTGATCATTGATTTTATGCGAGGTTCATACGAGAGGAGATTCGTCATTGTAGAATGTAATTTTTCCTTAAACATTGTTGAACCCCTTATGTAATGTTCTATGTTTGAAAATAAATTATTTGTATTTGTATTGTATTTTTTAATGCTATGCAGACGAGTTTAATCTAATCAGAAGTGGTTATCGACGCTCGTGGGCCTATCTTGTCTTTACATTTTTTAATCGTCTCATATTTTACGGAGATAATATATTTTTTGCCGAAAATGCAAATTTTAGTTAGATCAGATAAATTAGAGAAGTTTAGTTAAATAATAAAGATTTTCAAAAATATGAAGGAATAAAATGTTTAAAAAAATACTCAAACACGATAGTAATTCCGAACGAACTTCCCAGTTTTGTCATGGAGCAGAAATTGGCGTCCCCAGACGAGTGATTAAAGAAAAGAAGAACACACACACTTAAAAAAATAAGGTTTCAAAGATACAAGTCGAACTTCTCAACTCCAATTTCGAAATCTTTGAGTCTTCCTCAAAATTAATCTGATAATATCTTGATTTGAAGTGAATTGAGTAACTATAACACATTGTGTCATGTTTTATTCATTCACCATTCACGAATTAAGATGATCATAATCTTATAATTGCAGACAGAGTTCACGTAATACCTCTTTGTGTGTTTGACGATTGTTCTGACTTGTTATTGTCACATAATATATCATATGTTATATTACAACACTGGTTTGGGTTGTGCTTAATATGTGTAAAGTAATTACGGTGACAATTACAAATTATTAACTATTTTTAAACAGGAACATGTACTTTATTATGCATAATTTTTAGACATTAAATTATAGTATCAGTTGCAAAACTAGCCATTCATAAAATTAGGATCAGTAAACAACGTAAAAATAAAAGATCTTCAAAAACGATTTAAAAAAAATCTACTAAAAATAATGGCTTTTAAATCACTTACTAGTTTGTTACTACTAAACCCTGTGTAATAATAACACACCAGATATTTTAGCTTATATAGCTTAATGATGATCTAATTCTGTATTCATAAAATAGCTTATTTAGCTTAGTGTAGTTTCCTAGAGAAATAAAAAAATTTTCAGTATCTATTTCAACTATTTAATTTGTTATTTCTACATGAAATCCAAAGTGTTATTTGCAGTAACCGTTCAGCTATTAGGCCTAACAGTTTCAAGGTACAAGGATAATAATAGTATTGGACTAATAAAATTTTATTACCAACTTGTACTCGGTATTTCGCTACTTGTAGTTACGGGAATAGAGTGGATTTAAAAACAATTACGTTAACATATTCTACGCATTTATTTACAAAGGAAAATAGATTAAAGATTTTGATTGTAATAGTAAATGATGAAATAAAACTTAATGTGAGAATTTTAAGAGAAATTGAATACTGTTTATTTAGTCTTTTTTTATTTATAAACTAGCTGGCCCACACAACTTCGTCTGCGTCACATAAGGAAATTTTCTCACCGTTTAAACCTTCCCTGGATTTCTGCGATTTTTTTAAGATTAAAGTAAGCCAAATCGGTTCAGTCGTTCTCGAGTTTTAGCGAGACTAACGAACAGCAATTCATTTTTATATATAAGAAGAAGATAGGTTTGGTTTCTTTGGTTCTCTTTTATATTTCTACCTAAGCGTTTTTGTAATCAAAATATTATATTATTTTCATACCATACAATACCTATTTATGTTCCCTGACTTTACACGTGCAAGCTTTCTTTGGCATTATTTCTATTGCACATAATTTTATTGCCCACGACCCATTCCATTGAATTCCTCTGAAACTTTTATAATTTCAGATTACTTTTTACTACTAAACTACACAAAACTAAAACGATTTACACTAAACCTCAGCAACAAAAAGAAATCACTCACAAAAAATGATTTAAACAGCAAATACAGATCCAAATCAAAAACAAATACTCGTATATCTTCCAGTAATGACTTTGATACACAGAGAATATATGAATAAGAATATAAACGAGTACCTGGCCCTTTTCAACACCTGACAGACCCATTACCGTGATCTATGTGTGCCTCTTTGAAAATACTATAAATCTTTTGCACACTATTTAAATAACTGAAGTGTATTAAAAATATCAGTAGGATTTAGCTGAGTAAAATAATGAGATACGTAATTTCAAGGGTTTAATTTAGTTAGTAGGCATAATCAAGTAGATACACAATCCAATGAATACTAGTAAAAGTAGTTTAGTAAATTACTTTTTTTGGCAATGTAAAGCACTGGTCATTTACCTGCCCTACAGATTTGTTTTGTGGGAATCGAACCGCATTAAAATCTCCTGTTGCTCGCACTCAGCGTCCGAACCCAGGTCCTCAGCCTGGATTGGAGTGCCCAGCACGATATTGTGTGGAGTGACGTGACGTGTTGCATGCTAAGGCTCATATCGTCGCATCACCCCCAAGAACTAATAAAGGATACTTTTTTAATTTTGTTTTTTTACAGGCAACACGTAATCGAACTTCCTCGTTTATACAAGGGTCAATTTCCTAGCAAAAACTTAAACTTAACAAACAGAGGCTACAATTTTACATCGCGAAATTGACCATATTTTTAAAGAAAAACAAATAAACACAATAATACATTTCCGTCAATCACTGGAGTGTACTCAGCACTCAACACTGACACATAATTAAATAATGCTCGGAGTGTTAACATTAAATTCAATATCTCCGAGCCCTTCAGATCAGCGAGCTTTATGATCCTGGTGGTACTATAGGTTGTCGATGCAATCTCGATAGTTACTCGATACAATAAAATTGTGTTTTATCGATGAGTCGAAAGAGGTATCTGTTTGATTTTTTTAGTCATTATGAAATAGTAAATTTAGTTTTACTTTCAAATCCAAATCAATATGCTGTTTTATCAATCATACAACAAGCAAGCTATCATGCCCTCGGGGACGGAGCGACGGGAAAGAGTGCCGAGCGCGTAACGCGTCGCACCGTCTCTCGAAACCCAGTGCTGGGTTCTGGCCTCAGCCGGAGTTCGGACGCTGAGTGTGTGCGGTAGGAGGTTTTAGTGCGGTTCAACTCCCACATTACGGATCCGGTGATTTCCTCCAACTGAAAAAAAAAAAGCTATCATGCCCTGATGTTGTGTAAAAATAATGCAGAAACTAATATGCTTGGAATACAAAGTAAGCTATTAAAACTAAGCAAATTGGATTAGAAATTATTTGCAATTAAATTATATTCTTGAGTATTTTAAGTTTCCCTAATTTTCTGGACTACAACACAGCTAATAGCCATATTAATCTATAAAATATTTTTCACTTTTTTGTGTGATATTTATTAGCATGTGCCCATTATTTCACAAGTGAGTTTGAAACCAGTAGTAATGTTTTCGCAATTCAAGAACAGCTGTAATGTACGGTAACACAACACCCTTTGTTTTGTTAGACAGTTCCCAGAGAGAAACTAATGAAGTGTCCATTCTACAAAATATCGTGTTCGCACTCGATTTTTGCATCACTTTATAAGCGTTTAAGATTTCTTCGTGAAAATATATTGGAGTTTACGAAGCAATTTATCGTTTTAAATCAAGTTGTTTGTATTATACTTAATGCGTCACTGAAAGTAAATAATATCAGTATACACGTGTGTGAATATTGATTCAGTATGCTTTTAGTATTAGTTAAATTGAAGGATCCGATATAGATATATTAGAAGAAAATTGATCAAAGATAATCCTCAAAATAGTATTTTGTTTGTCTCTATGTATGTAGACAATCACAAAACTATGACTAGGTACTTATTTAACAGCATAGTATAGGACAAAACCGAAAGGTAAAACTCTGAAAATGCCATTTGTCCTACTTGGTAAAAATAAGATTTAAAAAAACTATTGCAAGAACCAAAATGCATCATACACGTGTGTTAGTATTTTAGTGTACAACCTAAGTGATAAAAATAAACAGGCTAATCATGCACGAGGTATTGTTTCAAGATGGCCCCAATACTTTTGCCAGGCTACAAAGTAAATTCAATTCTAATTTGAGGCCGCATTAATGTACTACCGACATTATTTAACTCTAGTGACGGGCGCATAACTCACGTCACACAAACCATTACTGTAACTCAAAATGGCGGGCAACTATCAAAGGGAAAGCTCGCTCTCACATCATTCTCTATGGTTTAGTCTACGAGGTGCTTGCGGGAACAACCTTTGGACAACCCCAACCAATTATCAACCTTAGACATTCCCTTTAAGGTCCATTTTCGTTTATATTCGAAGCTAATTCAGTGTATTTTCAGTATGACAGGTCTGAATTTATCAATTTAGGAAGATTGTCTGTTGTTGTTATTAACATGTTGGTATCGTGGCGGTTTCGTCGCGATGGTTAAATTATAGAGGTTTCTGATAGTGTTATAAGTTTAACGGTTCCGCAACTTGTTTATCGACAGCTTTAACCGTAAGTTCATAACGTTTGATCATTATTTACGACGATTTAAGACAACGTGTTCTAGAAGTTGTGAGTTAATTCAAAGTGGAAATTCTGTTGGATATTTTGATGTTGTGGTTTTTATTAGATAAAAATAATTAAATTTTTTAGAGTACCGCTTAACTTTTGTGAGTTGTTTGTTTTGCTTTTCGTAATCTCATTTAAATTAGACCGATCTATATATTTTCTTTTTTTTTATTTCAATCATCATACCATCTTTCACATAATCCGTCCATCAGATTAACATTCGCACATGGAATTATACATCTGGAATCAACATCATGAACAACAGAATGAAGCCAATTTAAAGTGCACCGATCGCGCGTAACTACATGATATTCTGGCGTTAGTGTACTGATGACACTCAATTCGTTTAACACACTAATAAAATATTACCTACATACACATAAGTTCTTTAAAATTTCACTTGGTTATTTCTAATGTTGAATCAAAATATCGTGTTGTTACGCGCGATCGGTGTGCTTTAAATTGGCTTCATTCTGTTGTTCATGATGTTGATTCCAGATGTAATAATTCTATCCATTCGCATTGTTACATGATTTTAATATCTCACCAACGTTACTCCTCCATTCTTGTATAAAATTAGTTTATTTTTTTATCATTCTCATACAAACAAACAAAAACACTTTAACACAAGAAAGTTTAAAATTTTTTCTACATAATGGCATTGAAAACAAATCACAAAATGCTACGATGTTACAATGCTTTATTTCATTAACTCGTATTATAATTTACAACACATTACATTAATTAAATAAGTTTTAACACTCATTTTGTTATGTAAACAATGAGCCAAAGTTTTCAAGATACAGCATTAGAATAACACGACCGTGACATTCACTATTTTATTAAGAGAACTATAAATTATCACTAATTTGAATGAAGGTTATCATTTATCACTCTTAGTAAACCATTTCAGCCCCAGATTTTTCTAGAAGGATTTTTAGTCGAAGTATAACTTAGGCCTAAAAACAAAGAAGTAACACGAAGATTGTTACTATTCTTATATTTTAGAAAACAATATTTAGGCGTATTCTCATATTGAATTATAATGGTTCAATAACTTTACCGATTTCTGTGAACAATTTTCAGAAAAACAATGTTTTCTAACACTCGCCACACATATTTCATTAGTATATTGAAAGAAAATGAAACTAAAACCAACAATTTTATTACATTTTAAAATTAAAATACATGAATCTAAATCTACATACATACAGTAGAGATATATTAGTTATATTTGAGTTTATTAAAATTTTATTAAAATGCTTAGTTCTTGAAATTCGAATATTTATCAAGTTATCACACGTTTCAAATATTATTAAGAGAACTAATATTGTCAATGGCACCACGTTATATAATCTTAATCAATAAAATACAAATTAACCACTCAACTGGGAACGTCACTATTCGCTATATCGCGAAACTGGGGACTTCGTTCGGAATCAATACCGTGTTTGAGCCCCATTTTAAAAACATTTTATTCCAGTAATTTTTAATTTTGATTTTTGATTAAACCTTATATTTTTGTAAATCTTTATTACTAAACGACGCTGTATTGCATTTTCAGCGAAAATACATCATCTCCGTAAAGTATGAGACGATTAAAAAATTTAAACAAAACTAGTTTTAGAACTGTGCTCAATTTTGGCTCCTGCCACAGACTTGGCAAAAGTAAACAAACCAATTTGGTCGCCGTTCCCAGTTGAGTGGTTAAGACTGCGTTTTCGAAATCAAAAATATGCACTTTTCTGTCACCGTTTCTGTAGTTACTTTTTCATTGAATATTTCGGCGACTTTCCAAATGAAGTCTTCAACAAGTTAATTAATATTTTTTTCTATTTATCCATCAATATCTCGAAAATTCAATCCACATACTTCATATTTATGAATAGCAATTATGTATATGCCTTTTGTTCAACTCGTTTAATAATTAAAACTTATTATAGTTGTGTTATAAATCTTGAAGAATATGAAGTTCAGTTGACATATACAAGTTACTTCATCATTACTTGTGAAAATGTTCAAAAATACAAAGTCTTTGTAGATACATAAGCACCTAATAAGATCGAAATACAATCTACATAATTGACTATTTTTTAGCAAAATTAACTCTTTTGCAAGTTGAAATTGACATGTGAGACGCTAAAAGTACGACAGATTATAAAATAAGTAAGATTCAGTATATTAAAGTTAAATTTTCTACATTTATACATTTGCAAACATCTACGACAATCAAAGCGTTTACATATTTGAGAACGAATATTTTATATTGAATAACAAGATTGTTTATTACTAAATGTTAATTTATATTTTAACTACAACATTATAATATAAAAACCGTGTTTTATAGCAGGTCTTACAACAATATCACCATTGCAATGCGTTGGGGCATTTACCTCATCCAGACGTTTCTTGAAAACGAAGATGTTTTTGATAATATTCACACGATCACAAATATAATGTTAATATTTAAATAAATATCCAGAAACAATGACTTCAACTGTGTCTATACCGATCACAGATTCTTAAAACACAGTTGTAATTACAGTTACGTCAGTAAAAATATTTAATACACATTTGTAAAGTGAATAAAATTAATTAATAAAAACACAATTTTTCTTCTACACTAAAATATAAATAAACTCTTGAAAATATTTCTGCTAAGAATAGAAATAAAACAATATCTGGATGAGGTACACTACTCAATTCCTTTGAACTAACCAATCGCTAGACCATTTGGTGTTTAAACTACATAAGGTATGAGTATACATATACTTTATATAAGGGTAGGTATTGCTACGTAAATAGTATTTAGGTTTTAGTATAAAAACCTGTATTTTATCATAGATTATAATATAATAGAAATGACTACAACTTTATCAGATAGATTCCACTACACTCTCAAGATCTTACACATCAATATTTTTTTTCTTGAAAAGATATTCAACTCTACTTTTTTCATAATTATTCTTCTAGGAAAGGAAGAAAAGAAGAAGAATTTAAGAAGCCCAAACTTTTAAATAAGTTTTTCATCAAAACAGGACATTAATTCATCTAATGGAAACAACAATTACATTTTCATCAAATTATCTTAAACATCTACTTATTAAACACGTTCGACGCCATTTTTGATTTTTCATTCTTTTCATAATCGTTGTCTGTATCATTCTTCATTTATGGCTCAACAATATAATTGAAATATTTTTTAACTTTCTTTCTTTCATTTTAATAATAATAATTTACTTTCGCGACAAAAAATGTTAAAATTTTCCAATCTTTTGGAAATTACGTCTTCTCATCTGAAGTGGAACCCAACGGATGCGATGATTAAGTCATTACATGTATTTTCCTGGAATCAAAACGTTCTTTTAGCATTTTATAATATTAATATCAATGTGAGCAGTGTAGATCTGGAAGAAATCCAAAATAATGTGCAAATGTGTCAATGTGAGTCAAAATATGGAGGAAAACTAATTCGAATAACTGTAAATAACTTCATAAAAATCTTATGATTACAATACTAATTGAACTTAACTACTGTATCATTTGAGTATGTTAAGATTCTGTCATTTATTTTATCCTTTTTTTCAACAGACATTGCCAAATGGTGTTTGTGTTTGAAAATTCAGATCTGAAGTCTAAGTGATGATTCTATTGAGGTCAGTAGAATATGAAAAGTTCGTGTCGTATGTGGCTCATTCTAGGTTCATGCTCGACACAAGCGTCATGCAGAAGAAGGAAATCAAGGACTTTATCTTTTATATGCAAACGGATTTATCATTATTATAGATATTACTTATAACTTTATAGATTTAATGTTATATTGAGAATATTTTTTAGTACACAAAACATTTTGAAATACGTCTAACATGGAATATTATAAACTTTGTAGATAAAACCGCTCTGCGATTCAGTCCAGAGGAAAAGTACTTACAGTGTTTAGCGACAGTAGTGACAGTACTATTGGTAATCACGACAGCAGGGGCCGTCGGAGCTACCTCCGAGGACGAACCAGTGCCTCGATAACGAACTAATTGAAAATTATCTTGTTAACAAAGTACGCTTTGATGTATTTTTGTTTTTTTTTTCACCCCTATGGCTTAGAGGTCAGTCAATGAATTTATTGTGATTAGTAACTTAAAACAATTGTTTTATATCAGTAATTTTAATTTTAACTTCGTTCGAATCATTCGAGTTCTTATATCGAGTCAAAAAATAGCACTGAAAATATCTTCAACTCTGAAATTGTTAGTGTAATTGTTCCTAACTCCTAAAAGCAGAAGCATATACACAGTTTAGACCCAGAAGAGCTTCTAAACAGCACAGAATAGTTGATAGAGGATACACGGTATTTCACTAAACATATATTTGAACTAGAAGTTCCTAAATAGCCTCTTTTCGGATGCAAACTAATCAGCCATCTTTGTACAAGTTAGTATAGAACAGTTAAAAATGGAATATTAAATAAATATTGATATTAAGGTAAACTTTGAGGAGAACAACATTTAATGAGCAGACAAATGAACCTTAAATTGAATCAAATTCTTTCGAAGTTAATATAATATGATTTTTTGTTTACCTAGATAGGACACTAGATACAGAATCCGAGATTTTAGAGATAACATGTAATGTTTTTTTTTTATTATTTTTCCCAAATACATGAACATTTTTATTCAAGTAATAGTTACTTATTCAGACACTCGCGGTTTTCTATAATACTTTCATGCATTTTCAACGGGTCCTTACCACCACGCTTTTGGGTAGTACCACTGGAAATCGAACTCACATCACGACACACCACACTCACTGTATCTAAAAGACTCTCTGAAAGAGGGTAGACAGATTTGTTTGCTCTTAAATCGACCCGCAGTATCCAGTCTTCTCGTGATCATGACGTTTGCAACAACGTTGAAATATCGAGACAACTCAATTAATTAAATATCGTGGTAAGAAACCGTTGAAAATGCATGAAAGTATTATAGCAGTTACTTTTATAAATTTCCAATTATTAGCTTTCATTACAACTAATCACTGTATGTACTTAAGAATTCTATTCCATTTATAACTGTTCTTGTTATGTACAGACATAACATTATTATTTGTAAGCCTCATTCATTAACATCGATCAGACTTGTACTAAATAAGCAGTGGTCACTTACCAAATAGGAGCCCTATTATAATGACGCCAATCACACCCATGATTATAATCATCTGAAAGAAAAAAGGTTTTTTTATGTCTAAAATCTACATTATCATTCAGAATTTTTCAATTCTGGTCTGGATTATCTAGTTATTTTTATTTTTTTGTTTATTTTTATTTTTGAGGTTTTATTGCATTCTTTACGTTTAAAAAGTCTAAATAAGTTTTGAGTTATTTGTTTTAAGTTAAGCTTTCTGCAAATAATCTAATTACACCACAAAACACACATCATTGACTGACAAAACATTATTTGTCATATTTGCACTTTGTATACTTAGATTTAGAAAATACATACCTTCAAATTTTGTAACCAAAACTTGTTCTTCAGACTTTTAGCTTGTTGCTCGAACTGCGAGGCTCCTTCCTGAAGTGCATCTGAAAATTGAAATACTCTTCAAAATTTCTTATTATTATTAATCAAGATCGGCCATCTTGAATTGTCATCGTCAATGCTATTAGATGTTCATTGCTAAACATAAACATCCCCTGATGTTTTTCATTCCCATAACTGGTTAATATTACTTACACTATTACTAAACGGGTTCTTACCACGATTATTTTTAATTGAGCGGTCCCGATATTTCAGCTCTGTTTCAAGCGCCATGATCACGGAAAGACTGAGGAACTGCGGGTAGGTCATTTAAGATCAGACAAATCTGTCTACCCTCTTTCTCATTCGTTTGCCGGTACCACTGAAACTCGAACTCACATTTCGAGATACCACACTGACAGTATCAGCTGCCGTCTCAAAACTAGATTTTTTGGCTTTATTTTCGTCTGTCAGTTTCGTCTATCGGGACCGCTCAATTAAAAATAATCGTGGTAAGAACCCGTTTAGTAATAGTGTAAGTGATGTAGATAACCGCGAGTGTTTAAAGAAATTGGTTAATATTATAATGATAAAAGCTGCTAGATGAATTAAGGTATAGTAAAACTTGTTGATTTTTTCTGCTACACTCTTGGTTGATTGGAAGACAATACCTTAGTTATTAATTGTTCCATTGTACTACTTTGTTTTTTTACATAATGTAAAAAATATACATTTTAGGCAACGGTCTCACTATCGCTTACAGTGGCAGTGATCACTTAACATCAAATAGTTTATTAGTTAATACAGTTAATACATAGTAGATGGCTTCTTACATTAGACTACTACAATACAGAATGTGTGTTAGTTCAGGTACAATAATACGTTCTTATCCTATCATTTATTTTTAGTTTATTTCTTAGTGTAGTTTTTAGTTTCTGCTTTTTTACTATGTCTTTGATAATTGTTCCATAATCTTTCGTGTTATTGAAGAACTGGTCTCCCGCAATACAGGCCTGTCCTAGTGCGGTGGCCATTGTTAAACATATATATTTTGTAAACTTTTTCTTTGAATAAATAATTTTGTATTTGTATCTGATACAAATAAAACTACAACACTATTGTACTCACCTGCCCTGTAATCCAGTTCAGACAACTTCGCATCCCTGTCTAGAACCTTTTCGACGTTAGACTTCATGATATCCACAACCTTTAGAAATAAATTTCTAACATAATTTTTTTAAATAAAGAATACGTTAAAGGATCTTATGAGGAAAAAACATTAAACAACATTCATTAATACGTACCAAGAAAAAAATCTTAAATTACAATTAATTACTCAAATATATTTCATTGCAATAATAAAAGAGATCTGCCTTTAGATCGATCTTGGAATGGAAACCGTAAGATTTTTAAAACCTCCATGTGACGAAGAAACACAATGTTCAATCTTTCTTTTCCTTAAAAAATATTTTTGTGTTGTGGTTACCTCATCGACTTGTGCCTGTGTTTGTTGAAGCCTCCTTTGAGCAGCGATCTGCTGAGGCGTACGAGGTCCTCCAATGATTTCTCCATCAGGTCCTGTCTGAGGCTCCGCTGGCGCCAGACCTCCAGGAGTACCACCTTCAGCTGCCCTGTAGAATATGTTTTATAAAATTATTAACAGTATAGAGGTAGAGAGTGCGAAGGGAGAATAGGTTTTTGATACACTAACATAAAAGAACAAGTGTGATAATAGTAGGTACAAGAGGAAAACTTGACGCTAATTGTGATTTTTTCAAGACAATTGAGACGAACAGAAAGTCAAAGCTATTTCAGAATTCAAAATAAACTTATGTATTGAAAAAAATACAGGGTAATTTTTCAAATTTCACGACTTAATTAGTTTTAATAATTCAGAAATACGGAATCATATAAAATCTAATTATTAATAATTATAATTTATTTAACATTATGGAAAAACACATTTTTTTTCATTAAACATAAGAAATGTTTTTAAAACAACATGTTTGTTTCGCATGAACTACTTCAATTATAATTAATACGTATTACGTATTTACTTCGACCTTCGCTATAAACTTCGTATTAGTCATATATTGATTATTAAATTACAAATATGTCCTTGATTATCATTTCACTTTGCACTAAACATAAATGTTTTTGTAGAAAATAAGTTTACTGGTGAGAGAATTCAGAAAACCGAGCCAAAGGAACGAACCAAGTTAGTCAGACCAGAACAATGCTAAATAGCAACTGCATAAAAGAATACTTCAACAACTAGGTATCAAATACCCACACTCAATTTTCTCGTATAGTGTCAAAAAAAAGATGAAAAGTACGTCATCTTTACTTTACTAAATTTTCTATATTCAGACTCTAAAAATAACTTTATTCGTTATATAAACCGGCATTAGTGTCAAATAGAGTCTAATACCTAAAGCAAAAACAATATCGAACTTTGAAGGAGACTTTAATAGCAAAAGCAATTGAATCATTTTGGATTTAAAACATTTTTTTTTACCATAAGAAGGTATCACGTTAAAAATAACCTATTTTGGCTCACTACTACATAAAGGTACCCGTTATATCCAATTGCAGATTGATGATAAAAGCAATCAATAAATTTTGGAGACATGCCAACTGTACGGGACCATGCCAAGTAGAGCAAGAGCTCTGCAATGGAATACAGCTTATGATGTGCCAGAATGACTTGCATTTCAAAATTTATAGGTTTTATTTAACGACTTACATAGCCAGTTTTAACTTTTTCATCTGCATTGCGTTTTGCATTATTAAAATGATATTTAGTATTTTTTCCCTCCCTTGAATACGTAGAGCAAATAATACTACATACTATTGTATTCTACACGCTACAGAGATCATTTTTGCCGCATGCTATTAGAAGTATATCTTCAAGCGAAGTTTAAAAAAATAGCAAGCATTAGTCAATATGAATTAAAAATTGAAAGTTAGAAGGGAACTGATAACTTGTTTGCGAAATAAAATTAGTAATTTAAGTACTTTGTGACGTCACTGTCAATTGAAACTGAAAACCAGCGTTATATGCTATGTCTGTTGGGGGTGACATATAACATTAAGCTGAGTTCCGACTGGTTTGTGATGAAAACTTATTTATTCAATGTTTGTTTTTTTTATGTTTTATTTATGTAATTGTAAACCTGTTTTTATCATAAATCCTGTTTTTATCATAAGTCTATGTCTATGTCTACTTCACACTGCCCAAAAGAATGTTTGGAAAAATTTATGTAGCTATTGACTCATGAGATCAACAAACCACATTTTTTAAACAATTAAGATCCAAAATTATGGAATTGAAAGTGCCTACAGTAAAGTTAGAACAAAATGTCGTGTTCGTAAAAAAACACCTACAGGGTAAATGGGTAAAAATGGTGACTCAGTACATTTTATACATGTGAGATCGTTTACAAACGAAAATATGAACCGTTCAATGACCTCATCCTTCATTGTATGTAAAAAGTGCGTGACAGGTAATTTTGAATAAGATCGATTTTGAAAATCGATGCAAGAAATTAATGGTTAAAAAGACAATGTACAGAAGATGTATAAGGGAACTACAAACAAGGTTTATCTATAAACAAAACAGAAATACCTAGACCAGTCTACCTATAATTATTTGTGTTGATTATTTAAAATTACATAGTACAAGGTAAAAGTCATAAGGGAGAACCTACTACATAGAAAGCTTTTAGGAATTTGATGTCCTCTATAGCTGTTTAATTTAGTTTTAATTTAGGTATTATATATGTTAAAAACATATAATCACTATTACGAAAAGAACGAAGTTATATTTTTGAAGACTAAGAGATTGTGTATGATAAAAACTTGTATTATAATAACATGACATTCAAAACGTATCATTTTCATCTCACTCCTAATGTGTGACTTTAATTGAAACTAAATTTAAAAAAAACGTTTGGACAAACATATTCTGAAATCCTCCATTACACGCAGTTTCAAACAAAGACCTCTGCTCACGATCCTATTCATTTACAATACATCCCGCTGATTCGTATTCTCTTAAAATTAAAAATCCAAAACTAGTAACTCTAAGCTATAGACCTCATTTGTGTTTACAAAAAAACAATTAAGAAAAAAAACGTAAAAATTTCAAAATAAGAATTTTCAACTTACATTTTGCCCTTTCACGAACTGTTAATGAAACCGTTAAATGAGTGAATAATAGTATATCGAAGACTAGATCGTTACTAAAGAAACACTGGAGCTTTGGGGCGACACGTTCTGCGCCAACGGAAAACTGAAGTCGGCCGCAGTATAATCAAGAACGAAAGCTTTGGGGCGCTTTTTGAGCTTTGTTATACGCAGTAATTGAATGAAAAGAAAGCTCTATGCAACTTTACACTTATGTAATTCTCATTGACACCAAATATTCAGTGATTTCAAACAAGTTTATTTTATAGACGCTGGAACTATTACGATAAAAATAAGATTAAATAAAATTTGTCTTTGTCTTAATGGTACTAGCCTAAAGGATAATACAGTATTATTTCTATGTATTTTCAACATTAATTTTGATACCATTCAGTTTTGCTTGCTTCTAATAGACTAAACTACCAGATTCACACAGAGCTACTTTTGAAGACTACGCCAGTTCTCTCCACATGTACGACCTCAGCAGTGTCCCCTGCCATTGCAGGCGTTCATGACCAAATATAATCACTAACCATCAGGTGGACCGTAGGCTCATCTACCTGTTCAAAATAAAATTTTAAAAAAAGGATTCTACTCGTACTTTTGTGCTCGATATTCCAAACGACGAGCGCATGCGCGTCACCGCGTTAGCACAACAGCCATCGATTGCTACCCACTCGTGGGGTAGGTCCGGGCGTCTAAGCACGTGCAAATTATCCTCTCAATGAAATCTCATTCAACGAAAAAATATATTATTTCATTGAAAATCTTGTATGCAAAATGACGCCATTTTCCATTATCTCTGTAGTTTTTTGTCGAAACAAATTTAGAATATTCTTTTGTTGTCAGAGCTTTGCTATTGTTCACGTTCTGATCCAATGCCCCCAATATCGTGTCGAAATGAATTCAATTTCAATATTTTTTTGCATATTTTTTACGGTATTTGAAAATTTAGAAAATGCTTCTGAGCAATGTTTATTTAGGGTCAGTATCAAACAATCACTCAGAATTTTTAAGATTAATTGAAAATAAAAGTAAAGATTTTAAAAATAGTTACTTATAATCTGCAAATCATTGCTTACTCATTTTTTGACGAATGATGATGATGATGATGATGATGAAGCCAAAGTATGAGTTACTATGCTACTATGAAAATTTAATAGATTGTTTCTGATTTATAAAAGCGTTTAACGTTTTAGATTATCACCAATTGTTTAAAACCAAGTTACAATATGTTTGGCCACCAATCTACAGGTACGAACATCACAAAACGACTATCGACTTGTGATAGAAAAACATGGATTAAGTAAACTTTCGAATTATTTTTAAACATTGCTTAAAGAAAGACTGCATCAAATTCAAAAGATAGTTAGAAGAAGTTGATTAAGATTAGTGGATATACTCGTATCATTATCTATTTTAAATAAAGAGACTAAAGAAACTCTACATTGTGGGTAAACTACCGTCAATCATGAAGGTTGGTATTATACAAAATAGTTTGTTACTTTAGAATAAACTTCCTGTCCATGTCTTTTTTAAAAAAGAGTTTTTCCCTAGTAGGTAAGAACCTTCAGTGTTTTTGGTAATACAGAAAACGATTAACAGTCAAATAAAAATAAGATCAATCTTCTCACACATTTTTAACAAATCCTAATTCTATCCACGTTCATCCAACATATGATAAATACATTAAATATAAATTTTATAAGGCCATTAAAATTAGGGCGGTCGGGCCCCAAGCAAATTGTTGTGAGCGTCGGCGCGAGCGCACAAAGAGAGCCGACTAATCAATTGCCTCTTGAGAGGGCCGCGCCGAACTCTTTATGAACCAACGATGTGAATGTACAACCTCAAATACGAGATATTTAACCTTTTTATTTTATTTCTTTAAGGTTTAGTTTGAGTTTTTGATTAAATTTTGTAGTAAAAATATATTTAATTTATTTAAAAGATACTTTTAGATGTCAGTGGTCGATCAGTTTAACATGGTATTTTATCCTTCTTCAAACGAGGCTTAAAGAAACTCCTTAAAGATAGATGGCGGTCTAGCAGTGTCCCCTGATAATGCAGAGGACCATGAGTAACGGTAACTGCTTAAAATCAGATGGCCTGTTATCTCGTCTAAAAATACCAATGAAAAATTCAACCGTCTGCAACGATTTTCTTAGATGCGTCACATCACATTTTCGCAATACTTTTCTTTTATGAGTTTTTTATTGTTTTATACGTGTACAAGCTTAAAAGACCACTTAAAAGACCACCTTATGATAATTATTTACTTATCGTAATTATTAAAATTTCATTCCACAACCCCTTTATCATTAAAGCAAGTCACTAGTGCATCGAATGCCGAGTCTTCATTTATTTTATTAGCGATACCCCGAGGCATCGTAACTCACTCCGTTTATACTTATTTATATTACCACAACCATTCTTTAATTATGCACGTTGATTTAAAAATTAAATATTATGAACCGTGAGAGTGCGTTATTGTTTCAAATTTATAAAACATTATTTTGAATGCATCTTTTATGTTTAAGACTAAAGTTATGGAGTGTTGATTGATTGAGGCTTTTGGGATTATTGCTTTGTATTAACAGAATTAAAAGTATCTATTTGAATGATGATATGTAAAAAAAATTATAACTTTTCAAGTCAAGTTAAACGTATTTTTCTATATCATAAATGACTAATTTAGCTACTTTAGCTTCCTTGGTTTTAGTTAGTTAGGATCCAGCAATGGATGACTGTCTTTATTGATTACAATGATCAATATCAATTTTGACCAAAACTGATCATGTCTAACTTCTAGTTATGCAGAATGTATGCTTTACGACCACATTTCAAACCAATATTAATGTAGTTTATTTAATTGCCAATGTCTGTAGAAACTACTGGGTTTCTGACAGTAAACATTCACCGCCTTTCGGCAATGCCGTCTAGCATGGCATTGCTATGACTGCACATCGAGTTTCATCCAAATACAGTTACTGAAACTGATTAACCTCTAAAATAAAGGCGAGCCTACACAAACAATCAGAACCCAAGGCAGGTGCTCCTCACCGCATTCTATACAATTAGCCCACTTAACCTGCAACTAGGCGGAGTAAACAAATCCCTGCTTTGTCCACCATGTTAGCAGGCCTCAGCTAAGTGCTACCCGATCCTTGTTAAGTTTTTAGGTTAACAAGGCGACCGTGGTATTTACGCGCGATATTGTTGATACAAGGAGGTAGCGTCTGTGCGTGTGTACTGTAAGGTATAAGAAGTTACGTCTTTTAAATACGCTATAAAGGTTTGAGAAGAGTGCAGAATAGAAGATGAGATCTTTACAACTGCCCTACACCGAGAATAATCGCTTTCCATCAAAAGGATCATGTGCTCTTTTATATGCAAATTTCTTATCCTTCTTCAAAAGAGACTTGAATATGCCATAGTTAATGATCTCGCTATGTAATTAATCTCTAGATTCATTAGCTCGTTTGCCTACATGGAAAAAAAATCACTTAAGAGACTGGCGTCAGTTATACTATCATGCATTTTCAACGGGTTCTTACCACGATATTTAATTAATTGAGTTGTCTCGATATTTCAACGTTGTTGCAAACGTCATGATCACGAGAAGACTGGATACTGCGGGCCGATTTAAGAGCAAACAAATCTGTCTAAAATGCATTATAGTATTATAGAAAACGCGAGTGTCTGAATAAGTTTGCGTAGTTATGATGAATGCCTTAACTCGCAATAAAAAGGCTTCGTTAAAAGTCTTAAAGATTTTTATATATTTTACTTTATTCTTAGACCACTCGCAAAGACATGACGTACTATGTAACATTGTTGTGAACAAGGATCGAAGTGAACTATTACAAATAAATTCAAGGAAAATAAACGACAAATAGTGCATCGCCTGTACATATAGTAAATATTGTTTATTAAATAAGAAATTTAAAAAAAATCTACTAATCAGTTCTTAATTACCAACATTTTTTTCTTACTTTTAATACTATGAGATAATTAATAGTAACGTTTTATCAGAATATGTGTCAAACCAAGTCATACACCAAGTCGTTTAATATGACTGAAATACCTATAGGTACGAAGATCATCACATTTTTTTGTATTATGTGTATTTTATTACCATATAGGCAGACGAGCTAACGAGCTGCATCTTCGAACTCCGCAATATTAAGGGACATTGAAAAATGAAAAAGTATTTATTGATCAGTAAGTGTTACATATAAATTTCCGACATAGACTAACTAAGGTGAAACAAATAAACCGACGTTACATGGTAAGCTTATAGTGGAAAGGAACGTCTGCGCCCGTACTAGTAAAATAGGTACTGTTTTGAAGCCTCGTTTGAAGAATGACAAGTAGCACTAGGAAAATACCGAGGAGGAAAGTACGTTTTATAGCTTTCTTGATGAATTGTTTTTCAGCTAAATCAGATTCGTTCTAAAGCATAAACCTATTTATACTAGAAACATCAAAAAAACTCACTATCAATACAAACAGGAACTGCTACCGCGCATTTACGTAGTCACATTCACATGTAAATATTGTTAGAACTGTAACACGATCGGTCGCTCTTTGTCAACACCAACTAGCATTGTCGTCCTTCTTTATTTGTGTAACGAAATAAAGAAAAAAAAACAAACTTTTACAAATCGTTAAAGTTATGTGAAAGAGCGGCAAATTTTGTGGATAGTTGTAGAGTTGTTAATTTTTCATAGAATTTGTTTTAAAATACATGGCATGTACGTAATATGCTCATACCTAGAATTGATTTAAAATCTAGTCACTTTTGTAATAGTATAATAATCACGTGTTTTTCCAATCGTTCATAGCACCAGGATCTACAATAACTGTATTCGAACTGTGAAGACTATTTGTAAATCTTAGTATCTACGGCACATCAGTCGTGATTTCGTGTTTTGCAATTTTAGTATTGAATCCTTTATAACAAGTATTTCATTTATCTCCATCTTTAAACATTAGAAAGATCGAAGAACTTGAGACTTTAAAAAACAGCAGATTTATGAATTCCACGATACATACTCTTCTTTTTTTCTTACTAGGCTCACGTGGTTCAAACAAAAAGTTTTTCAATTCCTGCCTTAGCATCATCATCTCTATATAGTTCTAAGTTGTCACAGTATGATACATCAAAAAATCGGCATCTCTTTCTAGTCACATTATCACATAGTTGGTAATGGATAGGCCGGGTGCGCTCCAACTGAACAAATATCTACTCTGTGTATACGACAAAACTGTAACAGATTAGACGAAATATTCGGTTAGAGAATCCATATAAATCAATGCTAAATTATTCACAATTTGCTTTTCATAATTATTTACGAAAACTACATAAAACTTTATTTTTAAGAATCTTTATCGTCATGAATCTGAAGCAGTCATTTTCTCAATTCTATGGGCTTGCTATGGTGCCTATTAGAACATTTAAACCTTAAGCTTACAGTACCTACACATATTAAATCACAATAAATGAAAATTGGGTAGAATAGTCAAATCAACATTCATCAAATGAAAGCAGAGACTTCATAAAATAAAACACACTTTTTAGAACTCTGAAAGCTGATAAAAGTTATAAAAATATAAATATAAAATAAACTTTTTTAACATTATCTTATTCGTAGTGCAATATTGTGCATACTACTAAAATTAGAAAGTTTTAACACAAGGAGATCTAGAACTAATAAATTCACACGATCTTTTACATAAATATCTTGTATCAAAAGCGTAAATACGACTAATCTTATCCTGACTGCTTAAAGTCAGAGTCAATTTGTTGTAACAATTAACTACAAATAAGCTAATCGATGCTATTTACTGTTTATGATAAAAGTAACAATATAAATGCGTTGTTATAATGCACTGATTATTACTACTTTAGGAGAATATAATAATACGACTAGCTATCTGAAATAGGAAGATATTTAATGAAAACTGGATTTAAAGATATACTTTTAAAAAATTATCACCAGAATAATTTAGCACGAGCAGGGTGAAGGGGCGATACGTAAGTCTTAATGTGCAACACATCATGTCATCTCGCACAATCCCATGCTAGGTTCTAGCCTCAGCCTAGGTTTGAACGCTGACTCGGCAATAGGTTTTAGTGCGGTTCGATTCCTACATACTCTACCTCCGCCACAGGTGGCCCGACGATTTCCTCTTGTCCAAGAAAAAACACACACCATCACTGATTCTAATGTATTTTATCTGGCTTTGTTAGTAGTAAGTTATTCTTAAACTTAAAAACAACTTTAACTCGGCCTACATGGCAATAAAAAAAATCTGAAATGTTTTTTTGCTCTGCTTCACCACCTTTCGAACCTGTAATGCACTGTTAGAAGCATTTATCTCATTTATTTATTGGAATTCCTCAATCTCAGGTCAGGTTATTAGATTTCGCATAAAATTCTAGTAAAATTGTAAAGATCTTCGGCAATAGTGATGCGCCCTTGAGTCATCTCAATGTACGAATAAGTCATATAAAGTGTTAACTGGTGAAAATCATAAACATTACCATTTGTAACTAGTCCAAATTCTCATTTGTAATAAATAGCAGCGGTTTCAGGGCAAAGATCATGGTTACCATGTTTAGTTAACGCGTAGTACCACCCATAGTTCGCCGCGTGCGTCTTCATAAAGATAATTCTGGTCTCGCGCACCCCGGTCCCATTACACCGGCCACAATGCTCAATTAATAACTATGCTGATACTTAGGGCTGTCACGAAACGAAATTGAAACATGTGGAGTTTATGCTTAGGTTATAAATGATGGTAGTTCGCACATGGTTTTTTTCCAATTCTAGGATACAACCTCTACGCCTAAACCTCTCTACCATTAAAAAATGTTTTCAAGTCTTGTTTATTGGGGGTGACGGGGCGATACATGAGCGACAATCGCGAATGCGTTCTGTCACCCCTACATCATCGGATGTCGAGCGTGATTGGCGGGAGGTTTTAGTGCGGTTCAACGCCCACATACCCCACTCGCGGGGCGAGTGGAAGTCCGGCGATTTCCTCCCGTCAACAAAAAAAAAAGTCTTGTTTATTAAAACACAAATTGTATTCGCTTTTCGTGCGTCACTTGTAAATCTTGAAGTTAGTAGTGTTTAAATTTAAAAACAGATTAACGAGTTATTGGTCTACAATTTAAAATAGGATGTAAATATTCTTGAAGAGTAATTTATCAACCCTAGTCGTTGGTACCAAGCCGCGTTAACTGCCTGTTGAAGACTTTCATTGTACAATACCATCGGATAAACTGTAAACAGTTCAATTTTCCTACGGATCAGGTATTACCAGCCGCTTGTAATAACTAGTTTCAGACTAAGATACGCATGTTTACATGCCTCAAGTGCTTGATGATGCCGTATCTTTTAAAGCTAGATTCATGGGAATTATAAAATTATTAATATTCAGTGTTTAGTAAAATGTATCGGAAATTATTACCAAACATAGTCTGCTGCTTGAGTGTGGGATAACTGTAGGTTATAAAAAGACGAAAAAGTAATTGGTCAATTAAATTATTTTTGAGACTTTTTCGACCTCGTGTCCCTGATTCCCCATTAACGAGCAGAGAAAGGGAGCCCAGTCCAAAGTTGAATAGTTCGCGACAAAAATCATTTTCTACAATTTGTAGTAAATTCCATTGCAAAACATCGAATATCTCAAAAACAGCGTAGACAAACAGTGTAGAATATGAATAATATTATTATATCCCTAGTTTAACATCGTACAGTATTAATTACTAAATAATTTAGCAGAAGTTCAAATTACATTGAACTGTAACAGAAAAACATTAGCATCCATAATTGTTCTCACTCGCTAAAAATATTCTTTAACTACACTTAAAAACATTTTGTTTACACAAAGAGGCATATTTCAAAATATATTTTCGTTGTACACGTGCCTGTTGAAGTGGCCGCGTAAGTAATAAATAAATTAGATAACATTTTCTAAGTATTTACATAAATAATTCTTAGAATATGGAGCCGCATGCTATTGTGCTGAAAGTGTACCGAGTTCACTGTACAGTCACGCTTAGAATGTATATTAGGTACTTATTTTTTTCCTCCAAAAATAGAATACGTAGTGGCATTGATATTGTACAGGTGAAACAAAATAGCTATTGGAAAGCTCAACCATTTGACTATATACTGTAAAATATAGTATTTCGTATAAATAATAATTAAAAGCACTATGTTACATGAGTCTTCCAATTTGCTTTTCAATGCTTATAGAAACATACCTATACTACTTACACTATTACTAAACGGGTTCTTACCACGATTATTTTTATTTGAGCGGTCCCGATATTAGTAAGAGTGTAAGAGATGTAGATAGCCGCGAGTGTTTAAAGAAATTTATGCCTATATTAATTTGTATTTAATTACTCTGGTTTTTCGGTAGTTCAAAGTCGGTAAGTCCTAGCTATGGCTTAATTTTAAGCCACTTTCCTCACTTATATTTTCTTTAAGTACCTATATAAATTATATTCTTAACCACACGGTCTTGAACTTTAACATTTTTATTTCATTAAGAAATTACGAAATCACGAATATTCATTCCCCTCTGAAAAGGTAACCTCAATACTTCGATCAAGTTTTAGTGTAGATACAAAATAACTACGCTTTTCTCTTCGACTGTGAGAAACGTCAAACATTGACTGTCAATTGTGACGCGATGTTTGCGTGTGAACACCGGACGGTCACTGTGAAATACTGAGGACACAGTACTAGAAAAAGATTTAGTTTTGTAAAACTCCAGCCTGATATTTAACATACAATAACATAAAAAAAAAAAAAATGTATGTTGTTCTTGGTAAGTAATATTATTATATGCAGCAGATATTTTTGGCCTAATTTTTTAAGCATATTATTGTGGCGAACATTTCCGTCTCGTGTGAAACGCATCACGTGAGACGGAGTTTTGCGTTGTACTGCGCGCGCAGCTTCGTCTTACGAGTTCGCGCGATGCGGGCCGCACAAAGACAGACTAGAGACGTCAACTACGTGTCCTCGGCAACTAAACTAGTTTTATTAATTAATTTTATGTTTTCTTGTAAATACTTCTAAATATACTTTATATAATCTTACAAATCGTTCATCATTAATACCACTCTACAACTGGTGACAACCCGACGAACCACAAGGAGTTACTGAAGACTTTGCATCAAATTTGTAAAAATTTGACAGTCAATTTGGAAAAAAAATTCACTAGAAATTTTTTCTTGCACTTTGTACTGTCGTAGACTCAACTATAGAACACAAGTTGAAGTCGTTGATTAACTAATTAATTGATGTCAATGCCAACAATTATGATGGGTTAACGAAAACGAACTGAACATGTACTATAAAATTTCTCTTCGCCAAATTAAACCAGGACTAAAACATTGGAATATTATATCTGTAATGAACTGAATTAAAATTCGTTGTTTAGCTCAGGTCTTAGTGACAAATTATTCAAACCCTCTTCTCATCTTGAGTTCTTAGGACACGAAGAAGACGTGTAAGATTACCATTAAACAATAATACAGCAGCAATATAAAATAAAACAATACAATACATAATTATATTTACTTTAAACTTAATTCAATGTTGGAAGCTCACTCCGCTGCAGCTACTTCGTATTTACAAACATCTATTTTCACATGACGATATTCTGAAAGTGAAAAATTGTTGTTAGTTTTTCTAAAATTGTCCACTCTATCCAAGTCATATCCAAATCATCTTTAGATAAAGGACTAACACATAATCTCCTATCTTTCTAATTAAATGGATTTTAATTTCTCTCATCTATAATAAAAGTTTTTTTTGTGCACATAACTGGATGTTCATATGTCAATAATATAATCCCATTTTGAAGTTTATTGTGATCTTGAATTAGTTTTAGTTTTTGTTCAAATTTACACAGCTACAACACTGGACGCAATCACCTTTCAAACACAAACAACGAAATCAAAATCGGTTCATCAGTTGAGGAGCTACAAAGCAATAGCCACATACTCGTTTTTTAGGAGTTAAAATACTAACGTTTCTTCTCATCACAGTTGTACTCGTATAAGTCGCAGTTATCGTTGAACATTCTCGATATACCGAGAGAATCTTGACCACAGATGGGAACGAAATCGTGCTGACATTGATCTGCTATTTTACAGAAATTAATTACCTGAAACAATAATTTGATAAGATAAAAAATAAATTATGGAATTCGTTCCCAAATAGGGATGGACTTCACGAACGCCCTAATCCCTCGGTCATACGGATCACAATATAGTTCCGTCAAAAAATTGACTTATTCAATTTAATACTTAATGCCTTGCACTTAAAACTCAAATTCCAAATTAATGTTATAAAGAAAAAACTTAGTGATTTTTTGGAGCTGTGGTTGCATAGGGTATTTTCTGGAACTACTCTTAGAAGTAGTAACAGTAGAAAAGTAGTAAAATTCATATTTCTTACCGGTTCTAAAGGAAAAAAATAGTCTTCTGCTTCTATTTCTACGTGGCACCATACTTCAGCTGCTAGTCCAATGATTATCAAACCTGTAAATTTAAAACATACTTATTGGAAATAAAAACATAAAAACCATCCAACGTCGTAGGTAGGTTGGTAGCTGTCCTTCTATGACTTGACATTCTCAAGGTCCTTAAGCAACACTAACTACCTATTATTAGGTAGACTTGAACTCTTTAACATAATATGAAGTCGCTAAAATAACTGTTCATTTGTATACTAATATTATATTTTATATATTTTATTTTTACTTAAACACCTTCAATACTTACTAGTTAATAATCTCCTAAAGTACATAATGACAAGTCGAGCACAGATAGCGAACCATAACACTGATCTAGTTTGAATGCAGTCTGTTTACATAGACGAACCAAAACTATTGACGTTCTAGCGGAAACTTTACAACAACATCGGCTTTATGTTCAAAATATTGGAATGGACAACCAAAAATGTGCAGGGGTTATCAATCATTGAGTATATAATTTTTATAATAATATTAATTCCAAAACTGATACAGAAGCAATTATTTAAAAATAGTTGTGGCAAATTTGATTGAACATCCCCACACCAGAAAATAAAATACCTAGAACGTTTATATCAACCATCAGTTTTGATTGGAAACCCAAAGCTCCTCATTTTAGCTTGATATATTTAACTCAAGAAAATAAAAACATTTTTTTTTGTTTATTGAACTTCAACAATCTCTGAAAGAAAAACTTCAATTTACAGATATCTCTAAATGTTGAACTCATTTTGTTATTATAGACTCACATCACGCAATCCTATTTTTCACAAAAATAAAGAAAAGTTATACACCCCTGGCAATTGTACAAACTGACTTCCTCAGAACAATTATTCGTGATATACAATAATATGAATACATCTAATAACAAAACTATTGAATGAATATTTGAAGCAAAATGTGGGTCGCATTATTGATGCACTGTAAGTTTAGTTTCTAGTTCCTTCTAATTATTATATTTTAATATATTGTCTATATTAGTTAAGCAGGTGTAAAGTAATCGAAACATCCCTCTTCTTAGGAGACCTGAGCCCTGCAGTTTGCAGTAATTCTTTGTTACAGTACAGTTCAAGTAAAGTTTACAAAAAACTCATGCGATTTACATTTCTTCTTCTAGATACCATCGTCGTCATATTTTTGCGACAAGTAACTTGTCATATACCAAGTTTGGCATCAACACCTTCCGTGAGTATTTTCTTCTTTCTTTCTTTGTAAATACTTCAATAAATTAAAACATTTAAAATTAAATGCCTATTAAATAGAAAAGAGAAGCAAAAACACCTCTTTGAGTAGGGTTCATTAAGATTTAACAAGATATTTTCATTCGACAAATTAATTTCATTTAATTCAGAATGTTTTCGATAATATGAACTGTAAGAATTTAAATGACGTTTGTACTTTAGTCTCTATTAGAAAAAGTACTGAACATAGTTGATTTCACAGGTAATTGTCAATAGTTTTAAACTAAAAGTTTTATAAAAATGATATATTTTTCAGAATAAAATAGAACAGTTCTGTGATTTGGCTGATACGTGTATTCATGATACTATTCCTGTGTGTGGGAGGATGGCTGACGAAAAAAGGACATTTCTAGACTTGTGTGATATGCTGGAGTATGCTTGCGACACTAACCAAAGTAGGTTTGAAAGGATTTTTATTAGGTAGGTCTTAGATGGCAGCCCCACAGTGTCCAATAATATAACATGAGCGATGGTAACCTATAGGATGAATGTTAGGTTGTATATTTACGTGGCAATAAAATAGCTATTTCACACAGACTGATGAGAAGTATTATTGTACCAGTTGTGCTAAAAATTTTAAACGACTTGTAGTAGACTATATTATTTTAGTAGTAAAAAGATGATACAGCACAGTGTAGTAATAAAACAGGTAGTGGTAGGGTAATATACTAAGGTCTGTTGCCTGAGCTCGTAGTTTGCCGATACTTTACCTCTAAGAAAGTTCGTTGGCTAAAAGTGTTCTTTGAGTGTGCGTTCCAACATTTAATTGCCCCTGAATTAGTATCTAATTCAGAGAACGTAAACTTATTTACTATATATTTTTTTCAGTTTTTACACATGTGGAAGACACGCCTGATTGTCCTAAAAAGCCAGAACCACACTAAGGAAATATCTGTAAGGTTAAAGGTTATTTCTAGAAAATATGAATTATATTATTTTCTCTTCTCCTAAATCATGTATATATTTTTTTCTTTAGAATAATATGTGGGACCTACGTTTACGTTAATAAATTTTTACTTACCTAATATTTTTTTTTTGCAAAGTAGATAAACGAACCTACGGCCCACCTGATGGTAAGCGGTCACCGGCGCTCATGAACCTCTGCAATGCCAGGGCAAAGAGGCCGTTATCTATCGCCTACCCATACAAGACTTTTCTTAAACCTCGTTTAAAGAGGGACATGTCATAGCGCTCCGGGAACACCGCCTAATATGCCTTAAATGAAACATATATTGTTCAATTATTTTTGAAAATATACAAGCTCTAGGTAGTCTACAAACAAGTTGTAACAAGTAATCTTTACATGTATCACAAGCGAGTGAAATCCAGACGCGAAACTTTTTGCAAAAAACGAATCTTTACTTAAATATGTGTTTAAGTATCATTACGGTAATGCGCTTAGCCTGACCCGAGATCTCAAGAGAGAGATGGCGAAATGTGGATGTGTGTATGATAGAAAGAGATGGAGAACTCGAAGGTTGACCGGGTAACAGGTTGAAACAGACAGAATAAGTATAGCAAAGTAAGTTAGCCCGTGAACGAGAACCCTCTTGGACAGGTTCTACTAAATTCAAATCACTGTTTGACTTTTTAGATTTTAAATAGTGATTGGTTTATTTTACTAAATTATAATACCTATTAAATTAACCTTAAAATCTATCACAACGTAAACAATTATATTTATAATTTAATAAATGTAGGTCATCTTTTTTAGGAGTAGAAGTCATGATCCATCCTCAACAATACATTTCATGTATTTTTTCAATGACAATACAATACTACTAATACTAGTAAGTAAATAAAAATCGCTATTGATCTAAGTTTAATCTTAACCGAAGCAGAGTGTATCTTGACCCAAGGCTCCGTGAGAAAGCTACAATTTGAACAAGCCATAATTAGCGGGCGATGTATTAAATCACGGGCGGCCTGCCCTGGGTCGATCAGGCCCTCAGATCGACTGGAACAGGTGGAATGAAGGGTCAAGGACACGGTCGAAAAAAAGGTTCAAAGATCAAGTCTTACCTGTTTTTTGTGGCTGTAGGAAAATGAAAGTTTTATTAATATTTAATCCTGTAATTATACTCGTTTGCAACTTTGCAGATCTACTTTAATTTAAATAATAGTAATAGTATTTTAAAGAGGCCTAAGAGGAATTAAATTTAACAGCTGAATTACTTTTATTTTATTACTAAAACAAACAACTCTTAGTTCAGTCATTTGTTAGTTTTACCTGGAAAATAGATAATCTAGATTTGGTGAGCCCTCTCTGAAAATCATATCGCCTCTTATTTTGCCTTTGGGCATTATAGAATTATCTTTATGTTTTTTTTTTTAAATAACAACTTAGCAACCTTACTGTTTCGTTAATTCGATAGACAATTATAGACTACATCACCTAAACGCTGCATTTTTCTAAAACCGTATCAAAAACGCGATCCAATAACGATCAAATGATTCATCTCGATATTCTCAGAACATATCAGCCGTCAATCGAACGATTTAATAGCTCCTAATCCGAATACGAATGGTTTATAATCTTTCAATTTTGTTGAATAAATAAATTACACGTTATAACTTTTGTTGTAACAACCCTGTCTTTAAATACGTGTTCTAAGTGAGGTCTGTATAACCTCAAAGGTCAAACAGGTTATCCCAAAGTGCTATAAAGAATTGAGATTTGGATGGGATTCAGACTGATGCTAGGTTTCGTTTGGGGTTTCGAGAATTTCAGACTATGATTTAAGTAGTAGATATTTATTTATTTATTTATAAAGGGCACCAACATGTTATACACCCGAACATGCAATACAGGTATATTAAGAGACTTCCAGTATAGACTTAATGCTAACACAATTATAGGTGCCGACTGCCTATTTTAAATTGGCGGTCAAAGACCATACAATAAAAAAAAAAAAATTAAATTAAATACATTTAAAGTGAAAAATAATATGATTTAAGAGTTAACAAGTAAAAAAAACTAAAAATGTTAATAATGTTAATAACAATCAGAGAGTTTTAGAGTACCTATATGAAGAATTTTATGTTGTAACCAAGTATAAATTTATGAGACTGCTTTTTACTGCTATCAAACTATATTATGTCCTGATTGGTGCAAATGAACCTAATAATAACAATATTAAATTGTGTGTTTAATAAATGTTAAAATAAAAAGTTATTTTTTTCACTATCTTCTAAACTATAATGACCTTTAACCTGTCAGTCTTGGTTATGATCTTTGTGACCTGTTTAGTCCAAAAAGGGCAATATTAGACGCACCCTTTGGAGCACACACGCCGCTACGATTCTTGGTAAAAGAACAACTGGGTACATTCATCTAGAAATGTGTTATTGCATAGAGGTAATAGAAGTGTGATTAATTTAAAATCCCAAGTGAAGCAACGAGTACTGAACTATGTATGTAAATTAGTGAAGATTTATTTTAATAAAGCAATTTTGAGAAAAACTTCCATGGATACTTTTATTTCTATAACACTGAAAAAGCTTCGTTGAAACTATAAAATTGTTCAGTTAAAATTTGTCTCGACGGAATAAGATGCTTTGGGAACCCCCCTAATTGTGCGTCCTCATTTAGGCTATTTCATTTATCTAATCATATATTTAATTGTATAAATCAGTGGATTTTTAAGGGATCATAATTTTACTTCCCAAATATAAAATTCACTTTCGAGCACAACCATACATCGGGTAGTTAGATAATAATCGTCCATCCTAATAACCGGGTCGGTACCTTTGTCTATTGTTTACATTAGGGTGGTTCTGTACGTGATTTTGGTAGTCACGCCGGCATCTTTAATACGAGACCCCCCGGCTCTTACTGTTAACTACGTCGTCATTGTGACGATTTGATTGTATACAGCGTGGTATATTGTTTTTATCTAATTAATAATAATTGTAATTCGATTTTATTACATTCGATTCGTAAATGCACTTTAATTTCTTTACCTTCAGAAACTTTCTGTTCCAGTGAGCATCCTTGACACAGGTTGTATCTGAAAAAAATCTAAGTTTGAAGACCTAATGGTGATACCTATTAATGGTATTGGGTGATTTATTACACACGCTTTATAGTCACGTAACTGTGACCCTTATATTTAACACATGATTTAACTCACTGACAAAACTATTAAGCAGATTACAGAACTAAACATTACATAGGCCTTCTCCAGAGAACTCCGTTGCATCCGATCTTTAAAGCTCGCCAGCTTTAAGTAGATCGCGTAATCAAAAGAAAATTGAAATGTATGGACTCAAAATTTAAGGTAATCAAAATTAAATCATCATCATCATTCTCAGCCTTTCCACTGCTTGACATACTTATGTCTCCCCTAATGCTGTCCAATGCGATCGGTGGCTAGCAACCTGGTTCCAGTGTGTTCCTATGAACTACCGTCTAACTACCTACTTTACCGTCTTCCAAGTTTTGAAACACCCTGTATTATAGGTGAGGGTGCTCGCTCAGCACGTGGCTCAGTTTAACGGCACGTGAGTCGCGCGCTAATGACACGCTGTCACCACCGGTAGACTATGAGATCTGAACTGAACCTTGGCTTTGATGTACCGCTTTCCAGATCTATTTAGGGTCTATGATTGTAGTTTAAATGGCAAATTTTTGTTGCTGTTTTTGTGATATTTGTGGTGCAGTATTCAGGAAGTAAGTTACTTAAGTATTGGGTAGTCTATAATAATATACCTAATAAAGAGTTAATGCAATAGTGTTTGTGACGTTGTAAGATATCTTTGGATTTGCTGAACCAATTTCGAAAATTTACTAACAAGAAGCTCCGCTACTTTAGAGTGCCATAGGCTATAGGAGTGTCTAAATTAAAATAAATTAAAAAATATTCCTGCCTTTATCGCGAAGGCCAAGTTACGCTGGTCAGCTAGTTTTATAAATTTACGTTCAATTTAAATTAAAAACATTATTTCCTTTACACAAGTTAAGTTACACATCAGTGTTTGATAGTTTGAGCACTCAGCACTCACAGTGCAGCAAATCGCCAGTCATAACTGGATGCAAGTGGCACTAGACTGCGATGAGAAGACCAGAAAAGAGGCCTAAATGGATCTTGGGCTAAAAATGAAGATGATAGTCAAAGACTTTGTCTAGTAGATGATGAAGAAGTCAATGTTTCATACTGTCACCGCCAGTTTTGTGGGATCTAAAAAGAAATATTTTTTGTGTGTTCCGCTTATGAGATTAATTTAGGTTGCGCAACATATTGCAAACAAATTAAAGCAACGTATTATATGAACAAACGAAAAATAATATTGCTCATGAAGAAGTTCGCAAACCATCAAATTGCGTTAAATCATTAACAACAATCATTGAGGAATCCGACTCGAAAAAAAAACTAAAAATCACTATAAAAAACGTATTAACCTCAGTTAAAACGTATCCTCATCGTGAGATGTTAAGATTACTTTTTATCCGCGTACCTCGGTAGCTGCCTTCGGGCGAAAAACGAACCCTTAAAATGTCTTCCAACATAACATTTAAGTTTTTTATCTTATTCTTATTAAGATCGTTTTGAGAGCGAAAGTGTCGGTCATCAGTCACGAGTTTTGTGTCGTGATGATCGAATTGTGAAAAGTATTGGAAATAAAGATTTCAATGTGGAATAGAAAGGAAAAATGCTGTTTTCTCAGATCTTAATAAAGAAAAGACAAATACAATACCTCTCTATTAAACGGTCTAAAAAGTCAATAGAATATTTTGGTGTCAAACAATTTTGAAGAGAATAAAACAATTTAATTTTATAATTTTATAAATATATTAATAACAAACCAAGAGTATAGTGTTGAGTCGACTACCATTTTCCAGGTTGTGACATCATACCAGTACAGACCTTAGAGTCGTCCTGAAGATCTAAAGATTTTATTTATTAGTAAAAGGCTTATTTATCATAATGTTATTTTGTTTGATACGACTACGAAGATATGTAAGTCAATCAATTGATGTTGTTCTCCAATTATCTTTGAAAAACTTAATCACTTTTATCTAATTTATCCATTTTAGACATCTAAAATACACTGCAAAGTTTCAGAATTAAATGAAAGTAAGATGCGCTTTAAATATTTACAGTCACTGTTTTTACATGTATTTTAAAAGAATTACATATATCTTGAAAACCGGTGGAACAAAATGCACAATGAATAAATAACCAGAATACCAGTAAAACCACTCTCAATAATTTACAGACTTTGTATACAAGTTAAAATGAAACAAAACAAGAAATTCCATGTTCTCTCATAGTAAACAACTCCATAAATAAATAACAAGTACTGCTCGTTAAGCTCAATTAAACTGTTATTACTGCATCAAAATGTTGATATGAAATTAAACATCAGAGAAAATGCACATACGGCCCTCCCCACAATCCGCATAATTTATATTACGACGATATCAATGACTGTCATCATCCAATCATTATACCATCGTCTCGTTTACGCGTTCTTTCAGTAATTACGATGATACGTCCGTCTCTTTCCAACTCATTAAATTAATGTAACGTAAGTAAGAACGACTGGCTCTTGCACGGAACAGAATGTCAAGAAAAACAGTATAGTTCCGTCCTTGTCTCATGAATTTATCATTTACTTACACGAAAATAGTGTTACAGTTTTTATTGCAAACGATTCTAAATTCAAATGTAATTGAAAATGTTTTTTTTTCTTTTTTTAGGGTCCTGCTCCCCTCCCTGTTTAGCTTGTGTGGTGTGATTCTGGGTAAAAAATAAAAAAGGCTCGAGGGAAAGAGAGGCTTAGTTCGCTTTTTATAGTCTCAGTCCCGGTGCGCTCGCGCTCGGAGGTATCGCTTCAGGATCGAGCCTTAATCTCATTCTAATAAAAAGCTTACGCATAAATTGACGCGGCCTTGTTAGTTCCATTTTTAAAATAAGTTTTTTTTTCGACGCGTGTTAAGGAAACCCCGTGTGAGGTTGCATAGGTGTTAAATTATGGCGAGCACGTGCATTTTATTGTTATTTTTATGGTCATATTATAACTTTGGTTGTGTGGAGTTTTGTGTAAAGGGTTGTTGAGTTTATTAACTCGTCATTAAGACTTCATCGTTCGAACTGTGTGGTCGTGTTTTTATTGTTTTATTATAATGAATTAGTTGATAATTAGTATTGTGTTTGTGACTTTCTGTTTTAAAAGAAATTTAAAAAACAACGAAAATGTTTTTAAGGTAAGCAAATTTTCCAGATTATTTTTTATGGCATTTTAATTTAAAAAAGGTTTGTTAAAAATGATTAATTTAATAATCATTAATCAATGTTTTTTTTACAAATTAGTACTTGTCTCACTTTAACCAAATGTAAATACCTAATCTGAATTGGAAATATTTACTTGTGATACCTACAACAAGAACAATAATAAATTTAACCAATTTAAATTGGTTAAATTTTACCAATAAAAATTGTTTTTCTTTATTTTTATTTTCTCAGAAGCTGAACCTATAGTAGAAAAATATGACATTATAAGCATTTTAGTACAAATATCACTATTTGGATATTTCTTGCACAATTTACGCACCGCATATACTAAAGCCTTTTAGCGCCTTCACTGGCCTTCTTAATTATATTTTTAAATATCGCACCCCTTCCCTGAGTCCACTATTGTGCTACTGTGGTATTTCACAATGTCTTACCTATACCAATATTATGAAGAGGTAATGTCGTGACGTTGTAGGGACTAACCTTTGAAATCGACAATTATTTTATTGATATATTTACCAAAAATGCACAACAGCTACAATTCAAGGCACTTAAAAATTATACAACAAAGATTTAGCTAGTTACGGATTTACGTTTTGTTTATAATTATTTTAGTATCAAGGGTACAATGAGATAAATTGCAATGATGGTAAAACAAATAAATATTAATTAGTAGCAATATTAACATTTAAATGAATCACAATTAAAAAGATCTCATAATATGAGCGACTGTTATTTGTGAGTGTCATAAATATAATGAAATAATTGTAATTTCAAATAAAAAAAGACTGATAAAACAGGATACAACTTTTAAAGGGCCTTTACCCTTTATACCCTACGTGGCGTAAGCAAAGTTGTGTGGATCAGCTAATAATTATTACCTAGGTTTTGTAGATACTGTGCTGATCATTGGCATCCCTCAGTATTTTTTTATTGCAAGATACATGAACGACCCTACGGCCCACCTGATGGACTTTGAACTCTGAACTAACTTTATTGTACTGATAACTGCTGAACGTTGGTCTCTTTCATAGAGGGGCGTAGACATACTTCTACATGGTTGCCTAATGGGGGTTGGAGACATTTTTTTTGATTATTTAAATGTCTCTAATATCGAAGCTTCTTCGCCATCTTTTTCTTAAAATCAGAATTACAATTTAATTACTTCTTAATAACAGGACAACTAATAGTGGATTTGAAACTACGACTCTGGGTTATCCACCAACCACATTTACTTCTAATTATAGTAAATCGGTGGTAAGAGTACCTTTGCCGTCGCTAGCTAACTCAAAATTAGTAGGTATAACTGAATGCAGGTAAATGTAGAAGATGGGCCGTAGGTAGCGGCCCCACAGTGTCCTCTGACATTGCAGAGGTCCATGAACAACGGTAACCGCTTACGATCAGGTGGCCCTTTAGCTCTTTTGCCTATAAATAAATAAAAAAATACAAAGCAGCTATATCTATACTCTACCACAGAGTTTTAGACTACAGGTATTATTAATACTTTGTATTAATCCAATACGTATAAAAATATTTTCAAGAATAGCCTTAGCATCAACAGTGTTCGAAGTTGATTATTGACCAAAACTTTATAAAACGATGATTTTGATTTCCATTCTTGATTTTCAATAATTGAGATTTCCTTTTTTGATCCACCCAGATCTAAACCAATATCTTTTCATTAATACTACCAAAAATGTTGACGATATCTACTTCAGATGTTAATAAACTTCAAACATTAAGTATGCACTCAAAATGAAGTCCAGCAAGGTCACCTTCACGTAACAAACCTTAAGCAAACACTCACGTCAACGACAATCAACTGATGAAAATGAGGATTTGTTAGCACCAACGATGAAATCAAGTATTTTTGTTACCAACACGCTAAACACATTAGGTAGGATGCCGGTAGCATTGATGTACCCCAAACAAAATCACATCACAATAAAATATAAACCTTAACTCAGTCAACTAAAAGCGAATATCGTGTGGCGATTTTAGTGAGGTTTCAGTAAGTTTTTCTTCAGTGATCTATATAGCCTTGTATGGTATATTTGTTATAGTTCGTTATATTGTATGTTTATTTTCGTGACGATATGGGTACGTATGAATTTTATTTCCTTTTACGAAACTGGTGCTGCTAATTGATAGTGCAATTATTGTACGCTGAAAATAGTGCGCAGTTTGTAAAAAATCTCAAATTTAAAAGTGAGTTTGTTTAATATTATTTGTCTAGTTATCTATAACAATATTATAAAGAGGAAGGGTTTGCTTGTCTCGAATAGGCTCCGAAAGTGCAGCACCGATTTGACAAAAAAAGTCACCGTTGGAAAGCTACACTGTCTCTGAGTGACATATGCTAAGTTACATATATTTTTTAAACGAAATATTGCCTATGTTACTCAGAGACTAAAAACTTAAATAATATAAGCCAAGTTGTGAATAAAATACCCGAAAACTTCATCGCGTGCGCAGCGAAGACTATTGATTAAATAATAAATATATAGAAAAAATTATGTACTACGGGTTTGTAGGTCTTATTTAAATCCTGAACCCCTTTTTAACGCAGACGAAGTTGCGAGGATCAGCTAATTTCTAATAAAATGTACACATCAAAGTCACAAATAAAACAATTTATGTCTACGTTGATATCCCTTTACAACAGAAATTAATTTTCTGCAAAGTTCACTGCTGAAACTGGAAACCGAACAATATTTTGGCTTATTATTTTTGAGTTCGTGTATTTGTCTCACTTGAATTTGGCAAATCGTCTCCAGTCTTGGTAGACGAGGTCCAGGGGAAAAAAAAGAAGAAGAAAGTTCAAAATACTTCAAGTTACATTTCCCTTCAAGTATAACCCATAACTTCAAGTCCAAACAATTATTTACTCATTTCTACAGTTTAACCGATGTTATCCCACATTACAATTAGTTTTATTTAATGTAACTACGGATGTACTAATGTAACACGGAATTTTAACGCTTCGTATTAACCGTGACTTTACATCATTCACGGTGGAAACTATGTAAGGAATGCACTTTTTGTACGAATTCGATGCGTAAACGATTATCTAGTTATGTCGATGCGTTGTCGAATCGATTAAATAAATAATCGATTTCGTATCGATGGGATGTGATGCTGTTTATTAATTTTGAGTTGTTACAGGGTTATTACTTGTTTTCTCAAATTTTCAGTCAGTTTCGTTAAGTCATGTATTATGCAAACAAATTGGTATAAAATTCAATATTTCTTTTAAATACAACTTAGTAATATTTGTTTTGATAACTTTATATTTTTTACAAGCATAACTCATGACACAATTTATTTTAAAATCTATACCACACAATATTATAAAGCTGCAAAGTTTGTTTGAACGCGCTAATCTCAGGAACTACTGGACCGATTTGAAAAATTCTTCCACTGTTGGAAAATCCATTTATTGAGGAAGGCTACTTTTTATCCCTCTGTGACGCAGACAAAGTTGCGCGGGTCACCTAGTCAAATTTAAAATACGAAACTTGCTTTTCATTATATTATTGGTTGGGCTATTGTAAAGAATTGTGGCTATTCCTTAGTTTCCTAATTTCGGAAAACTTTAAATCATTTAACACAATAAACTGGGCTCAGAAACTTTGTAACCATCATATGAATAAATACACGGAATAAAATCGGAGCCACCCGCAAACTTAATCTTCAAACGCTTGAAAGACTAAAACAATTTATTAGTCTGAGCTTCTATCGAGTCATCAATAAAGTCAACATCAAAAACGAAAGAACAAACAATCGGTCAATCAAATTAATAACAGAGACAGAACAACAATCATCGATTCCCACAATCATAATCATTGAAAAAAAAACTAATCATTGAAACAAATAAACGATGATGCATGGACGTATTATAAATCAAGACTTTGAGCTTTGTTAAGTTTTTATTCAGGTCTGTTTGAATTAAATAACCCGTGAGAGCAAATATGTCTTAAGTTGTAATGTAAATGAATTAATATAAAAATTGTTAGTTAACGAAAGTCTACAATGCCAGTACAATCAAACAATACTATTTAGTTTTTAGTGAAACATATCTATGCGCAGACTTTTTGGAATTGCTTTTAACTCGTTGGTTTAAAAAAGCAATAAAATAAATTTTACTGTAAAAAAAACTTATAAGGTATTTGTCAATGAAATAAGATCAAACAACAGCTATACAACAAAACCCTAAAAACAATCCACCTAAAAATTACGTTAGGTACATACAACTTTTTTTCAATCATTTAAAAATAACAAACTCCCACCCCCTTCCACACTCCACATATTATATTAGGTCGATGTATAAAATGTATAAAGGACTCCCAGGTGAGATGAAAGGGCCGAATGCATTGAAGCACCGCGTTTGGGAGCCCGACTGCATGTTAACAAGAATACAGCCACGGAAAGACACTTCCTCCTCTTTCGGCTTTTAAATTTAGCTTTTGTTGTTCCGACTGTTAGAAAAATGGGTAACTCGAGTGTTAAATAGAAATTGCAAAGTCTAATTAAATTAGATAAAGCAGGGCAAAGGATAGAATACATTTAAAAATACAAACATTTGAATTTGATAACAAAGTAAGTTACAAATAGACTGAAAGAGAAAAAAAAAACAACTTTTTTTCTACTTTCTACTAGATGAGAAAACAGAAAATGAAATCCTAAGAAAAATCTTTGTTCTACAATACAAAAAAAAATACATTACTGATAAATTTTTGGTAAACTTTAAATTAAAACAATTTAAAAATTTTGCATTCAAATTACATATTTTTCCCACGAACATTCAATACAACAATATCTATAAATGTAATCTGTAGCCACATATGAAACACACATGTTTCATATGTGGCTACATTCTTCTAACATCGCCGACGACACCTGTCCGGAACTGTATCCGCGCATTGTTTAGATCCTTAGAATATTGTACTTTATGAATTATTAGAAGAGTAAATATATTGAGGAAATCGTATATTTCTTGATTCATAGGAATTTCTTGGTAGACCGTGTGGCAACGATTTGAAATGCGGATATCATGGTTTCTTTAAGTTATTTTACACTGAATTACTAATCTATGTAAGAATGGAGTATCTAACTATAACGAATATCAAATTTACATTGCATTTATTAAAATAAAAAGGTAGTTTAGAATGTGACTGAGTTATAATTAATGTAAATAAGAACGTACTAGCTACTCAATACTAGTCTTTTTCATTTAAGTGACTTTTAGTGCCAACAAGCCACCTGATAGTAAATTATTACCGTTTTTTATGGATTGCCTGAAATAAAGATATTGCGGGGCCGCTACCTGCAACCTAATCCCGGAAAATTTTAAAAATGTTAATTTACGAATTACAGCATATACCAGTTATCTGTACAGCAAAAAATGTGTTATTAAACCTATATTTTTACACAGATTTGAACCAACAAAATCAACGAAAGGTGCCAGTAAAATGCGTCGGGACCTCATCAATGCCGAGATCTCCAATCTCCGAGACTTGCTTCCTCTCCCTCCTTCCACCAGACAGAGACTTTCACAGCTCCAACTGATGGCTTTAGTCTGCGTCTACGTCAGGAAAATGAACTATTTTCAACAAGGTAAGTTATATTTTATACTGACGCTGTTATGCTAAATATATTATGTTCCAATACTAAATACTGTAGCGAGAATAACAAAACAGAACTGTACCAACCCATTACTGCCCACTGTTGGGCTCAGGTCTTCTCAGAAAAGGGATTAGGCATAGTCTACCACGCTTGCCCAGTGCGGATTGGGGACTTCACATATCTTCAAAGGATTTTTAGAATCCTTTTCCGACATGCAGGTTTCCACAGAACGTTAAGTGTTAATTCAGAACACATGGCAATATAATAATTAAAATAATAAAAATGTTATACACGCTTACTAATAAATTCACGATAGTCTGCAGATGTATAATTTGTGAATTTGTAATCACATGGTCAGCATCTAACAACTAAAGCAACTTGAGCAAAGGTTACTGTAAGCTTTGCTTATGAAAAATCAAATTTACTTTTTCAACTAAAATAAGGATTTAAAGTAATGAAATAATGTAAAAGAAAGATACAAAGAAAAAAATTGCAACATAGTTATTTTACTCTATTAAATTGCAAAACTCAAACGCTAAAATACAAAATGCAACAATTTAATTGGTATTCGAATACATCATAGGACACAATAAATCAATTTAATCAGGCTGCCCTTCTCAATCCCGTCGGCTCTATAGCATTAATTAACGATCGATACAACAGATTACATACATTTATTACTGAGTCAATTTAAAAGACATAAATAAACATAAACACGCAGTAAGTTCAGGATCTTGTGCAAAAAATATTTGCCTTGCAAATTTATTGAGCTTTGAGTAAAATATTACTAATAAAGGATATTTGCTTCATTATTGCAGTTGCTAACAATGACACGATCCGTGATCTCCGGTTCGAAGGCACATTTCCGTAGTTTGACATTAATTCTAGTTTATATGTTCATATTGAAGGCAATTGTTGGATATTGATTAGAAATATTGCGCAAATTGAAACATACCTAAAGTAGAAAAAACATTTTTGTGTTATCTTCTTTTGACAGGCAAAAAAAGTTTAATTAATCATGAAATTGAAAATGTAATTGTAAATTCTGTTGTAGTATCTATAAACTCAACAGATGAATGTAGGTAAATTGTACATAGTACATACAATTACTGTTTAAAATGATGAAAGCAGAAACCTTGAAATTTTAATGTTTAACAAATTAAACACAAACAAAACTTTCTATGATCTGTGGTCGAAGTTTAAGATCCCTTATTTCCTTAAAAGTTTTCCCGAGACAAGTTCTCATGGCCTGAATCTTCTAAGCTCATCACGCACACGTTATCCTAGAATCTCGAGCAGTCGTTCCTAAACCGTCTCCCAAAGTTTTTGTCAGCTCACCTTCAGTCACGAAAAGGCATATTAAGACGTTTAATATGCATTTAGTTCGCTATCTTATCTTTCGCTGCTATAACTTCACCCATAACTCGGTCTTTCTTTCCGTTTTAGTGTTCAAGAGTCACGATTTCAGCTATCAGTATCAAGAACAAGCGACTCCCACACCTAATATTGGATTTTCAAAGGTATATTTTACAATTTAACGATTGTTTTTTACGTCGCATCATAAAAATTAATACTAAAATTACATTGTTTTTTTCAGGCAATGAACGGTTTTATGATGATGATGACACAAAATGGCAAACTATTGTATATATCAGAAAACGCTGCGGAGTATTTAGGGCATTCGATGGTTTGTTATTACTTTTTCAATGTCAAGTTACATTGACGCCTATTATCATATTGCTGCTATATTCATAATTTTGGAATCATGATTCTGAACTTAATATTTGAAAAATTTGACTTCCTGAAATTCAGTCATGATTTTAACCCTTTCAGGACCACAAGATGGCTGAGACTAAATATGCGAATACTACACAATATTTAAGTTATTCTGTAAAGTAAGAAATATCACTAGCAAAACATAGTAGGGTGTACAAATTTCCTATAAATTTCATATGTAACATTTTAACACAACGTACATAAATGTAACGTTTGACATTCATTAAAAAAATATATAATTCAACTAGCTGCCCCACGCAACTTCGTCTGCGTCGAAGAAATAAAAAAAAAATTAGGGGTGGACTACCCCTAACATTTAGGGGGATGAAAAATAGATGTTGGCCGATTCTCATAGATACCGGATAAGCACAAAAAATTTCAACAAAATCGGTCAATCCGTTTCGGAGGAGTTCAAGTTCGAACACCGTGACACGAGAATTTTATATATTAGATAATAATAACGATTTTTGTAGAAGGGAAAAATATTTCCCTTGGTCGTGAAAGGGTTAAAAATTGTGACACCACAATGTTTTTTGAAATACATTCTTCAACTTGAATAACAATTAAATTTATATTTTAGGAGGATTTA
This sequence comes from Trilocha varians, assembly GCA_030269945.2. Classification (NCBI taxonomy): domain Eukaryota; kingdom Metazoa; phylum Arthropoda; class Insecta; order Lepidoptera; family Bombycidae; genus Trilocha; species Trilocha varians. The sequence goes on along the minus strand of AP028277.1, from coordinate 4,270,635 downwards.
TTAATACATGGAGACAGTGTATACGATATAATAGATAGACAAGATCACCAAACGGTGCAGTTAGAATTAAACAGGGGAGTTAACGGAGAGACTGAAAATGTACCAAAGAATAGACATTTCTTCTGTAGGATGAACGTATCGAGAAACGCAAGAAGACAAATGAGATTTGGAGACCAAAAAGTAAGTGGCACTTAGGCACTAAAGGATTTTTTAAAAATACATTTTAGATTGCATTAACAGTCGATCTCTTAGAAAAAAATAAGTTCTGTAAATGATTTTCATATTTCTGAAGTACTAACTTGAAATATTCGATCGAGTATAAACAATTATGTTGATTTCATGTAGCCATTAATCTTTATAGGTATCTTTACTGGCTCTTTATTATATGAAAATAACATTTTTGACCTTAAATATTCCTTCTCTTCTTATGTTTTCTCTAAGATCCTCGCATTTAAACATACATATTTCCATTAACCCTTAGGTAGTCCTTGTCCGTGGTCACTACGTGTCGTACCTGCCGCTGTGCAGTCGTAACGAGCCGGTGTTCGTGGCGGTGTGCACTCCGCTCGCGATGCCGGAGACCAGGGAGTGCGTGGTGCTGGGAGCTACTAACGTCTTCACAACACTACACGCTATGGACATGAAGATACTGCATGTTGATACCAAGTAAGATTTGTTTGTTTTACGTATGTTTTAGTTTTTGTTACAGATTTTTGTATTTTCTTTGCAGTGAAAGATTATCCAGTTATTGCTGTACTGATCTTTCTTTTGCATTAATATTTAGCATTGGTTTGTTGAGGTATTTAAAAAATCTATTCAAACACTTGGTACACTGCTACTACCAATAATTATCTTTGGATATGATCGTAACAATAATTCAGTTTCCGAATCTTCGAGGATTACTCAGTTTTAAAATTATATTTCGTATTCAGTAAAATTACTAACTTTAATAATAAAAAAATCAGACTTTAAAGTAATATGTTATCAATATCCTTTTCAAAAGAATGCAACTAGTGTTGCCCAAATGCAAGAACAAGACGAGACTTAGCCAGTCTTGGTCTTGGTCTTGCGCCAATACACCTGGTCTTGGTCTTGGTCTTGGTCTTGCGCTCCCAGTCTTGGTCTTGGTCTTGGTCTTGCAGCAAGAGTCTTGCAAGTCTTGCAATTACCTATTAGTCTATTACTATTTATTAAAGTTTACTTTAAATCTTAGAAAAACGTATTAGAATTGAAACATTGTGAGCTTTAATTAACATAGCCATAGTAAAGATCAAGCAGATTAATAAATAACTGAGGATTAGATAAGAAATTCGAAAAATCAACTGACCTAGGTATATGTCGTTTTCCATGGAAGTAACTGTTTCTAAACATTTATGATTTATAAGCGTACATTTGCTAAAACATGTAAAAAACAAATTACGTGAAACCTGGTTAAGTGAGACATCAAGGGACCTGCAATGTCGTTTCACTTATAGAGGTATTCCACTTACCCAGTGTCTCAGATATACAGGTATAAATAAATATATGTCTCATTTACAGAGGGTTCCATTACATTTACGGATATTAACTTCAGTTTTTCACGTAATGATAACGATTGTAGCTTTCGTTTTGACATTTTTCAAATAAACATCTGTATGATAGTAAAGCGAAACTAAAACTGAAGGTAATTGAAGCTTAAATTAAATTTGTACTTACCTACTTGGAATTACGTGTGGAATTTGTGGGTAGAATGAGTAAACAAACAATGTTATCTCAGTTACAGAGGTTTATGCATATAAAATTTACTCGCTGTCTCAGTTATAGAGGTAACTATCGAAAGAAGAAAAGAAAGAAAAGAAAAGAAATCCCAGGTATAGAGGTTTACTTCGTCCCACTAACAGAGGTAATTCAGTGCCAAAGTGTTGGGACCTCAGCATGAGTTCCAGTTATGGAGGTTTCTCACTTATCCAGGTCCCACTTAACCAAGTTTCACTGTAATTACAATAACTTGACTTGTATTTTAAAGAACAATATCTGTCTAGAAAGAGATTGAACCCTCAACTTATATGAAATTTAATAAAAGAGTTTTACGATTTATCATTTATTTCAATAATAGTGTCAAATGTTGTGATTTCGGCGCGGCGGCAACGATTGTTGTATATGATTTCAAAAGAAGCCGCCGGCGCGTGTATCATAACCATGTACTTCCGAAATGCGGCAAATTTCTTTGAGAAGTAAGGACAAAACCTTTGATGCCGCATTATCAAAGTGCCGATGGTTAAAACATAACTATGCATGCACTCAGTTTGATTTTAATGGGTATTTTTTATTCGCTATGTAGGTATGTTTATGGTATTAGTCGTAATGCGCATAGGTCCAGTTTTTCAAATTCTTTGACACAGTTTTTTGCGTCTCATAGAATTCCTAAGCTTACCTATACACCGAACTGTTACACCTAACTACTCCGTGAAATAGCGCCTCTAAAATCCTCTAATAAGTCCTAGCTGCAAGACGCAAGAGTCTTGCAGGCTTAGTCTTGTTCTTGCTCAAGTCTTGCACGGTCAGTCTTGGTCTTGCGTCTTGCAAAAAATACGCGGTCTTGTTCTTGGTCTTGGTCTTGCAAAAACGCAAGAACAAGACCAAGACTGAATTTGGGCAACACTAAATGCAACGTCATTTGACTCCAAATTTTAAATCCGCAATCTCCAAATCAGATACAGTTCTTATTAGAACTAAAGCCAATTTAAAAATATTTTTTCATTTAGAACTAGCGGTACCACGTAATCAAGTTCTCTCTCAAGATAAATTGATTAAATAACACGTACATTTCGCTCAACTGATACTTTAATTATAAAAGATTGATGGTCCTACGAATGATTTTAGAACTAATTATTTCGCTAATTTCATGAACCAAGTGAGTTAATAAAAATAATGATATGTTACGTGCAAAGTGGATACTATTAACTTCTTAATTGAGAATAGTATTTCTGGGGCTGTTGAAATCGGAATTGGTTCTAGAAGTACGTTGATAGCAATTACTAAGTTAATTGAAATAGTGTTACTCATAAGAATATAATATGCTAAATCATGACCATGAACTTAAGAAAATCCTTTAAAAATAACCAAAAAGAAGGATAATACCTATACATGAGGATTCATTAATAACAATATGATAAAAAGTCAATTCTACGTATTTTTATATACTTCGTTTGTTACAGTGGTGAATGGTACTTAGGATGGAATAAAAACGAATTAATAGACGTTTCATGGTACCAACTAATACATTGGGATAGTTTACGAGAAGCTCAAACCAAACATAGGTTAAGTAAGTATATTAAATTTTTTATTCTATTTATATTTGCATTAATTTTTAAATAAAGTTAAATAATCGAAACAAAAACTTATGATTATGTTACAAACTAAAAGCAGGCTTGTTGTTGTTAGTAAAAATTAATTTGTAAGAAACAATGGTTTCATCATCATCAATCGCTTAAGATACTAAATTTTAAGGCTTTCCTGAAGCTTAGAAATTTAAACATCATAAAATTCTATTTAAAAATATTCCAAATATTCTAAACAGTCTTAAATTCTAAAAATGTAATGAATATTGCAGTAACACAATCGGAACAAGACAAGTGTTGTATATTGTTAGTGAAACTGCAACAGCGGAATGGTAATTTCTTGTGGGCCCACGTTGTACTACAAGTCAAGGACTCGACTGATACGCCGCGACAATTCATTGTAGCCACCAACCAAATACTGAGGTACGTTTACAAACACTTGATTTTTTTTGTATTTTTTTTTTCCTGATATAACTTTATTTCTTTTGAAGTAAATTTTAGAAATATCCCTTTTTTATAAATTATGTAATGTAATAATCAGAATTTTATATTCAAACTACGCGAGCTAATGAGTTACTGATTCACTGTAATGTCTCTGTTATTGTAATATTATACTTTTTCGGTGTATTTAACTAAAACATTCTTTATTTCAAAAACAACTTTCAAAAAGATTCAAGTTGGTTTTGGCTTCTATATTTGCCTACCTTTGATCAAACTTTTACCTAGGGTTTAAATGATTAAATAGAAAAATATTAAACTAAAACTTATTTCACTTTAAGATACATTTCCTTCATGTTTTGACTCGACTCATTCAATTTATTTTATTATTATTTATTATATTTATTTATTCAGGAAATAATAGTACACAATTACCTTAATCCATCATTAAACGTAACACACAACGGAAACAACCAACAAAATTAATAGCCAAACAAAAACAGTACTTAAGCCCTCAATCATAGAGTTTCCTCACCTTCCTTTCAATCCAACAGCGAAGAAGAAGCCTCAATAATGTTGGCCAACTCCTGGTTGTACCAATACTACGGCTATCAGAACCAGCCTTGCGGGATGTTGGATCCAAGATGCCAGAAGTTCTTCCGAAGAGAACAGTGTTACCCTGAATATCAGGAATACCCATATGTGGAGAATCAAGAAGTGGAATACCCGGCTTATCATGTATCATCATATGTGCATAAAGTTGATGAGTATCCGTGTGAAGGTGTTTATACTGAAAGAGGACCTGTGGACTATTCGACGCATTCGCCTCAATCTACAATCAGTGAAGAAAGGTGAGAGTACATTTTTTTTTAAATATACTTTAAGTTATGGGTTCTGGACCTCTGGTTTAAAGGTTCAATATGAGCTACCAGTAGACCACACTTCTGGTGGTGAGTTCCTCCTTCTGGAAAACAAGACAACAACGTAAGTTTGTTAATATGCAAAGAATGAAATGTTTCTAGAAAGTCATATTTCTGAAGATATATATTTTTTAGCATCGTGTAAATTATAAAATTTCCAGAGCACCTCGCTATTACAGACAGTAAAAAATAGTTTTTATTTTCTTACTAGATAATATAGCCTAAACGCTAATAAAATAATAAATTACTTTGATAATATGAGAAAAAAAGCAAAGATCGGAAAATTATTCTTTGAATTTTGGACAAATACAATTTAAAAGCACAACAATGACCATGAGACAGCAAAGTTCAAAGCAAAAACGCATTTACGTTAAACACAAATCGCTTGACAAAATAAAAATAAACACGACCCAAGGTCGGTCGCTACAATTAGTAGCCGTCATGTCACAGAAACCTCCGAGGGAATATAAATAAGAAAATCATCACCCTGTCCGTCTGTCCGTCCGCGTAATTTGACACCTTTCATTACCATATTTATTGTATACCCATTTAACAAAGATAAAAACGCTCAATCGATCTCCCTATTCCTATAACAATAAAGTTGAAATTCCTATAAAATATTGCAGATGTTGTTTTGTTTTCCAAACCAAATATGAAAAGGTCTGGTCTAAAGGGTTTAAGTGATGTATCCCGTGTATGATAGTTTGTTATTTGATGTATCTTTGTATGAGTTTTGACGTAACCTTTATCGGCTTAGGTAGAACGTCTTGTTTTGTTTATTCAAATGCGTCTTTTGACAACAGATCAAGCCAGCATTGATTTTTCGACACGCTTCGTTTGAAGAGATCATTTTTAACTCGTATTGTGCAGTTCTAGTACAGTTCTATACAGATATAACTCTTGCGTATGTACCACTCTCTTGACAGATAATATTTGTATGGAATTTACTTTCTATATAATTCGGATTTTAGTACGAATTCTCGATGTTGTTGTCTCGAAGTTCTATGACACAAATGGATTTACATTTTGACGTTGTTTATTATTTACAACAGCAAAAATTCTTGCGTGTTCAATGTATTTTATTAAATTTTTAACAAATTAGGTCGTATCTTGAAATTAGAGATTTTACAATAAAACGAATACATTTCTCAAACTCAAACAAGATAGTTCTTGAGGAGCTCAAGACATACACTATAGTTGCGCCATTTAGTGACATTTGACAAACAAACTAGTAGATGACCTGGATATCACCACATAGCACAACTTCCTAGCTACAACAAAAAATACCGCCTAAAAATAATGACGTTTCACTTTTATAAGAATAATTCATTTATAAACCAAACAAGACTATTAGAGGCTCCGTACCTCCTCATGACATGTGACTGGTTAATTAAGTCTGTTAATTGCAATTGTTACGAGAACAGCCGAGTTAAACCATTGACAGCTTGTAATTATCACAAGATTTATTATTGACAACGATTGCGATATTGAAACTTTAGTGGAGTAACGTCTTGATATTTCGGTGGAAATGATTATTAAATCTGAAGTAGAGCAGAAATAAAACGTAAAAGAGGCAGGTGAAATTTTTAAATTGGGATTTTTATTTTTGAAAAGTTTTGGTAATTAAAACGTTTATTTTTAAACTAGGAACTATAGGGTCAGTGCTACACAGGTTCCGACATCTCATTCAGATGGGACTACGAAAAAACCTAACTATTAATTTAATGAATAATAAACATTAATGTAATCTTTACTTAAAAAGAGAAACATTTTAAAAATAACTTCACTTTGAAACTTCATTTAAATTATAATTTTTATATAAGCATATTATAGGCTTATAATTTGCTTATTAATGTCATGATTTCCATAAGCATCACGGTCTAAGCATTAAAATATATTTTTGACAGACATAACCAACCAGAACAACTCCCTAAATAGTGTATAATAATTCTCAACCATGTTGTTTATTTTCAGATCCCCTCATCATTACGACATGCCGACAGAAGTGGTGGTCAATAGCAATATGTATATGTACCCATACCAAGGCAAGAGAGAGTACTATGAACAATATCCTAGAACTAACTACCAAATGACTGAGCCTTGTACAAGCACTGCTATTGAAGGTAAGTAAAATATCGGATAATACGTATATTAATAGAAGAAATAAAGTATTATATCTTTAATTATATTACAATTTCACTTCAACTAGATATTATAAAACAAGTAGATTTATAATGCTATAGGATATGGAACTCTGTGCATAATCGAAGTACGATAAACAGACTTAGTAATTTCTATTATCCAGTACAAAGTTATTTAAAAAAAGAAAAAGTTATGAGTAATACAAGTCTAGTTACTATCTAATTTGTGTCTTTTTGTACACAATTAGTAATCACCATTGATCTACACAAGTTAGTAAAATGACTGACTTTTTAATATCAAAATTTTAGGTTACTTTTCCTAGCATTGCCTTTACTATTTTTGATGCTAAAAATCTTACTTTTAAATTTCAAAAATATCATAATAACGAAAATGTTTTTCTAGCTTTAGATTACCCAGCCCCAAAACGGATGCGTCTTTCAACCCCATTAACTTTAGAAGAAGAATGTATGGACCGATGGAACCCGAGTCCTCCTTGGTCAGACACGACCCTCAAACTACCGGACTACGGACAGAGGTTCACTTACAACCACATGGTCAATACGCCTGATAGAGCTATGGTCACTTAACAATAAAGTTAACTAAATAAATTGTGTGTTTTTTTATGCATTTTGAGAGTTTAGATACAATTGCATTTTATCGTGCAATTTTGTTTTAAATTAAATTGTAACTTTTTAAAGTTTTGGATTTTTTTTCGAAATTGAAATTCTCATTTGCACTCTTTTAGTGGTTTGTCGATGGATATGATGTTAATGGGTTTTTAAAGTTAATTTTTAGATCTAGATGGAATTATAGCTAACTTTTATTAGTTGTGGCAAAATAATACATTTAAAAACATTTTATTATTATAATCACGCATCAAAAGTGTTCCGGATGTTTTATCTTAATTTTTTTTCCTAATAACGTATATTATTTAGTGAAGCTAGAAAATAATGCAATATTATTATGTTTTAAAATTGTTATAGTTTAGTTAATTTTAACTCAGTTGTTCAAATAACACATTTTGCCTGAAGCAGTATTTTTTGTAGTATAGTAGAGTAAATGGGTATATTATATTTAGTTATATATATTTTTATTAAACGTTTCAACGTGTTTAGTTCACCGAATACATGTTTTAGCTGACTTCAAAAACGTAGAGGTATTTTTTGTATTTTTATATTTCTCCTTTCCGAAGTGTGCAGCGACTAATTATTATAAGTAAGTTTCAAAATTGTTATTGTTTTAATTGCATCGAAAAACGTCCAATATTTAAGAAAAATATGTTTTAGGAATTTATAATAAAAATAAATTTAAAAAATATACTAATAGTTGTTATTTTAAAGCTACTGTCTTTCGAAGGTATTTTAATATTTACTGTAGTTTTTATAAGAATAGTACAATATATTTTTAGGTTTATACTATATTTAATTTAATTATTACCCTAAATGTAACGGTACCGTCCAAATAAAACGTGTGTTCCAAAGGAATAGTTTATTTTTATTATATTATATGAGATATTATTTTAATAAGTATTTTATTGTAAATAATTGTACAATGGTTAGGAAAATTTATGTAAATTATGAAATAAATAATCAGTGATTTAAATCAGATTTTTTATTTTTGGCTCCTTAGTACATTATTATTTTTTGCACAGGGCACAGGTAGCCCATCAGGTCACTGCGACCCTTGCGGATCTATTGTAACCGTCCCCCTGTGTTACAAATCTGCACCAAGACTCAGGTCCAGCATGAACTGGACTATTTTCCTGGGGCAGATGTCCCTAATATCTTCAGGGAACAAGATATGTCCCCCGAAGGCATGGGATCTAATGCTGTTAACAGCAGGGCAGTCGCAGAGCAAGTGAAGAGGGGTTTCCTCCTCCTCTTCACAAAGTCTGCAAGTAGGGTCCACCACAAGACCAAGCCTCCACATGTGCTTGTTCAGCTTGCAGTGTCCTGTTAAGGTTCTGATAAGAATCCTTAACTGATTGCGTCCCAGAGAGAGGGCATCCCGGGTAAGCCGAGCGTCGTAGCCCTCTATAAGGGCTTTAGCATGTTTCTTTCCTGGGGAGTTATGCCAGTGCAGCTTGCTCTGTTGGAACCCCCAGGATCTCAATTCAGATAGTACATGTTATTAGTTTTAGGATTTCATATTTCAAAAGTCAAAAGGAAACATTTATGAGATCACTCTGTTTATTTTCACAAATAGGTACATATCAAATTATATAATTGACCTACTTATTTTCTTTGAATAACTAACGCAACATAGACCTGAAATTTTAAGATTTTTTTAATTATTAAAAAAGGAAGTAAAGCCTTTTAGCTTTCGTTATTTACACTTAGAAGTTTTAAATAGCCTTAATTCGAATAGATCCAGATGATAATAGGTATTTTATGATTTTATTCGTACCTAATTAGTTCCTTCAAAAAAAAACCTTTACCCACATCTTCTATTGAAACAATCGCCTGATGAAGCAAATCCGCGCAAAATAATTCATTGCTCATCAAAAACGAACAGTTACATATGACTATTCAACTGAACAGCTTTAGAAAAGCACGCGTTATAAATTTTAATCCAACAAAATCATGCCAAAGTTACGCTTGTTTTTCTAATGCTGTTCATTGCTTAGTTAGTACTCGCACAAGAACTAAACAGAAGTAAAACTAATGGAGTGAACTTTATAGTCCAAGAGATCGTGAACCCCAGTCTTTGGTTGTTTTAACAAAACTTTATTTATTACTTGACGGCCCTCTTGGTAATTGGTCAATGACACGGGGTAATAACGATTGATCTATATTGTTTGGAGTATACGCTGACAAACTTTCAACTTTGTTAAAATAACATAGGTCTGAGATTCAAGGGCTCTTAGACTATATTGTATGTACCAGCTTTTTAAAAAGTACTATTGTTACTGGCACTAGTGTCAATAGAATTTCAATTTCATTTTTGCATACAGGACTTTTCTGAAGATTTTGATACTCCTTACATGTATACTCTACACACTGACAATCCAGTTTTGTTACACACCACTTTGTATTTCATGTTGTTGTGGAATACATAAATGTGAACCCCAATTTGTATGATGTTTTATTTCTGTATTTTACGATACTAGATTCTATAAGTTTCGCGAATTATTTAAATGTCTAATGCGTGTGATTTACATTTAGAAACAAGGGTCGTACTCGTTAATAGATGTAATACGCTTAACGTTTGCCCACTTTAAGATGAGCTCTATAGAGGTCTATTGTCACCTCTTTAAGGTTACTTAAAGGATAAATGAGGGGGAATGGTAGGTCAAGTTATATTGGTGGCGCTACGGCTGTCAATCAGGAAAAGCTAAGCCTGATTCGTTTTGGTCCAATTTGTAGACTTTTTGTATAGTTTTGTCAACATAACTAAGAGAACAATGAGTTTATTATTCATTTTAATCATATCAGAGATTGATCTAGCCTCTTCGGTGTTAATGTTCTTACATGGTAATTATGGTATTAAGATGAATAATGATTACAAAGTCACATCACATGAAGTCAGCTTTTCAAATACAAATAATTTATTTTCAAACATAAAACTAATTTACATAAGGAGTTCAACAATGGCCCCCGCACTAGGCTAGGCCTGTATCGCGGGAGGCCATAAGGATTGTACAATTATAGGTTCCAAATGAAAGATGGAAGAGAAAACAGCGGATCGCTAACAAGCATAAAACAGTAATATAAAACGATGTTACAATGTTACGATGAAATTAAACTTAGCATTTCAATAAGAAGTTATTTAAGGACAAAAACGGTTATTTCAAAAAAAGCTTACTACATAAGTACTATACTTATCATCTCAATGTGGTATGAACTAACTTAAACAATGTGACTTGTTCTTTTTTTTTATTGCCATGTAGGCAGACGAGCCAACGGGCCACATGATCGTAAGTGGTTACCGTCGCTCATAAACCTCTGCAATATCAGGGGACATTGAGGGGTCGCTACATACGACCTAACTTTAAAGACCCTCCTCAAGCCTCGTTTGAAGAAGGACAAAGATCAAAGATCACACATAATAGGCTTAATAATGCCACCTTCATTTTACAAAATAATAACACCTAAAAAATAAGCTTTCATCATCATCAGCTTTCTGTTTCACCAATCAATTTACATTTAACCAACCTCTACCGCTCATAACTTGCGAAAAAAGCTCCACCAATACATTGATCCATTGTTATTTCAAGCTTGTCTATTTGCCTACGACACGATGAATTATTGATGTCCAGGACACATACGTGATCCATCCCGTTCGGTTCACAACAGATTATATTTAATAACAAGCGACTTTGTTCCTTACACTCTTAGACATAACCTTTACAAACAAAAATGACAGATGTGTCTTTAATGAGTATTAATAGAACCGAGAAATAGAACGTTCGCATGAATTAATTAGGATGGTGTTAATTAATAAGTGTAAGTTAATTAATTAATATTGAAATTTAACTCTTACACTAAGGTAGCTGTATGCATATATGTGCATAACCCCGTGCTGGGTTCTGGCCTCAGCCGGGGTTCGGACGCTGAGTGTGAGCGGTTGGAGGTTTTAGTGCGGTTCAACTCCCACATACCCCGCCCGCCCCGCAGGCGGAGATCCGGTGATTTCCTCCAACTAAAAAAAAAAAAACAAAAAAAGGTAGCTGTAGTAAAGAACTATCGTGGCCCTATAATATAGATACTCATATGATGACTATTTGAGTTATTTCTTTCGTTAAAATACACATAAATGTGGATATTTTTTACATGGCCGAAATTCAAAAATCTTCACTAAATTCTATGGGTACTACAATGACACAAAAGATTAGTTTGACAGATAAGTCCTGAAAACCAAAATTTAAAAAAAGAAATACTAAAGTCGTAATTTCTAAAATATTTATTTATGTTTCGAATAAAAACAATTAGAATATAGAATATTTTAATTAAAATTTACTATTCTATACTTCACACTTAGCTTTACTTCCTTCAATACACAAACAAACAACAAAGTAATTCAAAAAGAAAACTACCATTGTTTCTCATGGAGCTCACGTAGTAAAAAGTAAACTAGAATAGAAAGCTAAGCTCGCGATCCTAATGGAGAAAATTGCGTTCAGTCTTATTATACATACAGTTATTCTAGATCATGGCCGATTCTCAGATAATTAGCTTAAAGATAAGCAAACAACACAACATGACTATCAAGTAAAGTAAGGATTAAATTTACTGTAAATTTAAGTTATCAAAACAAACTTAATTAATGAAAAAAACAGTAAAATATGTGAACACCACTCTAAAGCGTAGATCTATATTGAAATATTTAGTAAGACAGCTCTACATAATCTAATATCTAATATATATGTATTATAAAGGCGAAATTTTGTAAGTATGGATGTATGGATGTTTGTTACTCTTTCACGTAAAAACTACTGAATGGATTTGAATGAAACTTTACCACAATATAGCTTATATATCAGAATACAATTTTTGATAATTAACTAGACGGGACGAACCTGAAGTCAACGCGAACGAAGTCGCGGGCAAAAGCTAGTAATACTATAATTATTTAAGTAATATCGTTGAATTTTATTTACACTACAATAACCAGAAATATCAGAAATAAAATACATCATAATCTCTAAACAAAAAGATAAGTCATAATAATCAAGACGTACCCATCATAAAAAATATACACACTAAAGTAGAGAATTAACTGTTTCTTAACTTCCTATTTATTCAACCAATTCGAAACGAATTAAATCCTGACGTAACACTAAATTGTAAAGTCAAAACACCAATACGGTTACACGGTACAATTCAATGAAAAAGCAATTAACTAAACGAAAACAATCTGGGCTCCATACTGCATAATACATGCACACAGCCTGCATATATTCACATTAGCGCGACTCGTTAGAAGAAAACAAATTAATAAATTACACCTCATTAAGTCTTTCCGATCACATATTGCGTGGGAATATTTTTGATTGTCGACACATTTATTTTGGTTTAAACATGTCAGATGTGAGTTATGTTGCAGTTTCGGTGGTTTGCATGTCAATGTGTGAGGTAGTTATTCAAAGGTTGCATGCATTCTAAAGGTAAGACTAAGATGTAGTATGTTTAAACCTCAAACAAATCACAACATTTTCTAAATTTGAATGTATCATATTTCTGAAATTCTATTTCTCAGTCACCTAACAACACAAACATCTACTTTAGCGATGGTGCTGATTACTATCAGTAGTCAATTTCTAAAATCATTAAGTTTTTAAAATTCAGTAAACGCTTTTACTTAGTTTCTGAATAATTCTATGATCCATTAATCAAATTTTTGCACTTACGAGACGATTAAGTGCCAAATAAGAGGTAGAGAGAGATACGAAAGTTGGTAAATCTATTATAGACATCTATTCGCCATTCTTTGTTTACCCTTGATAATTATATTTTAATTTCATAACAAGTTGAAGAGGAAGCTTTATTCACAACATTAAAGTATTACACAGCATTTCCTTCCTTTTAATTACGTCGTTAATTCCTACGAAGCCGTAATTCTTCAATTAACATCTTGTTAATGAGTATGCGTATTATGTACATTAAGCTTTTAATTATTTTCCCAATTTCATTATCTCCAAAAGAAGAACTAATATTATTAATATTTCGGGAAACATTTCAGTCTACTTACATTCACACCTATAAAGACACAATTTTCATGCAATTTTCTTCATGTTTTGAATTTTTTTTTGGTTTGGTATATTTTAGTTTTTTTCTGATCTTACTCCATGCATCAACAAGTAGTATGCATACCAAAACCATTAACTTAGACGTTTAGTTTTGAGCGAGGACCGCTTATAAAGTGGGTGACGAACAATAAAATCACTAACAAATTGCGTTCGCACGTTTATTTGACAGTTATTTATTGCTGAAGACACTTGATGATTACACAAAAACCTTAAAATGATGCAATAAAAATAATTCTAAAATTGTCTGTGGTAACCTGGAATTTTTACACCGAAATCAAAAACAAGGAAAAGGGAAACATCAACAATATTATAGTAGTGGCTGTAAACGCAATGTCTATTATTATAATGTAACTATTGAGCTCGCGTAACAAAAAAAACGTCGATAAAATAATAAAACAAAAACTCGCCTTTTGTAAACTATTTTTAATATAACAATAAATTCATTTATGATAGCTAACTATCCGACAGTTCCTTATTATAAATGTAATAATTTAAGTTGATAAAATTGCTAAAATGTCACATATAAAAGTTATGAGAAAAGCCCTGAAAAAAATTGTAACACTTAGTCGGTAAAATATCAGTAACATCAACCATTATCATTTAACGAACCACAATAAAGATAACACGAATATTAAACTTAATCGAAGCCAATAAAGATTATAGAAATCGATAAAAATCAAGCATGCATACTAACTCAAAACTAAAAGATAAAAATGCATTAAAATTCAGTTTACGACTAGAAATGCTATCTATGATAAATATTCATGCAAATATCCACACATCCTGGATTCTATAGAAAAAGGAAAATATCAACGCGATCAGATTACATCAGAACAATGCTTGTAGAGCGAGAGTCCGTGAACTGCAAACCTTCATTATTTTAGCAAAGTTGACGTTGAGAGCATCTGTACCCAATACAGAGTAATAATGACTAACCACTATGAAGTTTGGGTCAACTTTGGCAGGTATACGGTATATTATTATGCTGCTCTACCTAAGTTGTTGAAACTATTCAAAATTTACGTTTAATGGAGAAACTTCTATTTGTTACCGAAGTATTTTTCAAAAACAGATTTAATACTATATCGTAAGTATAGTTAAAATTTCGTGAATATTTTTGGTGTTTGACCGTGTTATTGTCCTGTATTGGAAGCATACACTGACAATCATTCAGCTTTGTAAAAATAACGAAGGTTTGGAGTTCATGGGCTCTTAGACTACTTATAGATTAAGTGCCACATTGTTGTTATAAACCTGTCCATGTGCAATTTAAAAGAAATTCAAATGAATTATGAAGTGTTTGCGGACGTAGTGTGACTTCCATATAGCTTATAAACAGATTCATAGGAATTTTACAATTGTTTGCATGTTCTGTTCGTTTTTGTCGTTTGTAAAGTAAAATAGTGTATTTAACTTGGTTTAAATTCATGCTTTATTAATAAATAGTAATTTTTCTAGCACTTTAGTAATTAGTTTTGGGACCTAAAATTTAATATTTAAAGATAGTATCATCAACAAAAGCTTTTATTTAAAGCTTTGTTTTTTTTAATTAATTATTTTTTGTGGGACTCTTATTTGGACGTAAAATATTACAAATGTTTTTTTAATCACTTTATTTTCAAACACCTAATCTTAATTTTAAACAAGTTCCTAACAATTCAATAAAGGCTTATAATATAATAAAATGAACGCAAAAGGAAGTTTCATAAATCCTCACGTTGCACAATAAATAGGAATAACTTCCTTGCCCACCTACAAACGTATAAAACAAAGGAAAATAATGCAAATAACACGAACGTCAAGCAAATATAATAATTACAATAATTAGGACGATATATGCCGCACCTACCATCTCGATACGATTACTGAATAATAATCGAATAATCAAAGCATAGGCGATTCCTTTATTCGTGTTAATCGAATTGAACCGATATTGAAAACAATTGACAGGGTAGCGCACGACTCAACAGCTTTTATTGTAGGGCTGTTGTGGTTTCGATATCGATGTTTGCAAAACGAAGTGTCTTTAATAATTTTGTTGATGTATTTTTTAATTTAAAGGGGCACAGAATATTGTTAACACTACATAGATTACTTTTGGCTGTGTCTTAAGAGACCTGTTCCTGACAATTTACTTTGTTGATATTGACACTATGAAATGGAAAAAAAATAAAGCACAATTATTTACCTCATTTTCATAATAGTGTTCACATATGAATAATACTAATAGGTACACATCAAACTTTAAAAAGTTTGTAATTACAACAGTTTTGTTGTTTAATATTTCATGTTTTGTAACACCCAAAATTCGAAGTAACTAAAAATTCTTAGTAGTATTTTTTTATTTACTTTTATAGTTTCCAGTGACAGATCACAGATCCTCATCAAATATACAAGATTCCCGAGCTTAATATTTTGAAACAGTAACATAAGGTAGGAAAACAAAACTAAGATAACACCATCGCATTAATATGCAACCAACAAGATAAAGTTATCGATAAAACGCTCATCCCTAATGCAGTGTACACACGCACGATTCTCTTGTAACCTGCCACGTGTTCGGCGCACATACACGACCTCAGTTAACACCCTGAATTAAAATTACGAAAATAATACATTTCTAAGTTTTACCCTTTCTAATTCTAATTGTGTTGATGCACGCTTTATAGGCACGTGCTTGTCACATCACTAGAATATTAATAGTCTGTAATTTTTGATACCGATTAAAATACAGAAGGATGTCGGGGCTTTGTAGGTGTATCAAAGAGTACAAGACTTCGTCTGAATCATATTATATGACTTTAGCTTTACCTAGCACACAAGAGAGAAAAAAATGCAATTTCTTCTTCAATTTTGTAACGTTTTTCATTAATACTAGCTGGCCCACACAACTTCGTCTGCGTCACATAAGGAAATTTTCTCATCGTTTCAACCTTCCCTGGACTTCTACGAATATTTCAAGATTAAAATAAGCCAAATCGGTTCGTTCGTTCTCGAGTTTTAGCGAGACTAACGAACAGCAATTCATTTTTATATATAAGAAGAAGATTATTCTCAATTGCCAAAGCTTGACCCTTAACCTTTATTAATAAACAAATTTTAATAATAGTCACTTCACCCGTCTTTTTAAATTTAGTAGGTATTCAGGAGCTTTACTGTTCAATCTTTTTTGTACATCAATAGGTAAGCGAGCATTCAGCCCATCAGACGGTTTGTGATTACCGTCGAACCCTTGAACCTCTGTAAAATCTGAACAACATGACGTCGTCTAATGCAGCCTACCAAAAATAAATATGCTTCTCTTTTCCATTTATATGTTTTATAGACGTTGTGAGGTGAAATTCTTAAGTTTTGCCTTCACCCAGCGTTAGCAGGACATACTAAGTAGTTTTTTTGCTTTTCCACAAATAAAAATACGCTAAACAGTCAATAAAAATAAGGCCTCATGTTTATACAACCAGGATACAGATTGTACAAAAAATACTTTAAGATTCAAGTTGATTTAGTAAATGATAAAGCTTAAAAGGTCATTATTTTGCTTTCCTCAAATTTACGAAGCATTGTCTAGTTGAGTTAGAGGATATACGACAGGAGAATATACGAACAAGTTTAGAACAAAATTCTTAATTATGATATGCTTACAAAAAAATTTACACAAATTGTTCCCAATGTTTTTCATCCGATTTTACATAACTGTACCGTACCGAAGTCGTTGTGGCCGAGTAGTCGAAGCGCTTCCTTCCGAACGGGAGGTCGCGGGTTCGCGGTAAATGTGAAAAAGATTTATGTGCTATTTTTCATAACACCACTGGCTAAAAACGGTGAAGGAAAACATCGTGAGGAAACCTGCATGTCGGAAAAGGATTCTAAAAATCCTTTGAATATATGTGAAGTTCCTAATCCGCACTGAACAAGCGTGGTGGACTATGCCTAATCCCTCTTCTGAGGAGACCTGAGCCCAACAGTGGGCAGTAATGGGTTGGTACAGTACAGTACAGTACCGTATCAGCCCATTACTGTCCACTGTTTGGGTTGAATCTGATACATAGGTATTTCAGAAAATGTTCATAACTTTTCTGTACGATTTTTTCCTTCATCTTCTTAAGCACAAATTAAGATTTAGAGACAATTTTTTTTGAACTGAAATCGACCTCAGGACGTTACTTGGAAGGCAAGCAGCTATTCCACTCTGACATATAAGTAAAAATATAAAATAAGTGTTACTTTGTTGTTCGTAGTGACTCTCCTGATATTTTACTCAATGAGTTTAATTCGTGGAAATGTCAGGTGAAGCCTGAATTATCTTATCTCATTCGCAATTAAGTTTTCACTCGGATGTGGTTTTGGCGCGAATCGTAAAAAATAGTTCCGTTTCATTTTTTAAATGGAGCTTAAGGAATGTTACAACCAATTTTTTTTTTATTCCAAGACAGATAAGCAAGCTTATATTGAGAAAGATGAAGTTAAAAAAAATACTTTAAAATAAGTTCATTGTTTGTAGCTATCATTTATTATTAATTGTATTATAAATGTGTAGGTACGTAATATAAAATAGGGTCAAATAAATCTGCTTTTGATTGACAAAAAAATATATATTTTTAGAAGTCTTTATAACTAATGTAATAATTTCATAAAATAACTTATAAATCATATATATTTATTTAGATATATAACAAAGCACCTATATTAATTTAAATTATTAACTGCTCCAGACTACTCCAAAGTGTAACTACTAACGCCATCTACTATTAGCACTAGTAACTAACTTATTGTACAAAAAGGAAAAATGATCAAAGATTTAAAAAAAATACTGAAAAATATAACATAGTACCTAAATTTAGAGACGAACATAGTGACTACTGTGGCATTGCTGAGCCGGCAACCATTTCTGGGCACTTTTTAGTTTAGGCTGTTAATAGTTATAAGATTTTTTATGTGCATAGAATAAATGTTTTTTGATTTGATTTGATTTAAATTGGATATACTTTAATCTTAACCATTATTGAGTAGGTACCTTTAATTATTATTATTTACAAATAATATTTTAAGCTCAAAGCAGTCATCTAACGAGAACTTTAGGCAACTCTTACTGATTCTAAGCAATGTTTGTGAACAGTTAAGTTACTAACAAAGCTGCATGTAGTACTAAAACGCGTTGCTAGATGGCGTTAATGGTACCACCTCTAAAAAGTATTGGTTATTTTAATCAAATAAGAATGTTTTGTAGAAATACTGTGAAATAAAAATAATAAATAAAAATTTATGACAAGTGTGGCAAATGTTTTTGTTTTTTTTAAACATCTCCAGTCAATCAAATTTCAAGACCTAATTGAGACTTGAGTTTAATTACAACACTAAATAATTTTAACAGTATTTTATGAATTATTTGAAATATTTTTGAAGGGAACGTCGAGTTAGAAAAAAACATTTTACTGATGATTTTGTCCGCGTCAGCCTCACCATTCCCATTTAAATTTAAGACGTGAAAACCATACAAATATCGAATTTATACAAGAATATTTATGTAACTTATAATTCCAATATTTCATAAACCGCACCTGAAACATCTCTATAGCTATTTAAATTTTATCGCAAATTAGAAAACATATTTATTTCGGTAGATTCTGTTTCAGTATTGTTATTCCAGGTCCGATTAGTGAGATGAAAGTAAGTGTTGTTCAGATGTATGTACTGAAATGTATCATTCTTGTGTTTCTTTTCGTAATTTGTTTTTGTCTCACACACTTTTAGTTCTACTGCTTGAAATTCTGGAAAAAAAACGAAGTATCTTAATTAACAGTTTAAAATTGACTGTTGGTCTAGATAAATTAAACATTTTTTTTAGACCTGAAACATAGGCTATAGAAAATATACGAGTATTTCCCTTGCACCATGACTTGTCCTTCAAATTTGAGCAAAAAGGTTTCAAAAGTAAACTGCATAAAAAAAATTAAAAGCTGAAACAAACTAAACTGTAAACATCAGATATTATAAGTTTGTCAGATCAACATTTCTCATTATATAAAAAATATATTAACACAAATTTAAATCTAAAAAGTTAACGATATAAAATATTAAAAAAGTAGCTAAGGGGTGGGCCATATAAAGTTTGCATTTTTCAAAAGTTAGACTGTCATGTTGGCTGTGTAGCATGTTGCGCCATCCTGTTGAAACCAAATGTCGTCCATGTCATACTCTTCAACTTTTGGAAACAAAAATTCGTGTTCGCATGGCACGGTAACGCTCGCCATTGACCGTAACGGCGGCTCTTTGCTCATTTTCCAATGATGCCGCCGGACCAAAACCCACACCAAACATGGGTGGGCACACTCTTTGTAGGTGCATGGGCTTCTGAATGGTGACGTGTGGATTTTCCGACCCCCAGATGCGACAATTTTGCTTATTGACATAGCCTCCGAGGTGAAAATGGGCTTCATCTGACACACACACACATTTCTTACAGTTTGGACTGAAGACTCACCACTTTGGAAGTAACTTTTCAATATTTCCCAATTTTGTTCAAGCGTATAGCGTCCCATTTCGTAAATGTCAAACCTTTAACTAAATTATGAACAAAAATTGAATGACATTTGAGCTATCATTCTCTAAATAAACAGTAGTCCAAAATGCAAACGTTAGATTGCCCACCCTATATTTGTATGGATTGATAAGACAGTATTCGTATTCTCCCTTAATTTTCTTCTTCCTATCCATATTTTACTCGATAAAATCATAGTCTAGGTAAATAATATTACTATCTTACTGCCAACTCTTCTGCAATTAGCTTTATACATGGTGCACTCATCGTCAAACATGGCGAGATAGGACGCTTCTTCATCAAAGCCACATATCTTGGGACCTTCATGTTTACACCACTTCAATTTACTGCAAAAGTATCGAGAAAATGCTCCAACACCTTCTTCTTCCTGAAACTGAAAAGTAATTTAGTATAGGAGTTAATACGGAGGCTTATTATAGTGCTATTAATTAATATGAAAGAATCATTATTTAATCACACTCACGTCAAATATTCCAGGATAGAAGTTAAAAGCAGACGATGATACTGTTCAAGAAAAGAAAGACAATACAATATTAAACTGAAACATCATATCATCAAGAAGATATTTTAAAAAAAGAACATTAAAGTAATTTGAAAACGCTTAATCTATTAGAACCTGAATAATATTCCATTTAATCAATTTATATCACACGATACAGTCACATTTTACTACAGTATCAATCAATAGCGGTTAATTATTAAAATTTTGAAAAACTTACTAATGAAGAGAAATAAAAAGAGTGCGAAATTCATTAGAGATAAAATAAAACTATAGTCTTTTTTTTTTTTTTTATCTATTCTAGAATGGAAACAAATCATTAAGAGAAAACACATTGAAACGTATCTCTAATCAATAATTTGAAGACTCCATAAAGTTAATTACGCAATTAGTTCTAGCTTTTTGAAGTATGATGAGTTTCTCTTCATAGTTACGAGTACTGATAATGATAATGTATAGGTATACATTATCATTTCATAAATTTCAGTGTTTTACAGGACCTGGTATTGTAGATTTTAATCTCAAAAATGTTATGCGATAGTAATGATATGCGTGCTGATTGTTCAGTTTGGAGTTTATTTAAATAGTGAGTAGGAAATACATGACAATAATAAAATAGCATGTAGTATGTATGACTATTGAACAATTCTTTATTTGAATAATTAAGTTCGGAGCATATAATTTTCTAAAATCAAACTAACTTTCTTTCAATCCGTAAACTTATCTTAAAACTCAATAGTCAAATATTATTAAAAGGTAATATATAGGTATACGTCTTTTTTTTTCATTTAATTATTATAATCCTCGAAGTTATTCTTCAAAGTTATATAAAATCGTGAAACAAAATACGAGTAGTTTTCCAACCGAGCGGTTTTCCGATACGATTCAATCACGCTTCACTGAGAACGCAATAAGCGATTATCAGGAATCGTAAATACAATTTTATTTATAGCTTTTCAAACGATACGAAAGCAATATTAATTTGAGAAAATGTACTTTACAAAAAGAAGGTTCTTTTTGTCGTGAAATACGTACTAGTAAAGACTTCTTGGTAGAATGATTTTAGTACTTAACATTTTAAATTTTGATGTTGATGAATAAATTAATAAAGTCATTGTGGTTGGCTAAGTTGAAATACTTATAAGACAGATAGAAAGAAAATTCTTATAACACATGACAATAAATGGACATAGGTTAACTTTATGTTACACAGCATTATCTACCAACTAAACTTGGTGATAAGTGAATGCTTTACAAAATGGGAAATACAAATAAGAGACAAACAGTTTTATTTTTAATTTATTTTCCAGTTCTGTTTATAGTTTTATCGCGTTTTACTGAAGTGGTGGCAAAGACGCACAATCCTCTTTCGATGTTTTCAGATAATCTAAAACATAAATAAATAATAATTAATATACAAAACACATTATAGAATGTTTAAAGTTTAAGTTCACTTAGTTTAATTTTATTAAGTTCTATCAATTAAACATTTTTAGTATATCACCTTTTACTGCTTCTGATTCTGGTTAAAGTTTTATATTGCAAGATAGATAAATGAGCCTACGGCCCACTCGATGGTAAATAATTACCGTTGTTCATGAGTATCTGCAAAGCCATGACGTTGTGTGGCCATTACCTATAAATCCCTATTACAAGGCTTTTTTTAAACCTCGTTTAAAGGGGGTCATGTTATAGCGCTCCGAAGACATTCCATTCCAATTCGAAACGGTGTAGGAGAAAAGATCTTTTGAAATGAACAGTGGATGAACGCAGCAGTTTCAAGCAAAGCCATGAACTCTAGTCCTGTAGAGTGTTCGCTAAAGAAAAGTACATTCTGATATTTCAAAAACCTACCAGTGCCATAGAGACAATTGTACTCCAATATATCACAGGTGTCGAGGAACCTACGATGTTCGATCTTACTGTTTATTCCACAGATCTCTACATTGTTGTGGACGCACGTCTTCGATTGAAAGCAAATCTTAAAACAAAATTAAAGATCTAAGTAAGGATTATTATATTTTTAAATGAATTTATTTTAAACAAGCTGCCCTGCGCTACTTCGTAAAAAAAAATTAAGAGGTGGATGGACTACCCCTAACATTTGTCCCCTAAATAGGGGGATGGAAAACGAATGTTGGACAATTCTCATAGATACCGGATAAGCACAAAAAATTCATCAAGATCGCTCAAGCCGTTTCGGAGGAGTATGGCAATGATTGTGATACGAGAATTTTATATATTAGATTAAGAATTACTTACAGTATTGAGATCTGATAATGTTAATCCAAAACATAGTACTAAAGTAAAGAGTCCTGTAAAGTAAATTTAAATTAGGATTCATAGGAATGTTAATAATAATCTCATAAATTGATGATTACCTAAAAGTTTCAGTGCAAAATTCATGTCAATTTCCGATATTGCACCTGTAAAAGACTCAGAGTATTGGTGTGTTCGAATAAGAGTAATTTTGATTTTATTGTATAAAAAGCCGTAAAGTAAATAATGTTTCTAACCTTTACTATTTTCTTTATGTATTAACTCAGTTATAGTACTTGTGTACTTATTTTACACATTTCTGACTCCAAACAGATTTTGTGGCTCTTTTGTCTAGTATTGTTGGAGAATTTTAATTATTTTATCTTAAAATATTCTTCAACGAATCAACAATAAGTGTCCCGGAGAAATATCGCTTCAAACCATAAGCAAAGTAAACTTTGAAATATTGCATATAATATCGATAATGAAAACAAAAGACGTTTTATCCCTTCTAATTGTGATAATGACAGTAACAATAAACGGAGCGAAGAAAAAAGTAAGTTATTAGCACAGGACTAATCATTATGATAAGTTTTATTAGAGGCCTATGTCAAGCGAAGTACGTCTACGAGCTGTTGATAATGGTGAAATACAAATGAAACAAAGTATAAAAATGCATGGTAAAAGACATATAAAGAGGTATCTTTGCTCCTACAAGATTTGAGCAGTAGGAGATTTTTTACTGGCAAAAAAATGCTCGTGAGATAGGCAAAGGAAACATAAAGTTGCTACATGACATGTTTTAGCTATCCTTTATCTTCTTATAATCTGACAGAGTAATTATGAGAGATCAGGATCAGGATCGTGGGAGGTAGCTGGATGCGGACAGCGAAAGACCGGCCGATGTGGCGAGGTTTGGGGGAGACCTATGTACAACAGTGGACATCTATAGGCTGATGATGATGATGATGAATTATGAGAGACCTAATTGCAATTAAACACATTTCAGTCAACATGTTTCGATGCAATCACATGCGTTCACAATTCATTGAGAATATGCGGTCTAGATCCAAGAAATCGAGAAATTAGATGGTTCTTAAACAAATGCGATCTACTTGAATTTAACTGTGAATACAAACGTCGTAAGTTTTTCAAAAAAGCTAATAGGTATTTTTAAACTATTGAAAACTAAACGAAAAAAGAACGCTTTATAGCATAATATGTACCATAAATGTTGAGTTTACAATAAAGAGTTATTTTCAATCACCTATTCATAAATTTCTGCAATTTCAGAATTCGAAATGGTATCAAAGTCCAAATGCAACAACATACCTCAAATATAGTTTACAAACCGCTTTCCTAGTTCCAAACACACTTGCGGGAAGTTTATTATAATCATAGACAATAGGTTAGTTTGTAAATTACATGAAAACGTGATATGGGCCGCTTCACTTGTCGAGAGATTGTTGGAAGGTCTGCTTGAAACAATGGTGTCCAGGAAACTTGGTAATTAATTAAATTTCAATTAAGTTAATTAATGGATCGTGTACGTCTCGTCAAAGTCTAGATAGAATTTGATGAGAAGATCGTTGTTATTTTTGAAAACAGTCATATATTATTTGTATCTTAAATTAAGTCAAGAATGGACTAACTATTAACTTTATCACGATGAAGAACAAAAAATGAACCACTACTTTAAATAATATTTTTTTCAACCCGTGATAAATGTACCATAAAACGTTTTCCAAAGCCAAATGGATTACGGTGAGAAAAACAAAAGCATAGTGAAGAACCACTACGTATTAAATAAAAAGATGAAATCACTTTTGCAAAGAATCCCCAGCAAAAAGCGTCTTTGAAATCATATAAGTAATTCAATAAAGAATCTTTCTTTCTGTGAAGTCATATAATTCAATTTCTTCAGAAAGGTAAACTAAAAGGAGCGAAAGAAACTATACCTAATACAGTAGTTAGTGTTACGTAAAAGAACAACCAGACAGAAAGTAAGGTTCATACAAATCTCTCTGATGAACTCAGATAAATGCACGTCTGACCGATACGAAACTCTAGTTTTCTACCAAAACGAGCGTCATACTTTTCAGAATCACCATGTTTCCATAAAATAAACGGCCTGTTTTGACCTTTCTGACTAAGTTTTAGGCCTCAGCACCTCACGTTCCTTCTTGAAACGAGAAGAGGAAGGCCTAAAAAGAGATGGTTGGATTGTGTGAAAGAAGATATGAAAATTTGCGGCGTGACAGACTTATGCCAGATTAAGAATGAATGAAGGGATAAAACATATTGCGCCAACCCTATTTGAACGGGATAAGGTTGAGCTAAAGAAGATCTACTTGTGAGAGAAATAATTTTTATTCCTCCGCTAATTATCGCAAGAAGACCCATCGAGTATAGGCTCAATAGAAAGGAAGAAAAAGATCTTTATTATAGCTTCGCCGCGTTTTCGCTATACGTAACTCTTGTTAATAAATTCGCATAACGTTTGATGCATTGAAATCATAGCTAATTTATTCTTCATTCAAATATTCGTTATATTCCTTCATCAGTTTTCTTTCTGTATCGTAGTTATTTTGTGGTTCGGTATTCTCAGCCTTATTTTAGTCATAAACTTCACACAGCGTTTGCAATGTAAATCACATGTGTTTTATATTTTTCAGTTGTATTTCTTGTTTGCTGTTTAATTTCTGCGTATTCACACGGACCTCCAAAGGAGAGAGACAACGAGGATATCGCTATGGGACGGAAGGTACAAAAAGTAATGTTTCCGAATTTCTTCTTAAAAACACAATTCTAAAAGTATAGTAGTTAGTGTGCAAAAGTTGTTGTCATTTCTTTTGTATATACAGTAACTCTAGTTTTTTTCTTTATTTGAATACATAAGGAAGTTAAAACTTTCTTTGTATTTACTTTTTACTCTAAGTACCTACCTATGTGAAAATAAATATCTTTTATTCACTTGGCATCTGGACATATTTACAATTTAGTCTTTAAAATTTCGTACATAATATTGTGATTGTTAATTAGGACTTACAATTTAACTATCAATTTAACATTTCAGAAATCCATCGCCATTTAAATTCATCTCAGACATCTTGTTATTTTTTTTAATACTACCATTTTGTACACAGATGGGTACAAAATGGTGCAACATGGCGAAGGTGTGCAACCACGACCGGATTCCGATCTGCGGTCTCAGCCATGCTGGAGATGTCGTGGGCTTCAGAGATCTTTGCGACATGTTCGATTACAACTGCATTAGACGTAGAAGTTTGTACTTTTATTAAGTTACTAGCTGACCCGCGCAACTTCATCTGCGTCACTAAGGGAAATAATATAATATCCTATAGTCTTTCTCGATAAATGAACTATCCAAAACTAAAATAATTTTTGAAATCGGACCAGTAGTTTCGGAGTCTATTCGAGACAAACAAACAATCAAACCTTTCCTATTTATATTATGAGTAGTATAGACATCTTACATTCATTTGACGATAGAGGTTGCTAATCCGTCTCGGACATGGCAGAGGTCCATGACCACCAGGAAGATTGTTTATCTTTTTATTTAATTATATGAAGATATTTTACCTACATTGAATTAATCACGATCGATATAAAATCTTGAGTGGTTGCCGCCGCTCATGGATCTCTGCAATGTTAGGAGACACTATGGAGCCACTACCTACGACTTCAATTTAAAGGGCTTTCTTCAAGCCTCGTGTTAGAACCTTGTTTTATAAGTATATGTCTCATGAGTTCATGCCCCAGGATGTTATGACTAATAATGTGATAAAAGGCTGCTTGTGAGTAGAATAGCCTTTGAAGATTTACAGGCTTAAAAACTCATGAAGAAAGTAAAGTGACACTCCATTACATAATTATTGTTTTTTACAGATTACAGACAGACCGCCTGCCCTGAAGATAAATCTATGTTGACCGTCTCTCGCCGTCCAACAAACAGCTACTACGACGACTAATTCAATTTTAAAGCTTCTGCGAGTGTTAATTATTATTTAAAGCCAAACAATGTATATTTTTGAATGCATATAGATTCTGTAAACGTTTATTTTATTTTTAGAAATAAAATTATATGAAACCAATACTTCTTTTGGTTTTTTTTTAACTTACTAAGATTGAACGTTCTTAGATTTATTAAAGAATTAACTTAGGAAAAAAGTAGACTTAATTATTCCTTATTCCCGTCACTTCGCTCAATCTCGTACTGGGTGCTTCGTTTGGACGCTGAGCGTGAACGGCAGAAGGTTTTTTTTAAGTTACTTCTTATAACATCAGCTACCTGCTAATAAAACTCTTATCAAAATAGTCTAGCAATTTTAGAGATAACTCGAAACAAACAAACACACAGACAGCATTTTTCAAAAACACATTTTAATATTACAAACAGACACTCCAATTCCTTTACAAGAATAGATGAAACATATCTGAATCCAATCATCAAGCTATTTTTGATTACAGAATTTGTTGGCAAAGTGATAAAATAACAAAGAAAATGAAGTGTATTGTCATTAACCTGTCTTTTGTCTAAGGTTTACTTGACAATAAGAAAGGAAGTCCACACCTACCACATAGACTACTAGCATTGAATTGGCTTTATCCAGATGACCATAATGTAGAAGATCTTTAGCCTAATCAAGTTGGCGACTCGGTAATAGTTACATTTAGGTTACTGTAAAGTTCCGTTTAAAGTTATATCTATAAGAATCGTATTTTTTTTCCTAAAACTACCTTCGAGTGATGTTAAAGCTTATACATATAAAAAGATTTTATAAAACACCAGTAGGCTCGCGTAACTTCGTCTGCGTCACTTTAAATTAAAAGCCTATGTTCTTTCTCAGGGATTATAGATTGTATGTGCCAAATTTCATCAAAATCGGTTAAGAGGCTTAAGCGGGTAAGCGTAACAGACAGACAGACAGGGTTAGTTTCGCATTTATAATATTAGTAGGGATTATTGATATTATATCAAGGTCTGTCTAGCCACTGCGATCGGGTCTCCTTAGTGAAGAGATTAGGTATGGTCCACTACGCATTCTTAGATATTGTGGGTTAGTTTTACCAAATACGTCAGCTGTTACATTGTTTACACTCCACAAACTTCTTCAAATAGACAAACATCCTCCAATTGTCTCCGTTTTCCGAAGCTGATGACCATCATTGTGTCGTTATAACTGAGACTATAAGTGTCCATTAACATAAAATTATGAAATGTGGATATTATACAAACATTTACCTTTCATGTTTCTCATTTCTGTCGTTCACAGTCATATTTTAGGAGACAGAGCACATTTGGTAAGTTTTATTATGGAATCAAGATAAGTTTACATATGAATGTCTAAAGAGGTAGACCTAGTTATTTCATACATTTCAACTTTTGTTTAAAGGAAACAATCAAATAGGAACAGAATATTATACATGTTAACTATAGTCGAAACCACCAAAGAAAAAGGTTGAGAACTTTGTCAAATTTGTTTATCAACTATACTAAATTAAACCGGCACGCACCATCCGGCTATGGAATGAGCTCCCCTCTTCGATGTTCCCCGAGCGCTATGACTTGTCCTTCTTCAAACGAGGCTTGAAGAGAGTCCTTAAGGGTAGGCCGTAGGCAGCGGCCCCGCAGTGTCTTCTGGCAATGCAGAGGTCCATGAGCAACGGTAACCGCTTACGATCAGGTGGGCCGTTAGCTCGTCTGCCTGAGTGGCAATAAAAAAAAATAATAATTAAATACTTTTTTATGAAATTACCACTTAAGTGTGTAATGTAACGACTAGGATTTATAAAACTTTTTGTTGATTGTGTAACTCATTTGATTATTTTTTTCAGTCAGAACTTAAAAAGATATGTGAACACGCCTACATGTGTTTCCACGATACCGTCATAATCTGCGGCAAGTCCGTCAACGAAGCTCGAACATTTTTAGATCTTTGTGACTTGTACGAATATTCCTGTGAATACAGCATGGGTAATCTTATTTGATATTCTTTTGTTTAGTTGTATCTATACTTGATATTACAAAGCTGAAGAGTTTGTTTGTTTGTTTGAACGCGCTGATCTAAGGAACCACTGGTCCGATTTGAAAAATTCTTTCAGTGTTCGATAGTCCAATTATCGAGGAAGGATATAGGCTATATTATATCCCTCTGTGATGCAGACGAAGTTGCTCGAATCAACTAGTATACCAATATACAGATAATATATTAAAACTTATCGTTAGCGATTGAAATTAGTAGTCGGTTTTTTTGTAAAAATTAAACTAAATAATGAGTTTTAGAAACTTTTAGTTACCAATCAAATTATATAAATGATGTTACAAAGGAAAGACTTACAGTAATCCTGCTTTCAGTTTTCAGGCACGTCAAAGAAGATGAAGGAATATGCCCAAATCCGAAGGAATTACCACCGGGCGTTGGTTAAAGAAGCTTGATGTTATTTTAATAAAACAATTATTTGTATTAAATTTAGAATGTTCTGTATAACCACTCAACTGGGATCGGCAACCAAATTGGTTTGTTTACTTTTGTCAAGTCTGTGGCAGGAGCCAAAATTGAGCACAGTTCTAAAACTTGTTTTGTTTACATTTTTTAATCGTCTCATATTTTACGGAGATGATTTATTTTCGCTGAAAATGCAATATAGCGTCGTTTAGTAATAAAGATTTACAAAAATATAAGGTTTAATTAAAAATCAAAATTAAAAATTATTGGAAAAAAATGTTTTTAAAAAGGGGCTCAAACACGGTATTGATTCCGAACGAAGTCCCCAGTTTCGCCATCTAGCAGATAGTGACGTTCCCAGTTGAGTGGTTAAGTAAACTTAATGGAATCAGAAATAGGCAATAAGATTTTCACTAGCAGTAATAGAATTTGTAACAAACTTGTTTGTTTCTTCCTAAAAACAATAACAGTATTGTATTCACATTTGTTATGTTCTAAAATCTAAACCATGATAGACGATCAAAATCATTGTGATTAGTTCTTTAACTAATTAAAATTGTGTTTTCAATCTGAGACATCTCTAACTTCTGATGAAGGTCCATCATCTTCAACTAATGTTTTCGGTTCTGGTGCATTATTTACTTCATTCATAATAACATTTTTAAAAAGGTTTCCATATTTTGAATAAGTCTTTCCTATTCGCCAAAATATATTGTCACTTTCATCTTCATTGGATAAATTTCTTCGAGTATATTCGTCTTCTTTTACTGCTGATTCTTTAACAATATGACCTGAATCTAAATTTTCTGACATTTTTTGTAGTATTTTTTCATTCTTACCAACAATCTTCATGATATCTTCCAATGCTTGTGAATGCTGGGCTATTTTTTGTTCTATATAATCTAGAAGAAGATTAACTGGTTTTGCATCTCGTTTATCCTAAAAAAATATATATTCAACTGAGTATTGGAAATTAAACAATATATACAAAACTAGCTGCCCCGTGCAACTTCGTCTGCGGTTTAGGGTTGGACTACCCCTAACATTTAAGGCGATGAAAAATAGATGTTGGCTGATTCTCATAGATACCGGATAAGCACAAAAAAATCATCAAAATCGGTCAAGCCTTTTCGGAGGAGTATGGCAACGAAAACTGTGACACGAGAATTTTATATATTAGAAGATTATATTTTTTTTCGTTGATTGGTGTACAATCAAGCATATTCTACTCTACTCTACTCTTATTAAACTATTATAATTTAAAATACATGTACTACTTACCAATCTTAGTTCCATAGAATCAGAAAGTACTTCAACAAGATTGATAGGAAATTGACTTGACTGCTTTATAAGATTCAAAAGGAAGACTGAAATAATTAATTATAGGATTTCTAATTTAGATTTTTTTACGGATACTATCTTCACATTTTAATATTTAAGAATAACACTTTGGTTTATGTATTCGTCTAACTATTTACAATATTATGCATTAAATTGGTGCATTTTCAGTTCTATCCACAGATTTATCTGTGCGTGTAAACGTATGGTCGGGTCGCGGAGAAAACTATAATAAAACTGCACGTGTAAATGCACCAAATGTCAACATTTATAATAATGACAATAACTCTAATCTTTTTATTAATTAGGAATAATAATGACAATAAACAACAACTAACTCAGGATAAGTTATATTAATTTTCAGTAAATTATATTCTTACCTAAAGAGAAGAATTCCATGACGTGGACGTCTGAGTTATATACCTAGCAGTTGGAAAATAGGTCAGGACGTCGTTCTTACGCCACTTATACTGAAGAAAATTTATACTTCGACCTAATCATTTTGATACGTGACATTTTACGTTATTAAAAATAAGAATATAATTTTTAATTCGTTATTCGTTCATCAGTACAAGATAATTCGTATAAAAGATGAAAGAAGGAAAAGAAAAATTTGTTGAAGAAAAAACTTAGGTATTAAAAATATGGATTTTATGAAGTCTTTGATTAAAACTTTATCTATTTATTTAATACTTTATTCTACACGTCAGAGAAAACATTCATATAATATTTTCTAAATATAATAGTATTGTGAATTTTGTTTGCTTATTTATCTCCGGTTCAACTTTATTCACACATAATAACATTAGAGTTTTCCTGCTGTCCCTAAAACAGTGTAAAAAGATTAACCAGTAAAAAAATAATTCAATTATTTTGTATTCATCACAAATTTCGAAAGTGTAAAGTGAAATATTAAAAACAGATATATTCAACTAAAAAGATTATTTCATTTACAATAAGGATGTGATTTATAGCTATTTAACTAATAAATACATTAGAGACGAATGGATTTGTATGCTTCTCAATCAGAAAAACAATTACGAAGTAGAGTAAGAAATGATAGGTACGACTTTGTTATTAACGAGAATTCTTTAAACACATATTTTCATGCATTGTCAACGGGTTCTTACCACGATATTTAATTAATACAGTTGTCTCGATATTTCAACGTTGTTGCAAACGTCATGATCACGAGAAGACTGGATACTGCGGGTCGATTTATGAGCAAACAAATCTGTCTACCCTCTTTCTCGTTCGCTTTTGGGTAGTTCCACTGGAAGTCGAATTCACATCACGACACACCACACTCATTGTATCTACAAGACTCTCTGAGCATGAAACCTTAGTGACTCTTGTGTTTAGCACTGGATTCCACATGCTCGATAATCTGAAGCCGTCACCCCTGTTAAAAGTGCTATGTCTTGAAATCTCGATAGCTTCTTTGACCATCCTTGGTACGTAACGACGCGACGTTCAGAAGATAGTACCTGAGGATTATGTAATTGTAATTGTATTGCACCGCGAGGGTCTGAATAAGTTTATAAACAGATATTTTTACATTAATATGTAATTTTACATTAGCATGATTGTAGGTACTATAATAAGATTTGCTATTATTACCTAGGTATATATGGACTACTCTCCAAGATATAGAGAATACACATGGTATTATCAAAACGTAGAACTAAAAATAACAGTTAATTAAATAACTAGCCTAAAACAATTAGAACAAATTCAGCTAATTCACCCCTATTATTTGGAACCACCGCGGTCATCCACGGTCCGTTTCAAGAATACTTTTTTGCCACGCACCATCCGGCTATGGAATGAGCTCCCCTCTTCGGTGTTTCCCGAGCGCTATGACTTGTCCTTCTTCAAACGAGGCTTGAAGAGAGTCCTTAAGGGTAGGCCGTAGGTAGCGGCCCCGCAATGTCTTCTGGCAATGCAGAGGTCCATGAGCGACGGTAACCGCTTACGATCAGGTGGGCCGTTGGCTCGTCTGCCTACGTGGCAATAAAAAAAAAAATAAAATAAAAAAAAAAAAAAAAAAAACAAAAAGAATACAAAAATCTTCCAAATGAATTTCAAAACCTTTTAATGTTACAAATATTGCAGTATATATTTATGTCGAATAACAATTTCGTTGGTCATAAAATTCAAGAAGAAAATTTATTGCGAGTAACGTATAAGAATTATTTATTGATACGGTTTCTTGAAATAACAGAAAACGTTGGAGAACATTGCTTACATTATGTTATGATGAAAAATTATGGTTTTAAGAATAGGTATGGATTTTATTTATTCAGAACATCACAAAAAAAAAACCTTATTTCTTGAAAATAAATTGGCAATGGTTAAAATAAAAAATATTTCAATGTTACAGGATAACTATTAAGAATAAATTACTGATATCCTATGTACTGGAAACGCATTGTTTTAAATATGAATGTAATTTACCCTAGTAACAAATTATAGTCAAAGTCAAATCATTTATTTCAAAGTTGATGTGGACACATAGGTACATTTTGAAAGTAAAAAAAAAAGTTCTACCACCAGTTCGCTAAAATTACGCTTCCGTCCTGAGAAGAACCGGCGCAATAAACTCAGCGGGCATGTCTTTTTTTAAATTTAAATTGTTTTTTTTTTTTTCAATATTGTTTCACAATGTTTTTGTTTTTAACATCTGTTTGTGTAATTTTTTTAACAAGTAAAAAAATATACACACACGTCCACATATTACCAGTACAAAGGTTTTCGTCGTTCATAAACTAATGTCGTGTCAAAGCCACCCACAATTCACTTTAAGTTCGTTCAATAAACTTAGATTCTCATTTCAGTTGCTCTCCTTTGCATAATAGTATCTGTGAAGGGCCACAGTGAAACTATCAAAGTAAGTTTGCAAAGCAATTTAATGTTTAAGTTAGAATTCAGGAAGTTAGTGTGTAATAACTTGTTGCTTCTGAAGCTAAGATTATGTATGATAATACGGGTACAACATCTCGGTTTTAACTTGGCATTAAGTTCTAAGAAAATTGACAATGTCATGTAATCAAGAGGGCAGAGAGTCCCCAAAACCGGAAAAAACAGATCTGGCGTAGGGATATTCACGAGCAAGCGACCAATAAGAAGAAAAAATCAAAGTTAAACAGTTAGTTTATCACTTAGGAAAACAAAATGAAGAAGAACAAAAACTAGGAATGTAGGTTGAGGACAGTATATTGCTAGTAACAAGACGTTTTATGCCGTGTACCATCTCGTTTGTCTAACTTTGAATAAAAGTTGAAAATAGTTCTAGAATACGGCTTCCATTGCCTTCCAACCTAGTTAGAATCTTCTAGAAAACTTTAAAACTATATTGAGATGCACCTTTATCTACGTCACAAAGGGATGAATTTTACTATGATTTTTGTACCTATCACATCGACAATATTGTAATTATTGAGAATTGATATTTAATAGCACTGTTTATTGTGGTTGCGCAAGTTTATAAAAATCTTCGAATATTACTGTTCTCTTTACTTTTCGCAGAACGAAGAAGA
Organism: Trilocha varians; assembly: GCA_030269945.2. NCBI lineage: Eukaryota > Metazoa > Arthropoda > Insecta > Lepidoptera > Bombycidae > Trilocha > Trilocha varians. The sequence continues at coordinate 4,236,403 of AP028277.1, read as the reverse complement.
GTGCAAGATAGCAGATCTATGTGTTCATGATAAGGTGCCGATGTGTGGAATCGACTCATGTGGAGAAATGAGAACTTTTATTGATACCTGTGACATGCATGAGTTTAACTGTGACAGTAAAAAGGGTACTAATAACAGTTAACACTTAGATTAATTTTATGATAGATGAATTTAAGAGTTTAACTTTTCCTAATTGCCACGGAGAGAAACAAGCTAACAGAACTCCTAACAATATATGACTATCGTCATTCGTGAACTTCTGCAATTTCGACATTAGTCCTAGTTTAACTAGCTCTTTAAGAATTGCTTAAAGAATGTCAAAACTATGAGCAGTTTCAGTGACATGAAATTCAAATTTTCAGATTTCAAACAACGTCCCATCCATGAATGTTGGGTTACATGTAAAAGAGGAAGATCATTTAAGAAACCAGAATACAGAACTGACTGCAATATTAAAATGAATAATGGATAAAATTATAGAAAATATTAATTTATTCCTTTCACTTGCACTAGTATTATGGAACTGTGTGTGTTAGTTATTTATTAATGAAAAAGATAATCAACGAAGACGTTATTAAACATAAATCTTAATATCTCAGAATGCTATGACTTGTCCTTCTTCAAACAAAGCTTGAAGAGAGTCCTTAAGAATAGGCCGTTGGTAGCGGCCTTGCAGTGTCCCCTGACAGTGCAGAGGTCCATGAGCGACGGTAAGTGTGGGTATCTACAGTGGACTTATGGCCAAAGGGCGATCTCCGACCGGGCGAGGTAGTGTATGCCCGGTCCGGCCGTTGTAGTAGATTTCAGATGTCGTATATATGCGAAGATTGCTGCAAATGTCGTAACAGCGATTCAGGATCTCGCGCGTTATTATTGGTCTCCACAGTAACCGATCAGGTGGGCCTTCAGCTCGACTGCCTACGAGGCAATCCAAGAATTAATAATGGATATTCTTGGAATGGTAAATATTCATGATTGATATTTGATGATATAAAGAATAATAACACCTTTAATCGTCGTCAATTTCTTAGCACATCCTCTAGTACTTAACATTTACTATTTAATTTGAGTATAGATTTTTTGAACTTTCTTTATAGTAGATCTTAATGAAACAGATTTATATAGAGCTGTTAAAATATGCAAGATAATCTTTTGTTAGTCGTCTCGGAATTAAAATAAATTACTTTAAATTCTAATCTTCAAATCCTTTCAAAGAGAAATATGTACCTACTTAAGTAGTAGGTAAATTGAGTTATTTAGGTTCAGGCAAACTTTTTAGCAAGAACTATGTTTTTGTTAGGTTTTTCTCCAGAATTAGTCTGCCGTTGTTCATAAAAATTGTAGGTTCTTCATATTATATGAGTTGTAAATCTCGCCGTCTAGAGGTCTAACTTTATCATAACATAAATTGTTTGGATCCTAAACTCCAAACAAACAATCAATGTAAATATAGCCTGTACAAGTTTGGTCTACTCTATCGATCGCTTTGATAGCTTTGCGAGTAAAGTCACGTGGCTCATATCACATGCACAAAAGAGGACTAGGCTATTTCCATACGATGTTTATTTTATGAAACTGCAGGATTCTAACATCAAAATTTAAATTTAACTCTGGATGTTCTTTTATGTTTAGGTGATTTTCTTTTGTTTTCCATTGGTTGTGTATTTCATTTTGACAGTTATTCAATGGTTAACCCTTAAATGGAGAATGTTGTTTTTAAACAACATACTAAACATCACAGATAAAATTGACCTTCTTTAAATTTTTTGTTAATTTTGACAACTAGTTTTTATTTCTGAACGAATTTTGTACTATTTTTTTTTAAGTATAGTAAATTCACGTCTAGCTTTTTGTACTCATTTTTTCTAGACAGTACAGTAATACATGTCTATTACACAAATATATTTTTTTAAAACGTAAAACAAAAATCGTCCATTTAAGGGTTAAACAATCTTTAAACTTTAAACAATCGTTTATGGTTACTACTAGAGAAGGGCCCATTCTTGCTAGTTGCAAGTAGTTCCCAGTTGAGTGGTTGATAGGACGCATCGTAATAGTCAAAATCAGTTTTTATTCATAATTGATCAAACTCAGAATCTTGTAGAAAACAATAAAACAACTCCAATTTCTAAAATACACTCTACCTAAAAATACATTTCATATAACCACTAAAAATTCTACAATAAACATTTTATTTTGCTGAACATAATGTTGCGAAATGTGAAAACGGTCGAAAACAATGTCCGTTTATAAAAATACAAAAGTAATCATTCAGGCGTTTCTCATTTTGCTGGCAACACATGATTCCTGTGCTCATGTAGATAGTGCTAAGGTAAATATCATTTGAATTTCATAACGTTTGACTAGGAGACAGATATTTTATAAAATAATTCATGATTATAAACAAATGGTGGCTGAAAATTACATTTTTAGAGATGTTTCGTGCTGAAATTATAAATTATCATTTAGTATTCGGATATAATTCGTTTACTCAAGCCTCAATTGCCGTCATTCATGAACTTTCATAATTTAAGTCATATTAAAAGTAATTTACAAAAGTGAATATACAATAATATATTAAGAGTAATCAGAATTAAATAAAATTACTCAGTCTGTCTTTTACTTTTAGATATATTTTTTTATCATCAATCAAGACATACTTTTCCTGCTGCGCGGATATCTATGGACTTATATTGGGTATATAAAATACATTGCCCCTTACCAGTCCACATCAGCAATTCTTCAACTGTGTCTTTCATAAAATTATTTATGCATCAGAATAATCTAAAGTAAAATCACAGTGTAAAGTAGTTACTAAAATACTCGTACATGTACAGATTAAGTCAATTTCCTAGTCTGTGTCAATATACACAAATAAATAATTACACAGATTATACAGATGACATAGCTACCTCTTAATCTATTTTACTTTGGCATGGAGAAGTCAGTGAAACATAAATGAGATGCTCGGCTTCACAGCTCCGAAGCAAAATTTTCAAAGAAAAGTATTTGCTGGATGCTAAAAAATTTAATAAAGACGGAATTTAAATACTTATTATACAACAATCGTCGGTGAATTTTAGCTTGTAACTTTTATTAAATTCTTTACGAGAATATTATCTTCAAATTTTATTAAAGAGACTTAATGAGTAATAAAAATGTCCATGTATTGACGGTACGGTATAAATGAGAAGTTGTCCTTATTGAATGGCGAGAAAATGTGATTCAATTAGGAATTATTTTGGTATCTTCTTCTTTCTCAGACGAAGTCTTTTTCGGACATTATTACAGTCAAATATTTCAAGATCATTTTCGCTTGTAACCACACTATATAATAACTTTTTCCAACATGCAATTAAAACTGTAAATTCACTCGATAATTCATACCCTAGGACGACGACGGTATTATATTATAGTCATAATCGTTAACCGGGACCATATTTGCCTGCAAAGCATAGTGAAACGTCATAAAAAGCTCATTATACAGGGTGTATACGGGTGTAAATAGATCACTCCCGAAAACGAAAACTGGTGGTGATAAGCCAGTAAACCGGTCCATTGAGACGATTTTTTTTTGGCAAAAAGTTTAACATCCCAGGTATCACTAGTATCAGCCCAGCCTTCGTTTTCGAGAGTGTTCATACACCCTGTATATTATAATTATTCTCAAAACTACAATATTTTCAGCAACCGAACTAACAAGTAATTACATAATAGCAAATTCTCATTAATATTGTATACTCCCGGGAATGTAAAAGTTTCAGTAAGCTATCTTCCTACTCCAAATGTCTCAAGAGAAATGGAACGAAGCAATATTAGGAAACCTCAATTAGAATATTAAATTTGGTATGCCCTTGAATTTGTTTACGCCTTCAAATCAATTCTGTTGTTACCAAACAAATAGAGCTAGTTCACGCGAAATTAACAATTGACTAAACTAAGTCATGATATCAACGACTTGATAAGGGTCGCTAGATTCTATTCGATATAGGAACTAGACTAAAACTAATGACTTGGTTAAATGGCTGGAATCAATTGTAGCACTTTGTGGGAAGATCTAAGTTCAGCAAATGAATATCTACTGACTGAATAATAATGGGAAAATAAATATTTTACTTAACAACTTTTTTTTATATATTTTGTAATGCTGATTTAAGAAGTAACATCATCCCTCAAACGGACAGTATCTATTAACCCACTGGTGGAAAAGTGTAGTTTAAATCGTACCTAAGTGAATTTGATACTGACGTATTGAATAAACTTATCTATGTTCTATAGCTAGAAGAAGAATGCAAGATAGCTGATATATGCCGGCATGACCAAGTTCCGATGTGTGGAATCGACTCGTGCGGAGAGATGAGAACTTTTATAGACACGTGTGACATGCATGAATATAATTGTGATAGTAAAAAAGGTTTGTATATTATAACTAGCTGACTCGCGCAACTTCGTCTGCGCCGAAAAAAAAAATTAGGGGTACCCCTAACATTTAGGGGATGAAAAATAGATGTTGGCCGATTCTCATAGGTACCGGATAAGCACAAAAAATTTCATCAAAATCGGTCGAGCCGTTTCGGAGGAGTTCAAGTTCGAACACCGTGACACGACAATTTTATATATTAGACTAGCTGCCCCACGCAACTTCGTCTGCGTCGAAAAAAAAAAAAAAAAAATTAGGGGTGGACTACCCCTAACATTTAGGGGGATGAAAAATAGATGTTGGCCGATTCTCATAGATACCGGATAAGCACAAAAAATTTCAACAAAATCGGTCAAGCCGTTTCGGAGGAGTTCAAGTTCGAACACCGTGACACGAGAATTTTATATATTAGATTACACTCATTAAGACATCGGTATATTGAATTAGTATTGGTTTTTATTTTGAAGCTAACAATCTTTAATCAGTGTGATTAAATCCAATTCGATGAATTTGGTCGAGAATAGCTCATCAAACGTGTTCTTAAACGTTTTTATTGATTAGACCAATCATTATTTTTTCTGATTACAATGACCAAGCTTGTATCGAATCGTATCGAAGCGTATATGACACCAAATTATTAAAAATAAGAGAAAAACAAATGAAAATCTGCTCCCCTGAAAAATATTATTTCGATTTGTTCCCCTTCGTTCATAAGCAAGTGTTGACGCACGTGTTTCTGAACTATATCAAATTGACGACCACTGAACATAGATCTCAGACACACCCGTCTCGACAAAGCGAGAGTGCTGGAATATCACTAGGATTCAGGTCGACTGTAGTGGTCGAAAGTAGAGTAACCAAACAACTTAGCTCTTTAATCTATTTATAGGAAAGGTCATATCGGAGTTGAGGGAGTTTGTTTTGATGTTATGTACACCGAATTATAATTGTGTTTTGACTATTATACTGACTAAAACTGTGGCGCACATTTTAACAGCTTGCATAGTTATTAGAGAATATTTTAAAGCCTTTTTTAAGATAATAATATGTAAAGTTTCTAAGCCGCAAGAATATCATGGTGGGTAATGCTATCACTGGGAAATAGGGCTTCAATTCTCTTGATGCTGATAAGAATTTTACAAAGTTTTGTGAGGATAGCATATAATAATAGTGTTACGAGAATGTTCTAGAAACACCCAGAAAAGTGTGTGAGTGAGATAGAGATATATAGTGCTATCTCTCTCACTCACACGAGACTGTTCGGGAATGTTCTAGAAAGTGTGTGAGCGAGACAGAAATATATTGTTGTCTCTTTCACACCCTTCGAGACTAGTCGAAAAGCTTAGAGAACAGTACTCGAGGCTGTTCGAGAAGGTTCGAGGATAGTCGCGAAGTTTCTAGAACAACTTTCCAGACGCATCGAGAACTTTCTAGAACATTGTTAGTCGCTCCATTCGGGACTATTCCAGAATCTTCTAGAACAATGTGTGAGTGAGACAGAGATATATCACATTATTGTACAAAAAACCTTCACCATACACCTCTTACGCTGAGACTGTTATCAAAAAAGCATACCTTTTTCCTTACAAATGGAAAATACTACACTAAAACTGAATGTCAAAGCCGCCATTCAACCTTTCAGCTAAGAACATTTCCGTCCCTTTACTAGAATCATATCCCAAATAAACATTTCAAGTGAAATCCTCACACTTGGTCACCTTATCTTAAACGCCCACACTGGCGCCATTCACAATATTCTGAATCTCTTTGACCTTTATCAGAAGGAGATAAGACTCATAATTGAATAGCAGTTTAGTAATATATTCGTAGTTATTCTAGGAATTTGTTTTGCGAATCTCGTTGAGGGCTGAATATTGGAAATTGTTGGAATTACGCGATCTGTTTGTCCCTGTATATGTGTTATTTGAGAAACTTATCAGAAATAAAATCGTATTACGTATATTCCCCTGAAATACACGTTTTGATTGTGTTGAATATATTGTAGGTACATAATATATGGATATAAATAGATTCATACTAGTATTTTAATTTCAAATCGAAGTATATTATGTTTTGTCAACACGTGGTAAGGTTACAAAGGTATAGGTTACGTGTTTGACCAATTAATTGATATTTATTTTATGTAACAGTATATAAGCATTTACAACTCGTCGCCTCAGTGCTTGTTTGGCCAATCTGCACTCGAGCAAATTTTACAGGAGACAGCAAACAAGCACGGAATTTTCGTTAAGTGCCGTGTTGAGAAAAAAATTGAAATGAGATTTTTATTGTTTTAGAATTGAATATTTTAAAAAAATATTTTACCAGTCGGATGGAAATTTTATTCTTTATAATACTGCATTAAAAAGTCATTTTCGTAAAAAATGTCAGATTGGCCAAACAAGCACTAAGGCAACGAACTGCTTTGTATAAGCATCATCAAAGTTATATAAATACGCTTTAAATAGATTTTTTTAAATTGTTTAAGTCTAGTCAAATCTTTATTTTTCAGATTTCAATCAAAAACCTGTCCACGAGTGCTGGGTGACATGCAAAAGAGGAAGGAGTTTCAAAAAACCGGAATACGGAGCAAATTGCGACGTAGAAAATATGATAAAGCCATAATTTATATGAAGTTTTATTAACAAAATATATGAAACAATAACTTACATTTAAGAGCACTTATTGTTTCGAGATCACAGTATCGTCACTTAAATCTAGAATAATATAATAATGTTAACCTAACTAATACTAAATGTATTTAATTTGTAACTACGATTAAATAGTTTAGTTTAAAAACCGGGAAATATCTGATAACTAACCATTTACCTTCTTTATATACCTGAATACAGTAAAAATCTAAATGATGCTTTATTTGAAATAATAAAACTGTTTTATATTAAAGAATTTTCTATATCCATTACAAATATACTATGCAGCCAGCACACGTGCAATATTATTGTTAATACTTTAAATATATTGTATTTGTGCGAACAGCTTTTGTAGAGCCATGAGCCATGCAAACATTTCAATCGATTACAAAATAGTATTTCTAAATGTGTCCATAAATTATTATAATCTCCATCATATCTTCGTTATTAACTTAATAAATAGTGACTTTAACATCTTAAAATCTAGCATGATTTTGCGGAAAATACTCATTCTCCGCAATACTATAAACATTTGCTAATAAAATAAATGAAATATTGCCATAACATTTCAACAAGCATTTCGTCAACTAATTGATGGTATATTTCTACAGAACAACCGGCATCTTACAACAGTCGTAATCTAAGTTTAAAATAACGATGGTAATTAAGAGTTCTTCTGAATAATATAAATGTTGACCCAAAGATCAACAGTTACTACATAATATTACTTAATAGTTTAAAACAAGACTATACGAATAGAAATTATAGTGATCGAGTTCTCACCATCTTAGGTCAGATTTATTTGTCTAATTAAATGTAATTATAGCCACTAGTGTCTAAAATATACTACACAAAATTTGGCTTAATTGAATTCACAATATTTAACTTGTATTTCAATATCTACTTAAAATTTTATACCTAATATAATACAAAAGATAGTGCATTCTTATCCTACATGTTTTACATACGTATATTATTATACCTAGTACAAAATACCTAGTACAACATAAAATAATAAACCTAAAGTAAACTAAGACGCTAATACCTAACATATAAAAAAAACTTAGAACAATGTCTAAACACTAACCATTAACATACTATCTAGTAACATAAGGAGAAAAAATCGGATATCTTAATGACGATCTAGAAATCCAGCACTCTTCACAATACGGTAGATACTCTCTCTCGGGATCTTTTCAGCCTCACGCTCAATGACTTGCATCTCTTTATTCGTGAACCAGGACTCCTTAGCTAAACCTGCAGCAATATTTGGGTTGTCATAAAAGTCCCTGGATTTCAACAGTTCTCTGGGCAACAAGGCTTCGTTGGCGGCGTTTTGTTCTACTGCTGGGTGTGGGCGTACTGATGGCCCTGATGTTTGGGCATATTGTATGCCAAGAGGCTGAAGCGATGGCGCGAAGAGTAGGCTTGGGTAGGCCTGGGCCACAGCCAGCGTTAATGCCAAGATGAATAGACGCATTTTTGTTGTTATCTGTAATGTAAGATAGTACCATAAATGCAGAGAATATAAAGGTAAGGAAATTTAGACATATTACATGTCCCTTTGGAATTAGAAAAATACGAATATATTTATCGTACCTACGACGAAGTTACAATAACTACAATTTAATCACCTCGTGATTTGCAATAAATATATGTTACATCATTGCATAAAATATAATTACCGTTTACAAAATGATACAGTGTTGCCGATTACCCAATATTTTAAGAAATATTAATAAAAATATCTTTGTTATTATGGTAATTTTATCTCATTAATGCAAAATAGATTATTGAATATTCATTTAATTAATTCCAAATCACGACGAATATTGTCTGCAATCTTAAAAGATTTCGACTTTGTTCTATGTTGACGTGTTCGTGTTGATCTCAATATTAAAACTCGAACTAATAAATAACAGTTTGAATAGTAGAACACTTGCATCATTTCATTGACATTGAAAACATGTTACATCACCAATTTATTCACTTACAAATTCTCAATGTGTCTTACTTTGTCAAGCTTATTTGTGCAAGTCAGAGTAGTTTATAGGCTCTAAAACTGGGTTTTAAATGGTGTTGTAAGTACCGCTTACTGTAGCTTAACTTTTTATTGGTAAATAGACAGCGGAGCTATCGATTTACCTGATCGGATGGTTAACATCACTCATGAACCTCACTACAAGAACCTCACTACCTCACTAACAAGAAACACAAGTCATAGCGCTCGCATATCTTGATGTAGGTATTGTATTTGTGGTGGACTGATAGAATATACATATCCATTTGTCATAAAACTCCAAAAGTACTAGCTGCTAGCTAAACTAACAATTCCAAATGTAAAAAAAAACTTAAAAAATGTATTGGGTTACTCAAGCAGTCAATCAAGTACTGAAATTACTATCGTTCAAGAAACTAGTTTACCTAGATACAGCATGAAACCTTCACAAATCATTTCATCAAAACCTATCATTGACCGTTGACAGTAACGCAACATTTGATTGTACTATAATTTCCGGAAAGTGTCGAAAGATACACAATAGTTAGTTTCGTAAATAGTTAACTAAATGATCGGTTTAGTCACGGAAGAACATGCAACATTTCGAATGTCAAGATGAACAAGGATGTTGATATTGTTGGTAATACATGACCGACTACAAAATGAGGAGGTACTCGATTCACGTTCATTCTCAGTAAATTGGTCATTATTGGAACGGAATGAAGTTCCTTATCGCGCGTTGTGAAAGGGGGCTAGACGGGAAAAATTCTTACGAAAAGTTGTCACGACACTTTTTTGTTTTAGATGATTATCGCTAGATGGCGCTGTGATCAAAATCTTTTAAAACACGTTCCTTATCGCGCGTAAAAAAAATAAGGAAAAAAAATTATAAGATATCTTTTAATCGAAAGGAACTTCGTTCCATCCGGGTTTCCCTTGACACCTCTCAAGTTTTTTTTTTGGTTAACTGGTTCATCTTACAAGATTCTTTCATTAAAATTTTAGGAACATTTCTTATCCATTGAGAAAATATTGGGTTCTCTCTACTTCGTCTGCGTCACATAAGATGGTATAAATAAAATTGTTCCCGTGCAACATAACACTGGTGAACTTTTACCTCATTATTGTCAATTAGGTACTTTGCGGTCTGTCCATAAACTATTACTGAATGAATTAATTTTATCATAATGATAATTTTAATATAATGTGCATCTTTGGCTAATTTTACGTTCGGTATATTCGTTCTTCAGTTATATAGCATTCTGGGTGTATAAATTATTATTATCCTTTCAGTATATTCGTTCTTCAGTTATAGAGTATTTTGGGTATACAAATTATTATGACAAAGATTTCTTATGAAAATAATAAAACTGCGTTCTTGAACATCGTTTAAATGAATAATATCAATAATTTATGAAATCGAATATACAACGCGGTCATTGACATTGTTTCAATATTGCAAGTGAAACTTTTGAAATAAAGTGTTTTTCTGATACGAAATCGTATTCCACTGTATAAAATAACAAAGTCGGTTCACGCCGTCTATCTGCCTCTATGTGTGCTTCAATGCACTTGATGCGATGCTTCTTTCGTGGTTAGTGGTTCGAGTGGAAGGTTTATGTATATATTATTAATATTATAGAGAAACACTAATAATTTAAGAGGTTTTTGATGTGATGTCCTTAATAAGTAAAAATTTTATGCTCGTACACCGCTAAATAAGAGTAAAATTAAGAGTTTTATTTCTCTATCTCAGTATAGGATATTGCTGAGCCTACTAAGCCTATTTATGTTCTTAACGAAGGAGTTAAGTATTGATATAAATTAATTGATGATGATAGCAAGCTAAAAATCCGTATTCGATACATATAATATCAAATAATCAGTCAAAACGTATGTTTACAATTATGACAAATAATATTACATAAAACATTGCACATTACTAAAACCGATTACATTGAAATAAATTTGCATCTAATTACACTAAAAAAATCAAGTTCAATATTCGATTCCGTAAGAGACCTAGATTTACTTACAATGTTTATCGGTAATACAACTTTCTTAAACGGGACATCACGTAATAGTCTAAAAATTATGATAACTGTAACTTTGATTGGATAATCTTTGATTCAGTGTATATTTTTAGTAACATTAGAAGATAGACATTAGAAGATAGAGATAGAACAAAATAATATCATGAAATTCGGATATTTGGAGTACCTGCCTTTAAGATATGAAATGTTAAGGAAAATCTCAATATGATTTATTTTTTTCTAGTAGACTATCAATAGGACGCTCTTTATTCGTGGTATTTATACTGCAGCTATTTCCGCATGTTTAGTTCCTTACCAATGGTCCACGGACAACAGTAACCACTTACCAAAAAGTAAATCACAGAACTATAACAGAATATAAAACATTTTGGTATCGAGTTTTAACTTAATAGCTTCGCTGCAAAATATGAAAATCACTGATCAAAAATCGAACACGTAGCGCCCTCTATACCAAAACTCTTCACCGTTCAAAACACAAAAAGACACCACACTTATCACATTACACTTACATTAGTAAAGTCACGGTCAACGCCAGTCGCGGACGGTTACTGCGCGCCCGCAAATGGTAACAGCAATATATAGCCTCACAGCTTCGACCTTCACACGCTTCCGGGATTGCAAGCTCATTCTGATGGGAATTCTATACGGAAAATAGTTTGGGCTGGACCTGTTTGGTTAGCAGCCTTTAGGTACCAGTTTTATTTATGTGCAAAACATGTGTTAGAATTGGAAAAATAACATGATCGCATCAATCACAACAAATTAGTCTGAGTTACTTCGTTTAAGACTAAATTTCATCAATTTTTCTCACAGAACTAAATGTCAGAACCACGGTTACCAACAATACGAGATCTCTCCCACTATATGCTCTTTTGCATCTATGATAAAATATCAATACCAAATCACACAACATTATAAGATCAGGAACTTCTAAACTTCGCTCTTTATATCTATTACTCAAACGTATTATAATATTTTACATCTAATAGCCTTTTCATGTTAAGCAAGAAATCTAGAATAGTTAAGGCACACAGACTTTACAAATACATTGAGCAACATTCTCTCGCCTAAAGCACAAGTTTCGACAAAGCCCTTGTGAATTTTCCAGAACGCGCCCACTTCATGATTCAAAACACGAAACCAATTCATTAGTATTTTGTGAGAATCGTATAATTTTGTAAAATAAACTTAGTTAAGATATTTACAAACCAACCACCAAGTTTAGCAACTTGACAACATTTTAGTATCAAACTGAACTCTTGCTTTGGAAAACCACGCGAAAATTTATAATTTGATGTGAACACATTTCGAAACTCAATAAAATTCACCTTTTCACCCATTTTCACAGAAAGTTGCGATTCAACTCCTGGTGAAACTTTACGAGTTTTCCTATCAGAAATAGCTCTCACTACACGATTTAGGTTTCACAGCAGTCTGTTTAGATTGTATGATACAGAGTCATACGAACAAGTAGTTTTGATATTAGGCATTTATCTCGGTGTTCTTCAAATATTGTAAGAAGTTATGCTCATCTTAAAAATCTTCTTATCAGTTCAAAATGTTATTCTTATACTTTTGGTATTGACGATGATACGATGACCTACGCTTGGCTTACCATCAGTAGATTTATACATCTCAAGTCAATCAAGTGATCAAATAAATACTGCAATATCTAATGCAGATATTTGAATACAATTAAATTATTTTTACAAGATAGATAAACGAGCTTACGGCCCACCTGATGGTAAGCGGTCACTGTCGCTCATGAACCTCTGCAATGCCAGGGCAATGATTTTCATTTCATAATACTACCTAGTATGATTTCGTCAGACAGTCGAATGGATTACTTTCTTGTCCTCGTCACCTACGGAAATACACGAGACAATTGTAAGGGTCGCTCTAATTAATAGTGAGTCACAACTTCCGGATAATACCAGCTTTAGATAATATCCAGTGTAGGTAGTTGGTTTAACGCTAAGGCAGTGTAGTATGTATTCGTTACACTGATAATTTTAGTAAAAATTCACTTTAACATCATCTTAACATTTTTTTGTTGTCTGAATGAATGAAAATGTGAATGCATTAAAAATACTAATTTAAATTGTGATTTATCATATCATTCAACATCGACAGTTTTATGAATGTCCATGCTGCATTTGTTAATAAAATTTACCAAACGCAACAGTATCCATTTCTTTCCTATTTTGTCCACCAGCTCTTGCATCCATAACCTATAAATTTATAGCTGTTTAACAAATGATGTTAAACAAAAAATAATGATAGCAAAATAATTTCATAACGAGATATTCCAAGGTAAAATTATACAGAGTAAATAATACGAAATTCTACGCATAACATTTCCCAATATTACTAAGCCGAAGCAAAGAGCCCGCTAAAGCTATTACTGAATAATTACTCGCTGATAGCAATACTCGAGACGGAAATTAAACCTCTAAGGGCATTAGCATTTACATAGATAATACAATTAAGTGAAAGTATAGACTTTGGTTTGTCGTAGTAGATTAATTTGCATTTCATTCTAACTTGGTCGTATTATGGCAGAAATTCTTGGCAATTCTAATAGTATTAAACTAAAATTTAACAGATAAACGGAAAGGTAAGGAACAGTACCCAAACGTTGAAAAGTGGTCTGTATTTATGAAGACTACACTTTGCTGTAGTGAAAAAGAGTTGGGTAACCACCTTCAAAGAAAACTCAAGAGAAACCTTTCATTTTAAATTTTATAATAGTCGAAAAAACTCATAGTCTGAAAAATAACAAAGTATATCGCCATACTTGAAACTTGATGTTACTTCTACATAAAACGAATGACTTGTAATATTCACTTTTGAAATTCACCATTAAAATTGCAGTAAACAAAGTAGAGATATTCGCATCTGCAGGGAGTGCGGTTATTGCTCATTACAGGTAGCAGTGGATAGAACGGAAGTATGTCGCGGAAATTGAACGCAGCGTTGAATACCGCAGACAAGGCGAACCGCCTGATATCGTATGAGTTATTTATTAGTTCATATATCTATTTTTACTTTTGACTGCATTTTTTCTGGAATTTTTATCTTTAGAGGCAATAGAAGATATGTCCGTGCAATATTTCATTTTAATTTGTCTAAAGTTTTAGATTCTGCTAGTGCGAAACCTGTTTAGTCTTGATAGGTACAATTTACGATGTAATCTGTAATCCAGGAACGGGTAAATCTATCTATCATTGGATCCCTCTATCTTATCCAATTTATTGGCTGTAGATTCTCACAGCCCTTTGTGAACACTAGACCCGTATCTTCTTTGTTCTTGTTCTATCTTTCAAAACATATTGAAATACTACACGGCATATTATGTAAGAATGTGGGACGCAAATGCTCGTTTCTTTCAGTACATTTCAAGAAAATTAATACAGTATATTATCAAATATTTATGTTGAAAATACTCCAAAGAATAAACGATATTTAACGAAAATATGTTGAATATAATGAATCTTTGAACTGAATAATTAGTGACTCCCACGTCCTGTCTCCGTTTGAACGTGAAATTATTACACGTGTACAATATAGATTAGGGATGTAACGAGTATGCTAATGCATTCGTATTGCCAAAAAATCCTGCGATTTTTTTTAAGAAAAATTGTATAGATGTAGTATGGATATAGAGGGAATCTGATGGAACCAAATTAAAGATCTTTACCTGCTCTTTTAGATGAGCCCAAACTGGATCTACGGACTGCCATTCTCGAGGTAATTTGTGGAAGGAATTTCACTTATTCGGTGGAGACAGACAAGTGCCCCCTCCCTTTCTAATAGATCTAGTAACCTTGAACGTTTTGGTTGAAAAGGTTAACATCCGCATTTGCAATTCCAAAAATCGACATTCGCAACATCCCTATTATAGATCAAACATTTAGTGTAGGCGTTAATACTTATCATCTCTTCGTATTTATATTATTAAAATTGTTCTGGCTGATTTGATAAATGCTAAAGTTTGTTAGTGTAGGCTTTTACGCCCTCGCTCAACTAATTTTGATGAATTTTCATGTAGAGATTAATTCTCAAATGAGATTCTCAAATATGAAATTTAATACTTCATATAATAAATACAATCAGTAAACTATTAATCAAATGATAACAGATAACTTATTAAATTTAGATACAAAATTAGTTAAAAAAGAGCATAACATAATCTATAAGAATCAGAATCGTTTATTACAGATTAAGAAGATTAAAGAGATTAAAAAGATTAAAAATATTTATTCAGCCAAAAATTTACAGTAGGTATACATAAAAGAAAAACGAAACAAGAAAGAACTATAGGTACAATGTGTGATAATGCTAAAATTCGAAAGAAGCTTGTCTCATTACCAACGCAATTAGTAATTTGCAAAAGAAGAAATTTTTTTTTTTTTATAATCGAGACATGTTTTATATATATTTTACGTATCGTAAATCTTTTGTTTTAGGTAGGTAAATATTACTATGTTTAGTCTAAAAACTTTAATCCTTTCACACAGACCCATAAAGACTTTCTCCTTCTCCCGCTTTATACAGACAATCCACTTAGTCAAAACGCTATTGTCTGGCTCTTGACGGTTTGACGTCACTTTGCAAACGAAGGCACGCGTGGAGTGCACTCAACCGAACAGAATCAATACTGGACGGAATCTATAGGTTTGTATAGAGAAATAGCTGAAGTCTATCTAAAGAAATGTATAAAGAAAATGTATTGGGAAAAGTAATTTCTGAGACAAAAAGAGCTTTGGTTTGGTTTGCCTCCCACACTTTTCATACAATTTATAATTACAATTTAAACTTTACGGAATCACGTTTGTTTTTATATTACTTTAATGTATTTAGGAAGCTTACGACGCTAAGATTACGAGACGTAAATGTAAAATCATACGGCATTCGTAAAAACGTCAAATCAAAAAAGAAAAAAGGAGGGAGAAGGCCCGCCGGCAGTTTCCCTAAATTTATAACAGCAACGTGTGTAAAAAAGTAATGTTTAACTTTTAGTCACTTTTTTTTAAATCGACTCCTCAAGTAGAGGTGACTATACTCAGAGTAACAAATTAAGATTTATAGAGATAGACTTAGACAAAATATAGTGTTCACTCTTCATCATTGAAATAGATCTCTGTTTTATAGTTTTATTATGCAAAACCCGCATGGATGTCTGTTATAAACGATACAATTTAATACCATTACAGTCACGACATCTCGTGACTTGCATACAAAGTACAAAGAAATCAATATTATTACTTTTCATATAAGTGTATGTACATTTTGTATGAATGAGCAGTAATGTATAAAAATATAGAACAACTGATTGTTTCTTAAGTGGTTTAAAGTGTCTTCGTCTAGTCACACAAAGGCTTAAATGTCCCTTGTAATAAGGGGTGGGCCATATAAAGTTTGCATTTTCCAAAAGTTCGACTGTCATGTTGGCTGTGTGGCTAGTTACGCCATCCTGTTGAAACCAAATGTCGTCCATGTCATACTCTTCAACTTTTGGAAACAAAAAAATGTTGAGCATGGCACGGTTACGCTCACCATTGGCCGTAACGGCGGCTCCTTGCTCATTTTCGAGTGATGCCGCCGGATCAAAATCCACACCAAACCGTAACTCTTTGTGCATTTTCCGACCCCAAATGCGACAATTTTGCTTATTGACATAGCCTCCGACGTGAAAATGGGCTTCATCTGAAAAGACGATTTTTCGGTAAAAATGCTCATCTTCGGCCAAACGATCTTTTGCCTATTGGGCGAACCGAAAACGTCCCATTTCGTAAATGTCAAACCTTTAACTAAATTATGAACATAAATTGAATGACATTTGAGCTGTCATTCTTTAAATAAACAGTAGTTAAAAATGCAAACGTTAGATTGGCCCACCCTATACTTACTACCAGATTCTCTAGGTTCACTATTGTACCACGACCGATCGCATTGCAAATATTTGGTTATTGTGATTACAACTTTGACAGTTAAAAGATAATACATTTGATACATGATACTTTGAAAATTATATAATAGCATCAACTGCACATATACATTTTAATCCCTTCTTGTGACATAGATTTAGTCACGTGGGTGAGTGTAATAAACTTATATCCTAAGCAAATACTTATTCATATAAATAATCCCGCTCATTATATGTTTATAATGACTTATAAGTGCTGCTTAAACAATAGGTAGCAATGAAGCACTGCATTCAAAGAACTTACTGGGAATTTGGATCAAGGTTCGAGCCACGTGAGTCGGAAACAAATCCACAGAGCAGTGTTTAAGAAAAGTAAACACTTTAAAACATTTCTATTTGACCAAATATTTTCAATAAAGAATGCTTTGCAATTGTTCATTTGGTATTTATTATATTCAGACAAAACTGTGTGAACCAGCTTGTATAAGCCATTACATTATTAAGGTAATGAAGTAAAAATGAACATGATCGTACTGAACCGAATTTAACAATTAACCCAAAAAGTTAAGTAAATTATGAGCAATTATTTTATGTATTATGTATCGACTTTATTAATCTTTAAATTCAGGGAAATTTTGTATTGAGTCGTGATGTTTTATAATAAGTTGTACCAGTTACAGCTTCACCAGGAACTGATGTACGAGAAAATGATAGTAAATTCTTAGTATCGAGAAACTGATACTGTTATCTAGACTCTGTTATTGATATAAATAATTATACAATCAACAATTTGCCATTGAAGAACGACCATAAAATAATGGTGTATATTCAAGACACTTTTATATACAATTTACACATCTTATACACATTTATGAATAACAGCAATTTGATTATTTTTTATTAAACCAGTAATTCATACATATGCCATTTATGTACAAAAAAAAAACGATCTGTCAGAACATCTTATACAACTAAGTGAATTGAAACACAAATCTCAATAGAATTGATAAAGACAAAGCTGAACATTGTATTTCTGTTGAGATTGACACTGCTTAACAAACCGAAGCGGACAATAATTAAGATTTCGTAACATAATGAAAAGCAATGAATAGAAATACTGACAGTGAAATTAATGTTATAATTATAAATTTGATAAGCCCTCGTTACGCACTAATGGACATTGGAATTTGGTTTTCTTACTTTTTCAAGGTTGTCCGGTCATTTATTTAGGCTTGATGTATAGGGAAATGAGTATGTAGCTAGATCAGGAATATTGAAGTAGGTGCTTATAGAAAGTATATGTGTAGGGAACGCTGAAAGGGATAATCAATAAATAAAATAGTGGTATGTAGATATAATGCAGTCTGTCAGTCAATCTCAATGTCTCAGGCATTAACTTTCATACTCTCAGAATGTTTGTTTTATCATCTTTTTTTTCTTATCATGCCTTTATTGGAATATACCTGATTCTTGTAAGGCATGAGACTCGAGTAGTAGTGGATAGTACTGTACTGTAACAACCCATTACTGCCTACTGTTGGGCTCAGGTCTCCTCCAAAGAGGGATTAGGCATAGTCCACCACGCTTGCCTAATGCGGATTGGGGACTTCACATATCTTCAAAGGATTTTTAGAACCTTTTTCCGATATGCAGGTTTCCTCACGACGTTTTCCTTCACCGTTTTTAGCCAGTGGTGTTGTGAAAAATTACACATAAATCTTTTTCATATTAAGATTTAGAGGTACAAGCCGGCCGGTTTTGAACCCGCGACCTCCCGTACGGAAGGCAAGCGCGCAACCACTCGGCCACCACGACTATACCGAATATACCAACCAATTACTATTTGAAATCCTACTACATCAAACCTATCGAATACATTCGTGGAATCCTGCTAAATGCACTAAAATATGCTCAACATTTATTTGCTCCAAAAACAAACGGTTTAAGGTCTTTGCGTCGTTTTACATCACCGTGTACGTGACTTTAATTAAACAAAACTTCTCGCAATATGTGCCGTAACCGTGGAAGTTTCTCGATGTTTGTTTTCGTGTACAAAATTGTACGGAAAAACGGTTTACCTTATACATAACTTATGTAAGGATTGGGATATTTAAGGACTATAAAGACGTCATAAAAGAGGTTGATACTTGGGTTGTAGCAGCAGTAAAATTAGCTTTAGCTTTAGCTTTGTTTTTTTTTAATTGTTTTTTTTCAGTTGGAGGAAATCACAAAAAAAAATGTAAAAAATGTATGTGGGAGTTGAACCGCACTAAAACCTCCAACCGCTCACACTCAGCGTCCGAACCCCGGCTGAGGCCAGAACCCAGCACGGGGTTATGAGGGACGGCGCGACGAGTTACGCCCACGGCACTCTTTCCCGTCGTGCTGCCCCCTAGCTTTGTTTGAGTGTAGTTAGTTTAGAAAAATAAAAACAGTACTCTTAGGATCTGTATGTAGATTAATATTCTCTTTCTTTAAAAGGTCAGTAAGTATCCTTCAGTAGGTACCTACACTTCGATTAATATGGACTGTTTTATACAGTTGTATGTTTACGTAAGAAACCTATTATCTACCCATCTAAGGTATACAAAGCACAGTAATCCACTTCTAAATAATACCATTGTTGTAATTACACTTACTTGCATACATTTATCTACAGAAATACCAGCTTATTTGTCTCAAACGGCCTCTATAATACTCAAATTTGGTTCGACTTCATATCTATTACATCTTAAATACTCTAGTCATATTATTAAACGAAAATTCAACACAAAAGCGGCACCTTGACATTACCTAAGCTGGGTCGGTGAGCTCCGAGCTTATAAATCAACATTACACCTTCATAAGAGCAAACAAAGCCAGGTAGAATACACAATGAATTAATATCAAATTAATTTTGATTTACTATATGATGTGATGTGTAATTTTGATAGTATTAGCTAGTAGATTTTGAAATCTTTAGTGATGAAAATGCTTAAGAGGCGCAAATTTAACTTTAAAAATTGATACAAAGAGAAATACCTTCACATTAAAACATACAAGTATACCAAAGCCGAGGATTCTAAGATAAGGAATTACTTAACATTGTTCCAGCTACTTTTGTTTTTTAGATTATTAATTGGGTCATTCTTACAGGGTCTTTTTAAAGTAACGAAAATAAATGAAACATTTTTACTGAATTAATCGTATCACACCACACCGTTGCAAATGCTGGGTTATTCTCACGTTATGATATCAACGTCTAGGATCTTGTCTCAATGAATAACCGTCTCAATGCCACTGCTATCAGTTAATGTACACTTAATGCTATATTAGGCTAATCACATAACATCTCAAAGTCAATGAGCACGCTTCAATAAATTATATGTTTCAACTTCAGCCAGGCACCAATTATAAATGCATTTTCGATAAAATCTTAATGCCATAGACCTATTACTGCAAGTGTTTGATACACTACAACACTTATTAAAATGTTATAAGCTCATAGCGGTTGAGGTTGAAATGGATTCAATTTTCAAGGTAGCTTTTAATGTGGCGAACAAAACTCGTGTTTTTTTTGCTAAAGATTTTAAGGTCTATACTAGTATAATAATAGTTTAGGGTCTTTAGTTTTCTTTCTTCTTTAATCACCAGTGCAGAATGCTCTGGGTTTCCAAACCAGACACACAATATTTCCAAACAATTATTTTTTTGAAATGTTGCAAATAATTTACTCATCTTTGTATTTTTTCAAATATCACAGAGTTTTCACATTAAACTTAATAGAGGTTACGTTTCCACATGTTCACCAAGTACAAAGGAACCTAAATCTTTTAGCACAAATCCATGTCTTCTTGGCCAGTGAGTGGTATGCCTCAGGATCTTGACACGATCTCCAAAACGAGCTTTCAGTATTTGAAAGAAATCTCTTGTCTCCCCTTTAGCTGTAGTCTCCCAAGTTACAGGTCTGTTACAGTCTTTAGGATAAGATTTACAAGTAACTAATGATGGTGTTGGACTTGTAGTGATGAGATTCATAGTTTTACTGACAACTGTCGTGGTTCCTGTCTTCTCTGTAGTTGTAGTTTTAGGACTTTCAGTAGTTATAGTAGTAGAAACAGAGATTGTCGTTACCGGTATTTCTGAAATATGTGGTGTGATGGATTGAGTTGTTGTAATTGGTTCAGTACTCATAGCTGCAGTTGAATGTCTAGTACAATTATGCGATGTTGTTTTTGGTACTGTTGAATTACTTACTGAGGTGCTTGAAGTTGTTGGTGGTGCTTCGGTAGTAGTCGTTGTCGAAGTACTACTAGTTGTTGTAGAAGTACTACTAGTTGTTGTAGAAGTACTACTAGTTGTTGTAGAAGTGCTACTAGCTGGAGTAGAAGTAGTAGTCGTCGGTGCTACTGTTGTCATAGTGACTGTTGTTTGTTTTTCTGTAGTGGTTTCAGTAATTGGAGTCGTAACATTTACCACGTCTACTGTAGTAGTATTTGGACACATGTATACTATAGTTGTAAGTATTGTTGACACACAGCCCAAAGTAGTAAGAGTCGATGATAAAGTTGTGTTAATTGATTCAGTAGTTGAACTTGATGTAGTAGCAGTAGTGGTAGTGCTTGGGACTAGAGTAGTTATTGAAGTAGGTTCTGTTGTTGTAGAAGTACTCGGAATCGATGATGATGACGTCGTTGTGTCATTTGGACATCTATTTTTATCAGTTTTCACATAACCTGAAATAAAATATTCAGAATAAGTTACTTCAATTTCATTAAGTTCGTTGTTTTTGATGATATTAAATCTTATTACCTTTTGTGTAGTCACAGTTGTATTCATGCATATCACATTCGTCTAAAAACCAGCGGTATTCTAAATTGTCATAACCACACTCCGTAACCCACGTGTGATTACAAGTTCTCGCAATGTAGCATGAATCAGGAGGCTTAGAACAAAGACAAATATATCTTTAACACTGTAAATTATGAACTAAAATTAGTCTGTTAAGAAAAAAACTTACCTCAACAAAATGTGCAACTATTATTGATGCAAAGAATAAATATCTTAAATCTGTAAGAAAATATACGCCTATTTCTTTAAGCTTCTGAGTTGAACAAATAAAGAAATTTAATTAGAACGCAAACGAAGCCTCTTTTCTCACCAATTAGAGAGCCGTCTATCATCATTAGACATTTTTCTTTACCGTTTAATATTTTATTCTCCGAGCGTTTTTCAGTTTATATTCGTTTCATGTTTATTTTCTATTTTCTTATCATGAAAGGTAATAAATATAAAAACTGTTTCGATACATGATTTTTCTACATGTTTGAAAATATAATATACAAATATTACCCAACACACTAAATTATTGGTTTCTTGATTGCCTTATTCGTTTCGTTAATGAAACTGTCAGAGGCCCCATCTACCTACAACGTTTGAGATCGATTTTCAATCTATGATTAGATATTTTTGGTGTTCTGATATAAACATAATATTTAGTAGTAGGTACTTTTAGCACTCTTGATTACATTGTTGTTGTTTTTTTTTATATTTAGATAAAAAAATGACGATCTTCATGATTTCTTCTCATTTCAGGTATTCAATAAAAATAATGATTTCAATCAATTTAATTTATTAAACTCACATTATTAAAAGATTAAGATTTTAAAGACGGCGTAGTCGTTGGTGCATGTATCATTCTTCTAGCGTTCGGAAAATATTTATATTCTCCTATACGTAAGTATTTATATTTATGATCAGGACATCCAGATGCTGGAGTGAAACAGGCCGTATACAATGTAACTGTGTAATCTGTAAATGGATTAAAATGTACTGTATTTATAAGTTGTATTCTTCATAATTAGCAATTTCTAAATTCTCTACATTAGAATGTCTATTGTCCAATGGAAAAGTTACTTACACTACATTAGCTTCTGCTATCTCAGACACAATATTTTATTACTTCAGTAAGCGACCTCTCAAATATAATCCTAAAGTATGTTTTACTAAGGACTGATCTTATAAGGCCTAAACTACTGATCTGCTTTAACTTAAATCGGTATAACAATAGCTCAAAGAACTAGGGAGACCATAGGCTTTTTATCTTGATTTTGAAGCTACTGACATGCCTGTAATTTATTTTTTTCATGATGCAGATGTGCTTGTCTAGGTTTCTTATTTTGAAAATCGTTTAATTTAGATACTTACTCCTACCACGATCGCAGTTATATTCGTACATGTCGCATTGGTCTATAAATAATCTGCGATCCTTAACTGAGCCATTATGGTAATGCTCTTCGCCACATTCCGGTATCCAGGTATGATTGCAAATATCAGCCAATAAACAGTAACTTAGTGGCTGAAATTAATGTTAGGAATGTATTATTCATATTCGAAGAAGATAAAAGAATGGCTTGAAATTTTTGAACAAGTAGAATGGTGAAAACCGACAAAGACTGAAGAAGACGCATGTACATTTTATATTCATTATAATTCCTTTTGATAAGTAAATAAAAAGTTCCATAATGTGATTTTACCCAAAGTCGGAATTAGTATATAAGTTGTTATTATGTATAAGATGGAATGAAGCCATCACCTCTAGGTACACCATTCCTATGGTAGGTTTTGGATGAAACATTAATGCAACATTAGCGGTAGTATATTTATTTTACATTATAGAATAATGTTACATATTTGTTAGGAAACAAAGACTAATGGTCATAGTCGACATTTCAAATTTTACAAACGGGTTGGAGTTATCCTCTGGGAAATATTTATAATGTCTCTCAGCCTCTTCATAATGGAAGCGCAAATTGAACAAAATACTCTGAGCTTTTAGAGGATTTCATCGTGTTGATTACAGTTTCAACTTAACAAGGACGATTTTTTTTTTTGGTATTTCTTTTTCTTACTTACTAATAAAGGAGGTTGGTTAATTATGTCACTTGATCAATTGCTTTATAAAAATACGTCTTATTTTACCCCGCAGATTTTCAAATCGTCTATAAAAAACGACAATTTTTTTTTTATTGCCACGCAGGCAGACGAGCTAGCGGCCCACCTGATCACAAGCGGCTACTGTCGCTCATGGACCTCTGCATTGCCAGAAGACACTGTCGGGCCGCTGCCTACGGCCTACCCTTAAGGACTCTCTTCAAGCCTCGTTTGAAGAAATTTGAAATTTTCTTTAGGAATCTACTAATTTCACTTTCTTTTACTCTGAACAGTTCTCGTCACTGCAGCTTATATTAATGCAAATGCAAACTATGCAAATACTTATATTAATGCAAACTTAGCAATGCAGTTGATATTTGGCAATATACAAAATTAATGAAAACTTACCCAAACAAAATGCTGTTTTGTCGGTATTGGTATTAAAGCTAAACAAACAAGGTAAAATATCATTTATCAAAATTTTCTTCCATAAATTTACAACAAAAGAAAACAAAAATCGAATTCTAACAGTCTATATAGCTATTTTATTTTACGATAAAAATTCAATGCCAAAACATTGAAATTTGTATGAATGTAAATATTGCAAACCAACCTATGTACAACTAGAAAAATATTATGGATAGATTTTAAAATACCTGAAAATATAATATTAACTGATCGTACAGTAGATTCGAAGTCGTGGTGAAGTCGTCGAAGCGCTTCCTTCCGAACGGGAGGTCGCGGGTTCAAATCCGGCCGGCTTGTACCTCTAAATCTAAATGTGAAAAAGATTTATGTGCAATTTTTGATGGATGAAACGGTGAAGGAAAACATCGTGAGGAAATCTGCATGTCGGAAAAGGATTCTAAAAATCATTTGAAGAAATGAAGTCCCCAATCCGCATTGGGCAAGCGTGGTGGACTATGCCTAATCCCTCTTCTGAGGAGACCTGAGTCCAACAGTGGGCAGTAGGTAATGGGTTGCACAGTACAGTAGTTTTAATAAGTACTGTTTGATACACCACAACCTAATTCTATGCACATAATCACTTACAAGTATGAATATTCTATTACCAAAGAGATATCAAATAAAATTTAAAATCAAGATAAATAAATAACTGCTAATTTACATTTCAACGTATCTACCTCATTCTCATAATTCGAAAATCAATTGAAACATGCAATTTAACTCGAAGTCCGGTAATTTTCTAGAATCAGTATTCAATATTAAAATGTCATATTTAATTGTCGGTATTTACGATCAACGGTAGAACATTTATGCAAATAGCTCATGGTGGAGTTTAGACTAAGTCGATGAGTTAAGGAAAACTGACGGAACACAAAAACGTACTTTTATTGGAACGAAGTTCCTTATCGCGCGTTATCGAAAGGGGGCTAGACGGAAAAAAATCTTACGAAAAGTTGTCACGACATTTTTTTTTGTTTTAGATGATTATCGCTAGATGGCGCTGTGAGCTTCTGAAAAGCAAAATCTTTTGAAACATGTTCCTTATCGCGCGTTACGAAAGGAAATATTTTTTATAAGATATCTTTTAATCGAAAGGAACTTCTTTCTATTCAGGTGTCCCATTACACCTCTCAAGTTTTATTTTAATATCGATTATTCCTAATCTCTTCGCTGAGTTTTTCAGAGACTAGTAGAGGAATAGGTAAGTAAGTAAAATATTTTATTCTCCGAGCGTTTTTCAGTTTTTATTCGTTTCATTTTTATTTTGTATTTTCTTATCATGAAAGGTAATAAATATAAAAACTGTTTCGTTACATGATTTTTCTATATATTTGAAAATATAATATATAAATAAAACCCAACACACACTGAATTATTGGTTTCTTTTAATAAGTACAAGATTGCCTTATTCGTTTCGTTAATGAAACTGTCGGAGGCTCTATCTACAATCCTACAACGTTTGAGATCGATTTTCAATCTATGATTAGATATTTTTGGTGTTCTGATATAAACATAATATTTAGTAATACTTTTAGCACTCTTGAATACATTGTTGTTTTTTTTGATTTACCCAAAGTTTCAGACTTGCACAACTTTAATACCCGGAACAAACACAAGCTTGCTTTACCAGCAACTCGTTTACGCAAAATCAATAAATCATTTGTGAGTTTGTCGATATGCCTTTACAACAAGATTCCACTTAACGTTCAAAGTCTAAATACGCATACATTTAAAAAAGTTGTGAGAAATCGTTTGTGTAGTAAAGCTTATTATACAATTAGTGATTTTCTAGATGACTGCACTAAGTGGGAATGAAGCTTTCGTATTAGGTCAAATATGTAACAAAAAATTTTAATATTGAGTTTAAAAGATAAAAAAAAAACAGAAAAATAATACAAAAAAAGACATGCCCACTGAGTTTCTTGCCAGTTCTTCTCAGGACAGTGGCTTTTTCTTATTCCGAACTGGTGGTAGCCTTTTGACATCAACAAGCATGATAATTTCATTAACGTTGAGAATAAATAATATCATTTCATTTCATTTTTCATATTTAGATAAAAAATGACGATCTTCATGATTTATTCTCATTTCAGGTATTCAATAAAAAGAATGACTTCAATCAATTTCATTTATTAAACTCACAGTATTAAAAGACTAAGATTTAATAGGTTTTGTTGGGAATCCCTTGTATACCTTTATTATTATTTTCCCGTCTTTCATGTAAGATTCTTTCTTTAAAACCACTGTTTTTCTATGCATAACCACTTTTGGTTTACTTATAGTACTTTGAGTTACTGTTGTACTAGTGGTGGTAGTGGTCATCCATCTTGGTATAGGTGTGTATCTTCGCATTCCCCTGAGCATATGCTTCGGTAAAGATGGCGTAGTCGTTGGTGCATGTATCATTCTTCTAGCGTCCGGAAAATATTTATAATCTCCTATACGTAAGTATTTATATTTATGATCAGGACATCCAGATGCTGGAGTGAAACAGGCCGTATACAATGTAACTGTGTAATCTGTAAATGGATTAAAATGTAATAAAATAGAATAAACTTTATTGTACCAAAAACATCAAGAAATTTACAAATTGAAAATAAAGCTAAAAGTAAATGTACAATATAGGCGGCCTTATCGCTAAAGCGATTTCTGTATTTATAAGTTGCATTCCTCATAATTACCAATTTCTATATTCTCTACATTAGAATGTCTATTGTCCAATGGAAAAATTACTTACACTACATTAGATTCTGCTTTCTCAGACACAATATTTTGTTACTGTATACTTTAGTAAGCGACCTCTCAAATATAAATCCGATAGTATGTTTTACTAAGGACAGATGTTATAAGGCCTAAACTACTCTCTCTCGAAAATCGTTTATTTTAGACACTTACTCCTACCACGGTCGCAGTTATATTCGTACATGTCGCATTGGTCTATAAATAATCTGCGATCCTTTACTGAGCCATTATGGTAATGCTCTTCGCCACATTCCGGTATCCAGGTATGATTGCAAATATCTGCCAATATACAGTAACTCAGTGGCTGAAATTAATGTTAGGAATGTATTATTCATATTCGAAGATGATAAAAGAATGGCTTGAAATTTTTAAACAAGTATAATGCTGAAAACCGACAAAGACTAAAGAAGACGCATGTACATTTTATATTCATTATAATTCCTTTTGATAAGTAAATAAAAATGTGATTTTACCCAAAGTCAGAATTAGTATATAAGTTGTTCGGAATGAAGCCATCACCTCTAGGAACACCATTCCTATGGTAGTTTTTAAATGAATCATTAACGCAACATTAGCGGTAGTATATTTATTTTAAATTATAGAATAATGTTACATATTTTTTAGGAAACAAAGACGACATTTTTAATGGTCATAGTCGACATTTCAAATTTTACAAACGGGATGGAGTTATCCTCTGGGAAATATTTATAATGTCTCTCAGCCTCTTCATAATGGAAGCGCAAATTGAACAAAATACTCTGAGCTTTTAGAGGATTTCATCGTGTTGATTACAGTTTCAACTTAACAAGGACGATTTTTTTTTGCTATTTATTTTTCTTACTTACTAATAAAGGAGGTTGGTGAATATCACTATCACTTGTATAAAAAGCAATTGATTTTTATAAATACGTCTTCTCTTACACCTCAGATTCTTAAATCGTCAATAAGAACGCCACTCTTACGATCAGGTGGGCCGTTAGCTAGTCTGCCTGCGAGGCAATAAAAAAATATATTTTTTAAGGAGTCACTTCAACAATCACTGCAGATGTTGAGATCTCGCAGAAAACAAAATAACTGGAATTCTTACCCAAACAAAATGCTGTTTTGTCGGTATTGGTATTAAACCTAAACAAACAAGGTAAAATATCATTTATATAAATTTTCTTCCATAAATTTACAACAAAAAAAACAAAAATCGAATTTTTACAGTCTATATAGCTATTTTATTTTACGATGAAAATTTAATGGCAGTACATTGAATTTTGTATGAATGTAGATATCGCAAACGAACCTATGTACAACTAGAAAAATATTATGGATAGAAATTAAACTACCTGAAAATATAATATTAACTGACCGTACAGTAGATTTAACTAGTATTGTTTTATACACCACAACCTAATTCTATGCACATAATCACTTGTAAATCACTTAGTTACAAGTACGAATATTCTATTACCAAAGAGATATCAAATAAAATTTAAAATCAAGATAAATAAATAACTGCTAATTTACCTCTACCTCATTCTCATAATTCGAAAATCAATTGAAACATGCAATTTAACTCCAACTGAAGTCCAGTAATTTTCTAGAATCATAGAATATTCAATATTAAAATGTCATATTTAATCGTCGGTATTTACGATCAACGGTAGAACATTTATGCAAATAGCTCATGGTGGAACTATTAACTCATCGACTTAGTCTAAACTAAGTCGATGAGTTAAAGAAAATTGAAAAAACACAAAAACGTACTTTTATTTAATATCGATTATTCCTGATCACTCTAGAACTTTTCGGCCCCATCGGCCATCAGTTCTGCGCACAATGTGTCCTGCCAATTGCCACTTCAAAGATGCAATTCCGGGATCATGGCGCTTAAACAGTGCTGAAATATCGGGACCGCTCAATTAAAAATAATCTTGGTAAGAACCCGTTTAGTAATAGTGTAAGTAACGTAGGTAAAGTCGGTATGTGTGAAAGAAGATAAGAAAAATTTACGGCATAACAGAAGGCTCAACTAGATTAGGAATAAATTAAGAGAAAAAAGGTTGCGCCAACGCCATTTCAATAGGATAAGTTTGAGCTAAAGAAGAACATGGGTAACAGGTATTTGTGTCAAATATTTTATTTTAAAGAACACTTTGTAAATATAAGCTGGAAATCATATAGCAGTAGAGTGCTAGCAAACTTCCAAGTCCATCATCAGATCAGCGCTATTTTGTCATATGTGCATTGTCACGCAATATTTAAAATGTCAGCTCAATTTTATCAAGTTTATAAATCACCGAAGTTTATCAAAGTTAGCTTGCAAGAGTCCACTTGAACTATGTAAGTTAATAAAAAGCTTGTAAAAATAAACGACTGATTAAAACAGTTCTAAATAATATGACTATAAGCCCAAATTGTTTACTAGTGTAAGCCAAGCTTTACTTCTAAAACAAAAAACACGCGCAAACAACAAATAAAAAATAATGTTAGCCAGTTAACGCAAAAAAATATTTGCCAGGAAATAATCGTAAAAGTATAATTTCCGTCAATACTTGTTACATAGATTACGATTTAATTGCTCAATCTACTACTTCCGCGTCACCGGATACAAGTAGTGAGCACGGATGTACTGTGAGTGCACCGCACTTGTCTCGGTGTTGATTCGAAGGTGAACGAGTATGTTGCATGATATTAGTACACATACGATCCCTTGACGAATATAAACGTCGCGTTAATTGATAGAAAACATCTGTAATAATTTCGCAACAATTTTTTTAATTTTTTTTTTATTGCCTTGTAGGCAGACGAGCCAACGGCCCACCTGAAAACTAAATCTTACTAATCCTACTTCTTATCAATATTATTCAAGGAAATATCGATATTTGGGACTCAATCAGTCAATCAATCAATCATGACGAATTTTAACAATAAAGCTTTGTTTCACACAGTTTTAAATTCAGAACATAAACAATTATTTCCTGTACTTATAATAGCATTTACCAATCTTATCTGTTCTGAAGATACGATACCACAGCAGACAGACAAGTCAAAACTTGAGAGGTGTCATGGGACACCCGAATAGAACGAAGTTCCTTTTGATTAAAATATATCTTTTTTTTTTTCCTAACGTAACGCGCGATAAGGAACGTGTTTTAAAAGATTTTGATCACAGCGCCATCTATCGATAATCATCTAAAACAAAAATAAGGAACGTGTTTTAAAAGATATTGATCACAGCGCCATCTAGCGATAATCATCTAAAACAAAAAAAGTGTCGTGACAACTTTTCGTAACATTTTTTACCGTCTAGCCCCCTTTCGATAACGCGCGATAAAGGAACTTCGTTCCAAAACACCTTCGTTTTTCGTCGCAGCTTTAAACCGTAGCGTCAAATGAAGGCAATGGAATGTTCCCTTTACACTGCGGTTGACAAATGAAGTTCAATCAACATTTTACAACTCAAGGCGTTCTTGCCTCATTAGAGAGAAGCATTCGTCTTGTTATGGAAGTACTTCATAACTACAGATGGACTGGTTCATTGACCATTCATATGACTGTGAGTACACAGCAAAAAGGTTATGGCATTTTTATATTGATGTAATTGCAATTAACATGCAATTTTGGATATAACAGTAACTCTTTTAGTTCTAGGCTTAAGTATAGTTCCTGATATAGATAAAAAGCTTAATATATTGTAGTACTGGATAATACATGATGGCGTAAATAGTGTGTTGAGGTGTAATGACGTTGTAATTAGTCGATCTTCATTTGGTTTTGTCAGGAATGACGTCACAATGTCCACTTGAACACTCGATGGTCAACACTTTTGAATAAAAACTTCATTATAACGAATTTTAACAGTTTATTGCTTTTACATCAAGAGGTCCGTTCGCCTCGACAATTCAGACACAAATGAATAATAACAGTGCCTGTATTTATATATAGCAAATCTTCACTTCCAACTACCCGCACGGTGAATAGGTTGGTTTCCCTTGTTGTCACCCCGTTATACAAAATATGGATAGTAAGACAAACCTTATATTCTGTAACACATTTCGCCTTTACTTTTCTCTTATTTCGAGATTCAGGCAGACATTTTCATAAAACTTCAGGTGTATGATTGACAGAAACAAAACAATATTTGTTTATGTGACAGCTTTCATCTTTTGATTCTCAGTCACCTAAAGAAATATTATTCGTTATAATGAATAAGTTAGACAGATGTAATTCGAATATGAATCCCAGTGTAGCAATTTCACACCCGTCTCACCATTTCAACTTTAACCTTTCTGATAAAAGTATTCTATTTCAATTCGTATATAAAACTGCAAATATCAACAAATATCGTGACCTTTAACCTATTTGAATCTCGCTCTTTATCGCTTAAAAGTCAAAGGTCATGCATGATCTCATTAAATTTTACTGAAAAAAATAATGAGATAAGTAAACAACCTAAGTTCTAAGTAAAATACTCTGAAGTATTAACTTTAAATAATCTTGAGATAAAGTCATTCCCACAGGCAAAAAACAGAATTAAAATGTTTTGTTGATTTTTTTTATTCATCCAGTTTTTGATGACTTTAGGAGGTGGACGCTGACAAGTTACCTAATAGGAAGTCATTATCGTCACTATGAACCTCTTTGTCATCAAGATCACAGCAAAATTAGTAAGTTATTTTACTAACAACAATTTAGTAAAAGTAGTAACCTATTTTCACATCTACAGTGTGCAAATTTATCTACATTTGAATAACTTCAAGAACTATATCCGTAAATAGACGAAATAATTAACATGCGTGGAATATACCAACGCGAAGGGTTTCGTATCTTGTTTCCATTCATACTGATACGTGACAGTATTAAAGATAAATTAGGAAAGGGGGATCAAACGAGGTTGTACCGTACCGTAAAAACATTAATTCTCTAAACAAAGGGAAAAAGACGATAAGATGTAAAGGACATCTCATACACCAAGTTTTAAAAGTTATAAAATGTAATTTACTTATTTCGTTTAACAGAAGCTATTTCTTTCATTTTCCACGTTTGATCAACCCACGCCATCGAGACTAACATTATTATTTCGCCCACGACGCTTCTTAAACAATAAAGTAATATGGAGATTTTCAGAAAATTTTCGAACTGGAAAAAAGAAAATGTAAGGTGATTTCAGGATCAGTTTCTTTTTAAAAGATTAAAGCAATTAGAGGCAGTATCCGTCGGTAGCATGTCTCATTACGTAACACCCACGTAGCGACGCCGATTGATTTTTGTCGACGCTTCTGTGGAGTACGCATGCGCAAATAACTTAACACGCACACACCCCTATCAACCACAGACACATGCGCAATATCAACTACACCTAACAACCGAATCTCGACCATAACATGAAAGCTTAGAGCCGTTTTTCCAACGAACAATTTCCTTTATATTATTAGACAATTCGTGCCTATTAAGGCATACACAGGCGCGCCCTCTTCCATACAAAACGGGAAAGTCAGTCGCGTAAGGTTTTCCTGTTCTAACTATTTTTCAGAAAATCTTCTCTATTTCAATAACATTTTGTCTTTTCTTTGGTTTAACACGTACGTTGAATGAACCGCGTCCGTCGACACTATAAAATTTGTTTGAAATACTTTGTTATAGGGATCGGGACTAAAAATAGATCGACACGTAGGGCAATTTAGTGAGCGCTTTCCATTCATAAATTACATTCATTTCGAGTTGGTCGTCGGGGTGAAACACTCGATATCTCGTGCCATCGGTGATCGGATACAGGCAGTTTCGTCAGTGACTGACGAGGGCTTCGACCTAGTTCATTTCTGTCGAGTTTGAAACAGTAAAAGCAACAATGTAAGTATTCAATATAATTAAAATACAAAAACGACATAAAACATGTGTTCGTTTTCAAGTAATTAAAATCAAATCAGAATACAGAAAAAAAGCATCCAGGATATGGAAGGATGTCTGATTTACTTCAAGTGTATAATAATGCATTTAGTATCTACGAGAGACTTAGTATGTTGTATAACTCTAAAATCTATAATCCTTTGATAGTAAATAGACACATAACACTTCATTGTTATTAATATAAATGTAGTCAATGCAAGTACCTAATGGAAAACTATTTTTGCGTTTAATTTTCCATTTTTCATGAACATCTTTTTTATTAAGTATATCAAACATGTGACATACATTATTGTTACAAATCTTATACAAGGTAGACTAGACCTACAGATACACTTATATAAAATTCTATGTTAGGTATATTTAGCTAATAAGAACCAATTTTGCAAAAGTCAAACCTTCGCATTTATATAATTCAGATGTTCAGTGGCATACCGTGCGTCAGCCGTTTAGTGGGCACTTGACCTAATTTGGTTTTGCACAGAAATATTGACAGAAGTGGTTCCTTTTACCGCATGCAACCACTGAGGATTATAATTCTGAACTCGAAATATAAACGAATATGTGTCAATGTGCATTAGGCAAGCGTTTTGGACTACATTTGCTCCATCTACAGGGAAGAATCGAGCTTCACGGAATATTAGTGGTTCAGGTGAAGCCAACATTTCAAATTTGGTCCACTAAAATTTCCGAATTTTGTATATTAGCAGCCATCTTCAAAGAAGCTGTAAGATAGTCTAAAACAACCAAGGCAATTTAAATATTTTCAAGAGAACAGCCAACGTTTCGTCGCTTCAATTCTTATGATCAGAACACTTTTATGGCTTCATATTTGTTGATGACATACGCTATGTGTGTGTTTAATTTGTAAAAGTATAGAAAAACACGTAATTTCTTTTAATGTTGATATTAAGTAGGTTTTCGTCCCTACAAACATTGTTCAAATTCACTTTCTGCTCTCTATGAGACCAAAATAAAATAATATGATGAAGACTGACTGAATGATGATACAATTTCGAATAAGTCCCGTATTTCTGTTGGAATTTTGTCAATAACATTACGCAGTATGTGTGTAACGATATAAAATTACACAAGATAAGTATCATTAGGAAGGAAACAGCTGTTAATTATATTGCAAATAAGTAAAGCCATAAACAGTGAGTTTGATTTAGTATCTACTGACACCGGTTCTCGGTATTTACATGTTATAATGTAGGCTTCAATTAGAGCTTGCATAATTTAGTATCATTTGAAAATAACGATTTGCGTAAATGGTGCAATCTTAACTAACTTAACTTTATCGATATAATAAATTTCATCGTAATTGGTAGAGTCGATGGGGCTACTATCTGATTTATACCTACGTATTTAATGAGATTAGAGACTTGCAAGAAATCATTTTGGCAATCAAGCAGAAGAAATCGGTTCTTGATCTACATAATGGTCAGAAAAACAAGCAGTAACTTTGGTATACGCACTTGCTTTGATTTAGAACTATCATAAGATTCCAAGACTTCAGGAATGCTAGATGCCAGTCCGAAGTCAGGAAATGCTAGAAGGTTCTTCAATTATAATCATAAGAATCATAAACAGAGGTTTAAGAGCAGGTCGTAGATAGAGATCCAACAGTATCTCTTAAAGAAATCCTTGAGTGACGTTAATCACTAGGTGGCCCTGTTGGTTCGTCTGCCTGCGTAGTAATGAAATGTTAAAGGATCTTTTACAAAGATTTGGAAACAGTAGGTAACTGTTTATAAATATACGGGCTCATCAACCAAAATTTAAAAATAAAATTTTGCCACACGTGTTTATTGTACAGCACTGTTATTACAAGCACAAAAATTCGTACTCTTAAATACGCTTCATAGTACTTTGAGAGGAATAATTAATCAAAAACAAAACACTCGCAAAGTTACTCAACATCCGCGTACGAATGAACTCATTTATGAAAACAAGAGTTATTTCGTTAAATTAGAACCTTTTGTCTTATTTTGTGCTTTTGTTCACTAAATTCAATTCGAAAAGTTGTCAATGATCATTTATCTCGGAAATAAGAGACTTGTACAAATTAAATGTCTTTTGATGTTTTATACAATTAATTTGATGTTCTAAAAGGTAATAAATATCTACTTTATATCATTAATAGAATCTTAGATTAAAACACGTTTATAGAAGTAAAATTAGAGTAGAATTTACGATGTAATATGCAAAACATCGTGAATATTATAATAAATTTTAATGTTGAAACAGTGGTTATGTCTTTAAAACTTTCTCAAACAATAAACAATCCACCAAATAGTAAGTGGTTCTTATCGCCAAATTCTATAACTCCAGGGTATAGTGATGCCGAAATAGTTGTGCATAATATTTTACAAATTAAATTTATATCAAAGGTCAAGACCAGTTTTAATCCGGATCGGGCAACCACATTCATCTATTCCAAATCGCCCCGAAAACTTATAATGTCTATGACACCGAATTATATTCAAAGATGGCTGACAAACTCTATTTGTATAAACTTTAAGGTAATTAAACTTAGTCTTACTTTGTTTTTCAATACTGTTATGACAAAGTTTGTGTTAAGAACAAAATAGATTATTTCTATAATTGAATTAGCTGATAGCTATCCGTTTAAATCGTGAATAAAATTGAGTTAAAAGTTCTAATTATGTGTCAGTTATTAATTAACTTCTTCAAGTTTGTTTATTTTGTCATGATTAATCCTCTTTAATGTCTATTAATTTTATAAAGTTTGTTGCTCTGTTGATCACATTTAATTTACTTTAAAACTCTTTTAAAAAGCAGCTACAAAGATGTTATCAAGTTCGTTAGCTATAAAATAGCTTTTCAGATTCAAATCGTACAGTGTTCAGATTTTGAAATAAAATTGGTAATCGTGCTGTTTAACTTTCCTTTAAAGGTTATGTCAGGAATTTATATCTTCAATTAGAAAACCCAGAAATATTTTCATTACTAAATGCAAGATGAAACAAACCATTCAATACATTATATTCTACGTGACTTCTCATTCAATGTTATTAAGTAAATTGATTATATTCAAATAGTATTAAACATTACATACATGTGTGTGGTAATTGTGTGTATTATTAGCATAATCGGCTTAAGGTGTTAGTCTAAATTAAACTGAACTCTTGCCATTAACAATAATTTGTAGTTTTGGAGCGGAATCATAGTTTCGAAGTAGGTCAGGAGTTCACTGTTCATTTAGATCTATGTAGGTATAGGTATCTTGTTTCCCACTCTTTATCTTTTTACAATGTTCTGTAGATGCTGAAATTATCTAGACGTACCTATTGTGCCACAAAAAAAAAGTACGTAATTACTTTCATGCATAATTAAGAAAACCGCGAGTGTTTGAATAAGTTTATATGTACCAAATGTATTTGAAGAAACTAGAGCACATTCTTCAAAATGACATCTTCACTTCTCACTTCTATTTCTGCTTATGTATCATTGTATATACACATACACATTCCATATTAAATATAGATAAAACCACTCCTAAGCACCCAGTTGCAGAACCAATAAAAGTATCAAATACATTTTATTGAGTTTTTAAAGCGAAAAGGAAATTTTATTTTCGTATCTATCGCTTTATTCCCGATCGTCTTCCATTTTAGATTTCTTTGATGTTCAATTATTCGTTCCGAGAATTTACTTAAGGTCCTATCTTCATGGTTTATTGTATTTAATTTTATTTAGATGATGATGATTTAATACAATTGAATTTTTGTTCGATTTACTTACGAACACAATAACTAAGGTCAATTTAATTTCAGTAACAATAGTTCTAAATGTTTTTTTTTTTAATTTTTACCATCTTTTGGAGAGTATTATTGATCAATAGGTATAATGCCCATATCGTATACTTTACTTACCGTTATATCTTTGATGAATATGCGTTTATTAGTAAAACAGGTATATCGGTATGATAACATGTATATCTAGGTATATCAGGTCGCTAATTGACTCTATACTGAGAAAAATAAAGCAAAGAGATTTATTTAAATTTAGATTGTTTTCTAGACGATTCTCAAAATATATCGACACGTTTACTACCCTTCGAATTTGATCGAAGTAAGTACCTAATAAAATGTCATTTACCTTTACATCACCTTCAGAGAGAAGTCAAAGGGTTTATCAAAGGGAACCATTGACCTGTAATATGTTAAGTTATTCTAAGGCTAAATAATTATAAAGTAAAACCTTCTGAAGCTAATGAGATGAAAGCTTAGTAAAATATTAAAGCAATCTTCAACTTATGAATTATTTATTGTTATGAAAACTATAACATAAACATCGTTGTTTCATGGGAATATTTAACTTCAGTAAACTTTTCGCTCAAGGTCTCACGTAATATTTTAAAAGAGCTACCAAATAATGATGACTAAATTGTTAACAACTACTACCACTATAATTTAGTTTAAATTGATTATCTAACACATGACTCAATCTACTACTAGTAAGTTGGCCTAGGTACATCATACAAAACTAGTGGTAATCGTCACTTAGTGAAGAATAATAATTAATGTGTGCTGAAAATTAAGACTATAACTGCCTACTTATTTCTTTAAAACTTCTTTGAACTGGAACTGGAACTTGCAATTCTTTGTGGGATAGAATAATATTATTCTAGCTTCTCTTCGCCGAAGATTCGTAAGACAAACTTTTGAAACGTTGATGTATTTAATAATTGGAACGAAGTTCCTTATCGCGCGTTGTGAAAGGGGCTAGACGGAAAAAATTCTTGCGAAAAGTTGTCACGACACTTTTTTTGTTTTAGATGATTATCGCTAGGTGGCGCTGTGATCAAAATCTTTTAAAACACGTTCCTTATCGCGCGTTACGTTAGGAAAAAAAAGTATAAGATATCTTTTAATCGAAAGGAACTTCGTTCTATTCGTGTCCCTTGACACCTCTCAAGTTTTTTTTTCTGCAGGTCCCATTGTTCTCAAGTGTATCCAAAATCAACGACTTTTATGCCTTTGACACTTATTACACCTGTATCAACAAATCGATACAAACCCACTGAAGTTACAATATAATATATTGTCTATTCGACCTTGTATAGAAATGATAATGAATATTTGACGTCACCAGGGCGACGGAGGGTGGACTGGCGCCGGGCAGTGATGACATGCCCGTGGGCGGACCGAAGACGCCTCAGCAGATCGCCGCCCAACGACGTCTGCAGCAAACACAGGCTCAAGTCGATGAGGTACTTATAAATCAAGTTTTACTTTTCATCTCTAATTCGTAACTATATATATGTACTTTCGGACTGGTAATGATTTCTTGTGGACACCAAAAACACATACTTGTACTCTAAGCTAAAAATGATACCTTCTGGGCACAAAAAATACATTGAAAGGTAACATAACTGGGTTTATATAACAAGTGCTCAATTTCACTGATTGTGTTTTACCTATTTTCTGATCAAATGAGTAGTTTTTGATAGTACATTTATGGATAGAGTTTTGACTTTACCGTCACTCTCCATGATTTTTGAGTGGAAAAAGCATGAAATTATCAACGAATACAACAACATATCATTGCACGTTCACATTCACCCTTAATAATATTCCTTTATATCCTATTTACAGCAAATAAAAAGATAAGAATGTCACTGAAAAAGTATTTTCACGTGGTAATAAAATAAGGAAATTAAAACGTTTTGTATGGAACGTGTCGGAAAGGGATGTTTTTACAAGGATTCGAACAGGAAATTGGATGTCTGCCCCTAAGGCGTTATTCGTGTAGTCGTATATACTTTTTGCCGTGAATGGTCTCATCTACTTTGACCGACTTCAAGTCGAAATTTTTATTCAAGTAATTGTTTAATACGTGGAGTCGTGGACTTATTTAAATTCGCTTCTGTATTTGTAGTTAATTAATAACCTTACTACTAATTTCAAAGCTCCTATTAAATTAGGTTTTTTTAAAACACCTTATAAAATCGAGATCACTAAAATTGTTTTAAAAGTTGTGTTGCAATACTTAAGTTGGTATACGACAGTATACGTACATTCTTACCTACTTTATTTTATAGAAGCTATGAAACTTTTATGTGCGTTTACAGCGGCTTACTATAAGCTTATTAAAACCAGCCTTATGCTTCCTGGATGAAAGACGACTTACTTGATGTAATAACGTCACGTGGCAATTCTTATTTCAATTAACTTTACTCTGAGTCACATTGTCAATAGAAACATGCATCTACCAGTCTAAATCGTTACATTTCAATATTACGATTGATATAAATTCAAGTATAAACACAAGTAGATATTAATAGAATGTATCAGGGTGATGAATTTCTCTAACGGAATATAAGCTTAATTTTGTCGTATTTTTGCTGATGGTGTGACAATTTTTTTGCAAAGTGGGCGAGCTTCTACAAAATACTGCTTAAGTAGGTATATTACACAAATACTGCAGGTAAACTAGTTTAATGAGAATGTAAGCTGTCAGTACTGAATTTATATTTTTTGCGGTCCAAAAGATAAAAGAAAATTTTATTGAATCATAGCCACTACTAGGTACCTAAACGGGACTCCATCTAGTTTAGTAAATTAACTTATAATTGTGACAGGTTGTCGACATAATGAAGACGAACGTCGAGAAAGTTCTGGAACGTGATCAGAAGCTCTCCGAACTAGATGATAGAGCAGGTATTTAGATCATGTTTTTCGTTCAATTATGTTCCTAGTTGGAGATTTATTAAAACATAGGGATTACCCGTTACCAATTATTAAATTATTTTTAAATTGATTCCGTTAAACCGTTTTAGTTTAATTAAATTCTATCATAATATAATTTACTACGGCTATCATTAGTCCGGTCATTTTAGACAATTGAAATAAAGAAAATTCCGACAAAGTCAAATCTTCGAGACGAAATTCTCCAGAGACCTTAGGTTTACCACAAGGAATAAAGTGTCAAAAGTCCCCATCAGTCCCATGTGAGCTTAGGGACTTATTGGGGGCCCAAGGTAAAAATTTTAGGTTTTTTGAATTTTTGTCGAAAACGGTAAGTTTTATCGAAAAAGTACCTCAGAGCAAAGCTGTAGATCTTAAAATTCTCCATAAAAATGGTCCCTATGATTTTTTCTCTAAGACCCACTATTTCCCAGATATTACGCTTGTAAGAATCACGTTCTACATAGTATGCACACATATGCCAGGTATATACATATTTAGGTACTCAATATGTTCAGTATTTATGTAGACATTATGGTCATACAGTTACGGTAGTATTTGATGGCTATAGTGACACAACAAAGAACATAAAAGCTGCAGAACAACGTCGTCGTGCTACAAAAACATCCTCAGGTACCGACATAATGTTTGACGAATTTATGACAGTTCCAGTTAATCAACAACATTTTTTTGCAAACATTAATAATAAATCTCGTTTTATTTCTATGTTGAGTAACAAATTAACAGCTGAAAATATTGCCGTGAAACAAGCTCCGAATGACGCTGATGTCCTCATAATTGAAACAGCAATAGAACAATTTAATGAAAGAAATACAACTATTGTAGTAGGTGAAGATGTTGATTTATTAGTACTACTCATTGCAAGGACTCCACCTGATAAAATTATTTACTTTTTAAAACCTGGGAAGGCGCAGCAACGGACAGAAATATATTCTTCTAAAAGTTTATCAGCTTATCCAAAATGCCAAAACTTTATTTTATTTTTACATGCGATAACCGGGTGCGATACTACGTCAGCAATGTTTAGAAGGGGCAGTATTAAAATTATTTCAAAAAAATGAATGGAATGACTGCGCAAAAGTATTTATAGAAATTAATTCTTTACCTCAAATAAATCAAATCAAATCAAATCAATTGATTGCATAGATACGTACAGATATTTAACATTTGTAAAAAATACACGAAACAAAAAGCAAGTACAACTATCTTGTCTTCCTCCAACATCAGCATCTGCTACTCAACATTTGTTTCGAGTATACTATCAAGTTCAGACATGGCAAGGCAATGAACCGAACCCTGAAGACTGGGGTTGGAAATTGATAAATAATACTTTGGAACCGATTCGAACTTTACTGCCCCCTGCTCCAGAAAAACTTCTTAACACTATTTTTTGCAATTGCAAGAAAGGTTGTAGTGCCAAATGTGGCT
Source organism: Trilocha varians (assembly GCA_030269945.2). Lineage (NCBI taxonomy): Eukaryota > Metazoa > Arthropoda > Insecta > Lepidoptera > Bombycidae > Trilocha > Trilocha varians. The sequence goes on along the minus strand of AP028277.1, from coordinate 4,195,168 downwards.
GTAAAAAAGTAGGGTTGCAGTGTTCTCCAGCGTGTACCAATTGCCAAGGTGTCTCTTGCTCAAATGTTCAATTAAATACAAGAGAGGAAAATTCATGTGATTTTGATGAAGAGACAACTGATTCATCTTCATTTGAATAATTTCTAAGCGTTCATCAACAGGAAGGAGAAGAAGAAGAACAAGAAGAAATAAGAAGAAATTGAAGAAAACATGATTGTTGAAGTTGAATATGAAGAGTATGAGTCAGATTAAAGTAATAAAAAAAGTTAAGTAAAAGTTAGAACGACAGTTAAACTCAGTAACCCATATCAATAATCTTCATACTATTAAATAATTATTGTTCCCGAAAATAACGTCATAAAGGTTCATGGAATAGGCCTACCGGGGATACCACGTTAAAAAAAACGCGCCGAGTACACTACCTCACAGGTGGTGTGGAAATGTGTGCATATTATGTAGAACGTGATTCTTACAAGCGTAATATCTGGGAAATAGTGGGTCTTAGAGAAAAAATCATAGGGACCATTTTTATGGAGAATTTTAAGATCTACAACTTCGCTCTGAAGTACTTTTTCGATAAAACTTACCGTTTTCGAGAAAAATCCAAAAAACCTAAAATTTTTACCTTGGGCCCCCAATAAGTCCCTAAGCTCACATGGGACTGATGGGGACTTTTGACACTTTATTCCTTGTGGTAAACCTAAGGTCTCTACGAAGATTTGGCTTTGTCGGAATTTTCTTTATTTGATCACTATTTTTATGTCTAAAATGACCGGACTACATGGTAATTTTCCTATTCATAACATTTAATTGGTATCTATCATCTAATTGGTAGATACCAATTAGGAAAAAAGGCCACTGAATTGCAAGATGGATAAGCGAGTTTACGGTCCACATGATAGGAAGTGGTCACCGTCGCTCATGAATGCCAATGCCAGGGCAATGTCGTTATCTATCACCTGCCCATACAGGACTTTACCTACCTATAGAATAGCTAATACGTTTTGTAATTTTATTCTCAGATGCACTGCAACAAGGCGCTTCACAGTTCGAACAACAAGCTGGCAAACTGAAAAGCAAATTCTGGCTGCAAAACTTGAAGGTAACGCAGATTTAATTGTAACAAAAATTGTATTTATTCATATTTTTTGTTTCACCAGTTCTTATACTTGATTTGAAATTAACTTGATTTTAAACATCGTGTAAAGTATAACAACTACTTAAAGGTAAACTCCGCCTGCACTTAAGAATAACATAAGTTTAATAGTATTTTCAAAAATACACTAAATGTTTTAACAATACATATAAGTTTCCACTCCTGTCTATGCAACTATACATATTATGATAGCACTATGTCTCAAGTCTTGAGAAGAAGACTCAAGACGCAAGCGATCGCGTGTTGACTTTATTGATTTTCAATGAATTTAATTTCATATCACAACGATTAATTAATTAATAATTTGTTTTTTTTCGCATGATTAAACACAACTTCTTTTATTATGCATTTATAACATCTATGCTAAACCGGCAGATAGTCATTATGATATTTACCAGTGAACAAAACAGCGGTTACTAATAATCAAGTAATTTAAATTTTCCATCACACCGTTATAGATGATGATCATTGCTGCTGTGATTGGAATCATCATTCTGGCCCTAATCATTGGTAAGTTATCAACAGCATTAACTTTCAGAACTAGCACGTACATCTAAAAATAATATTCCAGTTATTTTCATGGCCTTTGACTGAAAATTAATTAATGAAGCAATCCTTACACAACAAATTATTTTTAGATGATCGCACATGCAACCTATGTTAAATTATCTTAGACTAATCGTGTTATTATTTTTCCTAATTTTCAGCCAACTTTGTGTGAACACGTTTCGGTAACCGAAGTTTAATATAGAAGTTATTGTTTTAATGTTAATACCTAGTATATAACGTATGTTGTTATTTTTTATTTACGTTATTGGTATTAAGCCTCTCTTGGTAAGTGGGCGAACGTACTCGTAATGTGATTGTTGATAAATGTTGGCTTTGTATGTATTGTCACCGTATGTGTCTGACGAAACGTTTTGTATCGTTTCGGTCTTCTAGCTCTGTCTGTAAGTAGTTATTCATATCCATACAACAGTCCAATTCACTACTCTAGTTCAATTTACTTTTATACAATTTAAAACACGTCGAACACTAATGCTCAGTTTTAAAATATGAATTAATATGAGCGCTTTTTTAAACACGTCTACATCATTATATTATGGTCTACTATACACGAATAAGACACACTACACAAGAATACTGCTGGGATATGAATAACTTATTTACAGACTATGAACATAATCAGCTTTGTTTTGCAAAATTTGGTCATGTGTCTGAAATTGCTCTATATCTAAAAACATATTGTTTCATAAAATAACAATGAATATAATAGGATTACAATCGTAATTAGCGTTGTCAAAATGCTTAAAGCAAAATACCTTACAAACTAAACGCTTACCGTAAAATAAAATCCGAATTTAGAAGCTTTAAACATATAATACTACGGACAAGAAATAGATGATCAATAATAATAGATTGCAGTAAAACCAGCTTAAAAAAGCTTAAGTGAATATTATTATAGCCAAGCTTAAAATGCTTTTAAGACAGTACCTAAGTAAATACTAAATTTATTATTAGACTTTGAACAAACATATTAAAATTCAATTGAGATAAATTTTACTTGGCGTTTTTAACAACGAAAAATAACAATAAATTTCTACGAAAAATAATAACAAACTGTTTCAAATACATTTTTGTAACATATTCTGTAAAATAGTATGTGTTTGTATGCACTAAATCTGTGTATTCTATCTTAATATTTTAATTATTTTCATGTTTAACCCATTGAAATAAACTCCTTATTCGCATGAAGTTAAACATAAAACTTTTAAAAAGTCTTGAGTCTTGACCCCGATCCCTTGGTACCATGTTATAGTCTTGATTTAAATATTATTAATGCACCTGTTACTTGAAGCATCGAATGATAAAAACATTAATTTATACTTTTATGTGACTAATAAATAATCTGCTAACTGTTTTCTAGGTCTGTAAACATCCCATGCGGAGGATTTCATCTACGGTGAGATATCAAAATCAATAAGTTTATTCAGTTAATATTTAACTGCAAGTTAGTTACCTAACTTGATGAGCTTCCAACACAATTGTACCTAAGTGTTATTACCGTCGCTCATAAACCTGGACAATGACAGAGCATTGAAGAGGCGTTACCTATCGTCTATTATAATTATTTTGTTATTGATAACCTATGATTCTTTAACGATTAAATAAAATTAATATACTTTTCTGCATTACTTTTACATAACTAGTTTCAGTAAAATGACTTTTATATCTTTTGCAGATGCCATGCCGACTTCGCTATCAAGACCTAATAATATTATAATTGTGTTTTCCTTAATAACATTTATATCACTGTCATAATATCAATGTATAGAACCTACAAATGTACTAAAATAATATTTAATATTTATAACGTTTCGAATATCACGCGTCTTAGACACGATTTGTTTACCTATATCACTTTTCAACACTGAAAAGATAGTGTATTTTTAGACGATCTTTTTTGTTATAAAAATGAATACCTACCTATTTTATACCTTTTAGATAAAATTTATTGAACATGATTCCTATATCTTTTATATTGAAATTCTTTGCTTTTATTTAAAGCTACAGTTGGTCTGTTATTATTTTCTAGAATTTTTTAAATCAAACAAAAAAGCAAGTGCATGAAAGAGTTCATTGTAAAATATTTAAGTTTTGTATAAATTTTTGTTTTAGAATCTAGGCTATTAGGAAAAATATATATTTTTGTTGTTGCTTCCTTTTACCAGTTTTCCGATGGTTACTGTTTTTTTTACCCATTTATTGTTCAAGGTAGTAAAATAAAGAATACCAACAAAAACGATGTAGGTATTTCGATCGACTGCTTTTTAAAACTCATAAAGTTAAAGCTCTTTAATTTAAAAAATAATGTTTTTAATAATATAGTAATTGTTAGCTTGAGTGTTTATTAAATGCTGCTTTATGTTTTAATATAGCTTAGTGATATAATATTATTATATTGTTATTGTGTCATAATTTGCTGTCTGATAAAATACGATTGATATTGTTATTAATGAGTATTCTAACTTTAAAACCAGCTTCGTAGATAGTTAGAATCTCTGAATATTCACATTTAGACATATAGGTGTTTGAAATGATGTTAGATTAATTGAACCACGTATTAATATGATGGTGTTTATAGTTCGGGTTTGGTCAGCATATACGTTTAAAGTATTTAAATTGATTTGATCAAGTAAAATACGTTTAGACAATCGTATATAAACCATATTAAACAGAATATTAAAGAATATGCCATAAAATTTAAGACTGGGCCGCGATGAACAGTTTGTACTTTTTCTACGGAAATATGTACTCTGTTCCGTTCTTTCTTTTTTTGGCATAATTTTTAACATTTTGGTTTTAAAAGTTATGGATTTTTGTGCTTTGATGTAAGTACTTCGTTGTTGATCTTAATAGGGGAGGTGTATGTAAATATATTAAAACTTCAATTTTTGAAATGTGCTTGAAATGTTAAGCATATTGAAAGATAACATTAGCTAAACTTCAAGAATTAACTAAGAGAAAGAACTTATCTGCCTACTTTTAACTCAACTTTTAATCCCACAAAGGTTACGATTCAAAGAAAGGAAAATAGAGCCACATTTCAAAATTTGACGTTCTATATTCACTGTAAGGTAAATAAAAATACACCAGTCTTTATTATAGGATTAGTATTTAATTAAAGTTGTTACGTAATGTAAAACTGGCAGTAATCTACACTATTTGCTGTTTTGGCCTTTAGAAGCACTCAGACAATTTATCCGTCATAATATTATGTCCATCAATATACCGAATCTTCACACGATAAAAAGCGATACATCTAAACAGATGATGAAATATATTGTAATCAAAACACTAAATGTTTAAAAAAAAAATCAAACGAAAAGAACGAAACAAAGTAAATAAAATTACAGAGAAAATAGGTACGTGTAAACAACTATATCCATGTAACCCTATAAGCATTGTTTAGTAAATATAAATACGAAAATATAAATCGACACCTATTTGTTAACGATAAAGCATTCCAATTTGTAGAATATTATAATTGTTTTGTATTGCATAATTTGAAGCTAAATTAGTGTGTTCTAAATTCGCATTTTATTTAAATTAAATTGATTAGACTTTAAATTGTTAGGCATAAGAATATTTTGCGCATCGCAAAACTAAGCACAACAAGGTAAATGATAACAACACATACAGCCTAATATTTAATACCTACGCTTGTTGTGGGTTAGTTTTGTGATGCCCGAAATAAACTTACTAACAATTAACCAAAGATGTCCGAAGTTGCGAATTTTAGCTTAGCTTAGATACATTGCGGTAACTATTGTGGTGTATTCTTAGTTTTAAATGGCATTTTAGTTTAGGTTTATGTATTTAATGTTTAAGATTATATGACCATGGAATAGAGGAAGCTTAGACAAAAATGTTCAACCAGGATAACAAAATATAGTAATATGTTAGCTACAAAACAGTTTAAACACTGTTATAAATTAAAAACATACATTGTTCAGTACATAGTGAACTAGAAAGTTAAAACTTATAAAATTGTTCTTAATGTTAAAATTATATCGATTAGAAGTAAGAATAATAATATCATTGTAATCACATCATAAATCCAAAGTTTACCTAATTAAAATTTTACTAACATATTATTGAATGTACCAAATTATCGTATTACTGCTTCACTGAAATAAAGCAAGTTTAATAACAATAAACATTTTGTATTATTTCGAACAATGGTGGAAACTTTATTGTTCAGATCTAAATAAAATTAATGTACGGTCTGTTTAGTTCCTCTACAATTCAGACCAATTTAAGTATAATTTTAATTCGCTATCGCTTATGACTTTAGGCCAGCGGTTAACGCAATTTAAAATAAGAAAGTTTTGCATAATTAAGCTGCGACTAGGGACCTCCTTTACAAGTTCAAAGTATGTACTACAAAAGCAAAAGAATCACTACAATCATGCAAAGGTATTTACAGTGTTTATTACCAACATCGATGAATTATTCGAAGACAGTGCCAAGTTATCTTTAATTTTATATTTAAAGCTTCTTCTATTCTTTAAGAATCTGCAGGGTGAAGAACCTAGATGATCGACCGACGCTGTTAAATACTGTTAATAATCATCAAATCAAACGCGAAAACCTCCGTAACACTCCATCTCCGAAATTTATATAAAAGCCACGGATTCTTTGTTTTATTATTGCTCTAACATTTAAAAATGGAGAAAAACAACTCTTGTGAAATTAACTTAGTACTGAAATTTAGGAATTGGGTACTTTACCCCACGCGTGATGGGCAATACTGTCAATGTCAACGTCAAAATCTACCTTATCATTTCTATCATCTGTCAAAATTGAAAATCAAAATCCACCATCAGCTGTTGTCGTGCGTGGACTGTAGTCTTGAAATATTTACTATAGGAATTTCTAATATTCCGGTTTCCAGTGTTATTTTATAAAATATATTTAGTTATATTGCATATCAGTTTTATTTTACTCAACAGTTTTTTGTAAGTTTAATAGAAAATAATGTTGTGGTATCCCAAAAATATTTCACAATATTGTGTGTATAACGAGAAATAGTCTTAGAATTCACCTTTTATATATTAATTTAACTTTTTTAGTGTAATAATTAGGAAGTGAACATATAGTACAGTGATCTTGGTAGATAATTACCTAAATTTTAAAGAAAGAAATACCTGCATTGATTTAATAAAAAATACCTACAATTAGTACGACTGTTCTTTCAGATTAAGAGAAAATGATGGAACTCCCACGTATTACAAGAGCACTCAGAGTGCATACACAGCTGGACAAATCACGGTGTCTCAAACCTCCAAATAATGAAGCCAACTTGAATTTGTTTAACAAAAATTTACAAAGGTTATTATGGTAGCTAGAAGATTTTTTTTTCTAATATTTAAAGGATCCTCCATGGTAAAGTAGACACTACTTATACTGTAAATGATGCACTTGAATTAAAAAAGATTTTTAAGAAAATTGTAAAATCTCTTGAAAGTTAATTTTCACACATATTCAGCTATCCATGATGTTCATGTTAAATTATATCTCTTGACAGATACAAATCATTCAGCGATATCTACACATATGTAAAACAAAATGAACCCAATGCTTCAGAGTTACTTAACCTCCTTGCACAGCTTAAAGAGGCATGCAAGTTACTCACAGGTGACCAGCCTGACAATATCATAGAAGATGCTACAGTTTTAGCTTTGAGAATGTTTCTAGATCATGATATAGTGATGCTGAAACATCTGTCACAATTGAGACAAACATTTGGTTCTGTTACATCAACTACAGCTAGCAAAATTTGTGAAGTAAGTATAGAAACACTATAAGTATGGAAATATATAGACTAATAGTTGGTCTTGGCAAACATTATTCTGCCCTTTACTAGGCTAAATTAATCCTGAATGTTAAATTTCTTTCTACATTATTTGTTCAGCTTGAAACAGAATGCTCTGAACATATTAACAATGATCAATATTATTCATACCACACAGCATTTTCATCATAAAATCATGTCTCATCAAATACATAATTGTTACTTTTCCTGTCTTCAATATAAAATAATACATTTGTATATTACATATAATACAGTGTCTTTTCAATAGATTCTTAAAACACATGTTCAAATTAATTGAAAATGTTTAATTTTAGCTCTAAACTGTTTTATTATATGCTTATTTCACAGATAGTTAATCAAATATCAATAGAAATTTCAGAAGAAACTAAAGAATACATCAGAATAGAAACAAAGGAATCTAAAAATGATGATGCTAAAATTTGGGGAGAAAACATTCAATGTCACTACATTCCATATAAACTGAGCAAAAGGCCACTAGCCAAATTAACTAAAAAACCTGCAACAACTAGCGCTTTTGTTGAAGATTTCTCAATGAAATATAACCAAAAAAATGTAAAAGTAAATGGGTTCCAGACTCATTCATCTAAAACTCCATCGGAACCGAAGGTATTTGACACAATTAAAAAAAAAAGGTTTTTTTTCTAGTGTGCCTCAAAATACTGTCCTAAAATTTCGATTTAAGAAAACTTCATAAATATCTATTATTCAAAACTATTATACTGTATTTGTAGTAGAAGAATTTTATACCATGTCATTTGATTTTTTACATTTTAGGCTTATACTTTAACTATATCTTGAAAACTTGTCTATGTTAATAACATCAGTTGTTTTTCATTTATAGTTTGGAAAATCGTGGCTAGAAATAAAAGTAAAAGAACTGTATGAACATGAGGCAGGAATATCTAGTGCTGATGTGTTACAGTCAGTAATCACATTCTTAAACTCTCCAAGAAGTAATGATGATCTGCAGAATGACCTCTTCGAATTATTAGGGTTTGATAAGTTTGAGTTTATTCAAGAGACATTGGAGCATAGACAAGATATCATTAATAGTCTGAAGGCCCCTCCACCACAGCCTACATTATCAGAACGTAAGAATTTAATAATACATTTATGTTATCTTTTGAAGAGCTACTTAGAGCTTTTTTTTTTTCATTCGGATGTGGAAGTTGATCCCTCACTAAAACCTCCAACCGCTCACACTCAGCGTCTGAACCCCGGCTGAGGCCAGAACCCAGCACGGGGTTTGGAGGGATGGCGCGACGCGTTACGCGCTCGGCACCCTTTCCCGTCGCGCCGTCCCCGCTACTTAGACCTACTAAGTTTATTTTGGCTCTACAATTTATAATTTACAAACTACAAAGATTAAATTTCTATAGTTTTTTTATCATTATAGCAATAAGCGAATCATTAATGGGTAAGTAGAATGGAAGTGGATAAGTTGTCTTCTGTTGCAGTTGCAGCTCATTTACCTGAAAACAAAATGCCACAGTACTTGTGCCAGGTGTCAGTACTTTCCGAGCAAGATAAAATGTTAGCTAAACTTGTGCGAAAAGAAGAAAAAAAAGCTAAGAGTTCTAGGAAAAATGAGAATGATGATGATGATGATGACCAGGAAATTAATATTGCACAGATGAGAGCAAGGAGGTAAAGAATCTGTTTATTGTAATAATGCCCTAGTTTTTATTTATTTGTAAGACTAACCAAGCTTTTGGTATGGGGTTACCATCCCTCATGGACCTCTACAATGCTTTTTTTTTTGGACGGGAGGTAATCGCCGGACTTCCACTCGCCCCGCGAGTGGGGTAAGTGGGGGTTGTACCGCACTAAAACCTCCCGCCGCTCACGCTCGACGTCCGATCCCCGGCCGGGACAGAACTCGACACGAGGCTGGTAGGGGTGACAGGTGGCGTTCGCGATTGACGCTCACGTATCGCCCCGTCACCCCCGGACGTTGAACCGGCAGTCGTCGGTGAAACGACCACCGGCTCCCTCGGTAGGCGGGCCCCTCTACAATGCTAGAAGAAACTAAAGTTGCCACTGGCATATACGGAACTCTAAGGAATAGGTAACTGAGCAATCATAATGCAATATACAGTGTGATTTGGTACAATTAATCATGCATGTTAAATTTTAATTATTTCCCAGAATTCATTCTTTGTTTGCAACATTATCATATTATAATAAAGGGTTGATGTATCCAATAAACTCAAAAAAAGTGTAATATATAATACTGGTTTAGTTTTGGAATTTAGAATTGAATGTCCACATTTCGGTATCAGCAGGCCAGTTTCAGTCAAAAACCAGTTTCGTTCGGACACTAAAGATTACTTATATGTCTGCATAATATCTTTTCAGAATAGCAGAATTGTCAAAACCAGTGGTACCATTTTCGGCTTCAGCGCGATCTTCGAACACCGACCCAATTTTACAGAAGATATCTTATTTTCAAACTAAAGTCCATTATCCGAATGTATATGATTCTTCAATTGACGCCAAAAACGCTGCAGGTTTGTAAATAATTTTCTACAAAATAACCAATAGTACAATACAGTATTACAGTTAATTTAGATAATGCGCAAAAATCACTACGAATTTCTTAAATGGTCCATCACTACACCAATAATAATAAACAGTTTATTGGAACGAAGTTCCTTATCGCGCATTATCGAAAGGGGGCTAGGCGGAAAAAATCTTACGAAAAGTTGTCACGACACTTTTTTTGTTTAAGATGATTATCGCTAGATGGCGCTGTGATCAAAATCTTTTAAAACACGTTCCTTATTTGTTTTAGATGATTATCGCTAGATGGCGCTGTGATCAAAATCTTTTAAAACACGTTCCTTATCGCGCGTTACGTTAGGAAAAAAAATTATAAGATATCTTTTAATCGAAAGGAACTTCGTTCTATTCGGGTGTCCCATGTCACCTCTCAAGTTTTTTTTCACTACAGTTTTATTTCGATACTCCAATGTAGTTTATGGAAAAAGTAGTAGGGGAGCGAGGGGCTTGTTGTAACAGTTTTCATGAAAATTAATATATTTTGAGATCTGTTGATTTTATTCCTACCAAATAAAGGTGGATGGATGCTATAACTCTTCCTCTACCAAACCAAGTAAAAATAATACCATAACTGTTAGTCATTACTTTACAATCAATTATTTTCTAGAAAAAGTGCCGTGTTACAACTTACCCCGTGCTTGGGGCAAGTTGTAACATCTACCGGGGCAAGTAGTAACGACAAAAAATCATTTCTTCTTTGTTTATTTTAAACAAAATTGACATCTTTTATATATTATATTCTGTATATATTATATAATTCTTATCAAAAATCAATACTGCATTTTTTTCCAAAACATCAGCTGCCGCTAACTCGGACACTTCTTGGCTTTGTGTTGCCCGCTCTGACTTTCTTTTATACACCCTCATTCTAGAAGTAAGAAAAAAACTAAGTAGGTATCTAAATCATAACATGGGGCATGTTACAACATGCCCCGGCATTTTGTTACAACTAACCCCATGGTATGATTTTTAATATTTATTAAGATAACTATTTAAACAATTAAGCAATCTTAAAAACAGTTATACATTATAAATTATCAGAGGTAGATAAATTTGAATGTAAATAAGTTATGGAAAGTTTATTATTAGTCGCATTAATAGCGCAAAGCAAAATTTTACTATAGTTAAATTTTATATTACCTGGCAAAAATGAAGCGCGTGCACAATTCCACTCACTGCGTCGGTCTGCGGGACACTGGCTATGGCAATACGACGCGACGTGGTTTATAGGTTAAATCAAGTAAAACAAATACGTTAATAAAGTTTAAGATCTTAGAGAAAAAAGCCTGTTACTACTTACCCCTGTTACAACAAGCCCCTCGTTCCCCTACGTAATTTATCTAGTCATGTTGAAAAGGTAAAACAACCATAAACACAATGTTTTAACCAAATAAAACCACACCCCATTTCCTGATTTACAATTTGAAATCATCTTAAAATCTCATCAACGAAGTATTTTAATAGCCTAAAATTAACTTAGTTTAGACTTGTATTCTGCATTTGTTTTTAGGTTTCGTATCAGGATTAAAGCTAATTTTGCCAGAGAATGCTGTGAGAAAAGATTTGAAAGAATACGAAGAAGTAATAATACCTAAAAACGATCCACCTCCTTTAGAAATAGGGAACAAACGAGTTCCTATATCTGCTATGGACGAGGTATTTTATCATAGTTTATTATATTGCTGTCAAAAAGATTCTCAACTTTAATCTATAAAATATTAAAAAAAAATTGTATAATTATTCTTGAACCATCGCCGTCAACGTTATATTATTTTTCGTTGTAAGCTCTACTATCAAACAGAACGATTGATGGCTAGCAGTGGCGAAGGGTAAATTTACTAGAGAGGGAATCCGATTTAAGATACTCCTACAAGAATAAATCTAAATTTACTTGTAGTTTTCTTTAGGTTATCATGAGCTGCCCTGGTGCTATCTCTTAAGGGAGCCTGCTTTAGAGGCTTAAAAAAATCGATTTTTTTGATATTTTTTTTGGGAAGGAAAGAAATATTTGATTGAAACGAAACTTTTAGGTTTTATTATTATGTATTTCAAGAGTCTTCTCAATTTTTTTCATCAAAATATATGTCATATTGTGCGTGGTACAAGCATTTCGCCGAGGCGCCTCGAGTATGCATGTGTCGTGCGGCGGGAAAGATGCAGGTCGCAATTTTCATCTGAAACTAAAAAAACAAAAAAGAAAATAATTTTCAATAGTATAGCTTCTAGTTAAACCTAAAAAAATTAAAAAAAATTGAAAAATTCAATTATTTTTCGTAAATTAAACAAAAAAATCATTTTTTTGGAAAAAAAAATCACTTTAGATGGTTTAAAAAAATGGTTAATCATAACTTTTTAAAGTTTTTTTAGGTTCAACGAGAAGAGAATTCTATCCCGAACACAACCAATTTTGTCTCGTTTCGATAGGACGTTTAGTTTTTTTTCTATCTTTCCCGCTAACTCGGGAAAATCGTAAAAATGAAAAGTCGAGAAATCGCCCGTCAAAGTTTTAGTGTATAAAAATCTTAATTTTTGAACTTACCGTTATAACATGCTAATCAGCGATTCCTGGTCCATAAAATGGCGCTTCAGACTCTTCAAATAACTGGTTTTCGCCCAGATGTTCGAGTCTGCGGGCTATTCTGGCTTATTTACTTTCCAATGAATGAAATGAGCGATCCAGCCGCTCGTATACCTGCTTGACGCTTGCTCACTATTTCTTCCGTAGCTCCGAAAATAATTTGAATTTGCTTTTGAAATTTTAGGGGCATATTCTTAGATAGTTTGGGAAGACATTTATGCAAAAAAAAAATCGATTTTTTGAAGCCTCTAAAGCAGGCTCCCCCCTTAATAGTTTTTTGAATACCGATAGGACGAACGAATGACGTTGTATAGACACTTCGCCACTGATAACTAGTTCTAGTAATAATAATAAAATCATATTGCACTACTATTCATTAATCATTATCGTAATTTTTCTCGCAGATTGGTCAAATGGCGTTTGAAAACATCAAAGAATTAAATCGGATACAATCAGTGGTATACCAAACGGCCTACAATACTAATGAGAATCTACTTATCTGTGCGCCGACCGGTGCTGGTAAAACTAACATCGCTCTCCTTACAGTAGTGCATCAGATAAAACAGCATATTGAAAACGATGTTATTATGAAGAATAAATTCAAGGTAAGTAGGCGGTCTATGAGCATTACACGATATCAAGTATACAAATTGTTGAGTTCCTATTTCTGTGTACTTTTGAAGCTAAAACAAAAAAAATTGTCTCAGAAAAAAAGTAAATCGTGATAACTTGATCACAGAAAACTATGTTGGCCAAAATTACGCAAGTACTTGCCAAATCATCCACGACGATCACCACCTTTCATAAAAAAAGAAACCAAATCGGTCGACTCAACTAAAATTATACTGTCACAAACATTCTCCCCCTCCTTGAAAGTCTATCAACAAAACAGATCGTCTTGTGTTGTCACTCTGTTGTAGACCAAGCACACCGAACAATATCTTGGCAATATAAGCAATACCGTCCTTACTGGCGAATCGTCAATAAACGGGAGTCATAAATAAAAAAAGAAGAAGAGAACAGATCAAAAGAAAACTAAACTTCATGCACAGTATTAAATTCCAGATAATCTACATAGCACCAATGAAAGCTCTTGCTTCAGAAATGACGGCTAGTTTCGGCAAACGGCTCAAGGGTCTCGGGATCTTGGTTCGCGAGTTGACAGGTGACATGAAACTGACCAAGACGGAAGTACAACAAACGCAGATGATTGTGACCACGCCGGAGAAATGGGATGTTGTTACGAGGAAGGGAGCCAGTAAATATTATTATGTTCTTTGATTGTACTGTAGTAACTCTTCATTGCCTACGAGGCTTTTTTTTTTCAGTTGGAGGAAATCACCGGATCGCGGGGCGGGCGGTGTATGTGGGAGTTAAACCGCACTAAAACCTCCAACCGCTCACACTCAGCGTCCGAACCCCGGCTGAAGCCAGAACCCAGCACGGGGTTTGGACGGACGGCGCGACGCGTTACGCGCTCGGCACTCTTTCCCGTCGCTCCGTCCCCTGCTTACGAGGCTAAGGTCTTTTAGTGGGTGGATCCGGGAAAGTCCTACGCTTGTCTGGGACGAGTTGGGGTCTTCACATATCTTCGAAGGGTTTTTAAATTCTGCTCCAATATGCAAGTTCTTTACGAGGTTTTTTTACTTCTTTGTGTAGACAGTAGTATTTTCGGGACAACACCTTTTCGTTTTTCTCGACGTTATTAACCAAAATATAATTAAAATTTTGAAATTCGTTTATACACATTATTAAACAAAATACTGTTTCAAAATATTCTAGAAAAACCTAAATCTAATTCACGTTATTATCTTTTTTTTTTATTGCGTGATAGATAAACGAGCCTACGGCCCACCTGATGGTAAGCGGTCACCGTCGCTCATGAACCTCTGCAATGCCAAAAATATTCTTAATTAAAAATAAAAATATTCTTTATTTATTTATTTAACAGCCGACACAGAATTAGCATCAATAGTGAAACTGATCATAATTGATGAAGTACATTTGCTACACGGCGATAGAGGTCCTATTGTGGAGGCCATTGTCGCTAGAACGCTACGACAAGTCGAATCCACTCAGAATATGATACGGATCGTTGGGTTGTCGGCAACATTGCCTAATTACCTCGATGTTGCCAGGTGAGTGTTGTTAATTGTTGAAAATATTTTAAAAATATACAGGGTGGATCTGTAACTTTGGATAATCTGACGTGGGGTGAATGACCTGTCGAAATACAACTAAGCACCATTTTTATTTTTTGGATCGATTAAACTTTTTTTTCTGACATTGTATGGAAAACGTACGACTATCGTTGCGGACTTATAATAAAAAAAAATTTATCCAATTCCAAAAATAATAGTGTTTTTATGTTTCATTTCAAAAGGTCATTCACCCCACGTCAGATTGTCCAAAGTTACAGATCCACCCAGTATAAATATGAAAATTTATGAGGTGATTTAATCAGGTTCAACTCCCGGGAGGTTCTATTTTTAAATCTTTAAATGCAATTATTTACTTAAAAAATAAATAAATGATTTCTTGCAACAAAATACACTAAAGTTATTTGAAGTACTTCCCTTGGAGGGGGCACTTTAAAATTATACCAGATCTATATCGCAGAAGACCGGTCCGAGGTTATACAATTTATTTTTTGTTGATTACATACCGCGTTATCTTCAGGAACGTTTTAATTCCCTTCAAACATCGAATTCCCATTCAATGAGATCTTCCAACGATTTATTGCTTAAAATTCCCGCACACAAATCGACTTTCTACAGTATATCTTTTACGGTTGAAGCTGCCCGTCTTTGGAACGAATTACCACTTTCTCGTTTTTAAATCCAAACTCAATAGCTCTATCTCACTTTCATGCTGTAGACATTATATAATATGGTTGTATATGTTTATTTTTATTTTTTATTGTATGCATTTTCTTAGTATTTATACTAATACCGCCACAAATGTTGTTTAATTTATGTATGTTTATCTATATCTTCTTAGTCTATGGTCTTGATATAAATGCATTATTATAAAAGTGTATATTTAATTTAGTCAAAATATAAAAATTTACTTATTCTATTGATGCCACCTTCCTAGCAAACTTACTTTTTACACATGTATAATTGGTTGCCTGGAAGAGATCTTTAAGCGATATGGCCGCTCATTGTAACACTGTACTGTTTTTTATGTGTTTCTTTTGTATGTTTTTGTGGTGTTCAATAAAGAGTTTCTATTCTATTACATAGTCAATACCTAATAAAATAATATAAAAGTTCAAAGAACACCATGTCAGCAGCAATTTTAATGTGTGGTAAGTATATCTTTAAAATAACTAGGTAGGTACTAAGCGACAACTTAACAATCGCATGATACATATAATAAATATTTGCATATTGATTTCTGGAAATGCAAGCGTGTAGCTTCATCCAAAACGAAGTCGAAAATATCTTGTAATGGTTTGAGATAATATTACACTGTCGTGACGCTTTTTTTACTCGATTTGGCGAGTGCGCGTCCATGCTGATGTTCGTGTGGGAGAGACGGCTGGCCAACCCCACCTGGGGTCTACGGACCGTCGAGGCGATCCGCCCCGTCCTAAAGGATTGGGTGGGTCGTGGCAAGGGACGCCTCACCTTTTGGATGGTGCAGATGCTGACCGGGCACGGGTGTTTCGGTCGGTATCTGCACCGGATTCAGGTAGAGCCGACGACGAGGTGCCATCACTGTGTAGAGTGTGACCAGGACACACCAGAGCATACGCTCGCGCTGTGCCCCGCTTGGGAGCGGCAGCGTTGTGTCCTGGTCATGCAAATAGGACCGGACTTGTCGCTCCCGGGCGTCGTGGCGTCGATGCTCGAGAGCGACGAGTCCTGGAAGGCGATGCTCGACTTTTGCGAGTCCACCATCTCGCAGAAGCAGGCGGCGGGGCGTGTGAGAGAAAGCTCTTCTCTCTACGCAGAAACCCGCCGCCGTCGAGCAGGGGGTCGGGACCGGGGTCTGGCCCGGATTCTGGCCCCCTAAGAGTTTCGGGTCCCCAACGCATGCGAGTGCGAGCGGGGACCCAAGAAGGTGCCGTGTCTCGCTCAACACGCCCTTACGTCAGAGCAACCGGGGGATGGTAGACCGCGTACTCCCCGACCCACGCTGGTTCTGACCCAGCGGGGTATTCCGTGGGAGGGTGACACGCGGTCCCATCTTGGCGGGCTTCGGAAAGCCCGCCGACCGAGAGAGCCGGTGGCCGTATTCGCCGGCGGCTACCGGTTCGGCGTCCGGGGACGGAGCGACGGGAAAGAGTGCCCATGGCGTAACGCGTCGCCCCGTCCCTCATAACCCCGTGCTGGGTTCTGGCCTCAGCCGGGGTTCGGACGCTGAGTGTGAGCGGTTGGAGGTTTTAGTGCGGTTCAACTCCCACATACCCCGCCCGCGGGGCGGGCGGGGATCCGGTGATTTCCTCCAACTAAAAAAAAAAAAAAAAAAAAAAAAAATGCTGATGTTCGTTGAATAATTTATAATCATTAAATAATTATCAGTAATATTTTCCAAACACATAGTCAATTTCAAAACACACGGTTGTTGAATATGAAACGTTAATTTATTTTATATAGTTTTTGTTAGTGTTAGACTAACAAAAACTATATCATGAATATTCACGCTGACCTTGCGCTGGCTTTATTCAAAGTAGGTATGATCAGCATTCATTAGAGAAATGAAATCAATTAAGTTTAAAATCATTACCTTCAAAGCAGTAGAAGAGTAACGATGTTTGTTCTAACATTACTCTTGTTTAGCTTAAAATTCTTATTTTATTCATTCCTCTTCTTATTTTTATTGTTAATTCTAATTATAATTGGGTATCGCGTATTCATCGAGCCCGTCAAAGGAGTGTGTAAATCCAAAGTGAAGTTGCATGGGAAAGTTGCGTTGGTAACCGGAGGGAACTCTGGAATAGGACTCGAGACGGCAAGAGACTTAGCTGCAAGGGGTGCTACAGTTGTCATAGCCTGTAGAAATGAACAGAAATCAATAGAAGCTATAGCAGACATCGTCGCTACGACAGGAAACAATAATGTCAAATATATGTATCTGAATCTCGTCCAGTTTAGCAGCGTTCGGAAATTTGCAGAAGATTTCAAGAAAATGTACGACCGTCTCGATATTTTAGTGAACAATGCCGGCTGCGCCGGTCTCAATCAAACGTTAAGCGCTGATGGTATAGATTTAGTGATGCAAGTCAACTATTTCAGTCCATTCCTACTCACGAATCTGCTTTTAGACAAACTGATCGCCTCGAAACCTAGTCGTATAGTCATAGTTTCATCACATGCACACAAACACGCTGAAATCGATTTAACTACAATACATTCGCCTCATACTGAGAGCTACTTCATGAGGTATGCCGCTAGTAAACTTTGTGATCTTCTCTGGGCAAAGGCTCTGGCAAAACGACTTCCTCAAGGCGTAACAGTCAACGCTCTACATCCAGGAATTGTAAAAACTGCCATTTTTAGGAGAATGAGCTCTTGGCAAATCAAATTAGTCAGCTTGATAATCGATTTGGTGTTTAAAAACGCTGTAGAGGGTGCTCAAACTCCGATACATGTTGCTGTGGCTGAAGAGTTAGATGGAGTTACTGGGAAATATTTTTGTGACTGCAAGGAAGAATCTACTCCGAAAACAAATAATTGCGATGAACTAGTTGAAGAATTGTGGAACAAGAGTGTTTTGTTGACGCAGAGTGACGTTCCAAGTAAATTTTAGAAGGAATAAATTTAAATAAATTATTATTTTAGAAGTTTTACATATCTTGTATTTTCATAAAATAAAGTACATTTTTGAACGTTTATAATTAACTTAAATGTTGTTACTGTATAAAAGAAATAATTTCAAAATAAAAATGTGTTTATTACTTTTTACAAGTCCTCGTTGTACCTGCTATTTTCCTTTCATCTCCTATTCGGCTTACTTTTATTATTGTTACTAATAATGGTCGGGGGCGGCGCGACGGGAAAGTGTGCCGAGAGCGTAACGTGTCGAGTCGTTCCTCAAAACCCCGTGCTGGGTTCGGACGCTGAGTGTGAGTGGTTGGAGGTTTTAGTGCGGTTCAACTCCCACATACCCCGCCCGCAGGGTGGACGGGGATCCGGTGATTTCCTTCAACAGAAAAAAAAAAAAAAAAACTAATAATGATCGGTAGCAATCCGTTAAACATAAATTTTGTAAAATATTTCTTCATTACAACTTTTTTTTAAAGTACTACAAAAACATACGTTTATAAATGAAACCAAATTATACATTAGTTTTTTCTGATTTATCGCGTAAACAAACATGATTACTATTCAACAGATTCTTACGAGTAAATCCAAACGTGGGGTTGTTTTTCTTCGACTCTCGATTTAGGCCCGTACCGTTAGAACAACAATTTATCGGCGTCAAAGAAATCGGTAGCGGCGGGGGAGCTCATCTTCGACAGGTAATAACAACTAGGTAAAATATAATGTGACGAACATTATTGTACTTTCATGCATTTTCAACGGGTTCTTACCACGATATTTAATTAATTGAGTTGTCTCGACCCGCAGTATCCAGTCTTCTCGTGATCATGACGTTTGCAACAACGTTGAAATATCGAGACAATTCAATTAATTAAAAATCGTGGTAAAAACCCGATGAAAATGCATGAAAGTATTATAGAAAACCGCGAATGTCTGAATAAGAAGATTGTTGTTTTCTAAGAAGGAAGCGGATCTATATAATTCTAAAAAGTTTTCAATAATTTGTAAGCTTCCTTAAAGATATTCGAATTGTAGTTTATAGTACGTACGTATACACAGGTAAGCCGATAAAAATGGGGTTATATAAACACTTTGCCACTAAGGTATATCTATGGCTGATTTATCTTATGTTTCTAGGTGGTAAACTGAATAATAGAGATCTCGGCGACATACGTATATTTTTGTCTATGGATTTCAGCAATAGTCTAGTTTCGTACTACTGTAAATTAATTCATAATACCTACCAATTTACAATGTTCACGAACAGTGGCGTGCGTTTATAGTAGCAAATAGACATTGCATACTCGCACTCGATATGCACTTCACATTCTAATTGTTTCATTGTTATTAGAAAACGTAATGGAATTGATAAATATTTGTAAACAATTAAGTCAAATATAATTGCACGTCACGGTTCTCAAATACTTCAGTATTATTACGAGTACAAATGACTCTTAATTTTCCTAAATATTTTAGATACAACAAATGAACGACATATGCTACGACAAAGCAGTCGATATGGTTCAGAAAGGACACCAAGTAATGGTGTTCGTTCACGCTCGGAACGCGACGCACCAAACCGCCTTGATATTAAAAGAATTAGCTCAGAAAAAGGGTCATTTGAAACATTTTGAACCGGAAGACAGTGGTGGTTTCCTTAAAGCTAAGAAATCGATTAGTACCAGCCCTAACAAACAGTTGGGTGAGCTGTTTGCGAGCGGCTTCGCTTGCCATCACGCTGGAATGTTGAGAAGCGACAGGTATAAATTATACTATGAGTATAGTATAGTAATGAAAATTATATAGTAATAATTCCTGACATAAGCCCTTAAATCTTTTTATTTGATACTCATTTTTTGAAGTTAAAAAACTTGTGATTCGCCATTTTGTAGCGGTTGCCATGTTGGACCGATTATTTGTCTTAGAAACAAAACAAAAATTAAATCTAAGCTTGTCTATCCATTTGAGAGCAGACAGCCAGCCATACACATTTTTATCTCTTTAAATTATGTCATCTCATATTAGGTGCCCGTAGTAAGTCTTAGTCTTATATCTTCTGTAAAACTTTATTTTCTTCTCTCAAGTCGATATTCTTTTCACCTATTTTTTTCTTTGTAGGAATATGGTTGAGAAATACTTTTCCGAGGGATACATTAAAGTTTTGGTTTGTACCTCCACTTTAGCTTGGGGTGTTAATTTGCCGGCACACGCTGTTATTATAAGAGTAAGTTTTATTTTTTACAAACTATTATAGGGAATTTTCTAGCTAGCAATAGTTTTATCTTTTTTCCTACTTTATACAGAAGTCAAGATCTTAGTTCAAAAAAAATTCAAAAAACCTTACCTTCATTCAACACTCAAAGTACACATCTTAATTTTCAAGAAACGTTAAGTCCATAACATTTCAAATTAGATTTCGAGAACATTCTAACCTAACCTATCCATTTCAGGGCACAGAAATCTACGATCAAAGTCACGGTACATTCGTAGATCTAAGTATACTAGACGTGCTTCAAATATTCGGTCGCGCCGGTCGACCTCAGTTCGATTCATCGGGCACAGGAATCATAATAACCACTCATGATAAACTGACGCACTACCTCAAGTCTATGACGAATCAGTTCCCTATTGAGAGCAACTTTATTAACTTGCTGGCTGATAACCTTAATGCTGAGGTATGTGTATTGAAATAATTCTGAATATGTAAACGGAAGTTTATTTTTGTCTTCATCAGAGGAGCATATGAGCACATTAGGAGCAAAGGAGGTACAAGCCGATTCCCATCGGATTCTCTTTCGAAGTTGGAGTAGTATAAATTGTTAACATCGTTAATGATGAGTAGTATTATTGACTACTCAAGAATAACACAAATTTTAGTGATCCTTTTTAGAAAACTGACTTACTTAATTTTAAACTACTAAGTTAAGTTAAAATGTTAAAGTTATACTTATATCTGCATAGGTGGCGCTCGGTACTGTAACGAACATCGATGAAGCTGTTGAATGGTTGAGTTATACGTACTTATTCGTGAGGATGAGAATCAATCCGCAGGTAATTGTAAAATTTTCACTGTCGTAATGTGCCGACAGCTACAAAACTAATTAATAAATAAAACTACCTTCATACATTTAGTTGGTAAAAAACTATAAAGCTATGGGATAAAATGCTGGTTTATGGCATAAATTAAAATTAAATGTTTTTTATTTTTATTTTTTTATTTACAAAGCATTAACTTGTGTTGCCACTAAGTGACAAGTTTGCATTTAGGTGCTGTATGCAATGTATCTTTTGTGTGATTGTCGACTTTTTTTCTTTCCAATGTTATAGTTCTAAATGTTTGAAAATCAAATTATAAATTATCACAGGTATACGGTTTAACATACTCAGACGTACAAGAAGAGCCGATGTTGGAAACTAAACGACGCGAGCTGATAACTGCGGCCGCCATGCAACTAGACAAAACACATATGATACGATACAATGAACGAACAGGCGATCTTAACGTTACTGGTAAATATTCGCTAAACTAAGCACAAATGAGAGAGTAACTGAATCGAATGAACGAATGAGTAAGAGACTGAATCGAATGAATGAATGGAAGTGTGAAAACAACTTCAATAATTGGTAATCGAAGCCGCCAATGACTTGATAAAGCAAACAATATAGTATAATGAAGACGATCTGAATGTTATTACTAATTATGTGTGAATGACTGAACTGATTGGAAGGGTGGATCAACATTGCGAGCTGATCACCACGGTCGCCTTGCAACTCGACAAAACTCTTCATTTTAATGAGTGAGCCAGTAAACTTTGAACAAATGAGTGCGTGACTGAACTGAATGAACGAATGAAGTGTGAAAACTTCACGAATTGGTAATCGAATCCGCCAAGAATTTGATAAAACCAAACTTGTCTTGTCTTAAAAGTCTTGAACGTTAGTGGCAATTACTTCGGTGAAAGAATGAGTTTGTGACAGAATTGATTGAACGAATGAAAGTGTGAACCAAATATCACAAGCTAAATAAAGACCACTCCCGAAAACGAAGGCTGGGTTAGTACTAGTGATACCTGGAATGTTAAGCTTTTTGCAAAAAGAAATCGTCTGATTTCCTGGCTTATCATCACAGGTATCACTAGTACTAACACCAGTCTTCGTTCTCGGGAGTGCTCTTTACACTACACCCTGTATAAAGGATTAATAAACGAGGGAGCAAATGAATCTTAATGTACTCTTATTTATGAAGAAAATGTCTTGATTTAATCTTATAAATTAGGGATGTCAATTTTGAACCGAACCATGTTTGTCGATATTGTATTTGGTTCTAATAAATTATTCACATTTATTTAAAAAAAGAGTGCTTTTTGGAACTGAAAGAATACTATTTTTGTACATATTAACAATAAATTACTGTCTCATATTTACATAATAAAAATAATTTATAACAGATCTCGGTCGAACGGCGAGTCATTATTACATAACGTGCGAGACGATGGAAGTGTTCAACTCTATGGTACGCAAATCTATGACGCAGGGTTATGTCTTGGAAATGTTGACTAGGTGCTCCGATTTTCAGCAGTTGAAGGTAATATTGTTATTTAATGTAAATTAATAAAATTAGGACTGTCATGTAGCAATCTATTATAATAAAGATAATAAAATACTTTTTTTTAAACTAATTCGTTGAACGAAAATTTCAAGTCTTACCATTTCAAAGAGTAGCTCAAACCGTTCAAATTGTACCAAAAGACTTAATCAGAATGTACACGTCGAAGGTAGAATTTTTTATGCGTTTTCACTTTTTCATTGGACCATAGATAAGATTTTCTCTAAATGTATTTAAAAAACATTTCTAATAGGTGAGAAAAGAAGAGCTAACAGAATTATGGCAACTTAAAGATAAATACTGTGAATTACGAATAGAGGACCCACCTGAAGATATTCATTGGAAAATAAATATATTGTTACAAACTTATCTATCTCGGGGACGGGTTAATGGGTCGTCTTTGCAGTCGGATCTTAATTATATCAGTCAGGTAAATATTTGTTTTATGAATATATATTTTTAATAATTATTAAAAAAACAATATCTGTTATGTTTTATTTACTCGTTGAATAATCCACAAACAAGACTAACTTTAAAATATATTTTAGAAAACATTTACAAGGGCCTAAACATACACTACCATCTAATATATAAAATTCTCGTGTCACGGTGTTCGAACTTGAACTCCTCCGAAACGGCTAGACCGATTTTGATGAAATTTTTGTGCTTATCCGGTATCTATGAGAATCGGCCAACATCTATTTTTCATCCCCCTAAATGTTAGGGGTAGTCCACCCCTAATTTTTTTTTTATTTTTTCGACGCAGACGAAGTTGCGTGGGGCAGCTAGTTAATGTATGTAATTAAATGAGAATTACAACTTACGGATATTTATTATTTTTAGTAAAATTTTACTTAATTTTTTTTTACCCTCCAGATACAATTATCTATTCCTTCTTCTTTCAATTTTTTATTTTATTATCTTATTATTTTTGTTAATGTACACTAATTAACCCAAAAAAATAATAAAATGCTGTATTAAAAATATGAACGTAACATTATACAACCAATTTCAGAACGCCGTTCGTATAATAAGAGCTCTCTTCGAGATAACACTTCGCAAGAACAATGCATACATGGCCGGGTTATATTTAAAGATGGCGAAAATGCTAGAACTACAACAATGGGACTTCTACAGCGATATGAGACAATTTAATTGTTTCACTAACGAAACGTTGAAATACGTAGAATATCCCATGTTAAAACCTGATCAAATAAGGGATATGGATTGGAAGGAGTTAGGTGGGTATTTTTGAAAAATAATCTCAATAAATTATACTTCGAACAGTAGCCAGCTATTATGTTATCTTGCCACACCTAACTGTAATCTTCAAAATAGTTTCTTCTTTCATTACATTATTCTTTATAATTTATATATTCTTTAGCGTCTATGCCTTTCCTGTTATTAATTCCTTTTTTTTTAGCATGATTCGAATTATTTTTAACTTGTTCTTTGTATGCATATTTGTGAGAACTTGCAATTAGCTATAAGTCACTATGTACTTCTAACTACATTTGTACCTAGCTGTAAATTTTCCTAAAAATGTAAAATAAAATAAAGTGCATTTAAAAGTACTTTTGTCCCTTAATGTATGCTGACTTTACGATAAAGGAAGGGATTAAATTTTATTTTGCTTCAATTAAAGTTTAAGATATTTTAAATACGATAAATTTTGCTCTATTCAATTCGATACCCAACACCCCTCATAAAAGGTTCAAAATGCAACACTACTCGATAAATCCGATGAACAACTGGCATTTTGAGCCGTAGATACAGGGTGTTAGTCATATAGTTCAATAGCAAAATTTTTAAGCTCTATATGAACGAGTGGTTAAAAGTGTTCTTTCTATTACAGGTGATTTAATAAGGAATCCAAAGAACGCTCGACACATGAAGAAATGCGCGGATGAGTTCCCCTTACTAGAGATGGAAGCGAGTCTACATCCCATCACTAGAACTGTGCTGAGAATTAGACTCACAATTACACCGAATTTTAGGTAACAAATAATTTAAATTATATTTTCAGTTTTCGGAAGTCTCAAATTTGGAAATGTCCAATTTTGTTTAAAGCGTGGGCTATCAGTAATTTTTGAAACAATGAAGTTTTTTTTGATATGTTTCATGATCTGATTATTTTTTATGTATGTATGTTGATTATTATTGCTTATTATACCTTAATGGTACTCATTGAAAGTTACTCTTAAAGTAAGGAAGCAACTTGTTTGTATTTTTTCTTTGTTAAAACAAACAATGTGTGGAATGTGGATGTTCTTTAACTAGAAATCTTACACAGGATATATGTGTCACATATCGACCCTGTATTTTTTGTTAACTTATTTTATTTACCTTGTAAATCTGTCCTTTTTCAACGGTGCTAATATTTAATTAAATGTTTTAAATTGATAGATGGAACGACAAGTACCACGGCAAAGCACCAGAAGCGTTCTGGATATGGGTGGAGGACCCTGAAACCGATATAATGTACTATCATGAATATTTTCTCATCACCAAGAAACAGGTAAAAAATTTAAATATAGACGTTTGTATAGAAAATACATATTTTTAAAGCGATAGACATTGGCATGCTCTTAATTTCAACTTTTCAATGAAATAAAGCCTACATCACATTATTATTATTAGCCTACTAGACATATTTTGAATTTTTACCTTAACAAAAGTATTTTAAGTGCATAAATATAAATTTCAGGTAATAACGAACGAACCACAAGAGTTGATTATAACAATTCCCATTCAAGAACCGCTTCCACCGCAATACTACATTAGAGCCACTTCGGAAAGGTAAATTTAAAAGAAATATATATTTTTGTAATTAATCGTAATATTATATAGCCTGCTACTACTACTACTATACAGGGTGGATTTGTAACTATGTCCCTACTGAAGTGGGGTGATCGACTTAAACCACTTTAAAGTGGTTCTGTTTTATTTCAACAGGTCATTCACCCCACGTCAGATTGTCCAAAGTTACAGATCCACCCTGTATAGCGTTCGATTAAATTAAATTAGATAAACAATTGAACGGTAAAAATTACACCAATTAAATACAATTTATTTTAAGTTTTTAGATGTCAAGCAACTGTGTATTTATTTTTTTGGACTCTGTTTTGTTGATGTGAAACCTCCATAGCCGCACATAAAACCGAACATCTGTGAGGTGTCCCGTGTGCCGGCTCATTATTTTTATTTAACACATCGATTTGTGCCTTGGTAATAACCGGTGTAGATGACGTCACAGTAAACTAAATTTTTTAATGATATGAAATTATTTTATGATATGAAAATTTTCAACCAATTTTGTTTCATTTTATCAACATTTCTTCCGCAGATGGATAGGTTCGGAAAGCGTGCTACCTCTTACATTCCAACATTTAATATTACCAGAAACTCATCCACCGCACACAGGTAAGATAATAGACAAATTAAAATCAACATTGTTAATCTTCATTACACCTTAATAGTTATAACTAACTAGACTAACTTACAATTCAATACAAAAAAAATATTGAACACCACATGTATGTACATAGTTATACGTTACAAAAACTTCAATACAGTGTATCGATGGGCGGCTTAATAAATATTAGTTTTTTAATTGCCATGTAAGCAGACGAGCCAACTCATATAGATAACTCTATAGTTGCAAATTTATTTTTAACCTAATATCTTTCAAGTTTTTTCCTGTTTTAAAACAAATTTTAAGTTTTATGATATTATAGATAACGCAACATAGATATACATTTTACGCTTTTGGAACGAAGTTCCTTTCGCGCGTTATCGAAAGGGGGCTAGACGGAAAAAATCTTACGAAAAGTTGTCACGACACTTTTTTGTTTTAGATGATTATCGCTAGATGGCGCTGTGATCAAAATCTTTTAAAACACGTTCCTTATCTTTTAATCGAAAGGAACTTCGTTCTATTCAGGTATCCCATGACACCTCTCAAGTTTTTTTATAGATAACGCAACAAAGATATACATTTTACGCTTTTTTATTCCGATCCGGCTTAAATTTAATGATTTTTAAAAATATTTTATATTTAATATACTATATTTTACACAGATTTACTAGAACTACGGCCATTACCAGTGACAGCCTTAAACAATCCGTCCTACGAAATGTTATACAATTTCACCCACTTCAATCCGATACAAAATCAAATATTCCACTGTTTGTACCACACTGACAATAACGTGTTGTTGGGAGCGCCCACCGGCTCCGGGAAAACTATAGTCGCTGAAGTCGCTATGTTTAGAGTATTTAATCAATATCCTGGATGTAAGGTGAGATTCATATATTACAAGCTTTATATTAACTTGCACCGGATGTAACAATGTAAGTTCAGGTGGAGTTTTGAAAGCTAAATTTGACAAACTTCCCGGTTTCCGATAGAGCAGACAGTTTACACGTAGATGTATATCGCGTGACAATGCACTAATATGACAAAATCTTTCGTCTCTATTGATAATATGGAAATAAACATTTTGCTTTACTAAATATTTATTTATTAAAAACTTTACAGGTCGTTTATATAGCTCCATTAAAAGCTCTAGTAAAAGAAAGAATAAAAGATTGGAAGATACGGTTGGAAGAAAAGATGGGCAAGAGAGTTGTAGAGTTGACAGGTAAGTAATAGACAATTACTTTCAATCTTCATAGAATTTAATAACATTATATATAATAAATATTAGCATTTCCTACTGCTGAAGCCGAAACCGAACAATACTTTGGCTTAGTGTCTTAAAGACCGTGTATCTGTTTCACTTGACGTTGGTGAATCGTCCCGAGTCTTGGACGAGGTCCAGAAAAAAAAAAAGAAGAAGTACTTTCAATCTAAATATGGATTCTTTTTGTCTATGCATTACTCGTGGACGTAAGTTTGATTCAATGCTTCCAATTTATAACATTTAATATTGTCAACAATCACCTTACTGACAATAAAAAAATGCTTATTTTCCTAATAAAAAAAAAGACCTGTTTTTTAAATAAAGGTGATGTAACCCCTGACATCAGAGCAGTAAAGAGTTCCCACGTGATAGTAACAACTCCTGAGAAATGGGACGGAATCAGTCGATCCTGGCAAACTAGGAACTATGTTAAAGACGTAGCGCTTATAGTCATAGATGAAATACATTTACTGGGAGAGGACAGGGGACCGGTGTTAGAAGTAATTGTGTCCAGGTACTGTAGTCATAGTTAAATGATGTTGGGATCTTATACTAGTAATTTAAGTATAAATTTAGGATGAATAACCCAGATACTAAACCGCATTATCCAGTATGAAAAATTTTTTAACTTACAATAAAATATGACAGTTTGTTAATGAGGCTATGCTATACTATTGTTACGAGCTGAGGTTCGGGGTAAGTAATGAAACACGGTTTTATCCTTAGGAAGACTCAAATTTATTCAAATCACAACTTGAAACACTAGAACTAACACTTCACAAACACTTTTCGCACTTGCTTCACTTGTTCGCTTCGATGTGTTCACTTTCGTATTCCGAGTGGAACTGCCGTCGCTCCAAACTCGCTATTATATCTATTTATATCCAGAGATACCGGCTTCTAGATTGTTCTCAATGCGCCTCGAATGCGCACTTTCTAGAACATTCCCGAACAGTCTAGTGTGAGTGAGAGAGATAGAACTATAAATCTCTATCTCACTCACACACTTTTCTGGATGTTTCTAGAACATTCTCGTAACACTATGCTTGAATATTATTCTCAGTTTAGCTGATGCTGTAGACAACATACATAAATATTAAGTGTGACGAAAAAATCCACAAACGTCACACCAGCCTTTACAAATCATTTATTATTGCTTCATAATAATATTAATTTAATTTCACTACAACTTGCAAAGACATGGTTATGTAGTAACAAACTCTTAAATCGACTCTAATACTCGATATTTAATTTACAGAACGAATTTCATACAATCTCATACGTCTCGGAAGTTACGTATTATAGGTTTATCGACAGCTCTTGCGAATGCGAAAGATCTCGCTAACTGGTTGAATATAGGAGAAATGGGATTGTACAACTTTAGACCGTCAGTTAGACCTGTGCCATTAGAGGTGTGTAAAATATGTTAATCTTTAAATTATATTTAATTTAATGTCAGCAACCGACTTCTTAAAAATCAGAAATATGATTGAACATTGAAGAAGTGATTTTACAAATATTTTATAATTCATTCAACGTAAGACCATTTTAAATATTTGTAATAAAAAATCCTTTTTATATTAAATTTCATCTTGTCCAGTGGCAAAATTTTACATGGTTATCTATCTAGAGTAATTTACAAAATAAAAGAAAGAACTTCGACTTTTAACCACTCTTCTGTGGCTTTCAAATGTTCCCAATTGAGTGATTAATAGGTATTTTGACTATATAAGGTTTTATAATAAAACGTGACTTCCAGGTCCACATATCAGGTCACCCTGGACGACATTACTGTCCCCGTATGTTGACGATGAACAAACCAACGTTCCAAGCCATTCGCACGCATTCGCCGTGTGCACCAGCATTAGTCTTCGTATCGAGTCGACGACAAACAAGGTACATGTAATTCTCGGAATATTTACAAAAAAGACTGAGTATTGTTACAATGTTAAAATATTTTTAGTGCTGGCGCGTTGTTCAGACCAAAAGACAAACTCTTAAATTCATATAGACCACCAACTGCATTACTAACATCTACATTGAGTGGATTTTAAATTTTGTGCCAACGAAAGTGTAATAACTGACCTGTCGCAATACGAAATAGTACCTCCTATTTTTGGAAATGTCAAACTTTTTTTAAAATATAATATGATGGTCCGCAATGATCGTCGTACATACACCAACCAACTTAAATATTTAGTGCTAGCTCGTTGCTTAGACCGAAAGGCATACTTTTAAATGCATATAGACCACTGACTGCACATTACTAACGTTACATTAAAGAAACCAATTTTTAATAAATATTCACTTTCAGATTAACAGCACTCGATCTGATCGCGTATTTAGCAGCCGAAGAAAATCCAAAACAATGGCTTCACATGAAAGAATCGGAAATGGAACAAGTCTTGTCAAGCATTCGAGAGTCGAATCTCAAACTAACCCTTGCTTTCGGCATCGGCATACATCACGCCGGTTTGCACGAAAGGGACAGAAATACTGTTGAAGAACTATTTATAAATCAAAAGATACAGGTAGTAATTATTTATTTTAGATTATGTACTGGTATACATCTTTGTTAAACATGGATCGTGTCTTCGATCTTTCTTTCTTTCACCCTATATCGTTTGATAGAATATTAGTCCCAACAAAATTACATGATATTTTAGACATTTTGATAACACTGTTAAAACTCAATAGCTCAGTATTTGACTTTTGTTTAATTTGAAAAAAAATCGAGAGATTTAATATTGACATCTCAACCCACAACTAAAATCCTCTCAAACAACAATATTGAACTCTATCATTATTATTTTAGGTACTAATTTGCACTGCAACACTAGCGTGGGGTGTAAACTTCCCCGCACATTTGGTTGTGATCAAAGGCACGGAGTATTACGACGGTAAACAGAAGAGATACGTTGATATGCCTATTACTGATGTGTTACAAATGATGGGAAGGGCTGGTCGACCTCAAGTATGTAGCTTTTTATTATAATGAATTATATTTTGATATTTTTTTAATTTACTGAAGGTGTTATGACTAGTTATATTTATCTATTCTCTCTAAAAATATGTCTATTCTTCCAAAAAAAGGCATAACATAACTGTTACTGTATTCCATTTTGTATCAGTGTTTGGAAGCTGTTTCTTTTTCCTAATAAACTAACTAATAAAGTTAAGAATTTTTCGCTATCAATACTTTCATTAAATGAAAAAAAAAATCAATATTCGTAGATAGATCTTCTTAAATTGAATATGTTCAGAAAAAGACATTAATTGAATATGAAATTTCTGCAATGGAAACTCCCAAAATATTGGTTTTTATTTACAGTTTGATAACGAAGGTGTGGCCGTCGTTTTAGTTCACGATCAAAAGAAGAATTTCTATAAGAAGTTCTTATATGAACCGTTCCCAGTCGAATCAAGTTTGTTAGAAGTTTTGGCTGATCATTTGAACGCTGAAATTGTTGCCGGTGAGTTATTTATCTAATTTGTTTGAAAATTAATACAACACTTACACCATAAACAAAAGTAGAAGCAATATAAACAAAGTTTAGTAAAAATCACAAGTTTTCTTGCTTTCTGAATTTTATGTCTTTTTTAATATTAAAAACTATTATCGTCGAATCAAGAGCAGTCACTTCGCAGGCACTGTATTCAGTAATCAAGTTTTGCATTGTTTTCAGTAATTATTATGTAATTTTGGTATTAACTTAAAATTATGTGAGCCGATAGGAATCGACTTCTATACACTCTGCGCCACTAAATTATAAACACATTTTTACTAAATATTTGTTTTCATTGAGAATACACGTATTATTTTAAATCAGGTACGGTACAAACAAAACAAGATATATTAGACTACTTAACGTGGACATATTTCTTCCGGAGATTACTGAAGAACCCTTCTTATTATAAATTGGAGAGTTTGGAACCACAGGACGTTAATTATTACTTGTCGAATCTCGTTCAAACTTCGCTCGATGTTTTATCAACAGCTTATTGTGTAGAAATAGAAGAGGTAAGAAAAATT
Source organism: Trilocha varians (assembly GCA_030269945.2). Classification (NCBI taxonomy): domain Eukaryota; kingdom Metazoa; phylum Arthropoda; class Insecta; order Lepidoptera; family Bombycidae; genus Trilocha; species Trilocha varians. Next base: position 4,163,377 of record AP028277.1, on the reverse strand, counting down.
TGTCATTTTATATTGGTTTTTAAACGGTTTTATTTAATTTGCTTTTTAAGCCAGTGATGTTGGATGAAGTAACTTGACATAATTATCTACAAAGTCAGCCTTTGTTTCATCAAGCAAAATCAATAGAAATAAATAAATAAATAGCATGATTTTTAATAAGATTATGTAGTTGTAAAATTTTAACTTGTAAAGAGATTTATGTATAATAAAACAACATTTCTAGCTAAAAAAAAATCGGTTGCCTGTAAAGTCAGTATACGGGCGAAATTTTTACGTGACAACGACTCGGGCATGGTTAGCCCGCCTAAGAGCGAGAGAGACAGACATAAAAAGTGAAAGGTACGCGTGCCTCTCACTCGCTCTCATTGTGAGCGCATAACATGAGCGAAGCGTAACGCAGTTTCTTGAAGTGTCACCCGGCAAACCAATTTATAAGACGTTGTCACGTCAAAATTATTCATGAAGCAACGTGGTGACTATTCCTGATCCTGAGAAGACCTGAGCCCAGCAGTGGACAGTAATGGATTGTTACAGTACTGACGTCACTGGATCGGAACAAGCTAAACATTTTTTTCATCACTGGCTACAATTGTTTTTTTTTTTATTTTTAGGATGAACGTAGAGTCCATAGTACATGGATGGGTCGCATAGCGTCCTACTACTATTTATCTTACAAAACGATGGCGCATTTCTCGCAAAATCTCAACGGTAATATGAACGTTGACGATTTGTTGAGAATTTTAGCGGATTCAGAAGAATACGCCACTTTACCCGTCAGACATAACGAAGATATACTTAATGGGTATGTGTAATTAAACTCTAAGTAATAAGTTAGTATTTATGAAAATAATTGGAAAGAAAAAAAATTATAACGTAAAATAATTATTCACATTCAATAGCCTTCTCGATGATACAGAACTACACTAAATAGAAATTTCTTTTAGAACACTGTATAAATATTGTTAAATTTAGTTAATTATTTTTTTAAACATTATTCTATTCTATTCTTACTAAAATGCCAAAGTTCTCCATAGGAGGTTTAAAAATAATAATTATTTGTTTACCTTAATTACTAAAAGTGAAAAAGATTTATGTGCAATTTTTCACAACACCACTGGCTAAAAACGGTGAAGGAAAACATCGTGAGGAAACCTGCATATCGGAAAAGGGTTTTAAAAATCCTTTGAAGATATGTGAAGTCCCCAATTCGCACTAGGCAAGCGTAGTGGACTATGCCTAATCCCTCTTCTGAGGAGACCTGAGCCCAACAGTGGGCAGTAATGGGTTGGTACAGGTTTACCTTACACAAATAAAAAAGTAAAATACATGATCTATCTTATAATTTCAGAGAGCTATCGCAACAATGTCGTTTGCCAGTCGATTCCCTATCGCTTGATTCGTCTAACGTTAAAGCGTTTTTGTTACTGCAAGCGCATATGACGCGGATAACACTACCTAATACAGATTACTTAACGGATACGAAATCTGTGCTGGATCAGACTATTAGGATTTTACAGGTTTGTTGAATTAATTAGAAGTGAAAAAGTAGATTAAGGATGTAAGTTTTAAGATTTTAATAGAATATTTTGGAAAAATGACTTTTCGAGGATATAGTGCTAAAACCCAATAAGTGTAAAATTGTTACTTTCGAAATGTTCAAAGTTAAAAAAAAAAGTGGGTTTTTACGTCAACTAACTTTCTTTACACTGAATTCCTCTTATTTGATTACACTACTAGAAAGAGCACAAAAAACTGATCAAGATAGACTAAAAAAGCATTTTTAGATTGTTTTGACACTTATTGGGTTTTAGCACTATACCCTCGTAATATGTATTTTTTTAGTTATAGCTTAAAATATTTATTTAAGCTTTTCACAGATTTTATTCTTCAATTATTTATTTTACTACTACAGGCTAAATTATTCCTTAAACATCAACAATCTGTCACTAAAACATGTTAAAATCGTCTTTGTCAATAAATTTTGAACACCCTGTATTTCACTTTCATGCATTATAAACGGTTTCTTACCATGATATCGAGATCACTCATTTAATTAAATATCATGGTAATAACCCGTTTATAATGCATGAAAGTAATATAGAAAACCGCGAGTGTTTGAACACCCTGTATTTCCACAGGCAATGATAGACACATCAGCAGAAAACGGATGGCTGGCCGTCTGTCTATCTTGTCAGATACTAATGCAATGCATCATACAAGCCCGGTGGCCTTCAGATTCGCCGCTAACTACACTCCCACACGTGGACTCCCAACATTTATACTTGTTCCTACAATTAGCTAGAGAAAGTAATAGACCTTGCACAATGTTAAACGGTTTGAAAGTACATTGTATGAGAAGTTACGAAAATCTAGCTAAATATTTGAGGAAGGAATTTGAAGAGAATCAAATTGAACAGATACATAGGGTAAGTTTTAAAAAAATCTGTTTCAGATGTTATGTCTCGTAAATTTGGGTTAATACGAAAATGGGAATGAATTCGATTACGTATACGAACATAATGTTTTTTGTTGACGACATCTTGCTTTGTCTTTGTCTATGGACTTTGATTTCAATTTGAATTTTGTATTTGTCAATCAATATTTCGCGGTTTTATGTAACGTTTTCTATTGTCGAAATAATTTATTGTTTATTTTATTAATGCATTCATTATTTGAAGCATTCTGAAATCTTTTCTGGTGTCTTAATTTTTATCTTTCTTTTTCCGCAGGCTATTTGCGATTTACCGACCATAGACATCAAGCTTTACGTGCGTGGTCTATGGTTCGATGCCGATCACGAACAGGACAAAAAGATAACGCAACCGCAGTCCAGAGATAACTGGATGCCCTTACATGCTGATCAGGTATTTAGCAGTGGTGTGCAATCTATAGAAGCAAATATGCATTGCATACCTTTTTGACAATTTTCCAACTAACAAAACAATAATGTTCTAGGAATACACACTTCTATTAGAAATGCATCGTCGCGGCGGTAATCCGAACAACGTGTTGTGTCCCCGATTCCCGCGCGGCAAGAACGAAGGCTGGTTCGTAACTCTGGGTACAGTAGATAATGGTGAACTACACGCCTTGAAGAGAGTTCCGCCGAGAGGAACTTCGCAAATCAACTTCTACACACCATCACGATCAGGTAAGTACCTTGAAATCACCAATTGGAGAATGAGCAGAATTTGTATAACAATTTAGAAAGTAAAAAATTTAGATCGAAATTTGGTATATCTAAGTAATAACCGTTTTACTTAAGGGTCGTGTGGAAGAGTAAAAAGTCTGAATATTAGGGGTGTGCGAATATCGTTTGAATCGAATCGAATCGAATCGAATATTAAAAAATTCGATTCGGAACGAATAATTCGTGAGTTCGAATTATTCGCACACCCCTACTGAATATGAATTGCCTGTTTTTTACATTATTTAATTGTCAAAATTTATTCATTCAACAGTTATTACATGATAAAGATTGCTTTTTTTTCTTTCCATAACAATATTCTAACTTTGTATTTGTATATCTTTTTCCAGGACGTATAATATACACCATATACATCATGAGTGACAGCTATTTAGGTCTCGACCAACAATACGACTTGCAATTTGAAATACTGGATCCATTACCTACAGAAAATATCGAAAAAGTGTATGACACTATTGATAAAACCTTAATCGAGTGATTTTATAATATTTATTAAATTATTTATACTATTTATAGTTTTGTGTTTTATTTAGAGATTTGTAACAATAATAAGGATTTACACTTTAAAAACTAAGGGGAAATTCGCATTTTGGAAAAGGAATAAAATCCCTTAGAATATGGAAACCCAACCTACAGTAGACAACTTGCATGATACAGAGCGAAATGTGAATTAGGTATTTCAAATCTTCCACTCATCAGATTCTGGTTTTCATAAAAACAATTATGTTTAATTCCCCTATTTATTTCTTTTACACTTTTTATTTATAGATACATTTTTAACTAGAATTAAGCCAACATTTATTGTAACATTAATCAACAATAATACAGCACTACAAACAGCAACACATACTTAACGTATGAACATATGAATACTCAAAATACAATTCTTTTTATTTTTACATTCAAAAATTCAAACTAAAAAATAACCTAATTTATGGCAAATTTAAAATATAACCTGAGATGATACTTGAGTCTATAATGTCTCATAAATTATCACATAGTTGTCAGTTTTCTTGAATGAAACACTCATACAATATCATACATTGTAGGAGTGTTACTGCTTTGTTATTTCTTTTTTCGTTCTTCATGTTCAATTGAACGAGCCTCGGACAAGACCTGCCGTTCCCTTCTTAAAACACCATCTAATTGCTCAGTAAATGCGTCAAATGAAAACTTTGTTTCAAACCGTTTGTGACCAGCTTCACCAAATTTCTCTATAAGGTCTGGATTTAAAACTAACTTGCTCATGGCATTGGCAAATTCTTGTCTAGTAGGTTCACATAGAAAACCAGTCACATCATTGACAACAGTTTCTGTAGGACCTCCACTGTTTACAGCAATCACTGGTTTGCAGAAATACATTGCTTCTAGAGGAACTATTCCAAAGTGCTCATTTGAAGGAGTATATATTAGAGCTTTACAATTATGTAACAAAGACACTTTCTCATCATCCTTTGGAGATTTCAGAAATGTCACTTTATCTTCAATATCTAGTTCTCCTGCTAAGTCTGTCAATTCTATGTAATGTTGCATGTTCTCCAAGTTGATTGGGTCAAATCCACCTGCCATTATCAGGTGGACTCTATTCCAATCAGATTCACTTAAGATATGTTTTAAATATTCAAAAGCTTTGAGTGCTAACTGTAAATTCTTCTTCCTCTCATATCTATTTATTGATAAGAACACAAATTTATCAGTACCAACTGGAACGACTTCCTTCAGTGGCTTTGGTATTGTAGACTTGAAATACTCAGTATTTATAGATGGATAACAAATATCTGGAACAACTCTTATACTATGAAAAGCATCTTGATATACTCTGGCTGTGTATTTACTGTTAACCAGAACTTTGTCGGCTTTAGCAGTTGTTAGTTCTTCTAACCAATTTAGTGGCGCTCTGTAAAATCTTTTAAGATAGCCTCCTTCGGAACTAAGTAATTTATCAGGGTGGTGACAATAGAACACAACTCTGAATGGCCCTCGTGCCATTTTCAAAAATGGAATACATAGTGATATCGAGTCGCAGAATATCAACAGCGGTTCCTCGTTGGGAATTACGTACCAGGCCATATAAACCGCGGCATACACCATGCGAAGATAAGCACACGCTGCCTTGAATCTTCCGAAAATAGACCGTGGTATCCAGTCACCGACAACAGTAACAGGAAATGTGCCATCGCGTGTTTCAGCAAAGCAATGCGTCGGGTCGTGATGGTTTGTGTAAAATGCAACTTCGTTACCCTTCTTTTTAAATGCTAATGCAGCATCAACCACAAGACGTTCAGCACCTCCGATACCCAAATCTGGGTGTAAAAAAAGAATTTTCACCATAGTTACAAAAAGAGGAAAATTAAATCTTTATGAAGTTAATAAAGGTGCTGGTACATTCTTCATAAAATTCTACTTTTCGGTGAAAATATTAATGCAAATTATGCAGAATATTGTAAACAAAGTACAACACGGCAGATTTCAAAATTGTATGATTTTGACATTGACATTTAACGAACTATCAAAGTTTTTGTCATTGATACAAAATAGCATAAGCATAGGTAATCGTCATTGCACGGGAGCCATAAATAAAAGAAGAAGAAGAAGAAGCATAGGTAAGGCTTAAAAATACTTTATGAAAAACTCCTTCTTTTCAAGGATTTCGAAACATCTCAATTAAAATCTACATGACAATAAAAAAAAATTCTTTCAATATTTGTGTAAAAAGTGTAACCATTTTTTTTATTTAGTTGGAGGAAATCACCGTATATGTGATTTCTAAAACCTCCAACCCCTCGCACTCAGTGTCCGAACCACGGCTGAGGCCAGAACCCAGCACGGGGTTATGAGGGATGGCCGGACGCGTTACGCCCTCGGCACTCTTTCCCGTCGCGCCGCCCCCGTAAATAACCATAGGGTTATATATAACTAATGAATTCTTCAAAAAAATAATTTCATAGCATTGAACTGACTTGTTCCAAAGTACCTGATAAAGTAATTAAATTAAAATTGTGGTAATAAAGTAGTATTCAATAATTGTTTCTAATGTCTTACAAAAGAAAATTTAACAAATCTCTGTTCTTTATCGTAGCTATTAGTTTCAATGGTATTTATTTTAAAATTAGATGAGAACAAATAAGAATTTTAACAAAAATGAAAATTTATTATGTCTTAAAAACATTACAATTCATCTTTTCTTTCAATTTTCACCAGCTCCACATGGAATGTAAGAGTAGCAGACTTCGGAATCTTTGGTGGTGCCCCTGCACTACCGTATGCCAGTTCAGGTGGTATAACCAGTTTCCGTTGCTCTCCCTCGCACATACCAAGAAGGCCCTGATCCCATCCCTTTATTACTTGACCAGAACCCAGTTTGAAGGTAAGAGGGTTGCCTCGTGGAATTGAACTATCAAATTCTGTGCCATCCTCTAAAGTACCCTGAAAATATAAGCCGCTTATGAAATCTTCTACTGAAATCTTTAACTAAAATATAGTAACATTAGCACAAAAAGAACAACAATCTGCATTCAATGACATTTAGACATCTGTGTACACATGTTTATCATTCATTATTCAAGAATACATTTAATAACTGACACAAAAGTGATTTTATGAAATAAATAGGTGTAAATTTCATCATCATTTTACAACATAAATAATATAAGCTGAATTTGGTATTTTTCAAATCACAATGTTCACAGTTCTGATAAACCTTAACATGAAATTCCATGATTTTACCCAGTTATTTAAATATATTTTCAATTCCATTTAGTACTTAAAAGAGTGGATTACCGTGTAGTGCATGTGGAGAAGATCTCCTTTCCGACTTTTGGTAGGACATTCTTCAGGCCTCTTTTTCACACCTATTTGCAATTTCTTTGAGGTTGAACCTTCTATCACGACAAATTTAAACATGAACATTAATACCAATACGAATAGAAGTACGTTACATATTCTGAGTATATTGACAGCCATAATTGAAAAGTTCCTGAATTTATCCCTACAACAGTCTTATCAATTAAAACCGGTGTGCACTATAGCAATGACGTGTTACTGAACACTTGTAGGTGTTAATTATAGAATTAAATAATTTATAAGTAACTGATTATATTTAATAAATTAAATTTATTGGAACTTAATCTTACAAATAAAGTGAAAACCTTGGTTATTTCGTTTTCTCTTTTTGATTTTTTCTTTGGATTATTCACGAATTTCACGATTTGTTTTGGCATCTATCAATTTTCATTATTGTCAAACGTCAGTTTTCAGCAGGGTTGGCTTCAGAATTCAAAAAGCATACTAACTATAGCACGCATTTTTTACCAAACAATATTACACACATCGTTGTAATTTTTAGTGCAATGGTCGTTAAAACTAGAAGTTGGAAGTGGGGGGTTACGCTGTACTTGCACTACACAACTTCCTGTATTATAGCTTAAAATGTTTACTCTTTATACATAGTTATAACATTATTTGCGCAATACCTATAATGACCTTACGATACTGCACAGCTTATAGTGTAATTTAAGAATTACAGTGAAACTTATAGAATTATACTACGAAGTCCAACACTACCGTCTGTATGTCACTCCTGTCAATGTGCTTGTCAGTTGTCTGCGTGTGTTTTGTTGATTTTTATTTGTATTAATCTGTGTCTGTGTAATCTGTGCTCAGTGTTTGTTTGTGTTTATTGTGAATTCCATTCAAAGCTAATACCATCTAATAAATTTAGAAATTCAAGCAAAATTAAAATACATTAAGAAGCTTACGTTGACAGTACTGTACCTGTGTTTAGGAAAAAATAAAGGAAAATAAAGTTAAGCATGAATAATGTAAAAACATTGCAAAAGTATAAAGGATACCCTTTATACACCGATACAGTAGTTCCAAATGATTTTAGACATTATGTGGAATTGAGTTTAGCTACAGAAGAAGAGGCTTGTAACCATACATTTCACAAAGTATTAGTAAGTCGTCTTTGTATTTTATCTATTAAAAGTATATTTCACCCCAACTACAACATAGCATAATTCTATGGGCATACCAAAAATTATAACTTTTCAATTGGACCTAGATCTATTTATTATATACACTTACCATCGAGTTTACTTATACATTTTATGACTTCAATATCTTCCCATATGACTAATAAATCAATAATCTTAAAAAAACTATACAAATAAAAAAAAATGGAAATCAAGCAATAAAAAGAAAAGTTCAAGTTTTTCAGTTTGGCTCCTCCGTTCGTATATTCACTTATTTATCAATATTGGTTTCAAATCTACACCAACTACAACATTAAACTGCTATGTTTTTCAGATAAACCACTGGTCAGAAGACTTACGGGACCTAATATCAGCTTTTAGCAATAAATTTGGTGTAGGCCTCATCCCTGTTAATATTGTCCGAGAAGAAATAGAAGGAGAAAATGATATATTAACATTTTACACAAACAATATCAATTTAATTTTAAAAATTATTGATGATCACTATTTATTTCATTACCAAAAAATGTGCAGAATAGAAATTATTTTCAATCATAAAACATCCAAAGAATTATTTGGGAAGTACACATCAATAAATGACATTGTGTCTCAAGTTGTGTGTAATAGATTTACAAATAACTTTAAATTGGATTTAACATCCTTTTGTCAAGATACAGGTAACTAAAAATATTATAACTAAATTTAACACTCCATTTTTTTGATTGATTTTTAAATATGCTAACCTTAGTAAATTTAACTTGTATACAAATTTATATTATAACACCATAATCAAATTAAAGTTAACCAGATTTTAAAATAGTGGAACTAATTTGAATACTACTCAAATTACTTCCAAATTGAAATTTGTAATTCACATTATTTTTCAGAATTTGTAGAAAATAAGATATACTTTTACAAACTATCATTGTTGTCACATTTCAAGATATTAATGCTACGCATGGGCAGAGATGCATTATTTTTGGATTTAAGTCACAATGATTTGCGGTAAATACCAACAATTTATTGCTACTTAAAAAATACTTTAAATTATAAGCAAAGCCATGCTACACTTACTAATAAGGACACCCTCTTGAAGTAAGATTAATAATATAATAATAAAAATAAAAAACAGTTTTAATTTTTATTTTACAGTGGTATTCCAGTTGATGTTCTTAATTTTTTCTCAAAGAAAAGCCTAACTGCAGTCAATCTCTCCCATAATAAAGTAAGTAGATAAAATCAGCCATCATCAATTAGGGTTCGGATGCTGAGTGTGAGTGGCAGGAGGTTTTAGTGCGTGTTAACTCCCACATAAGAATTAAAAGAAGGTTTGATACTTGGAAAATTAAAATATTTTTAAGTATTGTAAAGGACTGTGATATATTTCCACAAGCGCTTAGTAAAAGCTTGCTACTTCCAGCAAAGATTTAAAGTAGACTTACAAACGAACTTTTATTCTGCAGATAGAAAATATACAAGAAATCTTTAAACTCTGCCATAACTTAGAAAAGTTATGGTTGGAAGGAAATCCTTTGTGTGCTGAAGTAAATCCATTACAATATGTTAAAAAAGTAGTTGAGTACTTTCCGAAATTAAAAGAACTGGTGAGTAATATAATTCTAATATTATTATTATTTTGTCTCTATCCATTTATTAGCTTATTTTTTACATTATATTTTTAAAAAAACATTACAAAAAAATAAATTTAAAAATACAATATAAAAAACAGAGGGCCACTGCAGGCGGAGTCTACGACCCAAGCCATCAGTGGTCAGGGCTCAAGAGAGAGGAACCTCCTCACAATACGCGCCGTGTCAAGAACGACCGCCTTCTGAATCAGGCCCTTTACCCAGCCGGGGAGCGAAAGCTTCTCTAGATGACGGTCGAAGCTTTTCGCTATTAGACCGTGCACAGATACAACGATCGGAACAATGATGGTCGATTCAACACGCCACATGTCGGTCACCTCGTGGGCCAGGTCCAAATATTTTAGCAGTTTTTCTTTTTCTGCCTTCACAAGGTTCTCGTCATGTGGAATGGTGACATCGATCAACACTGCCCGATGCGCATCCCGATCTATTATCACTATGTCAGGCTTATTAGCAGCAATAGTCCTGTCAGTGATAATAGATCGGTCCCAGTAGAGCGTTACATGACCATTATCGAGAACCGGCTGAGGCCAATACTGGTAATAAGGTACGGCGGCTTCAACAAGGTCGTATTTCAGAGCAAGTTGCTGATGAATGATCTTAGCTACTTGGTTATGTCTGTGCAAGTACTCGCCGTTAGCAAGACGGGAACAACCGGAAACGATATGTCTAATAGACTCTCCCGGACGGTGACATGCCCGACAAATGTCGACCGTCCCATCCTTTAGAATATATTTGCGGTAGTTGTTCGTCATGATAACTTCGTCCATAATTGCTAAGACAAAACCTTCAGTCTCTCCGAAGAGGTTACTGTATCGTAGCCAAGCCACGGAGGCTAACTGATCTACATCAGGACCCGTAAGGGCCCGGTAGAATCGACCGTGTAGTTCCTTGCTCTTCCATACGTCCGTGCGATCCGCCACACTCATCACCTTCGGCGCTCGCCAATTCCCGTTCGCTAAGGATAGCGGAGTGAGTCCTTTATCGACTGCTGCTACATCACGGTACATACCCACATTCACCTTTTGGAAATATTCCCGAAGGTTGTATATCTCTCGGTTGTGCAGATCCTTGGCATTTAACATGCCACGACCCCCACACTTCCGAGGTATATACAGCCTCATAACAGATGAGCGTGGATGGTGCATCCTGTATGCCGTCAACAGTCGCCGAACTTTTCTATCCAGGGCATCCAGTTCTGATTGCGTCCACTTTATTATTTTCATTAATACAAACCGGTTGGTGAGAAATCAATCATCAATCAATTCAGTTAAGGCCATAATCACTAGGTTTTCTAGTTCCTACTAACATTTCGAACTACCCACATTTAACTATCTTTCGATAGGCTTCTGAAATACTAAATTAGGAAATAACTATAAGCACAGTCATGAGCCTAGAAACAAAATCAAATTTAACAAAATTAAAATATAATAAAAAAAAACAAAGTTAACCAGCATTATTATTTCAGGATGGAGTGAAATTGAATAAACCGCCATTTTATATACCGTTTCATAGGAATTATATAAACACAAACGAGTTAAAAACGAGTTATGTCATTGAAAATTTCCTGATGAGATACTTCGCTTTTTACGATCACCCAATACAAGCTAAACGAAAGCATTTACTACAGTTTTATCATCCTAAAGCCACCTTCACCGTGAAATGTTGTTCTACCCGTAAGTTTATATCGCATTATATTAGTTTATACTAGCTGCCCCGCGCAACTTCGTCTGCGCCAATCTCAATTAAATGTCAACTATTCGATTTTTTCTCGCTGTAAATGCCATCCTTGAACTTCATCGAGAATTTAAAAAAAAAAAAAATTCTAAAATAAATACAGCCTAAGTTACTCCTTATAACATAAACTATCAGCCATTGAAAGTCAGCCCGTCCGAATCGGTCTAGCCATTCCAGAGATTAGCCAGAACAAACAGCCTGTGGCCACCTTCCAGCTCCATCATCAGGCCTTGACATTCATCTTATACGCAAAGAAATCATCAAGACGCTTCATTAGAGCCTAAACACGATGAGGTTATCTTGCTTAATGATGGAGTTCCCATAGCTACCTTCCTGCTCCATCATCGGACCTTGACATTTATCCTCTACGCAAAGAACTCATAAAGACGCTTCATTAGAGTCTAAACGCGATGAGGTTATCTTGCTTATTGACAGAGTTTCCATAGCCACCTTCCAGCTCCATCATCAGACCTTGACATTCAGCTTCTACGCAAAGATCTCATTAAGACGCTTCTAATCACTGCGAAGCAAACTCTAACGGGGAAACTGTACACTCTTGAATTTGAATCTGTTCAAGTTATGAGGTATGAGAAGAATGCATGATGTAAATAAAACCTCGCCTAATCCTCATCCCGTTTTTTTTTAGTTGAAGAATATGTGGAAGTTGAGCCGCACTAAAACCTCCAACCGCTTACACTGAGGGTCTGAAGCACAGCTGAAGACAGAATTCAGCACGTGATAATGCGGAGCGGGGCGACGCGTTACGTACTACAGCACCCGTCGCGAAACCCTCAACTCGAAAGAATTTCTTCCTCAACTGTGTGTCTGACTTTAAGGCAGCGGGCAAGTTGAGATGACTTTAAGGCAGCAGTTACAGAACTTCGGGAATAGGTTCAGAAGAAGCATAATTGGGACACCCACCTTCAGCTTGATGGTATGCACTGGAAGTACACTTGCTGATAGAGAGTTCAGAAATTTCACAGAATAATGTGTCATCTTTCATAACGACGTGTGATTTTTTCATTCCTCTCGATTTCGGAAAGAATGCATTCGTTACGTCCTTATCACTTTTGGACGGCAAAATGCCCGCTCGCACATTCAAAAATTCTGCTGATGTTGTATGTAGTACCACAGTGTACGATGGGACCTTGCACCGGTTTCAAGTCCGCGGTGTTCCACATGGGACGGTCCACGACCTCTCCTCTGGAATATCGGGTACGACTGAGTGTTAAAAGGTGCTCTCCTCTCTGGCCTTAGCGTTATTTGTTACGCAGACGACACGTTGGTTGTGGCCCAGAGGGATGACTACAGAGAGTCTACCCGTCTAGCCACAGCGGGTGTGGCCCTCGTTGCCGGCATAATTAGGAGGTTGGGTCTCGATGTGGCGCTAAATAAACCCCAGGCCCTATTCCATATACCAGGTTCTACGGGTCTGGCCTCGACCGGCTCGATTTCTGCGAGTCCACCATCTCGGAAGAGAGCGGCAGGGCGTGTGAAACTGAGTTCTTTTCTCCACGAAGGAATCCGCCGTCATCGATCAGGGCGCTGGAACTGAAATTTCGCTCGGAATTTGCCTCTCTAAGAGATTCGGGTTCTCAGCGCTACCCAGCGTGCGGGGTTCCAAGAAGGTGTCGTGTCTCGCTTAGCACGCACCTTGCGTTAACGCAACCGTGGGTTGGAAGACCGCACTCTCCGATCCACACTGGTATGACCCAGCATCCCGTGGGAGGGTGAGACGCGGTCCCGCTTCAGAATGCCCGCTGATCGTGAGAGCTGGTGGCTGTATCACCGGTGGCTGCCGGTTCGGTGTTCGGGGGCGGCGCGATGGAAAATTTGTGCCGTAGTGCGTAAAACGTCGCGCCGTCCCGCACTACCCCGTGCTGGGGTCTGGTTCAGCCAGGATTCGGACGCTAAGTGTGAGCGATTAGAGGTTTTAGTGCGGTTTAAGTACCACATATCTCAAGCGCAGCGCTTCCGCGATTTCCAGCATTGAAAAAATAGTATACACAGTGAGTTCTTTTAAGCTGGATACAACTCTACCGACAGACTCAGAAGCATCACCTGTCCACCTCTCTCCTCGCTAAGATTTAGAAAGAGAACGGAGTATTCTTGTGTATTTATACTACCGCGCGCTGGTTCGAGCTCTTAAAATTAGCTAGTTCCTACATTCCACCTAAGTTTAATAAATACATTTATTTATTTGTCTTGTTAATCTCTGAAACGAATTAATTAACGATTTTAAGTAGAAAATGCCTAATGCCATCTAGTACAATCGAAAATCACTACGTCGCCCACAATGCAATGACATAATCAAATTTAAATTATTTATATCGAAAAAGTGCTTCTATACGTAATTCGATATAATTCTCATAGATGGTGTTGCTTTAAAATCGTCTTAAAAATTGAAAATATCATTTTTCCGGCACGTATTCGAACTAATTTTGCTGTATAAACCATCCTTGAACTACAACGAACATTTAAAAAAAAGAATTGGCCAAATCGGTCCAGGCGTTCTTGAGTTATAGCGTCAGGGAGGAAACCGGACTTATTTTTATATAGTAGATTACCTATATTAAGTTCATTGAATACAAAACATATCATTCCGCGTATAAATTTGTTTTATTTTAGTCAATGCTCAACGCTCTGCACCTGAGACTCAAAATGCAACTTGATATTAGACAAGTTTATGGGTTGGGTTTATGTAGAACAAGTTTAAAAATCAATCATTCAATTTAGTTTATTTTCTAATACATTTATTTCCCTTTACACAGCTGAAGACGAAGGTATATTTGAAGACTATATGAAACACGCAGAGAACATTGTCGAGTCAACTGATCCGAAGCATAGAAAATACTGTTTTTCGCTGGTGCTTGCTCTTTTAAGTATGCCGGCAACTATTCACGATCCGACGACATTCTGCGTGGATGTTTTGCACCATACTGTATGTTATTTTAAATTATTTGTGTCTGCACGTGCGCTTGTATACTTGTGTTTCTCTTTCTATGTGTGTGTGTATGGATGTGTACGTATGTGCAAGAGAGCGGATACGTTTTTTTTTCTGCGTGTTAAAAATATTTTAATGAAATGACACGGACAAACAACCAAATTAATTTCTTATTTTATGTCGTCTATGAGGATACTTTTTGACAAATTAAGTTTATGTTTGTACCTTGTATTTTAGACTGTTTAGAGAACTCATAGATATGTTTTCTAACAGTACATTTTCAAAAAGGCGAGAATTTGACCATTTTTTTATATTGAATGCATGTAAATAGCATTGAATGTGTTGTTTTACTTATTATGTAATTTTATTACAGCTGAAAAGCCTCATTTTCGTCGTAGATGGTGTTTTTAGAGAAAAATCACCGATGAGAGGCCGTAAAACAATACAATTTAGAAGAACATTTGTTCTTTCGGCATCAAAAACGAAGAAAAGTTTACAATACTTAATAACTAATGACATGCTCAGCTTAAGGCTGGCTTCACAGGAACTAATAGACAACAGTTTTTTGGTAAAGTAAACATTATTAAATTTTTATAATGACTTAGGTTATAAATTTCATCCAGGCCACCCCCTAACCTGGTCACAACCGGTTCTGTGCTGTTGCATCAGGTGGCTTCCGGATTTTGACCAGGTCGTCGATCCATCTTGTGAAAAGTTTGCTTACGCTGCGCCTTTCTGGTTCGTGGCCGCCACTTCAGACCTTTGCGGTCTCCGTTCTACGAACAATTTGCCTTGACCATTGCCTCTTGAAAGATGCAATTCTTTGTACTATGTAGGTTACTTTGGTCATTCTGTGGATCTCCTCGATTTGATCACGCAGAAAAATACCAAATAAAGCCAAATACAATGAAAAACTATATAACATTTTCAAATGTCTGGTACGATTGTATTTTTATTATTACATTTTATAGGGTTTTGTTACAAAACTAGGAAACCTAATAGTATCGTCTGTGTAAATGTAATTAATACCTATACTATAAAGTATTTTTAAGTAATTCCCACGAATTCGATTCCTGTACCTGTATCTGTACCAACCCATTACTGCCTACTGTTTGGCTCAGGTCTCCTCAGAAGAGGGGTTAGGCATAGTCCACCACGCTTGCCCAGTGCAGATTGGGACTTCACATATCTTCAAAGGATTTTTAGAATCCTTTTCCGACATGCAGGTTTCCTCACGATGTTTTCCTTCACCGTTTTTAGCCAGTGGTGTTGTGAAAAATTGCACATAAATCTTATTTCACATTTTAGATTTAGAGGTACAAGCCGGCCGGATTTGAACCCGCAACCTCCCATTCGGAAGGAAGCGCTTCGACCACTCGGCCACCACATTTCATTCGATTTCTAGTTGACCCTAATATTGGTTTTCCAGCATCCAGTAAGAAATCGTGATACATTAATGCTCGTTGAACCTACGACGCACGATACAGAGACAATAGTTAGCATATTTTGTCAACTTACTAAACTAAAACCTTGGATAGCTGAAGAGTAAGTATGCTATTATTTATTTAGTGACTTAGCGAATTCTGCTGAAATGTAAATTTAGGAAATAGAATATGAATAAAGCATTATCTTAAAAAGTTAAAGTTTTTGCCGTAGACAAGATCGACTACAAAAAGTTATTTAAATGAGGATTAAATCTAATAATTCCCTATTTAATGCTTTTAAATTGGTTTTAATTATAATAAATTTGAAATTAAACATCTCAATATTTAAATATCCTAAGGATGACTAGTTTCATTTAAACATTATTCTTTTTAATAACTTTAAAAATGTTTTATTGCAGACGCCTCCGAACCTTTTGCTGGGATCTAAGAATGGCGCTCATAACCTTTTCTCAGGAATTTAAGAAAAATGAAGTTCCAATTTACTGCTTTGCTGACGATGAAACCGAGAGTGTTGATTTGGATGAACTAATGGATGAGATAGATTAATAAATAATATGAAATGAATTCATTTGACGAATGCATTTTATTTTAAAGCTATTTTTGTATTAATTTCGTAATCATAAATTATTATTGTCATTTTTGGCCAGGAGGAAATTGTTGACTTCCACCTCCCCACAACTTGGGTATGTAGGAGTCCTAAAACCTCCTGCCGCTCACACTCAGCGTCTAAATCTCGGCTGAGGACAGAAAACAGCACGGGATTGTACGGGGTGATGCGACGCCAAGGTTTACATATCCCACCATTACCACCAAACGCCGAACCGGTGATGTGACTACCGGCTATCTCAGTCGGTGGGCAATCTAAAGCCTGCCTGAATTTATTTTTTAGTAGACTTCCTGTCTTTTTATTTTTTGTTGCCTTGTAGGCAGACAATCTAACGGGCCACCTGATCGTAAGTGGTTACCGTTGCTCATGGACCTCTGCACTGTCAGGGGACTCTGCGGATCCACTACCTACGGCCTACCTCTAAGTCTGGTATACGAATAATTATATTTTAGGAGTTCATCGCGGTTTTGATGCATCAAATCAATTGTAAGTTTTTGCTGCAAGATTCTATAACCAGAAGACGTACAAGAAAAAAAAGATTTGACAGTTGATTAGGGGTGGCAAAACTTACTGATAAAAATGGAAAACTGAAAAATCGATATTTTAAATATCTTACGTCTGTCAAATCGAGTCCTATCTTCATGTTGTCTTTCGTTATTTTTTTTTAAATATTGTGGAAAATTCAGGGTGTTGTCCTGAGTTTCGATCAAAATAATCGATTTTGTAAATAGTTTCGCATCCCTATAGTTGACACCACGGTTGACAGTCCACACTTTTGACATTTTACATATTTTCGAGATTCATTTTGTGATCTGAAGAAAACAAAAAGTTATCGAAATGTTTGTGATGGAATTCTATTTGTAGAATTCTTTCCATTTTTGTGTTAAACTATAAATGTCCAATAATCCTTTAGCTCAAGCAGCAAGTATGCCTACGATAGGTCAAGGCGCAATACAATACGTCAACAATCCTTTACAAAGTCCTCAACTGCAAAGCACTCAGGGTTCTCCATCGCAGCACAGCCCAATGGGAACTCAGGCACAGGGAGCTCCGAAAGTAGGACAAGGTGGCGCTGGCGACCAAGCTTCTCAGGTACATAAACCATCTTGTCTTTCAGTGTACCTATCCACATTGAAAGCTATTGTTGTCTATGTAGTATGAAATATATTTTACGGAAAATGTCCTTTACCATATCGTGAACTTGAGCAAAATTTTAGAAATTAACTTCCATAATTCTACAGTGCAGGTTTCCGAAAAATTTGTTTTATTATCATAAACTAAAACCTTATTCAAAAGCCTCATGATTATACTTTATTCAAAGCTATCTTCAATCATACTTTTTCATTACTGACATTTATTTTCATATCAAAAACATTTTGTAGTTATTAAGCCGACCTCGTCTTCAAGAATTGGTCCGAGAAGTAGACCCTACAGTGCAATTGGATGAGGAAGTGGAGGAAATGTTA
This sequence comes from Trilocha varians, assembly GCA_030269945.2. Taxonomy (NCBI): domain Eukaryota; kingdom Metazoa; phylum Arthropoda; class Insecta; order Lepidoptera; family Bombycidae; genus Trilocha; species Trilocha varians. The sequence goes on along the minus strand of AP028277.1, from coordinate 4,145,348 downwards.
CTGCAACTCGCAGATGATTTCATTGACACTACTCTGAACTCTGCTTGTGCACTCGCTAAGCACAGACATGCTCCCAACGTAGAACTGAGAGATGTGCAGCTACATTTAGGTAAATATGTTACACTTTATGCTATCAGACCTACCTCATGTATTGTACTTTCATGCATTTTCAACAGGTTCTTACCACGATATTTAATTAATTGAGTTGTTTGGATATTTCAATGTTGTTGCAAATGTCATGATCACGAGAAGACTGGATACTGGTGTGTCATGATGTGAGTTCGAGTTCCAGTGGTACTACCCAAAAGCGAACAAGAGGGTAGACAGATTTGTTTGCTCTTAAATCAACCCGCAGTATCCAGTCTTCTCGTGATCATGACGTTTGCAACAACGTTGAAGTATCGAGACAACTCAATTAATTAAATATTGTGGTAAGAGCCCGTTGAAAATGCATACAAGTATTATAGAAAACCACGAGTGTCTGAATAAGCTCATGCATTGTGTTTGTATGTAGATAGTAAATATTGAAAAAGAACCATTATTATGTCTGCTGTAACCAATCACAACAGTGAGTACCAGTTACAAAGTTGGAAATGTTCATGTGATTTGCTGTCTACCTTTGTATTTTTTTTTGCCTTTAGTAGTTACAATTTCTTTAATTTTTCTACTGTACTGAATTATGAAGTATTTATATGCGTCTTTAAGATAAAAAACTTTGGTGATACAAAACAATGACTAATATATTTTTCAGAACGTCAATGGAACATGTGGATACCAGGCTTTGGCAATGATGAACTGCGACCATACAAAAAAGCTGCAGTCACAGAGGCACACAGACAGCGGATGGCACTCATTAGGAAGTCAATTAAAAAATATTAACTTTAGTATTTTTAATTTTGTATTAATTATTTAGGTCAAATTAAGGTCTTTTAGAATAAGTTTTTTTTCAATAAATTCTTTTCTGGGATTTCCTGTTTAATTACGTAGTTACTATGAGTCTGTAACATAATGCAGATCTACATGCAATTAGGATTTTGCATTATCTTAAAATTTCATGGCCTGCACAATGTAGATATAATATAACTAAAAGAACTTGCAAAAAGTAAAAAAAACAATGTTTTGCTAAAACACATTTATTGATCCTCTGGAACTAATGTAAAACATCAAACACCTATTGATAAAATAATTAGATAATCACATAAAAATCACGTACTGATTATAAGTACTTAAATAATACTAAAATAGGTATATTGCCTACAAAATTAAGTATCTGTCTGCACCCAGAAAAAAAAACAAGATAATTCGAAAAATTTCAGTTAAATTGATTGTAAATTTCATATGCCATGTGGAATGTTTACTTAAAAATAAAAATACTTTAAATTTTAAACCTAAAGAGTGACAATCACGATTCACTGAAATATTTTCGGGGTACAAATTATCATATTCTGATGACGTGTACGAAAGGAAATAAATTGAGATAAAATTTTAAGTCATGGTCACGCCAATCATTATACCTAACTAATACTCGTAAACTTATTGAAACAAATTTGTAATTTATTTCTTTAGAATACGTCTCATAAACTGGATACAGAATATTAAAAACGCGAAAAACACTCATTTAAAATTCCATTCATACATAAAGTAGGAAATTAGCTAAAATTTTACCACTAATAAAATTGTGTTAAGTACAGAATAATTAAGTACATACATCGTTCCTAGTTGTGTAAAAATTATAACTAGTAGAACAATAAACAATGAAGTACATTGCTATTGCTCATTATTTTTAATTTGGAAATAAATCATTCGAATATCAAATTGATATCGATTAATGTTAATTTATCGTCATGACGTTCATGAATGCCAGTTACGTGCTCAAAGCGTGTCCCTTAAATTTAAACGTTCCATATTTAAATGGACACAAGGTTCCATCATTTCAATATAATAATGGAACAACTTGAAATTCTCCATGTTTTGTAAGATTTTTTGCTTTGCAAAGCGTCATATTGTGACCAAGCAAATAACATCCCGTTTCATTTTATTTACGCTTCGCAAGCTTCTTTATCTGGGATGTACAGGTGGTCGGAGGGGTCCAATTTTTTCCAGTGCAACAACTTTGATTGTATTGAAACGGGTTTCTGAAAAAAAGAAAAAAAACATTCTGGTTAAATCTGACACCAAACATTTGAAGTATTTTTAATAGATTAATTAAAGTTGTTCTAAATATATGATCATGATACTATTTGATTATAGACAATAATTAATTGTAACGAAAATAAAAGCAAACACAGTATTTGTGAAATGTGAACGCGCAAGCTAGTAGGTAAATAGTGAACGTTAAATTCATGATTGGCTCTCGCGGTTCCATGGTGTAATGGTTAGCACTCTGGACTTTGAATCCAGCGATCCGAGTTCAAATCTCGGTGGAACCTGTCTTTTTGTATATTTTTGTTTTTTTACTACTTTACATAAATACACAAAATTTATCACTTTATTTAACGATTATAAATATAACGATAAAGGTTGATTTTTATAGTACGGTAGATTACAGAAACTGGATACTAAAGTCCCAAACGATTCATGTCAACGAAGGGCTCACGTAAAAAGATACCTAAGGAAGAAGGTTGACACTACGCGCTCTGTAGATACAGTTTGTAAAATAATATAATTGCACAGTTTGGAAAATATATATTTTATACTAACGGTAAATGAGCTATCAGGCTACTTAGGTAATTAAAGTCGCCCGTGACCTAAACATTGCAGTAGCGACAAAATCTTGGGAACCTAAAACATCTTATCATGATAATAATATATGTCGTTGGTTTTTTATAAATCTTGAAACACCTAATCAAGGTAATGGTTACCTACCACCATCTGAATTTTATGAATGATTCATTAAATTATCTGAAATTGTCTGAAGTTTCTTAACTTTGTACAAAGGGATTTATAAAGACAATATATAAATTTTACTGTTGCGTCTGTATCGTCGTGTTATTAAAATAGCAACAAGGAAAAACGTGAACAAATACAATTAGGTGATGATCTCATGGGATAAAATCAGTATTAATTATAATAATCGATCTTATTAAAAACTAGCAATAAAAAGTACAAAATCGATTGTTAGTTATTTAGCTGCATAACTTTTTGTTACTATCGTTTCTTAGAATTTCAGAATGAAATTTTGTTTTAAGTCGACACGGACGTGCTAAAATCAACATCTGTGTGCCGATTAAGCTAATGATTATAACAAGTATAATTAGGCTTATTATGACATCTATGCGTTTTATATAAGGTTTAAGAAAATATAAAAAAAAAATCAAAACTTCACATTCATTCTAAAGGATTTACCTTTAATTAAATGGAATAAGATTTAAAAATTTACAGAGCATTATATTGTTAATGATTGTAGAGTAATGAGACCAGTGGGAGAGATTAATCAATATCTTAAACGAATTCATTCTGAATTGAAATCTTATGAGGATACTTATAAGACGAAGTAAATTTTGTTATTAAGCAAGAAATGGAACAGCTACAAAATCTTTGCTAAGTTTAAGAATGAAAAAGTAGATACTTTATAACCGTAGCTTATAACATGACAAAAAGGTACAATGTTGCACTGATAAAGCATGATAAGCAAACAAATCCGATAATGCGAATAATGAATTGTTGCACCTTATTTTGTATCGATTACGTAAGAGTACTCAATACTGATTGAATTTGCGACGTAAATAAATACTTGAATTTGATGTTGATCATTAGTATTTACTATCTCGATTAATTTCGGTTCTTCCCCAGTGATATCTCAGATATACGTATAATTGTATCAAAAACGCCTTTGATAAACCTGTACAACTCAATGTATCATTTTTGTTATAAGTCTGAGTTTATTTTTGCCTATGTTTTAAAAATTACGAGATTTAATTTTAGAGCTAGTAATTTGTTCAGAGATTATGTTTAACATCAAATTAAGATCAAAAAGAGTGAAGGATGTGAGAAAGGAAAGGAAGAGTTATAACTGTGTTATAACACAATTCATAAGTTTCAGATGAAGAAGACGTAAATTAAAAATTATTAATAATTTAGAGAAGACTATAATAATATTTACAGCAACAAGATAACACAATAGACTACAAGAATATTCATAATAAACTAGAGTTAAACTATACTAGAACAGTAAACGAAATAAGCTTCCTAGTCTCAAAGTACAACAATGTGTGACCTTATAACACAGATATTGTGTTCAGAGGAATTGTATATTCAAGTGTATTTAGTAAGGTGTCTAATTACAACCGTAACAGAGTTATGTCTGCGTATTAGAAACATCTTCAATTAATATCTAGGCATTAAATTATTCTCTGGTATTTGATTTCTTTTAAATTATGACCATAAATAGACTTAGTTGAATTTAGAATGCACGTGCAAAAATATGTGCCGTGCTAAATTCCGAGAAGTTATTAATCTTCCTTTATAAAGAACATCTACATACGTGATAACATTTGAACATCTGTTGCTAGTTTTATTATCATTAATCTAATGCAACAAGTTAGTGAATAACAAGAAATAAATGCGTCAACACTTTCTCGTGATTCATCACAGCTCTGTTTATTCTATTCAAAGTAGTCTAGTGACCTTCAATAGATTAATTATTAGCAAGATAACGTCAAATTGCATAATCTCGATACAAGTAGTTGCTTTCTAATATGAATTAATATACCTTAATTGAAGTTATTGTTAGTTTACATTGTAGAAAGGAAAAATAATCGTTTTTTATGCCATGAGAATTTCGGAGGGTCTTGAAATTAAAGGAGCAAAAAGCAACCAAGAAATTGCAGTCGTAGTGATATTGAAACAGAATTGCAACAGATAACTGCATCTAAATAATAACCATTTCAAAATAAGAAATATAAAAAGCTTAATTTTATTACAAGAAAGGTTTTTAAAGGTTCCATGTTCAAAGTTACTATTCGTTTCCAAATGGCGATAAATATCAAAACTCACAAACAAAATGATCAAAGCATTTCAAAGCAAAACTCATTATAGATTCTTGAGCTGAACAAAAAACGATAGAAAAAGCACAGTCACGTCAAAGGCGACAGAATCACGATACCGCGGCATGATTACCCAATGAAAGATGAGGAAACGGTGCGCGAACTCGTAATTTAAGAAGGATATTGACCGTCTGATCTAAACATAACAGTACTAGACATAAATATGCATTGGCAAACAGTTGAAAAATGTTAAAATTATCACATGTTCAACTTCACTATCATTAATAACCATAAACTTATTCAGGAACTCGCGGTTTTTTATAATACTTTCATACATTTTCAACGGGGTCTTACCACGATATTTAATTAATAGAGTTGTCTCGATATTTCAACGTTGTTGCAAACGTCATGATCACGAGAAGACAGTCTTCACCTATATCGGATAGGTTTTTGCTTGTTTTCCTCATTGATCTTGGAATTTCTGACACTTTTAAGAGCGCCATGATCACTGAATTTCATCATTACCGCGATCATAACATGTATTCATAGATGGTTAAATGTTCTAAAATTGTGTTTAAATGAAGTTGACTATGACGCTCAGACTTTAGTCTTAATGGCATGATTATTATGTAATGTTAATGTTCCTTTGTTACATTGCAGTTAAACACACATATCGATAAACACATTTCAAGGACAGGACAGCTGAAGCCGATAAAACAATTTTGTTATTCGTATAGTTTAGTTTTACCTACATTTACTGGCTGTCTAGTCATCTGACGATTGCTGTAGGTACTGCAATTCCTGAACGAAACAACTGAATTTAGAAAAAGTAAATATTCATGAGGACTTTTTTAAACCTAATTGATAATTTACTGAAATTGACTGGCTCTTCTTCGTTTTTAATATTTTCTCGTAGTGATGACTTAAACGATTTCATAAATAAGTATATTCTTACCTTCGCAATGAGTTTTCCATCGTCACCAATCAGGAATTCTTCAAGCCCGAAAACGAGAGGCGACGCATTACCAAGATGGAATATTCTCGAAGATGTGCCAATTGTAACACGGAATTCGATAGTCTTGGCCATTAGAACATCCGTTATCATGAATACGGACTTTTTGCCTTTCAGATCTGCAAATAATGCTTGAATCATTGTCGATTCGATGCACGCATAAATCAGATTCCAGATTGAGTTTAATACGAAGAAGCAAATTTTTTATAGAACTTACTAATGCCTCTACATGCAACCTTAGATTTTTCAAGTATAATTGGTGTGAGTACTAGGCTAGTGCTTTTGCCTACTTTCAAAGTGGATTAGTGGCATTTTACGTCACCTATTCTTATGCTAGCACAAAAAGTAGGGTAAATTATTTATTCTTTATTTTTATGATTGAAAATTTAATTGTCAATCATAAAAATAATGTTTATTCCAAAAGGTCAAATAGGATCTGAAAAACATTATTTCTTTTATATTTACCTTCATTATTCTTAACATCCAAATAAACGTTCTTAACGAGGTCCTTGTCCTTCGGTATAGAGCATCTGGAGAAGTTTACCATGATCACTCGAACTTTATTCTTGATCGATTCGTCTTGCAGCGTGATCTGAAACGAAATGTATTTATAGCTGATGTGTTTATGCAACTCGCGAAGTGCGCACCTGAAACTCTCGTTGTAAATAATATTATCTTTTGATTGTATCTACTAGGTACTTATTAAATTGGGCACTCGACATCCACTGCTGGACCAGTCTCCCCATAGCCTCGCCACATCGATCAGACTTACACTGATTGTACTCAGATTTTAGTGAATTTGACGTTACACATATCAATGCTACAGTTTAAAATCCCACTTTGGTTTTCGGATGCGCACGGTTTTTACTATACTACCTAAACCTATATGACGCTTTATTATAGACCATACAGCTCCAAGGGATATCACCTCGTAATATAATTACCACTATCTCAAAATGCTTCGATCGAAATAACTTCGTGGTACAAAATTGGTGTGATTAACTTTTTGGCATTGAATTATTATTTTGGATACCAATTTCAAACGTGTTCTCTTCAAAATTGTTTTTAAAGTCAATCTATCAATTCTAAGCTACTCAAGATCTTGGAGTGCCTATTAGTCACAGTTAGTTAAAATCAATTTTGTCATACACGAACATGAATAGAAGTGCTTATTCATAGAATTGGGCATGAAAGATGGAATCCTTCTATAATCATTTCTAAGTAAATTATATTTTTGACGCCAAAAGGATTTTCCTGGTGTAATTTGACTGGGTTTTAACGATGACGTCATCCACAATACGATTTCAACATTTGACCGAGTTCAGTTGTTATCGAAGCACTACATGTGCACAAAACGGATTTGTTTAATCAACATAACTACTTCGCCCTTCGTTCCCCATAAATGTTTCATTGAAAAACAGTATGATTATTATTGACAGCCGATTGAAAAACAGGACAGAGCTGTCGTGCATTGGAAGTTGTGTTATAGTTACATACAAAAAATGAAACAAGAAAACAAGATTTTAAAAGAGGGTAAAATTTTATCAGCCTTAAACTGAGCTTTTAAAGTTGAAATTTCCTACGTCAAGGAAAAGTCTAAGGGCTGTAGATAGACTCTTATTGAATTCTAGTAAGGAAAATTCACGGGAACCTACATAACATATTAATTGGCAAGAGTCATTAAATAAGTAATCATGCAGGACGCAGAAAGTTTGATTCGTGCACGTGATTGGATACTCAATCATCCCTTGCTCTAGTGATTACTCCGTCGATACCTGCCTTTATCTGTTGCAATTATGTACATACACTAAACACCATATAATATGCCAAAACATTGCCTAGTAAAATGCTGATAAGTATTTAATTCCTATAATACATGATATACTTGCTCGTGCTTCTTCCAAGAATAAATCGTGCGTAATAAGTCTTTACACTAAATTTCAGTAAACTGTTTCAGTATGTAATGTATGTGTAAACAAGAATACACTTTATCTTATGGATCGTTGCAGCAGATAAGATTACATGTAAATATACTTAATGTATGAATAAGTAATCGCTATCGTAGGAAATCACAACGAAAATCATTAGGACATAGTTTACTGATAGTGATCAAGGATTTTAATATTTCGGGCAAGTTCAAGTGACACATGATGTTTCAGATTGATAAGGTAGAATAACTGAAAAACGTAACACTTCGAGGTATTGACAAAAACACAGGTCCAGTATAGTGGACAGTTAAGTATGGGTATCTCTACTAGAGATGTAACGAATATTCACATTCGCATTCGCAAAAAATCATGCGAATGTTATGCGAATGTTTTGGCAAAAGTTAGTAGAATGTTTTACAGATGTAGAAGGAATCTGATAGAGCCAAAATAAAGGCCTCTAGTCTAGTCCTCTTGCCCTTTAAAATGAGCCCAACTCGATGGGTATACGACCTTCCGTTGTCGAAATTATTTGTGGGAGGTTTTCAATTATTTGGTGGGAGGGAGACAAGTACCCAAGTCGATCCAGTCCAGGTAAAATATAAATAGGTACATATTTTGTAATTAATACCTAATTTTAATGAGTTTTGGAAGTACACTTGTCAGTAAAAAAACTTTGAACTTTTTGTTCGAAAGGTCACAATGTCCAAAAATCGACATTTGCAACATCCCTAATCACTACACCTCTAATTGATTTGTAAATTACTTTCATCAATTACTGTATTATGATGGTAGAGAACAGGCAAAGCTTTAGTACAAAATTTCAGTACTTTGGGACTAGGTATTCCACCATGATTCAGTACTACATGGCGGGACAAGGCCTTGTCTTTGCCACAACTCAGACTAGGCAAATTTTCAGGAGGCTTTGCCAGTTCATGAGTGATGGTAGCCATCTGCCTGATGGGTAAGAATGTCTAACGTGCCTCGTAGGCAATGTTTTCAATGTGTTAAGATGTTTGTAGAACATGTCCTAATTCAGACTAAACTTGCACCTGAACCAATGCTGGGGTCTAAGTTAGAGTTTCTACAGAGCTAGCTGACTACATCATTATAGGAATTCTAGATAATAATTATGAACCAAATTAATCTATAAATGCTCATACTATGACTCTGCTTTAACCATTTTTCTAACTGGGTGACCTAATTATATTTTTTTATCATATTCTGTATTTCCCAAGCTTTCCATGCAATATATTACTTTGTTATCTATGTTATTAAACATGTTTATCAATATGAGTCTATGAAGCTTGATAAACTAGATAGATACATAGAAGTGATTCAAAATGGATTACTTGCTTCCGGATAAAACAAAAGATAATATTAACTCTAATTTTTAATTACTGTACCAAGACTTCAAGTTTAATTTTAATTGGGACTTATTTTTCTTGCAAATTATATTTATACTTATACAAGTTCCTAGGCTGAAACTCATCATGATTCATCAAGATATTAATACCATAATTTTTAATGTTTTTAAAATGGTCATTACTTAAATTTTTAATTTTGTTTAGACTAAGTTCTCATTTAGAAATTCAACATTTGAATGTAATATTTGATTAACACAGTTGACTTACCTTTTTAGTAACTAACAACTTTTATATCAACAATAGGATTTATAACATTTCATACATAATTTTATAGCAATAATTTATTACTAAATTCTTAGAATTACTTTCAGTTTATTGGGCACTATTGAATGGGTTGCCTGTTTCAGGCTGTTGATATTACATAAAATTTTACATGATGCCGATCATGTGAAATTTCTCAACTTAATTTATTTAAGTGTATAATATAAAGTGCAAATTATGAAAAAATGCTTGGATATACTTCAATAAAAATATATGAAACCAAATCATTAGTTGTGCAATATTTATTCATGTGAGTCATGGTCTACTCACTTTACACTGTATTTTTTTATTGCATTTATAGAAACTCCTATATTGTTAATAAAATTATTTATTACCTATTTGGTTAAAGCGTGTCTGAAAATGCCTTTCAGGTGAGGTCAAGGGCACCCAACGTGACATAAGCACATGAATAATACAAGACCGGCGTCTGAATAAAAAAAACCTTACCTTTACACTCTCATGGGGAAACTTGAAATGGTCATCTTGTAGTTTACCATCTTCCAGCCACTTCACGTATTCTACGTTAGTTTTCTCTTTATTTACATTTTTTATCAGTTCTCCAAGTGGCGTGAAGTTTTTACCGTTAATTTCCTTTTCGTTTGGTACGAACAAAGACGTGACTTTATATAAATCAGCCTCAGTTATATGTGGAATGCACACCAACTGACTGCTTCCAATTTCAGTCTCGATTTCGTCTCTTATAAAAGGCCAGGCGTCCTCCAGTTTGAGCGACTTTAAATTTTCCAATTGCACATCTTTGCGAATCTCATGAGAATAAAGAGATTTCACAACTACTTTTAATTTTTTCGGCATTTTTAGAATTTTAATTTTCCAACTGTTTTCACGATCTAACGAAACCACTGTCTGAAAAAGACTGGCGATCAGCGAGCAGCCGATGAGGAACGAACAACAAAACGAATTTGAACGAATTCTCTTGTTCTCGGCAAATCACTTACTAGAAGCTTCGAATAAGAAAATTTAATTGGCTCATTAGTTTCCTGAGGAAGTGCTATTGGCTAGTACAAACGACAAAGACAACAATATTTAATCAATATTTTCGCTGTAGTAAAAACGAGACAGGTATACAAAATAAAAGATTAGAAACCGCGCGGCAAAATCAAAATTTATTTTCTGTCGTTGCTGACCAAAATCCAAAAAAAATAGATTTTATTGAACTATTTTACACTTGATATCAAATTGTACCTTAGCAGGTACTATTAACGTATAACATACCTAAGTATAGGCAGGTATAGAAACTAGGAAGTCGGAAGCGACTATTCCTGTCGATTGAACTTCGTCCATTAATTATTATGAATAAAATTGTAATATATTATTTTTAATATTAATTATAATTAATAATATATGAGCTAGCGGGCTAGGACCTAGATTTACAGCTAAGTATCTTAATAGTAGTAAGAAGCTTAGTAGTTACTATACGATCAAAGGACCACATTTATCTGGATCATCGTGCTTTCACGAATAATGGTAATGGAGTGCGTTACAGCTGAACCCTTTCAATAAATCATTATAGGTAATTTAAACACTTTGATCGAATATTTTAAACTTTAATCTAACTTTCAACCCACATTGAAATGCTAGTACCTAACGCTCAATCTGAAACTTAAAATATAATTCAGTTAATTCTTATTATACTCTACACATTTAACCTTCATTTATCTTAGGAAAACTGCAATAATCATTACGATAATTTTATTTATTATCAAAGAGCTTGACGCCGATCAGTCTGGAAAAATGATGACGTCGCGAATAACTAGTCGCGATCACGTTTCGGGCACGCCGCGTGCACGCGACCGCAGACACGTTTTATGATTTTAGACATGCAGTTTTCACGAGGCATACTCAGACGTGACTGGAGTCGCACAGGTCGATCGCCTCATGGCTTTTGCCAAAATTTATAAACTCATAGTTATTTTAATTCGCCTAAGCGCCTGTTTTGATTATGGAAGGTCTGAATGTTAATCTTCAAGCAAGCAAAAAGAACTAAAGAATTCATCAGATAGGTTTACGACCTTCCGCTCTCAAGATACTTTGCTGAGAATATCAACTATAAAAAATAACGTCTTTTTAAGAATTTTGTACGTTTGATAAGCTCGTCAACCGACTTTACGACATTTTAATAAAGTAGCCTTCTTTACCTACACTCGTAACTCGTTAGTTAGACAACTTACTAATTCAGCAAAAAATTTAGCCTTATTTATTTTTTCGTGATCAAAACAAAATTGAGAAGATCCGCAGAAGTAACCGAAATGGACAGGGTTGAGGGCACATTGTCCACAGAACAATGGAGAGTCGTAAAGTTCTGGAGTGGCGGCCACGAACCGGTCCAGCCGTGAACATCGACTGGCGGATTATGATGACTTCTAAATATAAATATGGTCTTAAAAACTCTTAGTCATGCCAATAGACCTCTCTAACGAAATGGTTTAGATTTCCCATTCACGCATACGGTAGGTACCAAATATATTGTTTCTCTATTTAATTGTATCATTTTGTCCGCGTTAAAAAAACATATCCTTAAGATGTTCGATATATATTTTTTTGTATTGCCGTGTAGGAAGACCAGCCAACGAGCCACCTAACACACGTGGGAGCGACGTATCGCTAACCCCACCTGGGGTCTGCGGACCGTCGAGGCGATCCGCCCTGTCCTAAGGGATTGGGTGGGTCGTGGCGAAGGACGCCTCACCTTTTGGGCGGTGCAGATGCTGACCGGGCACGGATGTTTCGGTTGGTATCTGCACCGGATTCAGGTGGAGCCGACGACGAGGTGCCATCACTGCGTAGGTTGTGACCGGGACACACCAGAGCATACGCTCGCTGTCTGCCCCGCATGGGAGGAGCAGCGGTGTGTCCTGGTCCAACAAATAGGACCGGACTTGTCGCTCCCGGGCGTCATGGCGTCGATGCTCGAGAGCGACGAGTCCTGGAAGGCGATGCTCGAATTCTGCGAGTCCACCATCTCGCAGAAGAGGGTGGCGGGAAGTGCGAGGGAGAGAATTTATTCTTCTCTCCGCCCCGCAACAACCCGCCGCCGCCGAGCAGGGGGCCGGAACCGGGATCTCGCCCGGAATCTGGCCCCTTAAGAGTTTCGGGTCCCCAACGCATGTGAGTGCGAGCGGGGACCCAAGAAGGTGTCGTGTCTCGCTCAGCACGCCCTTGCGTCAGAGCATCCGGGGGATGGCGGACCGCGCTCCCCGACCCACGCTGGTTCTGACCCAGCGGGGTATTGCGTGGGAGGATGACACGCGGTCCAGCCATCTTGGCGGGCTTCGGATAGCCCGCCGACCGAGAGAGCCGGTGGCCATATCGCCGGCGGCTGCCGGTTCGGCGTCCGGGGGCGGCGTGACGGAAAAGTGTGCCGAGAGCGTTACGCGTCGCGCCGTCCCACAAAACCCCGTGCTGGGTTCTGGCCTCAGCCGGGGTTCGGACGCTGAGTGTGAGCGGTTGGAGGTTTTAGTGCGGTTCAACTCCCACATACCGGTGATTTCCTCCAACTAAAAAAAAAAAAAAAAAAAAACCTAACACACGTAAGTGGTTACGGTTGCTAATGGACTTATGCAACCTACGTCCTGCCTTTAAGGACCTTCTAGTGTTTATAGTTTTCAATAAAATCTCAGGAGAATGGTCTTTAAGACATTATTAGGATTTTGTACTTTGGAACTCTAAAAGTTGATACTAAAACGAACTGAAATAGACGAAATTAAAGGCATTACAAAAAGGAGAGGAAAAGGATTTTAATAAGTTAAAGAAAACATACAACATTATTATACATAATATATTTTATTGATAAGGTTATTTTATTAAAGAACATTGAAAAAGTGAAAAAAGTGCTCCATATCAACTTTTCACTGAAACATTAAATACAATTTGCACTGGAATGTGTGTGTATGTAAAATATGTTAATATTATGTAATGCCCTTAGTAATATTATAATATCTTGCTTATCCATTTCTTTAGTGCAAATATTAACTTTAAATGCAGCTGTATTTATTTAGTAGTATAATACAAAAAATATAATAAAGCTTTTTATGTTATCTAATATATAAAATTGCTTGGCCAATTTTGATGAATTTTTTTGTGCTTATCCAGTATCTATGAGAATCGGCCAACTACTATTTTTCATCCCCTTAAATGTTAGGGGTAGTCCACCCCTAAAATTTTTTTTTAGGGCCTTCCGTGTGTATATAGTAGGTATATAATTTTAAACAAAGAGAGAGCCAGTTATTTTCTTATTATTAACAGTTTTACTATGAGATTATTCTAGTAGTAATCCATAACACAATACAAATAAAAGTGATTTGGAGTTAATAATTGTACCAATAAATTAAAATCTACATTATTCTGCTTACAGGCATACAAATATCATTTATATCCAATTTTAAAAAACACACCAAAAGCTTATGCAACACATTCAATAATAAATTAGCATTGAATACATAGAAATATTCTATTTAGCTTAGTGCAACTTATTTTTTATTTTCCAATGTTTAATTATATTTACTATACTCATCATATGAATCCCTCAATTGCAGTATAATGTTAATTTTATAAGGCATTCAAGTGTATCTAGAATTAACATGTATTCTGGAAGGCTATGCCAGAAAAGAGAAATAAAAATACTTTAAAGTGATTTTTTGATGCCACAGTTGAGTGTACAAGTTCCAGCTTTAAACCTTTGGACATTGTACAATAAATATTTTAATATATTTTAAATTTAAATCATTTTTTTTAAATTGTTATCTCTGGTGAGATTAATAAATAATTTTCTTGAATACAATTTACTTCTTATGTATATTTGGAGTAGTAGATTGGAATACTGAAGAAGCTGACATGAGATTCTCGATATATTGCCCGAGCACTTGGTTCTCTGAACGGAGTTTGAGGTTTTCTTCCTTGACAGAGTCCACCCTTTGCGAGAGATCTGGAAATAGAGTTGTTTTCTGTTAATACTGCTATTTTCATGCAATCTTATGATTAGTCAATACCACACTGCAAGCTCTAAATTTGAAATGAAAACATGATTGCATTAAGGAGGTTGCACTGGAAACTTCAAAAACACTGGTAACTGTTTTTGACAAACAATGAAAATATTCATGCAATAAAGTATGGATTTACAATATTACCATCCAAAGTATTTTGTAGCTCCAACACTTGTGATATCAAGCGCGCTTTTTCTTCTTGTTCGTCTATACCAGAATCGGGTTCAAAGCTTGCTGGACCGTTAAGGCCGGGGCTTGAGGAACCACCAGTGTAAGAACTAGGTAATGAGTCCATCGAACGACCATGGTCCAAACGATTGTTGTCCATATCGTCGGAAATGATTACTTGGGGGTCGTCATCGGCCAAAGGTATGTTGTCATCACTACACTTCTGCATTATAACAGCGGACATGTATTTATTTCTTTAAACTTTCAAAATTATTGGTTTGAAACTTGAAAGTAGCAAAATATTTTAGAAATCGATTATTGTTTTTGTTTCACTGACGTTTAGACGTTCTGTGAAATTGACAAATAGAAGCTTTGATTGACATTGACAAACTACAGGCAACAGTTTTCAATCGCAGAGCTGTAGAGTTTTTGGAAAAGGTGAGAAAATATGATTTACACGAAAAGCCCCAAAATATTTTCAAAGTTCTAATTTTAATTTAAAAAGAAAATTTACTTGTAAATTCTCAATTATAAAAGTTTATTTGAGCTTAATAATGTTTAATTACAATATCTTGACCAAACAAAGGTTGACATTTAATTAGTAGTTGTCAAAAGTCAGAAATATTCAAAAATGCCCAATATTCGTGAAAAACTTGAAATCTAAAGAAATGTTTTGAAAATAATTACAGAAACTGGTAATACCTAGAGGAAACCGTTAAAGAAGATACTTATAAAAAATGGCTATAGTGCTAAGAAAGTATTCTGCAGAAACTTTATCGTTAACGAAGTGGCTGCGTAGAGGTTAGAATTGTTAATTTTTTTTCGTAAATTTTATAAAATTAACAAGTTAAGTACTATCTTAACTACTATCAATATTACAGACTGGCGGGCCCTATCTACCCTACCTGAAAAGCAAACTGCAGAAGTTACAGAAACACATGAACGACGTAGACCCAGGAAAATAAATCCTCTGTTAGAAAATAGACATGCATACCCAGAATTTCTGCCCGATCCGAACCCTGATTGGCGTAATTCTTTGCGTGAAAAATTGGAAAGAGCCGATATGTTGAAACGTAGAAATCAAATTGACATACCCGAATTTTATGTTGGTAAGAAAAAATATTTTTTTAACTTGCGAAAACTACTCTTCTTACGTTTTATTCTCACTCATTTTTTTATAAAGTATAGCAAACATTATTTTAGTATTTTTCTCTTAACCAACAAAAGATACATTTGTTAATTTTTCATGGGTACTTTTGACTAAAAATTAAAAAAATATACCTAATTTGTTACAGGTTCAATCTTAGCAGTAACAATAGCAGACCCTCATGCTCAAGGAAAGACCAATAGATTTGTTGGAATATGCATTGAGAGGAAAGGATGTGGATTGAGAGCAGAATTCACTTTGAGGAATGTTGTAGATCATCAGGGTGTTGAGGTAATCCCAGAAAAAAATAGTAAAAATAGAGCTTCTAGAATCCATGTTCATATATGAAAATGAAATGTTTTTTTTTAATGCCATGTAGACTGACAAGCCCACAGAAATCCTGATCGTACGTGATTACCAATGCTCATGTACCTCTGCAATGTGCAGGGGGACACTGAAAGCTCACCTACCTACAACCTAACTTTAAAGACCCTCCACAAGCCTCATAAAAAAATAAAATCTGTATAATTTACATTTACAAAACAACATACTCTTGAAATATTAATTAATATTTTTGAATACAGATACGGTATGACCTCTACGATCCAACAATTCACAAAATTCAGGTTCTTCGCTTGGAAAAGCGTCTTGATGACAAATTGTATTATTTGCGTGATGCTTTACCTGAATACAGCACATTCTCATTTGATATGGACCCAGAGATTTTGCCGGAAGGAACACCAGTACCTATCAATCCAGTGAAGGTAATAACTACTAATCAGATCAGAGATATTTTACTATAATAATTATCTTGAAATTTAATTCAATAAAAGTTTATTAAGATTATCAGGCTCTTAATGCAAAACTCAGTATATTCAATCAAAGAAAAATATTGAGCATAAATAAAATTTTCTATAGGTTACATTGAAACCAAAACCATGGTTGGAGAGATGGGAACGCCAAGAATTACAAGGAATTGCTAATATTGAACAGTATCTGACAAACAAAGATAAAATAAGGAGAGAATTAAGAAAAACACCCTGGGAGAAATATGACTTGATGAAGGAATACAGGTGGGTACCAGTTTCTTTACAAAATTTGAGAACCCATAGACTAAATGTTAAAGATGTATCAGTGCCTATTTTATTGAGAATGAAACTCATATCACTCTCAATAATAGTTTCAAATAAGAGATTGTCTTGCAAATTAATTCCTGTTTTTATAATTATTTCAGAAAAACTATCCCAGTTGAAGACCAAACTGACATATGGGCTGAAGTGAACAGCCAATTACAACAGTTACAGCTTGCACGGAAGAAATCATTAAGGAAGCGCACATTTAGTGCTCCCAAACCGCAACTTGGTTAAAATTAGATTTAAGAATGTTATATTTGTAATATAGGGAAATAAATAGAATATAGAAGTTTTATTTTATTATTTCATTTAAGAATAATTTCCTAAATTTCTGTTTTTTTTTACTTTTTGTCTGGATTTAATATGATAATTTTTCACCTTGAATATCAAGGTGGCAAAATGATGGTGTTGTAGGGACGCCATTGCATACATGGACTTTTTTATGCTAGCTGCAATATATAAGTGCAGTCCGTAGCGCGACTCCTCAGTCGTTCCGTAATCAGCAAAGCGTACACTCGCGTTCACACATTATTGTAATCATATTCATTATTGTATATTGTAAACAGTGTCAATAAATAATGATAACTAGAGTCAGTTGTTCATTTTAATTAAATGGTATCTACCAAATAGATACTCAAGTAATTTATAAAGGGATATCTCTTTCCGCTACAAGATATACCCTAAAGTGGTGACCCCGACAAGAACACGACTCCTTTAAGATCATCACACCCCGCATCGCGCCAGCCAGCTTCAGCCTGTTTGAGTACTTCGTCCACTAGCCGCAACGCTGCGCGGCCTGGTTGAACCCTCATCGGCTTGACATTGGGCACACTGACTACAAGGACCGGTCAGCAAAGCAGAGCATATCTCTCCTGGTCAGCACGTAGCATCGGCCCCGCACGGCAGCATGTCCGACTCACTGGAGCCCGTGCGTCAGCAGTACAGTTCCGACTCACTGGGACTTCTTTCACTGGCATTGGCGATCAAGGCGATTCAAGCACACAAGATGGGGAAAGGAAGAGCACACAAGTAATTAGATATGAAATATACGTGGAGCTGTGAAATTATGAAGAATAGTGTAGATTAAATACGCAGAACGGACGACTCCCTGCAAGGTACTTACATCGACTGCAGGTAAAAGCAACAAGATTTTAATACAAAATCGGATATTAGGAAGAAGTATACAAAACATATAGGACAGTTAAGAGCAGATATGGCACAGGAACTAGAACAACGCTGTATTGGAGGACAAGTAACGAGATTCAGTCATAGTAATCGACAAGCGAAGACCAAGGGAAACGTCGTAACTCCAGCATTGTAATCATCGGAACACCGGATGGTATAACGAGCAAAACCAGCCACTACCAATAGTCCGGAAGAGATGACACGTGGGAGAGCACCCAAGGATTTTAGGGAGAAAAGCATACCCAGAGGCAATGCCGTCGAGATCGCCATATTTTATGGTGGGAGACATACTTGGTCGAGAGATATTATGTCGAGAAGAAGTCGAGGAGAGCTGTAGAAACGATGGACAAGTCAAGTCGTGGTCCAATATTCTACTTCATTCTCCATAACTTATAACGTGTGAATATATAACTTGATGCCAAACTTCACGTCTTGCGATTAAGAGGCGACGTGACAGCGATATTTGCATTCCTTTATTGCCTTTTGCATTATTTTTAATCTGTTTATTTTAACGTTTTGTCATTAAAGTATTTTTGTGTTTTTAATAATTTGTCACACTCTTATTGGAAATAATCAAAATATGTATATGCTATAATATTTTATGAATCTTTAAAGTAATTAAGTAAAGGGTTAAAACCATCTTAATTGACTTAGAAATGATTACTAGTTTCAACTTTGTATTGAATAGTGACATGTTTATGAAATGAAAATTGTAATATGTTTTAACAAAATTTGAATCATTATTGTTTTGTGTAAAAGATTCAATATAGTTTGATTCGTATCATTGATTTATGGCAATGAGAACTACTTAACGAAAGTAATATTTAAAAATCTAAGTGGAATAAGTTAAGAGTTCTGGTAATATTTCATCACAAAATGGAATGATTTTTTATAAGTACTTTGTTATAAGTGTGAGAAAACACCGAGTCAACAATTTGAGTGTTCGTCGTATTTCAAGTAAAAAATGATTGATTTAAGAGTAGCGAGTAAAAAACTTCGACTGTTGCTTAACGATAAAGCGCATTCGAAGTATATCTCAAGTACCTACCCTAATACGGTACAGCCGGAAACAAAAGTTTTAACAGTACTTAGTTTTATTTTTTTTGTTTTGTGAAAAATTTTGCATTATATAACCAAAATTTTAGGAAGGGTGTACTGTAGGGACGCCATTGCATACATGGACTTTTTTATGCTAGCTGCAATATATAAGTGCAGTCCGTAGCGCGACTCCTCAGTCGTTCCGTAATCAGCAAAGCGTACACTCGCGTTCACACATTATTGTAATCATATTCATTATTGTATATTGTAAACAGTGTCAATAAATAATGATAACTAGAGTCAGTTGTTCATTTTAATTAAATGGTATCTACCAAATAGATACTCAAGTAATTTATAAAGGGATATCTCTTTCCGCTACAAGAGATACCCTAAAGTGTCATCAAGTTTATATATTTCTTGTATTTTTTAATATGACCTATTTATTTATTTATCTGTATCTGTTTACATTGAAAACGAAAAATTGCACATTTCTTTTACAATCTTTCTTAATCATATTGTAAACAAGCTGTATACTCTAGTAACCGATGGCCGTACATAACTTAGCAAAAACAGAAACCCTTAAAACTTTTTTGACAACTCAAATCACAACTCAAGTTGTTATGGAAATTGTGCAACAAGCGCCGTAAAATAAACCTTATCTTAGTGGATTAAGTACTCTATCAGCTGAAAACACGCTAAGGTTTAATTTCCCTATTATTTTCAAGTGCTTGCGTGCGGCGCGGGCGGTCAGTGAAGAAGTTTGTTTAGTTCTTTGATACATTTTCTCGCATCAATATCGAATAAAGTGACTATTGTTAAACTGTGGATTAAATACTGTGAAGTTTTCTAATTATTTACTGTTGTTTGTTATTGCTGCCAAGTTTTTCGGGCCCTTGACTGTGCAATCTCTTATAGTGTGTACACCTGTCGCCGGGTAAGTTCCTTTATAATTTTGCATAGTTTCCGCCTTGACAATAGTCCTTTTCTCGAGAACATAATACGAACGTCTTTGTGAATGAAACCGTTACCATAATTTACGCTTACGGTACATGTTTTTGATTATACGCTG
Source organism: Trilocha varians (assembly GCA_030269945.2). Taxonomy (NCBI): domain Eukaryota; kingdom Metazoa; phylum Arthropoda; class Insecta; order Lepidoptera; family Bombycidae; genus Trilocha; species Trilocha varians. Next base: position 4,124,998 of record AP028277.1, on the reverse strand, counting down.
AGCAGTTTCCGTAGTGTAAAACTGCATATGCGCTTTGTACTAGCAACCTTGATTTATCGATTAGATGCGTCACTGCAATCTGTAGTTGCAATGAATAACTGTTAACTAAAAGTTTGACAAACTTTTTCATTTGTGCTGTTTATGTAGCTACCACAATATCAAAAAGTTAAATGACTCACAAGTTACAGTTACATTACTAATTACAGTACTTACTAAGAGGTGCATGTAGTGTTTGAGCGTATGAAAACCTTAATCAGTTGATAAAAACACTACAAGACTTCATAATCATTCAATGCTATAAAACTATTACAGATATTGCAAAAGTCTCAGTTAGTAAATGTCATGTAAAAAAACAACATAACTTGTGTATACAGAAGGTAAATAAATAGTTGAAGTACTAATAGAATAATAGACAAATTAATAATTCAATTTGATCTGATTTGGATTGGAAAAATTTAGAATTGATTTTAAATGAGTTGAAACTTCAAGTAAGGGTTTAATCTTCTCTGTGGGTAAATTACTAATTGGAAACTAAGGACTTAACTTTGCAAAAAACTTCAAACATATGGATTTAAGATTTAATTAACCTTATAATTTGTTTTCCAGGTCCTATCCTTATCCCAGATTTCAATCCTATTCCAAGATCCTTTCAGAAGAAATCCATTTTCTTATTAGACTAAGAAACAAGAGAAGATTTAAATATAATCAAGATGAATAATTTTATTGTCCTATATTTACCAACTCACTTCAAGTTCTTTACTTAAATTGAATTTTGTTAACTTAATGAAATTGAAACGTTCTTGAATGGGTACCATGGGTACAACTTAACATAACATGAATATTAGAACATGCTTGTTTATGCTTCTAATATTGATAAAGTTAATAAAACTAAAAGAACATAAATATTGTTATTGGAATTGTTTTTAATATAATTTATAAATTGTTTTTAATATATTATTGTATAATTTAAATTTGTGAGTGCCTATCTTGGGTTACAATTAGACTTTTTCATTGAAGCTGTGTATATTTCCTTGAGGTAATCCAGTTGTATGTTTTATAACCAGGAAATTTTGCTACTTACCGCTTATCTTATAGTCAATAAACTTTTCGTTTTTATTTTACACATTAATATGAATTTGTTATCAATATTAAATTCAATATTGAGTTTGGGTAGTTCCGTACAATAGTTTCATGCATAAGGAGAAAGGTTCTTCATTCTCCGGCACTGCAAAGGTTAATGGGTGACAGTTGCCAACATGTTTTTTTTTTTTTATTGCGTGATAGATAAACGAGCCTACGGCCCACCTGATGGTAAGCGGTCACCGTCGCTCATGAACCTCTACAATGCCAGGTTACAATGTTACAGAACAATGTTACTATGTTGCCTCTGCGATGTTACAGAACTCTAGACTTGTTTAACTATTATGCAAAAAAAAAATTATTTATCATTCTTTATATTATTTATTTTATTATTCAGTCCTTTACCAGGTATTGCATCTTTGCTTTTGATTGATTCTACTGAATAGCATTGGTATAGCAGGGTTTCTATCTACCGCCAGCTATGCTAATTTAAATCGCTATAACACAGAAAAAAAGATGCTCATTCCACCCACAATTAATTAGTTAATTAAGTAGGCCAATCCACTAACAACAAAATTTGTGTTTTCCAAAATCTATGTTTTGGAATACCAGAAATAGGGAATTAGGGTCAAATCGTCTCAGGAAGTATTAGTCCATTAGTTCACGTGCAGTTCGCCGGTCGGTGACCGGTAATCCAATCAACATTGACAAGTCACAAATGTCTACAACGCCTCACGTAGCGAAAAAGACACGTACAGTTTATATGAGACTGTTTTACGATGGTCGTAAATATTTAGTCCCATTCACCTCATGAAAGAATTGTTATTACTTTATGGATATCCTCCACACCTTAGAGTATAATTATTGTAAGTTCCAATGTGGAGTCTATAGACACTGCTGCATATTATAGGCCCCCAAACCTCGCCACAACGATCGGTCCTACGCTGTCTGTATGCAGTCATATGCGTAGGACCGTAGGAAGTCACTGGACTTCCCGCGATTCTGACCAAGGTTGTTGGTATATCTTGTACCAACGGGCAACGTTGTTGGATTCAATTGCATTGAGCTCCACACGTTCTTGTAACTGTTTATTAGTGCCCGACCGAAACTGGTTTTTTGGCCGAAACCGAAACCGAAACCGAACCTTCGGCTTGGCTCTTAGTTTCGGCCGAAACCGAAACCGAAACCGAAACTCGCAAATTTCAAAGAAAAAGTTTTATTTTCAAGATGTCCTGGACTTAAGTGCATATTATCATTTCTTCCCAAAATTTATTCTTCATTAAAAAATGAGGTCATCAAAAAATTATGTCACAGGTAAGGGAAAGGGGGAGGGGAGGGTATTTCAAAATGTGACTAAGTCTGTCAAGGGGTAGAATATTTTTAGCACCATCTGAGTTTTTCAAAACATGACAAGTTGTAACAATAGTGAGGAAAGAGGTTTTCAAAAATGTGATCAAGTATGACGAGGGGGAGAGAGAAAATGTAACCTAGTGTGACAAAGGTTTGGAAAGGGTGTGTTAAAAATATGACCAATTGTGACAAAGGGAGGGAGTGGTATCTAAAAAATACGATACCTAATCGACGATAGTCTGCTTGTTTGGCGGGCTATCCGAAGTATTGTGAGGGTGTCGCGACGGGGACATGACACCCTCGCGCTGAATACCCACTGGGTCAGAACCAACCTAGGTAAGGTAGTGCGGTTTACCATTCCCCGGTTGCTCTTACGAAGTGTGCGTTGAGCTCTGGTACAACACCCTCTCGCGTCTTAGTACACCCCGGTATTCTTAGGGGACCAGATCTCGGGGCAGATCCCGAACCTGTTCCCTCTCCCGACGACGGCACGTTCATGCGCGAAGAGAAGAGCTCTCGCTTACATGTCCAACTTACACGCTTCCTTCTGCGAGATGGTGGACTTGTACTCGCACTTAAAAAGTAGAAGTTATTATATACCATAATTTAAAAGATTTTTATTAAATCTCGTTTGAAAAAGGTCAAATCATAGCCCACGAGCAAGACCTTGAATTCTTGAGATTGGGTTTATCGACTTTCCAAGCAACTCACCATTGTATGAAATCAAATGGAAGTAACCGAGATCACTCTCCCAGAGGTGGAAACAGGACTCCACGTCAGACCTGAACCTGAGAGTCAAACTAAATTCTTTCCAAACGGAGACCTGCTCTAGAGTTTTTCCAATTTGGACATAAGTTTTAATCGACTATACTGAACCCAATTGCGAAGAGTGGTGGCCGGTATAAGACGCATCCCCATTGCTGCTTTCATAAATATGCATACCATGCAATGGTTGTCATTGATCAAGCAAGCTCAAGCGTAAGGGGGAACACCGTGCCTTATGGAACGCCAGTGTTAATATTCATGGTATCGGTCTGCAACGACTGCCCAAAATATATGACCAGTTGTGACAAGGAAGAGGGGGTCAAAAATCATGAAATGTGTCGACGTAGTTTGTGAATAACCCTGAGCAACATTTAATTCTGTAGTAATAAATTGTATATGACTCATATTTTAGAATATTAGATGCTTAAAATCTTCATTTCAGAACCATATTTATCCGTTATCAATCTGTTATCAAAAGTTTCGGTTTAGCCGAAACTTTCGGCCGTTTTTTGGCCGAAACCGAAACTAAGGCCGAAACTCGAATTTTGGCCGAAACTGGCCGAAACCGAAACCGAAACCGAAACTTTCGGTCGGGCACTACTGTTTATTAACACAAGTACAAATTTTCCGTCTAATACATGATACACCGATAAACCTAGTTCGTAATTTCTCAACGAATTATGTAAGGAAGAACAAAGTTGTTTTCCGTGCCGTAAAAGGCCTGGATCATAAAGTTACAAAAATAGGCTAACATTCTTTTGCACTTTTATGCGTGCTCTTTCGAAAGCGGAAGACTTAAAACAACTTGGTGAAGTCGTAAACGATGGGCAGACGTAGGTGAATGAAAATTGTCGCTAAATTTGGGAAATTTCCTGCTTTATTTCTTTTACGTAATCCGGTGTTAGAATCTTTGAAGTTTACGACTTTTGAGAATTCTTTGTTGTTCGATATTAAATATCATGTTGTTCAGTTTGCAAAGTTTAGAAGCAAGTTATATTAAACTAACAATTTTATTGTTATTGCCTTTGATTCATGGGAAGTATTTCAAATATCACAAAATAACGATTTTCACAAGATTTCTCACAGTATCCTGTTCCGTAATTATTTTTGGAAAGAAGAAAGTTCAGTGACCCTTTTTCACCAGAGTCCATATAAGAAATTATACTATCCGGTACTGTACTTGTTTCGTAGCCACTTTCTAACTTTAATTACAACGGTTTAAGCCTTGTGTCTTTACACATTGTCAACGTTCTTCCGTGTCATTATCTCGATTTCGAAATGTTGACATTGCAGTTAACGAGAGCTACACAGTTATGATGAAAATGCAAATAATAAAGAAAAAAAAGCTGTTTCCGCCCGGGATCGAACCGGGGACCTTGTGCGTGTGAAGCACACGTGATAACCGCTACACTACGGAAACTACAGCTAATTATCGCGAAATAGTCCTGTACTATCGCACTGATATTTATTGAGTTTAGTAGCATCAAAAAAGGTCAGTAGATCTGATATTAACAATTTTCAGACTCTATTGAGTTCCCTTGTGATTCTCCAGTAATAAGTTTATTTTTAAAGACTGCAGTGATAGCAAATTGCAATGCACAGTAAAACACTGCCAAGTTTCCGTTAGCCTTAATAGATCTCTTAGTTCTCACTTACAACTCGAGAAAAGTGGGATGATTTCTCACCGTAAAATTAACGATGCAACAATAATAGCCGTAACAAAGAAATTACCGGCTAATTGCAACAATGAACCGTGGAACAAAAGCATAGGTTTCAACGCAATCGATACAAGGTGTTGACTCATTGCTTCACTACAAAGGGCCGAAGATACTCAGCACGCGATTTGAGAAGTTTTAAAATGTTACCTACAACTTCTTTAAAAAAATCGTAATTTAGGTTTGCCCAATAAATTTGTTTTTATTTGATAGCGGTGATTAACCTGCTAGATCAAAGTTCAGTGTCTTAGAAATTCTCATGTTTGTGACTTCAGTAAGGACAAGGAATTAAATTCGACTAAAATATACATATATGTGTCATTAATTCTCAGAGGTCTTTCTTCAGGTTTAAAAATCTATTACTATTGAACCAAAACAAACAGTCACGACTCTTCAAATTAATAAAACATGACATTAAAATTAAGGTAGTAATTTTTATTATGCGGTGCGTCTTAATGGATCCCTGTGCCCATTGCTGTCCAAGTAATTGAATTGTATAATGGGTAGATAATGATAGTCGATGCGATAATGCTTGCGTAAGATCACCCGTCAGTACGGCGTGTAATAATTAAGTACAGCTAACCGTCATTCAAGGGCGAGTCGTGAGTGAAACACAAATAAGCACCTAAAAATCATTAAAAAATCCCGGTAGAATTTAGAATGTTCTTTCTAAAATCATCTTCAACTATTTAAGTGATTTGAAAAGAGTTCTAAATAGCAAATGTGTCGAGGTGTTTCCTGGCATTGTCCATGACCGAGAATAATAATTTACATTCTAGTCTTACAAACAGTTTTTGCATCACAAAGAATATCAAACCAGTATGAATGTACTGAGGTAGTAAAAATGACCATAAAACAACAAGTTTATATTTAATTAAGAATTCAAAGGGACGAAAACAATAGTAAAGTTATCTAATATTGACAAAGATTGAGAATATCTTAAACATAGAATTTTAACAAGTGCGTGTGACAGACCCTTCGCGTGTTTGTCTGTCGTTAATATTTTGTGACTTTGGAGTTGGGGTAAAATATAATTATAATCATTAAAAGTTCTATTTTGTAGGGGCGTTTTGGGCTTGTTTACCCGATTTATCGTATAGTTTAAGTAACTCTTAATCATGATTTTATAGATCTGTTATTTTTAATAAGTGCTATTAGATTAACATATCTCATAATTCTTACCTAGCGGATAAGAAATTATAGGCCATATTATTGAAAGGGTCGACATAGTTTTAGTCACAAAAGTAGTTGTAATTTAGAAGATCTTTTACACTTTTTTGTGGCTTTATAACCAGTAATATCCACTCAAACGAGGTACGGTTTTGTTTAGATTTCACAATTCATCCAATTCCCACCTCAATCGACCGTACTTCCGACATTCGAGTACTCAAGTGTCTATCTAAGATCTTGCTGACCCTTTTGCTGTTGGTCGTCATAGTGCCATTTGCATACGATGTTTCATTTCGCTCTAGCAATCTGACATCTCTCACGACTACGGCTTTCTAGATCCCATTAAAGGTATGATCCATGAGGTATGTTGGTAAACCATTCGTTTAGTTGTAGGTGAATCACTTTTGGCTATCAATACACAAACAGATTTTTGAAAATAGAAATCAGAATTACAAAACAGATTCCATTACAGTGTTCTTATATATTTATTTATTTTTATTTAATTTAATTTATTTTATTTTAGTTTTAATTAGTATCAGTGTCTACGTTAAGAATTGATAAGTAATTGCGTGATAAATTTAATTTGAAATAAATGGTTAATTGTTCGAGTCAATTTAGAGGAAGATTAGAGAATTAACTTAATTTAGAAAACACTTTCATCTTCGTTACTGAACTTCAATTAATTGTAGCATTTGAACCTCTTTTGTCAGACTAAACTCAGCATGAATCAAATATTGACATGGCAAAGCTTGTGCAATCTTGCGATGTCTCAAAAGGAATATCTGATTCGTTCTGGCATTTAGTATTTCCTGATGGTAGTGATAAGATCAAGTTCAGAAACAGACCTTGAACAAAAATCGATAATGAAGTAAATAATAAATGGATGTACCTATCAGTGAAAACGCATGCGCTTTGATACTGAATAACAACCTAGGAAATGAAGATTGCCTATTGGATGATTGATCTTGTTTCATCCTCCACCTTTTTGTAATAATTTAAAACTTATAAACGTAGACGTTTGTGTGGGTGTGTTTATTTAATATCAAGGATTATTAAATATCGTTATGATACAAGCCAGAAGGGATCCTTCTACGATATAAATGAGTCCCATGACCAACCGGGTCGTTATCTTTACTCTGATCATAATTACGATGCGGGAGACAACTCCGTGTTGTTTATTTAAAAGCTCTTTGACCGCTTAAAAATAAGTTATATTAATAAAACTGCAATTAGATTCGTTAAGTACAGCTTTGTAACTTTTCATTTCATTGAAAAAATCTAAATCGCCCGGTGTTAGGGTGGATAAAGTGACATTAAGGCTTTATTTAGGTGTAAGTATTCAATATCGTTTGTTGATATCAATATCGATCAACATAACACTCAACTGTTTTCTACAGTTCAGTAAATATTGCACCAATTACGTGTACCCATGGCGATTGACAGAAGAAAGCCACAACTAGACAGAGCGGGGAAAGTGGCGCGTTTGAATAATGCCCATTGGTATGGCACAGATCAGAATAAACGTCAATTTATGTACCGATGTTGCCACAGAATGCCACTGAACATAATTGATTTGATACGGATATATCCGCTAACAATTTATTTGTTTAAAAGTTCATGGGATATTTTGAATAAATCAACAGCTGGATTGGTTTCTGATACGTATATTTAAAGTAAGTTGTTTTCTCTAGAGCTCGACTATTTCTTCTTGGTTTTGTTAAGATCGATGACAGAACTCAACTACCGAAGAGTTTACTGGAGAGTCTGTTGGTGGTGGTCCATATAACAATACATATAGCTAGTTTTTCTAAAATAATGACACAAATCATACATTTCCGATTTCAAATTTCCAAAGAACACAGTTGAAGGTGATTTGTTGGGTTTACTTGCAACATCAAGTGGGTTTAATTTCATTGATTCTTTTGAGTTTTCACTATTTGTTAATTAAGAGTAACTAGATGAAGTCGAACCAAAATTAAACGAAACATCATTTTATACTGTTCAAAATATCCGTTAAATATAATCTTTTATAACTATCGCTTACACTTTTAATCGTGTTCAAGTTAGACTAGTAATTTTAACATGTAACACTCATAATTTGTGTAATGGTGGCTTGTACAGTTCTGAACGTATTGTAGTTATTGTGTGGACATTAATGGCTTAATATTTAATCAAACACAATGTTGCACGACAACGTATCATTATACGCCCAGTTGTCCTTAATGCATTTGGCAGTAAAATAATTCCTACTATTCAAATTAATTTTTGTAAGGTTTGAGGTGAAAACTGACAGAAAATTATAGTTTGACCACAATTATCACATTACAACGGGACTGGTCAATCATCTATTCTGTATTGCTGTCTTTACATAGGAATATTAAATTGCTTCTCATTGACAAAGCCATAGACATCGTTTATTTGTGATGAAAACAGGTTTACAATTACAGAAATGAAAAAAAAAAACATGGAATAAATAAGTTTTCACCACAAACCAGTCGGAACTCAGCTTAATGTTATAAGTCACCCCCAACCGCCAACAAGCACAACCACATTGGCAAAAATGTGATTAATTCACAAAAAGAAAATCACCATTACTAGAAGCTTAAATATATTTAAAAAATGAAAAAAGCGTTCAAAAGTCATTTTAATAAGTATAACATCAGACACAATTATCTTTGAATACTTATTAAAATTAATCTATAATCACATGAGAATAAGTGGAACTCTAATCTTTAGTAAATTATCTTTGTCCGGATCTCGAAGGGTGGCAGCGGCGAGGTAATTTGTGATGCAATAGTAAATTTCGGGAAACGGACCCCACAGCCAGAGCCAATTACGTGTTCATTTTTATTCTTTTTAAATGAAACGTGACATTATTTAGTCGTGGAGTTTGTGTTAGTAACGAAAACAAATAAACACAAACTTCAACTGGTTTTACATCTTTTATGACAACAGAATAGATTTTCTGGTGCGTTTAAAACTCACGTGACTAAATTAAAGATTTTAATGGTTGATTTAGAGCGAGTTGATATATCGACATCGAAGTTTTTTGACATAGATTTGAATAGTTATCGAACTATTGAGTCTTTCGTATAAGTATTGTTCTATTTTGTGTGATAAGTTTCAGAAAAGATATCGTTTTCCATACTGTATTTAAAAAAATAAGGCAACTCAAATGTTGTCGTCTTGTGACTTGGCTTTATTTTTCGATCATATCTCAAAATGATGGGTACCATCAGTAAGTAGTAAAGAGATTGATTAAATTGAGGTGAAGAATGTATGAATTATTTTACCTTATTATTCTTAAGCAGGTCATACCTATCTTTTTTCACTCGTAAAATTAAATTGAGCGACGGTGACCGCTTACCGTAGGCTCGTTTATCTGTCACGTAATAAAAAAAAATAAAAAAAAAGTTTCTGGAAGAATGAGTACCTTAGTAATTGCAACTACTACTTAATAATTTGGAAAAATAATAAATAAGTCATCTAAATCCATGTCAATAAATTTATTCATAAATTTAATATAAAATAGATTCAATGTCATTTTACATTCAAACTGTTTACACAGTTGAATAGATTTTGTTGTACTTTACTAAAAGAACAATTATAGTCTTTGTTTGATGTCGCCCTCTTTAGAACGGTTGCAAAATGCACGGGAGTACGAACAGGTGTGTAAACACGATAAAAGATGTTTCTCAACGTTTTTAGACCTTCAATATAGTACAACAAAAGTAGGCTTACAAATACGCAATATTACTGGTTCTATACAAATTTGGTACCAATATTTGTTTACTTAAAAACATTTGTCGGCATCACGTATTACGTAGATATTTTAATAATAAACAGAATGCTATCAACACTGCTATTATAAAGACTGATGACTTGGTGTAACAAGATATCACACAACTTTTACATAGACAGACTAAGATTTTGCTACATTTCATGTTTTTTCTTAGTACGAACACGATTCTTATACCCTAGATTTCAGTCACTGTCTTTTATAAGTTTAAGAAATTCTAGATGCATTATAAGGATTGCATTTACTAAATCAAAGGACTTTTCTTGAGCAACGCCTCGAAAGACCAAATGCCGAACGTAAGGCATTTAAAAACTTCTATGACATATTTTCTGTACGAAATGTGATTGATTTATAATTACATCTGCTCGTTTACAATGTAGTTTAATAGGTGTCGTTTGTAACATCTCGACAGTTTGTATGAACGGTACATGTGAGATTCGCCGGGAATTGACTCTATTTGTATAATTTGACCTGGGGTTACAGCGGCGAAAGTTGTCATTGAAAAACGACTTAACCGTAAGCTGATGATATACCACAGAATTGTAAAGTTATTACTTTAAAAGGTGTGGTTTTAGTCTTAGTTATAATGATATAACCTAGATAAAACCATATCATTTAATAAGTTAGTGAGTTGGTCTTCTTATATTTGTGTGAAGTTTAAGGAATCCGAAAAGTCGCGATGTGGTGTGAGATACCAGTGTGAGCACGCACGAATATTCCAAACGTTTAATTTGATTAAATTAGACACTTTCCCAGTTTTATTAAAAATGACCACCCAATCTATTACAATTAATAATGCTGTAAATCTTACTTCAAATCAATATTTATCTGAAAAGGGTCAATAGAACGTTCTGTTAACTTTTGAATAATGCATTCGTTTACATAGTTTTACGATGCTTTAGGACCCAAATATTTGTTGTAAAATTGGAAAATTATACGGAAAATACACGGTTACGGTCAAGAGTCGGTGTGTCATTCATTTATCTTACCGTTCCCACTGGTATTTTAACTGTTTTTTGATTATTTATTGCATGTCATTTCCTCAGACGCACTATTATGAGGGATATTATGTCGATGCATAATCTATTTTACCGTTTGAAACGCCTACTTGCCGATTTATGGTCTTGACCAGAGAATGATCGTTTGAAACTTGTGTTCATTTATGATGAAAATAACAATAAAACGCTGTCAATGTTTCATAATATTATTATGTGCCTTTATAGGGCTGATGTATGTGTATGTAGCACACCGATTTTTAACTATGAGAAATCAAGAAAGTTAATATATTAACAGTTACAATATCAAATATTCAATCAAGTGTTTATAGTAATGTGTAGTAACAGTCACTTAGATCAAAATCATTCATGATACTTCTGAGTACTTGAAAAGCAGCAGACAGGTGACTGAAGTTGAAACCTAATTCCATAAAGCCACTACTGGAGACTATCTAAACTTAAATATGATAAAGTTTCTACAACATCATCGATTTATATTAAAAGGCAATTATTCCCCACCTACTATCGATTAGCGTTAGCCCGTTCTCCAGATAGAATTGAATTATCCTCCGTTTACGATGTTTAAACATGCCATAAACTGCCTTTTGTGCGTTTATAGACCCAGTATTGAGTGCACCAAGTACCCGAGAGACGATAGACGATAGCTTATTAAGGTTCATAGTAAAGGTTTACAGTTAGCTGTAATGGATGGGCATCGGTGAATTAAAAGATCTTGCACTCTGGTGCTAACAAACCTATTGTTGGACAAAACGAGTCCAGTGAAATTTCGGTAGAAAGTTGCTGTATTTTCATAGATCGTACTTCCATGATAGATATGGAAAAAGGCGTAGAATTATCTTAAAGGAAAGTTCTTCGATTTGAGATTTTGCATAAAGTGACTGCAGTAGCATAGCGACATTTACTAACGTTAGCAATTCTTCACGTTGGCCTATAGCTGCAGGCACTGGAACAACACGATCGTCAAACAACATAGGATTGAGATCTCTTTGATTTATTATCAGTAGCTATATAAATAAGTTTTAAGTTTACAACCTATTGTAATTTATCTTTTTTATATTTTATGATAATCTACAAAAACAGAAATCTTCAAGAAACGAAACAGAAATAGAATAGTAATCCACTTTAGTTATAGAAAATTCAAATGATAGTCTATTTACTTGATGCTACGACTACTTTCTCATCATAATATCGCGTGCATAAAAGCTTGTTCAACATCTTATCACGTATCAAATTATTGACTAACAGTTTCCTAGTACACTAGAGGCTTATTAAAATACCGCTGACTTGAATTAATAAAACACATAAAAGGGATGTCTGAAAATAAACTGGTATCTGGCATGTGGCCAACGACAGCTTCGGTCAACGATTAGATTAGAACAAAAATGGCTGCCTGTTGAAAACCTTAGTGGTATAACTTGATTGATAAACAAGTATGCAATTTCAGCGTTTTAGAAATTAGGGACCAGTCGTTGATTCTTCACCAATTTTTTTTTATGATGGCATGAATGGAAAGTGAGATTTTTGAAGATGTTTTCCAAAATTTTTTATTGACTTAACGATAAAATTTATTTGCTCCAGAAGTTTCATAGGTATGCTTTATGTTTTCAAAGAATAAATTAAAGAATGAACTTTCATAATTCTTTGTGTCATCTTTGTTTTTAACTTACTGAAGAGGGTCAAATTTACTTACTTTTATTTTCACTTTGAACTGTCGACGTTCACAGTATTTTCTAACTGATTACTTACTTTTTTGGAGCTTGTCAAAGGTAGCTCCGTTTTTAGGAATAACTTTAAAATAACATTAGGAAACGTTTTGACAACGGAAATCCATTAAAGGACATTTCTCCTGACAGACAAGAGGTAATGAACCTCTGCTCGTGTTTTCGCTGTTTCATGTGCTATTTTGGTAATAATTTTGTTTTTCCTTTTGCAGGTCAGCGGAACGGAAAACGTAGCTATGGACAGCGATTAGGTACGTTATAAAATTACAGTTTTTTTTTGAAGTTTCGTAATTTTGTTGTTAAAGTCTTCTTTTTCGAAATTGAATGTAATTTAGTCCCAAAAAGCTTTCTTACCAGAAATTATTTCTTAGACACACAACGAAACCTGAACTTTTTAAAATCTTTTTGTCGTAAAAGTTTGTATTCGATTTTAGTCCCTTTAAAACACGATATTCATGGTGAGTGAGTTATTTCGGTGCGATAAGAACAATCCCTATTCACCGAAGTGTTGTCATGGTTGAGTGATACCCGTGGTTGGCATGCAATCACCTCATTTTACGCCTCGCGGTCTGCCCTCTGGATAACTCGACGATATTTGAACTGCTTTTGTTGATTTACTTGGTATTTCAACTTTCTTTAAGGAATACATACTTTATAATTTTGTTTCAGGAGATTGTTAAGCCACTACCAGTAGTAAATAACACCGGATAGAATTTACAAGAGTGTTAATTTGGTCTAGAGTTTGATTTTAATTGGAAATATGTAATGTCGTATATCGTACCTGAAAGTTATTTTTAAAAATCAATGTTGTACTACCACCAGGTTATCCAAAGGAATAAAATAGTTTAGTTAACCACCGTGACAATGCTTACGGCCTTGTGTGCCTCTAATCTGTTCAATGACCCTTCTTCCGCATACAGACGAATTCCTGCGGCTTAGTGTAAAACCTTCAAAGACTCCACCTAATTTAAAATAATATTTGTACAGATACCGATGTTATGGTTAAGTGATGCCGCAACGATAATATTGATATTCTGTTTGCTTTCCAATTTGGTTGTTTTCTTAAACCATTTCGATGTAGTTTCATTTTCTATATGGTGAAAAAACATTTGGTTTTGCGATCGCTTCTGTGCTTTAGTTTTTTTTAATGCTTCTGTACCAACCCATTACTGCCCACTGTTGGGCTCAGGTCTCCTCAGAAGAGGGATTAGGCATAGTCCACCACGCTTGCCCAGTGCGGATTGGGGACTTCACTTATTGAATGCTTAATATAATATAAATATATATATATTTTTTTTATTGCAACGTAACCTAACAAGATAAGACGAGCCACGGTATCGTAAGAGATATTCGAGGTTTTTCGCTTCACATGTTACAATAATGTCACGCCACACGTGCAACCAACAACTATGAAAATGAACATGTCTTACCGAAAATTTAGTTATACCATAAGTGGAATATCACCATTTAAAGCAAAACAAACTCAACTATTCCTTAACTATAACAATAAAGCAAATGAACTCATTAGTTGAAGGTGTGCCCTACACAAAGGGCAATTATGCTACTACCGGTTGCCCAAACATGAACTCTAATGAATATGGATGCGTCGGCTCCCTGTCTGTAGGTGTCCAATTATGATGTAACTCCAACGTGCAGCTGTGATTCTGCTCTTATTGTTCTCAATGTTAAAGAAGGCACTGGTAAACTTGAATGTAATCAGTATGTGGATGTAGTTGATATTCTAAAAGTTACATACGAAGTTTGAGTATACTTGTTCTGAATTTTAATTTGGTTCTTGCAAATCGTCTATTTTTAAGAACCATTGCTTAAATGTTTTGAAACTACAGTAGTAAATGAAGTGAGAAATCAGGTTTAATGTAAACTTAAAAATATACTCCATGACTTGCCTTATCAGTTTAATTGGGACTATAATTAAATATGCTCGCGCGAAGGTATTTCATCTAACCCCTCTAGTAGAATCAATAATACGGAACACAATTAATTATCCATTAATCCTAAATCTTAATTTTTGGAAACATACAGTAAATATTGTAGTAAATAATTTAAACTAAATTTCAATTTAAATTGAAGAAGGCATGTGTAAGATGTTGACAAGCAAAAGTACTATGCAAATATTCAAAAAAAGGTCCTAAATAAAAATTTACAATCAAAAGCAACAAAAACCTTAGTTGTCATGTTATGCTGAAACACAGGACAAAATACGTGAGAGCGTAGGCAGTATTGTAGTCTGCTACTACTCGACTGTCGTATCAGTAGGCGAGTATTCCTGTTACATCACGCATCTACACAATAATGTGTAGACATCACTATAATCTTCAATGTAAATCATATCAACATGTTGTAAATTTCTTTGTCTTCGTTAAACGAAGATTTAAAATCTAGTACATTGCCATAAAACCTTTACTTGTCAAATACGAGTATTTGCTCTCTATGATAGTGTGGGACATACCGTTTTCTATCATTTATACTTTCCGAGTTTTCTTGCTTAATCAGCGAATGATATTTTATATAGATTCATTCAACATGAGGTTGCGTAATAGATTCCAAAGTTTTCCAAGAATAGTGGATGCATTTAATGCATCGTCGTCGTGAAAAATAAACCTTTTAAAAATATAGGAAGAGGAAGTTGCGAAGACGGTCCCAATTTTTAGATATTATTATGTTTTATGGTGTCGATGCTACTGACTATATATTATAAACCAATGAAGCTCATTATGTTGAAATGTGACTACCGAAAACTGTGTTCCGGTGATTTATTATGCAATAAGTCAGTGCGAACAGGTAATAAAAGCTGGTGAATTATTACAACTCTTTGGTGATATATTATATTTTTACTTTCATGCATTATATTTGTCATGTTACAGTGAAATGAAATGAAATACAGTACTTATTATAGTTGTCCAATAAGTTTCCTTCTAAATATTACATTTAAGCTTATACCATTGACAAATATTGAGCTGAATCCCAAGACTTCAAGTTCCTAGTTCGTCGTATCACGACGAAAAAACAGATTTCTATAAAATATTGCAAGTATGTTTTAACTTAAGAAATTGGACATTAAATTATAAAAGTCAGAATAACTTTTATGGAAATAGAATATAATTAGAAATATCACAATGAATATTTGGACGATCCTTGAAGAATACATTGATTAAGCACAAGCCATATCTTCTGGGCCGTAGTCGGTCGTACTTTGAGACGCCCTATTTACCTCACGGCTTGGAACTAATGCGTGTTTAATGATGGCTTCAGAACTGATTCCGATGTTTAAATTACTTTATTTTGTTGCCACATTAATATTATTTCTCGCATCATATATTTTCTCACGAATTGACTCGATATTTTTATTTGTCTGTTGCATAATCTATAAATGAAGTACTTACCATAGATATAGACTTTTATCAGTTTAATTATCAATAATCGATAAAACTGCTGAGTTTGCGTGAATTGGCGTCACTAGATTATAAAACAAATCATATAGGTATAGGTACTTGTATTGTCGGTTTATGGCACATAAAAAACTTTATGAATTTCTCAAAGTTGCTGCGTAGTTTCATATCCTAAAATTTGTGGGACGAAATTCATCTAAGGACAAATAATAAGGAGTAATGCTAGTAACATTGGACACTGCAATTGCATGAGAAAAAATGTTTAAACTTGAAAATCGAATACGGCTATTTTCTCGTAAAACAATTACAATAATTAAATGGCAACAATCATTTCTGCAAGTCGTATAACATCGAAGATATTAAAGAGAGTAATGGTTATAATTAAGGGAGGTGTATCATGCATACAAACAAGAAACGTTTCAACCGTCAACATCCTCGCATAACTAGTAAATAATACGGCAGAAAACCAGCTCCTCTGATTAATGAATGGAATATTATGTAAATTGCATAGCCTAGTTCAAGCTGCATTCCTCGAGCTGGGGTTAATTCTGGGCAACAGAACGAAGGCACTTCGATATCATGTGGTATTAGATATAATCTGTGGCTTAGAATACTCGTCTTTTGTAGTATGATGCAATAAGCGGTGTTTTGGCGGGAATAAGGCAAAAACATCGATCTTTGCGTTCCTATCGTTAAATTATACTTCATGGAGTTAGACTTTGTTAAAGTCACGCTGTAAATTATATTTCAATCGTGCAATTACCATCTAGGAATTAAATAAATAGTATACGGAGAAAGTGTGAAGAGAAAATAGGTTATGTTATCTGGATATATAGCTCTTGTGGAATAATTTAATGCTTTTCGAGATTGTTAATTAATATCTTACGAGTCTATAACTATTTTAATTCCTAGATTTGCACCAAAGATCTAATTAGTTATAGCAGTTACCTTACCTTTAAAACCTTTTTAGAAGTTATGAAATAACCTCTTTAAACATCGAATGCGTGTGATTTCCATATAAAGCCAGGAAAATATGTGATTCTATTATAATAAGATTAGTTTTGTTAATCGGATTTAATATCGGTGTCGTTGTAAGCAGCTTTTATAGGAATGTAGGTTATTATAGCTATTTAAGTTTTATGTAGGCTGTTACTGAACTTAAATTTGTGGATATTGGTAGAAAATTATTTAAATCGTAATACGCTTGGAAGATTTTCATTGCATCTCCACACGTAGCCTCTTTTATTAACCTTGATATACTAAGTATCGTTTTGGGAGGTCTATTTTATTAGATACATAAAAAAGAAACACTTAAATCCTCTTAACTTTCTTACAAATATTTAACTAATCAGTGCTATGTAACCAATTCAAATGATCTAGTTTTTGTACCACACAAAAGCAATCAAGCTACGATTCATTGTGGCGGTGTTATAGTTGTTTCACCCACGTCTCACTCGCCTTATTGACTCCTAATCGTGGTCATGATCATACATCTTGCAAATACTTTCACAGCTTAATGAATGTTAAATGGCAGATCAGCATTTCTGTAGGGTGAAATATTTCGTAACAGCTTGAATTCAATTGTTAATTTGCTGTCAACATGTATTGTTATAAGTGCATTGTCTTTTTTGCAAAAGTTATTGCTAAAGTAATGTTTGCCTGACTCGTCAATATTAAATGTGATGAAGATTTAGTAATTATAACGAAGAAAGCAACAGAAGGTAACTTCTTAAACTTGTGCTTGAGTTTTCTTACAAGAAACCTTATTTCATCTTAATTGCCATAAGACAAGACAATTACCAAAAAAGTCCTACATTTTTTATTGCCATGCAGGCAGACGAGCCACCTGATAATAATTTTGAAAAACCTATTTTCGGTTAATAAGGTTTTGCAGCTTTCAAAAATCTCGGGTCTACCCATATTATATTTCTATTTCAGAAAGCCTAACAAAATATTGCGATGTATTGACATTGTTTTACACCGAGAAGTACCTTCATACAACCGTGTTTCACAAGCTATTACAGCTTTCCGCACAGCTTCTATAAATTAGTAATAATGTATCATCAATTGTCGGTAATAACCTTGAGTCTTATTTCTTGTAACTTTCTCAGTTCCTTTCTAAAATCGCTAGGTCAAGGCACAATTGATTCTAGATTAAATCGTACTTATTTTTCTTTGCATATTTTGCCAAAGACGTTCGGTCCTAAATTTATACTATGCGTTAAAAGATATTTTTATAAATCGACTGTTCATTTATGCAGTTTTATTTGAGAAGTAGATATCCGAAAACGAAAAGACTGCTATTATTTTATAATATACTTGCATTACGATTGTGTAGGTATACAGAATGTAAACTAACCATATGACTCGAGGCAAACATTACGAAGGCATCTATCAACATACTAAGTTGGACGGTAGTACCCACCCTGGCACTAACACGACATGGCCTATGTAAAGCCTTAGTTTCTAGTGCGTGGGAGTTCAGTCCTCTGATTAAATGCATACGTTAAACTCCCTTTTAAGATTTATAGAGCGAGGTTGCTCCCTATAAATCGTACTTTCATTTTCAGCGATAACGGAACTGTCCCTACATTGTTATAGCGTTGATGTTATTAATTGTAATAACATAGTACCGAGTGTTCCGTACTCGTAATTGATAAATTCATTTCTCATTGTTGTAGCAAACGTAAGGTGTTCATTGTTTTGATTTATTAATTCTAATTATTAACCAACGGTTGTCTAGTTCAATGCAGATCATTGACACTTTTACGCTTTTGATATTTATGGAGTTTTCGCTATTGCTTAAAGTACGATTTAATTATCAATAATCATATTCTATGATGCATGATTGTAGAAACACGTTAAATACAATCAATGATAGCGAATAGCTAATATAGTCGTGGTGGCCGAGTGGTTGAAGCGCTTGCCTTCTGTACAGGAGGTCGCGGGTTCAAAACTAGCTGGCTTGTACCTCTAAATCTTAATATGAAAAAAAATTATGTGCAATTTTTCACAACACCACTGGCTAAAAATGGTGAAGGAAAACATCGTGAGGAAACCTGCATATCGGAAAAGGGTTCTAAAAATCCTTTGAAGATATGTGAAGTCCCCAATCCGCATTAGGCAAGCGTGGTGGACTATGCCTAACCCCCTCTTCGGAGGAGACCTGAGCCCAACAGTGGGCAGAAATGGGTTGTTACAGTACAGTACAGAATAGCTAAATACATATTACTTTACTTAATATTTTATTACGTGAGCGACGGTGACTATACATATTATAGATGCATGTCAGCGACTACATTCAGAATCTCGCATGAATCTGCTAAACGTCATATTATTTTGACATATACAACAATCATAAAGTCGTGAGTATAACATATCCAACTCTCACTTATCTTGAATACATTTCTACGCTAGAAATGATATGACGTCTAGATCTAAACAATCGAGAAAGTCTAATTTTATGTTTATATGGAGTTTCAGCATGGCTTTTCTATCATTGAATGACATGGTGCTTTCAGATTGAAATTATATTAAAATACCTCATGAATTACCTAACACTCCGTAACAAAATGTCGGATATGAGGAATCGATATAAATTGAGTTAAGTTAAAGGAAAATGGTATTCTTTGCCATATTTATTTTATTTTAAGTCGATAGGTACTTGTGATGTTTATGCATAAGTTAATGGTTCATATTTTTTCTTACGAAATGTAAAAGTGTACGATAGAATCAACATAATTTTATGTTTCTTTTATGGATATAGAAAAGGAAATAATACTAATCTGGAGCAGTTTCTATGTGATTGGCATCGTTACCTTATAAGGACTTGGCGTTGGCTTATTGAAATTTTCGGCTTCTTTTTACTTCGAGATGAAACTGACTGATTTTCTAAACTTGCTCACGACATACAAAGCATTAAATCTTCGTGATATATGTAAATCACCCAAGTTGATATTATAATATGTGTAATGTGTGTCTATATTAAAATTATTGTGTTAGTGGTGTAATTTTTTGAGGGTTTTGATTTTTTTTTTGATAGCTTTTGCAAGTTTTCGGCATTATGACAAACTAATATCAGCTTTGTATTTTCATATTTTCCTACGTATGTTAACTAGGTATGGCGAACTATACTAATATCCGTTAGTCTTCTTACACAAAGAAACAGTTTGTTGACATAAATAGATTATTATACTAAAGGAGATAATAGTAGAGATCCACAGTATTCATTTGTAAATATACTATGCAACACTAAAGCGCAAAAGTGAATCTAATATAAATAGATTCCCTTTTCCGTCCTATTTTAGGAAAGGAATCTCCAAGATATCTTCACACTGTAGGAATTTATTGTGGCGGCGACTGAGGGGTCTTGTTTTGTACTCTGCATAATTAAGGTCGCACAAATATTTTATGTCTAGCTTTGAAGAGTGCCTAAAAGGTAAACCCTTTTGGGAGGGGTATTTATAGTACAGTACAAAACCTTTTGCGTCATTGTCAGAAACAATGTTCTGTGTCATAAGATTAACTGATTTTATTTGTTGGTGTATAAGTCAATCATAATTTTTGCTAGATTGAAAACTATAGCTATTGACTTTAAGTGGATATCGAAATGATGAATTCAGTGACCCATCCTTCTGTGTGTTTGGACTTTGTCCTGAACTAGTAAAATCTGATAGAATGAAGTGGTTTTACTCGGTTCTACTCTTTAGATAGCTTTTGAAAGTCCTTTATCTACCCTGATAAAATATGTCAGCGTTAATTAAAATACTCAATCCCAAATTATCTATGTATGATTATACCAGAATATGCTTAGGACAGGTTATTATATTGTTTTCTTTGTAAACATCGAGCTCTTTGTAGGCGCCAGGAAGCGGTTGCGATCTTTCAACCATTTTTTAATTGAGCGCTGAAGAAACATTTCGTTTTCATACGCGGAAGAACTTCTAATGGGTGACGACAAATTATGAGGATGTGTCGTCGGGTTACACGTTTAAAAATATCTTTAAAAGTAATCACTTAACGACATTCTTGTGGCTTAGAAATATTTTTGATGCCATGTTATTTCAAGAGAACATTATTTTACTTTCAAAATCATTGGTTAAATTATTCTAAAATGTGTATAAACCGCCAATGAAATCAGAGTTAAACATCTGTAGCATCGCTTACAAAAGCAGAGTTATTAAATGCATGTCAAATAACAATAATAAATCTACACCTTGTAAAATTTGATATGCAAAAATTACAACATCATTCAGCTCATACCATTATTTATTTATTAGGCAAGTATTTTACATAACCCAGATAGCCCTAAAAGAAATAAACGCAATCACTTATTACGATTATGATTTATGTTTTATTATTAAAGAAACTTACTCGCTCATACTTCGTTATGTCGTATCGATATGCAAAAACATTAAATTATCTGTGTTAAAAATTGTCGATTATGATCGTGAATCTAATAATGTTGAGTTAATCGAATTTTGGTTTGACCCTTCAGTGTTGCGAGACTAATTTATTATACTAAATACAAACGTCAATCATTGATTTGTTTAGACTTGATTTCTCTGTTAAATTATCCAACGATGTATTTGGCAACATAAGCATTTAATTAGCAGTATCGTTTGTATTCTCGGATTTCTATTCAGTCATAGTAGAATGCTCGTTACCTAATAAACTTATATATTTATTATGCAATATGTGAGTTCTTGGGATTGTTTTAGATATTTTCAAACTGGAGTTTCAGACAACTTCTGGGTTAGATAAATTTAATGACGTTGATCTTAATTAATCCGAATTACAATACTGGTGATAATATTATATCTTGCAATAACTTTTTCCTTTGTTTCCATAATACCTGTATTGCATGTTTGGATGCATAACATGTTGGTGCCCTTTATAAATAAATAAATAAATAAATAAATAAATAATAGGATTAGTTGATTTTACAAATCATTCAACATCCAACATTTCTATATATATTTTGTGACTATAACTCCTAAGTCTACTTGCATCTCACAAGTCGCTTCAGATTATACAAAATAAATCGGTTCCCCAAAAACCCTTAGATAGATTAAGACTGGCCACAAGATTTATCGAGGCGCCAGTGTGGTCGGTTCCAAATCTGTGATGTGTAAAGTTTGGGCGCACAGAACTGTCTTGAACTCATACACTGCTTCTTCCGCGTTCTTCGATTACTATTTTTGTTTTACTTTCTTTTATGGGTGCTAACGATTTGATATATTAACAAACATCTATTTTATTACTTCCTGTAAGTTTTGTAATTTCATTTACAACATTACTGTTACTGTGAAAATATTTGCTGGTATCGTTATAGTTAATAATAAACAAAGAATCCAAGTATAGATTTGATGTGATGAAATTCAGTCGTAAGTATGGTGTTTAGTACCTCCGTAGACTCAATAAGCTAGAAAGTATTTTAGTATAGAGAAATCTGTGTAAAAGAAGTTGCGAAATATTATCGCCGAGGGTCTTATAAAAGGTTATCGTAGGCTCGCTAGTTGCTACATTCAAAAATCATAATGGGTGGTAATAAAATAGATGCGATCTCTATATTATTGCAATTCCAATAATTCTCCGCATTTAGATTTTTAGATATCACATTCTTATACAACACGTTATGAAGTACAAACTCTTTTGTGTTTTATGCAATAAGAAATAGCTCGGTTTCGTTTGCTATAAAAGTATTTTGTTGGCAATTATTCCTTAAAATGTCAAGATCTGGGTTATCGCCCCCGCCTTATGCATAATCGTAATGTTCATTAGAATTCTTATTTATGGGTGTTCTACATAGTAGTCTACCATAAGCACGCATAAGCGTGACTTTATGGTAACTTAGCTTTTAAAACCTTTGAAAAGCAACTCTTATTGTAGGTTGATCTTTATAAGATGATACATTTTTGTGTTCTCGTATATTTCGTGATTTATTCACATATTTCGAAATCTTAATGAAAGCTAGGAATAATAATGGCTTTTACAGACTAGTGTTAATATTACATATTAGTTTTATTACTTCGTGAGTTGTCACATCGATCTTAACAATTGAGATTGAAGCAAACATCATTTCACTTTTATCCGGTACTGTAGTAGTCTGTAGTTGTGACTAATCGAAATCATCAAACCTACTAAATTTACGTCATGAACATCCTTTGTTAGGACAACTTTCCTTTTCTACACTAGATAGATTGCGCCAAAATGGTATACCTGTATAAGTGAATCGCTACAAAAAACTCGTCCTTGATTGCTTCGACTTGCGATACAGAATCGCTTGTGTACATTTTTTTCTGTGTTGCGACCACAATAGCGGTTAAGTCATAGTAATCTCAATGAGTTTGGCGACTCGCACGAGTAGCGTTACACTAAAAATAATCTTCGTGAGAGTTGGCTGTGACGAATTTTATGAGGCAGATACAGTATCTATGGGAAGTGTAACGTAACCGATTAGTGTGAAGGCGTGGAACCGTGTTTTGAAAGCCTTTAGAGGGTTGCTTTTATAAATATTTATCAGATGGTACCTATCGTTCTTCGTATCGTACTTCGTTTTCCAAGCTCTTACATGAAAAACAATATTTGTAATTTTTCTACAGTACACTTACCTATTTCGTTGATTCTGTTGTATAACATAATAAGTATTATAACCGATTGAAACCAAACCAATATGGTTAAAGGTTTTGATACAATATTGATGTGTTTCAAAATGTCATGATAAGATCTTAACTATTGAATTATTATAGATCGCAAGTAATAATTGTAATCCTCTGCCAATCATGGAACGTGCTTGATAGCATTAGTGTACGCTACCTAAAAAGGCTCGGGGTAAATTGTCATTTATGTAGTAATAATATTCGTTATTAATTGCTTCAATTTTCCTAAGACCAGTATCAGTTGGTATGGATTTCATTATTAAAATATCCACCTTTTGTTGTTCATATTTTGCATTTTCGTCCTTTTATTTATTAGCCTTTTTTACTGTTTAAACTTACAAATTTAATGTTAATATTATCACTTATACTTTCCACGGTCTATATTTTACGAATTCGTAATTCGTAAATAACATTCATGTTATTTAAATTCTTGTATCGGCGTCCGGTTCAAAAATAGCTTGTCTTTCGACATAGGCCTCCTCTAAAGGCTCCCATTTCTCCCTGTCTTTTGCTACTCGGATCCATACTGGACCAACCACTTTTTTAAAATCATCTTCCCATCTTTTAATTTGTCGCCCTTTGTTTCTTTTACCATCTCTTGGGTACCATTCTGTTACAGTTTTCGTCCATTTTTATTTAAAAACTCCAATGTCCATAATACATTAGAAAACATTGGTATGTTCCGTAAAACGTAAGTCACGTCCAAATCTAACGTAATAGTTAACGTTTCACAATATCCTATAAGAAATAAAGCCTTCATTTCACGGAAATCATGTGCACAGAGTTTCAAAAGCGTGTTCACCTTGCCACAATGGGTAGCAAATACCATACATGTCACTTATGTCATACACGGTTGGCGCAATCCGCCTTACCATAACAACTATTCAGTGTTGACTTCTACCCGATCAATAGTTGTGTCAGGTATTATCATAACTTGTCATTTAATATTAATAATGTGTTTTCCATATGGGACAATTGTTCTATTAAGTACTTCAGGCGTTTATTACATCACTATATTCATGTTGAGGTACTTTTGAAGGTTCTTAAAGTGCGGTATAGTGTGATAGAGCCATTAAAATTATGAGCTTGTGAAGTGGAAATGATCTCAGCATTACATGATACAAGTTTTAAGAAAACTGAAAAATGAAATGCACACGTGTAAGACTACTCAATTGAAATTGTATAATTAACTTTAAAAACATAATTAAAATAAAATTCACTCATGCTCATGTTCGACAGTCGAAACTTCAATGAAACTTAAGAGTTAGCTTCTCAAATAACTAAAGTGAATGGTTACTACTCGTCAGTGAACGGAGGGCCCACCATAATGCAATATGACAAACAATATGACAGATTCGTTTCAGTTTGCGACATAAGACGACATTACGATTGTGCAAGAATTTACCGAGCCAGATAGCAATGTAGATTTGATCCCTTTTGATGTAGCCAAAATTTGGAACAAGAGATGAGATAAAATTATACATTTGCTTTTTGCATTGAGCAATGGTGTTTGTAAATCTTTATTAATGAGATCTGTTGGTTTTAGAAGAAATTAAATATTTATCGAACTTCAGAATCATAGTGAATGATCGTA
The DNA here is from genome assembly GCA_030269945.2 of Trilocha varians. Lineage (NCBI taxonomy): Eukaryota > Metazoa > Arthropoda > Insecta > Lepidoptera > Bombycidae > Trilocha > Trilocha varians. The sequence continues at coordinate 4,099,717 of AP028277.1, read as the reverse complement.
ATTTTATTTCATGCCTTAAAACTAATAGGTATAATACGTATAATACTAGGTATAAGGTACCTCATAATATTAACAAAGAAAGTGAATGGTAATCGTTTTAACATTACTTCAAATGTTGAAAACGAGTAGTACATAGACATAGACATTGCTTTATTTGCGGTGGAAACACACACACACATTGTAATACATTTAAGAAAATTAAGTAAAAAACAAAATACAAATTGAACACGTGCTAAATAAGAAAATATAATAATATAGGTTCCACCACAAACCAGACGAGACTCAGCTAAATGCTAGGTGTTAATTGAAGATTAACAACCAACACCAAGCGCTGGTTTTCAGCCTCAACTGGCAGTGACGTCACAAAGGCATCAACAAAGTACATGCAAAATCAAAAAATTCAAAACAAAAATATGTGATAGACAAAAACAAAAAATAAATGACATATAACAAAAAACAAAAAAAAAACAAAATATAATAAAAAATAGATGAATCACACAAATAAAACAAAAACAAATAATAATATTAACATATTTGTACGAATGCGCTATACAGTATTGTAGCCGGTGCCCTTATCAAGACAAAAAAATAACAAAAATATAAACCACATTGGAATAATTCACAAAAGTAATGGCGGCTAAAGCTCTAAACAAAAATAACATTGAAAATAACAATACTGAAGAGTGCTTCAATAACATAAATAGCCAAATAATTATACAGATGGATTGTTAAATAAACTAAGTTGATTTATATTTACTTCATATACCTTAAAAATAATAATAGTACGAGTATTATGTTTTACGTACGACAACATTTTCACATTTCGTCTAGCAAATAATGAGTAAACTATAATAAAAAAGGTTCTGAATATTTTTGAAAGAAACACCTGCATTGTGTTATAAATACCAATTATAGTACAGCTGCACTTCAAAGAACCAAATGTCAATTACATTTTAACTGTAAATGAACTAAATAAGGATGTGGTATGTTTCTATTAATATGTATGACACACTTGATAAATTACTTAACATCCATACCTAACAAAAAGTAGATATTTGAAGCAAGAGGTGCAAAAATCTACGAGACAGTCCTTCTTCAAACGAGGCTTGAAGAGAGTCCTTAAGGGTAGGCCGTAGGTAGCGGCCCCGCAATGTCTTCTGGCAATGCAGAGGTCCATGAGCAACGGTAACCGCTTACGATCAGGTGGGTCGTTAGCTCGTCTGCCTGCGTGGCAATAAAAAAAAAGAGAACCTGTTACAAGTAAAATAAAACCTATCAAACGACAAACAAAAAATAACAAAGCTTAAATCCATAATTCTAACAATCCCACATTACCTAATACAAGAAAGTATATAAAACAAAGTAAACAAAACTAAAATTACGATAAAGATCTGCCTAATTGTACCGTATCGCGGTTTTTTCATTAAATAATTCGATAAACGCAGTTCTCTTAGAGAGAGACACGGATAAAATCAAGATGTTACAATTTTTCGGTGAAACCTGCAGTCGGTCAGAGGAATTAGGCGAGTCGTGTGAATTATATGACCTCAATATACATCTTTGTTCGATCATTACTCATTATATCTGCTTGGCCGAATGATTATTGTGTATTCGTTACCTACAATTTTTTTGTTTTGTTCCTCTTAGATACGATGTACAATTTAAATTAACTTTCAAGAGAAAATTGGATATTGGTATAGAGATACTGGTATGTCAAACATCTTGTTTTTAAAACGCTAGATAATAGTGGAAGCAAATCAAGAATATAATTTAAATTGTTATTTAATAATTTACAAGTGTTTCGAGTGTTCAACATTTCAAACACATAGGATACGTAGATGGAAACAGAAATTGGCACGTTGTATCGCGAAGTTTTCAATCAAATATAAATAAGAAGAAAAAGAAACGACTTTCTGAAGCCGAAATAAATAAAAGCATACAAAATTCTCTTAAAAATTTATTAGCTGCACCTAAGATGAGATATATTTTGGCACTAGGATTGGATTTTGTTGTACAAAACACAGTGGGGCACAGTGTCTGTAGATACACACACAGTTTACTAGAGGGTAAATATATTTGAAAACTCATACTAAAACCTCAAAACAATCACAGTTATCTTTAGCAATAACATATAAATTGCAAATTAACATAACATAGGCAAAGTTATTTTGTTTGCAAGTGTTTACTACCCATAAACCAGTGACAATGTTTTCAAACAATTCTATATTATACCGCAAACATTATATTCTCAAGCCAATCTCCATACAATAAGATACTGACATTTTCCACAAACACACCGTTAAACATTTAAATATTTTCACAAGTACAGTAATTTAATAAATAAACTGTGATTTTATAGTATTGTTTGTGTTAAGAGGCGTGTGATTTAGTACTCTGAGATAAATTAATTCTGGCTTTGAGATGACAATGATTGTATTCAAATTGGAATACTTTCTTAACCATTCACCGTAACTCTAAGACAAGATACAAAATAGCTCATTGAGTTGTAGTTGCTCTAAGTTAGATACAAAGATAAAGGAAAGAATTTATACCAGAATTTGTTGCTTTTTTTAACTTGAAAAGAGTTTTTTTGTTTTGGTTCTTTATCCGTAATTCGCTCATAATTAAACTTTACAAGCTTTTACTTCATATAAAACTAGTAAATTGATCAAAATATTTATTGATAGATATAAAATACTACATCAGTAACCTAGTATTTGAGACGTAAATTAGGTCTAGGAAGAGATCCGACGTCCACGTAAAGTATACCCCAGGTACTGTTATTTACTCTACGGTCCTTCCTCGCTGTAAGCGTGATAATGATACAGTAGGTCTGCTCAAACTGTTGCTTTGATGCATTGATTGTCAGTGTCAGAGGTAAATGTATCTTCTGCCCTGAGAATTTGAAAGGGGTATTGTGTAAGTTTTTTCTCAACTAGGAAGAATAGTAAATGAGTACTAAGAAATAATCTGGCTTATAGTCATGCATTTCCTCAGCATAGGACCGTCTCCCTCCTCACAAAATTAATCCCTTAGCCATTTATATGCGTTATAGCATTTGCCATACGCATTCAAGCGCGATTTCCACGAATTTAAGATAATACTGTATAAGGAATTTACTACTCTACAGTATACGATCGCATGTGCTCACATATAAGGATAACAGTTGATTTATAAATTATACAAGTACTAAAATAGGTACCGTTCGATATTCTCGATCTAAAACCGATCAGGAAGTATCTGTTCAGTCGATCCGTTTAACGGTATGTGAATTTCAAATGTTGATAACCGTTGAAGAGAAGTATTGTTTTGATGTGATGGGAATTACCTTTACCGTAAACTGCATCTTTGTAAGCCTAGTGTAAGTTACTGCTGTTATTGTTTAGTTGCTTTGTTGATGTAGATGATTGTTGTTGAACTTATAATGTTGCATCAAGGACATTCACTTTATGTAAAATAAGTATTGCGTAAGTCATCAAGTTCTTTAATAAATTATGGATACACCAATACTACTAATGTTTTACTCAAACACACATGAAAATTCAAATTTGAAGGCAACAGTCACAACAAAACATAATTATGAACGAATAAATAATAGGAAGCCCTGAACCCATGTTTTTTCTCAAATGACAGTAATTCATTTAATTATTACTACGATAGTATTGGTTATAAATTACGAAGCGAACTTAGAACCTTGACCCCGAGGCGCCTACGTACTGTTTCATTCACATGAGCGTTCCATATAAAATTTACTACGCATAGTAAATGTCGAGGGATTTACAATCTTTAAAAAAGTTTCCCTTATAATATATAAAGCGTGTGCCGTGCCATACGTTACGATATTACAACTTAAAGGTACATTTCGTTACTGCTCTGATTTATTATTTATCATTCAAAAATACTGAGTACCTAACCGTTTTACGCGTGCCTGAATGTCACAGCTTGAGAGCCTTGCACAAGTAACTTATCCATGTATGTAGTATGCAAGTTTATTTGCAACCTAATAACCCTAGCGAGTTGCGAGCTGAAGTATTGTTGAAACTTTACGTTTGTCGTAAGCACTTTTCATTTGATCGGGTAAAAGTTTGAAGTCCAGCCAGTTCGGTTAGATGCGTCGCGTCACCGCATGGTTGCGCACTTGCGCATGACGGCAGCTTCTGAGTTCCGACTGTTCTGACTGAGCTTAGTTTGCGAGCGCTGTCCGCGCAGCACGCTCGTGCGTTTCAATCCACGCAGCTCTTAACGATTAACGACTTGCCGAAAAAATTAAAAAACGTTTTCGACCGGTACAGTCGGTTAAACTGTCGCTTTTTAAACGACGAAACACCGCGACCGCTAAAATTCGCATTGCGATTCGGACGTGTGATTGCTTCACTCTGTTACGCTACTGTCTTAACAGATAACTGTGAAGGAACGTGTGTGAACCTTCGGGTTTCGGAGAATCTGGTGTTAGTGCTATCAGTGGTCTGCAATTGGGACATGTGTTTAGTGGAAAGTGTCGATTCACCTGTTTCGTATGAGACCTGTGTTACGTTTCACTGAACGCGAGACAAAAAGTTGTTTTGTGATCGTGTGCATGTGACTACCGGAGTATTGACAGTGCTTTCCCCTCGTTCATAGCATGATTTATGGTAAGTTATTCAGAATATAACCTTTGACAAAGGAACAAAAAAGCTACTCTAACTTTAAATCACAAACAACTGGTTGTAAATTCTGTGTTACCACGCTTACTTCGTTCACAAGGTCAATGCACAAACGACAGCGTATTCACTGAAGATAACTTACTGGAAGAGTTGCATAATGGTGTTCCATAAATAGTAAACCATGGTTTTATGAGAGAGATAAATAGCGATTTTGATACTGAAGTAAAAAGTGAAGAAGAAAGTGACATTAATAACTTTATAGACAAAGTGGCACGCATCTGCTTCAAGTAAAACCCGACACCGTAAAAGCATAAGATTTGAAATTAATTAACGTCGATGGAAGAATGAATCGACAGTTCGGTACATGATTGTGGGTCAGGTTGTTTAATTGCAAATCTGTGCGAACAAGTAGGACCGCTATTGTGCACAATGTAAAATGGTCAAGAAATCCATTCACTTTTTAATCTGAGATACTTTGGTATTAGCACAGGAGATGTAGATAGGAAAGGAATTTATAATACCTACTAGTGGCTCCATATTGAACTTAATCTCAAAGGTTTTTTCTAATCAAATTTTAGTAAATGGAAATACAATGATTATTCCTTCTTATTATATAAAACTATTCTATTATATCGTCTTTGTTTCATGCATTCAGAATATGAAAGTTAAACAAGTATGTCCTGAGAAATATCGAGACCACATTGTACAAAGATAGTGAGCGTCTTGGTTAAACATTCGACCCACCCAAATAGCTGAGTTGACTTATATCCATTATTTAAACAGTGATAAAATGGTTTTCAATGTTTTCACTCTGAGCCTTATTATAGTTAAAGTGAAATTCGAATAGTTTACAAATATTTACGATATAAACATTTAAACATGGTGTTTAAATCTAATATATAAAATTGTCGTGTCACGGTGTTCGAACTTGAACTCCTCCAAAACGGCTCGACCGATTTTGATGAAATTTTTTGTGCTTATCCGGTACCTATGAGAATCGGCCAACATCTATTTTTCATCCCCTAAATGTTAGGGGTAGTCCACCCCTAATTTTTTTTTTCGGCGCAGACGAAGTTGCGCGAGTCAGCTAGTAATATATAAATGTATGTAATGGTATATATTATGTCGAATTTAGCTAGTAATTGAACTGTAATTTTATTTATATCAGAAATACCAAATATATTCCTTTTTCAAATATCAACTGGTAACATAATAAATGCCAGTTCGTTGTTTTATTGTCTTTCAATGAAACGTTTTGTTTCCGTTTTAGATTTTGCAACTGATGTTTTTTTCTGTTTGTTGAATCATCTGAATTATGTGCAACAATAAATAAAGGTACATAAACTATTGCTGATCTTTCGCATCAAGTGCTGGTGAAATTCTACAGTTATTGTTTCCAAACGTTAGCCCTTTTCAACAAATTGAGCAAATTATAGTTTTGTTTCTCCAATAACTGTGGTTTGTAATTCGATTTTATCGTTTACGTAAATCGTTGTGTAATCTATATTGTTTTTTACTACAAATATGCTATTGACGGAAAATTTTCGAAAACACTAATTCTGAGTTAGTCTAACATCAGTGAATCTAAATTAGTTAAAATATTACCTATATAGAAATTGGATTTACTCTTTTTTGTCTATAAATTCAATATAAAGATTCCAGTGCCGTTAAGATTTGTTACTTTGAAATTAAATTCCCGATATAATCCGTACATAAAAGGGCCGTAAACACTACCTATAGTTGCTTCTGATCTGCATGTCGATTAATATTTTATTTATACACAAATAATTACTACGTATATTAATGGATTCTATTTTTATAACGATTCCCGTATCGTAATTGTATATTCATATTCTTGCAGAACAAGATTACAATTTTCTCATATTGCAATTTAAAATGCAAAATAGTATCGATAAAAATGCACTAGAACAGCAAAAATAATACTTGTTTATTATACAAGAACTTTGTACTATGTGATATTTTGCAGAACTATGCATAATAAGCAAGCAAATCGTCCATTACAATGTGAAAATTTCTTACTTTTGCTAAATGCTTATGCTTGGGCGTGACGGGGCGATACGTGAGCGACAACCGCGAACGCGTCCTGTCACCCCTACATAATCGGATGTCGAGTGTGATTGGCGGGAGGTTTTAGTGCGGTTCGACACCCACATACCCCACTCGCGGGGCGAGTGGAAGTCCGGCGATTTCCTCCCGTCACAAAAAAAAAAAAAAAAAAAAAAAAAAAAAAAAATGCTTATGCTTATCCATATGACTTGGTGAATGTAATATACTAAATGTTTGGAATAGTAAGTCAAATTGCAAAATTATTACGGCCATATTGGGATTGATTTTGAATACTCGCATTGAGTTTATTATGAACATGAGTATCAAGCTAACATTAACTTAGAAAGCATACGAAATCTTAAAGGGTTGTTAGCATTCAATATATTTATTAGGTTGTCAAATATCTCCCTTCCGCTTTTTTGTTGTTTATTCAATGGTTCATAAAAAGTGTTACAGTGATCGGATTTTGTGCAAATAGTTCAATAGTTCAACTAGAACTTAAAAGAGGCTTGTGAAAAGTGGCTCTCCGAGTTCTTCGCAAATAAGGAGGGGGGCTTCTACGAGGGAGATATTATGAAGTTGCCGTCTAGATGGAAACAGATTATCGAACAAAACGGCGCATATTTGAACAAAATCCGATCACTGTAACACTTTTTATAAAGCATTGAATAAAGAGCAAAAAAGCGGAAGGGAAATATTTGACAACCTTTATATATATAAACTACAACATCAACACGTTATCAGAAAGTTAAATCATCTTTTTAGTCTTCTTTGATAAATAACTAACCTTAAAATACTTTAATTATTCTTTTTTGCAATTAAACCACCCAGTTTCCCACTATAAAATTATTTAAAAATTGAATTCCAACACCAACGCAAACATCCAAACTTCACGTCCAGATATTTAGTGGTGTATCAAATTAATCCAATTGACTTTATCAGCAGCTTTCCCATAAGTTCATTAACCGGATTAAAAGCTCTGGCTTCCATTACAGCAGCTTACGTTGTTAGAAACCTTTATAATTTATTCTTCATAGACTCCTTTATAAGATACTGCCTTGTTTCTGCGTGGGCTTCATCTTAATCAATTGTATTAACATCTTATGGCATGTCGATGAGTTTTATCTTTTATTGAGATGTTTTTATGTGTTTAACATATTCATAGTTGAATATATTTTAGTAGTTTGAAGAAATTGTCACCTTATTTAAAGCCAAAAACAACTGCCGAGCGTGATGATTAAAAGTAACCTTATAAGTTGTAGTGGAAAAAGACGAAACTTACAATATACGTAAAGAAAATAAATTTAAGAACATCGGTTATGTTTTGCGTCTTCCACATTATAAATCATGGCGTTCATTGGAATCAAGCACGTTTAACAATTCCATTACGTTACTTAATGTTCTCTAGACCGAGACAGTCTATTTTCATACTAATTACTTGTTGCGTAACGCAGGATGATGCTGACAAAAGATCTCTACTTCCTTATTCATTAGTATTACGATTTAATTAACGCAAATTAACAAATTTTAAGCCAAGTTCATTGTTAATATATTCGTATTTTTTGTTTGGATTTATGAGTTTTATCGCTTTCTGTTTTTGTTTCGGTTCAAATTGACCTGAGATTCCTTTAGATTGAGTTTCACTTTTAAATTTAGTTTGTTATGAATATCAAAGAAGAATGAAACTACATGTTTCACCCTATATATTTGTTTAATATTTCCATTAATGTACCCATTCATTTCAATGTCTGGACTCGTTAAAATGACGACAAGGGTCTCTGATATTTCATATGAGTAGTAGTAGTGAGTCACTACACGTACGTCCGCTCATTATGAAGATCGCATTGTGAATGCAAAAATGCTCATAATGTCTTATAAGAATAGGTGACGAATTCATGAATTATTCCATTTGGTTATATATTTCCTGAAAATTGATCATGTTCGATGGGAGTATAGATTTTGAATTGATGTAACTCGACAGTAGTTTTTGCTGTTCAAATAACGAATTTCTAGGGAATTTCCATTGCAACAAAACGTTTAACCCCTTTCACATATCTTAAGTATTTATTATCTGCAACACAAGAAATCTAAGTAACACACGAATAAGGTCAGTAAAGTAGTCTGTAAAACATGTATTTGTTCGACGGACATCCGCTTCTCGCATATACATTGACAGACAGATGATTCATCGCGATACGTTGAATGCAATTTACAGTTCACACTTAACTTATGTGAGTATATTATGTTGAAAGTGTAATAAAATGGTGCAAAAAAAGCTGAGAAATTCCATGGTAGTTATTATGAATTTCAAAATGATAATGACTATATCTTATTGCTTAAGCTTGTCTATATTTATTTTCAATTTTATGTTTATGACATTGAAGTGACTCGAAAGCTTTTCTTCTTTTACCATTTAACAATTCTCAGTTTTGTCATATATTTCGCGACAGTGCATTAAACATACAGATTGATAAAGTGGCTTGTCTTTTCCTTCACTTTAGTTTCTATCCATAGCTAGTGACTGATAAAGTAGTTTCACTTTATATGGCAAAAGAACATTAAATTATCTTGTCGGCAGTCGGTAGGTTGTTAGTTTAATTCACCGTTGACAAGTCTAATGTAATAATTAACAAAACTACCATATATTTACCTAATATAGAATATACTAAGAATTTATTCATTTAGAACAGGAAAGAATATTTCTGGAATGCAATAATTTTAACTGCTGGTTAGTTATGTAACATAAAAAACCAAAATTGTTAATCTTCTAAAAATCTAGTTAATAGTGAAACCATACCAAATGAAAACACTTGAAGCGTAAATTACTTATTAAATTAAGTCGCGGTTCTAATTTGCGCGTAATAGACCTAAAACTATATTATTACTATGCGCTTAAACTGAACGTTTTGCTCAAAGCTGGTATTAGATTACATTAGCAGTATATTCTCATTTATATCGATATTAATTTTAACGGTATTATTTCCTACTCGTAAATGATAATCATTATACTAGCTTTGAGCAAAATTATTATAACTTTAAAGTAAACTCTAGTTTAGAAATTTTAAACTGTACTTTAATTCCTATAATTTAGACGTAAAAATAATGAGCAAATAAAAATATTACTTCACATTTAACTCCTTCAATTATCGTACAATTACCTTGTTCGCAATCAAAATGAATGACAAAACATTGTGTTAAATCGTTTCGTTTATTTTATTTGCTCGTTACTAACAACCTTGTCATTAAGCGAAATTGCATTGAGCTTAACTTTTCTATCATCAGCCTTAACAGTCTTACCGATGAAATCAATCTTTGAATCTCAAGCGGCTTGTTGATCGTCATTTGTTATCACTTTCATTCTTAATTTATCTATACTATAAGCTATTGAGATGAGATATAATTTACTCGGAGTTTGTAATTACTGAATGCATCCACGTAATTACAGGACAGATGTAAACGCAGGTGTTGGATTTACCATCTTATGATTATCGACCAAACGATTGTGAAATTATGTAATGTGTATAATCAGTTTTAATTAATCGTTGCGTCTCGGTTGGCCATTCATTTAAATGTCATCGTATGGGCTATAATTATTGGTCATATAAAGGTTTTTAATGGCTAATCAATGGACTTTGGTTACGTGTCGTGTCAACGTCGACCTGTAGTTAACCTAAACAAGTTATTTTTAGCTTTTGACGGTAACATATACAATATCACTATTTAAGATTACAACTGACTTACGTAGTATGAAATATGTGGTTAAACTCAAAGATTTATATAAATTGTTAATGAAATATCTGGATATGCAATACTGGTTGTTTAAGTTGTTTTATTTTGGTCTAAATGTTTCTAAGTTTTATACAGCGAATTCGTCGTGGCGTATATCAATAAACTTCCCAAATATTACACGTGACACCTCCATCTGATATTCTAATGGACATTAAACTTGTATTTCTCGTTCTGAAACGCGTGTTGTAAACTTGTCATCCTTCTTTGCCGTTTATTAAGGCTTTCCGGACGAATGATCGCTAATAGCCTTGACATTCTTGCATACCTACTTTATTTTTAGGTTAAAGATAATGTAAATACTTTTATTGAATCTAGACATAAAGTTGTAGTTTGTTAGAGGTGTTGTAATTCTGTGTCTAATGTATTTGTCATATTTTTATATTATACTACGTTTTTTATACTATTTTATAGTTGAGGCGTTTAGGAAAGTGTTTAGTTACTTTTATGTGTTGTAATTTTGATGTTTGCACAAGACATCATATGACGTGAAGGATGTAACTACCTTTCTGTCTTTCTTAGATAAAGTATATGACGATAAATAATTAAATTTTAGTCGATGGTTGTGCTTAAACCAGAACATAATAGGCATGTTAGACAGTAAATTTTAAACGATTTCATTAGAAACATAGGTATGTAAGCGCCATATCAATTTAATATTGTGTTATCTCTTATCATCTATGTTGAATTATTTAAAATAGATATCGAAAGTTGTTTTCGAAGATAACACGATAACATTAATGTCTTTTCATCTTCATTCATCCAGTTTTCAAATGGTATAATTATTAAAAGAATAGTAAGTCAACAAGTAGTTAAAGTTTAATGCTCATGAAGTTGGACAGAGCGTTAATATCAAAATTTCTCTTAATTGGGGAAGAATTTATAGTTTTATGGCTTTTTCCGGTTGATAATTAAGTTTTTAGAGTAGTTTGTGATGTGACTGAGAAACTAGAGATATCAAGAGTGATTTAATTAGATCGTTTATTATAGACGTAAATTTCTCTAAGAACTACATAACTACATCTTTCCTGTCACCAAGAATATAGGTACACCGCCAAAACTCTTAATGAAATGTGTTGTGATTTTAACTCATCTGCCCATTCCGTAAAATTGTTTAAGAAGTTTTATAATTGACTTTGCAATGATTTATTTATACAATAATATAATATACAGGGTGGAGTTTTTAAACGGCCCTTCCATGGAAAGTACTCGAACTAATGATTTTAGAGAATTATTCTGAAAAAATAAAAAACCTTTATTTTAAAAGAAATCACAACTGCCTTTATATATTAAAAAAAAAAAAAATTGGTATACCCGGGAATTGAACCTGCTACTATTCGAGAAATTCACACCCTACATGTAGGTCCAGGCATTGTAAACGAAAGCGGTAGTCACATTGCATCATACAAGTAAAACTGATATTCCATTAATCTAAAGTCAAATAAGTGCCTTTCCAATAAGCAAATCCTGCCAGTCGTAAAACTAACCACTTGAAGAGGTGACATTTATGACACCATTTATCATAAAACAACGGAAGAACTTAAGTTAAACCATTAACGAAGATAGAACGCGTAATAAAGATTAATTTATGAAATAATTAGGAAATGAAAAAGAATGATGTTGTGTAAAAATCTTATTAGCGTTACAAAATCTATATTAAATGTATTATTAAAGCTGAAGGTATTTCTGTTTGAACGAGCTAGCCACTTTTGTGTGTCTTTTAAATGAATAAATAATATTTCGTCCCGAGATTGAATTTCACGTTAAATGAGTATTGTAATATTAACCCTTATCCAAATTAAGTATTATATTATCAAGAGTATTAATGTAGAAGAAAATAGTTTTTGTTTTATTCCAATCGGACTTATTTTAGTAGTTATCACGAGTATAAAACGCAATGAATATGTGGGTGCAATTCGGGCCGCGCAAATAATAACGCGACGGCATTGCAACGCAGACGAAGTTGCGCGGGTCAGGTAGTTTACCATAAAGAGGATGAGTTGTTTAAGCAACAGAGGAGATTGATTTTATAATTGTCTTTGGGATTAAGTATAGGTTTGTAAAGAAAGGTAAAGCTTGGTAGGTAAAGCCGTGGCTGCCTCTGATATTGCTAAAGAGTTTTTGTAGACTTCTTCCTGTCTTATGGGCCGTCAATTGATTGCCCTCAAACTCTAAACAAAACCTATTCCGTATACACAATGACAACATAATATCTTACATACTGAAATTTAGAATTTCTTGTTAACTCCTTCCTTCTTTTGAGTATGCTTTAATTTATAGTGTTATACAAACATGTCCTCATAAATGCGATAAGGGGATAATTTCCTGTAGTTACTGGTGATCCATCAGGACTATCAGTGAATGCAGAACGCACGTGGCTTCATAGTTATGCAAGCGCATACCTTCCTGTCGTAATTTTTCTTGAATGGAGATTATTATTATTGCATAAGATGAGAAGATGAGACTTAGACATTTTCGTTATTATACGGTGAAAAACAGAGACAATTGTTTCGTTCACTTAAATTTTTCGTGCCAAAATTAGTCAGTCAAAATGTCACTTTGCGTTTCATTTCACGCATATTTTAGTTTAGTGCAGCCAAACAAATACAACTGCAAAAAACCTATTGTTATGTGTAAAAAATAAATAAATGTAGTCCGGTTACGCCTTAATTTCCCTCTTTATTAAAAAACATAAAAAGATTTATACTTTAGTATATAAACATTTTTATCCAAACACGTTAAAGTACTCCATTGAAAAGAAAACGCATACACGCATATTGCGATATTATGATTCTCATTTACAGGTTCGGTTTAAGATATCGATGTCGGAAATTAATTTCACAAGATTTCACAAACGATTTAACTGCTTTCGAAATTAAATAAAGTCTTACACGTTTCAATCGAATTGCTCTCATTTTATTTCACAATACATAACATTTTTATATATTGGTATAATATGTCTCACGCCTCATGCCGTGTAATTTCACGTGGGAACATCAAAATTATTTAACTTTCTTTTCAAACTACACCATTAATTGGTTTTGAGTGTTATATTAATTAGAATTACCTGAGCTTCATTATCGCTTGCGTACTCATTAAAATTCGTAATTAATTTTAATGGTCGAATCAGATTTTAGTTCAAAGTAACTCTGCTGTAGGTAAACTAGAATACTGAGGTTGTGGGACAATTCGATCAAACAAGCTAAACTATTATTATATGGTAAGGAAATCATTTTTCCTGATAGTGTATTTCGTTTAGTATGACTGAAGACTATGTTTTGCTAAATCCCATGTTTAAAGATAATTTTGTTTTGATGTTGTTTAAGAAAACACAAAATAGTTAAAATGCATTCTAGCACTAGTCGAGTGTTGAATACCTATACCAACTGAAAAAATATTTCATGTCACAACACAGCTATTTTTTTTAAATAAGTGAAGTAAACTTAATAGTAAGTAGGTACAAACTAAGTAAACCTTGGTCAGAACATTTAATTAACGTTTATTATTGAACAGACTGATGTCCATTTATAGCCGGGGCGAGTAACTACGATGCAGTTGCACCGTTACCTTGCTTTTACAATGTCAAAAGTACCGTATCAAGATTAATTCGAATATTTATTTCTATTAAACATACAACCAATTAGTTTTATTTAGCAAAAGCAAAAATTCGGCTGAAATTGAAAAGGTATGACCATAGACAATATGACATGTTTCTATGACACCTTTTTTAAACTGGAAAACATTATTTTGTGTCTCTGTAATAATAATAATAATAACCCCACCAATGTGTCTTCACGTTGTCGTCGTGGTGGGGCTTGCGTGCTACAATGATCATCTAAGCTATAGCGGTAGAGCCACTCATGCCGGCAAGGTTAGATGTGAGGAGCCAGACAAAGCAAGACACTGCTTCTGATCCACTCCCAGATCAGAAGTATTCCTAATTCCCCCCTGTCCCCCCCTCCTACTATCCACTTCCATCCTTGAAATCCCATACACCCTTCCCTGTCCATTTATCCCATCCTTTTCCTACTCCAAGCTAAGGTGGAACAGCATACGCCGAGAGCTGCATGGCTAAGGGAGCGCTTAGTCGTTAGTATGCGAACTCGAGAGACCAGGGGAAATCTCGTTTTAACCTACCCTTCCCGCGGTGAACGCAGGGCTCTGCCGCGGGTGACCACTAGTCCCTAGCTACTCGTGGGAATTCGATGATAACTAGAGCTAAAACTAAAAAATTGCAAAATAATGCTATAGATAGCAATAATATGTCCAACATGCACTCAAGTGCTGGATCAATCTCACCATCATCAATACAATCTGAATCGAATACAAACATCACATCATCATCATTCAATTATCATACATCACCTTCTCAGCAATCATCATCATCATCGTCATCCAGATTATGTTTGTCACCAACATCATCATGTATGTCAAGCTCAACGCAGATGCTTGATCATTCATTACAATCATCACCACTACTAGCGAACGTTGCCCGAGAAGCAATTGCTTCAAATATCGAGCCCGTTACTAGTAAATCACGCGCTAGAAGAAAATGGACAAGTGATATGAATATGTTCCTATGGCGCACTTACCTCATAGTCACGAAATTAGAAACCAACACACGCGGATACCTAGAATCGTTACATGAACAATTTACACGTCAATACCCCCATATGAATGCATCCAAACAGAATGTAGGAGACCAACGCAGAGCGATTATTAATAACAAAATATATTATTAATTAATAGATTATTAATAAAGGTAAGTAGACCTTAAATACCCTAAACGAAATTAAAACAGAAGTAATAAGTTATTTAGCACAATACGAACAACCTCCTTCAACTGTAACACAAACAACATCACGTATGAGGTGGTCTAACGACATTAATGAACAAATTTTACGCATATACTACAAAGTCATCAACCTTGAAACAGATCTGACAGCACACCGAAAGAAACTACATGATGAATTTGTAGCAATTTATCCAAACTTATCGCATATCTCAGAACAACGACTATCCGACCAAAGAAGAGTAATTATTAACAATAGAATGATACCTGAACAACGAGTACAACAAATCAGACTTGAAGTTGAAATAGACATTTCGCAACAAAAACAACAAAGTCGATCACTATCATACGGTCACACTGAATCACAAATTATAACAGACACTTATACTAGTACCCTAACAAACTCACAACTAAATTCACAACAAGAACCTTTCACGTGTACACAACCAAACACTCAAAACAGAAACAGGCATCACATACACGACAATGACTTGGAAGTATCACATTTAGATCCTTTGGCGACAGAAATTGAAATGTCACCAGAAAATAATATAAATGCTTTAGTGGATCTTGAGAAAATAAAATTACTCTTTGAAGAAACCCTAGAATATTTTCAAAACACAGAACCTACAGGCAGACCATACCTGCCAAAACAAAGGCCATCCAAAAAGCTTTTTATAATTACTAGCCATTTAAACAATGACATTCTCCCACAATATCTCAATCCAGAAATTGATTATATGTCTTTACAAAATGTTTTATACACGGCAGCATATACCGCGGTAGTAGGCAACGGGTGTAAAATTAAAATAGACCAATCGTGCATTAAAAAATTAAATAAACCATCATGGCAGAGAAGACTCGAAAATAAGATCAATAGATTCAGAAGAGAAATAGCTTACCTTACAGAATATGTGAGGGGAAATAGCAGTTACAGGATCAGGACAGCAGTTGAAAAAATTAAAGAACAGTATCAGAAACATGCCCAATATGAAGATTGCAACACCGAACCCGAACACTATCTTGATACAGTGAAACAAAAATTAAGCGCATCCGCCAGCAGACTCAAGAGATACCTAACATGCACCGCCCGAAAACGACAAAATACACAATTTAAACATAACGAGAAAAACTTCTATAGAACACTACAACTTGATACACAAAATACCAATAACAACTATGAACAAACACAACTTGTTGATCCAGACGAACTGAAAAAATTTTGGTCTAATGTGTGGGAGAATCCGCTTCAACATAATAACGACACTATTTGGATAAGACAAATTGAAAACAGCACTACACACATCCCTTCCATGCAGTTTGATAACATTAGTATAGAAACTCTAACACATATAATTAAGCGCACACATAACTGGAAATCACCAGGATCAGATCACATACATAACTATTGGTATAAGAAATTCACTTCCATCCATCCACATCTACACAGACATCTTAATGAATTCCTTAAATCACCGGACACAATGCCTGAATATATTACACATGGTATAACTCATATGATACCCAAAGGTGACAATGTAAATGATCCCTCCAAATACCGACCGATTACCTGCTTGCAAACAATATACAAGATACTCACCAGTTGCATTAGTGAAACAATGTATAAACACCTTTCTGATAATAAAATACTATCAGAACAACAAAAAGGATGTCGTAAGAATAGCAAGGGCTGTAAAGAACAGTTAATAATTGATGCTGTAATTATGAACGATGCTTTAAAAAAGAAAAAAAATATTCATACCATGTTCGTAGATTACCAGAAAGCATATGACTCAGTCCCACACAGCTGGTTACTTCGTGTTCTGGAAATCTATAAAATACACCCTACTGTTATAATTTTTTTACAATCGATAATGCCTAAATGGAAAACATCTCTGAAAATAAATAGTTTAGACTCCCGTGTTGCTCTCACAGAACCAATCCGAATACAACGAGGCATATTCCAAGGAGATGCTCTTAGTCCCCTTTGGTTCTGTTTGGCACTCAATCCATTATCAACCCTATTAGATGCATCTAATTTAGGATATAATTCATCTCTTTCAGACCACTCACAATTTACAATATCACACTTATTTTATATGGATGACATTAAAATATTCGCAAACAATAAAAATAACTTATTCTCACTAGCTGATACTATTCAAGAATTCTCTACCGATATCCAGATGCATTTTGGGGTAGATAAATGCAAAACCATGTCAATAGAGGAAGGAAAATTTGAACAAAACAGTTACCAATTAGAAACAGGAGAAATAGTAGAGGCTTTGAATGAAAATAGTTTATACAAATATTTAGGGTTCAACCAATCAAGACAAATAGATCACAAAGGTACAAAATTTCAACTTAGTAAGAACTTCAACATCCGCCTAAAGAAAATCCTGAACTCAAATCTAAACTCTAAGCATATAATCAAAGCTATCAACACTTATGCCATTCCCGCGCTCACATACTCCTTTGGTATCATAAAATGGACAAAAACTGATCTAAAGAAATTACAAACAACTATCAATACACAAATGACTAAACACCGTAAACACCACCCTAAATCGTCAATTGAAAGGTTAACATTACCACGGACAGAAGGAGGCCGTGGATTAATTGACATAGAAAACTTACACAACAAACAAATATCACTACTAAGAAACTTTTTTCACTCAAAATCACAACACTCATCTCTGCACCACCACATATCAGAACTTGATTACAAACACACACCACTAAATTTACGAGATAAGAACACACAACCCAATGAAACCATCACCGATATCCATCAAAAAATAACACGCTGGTCTGAAAAAGTTCTCCATGGTAGACATAGAGCTGATCTTAATCAAGCCCATGTTGACAAAGAAAAGTCCAACGAATGGCTTAAGAGAGGTGAACTGTTTCCAGAAACTGAGGGATTCATACTTGCAATACAAGATCAAGTTGTGGTAACACGAAATTACAGAAAGTACATAATGAAAGATCGTAACCAAAATACAGACCAATGCAGGCATTGTAGTTCAGCATCAGAAACCATACAGCATATAACCGGAGCATGCAAATCCCTCGTACAAAGCGACTACAAGCACCGTCACGATCAGGTTGCTGCAATAGTACACCAACACATAGCACACTTACATAAATTCATAGACCAAAAGATCCCCTACTATAAATATAAACCCCAAACAATTCTTGAAAACAACACATGTAGACTTTACTGGGATCGTACTATTATTACCGATAAAACTATTCATTATAATAGACCAGACATTACAGTTTTTAATGAAATTGATAATAGTGCATTAATAATTGATGTCGCTGTTCCAAACACTCACAACATACAATCGACAATATCCGATAAACTGACTAAGTACCAAGACCTCGCAATCGAGTTGAAGACCCAATGGAAAGTGAGTACTGTCCATATTGTACCTATAGTAATATCGACAACTGGAATAGTGCCCAAAAGCCTTAGCCATAGTTTAGAGACTTTAAAAGCCCCAAAACACATTCTTCCGCTCATACAAAAAGCCACCATATTAAATACCTGTCGAATTACTAGAAAATTTTTAACATCATCATCCATTCACAATCAAACATACATTATATAAACTGTCATGCTTGGTTACAACCCGTGTGACAGGTAAAATACCCCTCTGAAAAGCAGGGAGTTTTCAATACTTATAAACAAATAATAATAATAAATAACCACCCTGACCACTGATGGCTTGGGTCGTAGACCCCGTCTCCAGTGGCCCTCTGTTTTTTATATTGTATTTTTAAATTGATTTTTTTTGTGATTGTTTTTTTAAAAATATAATGTAAAAAATGAGTAAATAAATGAATACAAATAAATAATAATAATATAGCCTTTATTCAGATCCACAAAATGAAAAAAGTTAAAAAAATATAAAACATAAAACTTATTCTAAACTTATTCTAGGATTTGCAGTTTGCTTGTTTTTTGCAGATCTGTTTGCCAGTCGGCAAAAGCCTCCTCCAATCTTTTCCATTCTGATCTCACGTATGCTACTCTATTCCATGTGACGCCCGCCACTTCCCTTATATCGTCATCCCATCTTTTCTGCGGTCTGCCTCTTTTTCTTTTCCCTTTCCTGGGATACCATCCAGTTATTCTTCTGCTCCATTTATCTTGGCCGCTAATCATATGCCCTGCCCATCTCCATTTAAGCCTTCTAACTTTCCTGATTACATCTGTAACTTGTGTTTTGTTTCTTATTGCAGAGTTTTTGAATCTATCTGATTTCTTCACATTTATCATGCTTCTTTCCATAGCATGCTGGGTGGTTGCTAGCTTACTTATCATATCTTGGTTCAGGTTCCATGACTGGCAGCCATACGTGAGGACGGGTAATACGCTAAGCTAAGTTTTGATATTAGTGTTAAGTTTTTTATCTTTCATAGCTTCTTTTAGGCTCCAATATCCCTTCCAAGCGTTCGTTACTCTTCTGTCGGCTTCCTTACCCATAGATTCCTGTTGAGTTATGAGTTGTCCTAGATAGATGTAATCGTCAGTATAGTGAATTTCATTATTATTTATTGTAATGGTGACTTTGTTTCCGTTCGTCATTAGTTTCGTTTTTTCTGCATTTAGTTTTAATCCTACTTTTTTGCTTTCTATCGCAAGATCTTCTAACATTTTGTTAAGATCTTCAGGTGTCTCAGCGAACAGCACAATATCATCTGCGAATCTTAGATGTGTCAGAGGTGCGCCGTCCACGTTGATGCCTAGATTTTCCCAGTTAAAACGTCTAAAGATTGATTCCAATACCGCTGAGAACAACTTTGGGGATAGAGGATCTCCCTGTCTGACTCCTTTTTGTACTTTGAATGGAATACCTTTCTTCTCCAATTGAATCCTGGATGTGCTTTTGTTATAGACGTTTCTTAATAGTCTAATATATTTATGTTCAATTCCTTGTTCTGCTAACGCTTCCCAGATATTCTTATGAAATAGCGAATCAAAGGCTTTGCTGTAGTCTATGAATGCAATATAGTAGGTAAGCTGGTATTCATGATACTTTTCCATAATTTGACGTACTACGTGAATGTGGTCCATTACTGAGTAGCCCTTACGAAATCCGGCTTGTTCTATGGGTTGGTGTTCATCTAGTGTCCTTTCCATACGGTTTAAAATTATCTTTGCAAATATCTTATAAATGTTTGACATAAGACTGATAGGGCGGTAGTTGCCGATTTCGTGTTTGTCTCCTTTTTTGTAAAGTAGTATGATGTTAGATTCAGTCCATTGCCGGGGTATTATTTCAGTTCGTAAGATTTCATTGAATAGGTTTGTGAAAATAGGTATTAAGACGTCTTTACACTGTTTTATGATTTCGTTGTTAATGCCATCAGGACCTGGTGTTTTGTCACTTCTTTGCGTATCTATTGCTCTTTCTACTTCGGCTTGGAGGATACTAGGAGTTTCTGATATTTCTGAGAAATTGATTTCATTGTCTAGTGTATTGTTTTCATACAATTTCTTATAAAAGTGCGTAGCTGTTCTTAATATGTCTGATCTATTATGTTTCCATCTTCCATTATTGTTTTTCATTTTAACTATCCAATCCATTGAGTTCTTTAGTTCCTTGTATGCTTTTTTGGTTCCTCTCGATTTTCTTATATACTTTTCTATGATGTCCATTCTATTTTGTTTTCTATCCTCTCTCATACTTTCTTTAATAGATTTACTAATTTCTTTTAAATGTTTCCTTCTATCCTGGGTATCTTTTGCGCTAATTATTTTTTTTCTTTCTTCTAAGAGATTTATAGTTTTTGTTGATAACCATTCCTTTGATTTGGTTCTGTTGTTTGCATAAAGTTGTGTCTGGGTTCTGATGATATTTTCTATCCAGTTGTATATATTTTGTATCTCTAATCCTTCTGTGATTAATTTAAAGTCCTTAAATTTGTTCTTTAAAGAAGTTGATAGTTGTTCTATCTGGTGTTTCCCAACTGTCAATCGTCCGAGACTTTGTCTTGGTCTAGGTTTTTTTGGGCTGTTGGCTACCAGTTCTGTTCTTATTAGTCTATGGTTAGTATTAAAGTTAAGTTTGTTGATTACAGCAAAGTTGGTGAAGCAGTTATGTCTGTTAGTCATTATAAAATCGATTTGGTTTTTGGTTTTTCCATCAGGTGCGATCCAGGTCCACATGTTTTTCTTCTTTTTTATAAAAATGGTATTTAAGATGGTGAGATTATTTTCCAGTGCAAAGTTTATGATGAGTTTCCCATTTCTGCTTCTAGTTTTGTGACTATAGTTGTATTTTCCCAGTATTATGTTTTCTTCTAGGCGCCTATTTCCAATTTGACCATTCCAGTCTCCCATTATTATGAGATTTTTATGACCGTGTTCTCTAATAGCTTTATTTAAGTCAGCATAGAATGAGTTTACTGTTTCTAACGTTGCTTGTTCGGTGGGTGAGTATATTTGCATAATAGACCAAGGTTCTTCATATTCAGGTAATTTTATATTCATTAACGCAATACGTTCAGAAATACCGATAAACCCATCGATATATTCGACTAGATGTTTTTTAACAATGAATCCAACCCCGTGGAGACCCGGGGTCTCTCCGATGTGATACAGTATGAAATCTGGATAGGCTATAATACTTTCGCCCATTCTTCTCACTTCACTCATCCCTAGGATGTCCCATTTGATATCTTTCAACGCGTACATTAGTTCTACAAGATTTTCATCATTTTTGAGGGTGAGTACATTTAGAGCTGCGATATATAGTTTAAATGGTTGGTGGAGGTAGTTGCTGTTGTTTTTATTGTTGTTGTTATTGTTGTTGTTTTTGTTGATTGGAGGGTTGTGGTCTTTTTCCCCCACGAGGACCAGTCGGCTTGGGGGAGTTTGGTAGTTTTTTATTTTATTTTTGCAAGTTTCTTCTGTCGTTTTTGGTTTCCGTTCGCCGGATCTTGGTTGCTATTGCTTCTTATTAGTACATATATTAGATACTGAACTCGACCTAGAACGCATCAAATCAAAAGCGTTTGACTTATTTGTCTTGATCGAGGATGATACTGTCAGTTGTTTTTTCGGTTGGTTAGAAGGCGGTGAGGCAGATAGTTCTCTTTTCCTTTTTTCTGGGTTGTTGATCTCTTTCACTATTAGTTTATCATATTTCAAGTATGCTATGTTGCCTTTTTTCCTCTCTTCAATAAGTTCAGCTTGTAATGACTTCCTTTTTTCTAATACTTCCTTAGAGTAATCTTCAGATATATGTATATCCTTAAGCTTTTTTTTGTTTTTAAGAATTTCATTCTTTTTCCAATTGTTAACAAAAGAACATAATACTGGCCTTGGTTTTTTACCTTCTCTATTTTTCTTACCGAGCCGGTGGATTTTGTTTATTTCGTACTCCTCTATGTTGATATTTAGTTCGCCTTGTAAATTAAGTTTTAATTCTTGTATTAATTCGACACTAGTAGTTTCTTTTTCTTCTAAGCCAAATATTATAATATTATTCTCTCTCTCACATTTATTGCGATATTCTAATTCTTTTTCTAATTTTTCTATTTTAATTTGTAGCTTTTTGTTTTCTTCTACTATGGGAATTAACTTCTCTTCCATTTTATCCATGATATTTTTTGTAATAGAATCTTTCAATTCATCATTTTGGATTTGCATCTCGATTTTCATTTTGTCAAATAATATTTGGAATTGACCTTCCATTATTTTAAATTTGCGTAGAACGGAACGTATTGATGAAAATCGATATTTTTGCAAATGGCAGCACTAGCTTTAACGTCAAACGTCAGCGCTGTTGACAATGTCAATGTCCAATGTCGCCTAATGTCGGTAGGTGCAAATATTGTGATGCGATTCTTGATGCAGATAAAGTAAAAGTTTTTTCAAACCTCAAATTCGTGATGATATTTTGTTTCAACTTTTCCAGCGATGTCCAACTATTGCCCTCTTCTGGTTGTGGTGTGATATTCGACGAAGGTTTAGCTGAAGTTTTGTGACAAATTCACTGTTCAAAGTGTTTGATAACTATTTATATTTGTTTAATTTCACTGGAGAATAACAATACGGTGTTGACAGTTATAAAGCCGGAAACGGGTCTCTGTAATGGCATGTAACAATATTAAGGTCTGTAAAAAATACTAAAGTTCAGGTTACATTTACTCTTGTCTATCTTTTGTATTTTTTTTATTCATTCTAGTTTAAGTGAGCTAAAACTACAGTTTCTAACTTAAATTTCCTAATAGAAAACGTACACTTAGACCAGAAGATAAAGTAATTATAACAACTTAATTCTTCGCCCATAAAAGGAAGGTAGCTTTATCTATAAACGACTGTATCCTGAACTCAATTAATGTTATCGTAAGTTCCATCTACTGATACTATCAATCATTTTACGTCAGTCAACTGCCGGGAAAGTCTGGTAAACTGGACGGGAAACGGGGAAAACACCAATGATTTTAGTCACGAAGGTTGTACGATGGGGATTAATAAATAAATTTGCTTTTATGTGGATTAATTTGAAAATCGTAAGTAGTACTAAATTTTCATTTTCTTTATATGGAATACATTATTTACTTTTTTATCTCATATTTGTAACTGTTATTGTAACTACATTGTTAGTTTGCTTAATCTAATATATAAAATTGTCGTGTCACGGTGTTCGAACTTGAACTCCTCCGAAACGGCTCGACCGATTTTGATGAATTTTTTTGTGCTTATCCGGTACCTATGAGAATCGGCCAACATCTATCTTTCATCCCCTAAATGTTAGGGGTAGTCCACCCCTATTTTTTTTTTTCGGCGCAGACGAAGTTGCGCGAGTCAGCTAGTAATAAATAAATAAATAACTAGGTCTAACAAAATCAATAAAGTGTTTTTTTTATTTCAAGAGAGATAAATGAGCTTACAGCACACCTGATGGTAAGCGGTTACCGTTGCTCATGAACCTTTGCAATGCCAAGGCATTGGGGTGTCTTTCGAGTTTCGATCGCCTAATTTATAAATAGGCTATTTCTGTTAATTTTTCTATCTGATCTATTAGGTAAGTCTATATTTCGACTATCCCAAAGCTAAATACTAAAATACGAGATCATTGTCAAACTCTTCAGGTATTCCATTCTAAAGATGTTACTCCATATTCGTGCCTTGTGGTTATCTAGTAGAGACTAATTCTAAAACAATAATTCATAAGAGAAAGGTACAAAAAGTATGTTAACATCCCCATTGTCTTAGCAACGGGCAGTATCGTTTCGGTTCAGTGCCCGGTGACCTGCAAATCAAGCGAAACTGTTCCATAGATTATACCTTCTATTCGAACGCTATGGTTAAATACCTGAACGTAGAGAAATATTTGGCGTTAGTACCTTAGTGAATAAGTTGCATGTTAAAAAATTAATGTGTAGTTAATATGTTAATTTACAGTATTAACAATGAAATATTATGATGTCGGTACGAAGTTCCTTATCGCGCGTTGTGAAAGGGGGCTAGACGGAAAAACTTCTTACGAAAAAGTTGTCACGACACTTTTTTTGTTTTAGATGATTATCGCTAGATGGCGCTGTGATCAAAATCTTAAAACAATTCCTTATTTTGTTTTATATGATTAATGCTGGATGGCGCTGTGATCAAAATATTTTAAAACACGTTCCTTATCGCGCGTTACGAAAGGAAATGATTTTTATGAGATACGTTTTAATCGAAAGGAACTTCGTTCCATCGGGTTGTCCCTTGACACCTCTCAAGTTTTTTTTTTTTAATATTGTAATTGCAAAACCTACTTAGTCTTTTATGATTGTTTGTTTCCTAAATAAATATAATAAATCATTGGGAGTTACTTGCATAGGGTAGCATTGCCAAATGTATTTTCGATCACCAAGCAAGTCTTCATTAAAAAAATAGAGGAACTGATGTTTTTGTGGATCTTCGTAATTGTAGGCAGCGAACGTTTTATTGCTCACAATTATTTAATAAACACAGCCATAAAGCTTTGTATGTAGTTCGTTAGAAATTGTTTTTAAGTGGTAAAGTCGACTGTTAATACTTTTTACATAACAGCCGGTAACATCTTGATTTGTTGTTCTTGAAATGAGGTTAGAAGCTGGCGAAACTTCAATAGAAAAAATAAGAAGTGTTTTTTATCACTATGACATAGCCTTCGTATATCTCCTATAGTTTACTAAATAAGTGAAGGAACTTATTTATTCAAATCATCACTTTAATTGCTTATATTGTTTGCACTCAGAAAGCACTATAGACCCAAATAATCTTCTTATAGTATGGTAGTAAATTATAATGCCTATGTAAAATTTCTACTATAACTCAAAAAAAATTTAAATACAACCAATTTACCTACAAATGCAGTTCATTTAATTTCCTGTTGTGATACTGTCGGGCACAGAATCGCGTGAACACGCGTAATTATAGACTGTCTTTTGTTTTAACATAAGCATGTCTATAAATAAACTAAGTTCACGCACGACATACAGTTATTATGAATAGAACACCAGTTAAATATGGAGCTTACGACTATTACAACTAGGAATAGTTTAGACTAGAAAGAAATTCTGAAAGAACTGTTGCAGCAATGCTAGACTGAAATATAGCTCATTAAAAATTTAATCTTTTATAACCTACCAGCAATTCGGCTATGGAATGAAATAAACTTGTCCTTCTTCAAACTAGGCTTGAGGAAGGTCCTTAAAGTTACATCGTCAGCAACGACCCTTGAGTGTCTCCTGACATTGCAGAGGTCCATGAGCGACGGTAGCCACTAACGACCCGTTGACTGGTCTGCATAGATAATAATATAATCGTGATAAGTCAGTGTGTAAAGGTAAATTATTATTACAAAACTTGACCAATCGCCCCCATCGCATAGGCGTAATTCTAGAAAAATAATGTTACGTAAAACACAATTGATTTTTAAACATAGAACCAATTTCAAAGCTGTCAGATTAAATAAATTAGAACACAATTTAAATTGCAAACGATATTTTATACCCGGCCACTGCCTAAAATACCTGCTTAGTTCACCTGTGGCAATTACACAGTAAAATAAATAAATGCTTTTAGCTGATTCACGTACAGATAGTCCAAATGTAATTTCAATTTATTTTTGTACCGTTTCAAAGTTACCTAGAACATCGTGAGTCGAATTTAAATTTGGAATTGAGCCTTGGATTCGACTATAAATTTGCCGAAGGATAATACCGAGTATTCAAAAGAATTTTATTATTTTAACGCCTCTTTAGCTCGGTCAGTGACCGATTATGGCCGCCCTCAGAATTTCAATTCTATTCTTTAGTTACAGGCTACTCAATATTAATTTACTATCTATCACTGTAACTGGGTTGTAGCATTTATTTATTCAACAAATACGTAAATATCTCACATAACTAATACGTTACCTGTGTCCGTCTTTCCAAAATCACGTCCAAGAGCTATTATGTGAACTAGAACAAATTGCACCCAAAACTGAACCAAAACAACACGTATAGATGTCACGTACGTATTTAGGCATTTTTGTAGTTTGTACGCCGATCAGTAAACAATAGTTACTTTCCCGTTGAAACGGATATATTTTACTACGGGTACGACGACAATGGACACTAATTTCTACATTATGCGATGAATTGCAAATACCATAATTTGCATGTGCTTTGTACCGTCATACGTAATAGGCCGGCTTTGATTTTCTTAACGAACGCCCGCCTTGAGATAATTTCCCTTTTTAAACTTGAAAAAATTTGAAGTGGATAGTGATATTAGATTTATCTTAATACTTTGACTTATAAAATTACACACATGATAAAATATTATATTTATAAATCCTTTTTACAAGCTTTTTATTAACTTGCACTGGATGTAACTATGTAGGTACTAATGTACCTATGTAAGTTCGGGTGGAACTTGCGAGTCAAATTTGACAAACTTCCCGTTGTCTGATTGATGTGACATTTTGCACGCAGATGTATATTGCGTGACAATGTAATAATATGACAAAATGTTGCTGATCTGATGATGGGTTCGGAAGGTGGTCATAGGAACTCCTGTACCAAATACGATAGACCTGTCGTGTTTGGGCTCATTTTACTTATCTCGGCTAGCACTCTACTGATACATGATATTCAGGATCTTAAAAGCTTGTATTTAAGGTTTTCTTTAAAATACATTATTGTGAGATGGAAGAAGATCAAGATACCATAATGACATAATTAGGTTTCTAGTTTCTACCCTTGTTTCAAACGAATTGACTATCAAGATTTTGAGCTACGTATATCAGAACTATTGAAAGAAACACTAAGTTAACAAAATGTAATATCTTTATCGGGGTGCCATTTAGAACAATGACCAACGTTATGTGCTGTTTAATGAACATACATACAATTTATAGTTCAAATAAGATTAATCGATCCTATTGTTTTGTTACAGGTAAGCGAAATGAAACACTGTAATATATTGTATCAAAGAATTATGTAAGTAGAGGCCTTTGTTCTTATCAAAAATACTTTGTTGTTCTGTAAGTGGATTTAAAAGGAACCAATAAAGGTTTCGTTATGTTTAAAATTGATGACGGATCAAAACATTTACTTTGGCGCTATTTGTGCTGACAACTTAAGAATAAGGTTTTCTATAAACCGTTAGACCTGAATTAATAATACATTTGAATTGTTGTTTGTGAAAATTGTTTGCTACGTTAAACATTACTTGTTAATGAAATTGATTTAACAATTTTGTATACTCTTGTAGTGTTTATTTTTACTCAATGATGATCTAACTAATTGATTTTATGTAAAAATAATGAGTTTTACGACTGATTTTTTTAGTTGGAGGAAATCCCCGGATCCCGGATGTGGGAGTTGAACCGCACTAAAACCTCCAATCGCTCACACTCAGCGTCCGAACCCCGGCTGAAGCCAGAACCCAGCATAGGGTTATGAGGGACGGCGCGACGAGTTACGCCCACGGCACTCTTTCCCGTCGCACCGCCCCCTTTTCCGACTGATTGAAATTCTTGTAGAAATCTTGTAGAAAGGACAAATTTTATATTTCTTTCAATTGTATAATTCCATATACGATAAATAAAAATAAAATAAGAACATGTTAAATATTATCTACATGCTATTTTATGAAGGGAAATTGTTAATGTTATGTAAGTTATGATAAATTCATAGATATCGTGTAACAAGTTTAAAAACACTCATTAATGTTCATTAATCATCTGTTAGAATGGAAGGTCCGCCAAGAAAGTAATTTGGAGGTTTGAGGGTGTTAAACAAACATCTCTTAGCGTAATCACTTTCTGTAGTACCTACAAAGACACTGTCAAAGTATTTTTAAATAAAATAATAAATCTAAAACCGAACGGAATAATTGTCCACGATTCCCGGAGCGGATATGTCCCTCTTCAAACGAGGGTTAGGCAAAGTCCTGAATGGGTTTTTTTTTTTTAGTTGGAGGAAATCACCGGATCCGTATGTGGGAGTTGAACCGCACTAAAACCTCCAACCGCTCACACTCAGCGTCCGAACCCCGGCTGAGGCCAGAACCCAGCACGGAGTTATGAGGGACGACGCGACGCGTTACGCCACTTTTTCCCGTCGCGCCGCCCCCGTCCTGAATGGATAGGTGCATAAAGTTCATATCAAGTTGTTTTTGACTCTATTTAAAATAATCCATCGCCTGAAAACCTCTCTAGTTTTTTTTAATGGTCTCACCGATTTTGATAAATGAGCCTTGAACAAAAATAGTTTAAATCGTTTATTGAATAAGCCGTTTCTCACAGCAACACTTCAAAATTTAATCAATATTGAAGATCTTCAATGGCCGACATCGAGCTGGCGAAAGTGAGGCTTTGAATAATTTTCGCGATAGTATTGTTCACAGCATGATGCCTATGACCACAGTAGACAGCTGAGACACAAAAAATATACTATAAAGAAGTATATCTGAGCCAGTGGCGAAGTTTAAATTTCCTAGGGAGTAAAGCCGAAGTATACTCTATAATATAAAAATGAATCGCAAAATGTGTTGATAAGCGCATAACTCAATAACGCCTGGTCCAATTTGGCCAAATCTTTTTTAAAATGTTCGTTAAAGTTCAAGGATAGTTTTTACAGCGAGAAAAAATCGAATAGTTGCCGGGAAGAATTGAAAAAAAAACGGGTCATAGGGTTCACTCAGATGACGTCGCGGGCAGCAGCTAGTAATAGTATAATATTTGAATATTATACTATTTAATATTTAGTCTTCATCGAATTATAAGAAACTTTTTTTAAAAGATAGATGAACTATCTATTTTTTGTTAGTCTACGATATTGCAATTGGTTTGCCAACAAGGCATAAAAAATAAAAAGGTTACTAAAGAGGGAGTCAATGCAAATTGGGTTGAATAGAATCTTACCTACTTTTTGACTCAAATGTTCGTACACTAGGTTAAATAAATCTGACTATTAATTCAGTCGGACCCGTTGCAATTATATGAGTTGTATTGCATATCTAAGTGTTAGTTCATTAAGCTCGATTTGTATGAAGTTTTACGGCTGTAAAGTAATTATTTTGTAGCTGTGATGATTAAATAAATGTCTGATGAAATAGAATCAAGCGTTAAATGACAATATTGGAAATAATACGATAGGAACGAAATCAACGAACCGTTTTTTTTTTATTTCAGTCGGTTATTGGATCGTTAATAGGGTTGCTATTGATGCATAGTTGTAAACGACATGCAACATTACTAGTAAAATATTGAACATTTCTTCATTGGTTAACCGGAAGTAAATGTTTTAGTCACTACCTTCACTACGTTCTTCTTCTTCTTCTTCTTTTTATTCTGGACCTCGTTCAAGACTCGGGACGATTCGCCAATGTCAAGTGAGACAGATACACGATCTTTAAGACACTAAGCCAAAGTATTGTTCGGTTTCCAGCTTCAGCAGTAGGAAATGCTAATATTCACTACGTTAACCCTTGTACTTTTATTGTGCATGAAGTTTAATAAATAAATTAACCCAAAGGTACCCTGCTAATACCCTAAATCCAGTGGATACAAAGTAGGCTAATACCTTCAGTTCTCATGATCCGACAGGCCATAAATTTACACACTCAATATATATATAGAAACATTAAATCAATCCGGAGTATAAATGAGTCCTAATGGATATCTTTAACTTACGTAATGTTATACTTTTTTATCTTAAATATCGATTTAAAATAGCACTAGTTCAAAAAATCGATTCAAGATGTACGATAAAAGTGAATCTCATGAACTATAACGATGGTATCGATTTGAACTCTCGATTAAACTATATTGTTCGAACACTCAAGGGCCTTACTTTCGTTTTTACTATGATGTACATTCGTTATAGAAAACAGGTTAAATACATCGATCGTTAATAAAATTGACTGACGAAAGCTTGCCGAAATTGCTTGACAAGTTTATATGTTCGGAAATCGTCGATTTTAGAAATTAACAATAATTATTTTAATGGGACCGTGGAAATTGAGTTGTCAGGTCACTTTACTACCTACTGTAATTTATTTTATGAAAATATCGAGTGGTAGGAATTAATGGAATCATAAAACCATTCTCATCAATTCTCCAGTTTTGTGGTATTATTTTTGTTTAGTCTTAGGTACCCTAATTAAGGTTATACTTAATTATTATTGTACAGATTATATGCACTAAACGAATAAACAGTAAAAACTTTATAACTTTTTCAAATATAAAGTAAACTGTCCCTATCATTAAAAACATATAAAACTATGTAAATGGTTCATCAATTGTATTACAATAAAATATTTTTCTTTCAATTCCGTGCAAGTGGAACGTATAATCAAGAAACCGTTTTTGCATATATTTAATCATCCACGCCTCATAGAATTTTGATTGACATATAATTAATTACATTATAACCGGTGTAATAGTATGACACATTCGAAGGTCATTATTAATTGCTGCGTATTATATGTATATGACACTAATAGGAGCAATGGTACGAAAATGAGAACTTAATTAAAAAACTGTTCAATGAATTGTCAAACTAGTCTTTTTTCGGGTATTGGCCCACCTCTCACTCCCACCACTGTAACTCCTGTGTAGCCAGGATCCACAGCGGCGACCATCGTAATGACTCTGAGCAGTGAAGCCCAGGAAAACCCGAGGGAAAGCTAACTTGTCTTGGGCCCCGCAACGAATTTAATCAGAAGATGATAGAAGGAGTAGGAAAAACATGAGTTTTGACTTCCCTTCTCGCAAAAGCGGGAGACAATAAAATAAAATTGAAAGATGCATTACGCCAGAATTGAGAAAAGCACCACGGACATTTTATTAAATTTATTGGACCTATGCGGTGAGCTGTTGTACTATTTAGGATGCCAATAATAGGTATGGCAAAAACGTTTGAATGCACGGAAATTTGCGCTGGATGCTACCAGATCCGTGTAATAAACGACTCTAGACGCTACTTGTAAGGAATTTAACATAGTGACGCGTTCCATATGCCATAGATTGCACTCCCAGAGGATGTGATGGGCTGTCTGTTCATACTTTTGTTGATCAGTTGAACAGTCGCAAAGCGGTGAATCTACCAATTTAAAAGAAAATAACTTTTGTTTAAAATTGCCATGTCCCGTTAGGAACTGCGAAACGCAATGATCTATTTCAATCCATTTCATTTTTAACCTTTCACGGATACAAGGAAAGAATTTATAGAGATGACGGCCCTTAATTGAGCTATCCCAGCGTGTTTGCCATTCCGTTATTAAATCGTTGCAAACGTCATCGAGTGAATTATATAGTCGTTGTATTTTGAGTTGATCACGCGGTAGTAGAAATTGACACGCTTCATCTTTATTCACATTATAAAACATTGACGCGCGACGTTGGATTTCTAAATCTACGGGGAACACACCCGCCATCACGGGCAGTGCTTCCGTACTGACCGTCCTATAAGCCTTGCATAAAAATATCAATGCCAAACGTTGACTTTGAAGTAATTTTCTTCGAGCAGCGCCAATAGTGGACCTGTCGGCCCATACTGGAGCGCCGTAGCAAATACAGCCTAGGTAGATAGCCGTATAGATCGTTTTCAAAACATTAAAAGTAAGGCCCCACGTAGCAGTCGATATTCTCGTCAAAGCATAAAAGTTACGTTTCGCTTTATCGCCTATCTGTTGAATGTGTTCTATAAAGGTGATTTTTTTTTCCAAAATCATTCCGAGATAACATACGGAGTTTTTCGATTTAATGTTTACACCATGGAACTTTATACGCGGCGGTGCTACCAAGTCACCCTTTAAGAGTAGTTGGAAAGTTTTATGCGGAGCGAAAGCGAGACGATTTCGACTACCCCATTCCGATATTAATTCAATAGCAGTCCTTCCTTTATGTTCGATTTCGGACCGTGAGTTAGCTTCGATTAACAAAAGACCGTCATCCGCGTAACAACTTCATGTCTGTCTGTATGTCAACATAAGCGACTTCATGTCAAACTAGTCTGTGTCGACTTGTTTGATCCTACCTGTTGGAGCATGTTTATTTTATATACAGCCTATTTAGTTGTGTTTGGCATAACGGGTGTGTCGCCGTTGCCATGAAAAAAGGAGAACAAGGATTGCCGCTAAAAATGAAAAATGTGAAAATGTAAAAAATGTAAAATAAAATTATATTAATCGCAATCCGAATTTAATTACATATCAATCTTGATTGTTAGAATTCGCAACACTACCAGTATCTGTGTTCTATAATTCAGATGGTGTTCTTTGACTGTTCTAGATGAATGGGAAGGAAAGAAAGCATTGTTTTGTTTTGATGTAAAATTAGACTCTATTCTATATTTAATATCAAAAATAGATTCCTTTCGGCAAAATTACAGTTTATAATATTCAAGAGACTTCACAATCATGCCACAGCCCTGTGACACCTTGTATAGATCTCTATACTTTTTCATCCTAATCCTTCGTTTTGCAACTCTTGCGAATATGTCAACTGAAACAAGCATTATAGTCTAAAATACATTACCTACATTAAATGTAGGGCCTTGTATGAAAGTGAAATGACTGCATTTCGACTAATTTAATTTAAAATATGTGTTGACCCACTTCATTAGTACAAGTATACGGAATCTGTGTAATAACTGGTCGTGTTTTCGTTTATAAACTTTCATTTGAGTACGAGCAAAGTTATTAATTAAATGAGATGCCAATCAACGTTGGCGTTTAGCTCATAAATCTAATTCACTTATCTTTTTTCGGGGGAGAGATAGCACTTTTGCATGATAGATTGATAACATATCAATACTAGCTACCCCACGCAACTTCGTCTGCGTCGAAAAAAAAAAAAAATTAGGGGTGGACTACCCCTAACATTTAGGGGGATGAAAAATAGATGTTGGCCGATTCTCATAGATACCGGATAAGCACAAAAAATTTCAACAAAATCGGTCAAGCCGTTTCGGAGGAGTTCAAGTTCGAACACCGTGACACGAGAATTTTATATATTAGATTTAGAATATCGTAATTTTGCAATGTAGGGTTTTGACTATGTGTTCCTTTATCTATACAAAGGACATGGAATGTATATTGTGTATGTCCTTAATTACCCGGTAAATCATAATCATAATAATATTATAAAGGCGAAAGTTTGTATGTATGGATGTATGTTTGTTACTCTTTCACATAAAAACTACTGAATGGATTTGAATGAAACTTTACCACAATATAGCTTATACATCAGAATAACACATAGGCTACAATTTTTGAACCCCTTTGTAACGCAGACGAAGTTGCGCGGGTCACCTAGTATGTTATATGGAGAACGTTAATTAATTAGGTTATTCTACCTAAAAAGCGGTTAATGTTTTTTTTTTTTCAATTACGACATATTGCATACCTACAGTAGAATGTACTAAATTATTCAATCTAGTGAACTGAAAGCTGCACTCCAACTGCAATTTGCAAAAAGTTAATCCGACTTTTTTGTTTACAAAACTCCGTTACAATTCGCTTTGTAAGAACAGCATTATAACCAATATTTTTGCTACAATAGACAAAAATTAGGCTAACGAAACAATAGATAATAGCCCAAATAATGAAGATTGGCGTAAGTAGAACAAAAAAGTATAACATTCATTTCTAATAGTTTGCCTATTTGATGGCAAATCTTTGTAAAATCGTTTCATTTTAATAAACGTGGAAAGTAGGTTGCTGTAGTTGAAGTTGTTAAAAAATATATCAAGCAGAATTCTACGTGATTCGAAACGTTGAATTGAAATTCTAAATCTAAATTGCCAATTCGAAAGAGGTTTTACAAATGGTTACACATAAAGAAAAATAAGCAAAAATAATGAAAACTAGCGTTGTAAAATTGTCCTAAGTATGTCTTAATACGTTATACTACGCTACGGCCATTGTTTGCATTGAAAATAAACTATAAATTTAATGTAGTAGTAACCTATTTCCCTTATCGAGTGTACCGGCGTGTTGCAATGTTTACGAACGAATGTTCTCACGATGTCTGACGATTTCTCAAATTGGATTGGATTGGACACGCGGTTTTTTGCTATTCATACTTTTTATAATAATACTTCATAGTTTTGGCAAGCATTTTACGTTGTGTAGTTACTGTTTTTTCAAATATCTGTGTTTTTCATGCACAACGTATGTATCGACAACGTAGAAATTGTAAATAATATGACTTTTTCAGAATTCTTCTGCTACAAATTTTAACCAATTTTACTGTCAATGATATTTTTAAGATCTGATTATTTTTATCAACTAATTGAAACATTATTCTTCGTAGATAAACGAGTTTAATATGATTAATCACTATATCTAATTTAAATTAAAAAAATTAACTAAAACTCAGATTACATCAGGCATATTTTTTTGATTTGAGAATGCTGATATTCGCAAATCTGATTTTAATTTTTTTAAATTATTTATTTTACTTTAAATATGTAGGTTTTTTTTTAGTTGGAGGAAATCACCGGAACGGGTATGTGGGAGTTGAACTGCACTAAAACCTCCAACCGCTCACACTCAGCGTCCGAACCCCGGCTGAGGCCAGAACCCAGCACGGGGTTATGAGGGACAGCGGGACCCGTTACGCCCAAGGCACTCTTTCCCGTCGCGCCGCCCCCTTAAATATATAGGTACCAACCAATTTAAAATTACGTTACTTTAAGTTTTAGATTTTATTTTTAAATTTAGCGTTAACCTTACATACAATATCAATAACTTATTCTTTACACACTTCAGTAGTGATAACAAATTCTTTATTAGTAGCGCCGAGGGTCGTAATAACAATTAAAATATTTAAGCATCTTCAGCACTTAGCTGTCCATTTCAACTTTTAACGAGCTCCTAAAACAAAAGTATCATAAAACCACTTTATAGACTTACTACTGTAAAGTTATTTTTTTTTAGGTGAAAATAGAATAGAACAAAATATTGTTTAATGTCATTGAACTTTGAATACATAACAATTAAATTGGTAAATGCATTGCTTTTATGTAGGTACACTTCTATCGTAATCTGAAGATCACGGTAATTCGATACAAATAGTGCAGGATGATGATTATTGAAGGAGGCTTTGGTCCAGCAATGGTTAGCGATTTGCAAGAATCACAAAAAAAACCATAAAAAATATCCTAAGATTACGAAAAAAAAAAACAAAATTACATTCGCGATGCACCTAATTGAGTAGTATAACAAATAACAAAAAAAATCACATTCATGAAATTCAATAAAAGAAACTTAGTAACTCTGATATCTAAGCCAATGTTCAGACTAGTTTTCCAAGAAAAAGTACTGATAACTGATATCGCCACGCTTTCATGTAGAAACTTCAATGATAAAATATTAATGAGAAACGCCTTTGATCAAATAGCACATAGATTTCTATTTTTTTATTTAGTAGTAGACGTAACTTTGTATGTTTAGAATCTGTATCTATTATGAACGGATTCTAGGTAATGAAGAAACATTTTTAAAATTAATCCGTTGACCTCTGTTTCGACTCCACCAAAAATTTGAATATAATTTTGTGTCTTTTACTTTAAAATCATGCAAAGTTATTTCTTTTTTCGTTCCACCTTATCCCATTCAAAAGGCATCGGCGCAATATATTTTCACTATCCACTAATTTCTAATTGGCGCTCGAGGTGTTAATATTAATTAATTATTTAGGTATAAACTATTCCCTTAAAGCTCTCGAACTGCACAATTCTCTTTCAATTGCGCGTATCTATATAGATATCTAGGGAAACTAATTCTATTTGAAACGACAGAAACCTGAGGCTATCAGTGAAAGTGTTATCACCTGTTCTGACAATTTAACTAGTATAAAGCACCGTCCTACGGCTAGAACATAATGTTAAGTATAGACAATATATCAAAATATTGATTGCCATGCGTTTATACATCTTATTTTGTAAGCAATAAAGGTCAAGGTTAAATCGATGTATCAATTATAGTATTTTAGGACTGAGTTAGGGCAACCTATACTTAAAAGGTTTAATACTTTATCGACTAATCTAACATTAAAAAGAAGCAAAATATATTTGCAATTATTAGCAACAGTCTAAAATACCATGATGTATCTGAAGGAAGTAAGTATAAATGAGGTCGACATTGCAGTGATTCCGACCCCGGGTGTATGCCGAGCTAAAGTTCACTCCTTTCCCGTAACTAGTAGCCGTAGCTATTACGAAACCAGAATTAATATCTATTAAGGTTGGAAAATAATAATCTTGTAAGCACAATCTGAGCTGAGTTAGTGTTTCTTGTATAAATTGAGCTATTACGTAATGATGTTCAATTAAAGTTGGATTTTCTTACGTTTAAAGATGTCTCTTCGTAGACCTCAACCTTTTACTTAATCTTAATTGTGAACTTTATAATCAAATAAGGATTTTATATATTTAATTTTATTAAGAAACTTCCTTATTGTTTAGAGATTGTGGTCACCACAATAGATCATGTGAAACCTGTGTGAGTCACGAGGCAGATAAAATTCTGGAAATCAGATAGTCAATCAATTAGACATGGCTAAAAATTTCAGAATTTCTTTCTCTCTTATGTAATATTTTTGACTTTATGTGACTGTGACTGATATGTTTGTCATCTTTCCACATAATCACCAGATTTTTAGTTTCTTTGGAGGAAACTAGCTAGTTTGGTAACAGTTGACTATCGTAAAACCAACTTCTGAATTTCAAAGTACCCAAATTGATTTGCATTGGAATAGCCATAATTAGGTTGCTGCTAAGGTCGTTGACGTCACAAAGTCAAAGTCACCGTGTAGATTGCATGCACTTGCACGTAATATCATTTGTAAGGGTTCCGGTTACGCATGTAATGCAGTTCATTCATTTTATGTTACGTAATTTTATTGGTATAAATAGCTAAATAGCAATGGCGTGTATGCATGTTTTAGGTTATGCAGAAATGTAAATCTGAGTAATTTTCCACATATTTATGTCCTATAATCAATTTCATTTAACTTTACGCTAAATATACGCAAATTGCAGGGGGCCGGGACCGGGATCTCGCCCGGATTCTGGCCCCCTAAGAGTTTCGGGTCCCCAACGCATGTGAGTGCGAGCGGGGACCCAAGAAGGTGCCGTGTCTCGCTCAGCACGCCCTTAGCGTAAGAGCATCCGGGGGATGGTAGACCGCGCTCCCCGACCCACGCTGGTTCTGACCCAGCGGGGTATTCCGCGGGAGGTTGACACGCGGTCCCATCTTGGCGGGCTTCGGAAAGCCCGCCGACCGAGAGAGCCGGGGATCCGGTGATTTCCTCCAACTGAAAAAAAAAAAAAAAAAATACGCAAATTAGTCTGGTGATAAATAGTAGCTAGAAAACAAGACTTTTGTTTTCTTTCTCAAGAATTACATCAGTAAGTTGAACTAATTATGAATATAACTTTGTCTGATTTATTTTCGATCTTTATGTCTACATATTTTAGTAAAGTAATTACTTACATTATAAGCTGTATGCAGCCATTAGTGTCAACCACTATGTATTTTTCTGTTAACATGTGATTCGAAAGTGTCATTTGGTCATTGCAAACATTAACATCGAAATCATTTTGCAATATGAATTGTGACGTCGAAACTGAGAATTTTTATGTAATAATAACAGTTTTGAAATAATTTGGTATTCATTTTAACGGTAGGACATTGAAATGTTACCAAACGAGTTTGTAAATTCGGTAATACATTCAAGAGTGTGATCGTAAGGAACTCATTTTGATGTATGGATTGATGTATGGATTGATATATTCATCATTTCGTTAGTCTTGTAGCTAAGAAAACTCAAATATGAGTTAAGTTCGCCATTGTACCTGCTTTTTTCATGTTATTTGTGTTATCTGTTTTGTTGTTTTTTGTGTAAAATAAAGAATAAAGAATAATAATTTGACTTTGAGTGCGAGTGAGCGCATTTAAGGGTTCTATTTGCAAAAATTACATTCTTGTTGCTTATCTTTAAATCTTTGCAATTGTTTAGTTGTAATTTACGAATTAAGTACATGATCTACTATTCTGATGTGATGATTTTATAGCACATTCATTCGAGCAAGCATTAAGTCTTAGAGTATTCAACTAACAAAATACATGGAAGTACACCCAGAAATAAAACTGAATTTTTAATTTCGTTGATGATCAAATTATTGCCTGATATGAATATTGTGTTTTTTTACTGACAATAAAGATTCCAAATACAAGGCCATAATCCTGCGTAACTTAATATTTATGAATAGGTACTTAGCTCGTAAATAATGAATTAAAAAAATATATAAGGAAACTATATTTTGAACGTATAATACATACTAACGAACTGACACGAACTTGGTAATTGAATCTTAAGATTTTTTTTTAATTCAGATATCATAGTGATGTTCTTACCCAAATTGAACCTTATAATATAATTTTTGTCAAATCACCTAAAGTAAGAATAAATGTGTTTGATTGTAATTTATTTATATCTTATATCCATGTGATACGGTGGTAGAACTTTTTTATTTTAGTTTTTGACATTAAATATGTATGTGTGTACACATCAACTTTGAAACAAATGATTTGACTTTGACTATGATACGGTCCAAAGTAAATATCAGTTCGTATATAAATATGTTAAATCGTAACTGCTTCGTGCTGATTAGAAAAGTACAATCCTCTTTGCTGTCTAAGGTGTCATATATGTCAAATAAATAAATAGATAAAAAATAAAATTATCAGACCACTTTAGATTCAAGGAAGATCGTAAACAATTAGCAGCAATCTCTTTTAACACTCTCATACAATTCTACCTGCAGTTTAATTACTCCTCCCATAAACCAGTATCAGCCTTAGCAGAGGCTTATATCAATTAGTCGACATCTGTGGGCTGATGATGAAATAACAAATTACTGTTATAATTAGTATAAAATAATTTGATTACAAGATAAGTTCTACGTAACCAATGTACTACATAATTTCGCCTACCTAGATTTGACCTTGGCACACAAATTTCTGAATTGAACACTTCATTTACATTTACTTTTGCAGAGGAGAAAAACTGTAATTATGTGGTTACATTGTTATACTTTTTGTCTTTATTATGTTTAGTGGTATTACATCGGTATTAGGTACTCAAGGTTGTTTAAATTTTGCACCATAAATCTCAAATTCAAAAGCCTAGTAGATTTAAAACTTATTCAGACATTTGCGGTTTTCTATAATACTTTCATGCATTTTCAACGGGTTCTCACCGCGTTATTTAATTAATTGAGTTGTCTCGATATTTCAACGTTGTTGCAAACGTCATGATCACGAGAAGACTGGATACTGCGGGTCGATTTAAGAGCAAACAAATTTGTCTACCCTCTTTCTCGTTCGTTTTTGGGTGGTACCACTGGAACTCGAATTCACATCACGACACACCACACTCACTGTATCTACAAGACTGAGCATGAACCCTTAGTGACTGTTGTGTTTAGCACTGGATTCCACATACTCGATAATCTAATAATTAAATATCGAGGTAAGAACCCGTTGAAAATGCATGAAAGTATCCTAGTAGATTTCGTTAATTGTAGTTCATTCTTATAGTTTCTCTCACGATTATTTTTTGACAGCATAAGCTTTTACTGCTCTCTTGTATAAATAAAAAGTAGTAAGCATTATAGGTAGTAATTATCGACATAATGTTACTGTTCCTTTCCAAACAAATTACTAACTGGCGACGAATCGTGAACCGACACCAAAGACTTAATCAAACATCTTTACGAGAAACATAAATTATCAAAAAGACTTATCGATAAATAGCGCGTGGGTTTAAATCGATTTAATATATCGATTCTATAATAATCGTAATGTATCGATGTCCGTTTAACTGCTAGAAAGTTCTTGGAATTCACTTTAAATACCGCACTGATCGCCAGAAGCGGAATCGATCACCATAATTCACTTTGTCAATTATTTATGTTTACTATTGTGTATCCATTACTTTCTCTGACTGCGACTTTGAAACTTCCGGCTAACTAAGAAGTAAATCTCGCATTGATTTGACATAGACAATTATCGTGAGACAAGCGTAAGAAAACAACAAATTAATCATCATTAATAGTCTATAGACATCTATTGGCGATTCTTAACCATCTCCGAGGCTTGCTATTTATGGAAATTTCCATAATTGCGTGTGAGGTTGTTGTTACTTCTGTACTAATTTGCACTTATTATTGTTTCAGGTAAATATTGGAGCATACAAATTAATTTCGAGACGTAAGTTTACGCTTTGAGGAAACAAATCTCTAAGAACTTGATAAACAATCAAGAAACTACTTTGCAATATAATTATTATATGATGCATAATGAAAAATATCAATATCAAAACAAATATTGTCACCAAAACACTGTGTACTGTAGCATCTTGTACCACATTTGTTTTAACTCTTTAATGCCATAAAATATTAAGAGATCCTTTAAATTTTCGTCGTTCTGACAATTTCCATTTATAATACTTTCATGCATTTTCAACGGGTTCTTACCACGAACCTTCTTTGGTACTACTCAAAAACGAACGAGAAAGAGGGTAGACAGATTTGTTTGCTCTTAAATCGACCCGCAGTATCCAGTCTTCTCGTGATCATGACTTTTGCAACAACGTTGAAATATCGAGACAACTCAATTAATTAAATATCGTGGTAAGAACCCGTTGAAAATGCATGAAAGTATTATAGAAAACCGCGAGTGTCTGAATAAGTTTATTTCCATTTATGTTATCCTAAAATATGATATATACTGTCTTTGGTTTTTATTTTGATAAAATCATAGTCTCGTGCATTAATAAACTAATATTACAATACAAATACTCAGCTTCATTGTTTTAGTCTAGATTTTTAAATGAGATCCCGCACCAATACAAATTACTAGAACAGTTCCTAGTCCGAACACGTTGTAAAAAGTATAAAAAGAACAATTGTAATGAAAGAAATACGACATACAAAGTTTGACCTTCGAACGAGGTGAGGTAACGTTGAGATGCAACATCGAGTTAAGTAATCGATACCAGACAATCGAGATCTAGGTTTAATTTACCAGCTAATCGAGCTGTTGTAATACTTAGTACTGTACTCATTAAAACATTGTATCTATATGAATAATCTACGTCTACAGAACTGAATTATACGTAAGAATCCAATTTAAAATAAACAAATTGTATACTTGTAAATAAAATAATCGTAAAATGAGAGAGAGATTGTGAGATTTGTATCGATTTGAAATTGCTTTTAACAAAGAGACTGGAAGTTAGTATTTGAAATAACTTAGTAAAAACTTTAAAATGCAGTTATCATTGCAGAGGTTCATGAGCGACGGTGACGCTTACCATCAGATGGGCCGTAGGCTCGTTTATCTATCTTTCAAGAAAAAAAGTACGTATTGTGGGTGATGTTTATTGTGGTGGTGGATAATAAAAACTATTAAAACAGCCCAAACCACCCGCACATACCTGTAGTAAATCAAAATGGATTGTCGGCTATCAATCACATCAACAGAGTTATATTACAATTAGACAACTGTCATGATAAGTAGCTTAAAGATATCCATAACCGACGACCTCATAAACCGACAAATACAAAAACTATGATCCGTACTTGTGGGAGATTATGATTGTCGCTATGTAACGACTAAATCAACGCTTTCTACATTCATACCGTGACACATACCCAATTTTCGCTGCGTAGCATTCACAGACCTCCGTGAGAAACCGAACAAGTGCATAACAATAAGAAATTAGATCAAAAGCCTTCCGTAACACTCTATCACATCTTTGTCATAGTGACTTCTATAAGTTAAAGACGCCTTCATACCGCCATTTTGCTACGTGGGTGCCTATTGTGTGTCGCGATATTATGTAGGTTAGTGACATTGAGACTCTTATCTTACGCTTGTGTTGGTTTTTTGAGTACTTTATTTTTATGGCCTCAGGGCCGATGCCGTGTGTATGTCATAATTTGAGGTCACATCAATATTAGAGACCTAGGGCGTTACACTATAAAATCGATTATAATTATAGATTGGTTCAAATACGAAACTAGTCTATTAAGCTATCTGAATCTATTTCGAAGTACATAAATGATTGCCTTTCAAAAAATAAATAGCTCGTTGTTTTAATTTTTTCGATTACATTGATAAGAATTTTGAAATCGAGAGATGGATTGCTAAAAAAATATCAATATTTTTTCTATACTACTCTATTTTCAAATCAAAAATCGAATGTCACCACCGGCAACTATTCGTGGGAACTTTTTAAATGGCTGCCGCAGTATTGAACAGCTGTTTATTTAAATTTGAATTTGTATTCTCGTCAGTTTTTGTAACGGCACTCGTTTGTCTGACTTTGTAGAATGTGTCTGAAATAGTTTTGCACCGCATTCGAACCTGCAAAATGGTCATAGATTGTAACTTAACTGTTTTAAATACCTTTGTAACGGTGTAATTGAGTACTTTGTATGCTGTTTGTATAAAATTGGGTGTAACAAATGTTATCTATCTATTTTATTGCATAGGCTG
This sequence comes from Trilocha varians, assembly GCA_030269945.2. NCBI lineage: Eukaryota > Metazoa > Arthropoda > Insecta > Lepidoptera > Bombycidae > Trilocha > Trilocha varians. The sequence continues at coordinate 4,056,366 of AP028277.1, read as the reverse complement.
GTAAAGAGCCTACGTCTTTACTCTTTAGGATAAAATATTTTTAAATATTTTTTATATTTCTTCGTAAATAAAACAGATTGGATTTATGCTTGATTTGCCTTTTTGTACTTAAAAAAACAACACACGTATATTATAATAATTGTCGTACCATATAATGAATTATAGTTGAAAGCCTCAATGTGAATAAGAGATGAAAGTACATAAGTGATTAATCTTGAACAAACTAACATTTTACATCCGTAGATGTAAAATTAAAAATGTTACATTGTAAACTTCATGCAACTGTAACACATCTCGCTTAATTAAACAGGTTAAGAAATTTAAAACCTTTATTTTATTTTGAAACAAGTAACTTCTGAGTAATATCTCAATGTGAGCGACTCAATTAGCATAGCGATTACTTTGTGCTACATCTTAGTGAGGCGTTTTAGAGAAATTTAATAGTTTTAAACTTAATATTTTAACTTGAGAATATTGCGTAGGAATATTACAGGTTCATCTCTATATCTTCTTCTTAGAGATAAAATAGAAAAGATAGACCAAGTGAGCCGAGAATGAAATCACTGTCTGAAATTTTTTTGTTACTTATTAAATTTATTTTCATTTATAGATTTATAAAGGCTAATTGCTCCGTAGTACACTTTTCAACCTACTTTGACCAATTTTTTTTAATATTTTCTATTCAAGCTTATTTACGACTCATATTTACAAGATAGGTACTAAATGATTTTTTAAAATTTGAAATGGTTTTAGAGTTTGCCCTCATTTGGGAGGGTTAAAAATTTTATAGGTAGTTTGAAGGAGAAAAAGCTTCTTTAATTTATCTAAATATTCTTAATACAACTGTAAACATCACTATAATTAAATAAAATGTTATTTCAATATAGCACATAGCTGTGTAACCACAACCTCAGTTATCGCTATTCGCTCTAAAAATTTTCTTTAGACGTCATTTCCATTCTTCTTGTGTCAGCTCGGTGTCACGTGTCTTTTGATGCAGCGGCAGATTCAAGATATCATGTTCTTAAAAGATTAGTTTTGTTAAAACTTTTATAATGTTAGACTTATTTTTATCCTGGGTAATTGGGGATATTATGTAATATTGTTGCTGTGGAATGAAGTCGTAGTAATTTAGGCTTTTATAACCCCATACTTAGTTGTGTTTATAGGTGATACATAAATTTCTTAATTTAAGTAGAATATGCTCGTAACATCTTGATTTGTAAAAGTCTCATCCTCTTTGAAATATAATCGATAGGAAGCAATGCTTGTCTGCAAAAGTTGTTGGTAAAGCCGAAGAAATATCGAGGAATGACAAATCATTCCTTTAAGATTTATGAGTGAAACGATAAATACCATTAATAGAGACAAATTCTTTTAATAGCTTCTAACGTCTTTCTCTTAATCTATTCCCGTGTTTATTGATAAAGATAAATTATTTCAGAAAATACTTTTGTAAATATTACTCATATTAAATACTTCACTAAACTGTTTTATTAAATTAACTAATTCATTAAGATACCTTTACTTCAATGTTCAATCAAATGATAAAATGTACCGGTTCGTGACAAAATGCTTCGAATGATTCCTAACACAGCTATCATAGATTTCGTAACGAAGCGCCGGTGGTCAACAGTGATTCATACCGATTACTTATCCTATTGCAATTCTCTGTTGTAAACGTTTGTAACTTCTGATTGGGAGTTACGAATTGGTCTTTAGTAAACAAATAATTGTATTGTACCAACCCATTACTGCCCACTGTTGGGCTCAGGTCTCCTCAGAAGAGGGATTAGGCATAGTCCACCACGCTTGCCCAGTGCGGATTGGGGACTTCACATATCTTCAAAGGATTTTTAGAACCCTTTTCCGATATGCAGGTTTCCTCACGATGTTTTCCTTCACCGTTTATAGTCAGTGGTGTTGTGAACAATTGCACATAAATCTTTTCACATTTAGATTTAGAGGTACAAGCCGGCCGGATTTGAACCCTCAACCTCCCGTACGGAAGGAAGCGCTTCGACCACTCGGCCACCACGACTTTAACAAATAATTATCTTCTATTAAATAGTAGCCACTAATGAGTTATAAAATTAATTCTTGGATTGACATGAATATCCGCTCAACTGTTTTGACCGAGTGAGAATGTCCAATTGTTCTTTTTTAATTTTTTATACACAAAACAGAATATACTTAAAACATACATTGTACTAAAATTAATCAAATAATTAATATGCCTTTTAATAAAGGGGGGATGCGAGAGCAGTATACAGATCAACTGATTTTTTTTTTGTTGAAATTCATTGCGGTGTCCTAGACAAGTATTCTCTCTGGTTCCTGGGCTTTATTTCTTGGTATCATTACGGGGACACTGTTGTAGATCTTCGCTACACTGGAGTTACAGTGGTGGAAGTGAGATTTGGGCAATAGGAAGGCCAAATGATGGCCAGTCTCAACACTACCCCTCTGACTTATGTTAAATAGTTACTGTTTATAAAACTAGACTAATTTTCGCTTGATGATTTCAAATAGATGCTCAAAATCAACGTCTGTTTCTGACTTAGTTTCTATTTTTTCTACTACCAAGTCACGTTGCGTCAGTATTGTTTACCTCAGTTTCTTGGTTAATTAAATTCGCTATAGTACGACATTGAAATTCGTCATTTCCTGGATCTAATTTATCGCAAAAATGTCGATAAAAACTGAGTTATTATTAAACTATTCTCTAACGCATATTACGTAATACAACCGCTCAAATAGTATTTTAATTTTCAGTATCTACTACGGAATATCTTATAAAAATCGGTCTAATAGCAAATTGTATTTCAATTTTCAGTATACACTACGAAATATTTTATAAAGATTGATCTTATAAAGAGAATGATTTAACATAATCATTTAGGTCATTATTTATCTACAAATATCGCCTTATATCCTTTCATATTTTAATTTAGGAAAGCTTGTAATATCCTTAAAATAACTGAATTCATTCTAGCAATATTGATGCATGTATGAACGTGTTTCAAATACTTCTGATAAAGACTCATTACGTGGAATAAGATTTTTGAATATTTACAATTTATATAAAAAAATGTAACAATAGAAATTAGTTGTAGAAATAAAACAACCTCATTGTTAGGGCTACAAACAGATTGTTTTTGCATAACAACTAATAACACAATTTGAATATTTTTGGCATGCATAACATTATATGCCATCAGAACATCTTTCTAGTCAAATTAAAGTATAATTTTACTATGTATTCAAAGTATAAAATAAACAGCTTCATTCTGGAGCAGAAATTGCGCAATTTTACTGAGTTTATTGTACCGAATATAAAAATTTCTAAGTAATGTAAGCCTTTTGAATATAAATGTAATCAGCATGCATAACGAATATACTTTGTTACGTGGTATTATGCATAGAAACTATGTATTGACCACGGATTTTACGACTTCATTGCTTTATGTAGAGAAAATTCAAGAGTTTTAGTTTCTAAAATCTTTTCTTTTTTCTAAATTGTTTTGTGTTAGATTTGTATGTAGGCTATTTTTAAATATTTTGATTTCGTTTGCTCGTTCGGTAAAAATATTATAAATAACAATGCGCTAATGGGTTGTCAACTAGCAATGAACGTTTATGTACATGAAAATTTTAATGATTTAAATTAATTTAAACTTGCTACACTACAATACAATATAGTACAATGCGCTTGCATACCAAGAACTAAAAAGTAATATGAAAAAGTTAGCTAATACCTAACAGTATATGACTTCTAAGTGTACATATATAAGTTGTTCTAACTATACATACACGTATTTTTACATGAGCTATAAAGCTACTCTCTAAATCTTAATGAAAATATAAGTCGATCTAATAAAAACTAATTTCCCTGTCATCTTCAATCTACTTAAATATTTATCGGACATATATTAATGTTAGATATAAATTATATGATAATTTTCTTGTAATAAATAATGATTTCCATAAATTAAAGTAAATAGATGATTATTTTATATTCTGAAATGCTTTTCGAACTCTTTTACTTTCATTATTTCTATAAATAGTTCAATCAAAAATGTTAATTTCTGTTGAATACTCGTAAATGTTAACGATCAAAAATTTGCAAAAGATAGAATTTTATTATTTTTACGTAAAGACCATAACAATAATTTTGCGAATAAATAATATATTGTAATTCTGTGATTTAAAGCGATTTTATATTTTTTTTCATTCCAGTATCCAATCAAACCCAATTTCTAAAATCCTTAGTTGTCTTGATTCCTTGTGTTGTTCCTAATCTCTTAATAAGTAAACATTTTAAATTATATTTCAAAGTGATCTTCATTCAGTAGACTACATTATCCACTTCATTAGATCTTGGCAATAACACAACTCACTGGATTACGAGCATCAAATACATCGCAATAAATGTCAAAACCAATCAGCTTCCACGCTGTTCTCTGATTGGAAACTTATTCAAATCATAAGAAGATATCAATATCGTAAAAAGTAATATAAAAAAGTTCATCTCGTCAGGCCTAATGTAATGCAGCGTAATGATGTAATCCCACGATAACCACAAACCGCAGAATTTAATATTTTGAGAAACAAAAAGTGAATGAAACGTAAAGATGCTAATTACGGATTCGTCGTGTTTGTTTGCGTGTTGTGGCTAAGTTATGGGCAAGAATAAAGGCGATTCGCTAAGGAGCTGTCGTTTGATGGTACCGACTTCAAAGGATTGTGTGAAAACTGATTACTTGGTAGTTTGTAGATGATATTCCTATGTTTTCTGTTAGGTTTCGTAGTATTTCCTTCTTTATAGAAGACGTAGTAGTAAATTAGACTTATTACTACTTACTAACCATATTATAATGAAATTGTAATCACAGTTAACACAACAAAACAATTCAATGAAATCAAATTCCGCCCTGAAACTTTAACCGACCAATCAAGTAAATGAATCGTTAAATGATTGTAAAATACGAACACTTCGCGTGTCTTCGTCCATTTTAGGGTCTAATCGTCTTTTAAACTTGCCAAACAATATATCACAATTTTTACGAGGTTTTTAACCCCATGGTTAACAGCCGTAACTTCCCTAACAGGGCAAGATGTAGAAAAATGTAGATAAAATTTTTGAGTTTCATAATATTTGGTCAACTCTAATGTAGAACGTTCGTCATGACATTTTAGGTAAGATTCAATTTATCAAAACGTTTATAGACTCATGAAAGAGTTGATGAAGATCAAATAAATAGATAACGGAATCTGCCAACATTAGAGGCGATGACAAAGTTGCTAATGTCAGAAGCTCATATGTATAGAGATGCAAACAGTTTCTTTTTTATTGTTTCCAATTTTCTTTTTCATCATCTTACAATAATTTTAGTTATGGGCTGTAAATCTAGTGTAGTGAAAAGGGTTCGCATTCGGTTTACGAATGGTTTCGGAAAATGTTTCGGAAATATTAAATTATGATGTTACATCTCTGATTAAGATACTGTCTCATTCGCTATAAAGGCGGTCCTATTAATAGTATTCTACAATATTAGGGATATAGTAAAACTTCCTACCGCTTACAGTAATATAATAAAACACGCAATCATAGAAGCACGACATCCTATTTTGAAGAAAGCGCAGTAATAATATCGTCTACAAGAAACATAGATGAGGGTGAATCGATTGTTGCACAATAGAAATGATAATGAACTAAATTGCTTTCTCATTCAAGGTTAGCGTTAGATTTCAAGCACTTGTGAAACAAAAGGTAAACACTACCATCCATTACTACCAAGCGATGTATCATCCTCCAAACAACTGATTCTAATTGCAATAACTTTAAGGTCGAAAATGCCTAAAAAATCATCTATATTTATCAATCGAGCCCTTGAATAGAATGTTTAAACAATAAATATTTATTTTCGTACACTTTCATTTTCTTTATTGAACTGTTAAGAAATCAAAAGTGTTGAAAGAACGGTGTGTGCCTAAATGCATACATACACTGTGTTGCATCTGAGTTTTACAAGATACAAAATACTTTCCTATAAACTTTCTTATCAATGAATCATAGTGTTTTCTGATGCAAATATTGTTTTTTTTGGCATTACGGTTGAGTATATGGCAGAAATAGCTACAATTTTGCAACATTAACTCTGGAGCAGCCAGTATAGACCTTAGCTATCGTCTTACATAGCTTACAGTATCGAAATAAAACTTCTCTGACCTCCAACCACCGTTTCTACTTTGAAAAAAGCAATGCAACCTTTATTTCGGTATAGACCTAAAAGCCTTCAATTGGGTTTGATACAATAAAGCTATAAATAAAAAAGTTTGACCATTGTTTGTGTTCCAATTTTCATTGTTATAAATAGAATTATTGATCGAAATAAATCTATTCCGATTCGTAATCTAATTTCCCTTAAACATCCATTCACTGCGGTAGGTATTGAAAAAGAATAGTGCCCGATCGTCTACACCACGATAAAAATGATGGATCGCCATTTACGAAATATGCCTGAAGCACTCGCAGTTTAGCTCTCGGTTTCACTTACATTGATTTTAATAACGTGATTATCTTAGAAAGTGATTGGTAATAGATAAGGCTGGGGTCAATTGTCGTTTGTTGGCCCACATCGTTAAACCATTCGCACGAGTGTTGGGAGCGTCATGGCATCTGATGTTGTCGAAATTATAGTGTAGCTAATATCTCAATGTGTTTCATAATATAGACAACAGGATTTAAATTGTTCTATGCTCGAATGATAAATTATCTAGATCTGTTGATCATTACAGCAAATATAGTCGATATGCTATTGTTAACCGAGATGACGAGCATCAGCTTCTATCGGCATTCTCGTACCAAACTTAAGCTTGAAAATGTTTCATTATTTTCTTTTTTAGATTCAAATATTTTGTCCATTTTATTTAAGAAATTGTTGAAAACAATACAAACAGTGCAGTTAGTTCTTTCTCGTTTCTTAGTTAGTTTCTGCTTGTACACGGTATTAGTTCCTGAATCCTGACTGAGTTGGGACCGAGGGTTGGTAAGACTGATTCGACAGGCTGATTAGCCGTTTCTATTTTGATTTTGAGTCTTATTTTTTTCTTCTGGTTTAGTATTAAAATATTTAAGTTCTACTGTGCAGTTTCAACGTCAACTTTAGATGAGAGAGAGATCTATACTAGGTATTATAGTTCAAAAACATATTTGTTGAAAACATTTGCGCTTTCTTTTTTAGTTTTCACTTTGCATAAAACAGTTGCTTTGATAAACGCACGTGCGATTCAATGATTATTCACTGTTTAATGTCTCGTGTGTAGGATGGAACATTGGGAAGATAGTATCGAAAATACATATAAAAAGTAGAAAGTTTGACCGTTACGACATCGCGAGAGTTTCCATTACAATTAAACTTCATTTTATATTTGTTTTATGCCTAATTAGTTGCATTACGATTATCAATTTATTTTCAATATTTTCTCTTTTTTACGAGGAAATGTCCAAAGATGTATCTTAATAGCTTTTAGATAGGTGGGTGAAATAATAAACCGTCTATAGTTAAATTGATAAATGCTTTACCCAGCTTGATATATGCGATATCTGATAAATACGCTACTAAATTTTCTTAGGTAATTCTAATGTATCACTGCTCTCTCGGACTCTAATATTTTCCTTAGAGTATAGTTCACTTAGATTGCCTGATGTAAAATTATATTAACTTCCTTATATTAAAATTTAAACTACCAATATCTTCCCATCAAATGATTCAAACTAATAAGGTAACAATTAAACAGTAAGAGGTAGCACTTCTAAACCTACCAATTAACATTACTTTTCCCCGATTATAAAACAACAAACAAACACAGTAATTATTTATGCATAATCATGTGTGTTCATACATCAACCAGTCAATTAAACGTTTTAACTTTCTGTGAAGTCGTTCCAACGTCGATTTAAAGGTAATTTGCTACAGAGCAACTATTAAATTCGGCTGTTAGTGTTTAATTGCAACCGGCAATGGCTGTCCGAAGACGCATGATTCGATGAAGATAAATGACCAGTTAACGATGAAGTGTTAAATGAAAATTGTTCTGAACTTAATCACTGGGTAAGAGTTTAATTGTAGAAGGAAGATGTATAGAAAGCTACGAAAGTATTGAGAAAGAAGTGGAATAGTTTTATAACAGAACTAGGTTTTACATATGATGATGTAAATGTAATAGAGCAACCTGATAAGTGTTATTCAATATTAAGTCCATTGAGTGTACAAGAGGATACCTATACCCTAAAGTTCGCATCGTGAGAATAACAGCTGGTCCACACAAAAAAGCACACCATAAGAAATACTTTCGTGGAAATTTAAGCGAAAACCGATCATTACCTGGCGGACCACCTGTTGCTTACCGCTGTGAAATTTACGAGTAGTCATTAAGAGTTGTATTTGTAAGTAAATGATCAGCTTAAAATGAAACTCACAGCAAAAATAGAGATGGTATTACCACATACTTTCATGTATTAAACCAGATACATCATGCAGATCACGTCACCACACATGCTTGGGCGACGGTTATCACGAAGAGGACGTGTGGTCTACCTTCTAATAATAACTTACATAAACACTTCCATTGTTAAACTTACATGTGTTCATTCATGTGTGCACCAGGGCTGTCATTTTAGGCATCATTTTTGGTTTTGATTTGTGATTAACAAAGCAGACTTTGGTTTGAAGGAGTTTAGGGTTCATATTTTCGGTGTTACTTAAGTATAAAATTTAGATTCAATACGATCACAATATAAAACTTGAGCGAAGTGATATGAAGCTTAAGTTTAGATATAAGTTTTATAAATTCTAAAAATATCAAGTTCGACCCAAGATCAATGCCCATGTCTAAAAAGCTTTTGATGCTACCTACATCTTTAGCTCTGTAAAAGTAGAATTGCTCCAAAAACATCATAGGTAATTTGACAGCATAAAACATACCACCTGCATTTCTGGCAACCCTGGCAACAACTGAAACTCAGACACATGACCTCAGTGGAACATCAACGGAACGAAAGTGAAAATCAGATGTTATCTCCGACACTGACTGATAGACGCATACCTTCATTTTACGCATGCCATGATTTACGTCTGGTTAATCATATTGCCATTAAATCATCTCACGTAACGTTCGCTTGTCATTGTTAAATCACTACTGTTTGAAAAATGAACTCACTTTAACCATTGACTGGTACAGTTGATCAAGAATGGTGGCACGTCTATACTTACTGCTTAGGTGCTCGTATTGCTCGGAAATTACAGAGGTTCATGAGCGACGGTAACTACTTAATATTAAGTGGGTCGTATGCTCAATGAAAACATAATTACCTATCAAAACAATTAAAAGAACGCTTCTAAAAACCAGACTGTTTTTTTCTTGTTTATTTAGCAAAAAGTATTCACGGATTTAGGAATTCAACTCATTTGATTTTGGATTGCATTGGAGGATTTGGAGAGCGTATTCTAAATCCGATTTGGTTTTAAGCTGTGATATGTCGGTTCTATATAAATCAAAAATGGTTTCAAGTAATATATCCCATTCTGAATTTAAAAGCCATAACAATTTCCAAATTAATTGGATTCTTGACTTAAAACACCTCCCGCTGAGACTGTCACTCAAATATTTTGGTTCCACTGGACCTAATAGCCGTTAAAATTATACGTTGTACAAAAGCGGGCTTTGAAGCAGACTGTCTTTTACTTGGGTCATCTCATTTAGAAATTCCTCTATTTCATTAGGAGTAACTGTACCATTCTATCATTTTGACAGAATATAATTTAAACAAATTGTAATTAAGTCAAAACGGTAATAACAAAATGTTGACAATAATTTTTTTGTTATTTGTATTTTAGCTGATGCTACTTTTCTATGATCCATTAAAATTGATCACACTATTAAATAGTAATTTTGATTTTAAAATAACGATATATTTTATAAACTTAAAACAAGTTGAATTTCAAACTTTGAATATTACAATAAGCCATTACGAGTTCATTTATCTTTCCTATCATGTTATTAACAGAAAGTACTTGTAACTTATAATATTCTTTCCTGCCGTTCCCATTGTTCTTAAACACGATAGGAAGCGAGTCTCAACTATTTTATATTAAAAACTCATTCTTGTTTTATTTTTTGTAGTCTTAGACTTCGTTTTATTCAGTTAACTGCCTTTAGATTCTTTAAGAATTAACTTTAGGGGGTGTTTCAAAAGTAATTAAGTCAAACATTTTCTCGGAGTTCTTGTATCTTTATAGCATTTCATTATATAAATAGGAAACTCATCTTGCTAGTAGATTAGATTTACATTACATCACAAGACGCAAGTTTCCGCGAGAATTACAAACAAATGTTAACTGTAGATTAATTTTGCGATAATTTGAATTAAATCCCTCATGTGAAGATAAACAACAATGTCTTCAGTATATTAATATGTTCATACTTCCTTTAGAAAGTCAAAGTACACAGAAAAGGTTAGCACAATACCCCTAGGCGCAGTATCTTGATGAAAATCTAAATTGATTCGCCATGTTTTATTCTACAATAATAATGAGAATGAAAGTAGCCATAATTGTTTATAATCTAGTTCATTATAGCATAATTAAAGTCATGTCAAGTCATTCTTTGTTTTAATTTGGAGTCGCATCTAATGCCGAAGCAATTACATTTCTGCTGGACAAGTTAATCTGTTTTACAAGTTTAAACGTTAATGTTATGTTTCTTAGGTTAAATTTGGAATATGACTTATTACTTTTTGCACGTGTAACAATACATAAATATTTGCTTCCAATGCAGTGAACTTCCATCTCAAAAACAATAAGTTCAAAAAACACGTCTATTCTGAATCTTCCCTCAATATATCCATTATATATATATCTCCATTGAAATAGGGTCTGCGCAAACAATAACAAACTACTGCAGCAAATTTAACACATCAAACTTAAATCACAAAATACGAAGCGAGGAATGTGAACAAAATAACACCTGTATATCGCAGTATCTACACGTTTATAATTATAGCTTTGTGGACTCCAGACGACGGGAACACGATTCGTTACGATTCAATTCCATTCACGTTTCGGTCTGGGAACGAGGGCTTTGGTACCACAAATACGTTGCTCATTATTATGTTCGAACAAGTATTTGAACGTCCAAAATTACGTAGCAGTCAGTTGATTATAGTAATGTCTTTATTTGTGTCGTTTTTATTTTTTTATTTATATTATATTAATCTACATATTTTACATTCTAATTGGATGAAGTTTTATCAGTTTTCTATCTTTACTAGACAGACTTTAAGAAACAGTTGTTTCATTTGCAATGCTTACTTCAATTTACGACGTTGCTGTTAAAATCAAAGCTCACAACTAATTCTTAATTTTCTTTCAGAACCACAAGAAATTACAGTCAAGAAAACTAGTACATATAGTTCAAAACTAGGCTCAAAACCAATGATGTTTGTAGGAGACTGCAAGCTATGATAAGCCTGTGTTATAGATCATCAGCCTTCAATCTCCTTATTTACTCAATGTTGAATACACCCAATATTAAAAATACAGTAGTAATATATCAGTAATGTCGTTTATATCAATCTAATTCTAGTTGATACGAACAAGGCAATGGCTCGAAGGAATACAAGCGTAGTTTTGTTATCCTTTTTGGGAGTCCATTCAACTAGAACCGGTCTCGACTCTCGGAGGCTTTGTAGCGCCGTAACGGATGTATCGCTCTCGTTTCGATTTCATAACTTATTTTATTCCTTGTTTCCTGCACTCTGTGTTATCTTTGAAGGAGGTTTCAAACTTCTTGTTGGCGGTAGGAGGCGCTGCTCTGGCGTTCGAGAGTCCATAATCGAGATAAACCACTTAATGCAGATGGGTTGTTAGACCATCTGTATATCCTCCAAGGACTGTTATGAGTTTATGTAGGGAAAGCGCATTATTTAAAAAATAATTTATATGTTGGTTTTTAGAATTTTATTTTAACTTCTTTAGTGTACCGACAGTTTATTAAAAATCATAAGACCTCCAATCTAAACACTATGCTTTTCTATTTAACCTTTATCCAATAATTTGTAAGTAAGTAGGACAATTTGCACAGCACTACATTACTGAAAAATTTGATGGTTTGATGTGTTTGTGGCAGTATCCTGTACTGTACTGTACCAACCCATTGCTGCCCACTGTTGGGCTCAGGTCTCCTCAGAAGAGGGATTAGGCATAGTCCACCACGCTTGCCCAGTGCGGATTGGGGACTTCACTTATCTTCAAAGGATTTTTAGAACCCTTTTCCGATATGCAGGTTTCCTCACGATGTTTTCCTTCACCGTTTATAGCTAGTGGTGTTGTGAAAAATTGCACATAAATCTTTTCACATTTAGATTTAGAGGTACAAGCCGGTCGGATTTGAACCCGCGATCTCCGGTACGGAAGGAAGCGCTTCGACCACTCGGCCATCACGACAATGGACTCCTGTAATGTCAGGGAATAAGTACTGCAATGCCATGATCTGTGTGTGGCACTAATGTATTTTCCTTCAACTAGAGTGATGAATGGGTACTTGTTCGCTTACGTAATGAAAAACAGATCCCTTTCATTCATATGACTTCGCAAAAACGTGTTTTTACGTACTACATCGTATTATCTGGTGCATCAACCCATTTGAAAGTAACACCGCATTTTAATACGATCAGATAAACTAAGAGTGCTTTAAGTTAAGAGATATAGCGAAGTTTTATATATTCATTTAAAAAATCTGATTTTTTTAATATACAAAGAGACTTTCGGGTCTACCCTCACCACTGTTACTCCTGTGTAGCCAGGATCCACATACAGAGAGACTAGTAACTACAACACATTTCTCATATATTTTAGGGTTAATAATAATATAAGATGTAAAATATACTCAAATTATAGATTCATTACCACATTTTATAGTATGTAACTGAAAGACACACAATTTGAAAGAAGATAGATATAAGAGGAGAGGAAGGCCTAAGAAGAGTTGGATGGGTTTGAAAGATGTTTTGAAATTTTGATGAGTGCCAGAAGACGAGACTAATGCCAGAATAGGAATAAATGAAGACTTAAAACACTTTTAGTTTACTTTATTTGATGATATATTATATTTTTGATTGGTGTAAACTGTACAATAAAGAATATTCTATCTATCTATCTATTATAATTGTAAGTCACAAACGCTTAATGCTTATGTCTTGTACTGCAACTGTTTAAAAAATCACTTTTCATTGTTGAATATTTGAGAAAGTAAACGTATCATATTATAACAGATTACAAGTCATATCAGAGTAACGTAACAACATAGTAGGCAGGTCCGAATATGTTAGTCATGTGTATGTCAATAGTAACTATGATAGTATGATTAATGGGTATCATCATTGTTCAGCAGAAATTGAGACTCTTTAAAATTGGAAATTCATCAAAGTATAAATGCAAACTATTTGGAACATTACATGCTGAATGCATCTCCATATAAAAATATTGAGAAGAAAACTTTAACCGATTCTAAAAACGACATTTCTTAAAAACACTACTCCTAAGATTCGGGGGTGTCGCGACGGGAAAATGCGCCGCAGTGTGTAACGCGTCGCGCCATCCCGCATAACCCCGTGCTGGGTTCTGGCCTGAGCCGGGGTTCGGACGCTGAGTGTGAGCGGTTGGAGGTTTTAGTGAGGTGCAACTCCCACATATACTCCCACACAACTCCTCCAACTAAAACAAAAAAAACCCCTAAGATTACCGTGTTAAAATATAAACATTTCAGATTCACTAATTTTAACAAAACTTTTCTAAAAATTTCGTATACCATCTTCTTCACACATCCTGTTCACTTAATTTTGATTGATGATCCGATCTTGCTTAACAAAATCAACTTGTTTACTTTCATACATTACCGAGCTTCGTTCGTTAGCTTCTTAAGTTCATTATTTTAAAATTAGAAATTAATTTTCAATGTAATCATCGGTTAGTGAAAGTTTTTAGATTTATTCGCACGATGTTTGACTGAAATTATTTTTGTTAGAGTTGTTATTCATTTAATGATGGAAGAATCCAATGCAGCTTTTTTGTATTACGTACTTTTCTATATGAAGACATGTTTGTTTTTCTTTGGTTACTACAATAATATGTCCTCAAAATAAGTTGGATTATTATCAATAATATTACGTGTGCGTTTATAGATCTAGAAACTGTATTTGATACAAGTTCCAGATTCTCCACCATTTATCATTAGGCTTTTTTTTAAGATTTCTAGTAGTTTTAGTTTCTCTATTTCTTGTAAGATAATTATTCAAAACCTATTTCTCAATTCCTTCAAAATGTATCACTACCTACAGCTTGTAGTGAATACTTAACATAAACATAAAAGCAAGGGTAAAGTAATAACATAAACTTAAGTAATTTAAAGGGGTGTGCGAATAATTCGAACTCACGAATTATTCGTTCCGAATCGAATACGAATATTCGATTCGAAACTCGAATCGAATAATTCGAATCTTCGAATTATTCGAAATACGCCGAATATTCGAAAAATTTCGAATAATTCGAAAAGTTTCGAATATTCGTCGAATTTCGAATAGTATCGAATTCGACTACGACGACTATGACTATTTTGTAGACATCTAGCCCATTAAAGATATTATCTACTAAATACAAATTCTTGTCCTATTTCCGATACATCGTCGTAGTCAACTTCGAATAATTCGGAGATTCGAATTATTCGATTCGAATTTCGAATCGAATTTTAATATTCGATTCGATTCGAACGATATTCGCACACCCCTAGTAATTTTATGTCGCCAATTAAATCGTACATAAATAACGAAGGTTACTAAAATGTTATGTTAGTGTGTGACCTGTCATAACTATTATACCGATTCACTAAATTATGCTGCGACCATAGAATTACTACCACTGCCAGTTCTAGCCGTATTAAAAACTTAACATCTCGAAGTCATCAAAAATTGTCCCAGGTACCTGATAAATATATTTGAAAGAGGGTATGGTCATATTTACGAGCCAACGGATGAACTGATCGTAAGTAGTTACCGTCAGTCATGGACCTCTGCAATGTCAGTATAGACCTACTATCTATATTTAAGAACTATCTTGGACCTAGAAAGTCCTGTCCTGTCCTGTACCAACCCATTACTGCCCACTGTTGGGCTCAGGTCTCCTCAGAAGAGGGATTAGGCATAGTCCACCACGCTTGCCCAGTGCGGATTGGGGACTTCACATATCTTCAAAGGACTTTTAGAACCCTTTTCCGACATGCAGGTTTCCTCACGATGTTTTCCTTCACCGT
This sequence comes from Trilocha varians, assembly GCA_030269945.2. Taxonomy (NCBI): domain Eukaryota; kingdom Metazoa; phylum Arthropoda; class Insecta; order Lepidoptera; family Bombycidae; genus Trilocha; species Trilocha varians. The sequence goes on along the minus strand of AP028277.1, from coordinate 4,040,997 downwards.
TTTTAGCCAGTGGTGTTGTGAAAAATTGCACATAAATCTTTTTCACATTTAGATTTTGAGGTACAAGCCGGCGGGATTTGAACCCGCGACCTCCCGTTCGGAAGGAAGCGCTTCGACACCTCGGCCACCACGACCTAGAAAGTAGTCTGTTATAATCATACATTTTGCAAATTCTGACTAATGGTACTACGATATTATTACACTGTCGAAGTTATGACATTGCTATAGGTTACGCATTTGCCTACAAGTCACGTATTATTTTATTATCTTAACCCCATGTTTAGTAAACCGTTATGTACACAAACGTTTGTGAATAATTTATTGATATTCAACTTAGTTACAATGTAGAGGTCAAAATATATGTTAGTTAACTGTAGGCGTAAGTAAGAAGGAAACTCACGGCGAGAGCCTTTTGGCTTTAAGAAATATGGAAGACAAAGTTGTTATTTACGAGTATTGTTGTCTCGATATTTCAACGTTGTTGCAAACGTCATGATCACGAGAAGACTGGATACTGCAGGTCGATTTAAGAGCAAACAAATCTGTCTACCCTGTTTCTCGTTCGCTTTTGGGTAGTACCACTGGAACTTTGAGACTTTGTACCTAGGTTGTAATCTTTGGATCTACGGAATCGATTTCGAAAATTATTTTACTTAATACTTTTAATTAGAAGCTTCGTTATTTAAAAGTGTCATATATATCCAGTAATAGATTGAAATTAAGTAAACACTGTTTAAATAATTGTCCCTTTGTAGCGACGCAACGTTCACAACGTTTTGTACCTACGGGTCAGCCAGTATTACATAATTTTCGATTTCAGTCATAGATTTTCGTACTAAACCACTTAAAGGATACGTAATAATTAAGGAGTAAATACTCAATGGATGAATGTAAGATGAAAGGAAAGAAGAAGAGATGGTTGGATTGTGTGGACTTATGCCAGATTAGGAATGAATGGTGAGATAAAATATATTGCGCCGACCTTCTTGTGTATGTATGTACATACGTGTACACTGTACACGTGTAGGACAAAGTTCTGTAGGTCAATTTGACCCTTTCCGCACGTGTTCAGTTGGAAAACTAAGAAAGTGAAAATGTTTATACTTTGTGTTTATTCAGATTTTCTTTGTAGTGCTTTAATTGGTTTGTGGAGAAACAGAAAAATATGTTTATTTGCAGCGGCATATCAAAAACCCCTTAAATTGTCAGTGTTTCGTTACTATATCTACCTACATATGATGCACGTATCATGGAACGCAATTTATGATTAAAATTTAAACATACATGATGACGCTGATGAAAAAATAATTAAAACTACAGAAGGGACGTTGTTTAACACTGTGTACTTATTAATAATGGTAATTAAATTGTGAAACCGTTAGGTTATTAGGTTAGTGTTAGTAGGTATAAACTTTTATTAAAATTTAAGAAAATCTCGTAATTACTTTTAGTACTTTAGTTTATAGTTAAAATGTCGGTAATGTAGCTATTGTAAAATAATAAGTTCTTTAAACAGTCTAACGATCTTTAATGCTACAATTTGAAAAAGACTTAAGTTGAAATTTACAACGGCGTCGTGAGGAAATCTTCTAGATTCGCAGAACTGAGAGCTTTCCATTCCATTTTTAAACGTAACAAACCGTAAATAGATATAGTTTTGGAGTTACACATACTATACAGAAAGTAAATCTTATACAAATCACTCTGATAAATTTACACTTAATGTTTGTGACTAGGTATTTCACTTTCTCGCTTGTTTTAAAGCTTTTTTTTTTAGTTGGAGGAAATCACCGAATCCCCGGGTATATTGAACCGCACTAAAACCTCCAACCGCTCACACTCAGCGTCTGAACCCCGGCTGAGGCCAGAACCCAGCACGGGGTTATGAGGGACGACACGACGCGTTACGCCATCGGCACTCTTCCCCGTTGCGCCGCCCCCTTGTTTTAGCTAGGCAGTTTGTGACCGATTTCCAAAAAGGAAGTACTCAATTCATCTGTATGTTTTTTTTATTATGTTTGGTCAGAACTTTAGTTTGGGTGGACCAATTTGAATGATGTGATCTAGTGTCAGATGAAAGGTTATGGTTGTCATGGGGCCATTTTTTTTTAAAGATAGACCAGTACTTCTTGAAAATGTGTAGATATTTTCAGATAAACTTCACGATTTCTTGTGCGTTTTTGTGTGTTTTTCTTTTCTATATGGTAACTATGTACATAAGTTTTACATCTGTATAATATATTTTTGTCTGTCACACCGCACATCTCACCGACCCTTCACTGTCACTCCACGATTTGTCGTGTAAATCAACAAATTGCTGTGAAACTTATGGAACTAAAACCTCAGGAATTGGCACCACGGACCATTTGAGCGAGGAATATCGTTTAATAACGATTGTTAGTAATTATGTGCTGATATTAAAGGCTGTCGATGACTCTGAAATTGTTTAGCACGTCGACTTACGAATTCTTTCATTTGACGTCACTCTGCTGTTCACGATGTTGTCTCCAAATGGTTTTAGTTCCATAGTGAAACTGTGCAAATTGCTGCTTTCTCGCTACGTCAGCGCCCTTGGTGGTATATTGAGAAAACAATTGATTTTTTTTTTTCAGTGAAAGCAAGTAATATTTCTCGCCTTTCGAAATTACACAGCATTTTTCCTGTGGTGCTCTTAAAAATATGTTTGGAAACCAGATTTCAGTGTCAAAATACAAAAGTATGAGAACAAATGTTATATATGATATTTAAAACAATTTTATTCGATTACTAAATCCGGAATCTACGTAAAATAATTACATATTATAGTGGCATTCACTGACTTGACTCCTTAAAGAGATGTCTGTTAAGAAAGAAGAGAGATAGAAAAGTAAAACATTACCAAAATAACCTTGATCCCCAACAAATTTTAAACACCTTTCGATATGTTACGACCAACTTTCCATACGCGAATTATGTAAACTTATGTTTATTGGCGATTGTAAACCGCATTACACGAGGCGCCGCCGGCTTGTTAGTCGTGATCACCAAATTACAACGTGCTTTATGTCTTTATGATAATCGATTCCTATTAGATAATCGAGTAACCTTTTCTAGCTGACCCTCGCAACTTCGTATGCGTCACAAGTAGGGTTCAGAGAGCATTAGTGATAAATATAAGCGCAGAAAAAGGGGATATTTACGACACCCCAAAACCTCTGAAGTATCAGTGTTTCTCTATTATATTATGCATGTATTTTACACATAACCCTTCCTTTTGAATCACTCTATCTATTAAAAAAAATTGGTTGCCTGTAAAGTCGGTATACGGGCGAAATTTTTACATGACAACGACTCGGGCATGGTTAGCCCGCCTAAGAGCGAGAGAGACAGACATTAAAAGCGAAAGGCATGCGTGCCTCTCACTCGCTCTCATTGTGAGCGCATAACGTGAGCGGAGCGTAACGCAGTTTCTTGAAGTGTCACCCGGCAAACCAATTTATAAGACGTTGTCACGTCAAAAAAGCCGTATCAAAATCCATAGTATAGTTTTAGAGATTAAAGCATACACACAGAGGAAGCGACTTTATTTGCACTATGTAGTGATTGTAAAACCGCATTAAACGAGGCGCCTCGTGATTACCAAATTACAACGTGCTTTATGTCTTTATGGTAATCGATTCTTATTAGATAATCGAATAACCTTTCGTAAACAATTTCTTTTTGTATCTAATGGAGAGATTATTGAAACTTGTTTTGATAAGACTTATTGTTGAGTGTCTACTGAATTAAGGTTAATTTTCACGCTGTTTCGATTTCGTTAGTGCCATGTAGGTAGAAAAGCCAGCAGATCGTTCGTGGACCCCTGCATGGCACACACTAAGCTGAATGGAGAAATTATTGAAAATCTTGATTATTTAAATTTTTGTGAAGACATAATATAATATTGTCTATCGTTTTCTTCTTATTTTAGTTTTTTCTTATTTACGAGTCGTCGTTTTATTTGATAAACAATACTGCATGGCACACACTAAGTTGAATGGAGAAATTATTGAAAATCTTGATTATTTCCATTTTTGTGAAAACTTAATATAATAGTGTCTATCGTTTTCTTCTTATTTTAGTTTTTTCTTATTCACGAGTCGTCGTTTTATTTGATAAACAATACTTACAGAACGACGTTCGTATACGCCTAGAATGTATGTTTTTTCCATATCATGTGACCTCGGCAATAATAGGGGCACATTATTAAGGAACCCACTTCTTTCGCATCCGGAGTTTATATCTCGTTTTAAAGAACCTTGCTTAAAGAAGTACCTATGCCACAGCAGTTCTTACAAAACCCAATTTTTTAAATCATATATTTTCAAGTACTTTGACTTATATATTTTTCTATTTTTCCAGGCTTGTCCAGCGATATCCCCGAACCAGAGGGCCAAGGGAAGCGGACAACAAAATGTGACCACCGACCAAACAACCAAAACGAAATACAAGCATTATATTCATGAATCTTGCAACAGGATTACATGATTGCAGCCTTATTTATATGTACTTATAATTAAACGAATCTAGTCGCAATAGCACTATTTAAGGAAGCAATTTAGACTTTATTATAAGAGAGATAAGACCGAAGTACAAACGAGAGAGATGTACAAAATCTGAGAGCGCTAATGTTGATTTAAACAATAAATTGATTTGATTAGAAGTTCCCGGACACAAGCAGAATGTCTACAAGTAAGTGTATTTTGCTTTTTACTTGAAATTAAAAAGTATCTAAATCTAATTGAGATTCATAATTATCATTTTTCATCAACCTGTACTGCATCTACAAGGTTCGCAAAATTTACGGTCTTGTGCTGTTTGCATGCTTCGAATTCCTGCGGTCTTGACCAGCTCATGTACCCATATACTCACGTGGCGTCTGCCGATGCATGGACGCCACTGCAGAACCTTTCGGCCCATTGGTCATTGAAAGGGATACAACACCCACAAGCAGTTCACGTACCTTGTTTATTGCTATTCGATCCGCTGCCTCTAACTCATTGTCTTAGAATAATTAATACTCCAGAAAATTTTGCGACTAGGATATTTTATCATCAAATGTGACACTAGAAGTTTGTGAGTGATAGGTCCTTCTGGAGTATTATTATTCTAAGCTCAATGTAGGACAATAAAAAAACTCTTTTGTGGTCGAAGAAACTCAATACTCTTGTTATGACTATTAAGAGAGTTATTAATGTAATTCTGTGTGTTTCAGGTTTCGAGCACACCGCCATGAAGAGCAGTTTCTCGCTGTCGTCACTGCGTAGCGCGCCCGCGCCGCCTGGCGGACAATGCGATCAACTAGAACGACCTTATCACAGCCTCACCAAAAAGAGGTATTCAACACAGTGCTGTCGTATTTATTACTAGGTGACCTGCGCAACTTCGTCTGCGTCACAGAGAGATACAACATAGCCTATAGCCTTCCTCGATAAATGAACTTTCCAACACGAAAGAATTTTTCAAATCGGACCAGTAGTTCCCGAGATTAGCGCGTTCAAACAAACAAACTCTTCAGCTCAAATCATACAAGTAATAGTAATTTCAAGAAAAAGTAAAAAACTGCTTATTCTTAGAGTTTCAACTTTCAATTAAAAAAATGATTCTCAGCAATCCCCGAGGCACAAGCGCAATATTGCCAACTAAAGATAAATTTTAATTCTGGAATGAAAAATACATCTTTTGGAACATCGCTTAGGGATGGCTCTCCTTCTCGGTATTTCCCGAAAGTTATGAGCCGTTTGTTTAAACATGGCACAAGGAAAAAAAGAGGTTGGCCGAAAACATTGCCAATATGCTATGGCATAACAAAAACTCATCAGCGATATTATAGGGTGGGCCAATCTAACGTTTGCATTTTGAACTACTGTTTATTTAAAGAATGACAGCTCAAATGTCATTTAATTTGTGTTCATAATTTAGTTAAAGGTTTGACATTTACGAAATAGACGTTTTCGGTTCGCCCAATGGGCAGATCGTTTGGCCGAAGATGAGCATTTTTACCGAAAAGTCGTCTTTTCAGATGAAGCCCATTTTCACCTCGGAGGCTATGTCAATAAGCAAAATTGTCGCATCTGGTGGTCGGAAAATCCACACGTCACCATTCAGAAGCCAATGCACCCACAAAGAGTTACGGTTTGGTGTGGGTTTTGGTTCGGTGGCATCATTCGAAAATGAGCAAGGAGCCGCCGTTGCGGTCAATGGCGAGCGTTACCGTGCCATGCTCAACGAATTTTTGTTTCCAAAAGTTGAAGAGTATGACATGGACGACATTTGGTTTCAACAGGATGGCAACATGCCACACAGCCACAAATGCAAACTTTATATGGCCCACCCCTTACCATCAGTTAGACTTACCTATTAGCCAAAAACCATAGAGTCTAGTTAAACATGTTGTAATTCCAGAAAGGAGCCATGTCGCGAGGCGTGGCGCCGCAGTTGGGGCTCCACGGCGAGCGGCGGCAGCGCTGGTGATGACCTGTGGCCGCTGCTTCAACGACACTACGACTACATCATGGACAATCAGATCATAGACACTTGCAAGGTAAATGATACATCTAGACCTATTACCTTTCTAACACTATACTGTAAAAAACCAAGCCTTCCCAACTTCTTTTTGGAACGAAGTTCCTTATCGCGCGTTATCGAAAGGGGGCTAGACGGAAAAAAATGTTACGAAAAGTTGTCACGACACTTTTTTGTTTTAGATGATTAAACTCGCTTAATTTTTAATCTCTTAACCCTATCTCTCAGGACCAAATATTTAACACCGTCTTACTGCAATTTTTATAGAACATTCAATCGTTTCATATTAGTGTTAGCGTGCCCGCACACCTAGAAAAGTATTGTCAATACTTTTGATAGAAGCAGTGATGGGATTTAAAAGTCATAACAATTTCATTAGAATGTTAGAAAAAAATAGCAATAATAGCGTTTGAGTAATATGCACCAAAAACCTTTTGGATATTAAAATTCTGTTATTTGTATATAACTCCTGGTGCTTACGTGAACTGAGTTTATTTTTATATATTGCTGTAAAAGATATGAAAAAAAGTAGTGTCAGGCAGTATCAAACCTGTAAAAGTATGAAAGAAATTTGAATTAATTCATTGCAAATATTAAAAATTAAAAAGACCGCCTGAATAGTAGACTTACGACGTTAAGATTAATATTTTTAACATTATACGATGTTGGAACTTGATCCTAAAATACAATTAAGTTTTTCAAGTTTTATTTATTCTAAAACATGCACTAACTATTTTTGAAAATGTGCTTTTAATTAACACTTTCTTTAACATGCTATTTTTTTGTATCTTTTCCCATCACTCGGTCGAAAGTATTGACAATACTATTGATAGGTGTGCGGGCACGCTAAGTAATGCCCGACTATGGATTAAACTCCCAACAGTGTTTCTCGATCACTATGACTTCTTCTTCAAACGAGGTTTTTAAAGATATTTATTAATAATATTTATAATTACAGGAAGCAAACGGCGAATTACTATCGCATAATCCGTCAGCTTTGCTCTCCGGTCCGTGTCTGCTGAACCCGACCTCCGGCATCAACCGGCAGTGGTCTTTGAGTCAGCTCGTGTCGGAATTCGACGAGCTGTGCCAGTGGCTCACACATGTGCAGGAGGAAATATATTCTAGTCCCGAGAATTTGTCTAACTGGAAACTTAGAGCGGTGAGTAAAGTCATAAAATATTTAGCTCCCGTCTTCGGTATTCCCAGAGCGCTATGACTTGTCCTTCTTCAAACGAGGCTTGAGGAGGGTCCTTAAACTTAGGTCGTAGGTAGCGACCCCTCAATGTCCCCTGACATTGCAGAGGTTCATGAGCGACGGTAACCACTTACGATCAGGTGGCCCGTTGGCTCGTCTGCCTACATGGCAATAAAAAAAAAATACAATCGTTTGAATCGGTTTAGTGAAACGTTATCCTGTCCAACTGGGTGAGAATAAAAAGATGCCTAAACGATACAAAAACTGTTAAGTAGTGTAAAGCTAATGTGTAGGGTTCAGAAACTACGCATCGTCACACGATCTAACCCATTTTAAACAAGAAACAAAGACAATGTCTAATTCAATTTCAAGTTTAACGTATGATTTTTATCCATTCCAACAAAATTTTAACCATGTAGTGATTATAGTTTTCAAGAAAAAGATTGGGACATGGACTATAACAGTTCCTAAAGACGTAAAAACTAACCAATCCGACGACCAGTTAATTTTCTCATTGCTCTGCTGATTTTTAAGGTTAAGAATGAACTAAAATATGTTTAATACAGACCCGCATGTCAGAACTAGTTGCGGTAGAACCTCGTCGTGCAAAGTTCGTTGAACAGGCCAATGCTATTCTGGAGAGGATCCCTGAAGCCTGCGGAGAGGTGAATACAGTTACATTTTACTATGAACCGTGGTATAAAATCTAAGTTAAGTAATTTAATGCTTAATGTCCATCAAATAAGGCTCAAAATGCAATGTGCAACTAATAAACGAGTGTCATTGTAATGTCGATTTTCATTTGGTGCCTTTGTTGCAGAATATAAAATTTAATAATAGACTACAGGCCCATGAAGAAAAATTATGGGTCATTTGAACCACCAGGTGACCTATCTAAAATGAAATTCTAGCATAAAATAATAAGATTCAGTACTATGCCGTCACTTGTAGGCTGTCCAACTGAGTGCAGGTGAGCATTCAGGGGATTGCAACCATCGTTTTTTCTCCTTGTCGCATGATTTTTTACGGCGTTGAGGAATAATGGATTAGAAGCAGTATTTAAATAGTATGATACAGATGCCGTACAAAAATGTTGGGCCACAAAGTCGGATTTTTTTTTTAATTTTCCGACAATTACCGTGGTATATTTAGTCATTTGATTTTGTGTTCGTATTTTGAATTTCGTTTTAGATAGGTCACCTGGTGGTTCAAATGACCCATAATTTTTTTTCATGGGCTTGTAGTCTATAAAGCAAAATTTTTGCGACGCAATCGTAGTCCATATAAACAAACAAAAAGTTCGTCTGCCTACAAGGCAATAAAAAAACAAACGAGGGGTTATACTTTTGTTACCATGATCAAATCAATACTAGATACACGATTAGAACATTGTTTGTAGGCACCATTTGGACATATTCTGTTTAGTATAGACAGTGTATCTAGTTATATTAGATCGATGCTTGTTACTATTCTTAAATTTCCAAGATACTATTTATCCTCTTATTCAGGTCACTTGGCGAATCGAACATTTAAGGATCAAGTGGGAAGCTCTCCGTCTTTTACTGAGTCCAGAACCAACACATAATGACGGCGAAAATATCGATACAGTCGGTTAGTAAAATATTACAAATATCTAACTACCTTCTATTAAATAACTTTATTTAATGTATAGATAAATTTAATTGAATTAATCTTTTTAACAAGGTAATAAGAATTAAGCATCCTTAAAAATGTGTATAAATTTCCTACCAAATTGTTTCATACAGCGCCATCTAGTAAAAAAACTCGGAACGACGTCGAGTTGCTCTTTGAAGATAGTTCTGTATGTAGTCGATAGAGGGCTCTGCAACCAAACTTTTAACTTTGAAAGGAAATTAATTCGATATACAAATTTTATGATTCTCGTATCTCTTATAAATACTACAACTACGCTATTTCGTCCGCATCACAAAGGGAATAATTGTATTATTTTAATAAGAAATCGACTGTTACTCTTTATTCTGTTTTTGGAATATTTTTTTAACACGTGATATTGTTCGTAACACAGACACTGCACACGAGCTCCGTTGTCTCCGTAGATGGCTGCACAGCATGGAAGGTCGACTTCCACCACCCTCGCTGGCTGCAGCACGGTCCGCGTCACATCACGAGCTGCTCAGGAAATTGACTGAACATCAGGTAGGAATTAGGATACTCTTTATTTATTGTTAATTTGTGTGCGTCCTTATGAAAGGAATTTAAGAATGCCGTAGGTAGCGGCCCCGCAGTGTCCTCTGACAATGCAGAGGTCCATGAGCAACGAGGTTGATAAAAAAAAATTCCTTGTTGAAGTTTCGCCATGAATTGTCCAATATTTTCGGTTCATAAAAACCTTCCTTGAAGTAAGCAGTAAAAAATAAACTCGTGCTGGTCATGTTCAAGTTTATGCTATTCAACTATTTTATTTAAATTTACTATTTTATTTAAATTTAAAAAACATTAATTAAAAGGGAAGTTTATTTTCGTTTTATTTCTTGATTGATAGTTAAAAAGGGTGAACAAATAAATAAACAAAGGATATGCTTTCGAATCTAACACGATGACGATCCTCCCTAAAATTATATCCTGGTCATCGATTTGTTGCAAGTAATGTACGTGTAAGTTGGCATTACTCGAATATTCCATAAATCAATCGTTTTAAGTCGTGGTGGCCGAGTGGTCGAAGCGCTTCCTTCCGTACGGGAGGTCGCGGGTTCAAATCCGGCCGGCTTGTACCTCTAAATCTAAATGTGAAACAGATTTATGTGCAATTTTTCACAACACCACTGGCTATAAACGGTGAAGGAAAACATCGTGAGGAAACCTGCATATCGGAAAAGGGTTCTAAAAATCCTTTGAAGATATGTGAAGTCCCCAATCCGCACTAGGCAAGCGTGGTGGACTATGCCTAATCCCTCTCCTGAGGAGACCTGAGCCCAACAGTGGGCAGTAATGGGTTGGTACAGCAATCGTTTTATAACTAACAGAGCATAAAAAAAACTTGAGAGGTGTCAAGGGACACCCGGTTGGAACGAAGTTCCTTTCGAGTAATTAATGAGGGAATTGTAATAAAATTTTATTTTTTTAAGTTATAATAATTATTTAGTTTAAAACATCTGTCTCTCTCTCTTTCTAAGAAATATAACTAAGAATAACTTAAATAAAATATTTTGATCACAGCGCCATCTAGCATTAATCATATAAAACAAAATAAGCAAATAACGCGCGATAAGGAACTTCGTTCCAAAATATTATTAAAATTGTATCGGCCATTGTAGGGTTTTTATTTGTTTAATTAGCGTTTGAAAGTAGATGAATATAAGAGTAGAAGGGTAAAGAAAAGATGCCCCGTTCTGACAGATGATCTATTATGTTAAGATAGAGTGGTATAGAAAAGAAGACGTACTCCGCCGACCCCATTAAAATAGCATAAGGTATATCGAAAGAAAGTGTTTAATAGAGCCTCAGATTTAAGAAACGATAGTATTCGGTCCTTGACAGTGACCTATAGAGATGAAAAGTCCATTTAAAACAATTTTTATCTTACAAATCTTTGTCATAAACTAAACCTGCCTAGAATTTAACTCGCTGTCAAATTTCCCTTCAGAGGTCACCATCAAACCAAGTACCCAATACAAATTCCTCTTATCTGATAATTCTACTTGATTGACTAATGCAAAACGGCTGTTTAACGCTTTCTAAACATGTCTAAACTTATTTGAGCTCTATTCTCAAAGCTATAAGGTCGGGAAATGATTGTTGATTAGTGAGGCCGGATTGACACGACTATCGGTTATGTGAAGCTATCCATCTTGAAGTAATAGCCTCGTGTAGTCTTCTTTAATGAATGGGATGTATTGTGTTGTATGAAAATTGAAGAAATGGTTGTATATTTTCACCTTGGACCTTCAATAAAGGAATATGTTATGGAAGTTGTGTAGGCTAGAAGAAATTTTAAATGAGGAGGTTGGTTGGCTGCTGACTATATTTATTTTGAGATTAATTTCAAGCATTATTATTCTTTCTCTAAATGTAGATAGAGATGTTTAAGGAATTTATTACTACTATTTGTGATGATCTGAAGTAACTCATAAGTAATTTCTGGCATTGCAGAGGTCCATGAGCGACGGTAACCGCTTACCATCAGGTGGGCCGTAGGCTCGTGTATCGCGATAATTATTTCGCGATAAAAAAGTAGTACTAAATATACAAATAGTGGAATATGAAATCCACTTTTCAAAGTAGGTTATTAACACAATCTAAAAATGTGTCATTTTTTCTTATAATTAACTGTACTTCGTTAGAGATCTCGTGACTTGACCAAATTATTTAAAAGGAGTGGCATGGCTGTCTGTCGTAAACCTAAAAATATAAATATTTAATTTTGATGGCTTCCTCTTTTAATGAATATTATAGACGTTAATATTTTATGGACTTGCCATGCATCTTTTTAACTATGTTTGGGTTCAATTTTTGAAACCTTCTAACATTTTTTTATTTTTGTAGTTCTAGTAGAATTTTGTAAGTAAAAGTTTAAATCATCTTAATATTGACGCTGACATGGTATTAGGCTAAGTTTTTGAATATTCCGATAAATAAATGTGTGCTAACTAAGTATAGTATAAGTAAACCTTTGTACCATAGTTACTAACTAGTTTTATTATCCAATAAAATAGGAGTAAACATTATTATGTTCATAAAACTCATTTATTACTGCGACATATTAATTTTCAACGTGAATTGAGATACTGTAATAAAATTATCATTTATCGTGCTTAAAATAAAACTCCTGGAGTTTCATAAAAAAAAAGAAAATTTTTTTGAACACACTAATCTCTGATTGATTTGAAAAAAATCTTTCAGTGTTGCATAGACCATTTATCAAAGGCTTATATCTCTTTTTGTTTTATATCCCTTCGTGACGCAGACGGTGTTGCGCGGGTCAAGATACTAGATCTGATCCACTCAACTGACCAAATTTGGCCTATTATCTTGTGCCATCTATATTTGACTTTTGAAAGCCACAGATGAATAGTTATAAATGTTAAAATGAAACTTTCATAAACTATTTGCCTCATATCACGACAATCTCTTCAAATTAACAAGATTCGTAAACTCGGCCTGCGTCTAGGAATCGTGCTTAATGCATTAAACGCGAACCAGATCAAATGCGGCACACGGACAGACGCAATTTCTCATCGGAGATATTGTAATATGAACAGAAACCACCCAGGAACTGGTGTCATGGACGTAATATAGATATTGCGAACTCCTTTAGATTTTGATTTTTATTGCTACGTAGATAGATGAGGTTACGGATCTGATAATATGTGGTTACTGTCGCTCATGCATAGTGATGAGCAAGACCGAAAAGTCTTGGTCTTGCTTGTTCAGTCTTGGTCTTGGTCTTGCTCAAATCTGTCTGGTCTCGGGCTTGGCCTTGGTCTTGCATACCTTGACTTGGTTTTGCTTCTTCAGTCTTGGTCTTGCGAGTCGAAGAATGTGAATTTTGCTCATCACTACTCATGCAGCTGAGTCATGCATACTAAAGTTTTAATTGCACTGTACAATTTACTGTTGTTGCACTAGTTCATTCTAAAAATATAGTGTACGTACATACGATTGTACGGTATAAAAAGCAGTTGAGATGTTTGAACTAAGGTAGGTTAGAAAATTAACAGTTGCAGTAATTTCGCAATTCAAATAAGACCTTTTTTTATGTTATGCAGACAAAAAATACTTTAATACAGAGTGGATATGCAACCTTTTTCGAGCAGAAATGGGGTGAATGTCCTGTCGAAATACAATTTCGGACCACTTTTAATCGGTTAAACTTTTTTGTATCATAAATGGTGTATGTACGACGTGCTACTATAAAGTTGTATAACGTCCATGTTTCGCAAGTGATTAATGAAGTTATCTTTCAGTGAGGCTGATATCAGTGGCTTTCGCTCCCGCAGGCGCGCACAGCCTTTATCAACGTTCACTGCAACTTAACGAGATCTTTAATATTGCACACGAAACCGCCAATCGGCTTTACGATCTTTCATCGAATTTAAGTTGAAAGTGAAATTTTAATTGCGTAAATATTCTTGTTTTTTTTAATGAACTGGTTAATTGTTTCGTAATTTTATTTTGTTCGAACTTATTTGAGGATTAAACCATATAAACTTGTTAGTAGTCGTAGACCTATTTTTCCTAAAACTATTTGGTACTGGTTTTTGAGTCGAACCTATGGTTTTCTTAGGTCTTTTAATTTTCGTTCTCATTTATTGAGGAAGTAGTTGTGTTGTTGCTCCCTCAATAACTTACATATGAAATTTTTCATTACTACATATTCATTTATTTGCTCATTTTTTACATTATATCTTTAAAAAAACAATCACAAGAAAATAAATTTAAAAATACAATATAAAAAAAGCAGTCCATATTTTATATTGTTTTGCTGAATTCATGTTTAATTTCGACATTTTTCGCAATTGTATTTAATATTTTAATTTTTAGAATTTTGGCATGTTATTTTCGTGACAGTTGCCATGATGATGCAGCAAATTTTTCATTATTATTATATGACATAGGTTTACCTATTGTTAACTTCAAAATTTTCCATACTCAACTTATGCAATTACATGTTTTCCAAAAGATTGACGGATTTAAATTACTCAAATATTATTTTACAACTGTTTACGATTGTTTGATTTACACAGCCAATTTGCTACTGCACACCGCTAGTACTCAATAACAATGATACTTCAATGATTTATTATGACTAGATCTGAATCGATACTTATCATTAGAATCGAATATATTGTTAATTGTACCGTAAACGAAACGGCTGCCGCATTCGATCGCCGAATCGAAGTGAAAAGAATTAATCATTAATGAAACAGATTGTGATTTCAAAAGGTTACGAACAAGAAGAAATAAATCAATGGGTTGTTTTGGTAATAGACTTTGAAGAATGGAAATCTTAATAATTATGCTCTGTAAATACAGAATTTAAAGTTGTATTGTAAAGAGCTATAATTATTTACATTTTTGTTTGGTTATTCCGGGTAATCTGTGAAACTCAACGCAGTGTAAAAAAATTGAATGGTATCGAAATGGTGGAATGAGAGAGAAGTTTAGAACAAATTAGAATAAAACTAAGAAAATAAAAGTAGTGAAAAAATGTCCAATAGTTTGTATGCAGTAATGGAAATAAATGAAAAAATGGAATGATCCAGCGACGTAAAGCGCGCCAACACCAATTTTAATTTCGAACAAATATTATAAAAAAGTTTTTTTTTTAATGGCTTTATTGCCACCGCTTTTGTGGGCGGCAAAAAAATATTTACATGATGTTTAAATAAAAATTATTTCAAATGTTTATATTTTGCGTATTCGTCGAGAGCGCCTTTTTTCTCAGGTACAATAAAGCGAAAAAATAATTATTAATTCTGTCGCCTACAGGCAGATTGGGCAATACTATTCTTATTATATTTCACTAAACTAGACAATTGGATGGATGGATTAGTTATTTTAAAACATGCCCTTAAGAATCTTCTACTATATTTTACATGTACTTAATCGTTATACACGTGAAAGGTGCAAATTGCACCGCGGGGTAACTCAGATTAGCGTAGTTGTAAGTCGAATGTAGGTGAGCGTACTTATAATATTTCTCTCTGCGTGGACTGCTGATAAAATCGCGCCCCCTGGTGGTCGTTGCAGTACCGTTTACAATGTGTAAAGTAGCCTTAATACTTTGTGAAGGAAATTTACTGACAAAATTATAAACTACAGTTCTTTTCAAAATAGTGTAACAAATATTCTGCTACCTAACACACTGGTCTGAGTACGATTTTAATTACGCAGTTCTGTCACCCATGAATCAATCCAAGGGAGAAAAGCTCTTTGTGATTCAGGAGAATTCATTAGGAGATTACTAGAAATTACGTCTATTCTATAGCTAAAAAGCTGCATCATCATGAAATTAATTCTCAACATATAACTAATAGCTCTTAACTCCCTTCAACTTCGATCTTCGGTTCAATATTGTTTTAAAACAGATTAAAATCCAAAGGTTAAAAGTCAACGTTTCTTTTCTCTTTAAACAGTCACGAAAATAATTAGATGTCATGACATTGCAGAGTTAAATGAGATTATGAGCGATGAGACAGCTATCTATCTGTATCTCATTAGAATATCGATGTTGTTACTGATTCAAAATCGATATAATTATCGATGGTAATTAAATTCAAGTGCTCAATTTTCTATGTGAAGAAAATGAAGAAACCAGAGAGAGAGAAGGCTCTGAGGCAGTATGGGCTAAATAATACAGGGTAGAATGGTATTTTCAATACTTATTTCGCTATGATCGACTTTAAGGAGGTTTAAGAAAAAACCTACTGAAGTATGTAGGCAATATGTGGCTTTTACTCAGGTATTCCATAAGTTAGTAATCATTTAGGTTCTATCAGATGATGTGGTAATCAAATCTTGAAATCCTCATTGAATTTCAGTATAACAAACAAAATATTGCAAGTCGCAGGAACAAAGCCATCTTAACCTTCCAATTGTCTCATTTCTACGTCTTTAACTAAAACTTGTACTAGGTATTACCTTTAATAGTCATTACCACTAACATCCAGAAGAGAATCATGAAATGTACATTCAAATCAATACGAACAGAATTATCAATTTCCACGTAATTGCTTTTTGCCACCTAACAACTTTGCCTATGATTATCATGGCCATAACATCAATATAACGTACACGAAGCCAATTATCTCTGGGTGCGATATCGAAAATGCTGCTCACACTTAGGCCATACTACTTCCACCTAACAGATTTTCCATAGGTGTGAAAGAGATAGATTAATGTGTAAGTGCTGTTTATAAATTTCACCTCAAGTGTGATTCCACAGCAGGTCTAAGGTCAGTTTGTATGAGCTCCCGTCACTGTGGAAGGTCTAACTTGGAATTTTCGCTTCCATTTTAGCTTTCTAGATAATTTAATGGTACGCGTGTTCCGCTTTTCGATCATTTATTAAGATCGATTCCGTTTGCTAGTTAACTCCAAGGTGCTTTATAGCTTCTAGGTAATAGACTTATTTGAAATTGGCTCCTAATAGATGGCACATTTCGATAGCTATTTTGTAACATTACCTTATCTAAGAATTTATGTTTTGTTTTTTTTCTGTATTTTCATTTGTATGTTTTATGTTTCTTTCTTCATCCCTTTATCTGCTTTGATAAATTTACCAGTTTCAACTGCTACTTTTGTTTCAATCTCTTAAAATTTCAAATGGTCGTTACTAAATATCTCTGAATCTTTTATCAGGAGTGTTGCGGATTCAAACTATCAAGATTGATATGTAATTAAATTCGGATTACGATTAATATATTTTATAACTTTTACATTTACACATTTTGGCGGCAATCCTGGTTTTTTCTTCTTCTTGGCAACGGCAACACACCCGTTATGCCAAACAACTAAATAGTCTTGATATAAAATAAACATGCTCCAACAAGGAGTATCTTTTGAAATAATGAGAAAACTTTAGTTATGAAACGGGATTTAGTTGTTTCTAT
This sequence comes from Trilocha varians, assembly GCA_030269945.2. Classification (NCBI taxonomy): domain Eukaryota; kingdom Metazoa; phylum Arthropoda; class Insecta; order Lepidoptera; family Bombycidae; genus Trilocha; species Trilocha varians. Next base: position 4,023,663 of record AP028277.1, on the reverse strand, counting down.
GTTTCTCTATATTTCTAATATCCTTATCTGTGATCTTAAGAGTAATAGACTAGGATTAATGGCTTTACTTTTATGTAATTTCTCTGTACTTAAATTTTATAGGTTTATGTAGTTGTGATTATTATATAGAATTAACATTAAAATTGATTTAATTATACCCTATTTTACATGATAAATGTTTCTAATGAAATGAAAGTAGTTTATGATTTATTTAGATCTAGATTTAATTTTATGATTTATAGAATAATTATAAAGGAAAGTAAAATTTGCGCAGTGTTAATAGATAAAATGTGGTCTTTATATTAATTTATGGACAGAGACTCGTGAAATGTGAGTAATTCTCATCGTCACAATTATTATTTAAGCAGCTATTAGCAAAACCACTGGCAAACGATATTCAAATCAAGAGTTCACCACTAATCGTTTACTTTCTAAATATACCTACACCAAACCTACATATACCGTAATATATAAGCATTATATATGTATAGTTAATCGATACAGTGTTATCCATGTAAATCGATCAGCCATATACTGAATAATTCAGTAGTTTTCAGTGTGAATGCTGTATCTGCAAAGATTTCTAGTGATATATTGCTTTGGAAATTATCGAGTTTGAGAAATAGGTATCTACATCGTTGTAGTTGTATTAATGGTAATTTTAGGTATGGTATAGATGTCCAGAACAAGTTTTACAGAAGTTTTAAAGAAAAAACATATTTTCTAGTTCTATTAGGACAAGGGCGTTAGTATTCTAATAAAAAAAGTCCTACTAATAATTATACCTCTTTAAAGCTTCAACCATCATCTTGAGAAGCTTCTTGCTTCCCTGCTGGGTAAGGTGCCTGAGCAGTCTCTTCTTGATCTTAAAGAGGTTCCTTACTCTAGAGCGCTGACCACTGGTGGCTTGAGTGATAGATCCCGTCTTCAATGGTCCTCTGCTTTTGTATTGTGGTTTTTATTTGTTTTTAAAAATGTTTTTTTACAAATAAAAAGATGTAAAAAAAAATGAGTGCCATCCCTTTTGTTAAGACTACTTTTACTTCCTTAATATATGTCAGTAGTCTCTAACTCTTTACTAGTGTCTGCTTGCCATAAATAGATAGCTGTCTATTCTTAATGAGTTTCATTCTATAATAATTAAACCGCATTAATTCCTTATTGAGATTCAAGACCAGATTGTCTGATAGATGTGAAAATCATGAAATTATGAATATTGAGAAGCTAAAATTTCTAGTTTGTTAATTTATTTAATGTTATTATTATTGATTTAATTAATATTAACAAGCTGTGGTCTATTGATCAATGTTTTCTAAATTTACTTGTCAATTGATTGATAGACAATAGAAAACGTTCTCAAGTTCTCCAAAAATGAAATAATTAAATTGTAAAATTTCAATCTCAGGCAATTATACTTTTCTTTCACATAAGAAAATATAAATACTTCGTAAAAGGCCTCCTCAAACTCACAATAATTTTCTTTCTAAACAGTCAGGAAAGAATTTGTACAAAATTATCAATCAACTATCATGTTATCCTGTTTGAATCACTTCTAAGGTATTCATCAGTAGCCACGCTTAGTAAATGTCATGAAAGCATCGATTAGCGTCATATAACTCAAATTCCACGTTTCGAACCCATAAATCCGTAACTATTCAGAAGTCCATTCGCTTTCTTATCGCGATCTATATTAAAGGCCCTATAATTCAACCCCGGGGTATTATGTAATTACAGCGAGTACTAGGAAAGTTCCTGTAATAACTGTTCAAGTTTAATTGATACGTAATTTTATAGGATTGCAAATTTATGGAACGTTTTTGTACGGTTCTCTCTGTGAAGTTCCAGTCGCTGAAGTACGAAAAATATCGTCGGTTTTCATAAGCTGATCTATAGCGTCATAAGTACTTAGTAATTTCTAATAAATAAGTCTTAGCGGACTTTGTTATGTGGCAAATTTTATCGTAAAAAATTCAAAACAATGTTTTAACGTTTCTTTTTATCCTGATCGTTATTTAACTCTTTCATCTCTTCGTTACAATTTAAGCGATCATTTACGCCACGTAACATGGTGAACGGCTTTAAGTTTCATATATTAAAAATAAATGTAGAAATCAGTAATGTATTAAAGCGGAAGAAAAGTCAATCCATCGTGTACATTAAACGCATTTTGCATTTGAATCGAAAGGCACATCGCTTCCACGTTCTCAGACGACAGACCCACCATTACACCCGTATTCACAATTATATAGCTTTTAGTTCCCGTACGGCTATGAAACTTGCGTTTGTTTTCATTTACAATTACCGGCTTATGAAGATTGCTGTAATTTTGTACAACGTCTCTGAGATGTGGTGCTTTTCGGTTTTAATTATGGTAAGTGCTCCAACGCTGAGAATTCAATCTACATTTTTACGATCGACAGTTTTCGAAATGCCTTTGAGTATTACAAAATTAATAGCTTTAAAATTGGTTTTAGACTGTTCATTATAATAGGGAATAAAAAGTTTGGTAGCTACCGAAATGCAATTAAAATGCCCTTAAATAGATTAAATCAACTGCAAAAAATCGTGTAACGCGTTAATTGATTTCAAAATTCAATACTCTGTTATCTAAATCAAAATCTAAATTTGTTCGACCTCACATTTCAACTTTGACAATAGCCCTTCCATAAGTCACAAGGTCGACCCTTTTCGACTACCATGCATCCGGTGCAGCCGATTGTACGCGTTTCCTGTCGCACCTTGATTAATTTACTTTTACGACTTGTTCCTTGACGACCCAACGACATAAGGATCCGGAGAAGATGAGTTTTAGTTTATACCTACTAGAAACTTTTTAACTTCTTGCAAATAAACAAGTAAGATCGCGGTTAATTTTAGAATACTGGCGCATATATGCCTTTATGAGGCGTAATTATACAATACTGAATCTTACAACGATTTTATATGGGTGAATCACTCTATTCGAGAATAAGAATTAAGTCTTCATTAAAACGTGCGCTCTTGGTCTCGACGAGTATCGAGACGTTTTATTGTTTTACTCTCATGATAAACTTATTTAGTGTTTTTTTCGTCCAAAAAGAAGTAAAATTTCTTTCAATGTTTTTTTCTTTGTGGCTCCATTTACTACTAGCAGTACTACTACTACTTTGTGCTTCATAAAGTAATAATTTGGAAGTTTCTGTTAATTCATCGTCATATATAACACCATCGTCCGTTCTCAAATGTTTCGCATCGTTAGTTCTGCAATTGTCACGATTACATTCTATTTTATGTGTTTTACGACCGTCACTCCGTTTTGCTATTATTCAGACGAATTCTCATTATGCTGTTTCCTGCGTTTCCACTAAATCATCAAATCTCTGTGACACCAATGACCATTGGACGATTTAATTATATGTCGTCTATTTTCCGTTTTACTGTAGTTTTATAATAGTTACCCGTAATAAGTACAGTTTCACTGTCCATATGGTATTTCGTTTTGCGTCGGTGCTCGTCAGTTGTTACCGTTGTAATTGATGAAAAATCAGTAACCACGAGTCTACTTACTCACATTATATAACAGTTAAATTGGATTATGATAGCCTCGATTTTCGATTGGAAATGGTTACCAATTTGTTCATCTATTCGTTGTGTGATCGACAACTTAATTTGACTTCGTATTCGTCTATTTTTACTTATATTTTTGGATATATTTTATAGCAGTAACGAATACATAAAGCTCGATTTCTGGGAACGTTTTCAAAATGCAATTCTGTATAAATGTAAGATGGCATTTCGCAAGGGCTCGACGACATTGTCATCAACTCACCAAGGACAGTTATTTTCTACCGCATAATTCGTTGACCCCATGCCATAACTTTCACCCTTAATTTATGTTTTGTCGCCATCCCGATTGTTTACACGTTTCGTCACAGTTTCACCTGCGTCATGAGCTTTATGCTAATTTAACGACGAAACCTGTGACCTATCGTGACTTTAGATTGTTGTTATAAAATACTACCTTGTCTCGACAGACAAATCCTTATTTTATTATGGTGTGTTTAGATTTTAACTATCTGATAAAATAATTAAAAAAAGTCTCAGACAATAACCCCGAACATTTACATTCACGTGTTAGTTGGTAAAGAAATTATTTCCTAAATGGTTTTATTCGTAATTCGCAGATGAAATGAATCTGTACGTGTAATCATACTATTTTGTTTTGCTTGCGGATTTTTCTTATGGAGTATCCAACATAAGAGGTGTTAATATATTCACATATCTATTTGGGTAACTCAATACAAAATCTGTTTAAATTAACTTCGTCATCTACTGTATGATTTTTTGTTTGTACAATCAAATAGCTTACAAGGCTGAGCATTACAAACAAAAATAAAATTTAAATTCATCGCACGGTTTACCGTCATCTCTAACTGGTTTCCTAATAACATTAATATTGTTCACATATTTATGACTAGTAGTATATAGTTAATACCAACATGAATTATATTGATAATAAGATAATATAACAAGGCATTGTTGCTTCCATTTTCACTTCACGAACTTGGTTTCGTGACGACATTTTCTATTAAGGTTTATCTATATCACGATCGTCTCCAGCTTGTTACTGCTGTTAGTAATTTACTGTTTTAGTTGTCTTCGATGTTACTAGTTTTGAGCTAGTCAAAAGCTCAGTTTCTATTTATTTTACTTATTTCAACTCAGCGTTTCACATCTGTTTTTAGAAAGCAATTTTATCAATTCCATTGTTAACGAGTCCGAGAGATTAAAAGTATCTATTCGTCGAATAAGGAATTAAGGGATCATCAAAATCATCTCAAAAAATACAACAACAGTTGAATGAAGTATTTATTGCCTTTATTAAAAATATGGTTTACAAAAAGACAATTATCTTCAAGATGATTTTCCAAATTATATAACAATATGATGATGCATCATTCTCGAAGCGCTGTCAAAGTTCAACAAAATATTCAAGTGTTATTCACATCAGGATTTAAACATAAACATACTTTTATAGTAGGTTTATTATTTGACATTACAATAAAAAAGTAATTTTACCTCGTAAGCGGTTTCTGATTATATCAACTGCAAAATAACCATTAGAGGACCTTAAAAAAACTTTTATTTTTTGTTATATTATGTGACAGAATTTTATTGAATAGTTCACGACATGTTCTGATAGATTCAAGGAAGGGTTATATGTACATTTCTCCGTGGTTTTGGAATTGATTTACAGATTAAAGTAGTATATTGTAAAGATCCAGAAAATGCCCGTCGAATTACCAATAACTTTTTGTATTGATATTTGTTTTACAAATAGCGGACCAGTAATCATAATATATTGTAAGACAGAGAAAACCCTTGTGCATTTACTGTGCCATAAAGATCACCATGACACAACTCACACAAAGGTACATAAATAACGGTGTGCACTGTTGGTGAAATGTTGGAATATCTTTGCCTAACGCTTTGGATCGTCTACTTATGCATATTATACTTAAATTAGAAACTGGCTTACAAGATTAATTAGTAACTACTTATAAATGAGGGTTTAGTGTTCTAATATCGTCATTTAAAGAAATCTAGGTGACTTTGTTAAGCATTGGTACATCATGGCTTTCTGTCGTTGACAGCATCTAGGAGGGATTGTACCATAAACTGTAAACAATAAACTACAGTAAGTTTATTAATAAACGGCACTGCAATGACTCATCCAAAAATTGGCTTCTCAATTAACTATTTATAAATATCATAATAGACATAAAAGTACAAATTAGTGAAAATTTAAATATGAATTGTAATAATTACATCACAAAATTATCTCTAAACTTTGCAATACGATTTACGATCAAGTTTATCGTCAATAACGCTGTCAGATCATCAATCTAAGATCATCGGAACACCCGCAACTAAATTTAATATCAGATATTGAATTATGACCCCTAAGACCTTTTTGTATGGGAATATAATGTTACATAATTATCGTGAGGCGTAAAGTGATAACTGCATCTTCGTAACAATACGTCTTACGCTAAACATTTAAATGTATGCAAAGTAGTTGCACGTCACTGAATAGTGAATACTGAAAACCTAGACTTGGCTGTTACTTGTAACTTTGTTTAAATATGTAACAACTCTTATTTACAAGTTGGAGAAATGTTATGAAATATTGTATGTAAAATTCTGTTCTACTATTACCGTAAATAGAGCTTATAGCCCGAGAGCTAGTGACAATTTTTGGGTACGTATGTGAGGCAAGCTGAAAACTTGGTCCATAGTTCTCCTGATATAAAAATATATTACTTAAATATTTAATCATGTTGGGTGCTAACTTTTGAATGTAATTTTAAAAAGCCTTCAATATTATTTATTATTCAATGTATTCTTTAAATGCTTTTAGGTATTAATTATTTGAAAATGCGTGTTAAAATTTTATTACATTTATGATTGAGATTTACCTACTGTATTGATTGCTTTGGTTATTGGAATGAAATTAATTTTATATTTAGAACTGTAAATTAGTAAGTTAGTACCTAAAGAGTTTACATGCTTGATATGGTCCTCTGTAATTGAAGGTGCGCAGGTATCTAATATGTAATGTATTTTTAATTTGTTCTGTGTATGTGTTACCTTTGTTGAGGATCCAAATAAAATAAATAAATACCACCACTCGGAACAGCAAACTTGACTGCTGACTAACGGGATATGAGTATAAATCAGCTATTTAAGAATGCTAATTTGATTCATATCTTAAACATTATATTATACTCTTCTAAAATTAATCTGAGTATTGCAATATGAAGATGTATTCATGTATAGTAATAAAACTTAATCTCTCATCCGGTGAAAATATGATGTAACTCCAATGCAAATCGATCTCATACACCATATTATCTAAATTATAATTATATACCTAATATTTAGGATAACACGACTATCTAATAACATTATGTAAATTATATTGTAATATTTTTTGCAATATTCATTCAGATGTTTCACCTTACACTACTGGTAAAAATTATGGTGTATTCTGCGTACTACCCTACTAATTGTAAAAGATACCTAATGGACGGTACAGTGGAATTACAAGGGCCTTTAAATGCACGTAATTATTTTACTTTACCGTGGAACGCATGGAACTAAAACATCTGGAAACAACATCATGAATAAGTGAAACTAATCAAAGTACGCCGAAAAGCGAAAAAAACATAATATACTGATATTCGGGGGTACCGATGACACTTAGTTCGTTTGGTATACTGACTTGATTGGATAAATCAGGAAACTCTAAACTGTAAATTTATTTTATATTACCAGAGTACAAATCATGACCGCGGTATTAAATGGGATAATTCAAGTAGTCGTGAAAACGTCTAGTTTATCTCACGCTAACATTGCTCATATCTTAATGCGCTATAACTATGCTATAAACTGGACCAGAATTATTACTACAAAATTGGTACACAATATACAGAATCATAATGTTATAAAAAGCTAAGGAGGTCATTTTGTTGAATGTTATAATCTAGGAAACTTGTGTGATTTGAAGAAATCTTTTGTTAGGTAGTGTATTTTTAGAGGAAGATTATACATATAAAACACATAGGCTATGAAACGTAGTGAATTCATCTACTATATAGAAAAAAGGCTTCATTCAAAACGTTTCACGAATTCACATTCCAAAAAAAACATTTTAAGAAAACGGTAAAATTGATTTAGTGTTGTGTCTTTATGTACCATAGAAATTATGACCAACATCGAAGATATTTAGTAATCTATTTTATTCATGGGTCGGGAGTGTGCTTAACCTGTATTAGTCGATTTTTGAATTAACTTCTTTTATTTATTTATTTTTAAGGAAAGCTTACAGACTAATAACATAAATTTTACTTATTAAATACTTATAATTAACAAAACATTGCTGATTACAAGCTTCCACAAATTAATAAACTAATAAACGCACTTGATTCGTTTAATTAAGTTTGCTATGAACTGATAGCAAACACACTATAACAAAGGGTTAAAGTGACTTATGTCACCGGATTAAAGTACTTTTCACTCATCAGTCTCTTGATATTGGTTGATTGGTTGGTTGGTTGGTTGATTGTAGACAGGGAATACCAACAATCAAACTACCGAAATCTTTCCTTTTGTATAGTACATTATTCTGTGTTCTTTATGTAGTAGCTTTCACTAAAATAATAAGACATTTGATATGTACATTCTGAATTTAAAACAAAATTTGTTTTGTTTAGTCTTAGATTATTTGTTGTGATCTGCATCCGAATTGCAGTTGTCGAGACAGTTTCACCAAGTTTTTGTTTGAATAATCTTAAACCCTGCTTGTCTAGAATCAACATTATTTTCAACTCAAAAATCGTGTCATTTATGACTAGTTTTTGAATTTTAGAAAGAAATAGGTATTGTTAAAAATATAAACTTATTCAGACACTCGCGGTTTTCTATAATACTATCATGCGTTTTTGAACGGGTTCTTACCACGATATTTAATTTATTGAGTTGTCTCGATATTTCAACGTTGTTGCAAACGTCATGATCACGAGAAGACTGGATACTGCGGGTCGATTTACGAGCAAACAAATCTGTCTACCCTCTTTCTCGTTCGCTTTTTGGTCGTACCCCTGGAACTCGAACTCACTTCTCGATAAATAACAACTCAATAAATTAAATATCGTGGTAAGAACCCGTTCAAAAATGCATGATAGTGTTAAAAATATAGTTATTAAAACTTAGGATTCGTAATAGACTTAAGATAGCTAGACTATTTTTTCTAATTCTAAAAAGTTTTATGCTTGTTATTGTTACCTCTTATAGTGGCAACCTTAGTACGACTAACAATAAAATATAAACATTAACTTAAACACTAAAACATAAAGTACTTTCTAAGTCCACCCTCTAGTAACATCACCGCCCCTCGTATAGAAATCTCACAACGATGTGTCAAAAATTACACTGCCAGCCTCCAGCGTGTTTCACTGTCGGGAGAAATTTAGATTTTATCTAAAATCTAAGTGGGGAGTTATGTGTGAAACCTATTAACGTTCTAGTAATATGGTAGTCGTAGGGTTGTCAGTTTAAAACACGTATATTTTTATTGTGAGAAATTAAAGGGTAAGAGCTATTGGAATTTTTGTTGTAATTACATTTAAAAGGAGTTCAGCAAGGTCTAGTACTATCTTAGTTCGATTTTTAGAAGTGGGTCCTTTTGCAATTATTACTTTCAACGATTGGATCTTTTTAAGAACATTTCGAGTGAAAAATGTTTATTTATCTCATCTTTCACATTATCATTATTAGTTTTTTCCCTACCATTGAACCTCAGACAACTTTACGCAAAAAGTAGACGATCGTGGTCAAAAGCGTAATTTTAGAAATAAGGATACAAAACGATGTAGGCAAACATATGTCTTTATGTTGTTAGCGGCTTTAGTGTGTCAGAGTATATTTGTATCTACAGTAGTAAAACGGTCGTAAAATAATTTTGATATTAATATCAGTTTTTTTTTTATGAATATCGTTAAAATATTATGGCTCGTTATATGACATTCTTCAGTTGTATTTACGTGATTAGTAATTAAGGAGTTTTTTCGTTAATGTTAAATAAACTTAAACCTTTAAATCATGTTTTGACTGTATTCTGTTTTGTGTAATAATAATAAATAAATAAATAAATAAATAAACTCAAATTGGACAGAGTTCTTCATAATCCTAAAATTGTACTACGAGTAATATCGGGACGTAAACTATGAGTGAAACGGAACGCATGAATGGAACAAAGACGGAACCAAGAGTGAGTATACAAATACGAGAAGCGAGTAAAACTTAAGTTGTTTACTGCAGTGAATGGAACAACCTAGGTTTGACTTAGCTATCGAAACTCTTTTAGTGGTTATACTCTCTTATCTTTACTACGAATAAAATTCAGGAAAAACTCAAAATGTATTTGGACATACCTAGTGTTATTGTTAAAAATATAGATGTTCTTTTTATCTCGTTATATCTTATACCTTTCACCTTAGTTCATAGATGAACTCATCACTGCCAATCAAAGTCCGCGATCCATCTTGAAAATTTCTAATGTTCAAGCGTCAGGAATCGCCCTTTGGGCACTAGTTCAAACTGACAGGAGAAACCTAAACACTGCTTCGAGGGCGAGTTTCAATAAATAACACGTGCTATCATAATTCATTGTGATGTGATGGATGGACACGCCTTGGTACCGTATCGATTGTGATATATCGATAACAATGTTGTGTAATCGATTTTATAATTCGATTCGACGCTATTTTTAGAATTCGCTTTGGGATGTATTTATTCGTTAAGGTGAATAGACTTGTTTGTCCAAAGCAAACGAGATTCGAATTTTCTAGAATGTAGCGTTTATTATTCAGCGTTTAGTTTTCGAAGTATCTTTATATATAGAAGTTTAGTTACCTACTTTATAAGGTAAATTGTTATCTGGAAAAAAATCGATTTTACAAATTGTTTACGCTCTTAATATATTGTTGTCGAGGCTATTTTAAGAATTCAATTTGACGGTGAATGATGTTTTTTTCCAAAACAAGGTTGTTTTTTAAATATTTTTCTTAGCATTTAATTAGAAATTACAATTTAAATAAAACTGTTATTTTGTTTCAGGTAAGCGTGGTTTTTGAGTATTTAATATGGAGAAAAGCGGAGCCTGTAGAATTGTACTAGGTAAGTACTTTTAGTAAGTTACTTATCGTCAGAATGATTAAAAAAAAATCTTCAACATTGTGTGAACTATATAAATCCATTATAATTGACTAATAGAATAGATAAGATTAAACAAATAGACAATGAAATGTACAGTTATACTACTGTGACTATAATTAAAATGACCACGAATTTGAGCATGCACTTAGCACGAACTTCATGGCAATAAAAAAAAAACTTATAATCATGCGCACGCATTAATCAAATACCTACTCTTATTACAAAATAACCTTAATCAATAGTATAAAGTACAAAAGAACAATGATAATATTGTGAAAGCTAATTATTTTTATCCGGTATCTAATGCAATTTATTGATCAAACGCAATGATAGTCGGGGTACGGAGTCAATGATCGTAACACATAGATAAACTTGGTAAATAAATAGGAAACGGCACGCATTTTATTTTGTTGGCAATGTGCGTGATGTCTTTTATGGTTCAACATAGAAAAAAATGTTAGTAAACTTTGTAGAAATGGATCTGAAGACGCTAAAAGTATAGGTGCAATTCGTTGCAGGGCCCAAGACAAGTGAGCTTTCCCTAGGGTTCCTGGACTTCACTGCTCAGAGTAATTACGATGGTCGCCGATGTGAATCCTGGCTACACAGGATTTACAGTAGCGGGAGTAAGAGGTGGGCAAATACCCGAACGTGTGATGATAAATAAAATAGCAGTTGTGTCGTTAGTAAAATTTGGGGCTCCAAAATGATTGTCAGTTCAAATCAATGGTTTCAGGAATTATTCTAAAATCCAACAAAATGGTGTTACAAGAAACTTTTAGCACAAAATTCTTATAAAAACTTTATAGATTAGCTTGCCAGCGGAAATGCAATTTTTGTAATTTATCTTTTTTCTGTGTAATTCTCCAGATAATTAGTAACTAAAGTGCCGCTGTGATTACCGGTGATTCGAGTCGTTAGTGAGATAAATGTGAGTCAGAATGACAATCTCAAGTATTCTTTATACTTATAAATAATCCAAGGGACACTGTACTGGCTTACGCTGTTAAGTATTTATCTTGTAAGTTTGGGTGAAAGTTAGAGTTCCCTATCTTTTTATGTTTGTCATTTAAGTTGTATGAGCTTGTGGTGTATTGGATAGCGATTGTGAGTACTTACGGTTTACCTTATGGACTGTTTTTTTTACGATTAAGTTCTACCGATCTACTATTAGGTACGTCTGTTTATCATTGTGTCGTACAACTGTGACGGTTGCTTCTAGATCAAGTTTCGATGTCTCCGGGCTGATTTTTTGACTCAGGTTTTCGATTTCTGGAGAACCGACAAATCATTGCCTGAAAATATGAGAAGGGGAGTTTAATCCATCTGTTACTAAAAAATTTCAAATAAATGAAAATGTATTACAATTTTTGTTATTTTAATTCTACTTATCTTAACAACGGACCATATTGCTCGTAATTTCTACCATACCATGGTCTCAGTCGATCGGCTACTCTTCGATCCGTGACGCCCCGACACGGATCCGAATCGATCTATTGCACACCTTCGGTTCCCACTTCCCACATTTTCGAACGTTAAATTGTGGGTCGATTGTCCATTGTCTGTAACTTGGAAGTTTTATGACGCCGACTTTCCGCGAAGTGATCGAAAGTTTAAAAGGAAAAATTGAACCGAGTAAATTCTTGGTGTCATTGTTAGTCATAAAATAATAACAGATAACTGAAGAATAAATTGTTGGAAACCAAAAGACGGGATGTATTAAGTGTTTGACCACAAATATTATGAAAATCAATTTGAGAATTACTCGGATAAGAACTTGAACTTGACAACAGAATAAGAATAAAGAGTTAAAGAAATAAAGTAAGCAATAGATTTACATAGTAAAATACTGATACAATTAAAAACTGTACTGTACTGTAACAACCCATTACTGCCCACTGCTGGGCTCAGGTCTCCTCCGAAGAGGGGTTAGGCATAGTCCACCACGCTTGCCTAATGCGGATTGCGGACTTCACATATCTTCAAAGGATTTTTAGAACCCTTTTCCGACATGCAGGTTTTCTCACGATGTTTTCCTTCACCTAAAAATCAATTAAAAACAATGAACACTAAATACCTTTTTAAGTTAATACTGAAAGCACATGGAGTCACAAAAGTTAATTACGATAATCTTAAAAGAATACGGTTGTCATAGTCCAGACGGTCTTCACTAATAATGTATATTAATATTTAATTTTGTTTTGTTATAGAATCGTTCAGGTGTTATATCAAGACACAACAAAGCTAATTAACCGTCATTCACACCATACTTTACATAACAATTTAAAGATAATGCTTGCGCCTGGGTGGTATAGTGAAATGACAAAACAAAATTACCACGTGATACTCGATCAATATCCAATCGTGGCTTATCTGACATCGCAACCAATCAGCGTTTGACCGTAACGGCTAAATATTTAGTAATTCTTGAGATGTTTCACGTAATGGCTTACATCAGAGAAATAGGGTTGTCAGAAATTATGGATTGCAACTGTCGTTTGAGTGAGGGTTATCGCAGGGAAATGTGAGAGGGCTTATATTAAGAATAATTTAATGAAGCATTTTTTAATTGCCTTTGCAGCAAATTGCTCATACTATGTGAAGAGGTTACTGTTGCTCATGAGTCTTTACGACGCGAAGCCTTTGCAAACCCCATAAAAGAATCCATCCATATTTAATCTTCATTTCTAAAAGAAAAAGCCACAGCACTGGGGAAAAACCAAGGAGGGTACTCCAAAGTCCTTTTAAACACTTCTTAATCGTATTTACTACTAAATATAAAGGTATTTGACAACCTTAATGTATAGTATTATTGTCTGTCTCAGTACTGTCCGGTTCACACGATTCCAGAAATTATATGATATTGCCTCTGGCGATCGCGAAACCCATTGATCTTTTATCCCGAGATGGTTACGGATAAAGTATTACGGAAATCGGAATGGTGAAAATCCTTGTTTACTAAATTGTTATTACATTTGATAATATGTTCACAGATAATGCGGTCATACAGATTGTTTCGCCATTATGTTTCTGAGTTTTTGCGATGAAAATATTACTTTGTTTGGAGCGGTACATTGTATTTCGTTTTTAACTTTCAAAATGTACCCTTCATTTCCTGTTACTTTTGTGTTTTTTGTCTCATACTCCTCTGTGTCTATGACCATGATTTTTACAATCAATCCTTCTTTGCTTGTACTATCATCATTTACTATCCAAATGCAACATCCACCTTGCACTTATTATGAGTTGTATAAATGATAACGAGATCAGTATTTTCATCTTCACTATGACCTGACTCTGTGACCCCTTTCTCAGAGAGCCAATTACCATTGATTTGTGACCTTATCTTCCAGGGTATCATAATTAACTGTTCTCACGTGGGCGATTCTTCATTGTGGGCGTCGGGTAATTCTACCTCTGATGTTGGAGGTTCAAGACAGCTTTACGCGCTGTTTACTCATTTGTAATGAACATTGTTGTATTTATTATAGGAATTAGATTACAAATGGGCTATATTGCTGCACTTATGATGATTCAGGTTGTAAAATATTTCGAAATCTACATTCTGAAAAGCATTTTAAGTGGGAAACGTTAAGATTATCATTGATATAAAATGTTTAAAAGAGGTTAGAGATTTCACTTAGGCTTACTGTCAGAATCAAGAATATGTACAATATACACTTATCCTAAAGATATAGATATATTTATTCTGGTAATCGTACCTTATAGGTAGTACATGTGTCATGTGTCTTAATGAGGAGCATTTAAAGTCTTTCAAAATTCTTATATAAATAGAGGTACTGTCATGTTTAAATGCTACGAAATTCCCAAAAATAGACGTGGATACCAGTTCAAATAATGACCGGTTCTTCCGTGACGATCTCATTACTAACCCATTGGCTTGTGCCCAGAACTAAATTTATTCTGATTAACTCAGACAGTATCGCATTAGCTTATCCGAACTATAAACTTTTGGAAAGAAGGCACTTACGTAGATTTACGACGTTCGAAGTTTTCGTTATACAGGTGTTTTGTGTTTTCATTGATAAATTACTATGTAAAATTCTTAGATTTCCGAAGACATTATAATCATAATTTTCCAAAGCTTACTCGTATCATCATCATTATCATCATCATCAGCCTATAGACGTCCACTGCTGGACATAGGCCTTCCCCAAACCTCACCACATCGACCGGTCCTGCGCCGTCTGCATCCAGTGACCTCCCGCGATCTTGACCAGATCGTCGGTCCATCTTGTGGGGGGTCTACCAACGTTGCGCTTACCGGTTCGTGGCCGCCACTCCAGAACTTTTCGGCCCCATCGGCCATCTGTTCTTCGCATAATGTGTCCTGCCCATTGCCACTTCAAAGATGCAATTCTTTGGGCTATGTCGGTTACGTTAGTCCTTCTGCGACTCGTATACGATCTTTGTATATTTTAATGAATATTCACGAATCTAGCATTTCTAGGCTAGTTACAGTACGTAGGAAAGCATTGTATTCAAGCCATTTTCGACATATATTTTTATTAAACCTCATATAAGTAAAATTGGCCCAATGCTCAACAGTTTACTCTCACCAATAGTTCCATTAGCAGTAACAACTACTACTTGTAATAACAACAATCGCTTACACGAAATTGAAGCAAGCTAAGCCGGTAAAGCAATAATAGTAGATATAAATGAAGAGATAACGTCCATTATGACTGTTCGAGGAAGCACAGTTCCTTTGATATATTGTCTGCACAGGTGTTATACGACGTAGAAAGTCACACTTTGTAACTTATGCGCTCATTTAATCGCTTTTCTGTGATAATATTAATCGTGCATTATTGTTGTAATTTTTATGTTTTGAGTATCCAGTTTTTGGTAGTATATTCGCTCCGGTTTTTCGCTTTATGCTTTATCAGACGAGATTATTTCTGATGATAAAATGCAGGGTTCATTATGCTGAAATGTCTCAATGATGTGGGACATAACTACGCCCAACAGGTAGGTTGTTGTCCGATTTAAATTCGTAGGTGTAGCATCACACAAGAAAAATAATAATACAGACTTATGCAAAAATATAAAAAAAAATGAATTAATGAGGATCATTTGATTTGTTACGCAAGTATATCCATTTTAATTCATCCATCTTCACTTGCTACTGTGTCAATTCTATAACGCGATATCATTAATTTAACTAACAATGAGCTTCTGTTATATTACGCAATGAAATCATGGGATCATCTACCTCTATCATTTTTCCATTAAAAATCAATTATTAAACTCGGAAGCGCACGCGCATCATTTTACAAAGAGGTTGGTTTTCAATTGACTGTGCTGCTCTCACATTTTCTTTGTCGTGGATAATCGTAGTCGCTATTTCGTAATGATGATGAAAATAGCTTGACTTTTAATCTGCTTACTCTTTCGGTTGAGTAAATTACGTGAGAACAAGATAATAATCACATTACTAGTTGATAAAGTCTTTAGAAGTTTCATAGACCACCCTATTCTCTATGGCTAAGCAAACCTAGCTCAGAGAAACAGACAAACCAAACTACAAATTGTGTTTACCAGTTTATCTGCATAGCTAAATATCACCGCTTATTCTCGTAGTCCGAACCTAAAAGCCAATATACATATTAATATTATGCTTTCAGTAACAGTTTTAGTTTGACATGCAAAAGTAACGGTCACACGGTCACAGCAAAAACATAATATGAAAACTTCAATCAATGTATACAGACAGAATAAAACTATTATCAATGTAACGGTTAAATAACAATAAGAGAACCTACTAATAGTTATGCTCAGTGAATCCGAAGGGCCTACGTTGTCCAGTGAAAGTACGCCGGTCATTTCCGAAATCAGTCTCATTGTAGCCCGATCCAGATTCGCGTCAAACCATCAATCTGCAATAAAACTCTTTGCTTTTATTGTTAGAAAGTATTTACCTTTTTGCCGTTATGGATAGTACTATCATGTCTTTGAACGTCTTATTATTTTATTACAAATCTTTCTCTATTATAAGCAATGGGTATAAGAAGTGTTTTGTAGGTACGCGTAATCGATTCTTCAAAATCAAATTCACTCGCATTTCTCTGGAGTATTTTTTAGCATATCGCTTTGTATTCTTCTCTATCATTTAGTATGTGTTGATGACTTGCTTTTTTTTAAAGCTGGTTTCTTTTAAATCGTGTAGTATATTTTTTTTGTGAGAATCCGATCACTTCCTTCCTTTCCTGCATGCCTTATTGGTTCAAGGCTGTTTTTTCCTCGACGGAAGCCTCTAGGCAGGTATTATTAATCTTAGTTCCGTTTAAAACAACTCGTTAAATTTCCAAACTTTTATCGTACCTAACCGAACAATACGAGTAGATGAAACCCAATCAATCAGTCCATTGTGTGTGATCTTATTTAATTTTAAGTCATGTAGCCTCAAGATGTATACAATATGTAACATGTAAGTGAAAGCTGGTCTCGGATTAACGTATGTTTTCATTTTTAACCGATATGCTACGGCCATTCATATTCTTTAATGTATTTATTTTTATTGGTGATCTTTGACAGCTTATGTAAATGATTTCGTTTTGATTAAAATCTTTGCTAGCAGTTTGAGAATTGTAGTGGAGTGTTTTAATTTATCTTTTTTCTGATAATCTGATTTCTTTTTGTTTGTTTGTACAAGTTTTTGTTTCATTATCTGCTGCTATTATAAGTTTTTTCCTGATAACAGTAAAATGTAGGTATATAATCATAAGTCTCTATAAAACGAACCATTATATTATAATTTCTTATATCGTTTGCATTCATTTTATTATGTTCTTAGAAATTAACCTCAAATATTTTACGATAATAGAATAATTTCCCAAAGCACTTGATGGAATCATTGCTCGTTTATCCATTGGTCTAGTTATAGAGTAGAATTTATGAAGCTTTGTTTGATCGATACATTTTGGATAGCAGCTGTGTATTTAGGTCGATAGAACGCACACGTCATGTACTTTTTAAGTGTGGATACATTCATAAGTCATGACGTTATTTTAAACTATGATTTTAGGCCACTTGCTTAAAAAATTATGTCCGAGTCCAATTCAAATTGTCTTCCAGCGGCCTTGAGCTACAAAGATGTCTAATTGTATCTGTCATGGGCGTGTTTCTATTTTTAAAAATACTTCTAAGAATCCCTGATCGGTTGCTACTTCCTTAGCCAGTATTTTTCCCGTTCCGGTAGAATTATTTACAACAGCGCAAATGGCAGTCCAAATTGATCAAACAATAAAAAAAATCCTGCCAAACGCACAAAAAAGCAATCGACTCATTCCTTTTGGAAAGCGTTCGGAAACTACACGCGAGTTTATCCTGCGATAAGAAACAAGCCTCATACGATTATAGCTGTCTCTCTCGCACGTCATACATTTTAGTAAAATGAAGGAGATGGAAAGGTAGGGCGCCCACCGCGTGGCCGTTGATGTTTAGTTTTGAAACGGAACCGAACAGTTTGCGAGTCGCCGGCTTAGCGCGCGGTAGACACACGCGGGCGGTTCGTTGTTTTCAAACCGAGAATTTATTATATCAAAATATTATTAGAAGTTTTACCTAACATAACAAAATCAGTGCCTTATGGATGTGCTAGTGAATGCATGGATTTGAAATAGAAGAACTACATGTCAATTATAATTAACATCGAGTGGATTTTTTGAAGCATCGTTTGTGTCCTTTTGGTATTTAAAACTGCATTAACCGTCTTACAGTTACATGTTTTACAGTTTTCTTTGTTAGCTGTATTGTGCAGGAGCATGTTTCTGTCTGTAAATTGGCACGAGCCTTTAATAATAATAGTGCACCAAAACCAGTTTGCGAGTGCGGTTCGGTTGTGGTTATCCTGGCTTATATATGCGGGTTCCTTTCTTGTGAACGAATATCATTATTAGATTTATCTTGATTCAATGAGGTAGTAATATGTATGTCTGTAAATCGTGCATCATCATCATTAACACTTTTTGCGTTAGACGTAGAATTTACATTTCAAATTATTGATGTTATCGCATGTTTTTAGTTATCTACAGCGAATTTTCCGTGTATATACTATTTTAAGGGCATTCGGTTATAAAATCGATTAGCTTTGTAATATCATCGGCTGTTACCGAGGTTTTTAATGAATGATATAAAACGTAACCAGACTGATTCGCCTTGACCCTCACTGGCGTGTCAACGTCGTCTGTGGCTTTCCATTTCGAGGTTGCATTGATCCTGGACCTTCTTGTAAAATATTATGTTGGGATATCGTGTGTTATTATTTTTCATACGCATTATTTACCTACTAACCAAATAACATTGTGTATTACATTATTATTTGTATAATTACAAGTGGTTTTAATTGAACTAATTTGATCTTTTATGTAGCACATTATGATCTAATTTGATATGTAGTTAAAGCCATAAATCTTACGTTGTCTTCAAGTACCCGTCAACCTTTATCTGCACGATCTCGATTCTCAACAAGCCGTCTCACTAGAAGATTGCCATTTTTCTTGCCACTTGTTGCACGCTTCGCTACATTTTAAGACGTGACTTCATTGCCATGTTTTTTACTGTCAGCATGAATTCTCTTATCTAACAGAAATCGCAATCTCGTTTCAAATTGCCCAATTCGCCTTTAGCAATTCATCTGTTTTTATATATTTTCCATTAAGTAACTATTCGACCAGGGGCATGACAAATCGTTGCAAGAGGGCTTTATTCATCTGTACAATAAAGTAGGCTTAACAAACTGTTAAAAGTATAATTTTAACTAGTCGGTTTAATTTCCTGTGAGTCACGGTGTATTCAGATGTTGGTTGCCTAAAGTGGCAGGATGCCAAGTTGTCACCTGAAAATATATAACTTCCATGAAAGAAAGCGTTATATTGACCTGGCTTTTGTAGTCTTCGATAATTAGTTTGTATTGACGTCAATACTGTATACCCAAATAGCGAATTAGCTCGTCTGCCTATGAGGCAAAAAAAATCAATCGATTGCTAAGTAGGTGTACAAGTTGGATTTATTATGGTGCTTGGATTTACGATTTACTTACTACTAAAAAAGTTTTCTGTCCATTTACATTCTTAGTGACTAATTTCTATTTACTTTAACCTCTTGTAGCTCTCTAACTAACATCTTCAAAAAATCACAATAGGACCTATGCACTGAAAACATTTTTTACATCTTATATAAATTAAACTTCCAACAAGATGCAAGCAATATAAATACCAAAATCAATAGGCATTTCGTGGTTGATGAGAGATTTATATAACAAAAAACCCTTTATGAAGGAACATACCGCTTCATGCATGGTCACACAAATAAGGCTTTTGTTTCGAAGTGTTAAGATTAATATTCATTTAAATCAAGCTCGACTCGCATCCCACATTTAGGGACAACGCATGTCGCATCGATAAAAATGAACGATTCCAATATATTCCTTCTATAACCTCTCTATGGGATATAAAATGTGACTGTATTTTTTCAATAATAGTTTTATGGTTTTCTTGCATGACCAAAGGAATTTTAACGATTTAATAAATTAGACACGGAGTTTTATTTACCAAAAGGACCTGTTTCTATTTTTAGACGAGATAACGAAAACAAAGTGACTTAACAAGTGCTCTTATGACATTCGAAATACAAAGTATATTTATATTTTTTCTATTATACTTAAATAAATTTATGCTGAGCGGACGTTTCGACTGCCACGATGACGCCACCTTCCGGACCATTCTACGTTTTGAATGATGATACAAAATATTAGGTGAGTTTTTTTAGCTAATAACCATAAGAACTTCCATAATTACAGGTGAAAAAACAACAATTAACCTCGCTCCGATAACAAAATACGCAGAAAAGACCTTCATAACCATCTATAGTTATCTCTGCATCATTCCTTATTCGACTTGTAGATCATCTCAGACATTAAGTTTAATATTTTCATGAAACGAAAGAATGGCTGAAAAACGGCATCACGCTCTCAAAACATATTCATGTATTCCGTGATACATTTCACGAATTTAATTGTTTGAAAGTTGTCCATAACCGCGTTTGTATTGAAAGAAAGTTTTAAAATGTACAGTAGATTATATTGTAAATTTTAACGATCTCAATAGCCCTTTGATTGATTGTACTAGTACCCCAAATATGCGCAATGGGCATGCCACAGGGCAATTTGTAAATTAAATACTATAAGATATCGATATTTGGTTTCACTGACCTGCTAACCTTACAAAAGATTTATAGAATAGTTTTAATTGTAATTGATTTGTAAACGGTAACATTATTGGAATTGCGGAACTGGGTGATACAAAGATAATGAATAATGCTGGTATATAACCAATACCTCTAGTCGAAACTATATTAAATGACCTTGAACTGTAAAAGATGGGAACAGAAGTCGTCGCTAATTTAGACAGAATAAAAGAAGCAGGAAATGTTGTTACACATGTGGAATACATAATATGTGAGACATGCTGCCAAAATAAACTCTTCTTGTAATACCCAGGAAATATATACACTTAATATATTTAAGTATATCAATGACGATACTTTTGGTAAAGTGCGGTTTGACGCCAATTTCACTGTTGAAATACTGTCGTCATGCCCTGTTTCGCGTTAGATCGTTTAATTTCTGTTCATGCTTCTGCTAATGTTATTTTTTACTAATTTTATCGAAATTTAATGTAAAATTTGTTTCACAATAATAATTATGTGTTTATTTGTACCTATCGGATCCGAAATGTTCACATTTTGTTCTTTAAGTGTTCTCATAATCGATTGTTAGCCGTTTATTTGCTGAGAAGCAACTCAAGTATACAATGTAAGATTTTATGGCTGCAAATTATAGTATCAAATATACAGCGGAAACTGTGATTCTGTTATGAGAAAACGATTTAAATAATTCTAGGTGCAATCTATTCGCCAACTAGATACAGAATGTACAACAATAGTTGCCGAAAGTGGCTTCAGCCGAAATGTAATCTGTATATACCGTTAGTAGCTGTTGCAGTCACTTGTTATTCGGATTAGGTCAGTTTTTGTGGACATCGTGTGCCGACGAATCTGCCACATTTTGATGTAGTTCGTCAGATTTATTACTGAAATCATTGAAATAACGTCATTTAAATTAATTTTGGTTTAGTATCATGTTTTACGAGTACATTTGATGTATTTATATTGTTTAATTTGTAATACAAAAAGCAGGAGCATTGTCATTTTTAAATGTCTAAATAGTAGAACTCGTAATATTTTTATCCCGCAAACCGTATTGCGCTTCATTTATCCCTTCAAAAAGATTAATTATAACGCCAAAAATAATATTTGTCAAACACATTATCAAAAACTTAGCTATCGCGGAATTAATATATTTTGATGACCTGAATTGATTTTCTCAATCGCCTCTATAAATAATCGTGTATATTTTCCACATGCTAATGATACCGGAGACGTTCCTTATTATAAATGATCGTTCTTCACGCCATGCCTTTTTAACTAAAAAACCGGTTTTATTCTTGAATTGATTGCAGTGAATTAGGATTCCAAAATATTTATGGTTTTACGCAGACTTTGTGAAGTGCCTTTTAAATACCATATGTAACCGTAGTTTATTTTTACTTTTAAGTTTATAGGTACATCACTTTGGTATGCTTGTATCGGTTGTGCTGTACCCGTCAATCAATAAGTCACGATACAATTCGATTAATGTGAAAAAAAGAAGAAATCTGTTAAGTGTTTAATATGTCTCATTTTATTTTTGGAAATTAATTAAATGATGGACATGATACTCTGATTGAGTCCGCGTTGCATTCTCTTTCAAATTGAAGAGTTGTTGTCACGATTGATGTGGCTTATGAATCGAATCTTCGTAATTATTGAAGCAGACTTTGTAGTATTTCAATACATTGTAAATTTTTAAGCATTCTCTTAGTTAAATACGCGTGGTTTTTTCTGTGTATTTTCTTCACAACTTAAATGATGAGAAATATTGTGCCTATAACAGTTTATACCTATATTAGGTTGTATTCAATATATCAGTTGCCGTCATGACGTTGACGTTCGTTTCCCAACAATACAAAATTTTCCTCCATATAACCATATCAAAACATAAAGCGAAATTACAAAATACTTTATGACATCCCAAGCTACAGTTGTTAGCAATATTCTATTTATTCCAGTGAGCCACAGCTGAGTAACACAAGTGACTCAATGACTCTAGTCAGTTAAGTTCACACAGTGATT
The DNA here is from genome assembly GCA_030269945.2 of Trilocha varians. Classification (NCBI taxonomy): domain Eukaryota; kingdom Metazoa; phylum Arthropoda; class Insecta; order Lepidoptera; family Bombycidae; genus Trilocha; species Trilocha varians. The sequence continues at coordinate 4,000,650 of AP028277.1, read as the reverse complement.
TTTGTAAACTTATGATTGCGTGACTGTTAAGTCGGTTAGCAGTAATTAAGGCTTTTGGAACGAGACTGAACGGTAAGATGGATATTTAGAAGCTCAATGATAGTTGATATAAACACTTTCTTTTGAGTAGAGGTTTTCAAAATTTTGTGTTGTTTCATGATTCAAGCGTCATTTTAGTCAAATTTATGAGCGAAATGCTTAAAATTCTTGATAATTAAATTCGCGGAAAATAATAGTAGTTAAATACGATATTTTTACTAACATGCGGCAAAACGGTGCCTTTATAATTACGTATTTTTAGAATTGCAGCTTCATAATAATCATTGACGTCAAATCAAGTTTATTGTGTTTCTAACTTTTATCCTTCTACATGTACCAAACAACCAAACCACTGTACCTATGTTTTATAATATAACCACATATTACATGCACGTTTTAAATGTAGATTTATGATTTATCACTATTTTCCATGAGAATATAGGGCAAATAAGATCTAAAATTACAAACAGGTTGCGTAAGGAATCCTCAGGAAAGAGAAACCTTGTAACACAATAAAACTATTTGGCAGTTTTAGGTTTTTAACTTTGTTTGGTGCAAGATACAAGACAATAACTATGATTGCAAAACGGAAATGGAAACAATTACCGTACGCAGCAGTAATGGCTGGAATGGATGATAATGGCTACGATCGCACCTCGTAATTAACATGAAAGATTTAATAGTGAATGTAGGTCGAGAATCAACGGTAAAACCATTTGTTTGATCATAAACTCGAACTTAATGAGTAAACTTAAGAACTCACGTAAAAACATCATCAACAAAGTACGGAAGGGCTTTCTAATTGAGTATGTACTCACTACTCATCTTCTAATAGAACAACCGTGTTATACTGAGACCCGCCCGCATACGACCCACAACGATTATGCAGCCCTGTCAATAGAGTATATTACGTGAATAAAGTACTTACAACATTGCGATGTATTTACAGAACAGTAAAAATAATCAGGAAGTCTGACATGATTTTTGAATATCTCATATACGGTATAGATTTTACTTGGGAATTGTAAAATGAAGAAATAAATTTTAAAGAGTATTAGAAAAACAAATACTTAACCTTAATAATGTTGAAGAGGAAACGGACTAGCGATGTCAATTATAATTCAACATTAATAATATTAGAATCATCATTTACTTATCGTTGATATAGTAAATGGTGATCTTAACTGTGCCTATAACGCTTTTCATTATCAAATTCTGTGTATCTATATCATTTACTCAAATTACTTCTAGTATAACTCGAAAATTCTCGTTTTTGGCATTCCAATAAAGTTTATTAAAAAGTTTCGTACACTGTCTACCACCCAAACTTTCTTTGGTCTTTGTGTTCGGACCCTTTTAAAAGAATGTATTGAACCTATTGTTTTAATACGAAGCGTGACACCATTCAGACACGGATTGCTTAATAGTTCATCGACAATGTGGGTGTATTGTTTAGGATAGGGATGTATATCGCAACGATCTCAGTAAGAAGATTGTGTAAGCTCATCGGAAGTGAGAATCGAAATTATTTATGGAAAATGTACGTAATATTTAGTTCTTCATAAATAATTTATTATTCTTTCTTCTTTAATAATAAAGCTATGTGATGGCCCCACTGATGGCTTGGGTCGTAGACCCCGTCTCCAGTGGCCCTCTGCTTTTTTTATATTGTATTTTTAAATTTATTTTCTTGTGATTGTTTTTTTAAAGATATAATGTAAAAAATGAGCAAATAAATGAATATGAAGAAGCTATGTTATAGTATCTAAATTAAAACGAGGTAAAGACTAGTTAAAGATAATTTCTCCCTTTGTAGAGCAAAGTTGCGCGAGTCAGCTTGCTCCTCATAAGTTACATGAATGTGAGATATAATTTCATTGCGACCATCGATATCAGTAACAGTATATTCAGTTATCATCCAAAAGCAGATAAGATTGGAATCACAACAATGTGAAGATATTATGTAGACGATAAAAGAACGTCGATCCTCTTGACATTTTTAGAAATCCAAAATAACCAAGTACAAAATTCTATCAAAAATTTCCCCAACAGCTTTCGAGTACCAAAGTAAATTAAGTTTCACCAATAGGTTTCGATAAATCAATCTCGTTGATGCAATAATAGGATGCGCTGCGACAACTTAATAGTTTCCTCTTGTTATTAAATCGCCTTCATTCGTGCTTCCTGTCAAGAGAAATTATTTACTTAACGTACAGTTTTTTACTTTGTGCATTCGATATCTAGCTTTATCTTGTTTGCTTAGTGATCAGTTGCTGTGGGAACCAATCAATTTGTAATATTTGTTGGGTCATGTTTAAATCTATTTCAGTTGGTATATCATTAGATATTTTAAAAGATTTAAATATTTCAAATGGGTGCTAAATATACTTATGCAAACCATTTTATTTCAAATCATTGTAAGTTATTATCCTTATGTTCAGATTTTAGAGATCGATGTAGGTAACATTGCCCTCTGCTGATTATGAAATTAATTTACAAGTTTTACATCACACAAATTATTTGTGTACCTTATACATGTATTTCACCTTGCACCTTTAGCAGTAAATCCAATGATTAATATATGAAATAGATACACAGCTGATATGACATTCAAACCACTAGTATGATAAATACATGTCATAAAATAATAAGACAGAAAACCGATGAAATTAGTTTTCCCTCATATTAATCCTCAGTTTCTCATTTCTCCCTATGCAAAGCTGTTACAAACGTCGCAAGATCCGCTAAAAGGCATTTAAGTCCATGTATTCCTTATCAGAAGTCTAGACATGCAATATGCCTAGACAAATAGCGGAGAATATTCTGTGAACGGTGCACGCATTTCTCCAGATCGCACTTAGAGATAGTAAAACGGATTATAGTGTACTGGAGTGGGATTTTCTAGGGTTTAGGATCATCTTATTTTAGGTAGATTTATTTATTGTTGATATTTAACAGCTCTTTGAACAACCTACTGCTGATAGTAGAATTGAAAATATTAGAAAAGATATATTTTCACTTTTCCAACGATTGATTATAGGTCAATTAAATTCCATTGTGTTTAGTGTATTTTGATTATACAATTTTACCGTGTTCAGTTTCCTTAATTGTTCAAATACTAGTCAGTAATTCCAATCAATGTTAATTTAAATTTCTCCAACAATGCAATTTGCGTTCAGTTCGTTATGGAATCTATCTTTAATTACTAAAGCTTTCTCTGTGGGTGTGTTTAATGGAACTGTAAAATAAATGTTTAATTTCAGTTAAATATGTATGCAATTTTTGAGTAAATTGCAGTTAATTTGAAATTGTGTAGGAGAGTCGTTATACCACGTGGGCGTGGACTGTATGACCTGGTAAAGGCAATTTTAGCTAATAAATCGTACGCAATTGATTCAAATTAGCGTCAGTATTTCGAAAGTCATATATATTGAAATATAGAGCAGTACGTGCATGTTATAAAGGGAAGTGACCCAACATCACATTAAAGTGACCAGTATTGTCTTGCATTCTCTTTCGACTGTGGGTCAAAGTTTCATTGTGTATAAATGTATGATGATTGCATAATAATGACTTATTTGTTACAGTTGTACTGCCGGGTTCAATTAATCCATAGATCGGTATCTATATAAGATTGGTATTTCGAAACAAAGGGCTGTTTTGAAATCGTTTGAGATAGTTTAGTGATATTTAAAATCAATTTTGACAAGGTATATGCAACTAAAACATTCTATTAATCAAGTTTAATCTTGGATTGAGTAATATAGACAGAGGATATGTGCATACAGTTAAAAATGCTTGTAACATAATGCTTCACAGAATTGTTTTTTTAAATATTAAATCAACAATCGTATACCAAATTTATATAGTGACAAACTGTACTGTCACTATATCAAATTGCGTTTGCGTTGCTGAAACAGCCGATATTTAAAGCGACATAAATTTTAATGATAATTGTGATTGCAAAAACAGATACAACAGTAATGTTGGAATATAAAATTACACCTAGTTGTGATTTTCATTGTGCTATTAAGGTTAATGATTATAACATAGTTGATGAAGGCGAATCTCTTAATGACGCAATCTTATATCAGATATTGTGAAAGTGAAATTAGCACAATAATGATTAAAAAAATAACTTTTGCTTTGCCTATTAATTTATTTATAGGGTTAAATATTTTACCGTTAATCCGTCAGTTCATAGAATTCAATGGCGCATATTCAATGGCTTATAAATTATATTCAATATTATCTTTAGAAACTTACGTATCCATCGACATATTCTCAACGGTGCATTTGAAAATGACAAGTAAAGTTAATATTGCTAATATTGAAGGTATGAATTAAAAAAAAAGATTTTAAGTGTCTTTCTCTAGACCTTGATTAGAAATGTTTAAATATTATTTTTAATTAAAACGATACCTTACATTATATACGTATCAGTACAATATTGTCATCACATATCTTCAAGCCTGTCGGAAATCTTCACAATGTCCACGTCTAGTTTGTCAGTCTCTGAGATCTCTGTCTAATTAACTTTCATCGGATAGCAAATGCTATTCAAATGAATGGAATTCTGTCTCTATTCAAACTGCCTAATTAAAGCTTGACAATTCACTGACTTTAGATCTTAGATCAATTCCTTGTCAACAGTTTGATTTTAGAATAGAAGTTAGGCGGCTTTCGATTTCTTTTTAAGAGGAAAACAAAAGAAGCACTGATTCTATGGCCAGTATTCTGTCACACAAATTTCAATGAAACAATCTCTGTTGAATATACCAGGCCCATGTGTAGAATTAGGCCTTTAAATTTAAAGGTCAGGTCTCCTCAGAAGAAGGATTAGGCATAGTCCACCACGCTTGCCTAGTGCGGATTGGGGACTTCACATAACTTCAAAGGATTTTTAGAACCCTTTTCCGACATGCAGGTTTTCTCACGATGTTTTCCTTCACCGTTTTTAGCCAGTGGTGTTGTGAAAAATTGCACATAAATCTTTTTCACATTTAGATTTAGAGGTACAAGCCGGCCGGATTTGAACCCGCGACCTCCCGTTCGGAAGGACGCACTTCGATCACTCGGCCACCACGACTTCGTACCGATTATTTTAAATTTGTTTTTTATGTCACATTTTGTGGTCATATGACAACAAAAGATATAAAAGCTAACCTATTCGTTGTGACAAAACAGTCGCTCCGCACCAGTGAGCCCGGACATGAACTGTCACTTTATCAAGTGTACCATGCTCCTTCTGTGTGGTGTAAGTGTTGACTTCCAGCGAGTTTTACAAATATACTTAGAGAGTAACAAATATATTATTTTAATGCCTTTGCATATTAATATTGTGGGACCATAACATTGACGAATTAAAAAAATATGAATCAATAATGAAAATATTTACGTAGCATGAATGTGACTAAAATAAGGGTACACGATGAATAAAAGTAGTTAATAAATATGAGCGTATAATGTAAGTACATTTCAAATGTAAAAATACCAAGTGACACGGCTAATATAAAAGTACCTTGCACTTGATATTTTACATTTTTTTTGTAGAAATGCCTTACTCATGTTCGTCTATACCAAAGATATATTTTGTTTATTCTAAAAGTATGTCCCTCACGCCACCAAAAATTTGTAACACAAGAAGTTCATTCTTTAATTTAACCGCCACTCAAACATATCTTTGTAAGGCGACCTTAAACACGGTTGGATGGTCCCAACAGCTGAAGGTTGTTCAATTAGTCTTGTTGCTTTTCATTGTTTGTTCTTTGAGCTGAACTTCGGACAAAGAACATTATCTGTTAATAAGATAAAAAGGTATTGTTGTAACTTAAAAGAATAATAGCCCTGCTAAGGTCTTATGTCTGCTTCTTCAAGAGCTATAATTTGTTATGGTTGTTCTAAAATATTGTCTTGTTAGGAGATTTACGGACAGCACTTGTGTTTCAAGTTGTACTATGTCAATTTGATACAAAGGTTAGTCAAAAGCATTAAATTATCTACCATCGCCATATTTCTTTCATTAAGTGCTAGGAAAATAAGCTTTTGTTCACTACAGCTTGCAGTGTTTGATAGTAAATCATTCGACAAAATGTTTATATGAAAATAAACTTCATCCTACGGTTTTACTAGCACATGTTCTGTCTATATGCAGAATTTCATTAATTCATAAAATTTCAAGCTTTTAGTTTCACAGATATAAGTAGTAAATATAGCAAAATTATCATTAGATTAATGTGATTTTATTACCCCCAATCCGCACTGGGCAAGCGTGGTGGACTATGCCTAATCCCTCTTCTGAGGAGACCGGAGCCCAACAGTGGGCAGTAATGGGTTGGTACAGGCAGACAGACAGATTTTATTACAGTATTTTGTTTGTTAATATTATTATTACGTAGATTAATATCAAGTCCGTTCGTACCTATCATGACTAGTATTATTGATTTGCATACACCTTATCTGTTATCACCCGATCCTCTTATCTTATCTTCTTATATTTATGTAGCCTTTATTCGTCCTATTTATATTCTTTATTTTTGTAAAAATGTTAATAATTTGTTCCTTTGTTTCAGGTATGAAAAATTGCAGTTTTCATTAAATTTGGTAATGTATTTGTTATGTAAATAGTTATCTTTACAAGAGTTTTAAAAATGTCAATGGTTTTATCTTCATTTTTACTATCTAATCGGATTTACATCTTTGCTTATAGTTTTTTTTATTCGAAAAAATTATGATAGTTGTTATACATACAATGAAAGAAAGAAAGAAGAAAGAAAGAAACTACTGTTGTCGCAAAATATGTATGTGATGCTTATAATTAAATTACTCATTTGTTATATGATTATCGAAATATTCTACAATGTTTAAGTTCAATATGCAGTACAAAATAATACAATCACACGTATAAACAGTCGTTTAAACATCTAGAACTCGAATCCAAACAATATTGCACGTATATATTTGGTTAGCACTAACGATCACTTATTTTGAAACGGGACAGTTTGAGCATGACACTACAATAAAGAGGATATTTTCCCACGGAGGCGTGAGAGCGCACTAAAGATGGCCGTGAAACAAGATCAGATACATTTATGTATGTTTACACATGACGATCACAGTTTATAGAGTCGTTACTATACGTTTCGATTGTTTTATAATCGTAATACTGTGTTTTTGCTACGGATATTGTAGGTATATTTTGCTATGATTGTATTGAAGTAGTCTTTTCAACACTTAGTTGATCGTCTATTGTTTTGGTATTATTGTCTTTTACGTTTGTGTGTTCAGCTAGGTTAATATTTCCTTCAGTATATTCATTTATTTTTTACATTCTATTTTTAAAATATTTCCTTTATTAATATAGACATTGTTAATACAACTTAAGAATTTTAATTATCATAATAGTTTAATATTTTATACGTCACATAATTGAGATTAACCATAACTGATAAAATAACAGGTAACATCTTATCAACAAACAATAATCCACAAGGATGATTTACAAACGTAAACTGATATTTAAAAGATCTAAACTAAGGAACATAAAACTCGTGTTTACAAGCCAGTAGCGGAAATGGGCAGGACACGTGTAGGGTACACTCTTCCTACCCTCATTAAAGCAAAGCTAAATATGGAACGAGCAATGTTTTGAAACAGTGTAAGAAAGGACATGGTCGAAGTGTTGACGGATTTGCTTCATTAAAATTATAAATGATCTGAGCAACGTGATCGTTAACAAAGGAAATTAAGGTTAACATGAATTTCATCATTAAATAGTGCGTATTGTATTAAGAAATAGGTTTTCTCTTGTGTTTGTTTTTGTCACAGAAATGCTCATAGTGGACGTAAATATAATGAGATAATTTTAGGAAAAAAAAAAATTATTAGTCAAACCTAAAATTCATGCCATATAATTGTGATTTTTCTAATGATAGCTAAAGCGAGTTTTTTTTATCACACAACACGAAATAGTAAGCAATGGTCTTTTTGGCTCATATTAAGTGTGGTAAATCACATTTTGGAGGACCACGTACGTTACAAATAATTTGAGTATTAAATCAGCTTATATCTGTAAGACTAAGACAATGTCTTTGATTCAACTAAATTCAGCTTCTAACGCTTTCACAACACCAAATATATACTAAAAGATATTCAAGAAGAGCATAACAATAGGCAATCCCATTGATAACATGCAATTCCCTACAAAATTGACGGTAATAAGGTCATCTACATTACGTAAGAGCAATCAAATGAAAGTGTCGACATGCTTTTTACTTGTACAAGTTTTATTGATTTATTGGAAGGAAATCCGCCATTAGTATTCGATCATATATCTGGTGAAGCTCGATCAATATTAATTCTATATTGAAGTGAAAGATTACAGTATAATAATACTCGTAAAGCGATATAACTAACAGATTATTAAAGCATAATAATTATTTATTTTAATAAGTGTAATTCTTTTTAAGATTACAGTTATAAAAGTTAACGTGTTGTAACGTTTGCAGTAGTAAATTATGCATACTCATATAATTTTTTTTATTAAGTAGAAATAAAAGAAACAAGATGATTGGTCCAACATTTGTAAAGCAATTGGCTTCCAAGTCAGGTTACACCAGTATTAAAAAACAAAAAACTTTTTAGTAAATAAATCAATTTTGATCATCAACATAATTCGTTTATATCTGCCATTATATCAGGAAAACTTCCTACATAAATATATTTAACATAATCTAAAACGAGGAAATACAGCGTGGATCTATTTACGTTTGTGATTCGAAATATGGCGACCTAAATATTTTAGCCGTCACGGTATGTGTTGTATGTGCATGGATGCATTTCATACAAACGCACATATGTTACAAACACTTCAATCTGAAGTTGATAATTAGATAATTTCGGTAGTTTTTAAGTATAGTCTCAAGTAATTGCACATTGTGTTGTGTTAAAGACTAGTTTTTAATTTTGTTAATAGGTGTCCATCGCTAAGGTGATAGGTAATAAACTCCCCAACATCCCGGCATTGCAGAGGTTCATGAGTGACGATGACCACTTACAGGCATTTTGTTTTCTTGCAAAAAAAACACAAAGGAAGAAAACAACTTCATAATTTTGGGCGTGTTGTCTGATAATTAAAATCATCTTGAAATCTTGAACGCAACTCGCATGTGTAAGATAAAGACAATGCGTCATACACATATGTGTGCGAGTGTTGATGCGTAACGCATTCTTTCTCTAGAATATTCTAACTACAAAATTTTACCACAGTTGCAGTTAAATAAATCTTTGTAAGACCATAAATTTATAGAATTTTGTTGATCGAAAAACTAAAATTTTCTCTATTATTATTTATATATTCCATATAATTGTTTTAATTTTTTTTAGGTCAAATTTAATATTCGTTAACTAGCACTTCTCGCTCCACGACTTAATGAAATAGATGGTCTTTTTAAAAACCAGAGCAAATTACGGGAATTCGTTTCGGTTACCGAACATTGAAGGTCAGTTGGTGATTGGCCACGGTTGGGATTATTCCTTGTTCAACACCAGAAATACGATTAAAAAGTAGGTAATACTGATTAAGTACTGATATTGGATTTTAATATTACCACCGAGCCTAATGTGACCAGAGTTTCAACACGGAATAAAAGGATTAGAACTACTTCTAGCAACATTGGAGAGTAGTCCCTTAAAGTTGGTTCGTTTAATAGATTGTTCCAAAAATTAATGACGTCAAAAGAAAAAAAAGTAACAAAAAACCATCATACATTGAGTAAGAAGCTGTTGTTTTCAAAAACATACATTACATACATCAGCTTTAAGCCGTAATGGCCACTCAGATACAAGAATAACAAATTGAATCCGCCGCATTATTTCTTTCGTCTAACCTCATTCCCAATTAGCATGAAACAGAAAAACTGCCTCAAATTACGTTTCAGCCATTTTGTAATGGCCGGTCGTTGACCCAAAATGGCGTGAAGCACGAAGAACGAGAAGCGGGGAAAGATTTATGCCGATTCGTATCCTCCGTCGCCGCGTCGGCCTTGTGGGTTATATGACTTCATCGCACACCTAGGAACACTGACAGGATTGTTGATGTAAGCAATATTGTTTTGTGTTCTTTTTATTCCGTGTGACACCAACGGTCAACCTAATCGTAAGTACCCGTCGCTCATGCAATGTCAATTGTCACTGCGGGGTCGCTACTTAAGACGTACTATCGAGAACTATTTTCAAACCATGTTTGAATTGCTACTACTTTACTGACCAATCTCAATTTTAAATTTGATCCCTCAGAAAATGGTTATTGAAAACAACTTTCAGATTTTTGGCAACTTGTTGCCTCAGTGCTTGTTTGGCCAATCTGACATTTTTTACGAAAATGACTTTTTCATGCAGTATTATAAAGAATAAAATTTCCATCCGACTGGTAAAATATTTTTTTTAAATATTCAATTCTAAAACAATAAAAATATCATTTCAATTTTTTTCTCAACACGGCACTTAACGAAAATTCCGTGCTTGTTTGCTGTCTCCTGTAAAATTTGCTCGAGTGCAGATTGGCCAAACGAGCACTGAGGCGACGAACTGATAAGTTTTGCTACACTGTCCTTAACGTGATTAAGGAGTATTTTGATAGTAATTGCTGTTGTTAATTAAATGATTTATATTCTGCAGAACACCAATTTAATTTAATATCTTCTAATAAACCTGTAGCACATTAATCCTTAAATTAATTAGATAACCTGTGCTATATTTTATCTCGACATTTAAGAGTAGAATAAATTACTGTCAATACAAACCATGTCTCCCGTAAACACATGACCAATGGCCGTTCACCTTAACAGAGAATCATGTGTTTCGTCATTAGTAACTCTGTCTGGCTCACACAATACATGAAAATTATATTTATTCGTCCTGTCCGTCATCTATCCATCGTCTGACAGCAATTAGAAACCTGAGCTTCTTCAACAGTTTGTGGAGTATTAAAATTTTGAGACATTTAACATCTTGTTTGTTTAATTTTGTAGTTTTGTATTTGTAATAGGTCCCATTCAGATTTTTTGACTGATCTTGCTGAACTGAAAAATGGTTTAAATAAACGAATTATTATAGCCCATTAATCGAGAAAGTGAATGGTAGGAGTGGTTTCCCTGAGCGCATTAGTATAAAAGGTAATTCAAAGGCACTTCAAAGTTAGGCGCTTCAAATTTGTATTACAAAAAACATTCAGCAAACTTTTATTACAATTTAATGTTTCCAAATAGGTATCCTTTCAAATAGGTATCAAAATACCTCGCCTAAACTTCGCCATCATTTATTCTTTCACTAAAATCAACGTTCCTTATCAAACAAATCCAACGTCTAATTGTGCGTTATTATAGTTTTTCAATAGAAGGGGCGATAAAACACTCGTTAGCAGTTCGTTGAACCAACAGTTCCTTGTCCTACTTCCGATTTCACCCTTAAGCGAATCAAACATCCCTAGTTATTTGCTGCACAAAAGGACAAAGACACTGTCCTTTTTTTTTTCCTTAACATTTTTTGTCGTCACAAAAGTTGTTTGATTTTTGAAAACTAACATAACACATTTGATGAGACGAATGCTAAATAGTTGCTATCGCTGATGGGTTTTCTAAAACGTTAGGATCAAAATGGCAAATATTGCAACCATTACTTCCATTGTTAGTTTCCAAACCCCGCGTTTGCGCTAATCGAGACTTTAGCAGATGAATAGTAGCTTCTTTCTAGTAGAAAAGTTTTGGCACACAGACAATTTGTCAAGCCGTTTATCCCATTAAACAAAAGACGGCAATTTCGCTGTACCATGTACCGTTGAAGCTAAAATTGTAATTAACTAGAACCTTTGCGAGGATACACGATAACTAATTATGAATTAGTTCGGGTCACTTTCAATTTTACAAGAACAAGTTATACCTGTTCTGGAATCGAAACGAATTAAAATGTCAACACGTTCTCTGATCAATAGCTAGTAGGCGTTAAGATTGATGGCTACATAATATTATGGTAATACATTGTTATTCATATGTTATAACAATCCTGTCCTGCGAAAGGGGTTTACTAAGATTAAGTTGACAAAGGTTTTGAGTTCTGACCCCTTCGCAACCTCTGACATCGTTGAGACTATAAGACTACAATTTCTTGCTTAATACAGTGGTAGGAAAAATGTGCAGCCTTTTTTTAACTTTCTAAAAATTGGACTACTGGTCTCAAGATAATTATTAACACAACAAACCCTAAGATGTAAGACGAATTTTAAAGCAAAATACAAACAGCTAATAAACTTCTACCTACAGTTATTCTGTCGCACTTAACGGAACCTCACCGCAACCAAACGATGACACGAGTTGCTTTATAACAGAATATTGCCTTAGTTATATTCTGGAATACCGTCCATTTTAAAAGAGAAAAGAAAGAATTCGACTACATTGTGTTTTGAATTTTAAAACAGGATTTTAATGATTTCATTTACGAGTATGTATTTTAAAGAAAAGCTTCTGTCACTTATAGTGATCTAACCTTAGTGAGTGTATTGATTTTTATCTGAAATATTCCGATCCTAATTTCATCTTTCATCTCTTTGCTATCTAAACGTAAATCTGGTTGTATTTTAGTGTTTTGTATTCGTTTAGATTTGTTCATTCTTTCAGCCATTCAGTCTTGTAGCATCGTTATTTTCCCTTTCTATATTAAACAAATATTTAATGTTCCTTTTTAGTCTCGTGTAACATTAAGTGAGTTGCGTGACAATCGTACGAGGGTGAACTACCCCGCCCACATCGTCTCTAAAACATTCATGAGTTTTGACAAGTAAATAATCAGAATATCATGCACATTTTTACTATAATAACAACGCCAAAATGTCCTGCACAATTATTAAGATCTTTAAATCTAAAAAAAAAACATAATTCATCAAACATATAAATAAAACCATTACTGGATAGTGCTTACTATTGAGTTTATCAATGAAGGAATTGTGCAAAGTCTAACAAGTTTAAGTATGTACCTAATGTGGTCTCATTTTTACAAATCTTTAGAAGATCATAAATACAACACAATAACTTTATACACCGTACTTTTGCTTTTCTAAAAAAGTTGCAATGTTGCTCTTTAGGAACCTCTTTATATCTCCAAAAACATTGAGTAGGGGACCGTACTTTAAAAATGGCGTCTAGTTTGTCTTTTGTGTCAAAATATAAATCAAAGTTCGTGTAATGAACCACCACGTTTGACCTGGTTCTGGTATTTTTATTGTCGTTTCATGCTCGCACACTCCCTGCAGTTATTAAGATCTACTGATACAGAAATAGGTCAAAAGGGGAATAATTTCTTCACTGTCCCTTGTATGATTAACACCCTGATTATATTATGATTAGATTTTGGATCTGGTTCTTGAATCTTGGATACTTGCATATCTTTTACACGTAACTTATGTCAAACTTAATTTATCAATAATTCACTTACAACAATAATTTCGACTTTCAATTTATTGTTTTAGATTTATTCAGTTCTTAGGAAATGTATCCTACACTTCGCCTCCTAATACTTGGTCTCCTAGTAACAAAATTTGAATAAAGACGGAAGGCATGAAAAAATGAGCTTCATTAACAGCTGAAAACATTTTACATTAATTAATTAACTATGGCGTGTTTCAAAGCGATAAATGCCGAGCTGACACAAAGTACCCTAGTTCATTCACCCTGACCTTTTCTAACCTTGTGACTTAAGAAAGGACCGTTTCATTGAACTTCCTAATCACTCAATAAACAATACAAGTGCTAGGTCTTATGTCAATGGAGTAAGGTTTAAATTTAATCACCTAATTAGTTGAACGCTTTGAAATGAGGGGAGCTTCGTTTCTTCGACGCCGCTAATTTTTATTAGTGAAGTCTGAACTTTTGTACAAATTTTATGACTGTGATTATCTTTTAGGGGTTTCAAGATATGAAAACAAAATGAACAAAGATGTATTGTTCCTCTATTTTAATTTATTAAAGCATGATAGGTCCATTATCTATTAGAGTTTTAGTCATTGGACAGCAAAATGATAAAGATCCATGGTACAATGATATACTTTCCTTATTTATTTGTTGTATCACTTCAACGTAAAACATAACCTCAATCTTTAGTGTATGAATTCCAAAATGGCGGCTATTCTTCATTTAAAATGACTGATGATTTGTGAACTCAAAAGCCCAACCACAAACCCATTAATCAAAACTAAATATCAAAGATAAGCTAATTCCGTCTCATCAAATATGTTTAATAAAAAGCGAATGTCTAATTTCGTGTTTCCGCATATAGTTCAAAAAGGAAACGTTAATGGTGGGATAGTTTCCTTTCTGGGAACGCCGTGTAGTAAACATCGGCTATTTGTGAACTTAAAACTAGCTTTGTGTACTGTAAAGTGCAGTGAAGCTAGTACCTGCGTTTGAATATCGAAGAATGGAACTGAACGGAATAATCACAAGATGCACTTGGTGTATTTTGTGATCTATCCAAAGCTTTCGACTGTGTTGATCATGATACATTAGTAAGGAAGTTACACTTTTATGCTATAAGGGACGCTTCGTTAGATCTTATAACCTCTTATTTATCAGGACGGATACAAAAAGTCGAGGAAAGAGATCCGCCGGTGTTATACTTAAAATGGGTGTCCCTCAAGGATCGATCTTGGGTCCCTTCTTTCTTACCTAGCTTTGTAGAAGCACGTCACGAGATTGTATTATTTGCAGATGATGTTATTAGACACATAATTTTCATCATAAATAATCATTAGTAATAGAAATACAATTCAATATTGCTTACGTGACTGAAGTCATGTACAAGGTGCACTTCACCAAAACATAGCTAAACATTGAAAAGTAACGTCATCGTGATAAATTGCGAAACAAAAAATATAGAAACACAGTTTTAAGTTAGCTTCAAGAGTTGTGAAGATTACAAAAACATCATTTACGTTTTAAAATATTATTTCCATACATTTCTAAGAATAATAAGCGCTTCTCTCATTGGTGTGTCTCGATAGTTGTATCAAATTTAATCGATATTTAGAAAATCGAAATGGTAATTCGATAGTTTCATGAGCAATGGTCACAGTCACCAGGTGCGACAGAAATGCCAATTGGCAATCAAAATAAACAAAATTGTTAGCATGAAGTAATTGCACATTTGGTACATGTAATTTCACTATATTCCGATTGCATGTAACTTCTTTATTGTTATTTTCAATTAAAACGGGACATAAAGCTATTACTTTTTACACGAAAGCAGTGATACTTTGATTGATTATTGAAATCCTAACGAAACTGGAATGTGAAGCTAAAAAGTTAGACTTTCAGATTACTATTTGTTATAATTTGATAAAATGGCTGTTTAGATTACATTTTAAAACTCATACTTGTAAAATTATACCTATCCTGGACCTACTCGTATTTTGCGGATTCTTTTTTTAAATGTTCGTTGAAGTTCAACGATGGTTCATACGGCAAGAAAAAATCGAATAATTACCGAGAAAAAAAGATATAACCTTAAGCACGCAACAGGCGTTGCGGGCATCAGCCAGTTATTGATATAAGTATTTATGAAAAAAAAAACTGCTAGAATTCATAATATTACTTTAGTGTATTTTGCAGGCTAATTTTCTTATTACTATCATGTCTATTGCTTATTTCAATAAAAATCAGGATAGCCATTCAAACTAACAAGTTCACCTTTAAAATCTAAGTTCGGATTCGCTAATAATCTGTTGTTTACAATCGCCTGAAGCTAATACGAATTAGCTCATTATATCATAAACTCTAACCTTGAAAGTGCAACCTTTATTGAATCACGTTTTGAATAGTTTAGTGAGATGCCGATGAAAACCTTCAGCTACTTAAACAATTTAACATTGAATATAGCTTATTGAATACATGTTAAATTGCGGTTCGTGTGAAAACTATTACATTCTAATGAAGTTATAGATTGTAATTTTTCCATATTCATTTATTAGCTTATTTTAACATTATATTTAAAAAAAAATCATTTACAAAAAAATAAATTTAAAAATACAATATAAAAAACAGAGGGCCACTGCAGGTGCAATCTACGACTGAAGCCATCAGTGGTCAGGGCTCAAGAGAGAGGGACCTCCTCACAATACGCGCCGTGTGAAGAACGACCGCCGCGCTGAATCAGGCCCTTTACCCAGCCGGGGAGCGAAAGCTTCTCTAGATTTTGGTCGAAGCTTTTCGCTATTAGACCGTGCACAGATACAACGATCGAAACAATGATGATCGATTCAACACGCCACATGTCGGTCACCTCGTGTGCCAGGTCCAAATATTTTAGCAGTTTTTCTTTTTCTGCCTTCACAAGGTTCTCGTCATGTAAATTATTATTATAAATAGATTGTTATTATTAGTATAGGTATAATAGGCTCAGATTAAGTCAGATTTCAGGGACTGATTCGTGTGGGTTTTTTTTATCAAACTCAGAGGTTATTTGAAAATCAATGTCATTTAATATAAACAACACCTGAGCAATGGGCACAGCTCTTTGTGTGTAGCAGACAAAGTAGGTTGAGGAAAGATATTTTAATATTGTATGGAGAAAATAGAGGGGCGGTTCTGTAAGAACAAATCCCAAAGCTAGAGACTAAATCGTCTCAATTCGTCCATTTTGAAACTGGTTTTTAGAAATTAAAAAAACGTTTTATCATATTACCAGGAATCAATAACAAAATACCACGAAATATCTGTCATGTATATATCGAGAACAGCATGCCCTTATCACGCTTATCTGATATGATATCAGGCGTCTATAGTCAGATAAGTATTGCACGGAATGTGCAACATACATAAAAATGGGTTATAAATTTGCTGAAATAACATAATATTACAGTATCTGATTTATAAAGTAACTGTTGTTTGTTGTTGACTGACTTACCAATAAGAGGAGGGTATCAACCCGTCTGTATTGTTTGTTTTTACTTTTAAATGAAAAATGTTAAAATGCCTATACAATGAAACCGACCTTAGTGTAGTTCTTGCGCTGATTTCAATGGGTCCAGCTGAAAATCAGCGCTGCAGCTTCATAGCTGTAGCTGTATGCTGAGCTTGTCGCCCCTTCAGTGCACATCTTGAGCACAGTTTCTTTTATTTTATTTATGTTTTGTGTTTTTCCTTTTTATGTAGTGTTTAAGTGTGTGCTGAATTTCTTTCTTTTGTTTTGTATTTTTTTGTTTGTATCCTCATAACGTAATCATTTTTTCAATCAATTTTTTCATTTTTTTTAATACCTATTAAAATTATTACTTATTATTGAAACCTACATTCTTACACACATAAAAGTTATTTTCCTTTCATTGTTGCTCTGTAAATAATAATAAAAACAGCCCATTTCAAACACAATACTAAAGTCGTTATTTTCGAATAGTGATGGTGTCATTGCTTTGTATTAAACGACCACTATGCTGTAGTAAAATAAAATTATTTTATGTTCCATTAAACTAGTAATAATTCGTTGGTATACAATGTGATGCGGCTCGAAAGAGTACGCCACAAAAAAATATACAGAAGTATTTTTAATATGCTTCAATTTTGATTCGAATTTTACACTTTTTTATTGCAATGTAGACTAACGCGCTTCCTGTTCGTAAGATACCTTAGCTCATCGACATTTGCAATGTCAGAGGAAACTGCGGGGCTGTCACTTACATTACTTTAAGGACTTACATAAGGTCAGCCTGTCTTATCTTATTTTTATTGCACACCGTAATAAGTTTCTGAAACATTTGACACTCGCTCTACCCTCATTTAATTTTGTCTAACCTCGTCGTCGTGTGTGTAAAGATTTAATTCTGCGTAGTAAATTATTCTGTAGCCAAGCCGTGGGAGGCACGACATCTGGTGGACCTAATATGTTATTGAACGTAAAATTTTGATCATAACGGTCATTCTAAATATACCCCTAGTTATGAACTTTTTATTAACTGACTAGCTTTTACCCGCTTTGTATGGTTATGTATAGGTAGTACGTAGGATGTAGACATTGTTATATGGGGTGTCGTGACGGGAAAGTGTGCCGCAGTGCGTAACGCGTCACGCCACCCCGCATAACCCCGTGCTGGGTTCTGGCCTCAGCCGGGGTTTGGACGCTGAGTGTGAGCGGTTGAAGGTTTTAGTGAGGTTCAACTTCCACATACTCCACCGGCGGGGCGGCGATTTCCTCCAAAAAAAAAAAGACTTTGTTATATAGGAAAATACATGAGGGTCAGCAGATGTTGTCCTGTTTAAGCTATAAATATGTATTATTCAACTTAGTAATTTGTTTTTGGATATAAATATGAGCGAAGCTTTATTCTTAATCCCAAGACAAGCCCAGAAGCAAGGAGTTACCGTTGTTGTACACAAATGCTGGTGCCTATTCTATAGTTTGTAAAAATACAACAATTACATTTTAGACACAGAAGAGTTTGACAAGTTTGTTTTTTAATTTCTATCAACATTTGAACAAAAGCCCAAGTTACGCCAAACATTGCAAAAACTAATCGTATTATGTCACTAATTAGATTTTCTTTGTTTCACAGGTAAAAGATCTTTTTAAGAATCAAGTTCGGTGTAACTCAATACGTAAGTGAGATTAATATAATTGTATTATATACTCAAATTATAACTAACAATAACTCATTGTTCGAGACAGATTTGAGATAATCATTTTAAATGGTAAATGGACTTTAATCTAATCTTGTTAGAGGCTAATTTCCTTAAGCATTAATCTGATGTAAACCAGAAGCGCAAGTATATTTCGACTTGTAGGTATCGAATTACGATGATAATTAATGGTTTTGACGCCGTTGACTGTTACTATGTGTAATATATTAAGGGATGTGTTTCATGATGGCTTTAGATGTGCGTATGAAGATTTGAATTACATTAATCACTTTAATTTTTTTCATTAAGACACATTTCGAATGATGCCTCCATGCATTTGCAAGACAGTATAGTTATGTTGTTACCTGTTTTTTCAACTATTATCAAACAAATAATGTAATATTTTTTTGTTATTATAAAACAACTATAACAATTTTATTTAGCAACACTTTCAACCAAAAGATAGGACACGTTTGCCTATAAAATTTAGAACAATATTTTAACAAGCTATCCATCATCACAATTTAGTTGTCAATCCGCAATTAGCCTACGCTGTTCTGATTCGTACGATTTATGATATTATTAAAGTAATAGCTGTAATTGAAAAATGCGGTGAAAGTTTTTTGCTCGCCTTCTTACGAGTTTTATTTAACAGGTTCGAGTTTGTACATGAATAATTTTGGTATTTTATGTTTTAATGTACCGTGTAATGATACTCTCTCTTTAGTTTGTTTTCCTTTATTAGCATAATGTAAATTAAACGTTTCTAATGAAGCATCGTGTTCGCACTTAACAGTGCTTTTTATTGCGTATGTATTCAAATTTTCTAATAGGTTAATATTAACTACCATAGAATGTAATACCACTAGAATGTAATTGTAATTACCAAATTGACCTGCGTCCTCTTTATGATAAATGGTTACTTGAGCCTTTAACTTTTCTAACATGATTGTTCAATTGAGAATCTTTAGGATTCTATAATTTATCTACAGCCGGTTCATTATCAATTTAACGAGAATTATAAATAATTTCTTTGTTTAGATTATTTTTCTCAATCACATCTGGTAGATATTAAGTTGGAGCGTCTTTTACGTTCTTCTTATCTTCTTTAACATTATCATTTCGAAATACTTCCATTTCACTTTTTAATTCTGTAGCATGATCTTTACCTTTAAAATCATATCATAAAACATCTTTCACGTCAAAGATTAGTGTAAATGAGAACGGAAGATTATTATCTAAAGGGTCATCTGACACTTACCAGGTTACGCGAGCGAGTTCTATTGTCTTACATATTACTGTGGCGATGCTTTTATCGATACGATGGTATATAATGTAGGGCTCTCGATCGTAATTGTTTTCGTAATGGTATTGCGTTCTCTTCTCACATTAAGATGTTATTGAAATTGCCATTTAAGATCTTCCTGTACTTTGATTTCACTTTCTGGGATCTATTGTCAAATGTTAATATTAATCTATGTAAGTACTTCCATGACATCGATGTTAGATCAAAATAACAATCGTTAACTTACTAACTATTTTTACTGCACAAATTACAGTTCAAAATTGTAGATGTAATATAAAAGATGAATTGTACCTAAAATCTAGATAATTTAAATTAAAAACGAATAACGATCATTTATATTACTTTTACTAAAGAAGTTGACAAATAAACACACTAGCAGGTAGGAAATTTCACTTGGATTCCATGATGACATCCCTGATAGTCGATACAATCGTTTGATGATAGGTAATGTACTTCTAAAAGCCTCAATTATTTACCAAATGCCAAGGGAACTTGCAAATTTAACTATTGTACTGGATGCATTGTGTACTTGTCAAGGTCTTGGTGCAAATACTTCGTGGTATATTCTCACGAAAAAAAACCACTCTCATTGCCTATAATATTGTAATTAAATAGTCATATTGGTATAGTCACTTCCAATAGTCTGAAGACATGCAATGTTGGACATATATCTTCCAAATACATTGGCATTACTGCTTCTACGAATTAGGTGCAAAAAATGTTGTCTATTCAACTGTACTTAACAAAATAAGAAACTTAGAACTGTTGTAACACAACACACGCATAAAGCTTACAATTCCAGTAAACTCTATTGGTTATCCCATAAGTTTCTCAATGCAAGCGTCTGTACGAGCAATACCAATGTAATTGCTCGTTCGGCAGCCATCTTCACTACGTTATATTTAACGGCCAACAATTATTGAGTTGTAAAGGAATCTCTCGTTAACTATAGCCATTAACAAGCTTGTAGTTAACTGTTTCATAATTACGGACCGACTGTCAGTTCTATCGTATATTGTTATTGCTATTGATTAATGAGAAGCCATTTTGCAATCGGTTCACCTTTTCGACCATGGGCCATCAGGCTGTAGGGCCTAATATATTACTCTGTACTGTCATAGTAATATGAACGTATCAATCACAGAAGGTAATTCATCAACATCCTTCATCATCTTATTACTTGTTTAATTTACTTCGCACTTCAAGAAGCAATTTGTTAGGTATTTGACTTTGTAATTAAGGTGTATTGTCGTGAAACTTATTGATAAGAAACCTTGAAAGTTCATCAAAACCAATTAAAATGCATAAGGTACCATTTGGAAGTATATTGCTGTTCTGAGGTATCATTTTGTAAAAATAGTTTTTATTTTCTTTAAATTTAATGTGGATCAATTCGAAAGTATATAAGTAACAAAGTATAAAACACCGAACTTGAAATCGTAAGCAGATGGACGAACTGCATGTGTGGTCTTGTGTATTTTGACCAGTATGTTTGGTCAGCATTTAACATGATTCGCGAGTAAGCTCTCACGCGCTGGTATGACCTATATTTCGCATTTCTACACTACGCTCATGTCCAAATATTAGGTAAACAATTTTAGTGAATAGTGATTTATTGGGTACCTTTGAAGGTATAAGATTCTTTGATCTCATCCACTGTTTACGAAATGGTTGAATGTTGGTACTTTATAAGTCTACATATTTGTAAGTTAATCATTTATTAGGATTAATAAAATGTTATTTTCCTATAAGAATATATTATCATTTTTTCTTTTATGGATTGAATAGTTTATACTTAGTTACTTATGTACAGTTGATGCTTTTTTGCTAAAGACTAAAAATTACATAAGAGGTTTTTGAAATTAGAAATTTTGACAATAATAGAAACGATGTGAGTTAGGAACCTGACGTAAAGGATGCGTCCTCACACTTCTGTAAGAAGTGCTAAGTGTTAAATAATTTTCAAATGATTACGCAGATGTCTACCATTTCGTAATATCTGACACAGTCCTGATAATAACCTGATGAATAATAAGATTTATTTTTAGAGAAGCTAACTTTTATTCGTAAAATTGGAAATAAACTTAATGAAAAGCATTCAATTTTTAATTTCTTGTAGGTATTTTAGGTTCAACTAAAAATAAGTTTTGTTTATTTGGAGTATTTTTGATTTTCTGACATCTCGCCTTGTATTCTAGTTATGATGAAACCAACTGGTATTCATACCTTTTATCAATTTCAACATTCAATTACACGAACAAAATATTATTAACTAAAATTATCTATATTTAAAGTTACATAATAGGCCTACAACTACTTGAGAGCATAAATTATTTTCATTATCATTCAATGAGAGAATTGAATAACAAATATCAATAGTTTTGTTCGTCTCAGCATGTCACGCGATTTTAGAAAGTAATTCAACCTAATTAAACGGTCCGGGTTTCATGATTGACTCACTGAAATGTCGAATTATTGTGATTGATTCATAGGTTCATTCAAGTATTTGTTTTAAACTTATTCAGACATCGCGGTTTTCTATAATACTTTCATGCATTTTCAACGGTAGTTTCAGTGGTACTACCCAAAAGCGAACGAGAAAGAGGGTAGACAGATTTGTTTGCTCTTAAATCGACCCGCAGTATCCAGTCTTCTCGTGATTATGACGTTTGCAACAACGTTGAAATATCGAGACAACTCAATTAATTAAATATCGTGGTAAGAACCCGTTGAAAATGCATGTTTGTTTTAATTCTCAAAGAGCTAATTCCTGTTATTCTACACCTTTAACTACTGTTGCTATGGTAGTACCAAGAGATAAATTGATATTTTTCTCTTGTCTGTCTGTCTGATGACAACTCTTGGATTGACTCCGAAAATACTGTTTCAAGCAAAATTACATTATTGCTTTCCTCTTTGGACTTTGGTTAAATTAAAACATTTACGAGCTTGTTGTTCCAAGCAGAAAAAATATGCTTTATTTTTATTACATAAAATTACATTTAAATTACATTTATTAGCATAATAAATGTAATTTAATTTAAGTTAATGAATTTTTGTAATTGCCTAATAATATGATCTACAATTGATTGAAATAAATAAATAAATAAAAATTACTAAAGATGCAATTTCGACATTAAATTACCAGAATTTAAAAAGTCAAGAAACAATGCCACGACCAAACACTCCAGTTTTGAAGAACGTTTCAGAGAATTAAGAAATTCCCAATAGATATGAACTTGCGTACAATAGCGGCTACTTGAAATGTAGGGCATTCTATAAATTATAGCCTATGCGTGTGAGTGTTCTTCTTTATTTACGAAGGGGCCCAAGGTCGCTGGAACTGTTCCAAGTCTCTTTTTTTTCTATACAATGTGCCGCTTGAAAGGTTTGTTACTTCATAACGATTTTAAGGGCCTTTAAATTTATTGCACTCATTTTATATTACGTTGCGTTATGAACAGACGGTTTTGCCATCAAATTTAGATCGTATTAGTGTTATTAGAAATGTATGCATATGTTTTCCTGTAGGATTTCTATCATTGTGTTTTGTGTCATTCGAAGTCGATGCGATTGCTGGAGCATTTTTAGTTCTCAGTTTTCGTTTATTGCTTCACTAGTCTATAAAGGGCTCTCATAAACATGTCTCCAAAACACGTTAATCTACACTGACTTTTGAAAGTGTTTCCATACAACGCCACGTGCTTTCTTCTGTCCGTTTGTGCGTAGGTGAAAGTGGACCAACAAATTGCTCATGATTTCATGGTATATTATCAAAACATCATAAGGTACTCAAACGAGGCGTTATTCGATTTTGATAGCGCCATTACTGTAATATGTCGGTTAAAAAACGTTTTCCTGCTCGTAAACGCTTGACAATCGTCACTTTGGAGAAATGGTATATTCAGTTATGTTTGTAACTGCACTAATATATTCCGTAGATGGAATTTGAAATTTTATTATTGGGTATAAAATTTTATAATTTGTGAATGATATCGTAACATTGAATGAATTGCTACTTACTTTTTGAAATTTCTGTAGGTATAGCAGTCATTTAACATTTGTGATTTTTTCATTTAATTTACTGCAATTATTTGGTTCCTGTATATTTTGATTTATACTTATATAGCTGAGATGGGTACCTTTTTTGTGGCAAATAAGTGCTTGTTTTCGTGTGAAAATTCTAAAAGAATATTTTTCTTTTTTTTGTCACAAATAAATGTTTTTCTTTCTTTTCTTTCTTTCTTTTTCTTTACATGTAATTTAGTCGTTTAAGTGATCCATATTTTTATTCGTTGCCAAATTTTTAGTAAGAAATAAAAACACTACAACATTCCAAAACATATTAAAGTAGGTTAACTAATCTCAACCATTATTTAGTCAATTTTATCACCTTTTACTATTTATATCGAAATTCCATTAAGAATTTCCATTAAAAAAGACAAATTTCTTGGTCGTAATGGGACGTAGATGCAATTTGTGTGTCATTGTTGTGCCTGTCGACTTGTTAGGCATGTGTTGGGTTTCCAAAGCCCTTATGTATCGCACTCACAATAGTATTCCGTGGAGAAATGTTGCAAGACGCAGTCTCACGATTATTAGACCGTATCTGTACTGTATGTACACAACCATGTGGCTTAATGCATGACAAAAATGGCGCAGACGACAGCTTTTCAGAAAGAATGTAATGTCAACTAACGTAATTGTGGTGGAAATCGAGTAATGTGACAGAAGACAAAAGGAAATAGAACAGTAGAAGTAAATATATTAATCCGTCTTTTGTACCATTTTTACCACAAATAAAGTATGTCTATGTCAAATATGGATTGCATACACTTGCGAATTTCATAAAAATATCAACAAAAATATGTCCAATGCAGTATATATATCTATATACACTTCACATTATTAACATTTGCATGTAATGAGTTTAAAAATGTAATAAACTTGATTGTAGGATGTAGTTAAATGATGATATCTGCTTAACTAGACTATGCATGCACTTTATCACCTCTGACCAATAAACTCTTCACCTATCCTATCAAGAGCGTTTGATTGTGACCGATGAGTTCCTCTGTTGTTATCTAAGGTTTGTGCAATGACAGGTAGACATGACATGCTGACGGTAATCTTACGTCTCAATAGTGATCCATCATACGATAGATTACGCTTCGCAGGACATTCGAAAGTTGTTGAGATGGAAAAGTTTCTATAAATAAGAAAATATAAGGTGATTTTTTCTACATTTGGGTTTATATTTATTTTTTTTACTTCCATTCCAGCCATTCGGAGATATTGAATAGTAAAGTAACTCAGTAAATGTTTTGATCAGACAATTTTATTGTTATTAATCTCCAAGTTAACAATTAACTTACTTCGAAAACATTTTCAAAACATTAGTCTTATCGATGGTGGAAAACTGCTCTCCAATGCCCAAGCATTGCAAAGGTTCGTGAGCCACCGTAACCATTTTTTTTTTCTGCAATGTCTTTTGACGTTGTCAAAAATCTTGTTTACTTTTTCGTTAATGAACGTTCTTGTTATTTACTGAAGGATGTATGTTATCCTTTTTATTTATGTGTATATAAAATACTAGATATATATAGTAATATACAACTAATCATATAAATGAGATATAATAATTAATTATAAGTGACTATGTTCTTTATAGCTTATTTACTATCAGATAGACTACTTTTCTTTACCTGTCTTGCAAAAAATATCATCAAAAGAATTATCTAAGTTGTACACAAGTGATAGATTTCACCCAGTCATGATTATGCCGTTTTAAAACAATTAATCACCATCACCTGTAACGTGATGTAACATCATCAAGTGCTATCATTACACTCCTCATATTTTAATTGTCAAATTATTCATAAACGTATGTAGTCAACTTTTAAATATTAATTTATCAAACGTCAGAAAGTGGCGGTTAAAAAATAGCTCATCGTTCGCTCGTGGATACGTTTGCAAATTTTATTGCAAAAAAACTGTTATATAAAGTTACTTTTACTTCACAATTACTGGATGTTAATTTTAAAATGTTCAATAGGATTTTTAATTGATTTGTAAAGGTATATAAATTGGGGTCTTACTTAATCTGAACACAGATCTATACTAAATATTAAAAAGAGGAAAGATTTGATTGATTTTTCGTTTGTTTGTTTTAAATGGGCTTCGAAAAAACTTGACTGATTTAAAAAAATATTGCACTGTTGAGAAGCTACACTATTTCCGGTAAACATAGGCTATATTACATTTTGAAAAAAGTTAGAGATCCATTCTAAAACTCCAATAATTTAAGCCAACGTGTTAAAAAATACCAAAAAAACTCAAGTACTGTTTGAACCCCTTTGTGTAGCAGACGAAGTTGTGGATCAGCTAGGGTTTTATATAAATGTGTAATAATACTTAAAAGTTACTATAATTGACATTGGTTGGACCCGTCCATCAACATGGTGGAAAAATAGCCAGTACAAAAAGTGTCACTTGTATTATAGCAAGCTGAAGTGTTTAGTTTGTTTTGCACCAAAAAAAATCTTATTGAAAAAAACACTTTTAAACTATAGACATAGACATTGCTTTATTTGCGGTGGAAACACACACACACACACATTGTAATACATTTAAGAAAATTAAGTAAAAAACAAAATATATAAATAAAAAAGTAAAAAATAAAATACTATGATGATGTCTCGTTATAAATCATAAATTAAATGTTTTCTAAATAGTCATTTCATTTAGTAAAGACAGTGATCGATCAGTCATTGATTGATAGCATTACACATGTACCTCGAATGTGGTATATTACTTTTAATATTGCAATGTTCTTACGTAATTAATTATTATTACGGACGTGTGCTTTCGCTGTTTATATTTCAAATGTGTTTTAAATATTTTTTTGTCTGTCATCAATCATGTTTTCTGTTGTAATTTTTATGTAATAGTTCGATATTTTTAGCTATTTTGTGTTGAGGATATTTTTATTAATGTTATTTGTTTTAGTTTACCTTTTAAACTAAATGGTTTTATCATACACAGTGACATAAAAGTTTTTCACAAAACTCTGGTCCTATTGCATTGTTCAGTTAACAGCTTTCTCGAAAGTTCTAAGTTTAGAATTTAGATGAAGACTTACTTATTTATTTCTTGAACTTGTATTTTACAAATACCTTGAATAGCTCCTTGTCTTTGTATACTTTGTATGACTTGTCCTTCTTCAAATGAGGCTTAAAGAAAGTCCTTAAAAGGTAGGCCGTAGGTAGCGGCCCCGCAGTGTCCGCTGACATTGCAGAGGTCCATGAGCTGAAATTGTTACACACACACACGTTTAGGTACTAACGCCTACAGATATCAGATCAAATCCTGTGTTTTGGTGGGATTTACATTTGATCTAAGTAATGTGTTTAATATAATTGAGGGGGGGTCCTTAAAGATAGGTCGTAGGTAGCGACCCCTCAATGTCCCCTGACATTGCAGAGGTTCATGAGCGACGGTAACCGCTTACGATCAGGTGGCCCGTTGGCTCGTCTGCCTACAAGGCAAAAATAAAAAAAAAGATACAAATATCGTAATACTGTCAGCCTGATTAGTATATTTCACAATTAATAGATTAGTTAAGAGTGGTCCAATTCGTGATATTTTCCGAAAAGTTTGCTTAATAGAAAGTTACGAAATATATGCTTAAGTAAGGTGAATTGTTCTGTGAATTTTTGCTTAAAAAAATACCGAAGGATAAGGTAAGGAGCACGTACTTAAAAAAACGTACTTTTTAGATCACAATGTGGTTCAATGCTACTATCATTACAACAGAGCGAAAATAAAATGTTTTTGATAATGTATGTAAAAATGTAAATTTGGAAAGGCTTGTTTTACGATCAATAAAATATATTAACTGCGCTTTCTTTGATGTTCGAGCTCCATTCAAATGTTTTTATTGTTGTTGTCATACCGAACCATAAATAAATCGAACAAGAACTTACGGATCGATGTTTTTTTGTACAATTATTACAATTTTTTGAAATATTCGTTAGTTTCAAAAATCAGCTATGCACTGGTTATTTTCTTGTTTAAACTGCACGCCACGGCTTTGATGTTACGTTTCATAGCACGCAGAATTGACAAGAAAAGTTTGACTACTGTTTAATATTCTTATTGTTTTTGAATAGTTGCATATTCGCGTGGGATGTCTTCCACTATAATAAAAAAGCTTTGATATCTCAAATTATCATATTACGTGAGATTCGATTTTATTTAGTAGCACAAAGGGGAAATCTGGGCAAAGGGAAATCTGTAAGGTGACACAAACTTTCAACTTTTCCTATAAACATAGATTTACTGCCCAATAATCAGACAGTCTCTTTCATATTTGAAACTTTTCGCTCTGATATTTAAATTAATAATTAATCAGATGTGTTTCAACGATGTCATCAATTAGGTAAATAAGCTAGTTAACGATGGTGACAGTTTACTATGTAGGTGTTATTGGGAATTTATGAATAACTTATAACCCTGACTATCTCATCAAATTGAGATTTATCTGAGAAAAATAGAACATTACCAGAGTTTCTTCTACTTCTATCTATTGTAAAACCAACTCTGTCAGACAGGGTTCGTTTTAGAAATCCATATCTACCCGAGTATCGAGCGATCTCTTTTTCTAACTTCCTATAATGACTTTTCCTTTTATGAACAAGGTTTTAAAAAATAATGTATTTAAAGATAGGCTGTATAAAGCAGCTAGCCAATGCCCCTAGTCATTAAAAAGGTTGGTCGAAAAAAAAACGTATTCAGCAACAAACAGACTAGCTTTATGCCTAGTTACTAGGAGAAGCAATATGTTTCCATTACTGGGATTCAAACTTAGGAAAGATTAGTTTTAGCAGTTATCATAATATGTACCTACGTAAGTAAAGGATCACGAATTTTTATTAAAGACAAGCCGCCCCCCACTCCATCGTACATACCATCATACAATCATAAAAAAAACGCTATGTAGATTCAGATAACGATTACTTCCTAACACATATTAAATTGTCTATAATTATAATAACAACGAAATTACAGAACGAGTCGAGGTCGAAACGTTTTTATAGCCTTGTACGAAAAAATATGTATCAAAAGAGAATATTCTAGAATGCAAAAAGTAGAGGAGATCATGGCCGGTTTTTTACTGCTGAAAAGAATACAAAGGGAGCTCTGGTTGGTCACGACTGGACCTAATAAAGAATAGCATAAATTGCACCCTATTTGATTATGATAAAGGTCAACAATGTTAAGAATAACTCAATATGAATGCATAAATTGAGACTACAGGAGGGCAATTCTTTTAAAACACAATTATCGTAAATTTTAAAGTAAATACGTCAACCGCACAAAAACGTCTTATGTTGCAAAATGACGTTTTAAAAACGCATCTAGTTTTAAATTTTAAAATAATAATTTATCTGCGATGAAACTTTACTTAATTAAGCATTGTTATTATCGATATCTATTGCATAATCTACTGTTAAGTAAAAAATTAAAAGCATAGATAATAACAAACAAAACCGTCAATTTGTAAACTGTCAACGGAATCCGTAAACGAAACCTTAATCTCACAGAAACAAAAAAATACTTTCGTAATCTTTGTTGTGAGATTAGAAAGCTTTATTCCTGATATAATCTTAGAAAAAAACACAATGATGCTGATGATTTTTCACAAAACACTTTCACGTTAAACGAATGTCGCCATTTTAATTATGTCTTCCCACGTTGTGTTGCGAAATTGTATATGCAAATAAGGTAAAAATTACATGAACTTCTGACAGGTAATATGTAATTACTGTTGGGTATATAAATACATTATTGTAATTGGACACAGCTAACAATATTACGTAAGCTTTGCTTTAAGTTGTTTTTGCGTATGTAGCTTTTTTTGCCGACTCTTGACTTTCTGCGATACTAAACATAATTACTAGCAAAGTCAAAACAGAAGTTTTCGCAAAGCAATTTGGGTGTTTTTTGACTCTCTTTACACTTCAGTATACGCTCATTTTTGAAGCGTTGGCCATGTTATTATAGATTGTCTAGTTGTCGTGGCAAACGTACATTCGATTTTTTAAATATTGATTGTGATAGCGTAGTAATTACAGCGTATCCGGTGTATACATAGAGGCAACTTAGTTGACATGCAGTATTTTTTAAATTACATTTTCTACCCATTATGACCTACTACTACGTAACAATATATTATTACATCCTGTCCTGATTTCTCCGTCTCATTAATTTCTTTAATCGAAGGTTAAATAACTTCCGAATTTTCGTGAGTCAACCAACGTTTTCACAAGTACAGAGTCGTTTCAAGTAATTTGTATTGGTAGTTTCCGTAATTTAATGCATTGACCGCTGTCACGACCACGCTAATTGTTAGGCAAGTGCAGTGACGCAAGTCCATTACAATTTCGAACTGAGAGATTAATTCTATGAAAAGTCACGAATAAAACGTTACAAAGCTATTCTAAGATTAAATTACCGCGGATATTAGCGTAACTGTAGCACTGAATTGGGAAAGTCAGAAAGATATCTTCGTTATGTAGAAACGGAACATGGATCTAAAGGAATCTGAATAGTATGAACGAAGCCAATTGAATGCCATATTATTATTTTTTGGCCACCTGATCGTAAGAAATAACCGTCGCTAATGAACCTCTCCTTCTTCTTTTTTCCCATGGACCTCGTCCACCAAGACTGGGGACGATTCGCCAATGTCAAGTGAGACAAATACACGGACTCAAAGATACTAAGCCAAAATATTGTTCGGTTTCCAGTTTCAGCAGTGGTAGAATATATACTGTTTATAGTGTTATTAAATACAATGACGCTTAATAGTACATATTGTAAATGTATAAAACGCGATAGAAACTATATTGAATAAAATGAGTAGATATGATATTTTAAAAAAAGAGAAATATAAGGTAAACAATTACAATTAACCTCTCCTTTGTCAAGAGACTCTGCGTTACTTTAAACAATAATCCTAAAAAAGTCCGAAAGTTTGGTAATATGTGAGATAATACAATTTAAGACGCCCATCAATTTTATACGAAGTGTTTTATTTAAATTTCTTTCGGTTTTCGTGGTCACGGCCGAGTTAAGTATACTTATCGAATCGAAGGTTAACATGTAAATGAGTGCGAAAGTGAAACTGCTTTTAAGTGTAAATA
This sequence comes from Trilocha varians, assembly GCA_030269945.2. Classification (NCBI taxonomy): domain Eukaryota; kingdom Metazoa; phylum Arthropoda; class Insecta; order Lepidoptera; family Bombycidae; genus Trilocha; species Trilocha varians. The sequence continues at coordinate 3,969,442 of AP028277.1, read as the reverse complement.
AATAACCGATCAGAAAAGTTCGTTGTCATTAAGATATAAAGCGAATATATTGATATCTGATTATGTTACTTGATCGAGGAGAAGGGCTTTTTTAAAGGTCAATAAATAAATATTTACTTTCGGGTTAGTTATGCTAGAACAGTTTCCATATTACGACCATATTCTTATAGGAATTAATTTTTAAAGTATTTAAATGCTTCTAAGTAAAGACCGCAAAAACAATATTTATATGACGGAATCGTGTTGGTAGGTCGCTAACAATTTGTCTTCTTGGGACTTGAGAAGGAACAGACAGAACAGTGCGGTTTGTTAAACCCTAAAAATCAGGAACAACTGGTTCAAATATATTCTCATAACCTACTCACGGGAACGAATATAGTTTTTTTTCTGAAATCCTTAACGGTGTTCCGACATCCGTTGAAACAGGTGGTTCTGCACCTTGCAAACCCGAACTGGATGCAGCAAAAACAAGGATTTCGACAGATGGAACCTGTTTTTTAGGTATAGGTAGACTGGACACTCTTTATTTGAATGATTTTGAATCCAATCGCCGCTGTAGATGTTGTATTTAATATCAGTTTTATCTCATATCTGGTAAGTTGTGAAACGGATCTTATGGTGACGCGCTACGTATTTTGATGCGGTGTCTTTGAAATAAAATAGGTATAGCGATTTAAGAGAAGGTTCATGTATAATATATGTAAGTGAGAAACACTGATAACTTAAGAAGAAAGAAAGAAAGAAAGAAAAAGCATTTATTCAACACGCACATAGAGGACATTCATATTATTATAACATTTAAACAGTATAATACCTATTTAAACAAGGTACAAAAGAGTTAAAAAATAAAATTAAACCGAACAAAATAGAGGCTTGTCCTCAGTGGCGTGCGAATAGGTTTCAGCTCAGTAAAAGCTTATGGTCTCAAAGAAGACCAAAAGCACTGATTTTGAGCTGAAACCTAAAAAACCCGATGCGATCTGCCTACAGTTTAAGAGATTTTCCTTGCGATGTTGTAAACAATTTTATCGTCTATTCTATGATCGAGAGTAGTTCAGCTATTAATATTACGTTAGTCTAGTTCTAACCACCAAATGTAATAAAACCAACAACTTTAAATATAAATGGCCGCTCAAAACCTAAAAAATCTAAATGTTCATAAACGTCGAGTCACATTACATTCTAGTTAGCAAATTGCGTAACTATTTTCGCTACCGTGCTAACTTTCGCGCTTTCATATAAAATGCAATACTGTGATGTCAATATTGTTGAGCGTCAAATTACTAGACTCGGTCTAACTAGACGCGCTGAAGTAAGCACTTTTTATAAATACAGGGTGATTAAAAACAATATTTTAAAATTACAAATCTTATAGAATATCATTGTTAAATCTATTAGATGACTACTGGACATAGAAATAGATGATGTGGGAATTTAATTAGTTTTAATAAAATATGTGCATACCTAAATCTTTTACAAAACATCTGTCACATTGTCTTAGGAAATTCTCTGTACATGTTCATTTGCACAATATTAACTCCTTAGAATATTTCTCTAGGGGGTGTCGCGACGGGAAAGTGTGCCGCAGTGCGTAACGCGTCGTGCCACCCCTAATAACCCCGTGCTGGGTTCTGGCCTCCGCCGGGGTTCGGACGCTGAGTGTGAGCGGTTGGAGGTTTTAGTGAGGTTCAACTCCCACATATCCGGCGATTTCCTCCAACTAAAACAAAAAAAAAAAAAGAATATTTCTCTAAAAGAGAAAAACCGTCTATCCTTATAGCGCTAATTTCTAAGTAGAGATACGGTGTATAGAGGAGAGACTTTTGTATTATTTCTTTTAAACTCGTAGGCGATACATCGAGTGCAATCACAATCAATTCAAATCCAAATTACAGTTTAGAGTGTATTGAACGATCGCCACGGGACCTCGGTCTCCACAAACCAATTTTGACATTCAGAGAAAGTGTAGCCTCTATGCAATTACAATAACGAAAACATACGGTAGTACGCGAAGACTTTTTAATAGTTTTTATGGGTTTTTTGACAGCTAAATTACGAAACTTGTTAGTGCTAGTTGAGACCGAAAGTCTTTGTCAGGCTATAATTAAATGGTACTAACTTTATTAAATGTGTTATCCGGATAGATTGCAAATAGCCAGAAGCTGTAATATGTTATGGTTTTTGAGATTTAAAAGATAAGACTGTATCTAATCATCGGCATGGTGGTAAAATATGACTTGACACAATCACAATAATTAAAACAGATGGTGGTTAGTAGTGAAGAAACGGCCACCATATGCCCGTCGGCATTTAAGACTCATACAAAGCTTCAACACTGGTTAACGTCATTTTTACCAACCAGGGCGTCAGGGGTAAATAAACTAAATGACATAGACATATTTACTTTCTTCCATTAAATGTGCTGACCATACCTACAGGTTAGGAAATTCCTGACAGGTATGACAGTTGAACTGTGTCGGTATACCTTACCGTGAATGATGCAACACTGCAGCTATATCATCCTAATGAACTCAAGTATACCTTTATTTATTTTTTTAGTTGGTGGAAATCACAGTATCTTCACCCGCCCCGCGGGTGGGGTATGTGAGAGTTTAACCGCACTAAAACTTTCAATCACTCACACTCAGCGCCCGAACCCCGGCTGAGGCCAGAACCCAGCACGGGGTTATGAGGGACGACGCGAAGCGTTACGCCATCGGCACTCTTTCCCTTCGCGCCGCCCCCACAAATATACCTACCAGGAAAACTGTGCAGGTCAACCTGTTAGGTATACCAGGCATAGATAGACATTTCAATTTTCAATAAAAGAAAACAATCAACAAAATCATGATTGATCTATCGGACATGTCATAATTTACGTCACCTCATTAGTCCACCTCGGTTTATATAAACAAGTATTGTTTGATTCTTGCAATTTTTATTTTCAATTATAGAACTTGACAACCAGTCGAATCACACCCGCAAATTATATGTTGTGCAACTCGTTAAAAAAATAATAACAAATCAGCTTATTTGTATGAAAAACGTTTATGTAATGGCTTCCGAAGAACTCGAAGTACATTATGTTTGCATATTAGACTGTTGAAGTGCTTTCCTGTTCGCTTTAAGAGGTTTGTTTTGTCCATTCTGATGTAATATGAATGTTATGTTGAAGTGATAAATGTTTATTGTCGTAGTAAACGTTTAGTGGTCGAATAAAGCTGTTATTTCTTTAACAACTGAACAATAAGAATGTTTAGTACTAATATTAGGACCTCTAATGTTTCTATTCGATAATTTTCTATATAATCCCACAACTGTAAAATATAAAAAAAACTTGAGAGGTGACATGGGACACCCGAATAGAACGAAGTTCCTTTCGATTAAAAGATATCTTATAATTTTTTTTCCTAACGTAACGCGCGATAAGGAACGTGTTTTAAAAGATGTTGATCACAGCGCCATCTAGCGATAATCATCTAAAACAAAAAAGTGTCGTGACAACTTTTCGTAAGATTTTTTTCCGTCTGGCTAGACGGAACCCTTTCGATAACGCGCCATAAGGAACTTCGTTCCAAAATGTATAATAGATTATACTGACATATCTCATGCTAAATTGTATTTTAATGTAGTATGGGAAGAAAAGCAACATTTTTTTCCAAAGAAATTTACTGTATATACAACTTTTTAAACATATTAATATTCAAATATGAATAGGGGTTTGTTCAATCGTTTCTCTTAAAAAAACTTGTAACACGTCACACAAACATTTTGGAACGTCATGTATATGTATCAAAGTTGTTCAACGAACCGAGTAACGTGAGTTACAAGTTGATTTGACAACATTTCGCACAACTAACACTGAATAAACACAGAAGTAAATCTTCATACAAATCGCACATGACACCAACAGGGTATACCAAACCGAACACTAAAATAAAACATTTTTTTCTGAAAATGCGTTAAACTGATTGCTGTGTTCTTGTCATGTAATTTTATGATTAGGATCTATGATAGCATCTAGGGAATTCAATAATGTGCTGAACTTGATTTGCCAGATTTCGGAATAGGTTCGGTAGGTATAAGAGTTGACTTGCTTTAGATCTAAATGTGCGAAATCAAATTACCCACCTTACCTAGAGTCCTAGAGTAAGTATTACATATTTTTTACTTCATTATTTCGTAAACTATTCCGTATATTTTTCATTCAGCTCGGAAGCCAAAGTTAAGCTCTAATCAACTGAATTATTTTATGTAAAAAATGCCTAAAATCTACTAAAAAGTAAAGCAAGTGATAAAATTGGGATCGTGATTTCTGTATGCTCATTCTGTTCTAGTGAACGTATGCTAATCAAAGCAACACTTGTTTTGTGCATATAAACCACTATATTAGATTACTACTTTGTATAATACGCTGATTAATTAAGTTATTATTTTTCATAGATAATATTAGCATTTTACAAAGAATTTGTGTAAAAGTGGTAAATATCTGTGTCTAGATATCTATGTGGTAGAGAGAATAACTTATCTGATATACCGACAAAGTTCACAGAGTGATATAAAAAGAATAACCTATATGTAGTGAGTTTTATCTTCACCATAGAAGATTTTTTCTAAACATTTTTTTTTTGTTCATTGTTTATTTTTAATAAACACAAACCAAAACAGTTTCCACCTATAAATTACTCAAAAAGAACGTAGAATTTGATACAATTCTTTAAAATAAACAGTGAAAGTAAAGACGTACTGACCAATATTTAATCATCAAAATTTTGCAATCGACTGAATAATAATTGCTTAAGATGAACATGTAGTTTTAATGAGCAACGGATATCGTTTTACGAGTCTATAAAATGTAATGATTTATGGTCAAAATTTCAATGTATAAACGTTAATAAGTAATTCATGCAAATAGGTAACGAAGTGATCGCCATTAGCTTACATATATAACTAATAATTAACCATAATTTAGTAACTGCATCAGTCATTTCTAAGTATTTATTTATTTTAGGAACATCTACAGTATAACATATTAAATAATCATTCATTAACAATTAACAAATTAATTTCCAATATGTATACCTATTAAAGATATTCACAGCATTCAATAAGTATATCGTTTCATGTCCCTAATGAATTAAATGACAATCATGTTTTTTTTTTTTTTTTATTGTATGATAGATAAACGAGCCTACGGCCCATAGTTAAGTTTTTGTTTATACAGCAGAATTTAAATTTATTAAATTAATATATTCATTATAATATAAAGAAAGGAAAAGACTTATAAACATAAATCATTATTTTAAAAGTAAAAATTAAACTAAAATCTCATTCTTATTTAAAAATGTTTTTTGTTACTTGATTCGTGAAAGTAATGCGGTATAAAACTGGATTTTAAAAGAAAAAAAAAAGCGGAATTTTTATAAGCAACTTGACACGAAATAAAGTCTTACCGATAAACCATGTAACTCAATATCATCCACTTCTTTTCAATCTTCATGAAAAACAAAAGCGAATTCTTTGTTGAAACCTTTAAAAGTGCTTTAATAATATAAGCTTATCGTTATGCTTATAATTATTGAATTATTCCTCACGTTATCGTTAACTTTACAAGAAATTTTGGATCAGTCGCTTATCATCAATACATTTGGTTGAGTAAAAACTCATTAAACTAATCAGAAAAGCATCTAAACACATACTCTTGGGGACGGAGCGACGGAAAAGAGTGCCGAGCGCGTAACGCGTCGCGCCGTCCCTCCAAACCCCGTGCTGGGTTCTGGCCTCAGCCGGGGTTCGGACGCTAAGTGTGAGCGGTTGGAGGTTTTAGTGCGGTTCAACTCCCACATTTCCGGTGATTTCCTCCAACTGAAAAAAAAAACACATACTCTTATAGTTCTATGACTATTAATGATAAGTACCATTGAAGGAATATCAAGAAATAAAAAAAACATTACAGCATAATGTAAACTGTTTACTACACTTACAGAAACCCTAGCCTGTCGTAAGCATAAAAACAAACATAATAATATACAAATAAGCTATAAAATCTCTCAAACTCCAACGCAAGGTTGTTTATTTCCCTATCCTAAAGACCACCCACAAAAAACCTCAGTCGACATCACAACGAAGCCTTTGTAGAGAACCAATTTATAGTGCCCATTTGTTTTTTCACACTTGCAACATTGCCAAGGCTATGTCAACGACCTCAGTGTTGCCAGAACTGAGGCAAAAAATGTCTTTATTAATTGAAAGCGATAAATAAGAAGTACCGGCACAGGTGTGGATATTTTTTATATTCTGTTCTGATCTATTTTTCAATTATGTAATGGTATCCTTAAAGATCGACTTATCATTTTTTATGGTCATTACCGAGTCTTAGTATATGAGAGTCATAAGCCAAGGTAATGGGATAAAAAAATGTAAATATATTCTGAGTGAAAAATGACTACTAAAATGTATGTTATTTTAGATAATTGTGTGTAGATTACAGCTTCACTCTTTTTATATAATAATTATAGGAATTAGTATGATCTCGTACTCAATGGTCTCGCTTTTTCGTATAATCAAGAAATTTAGAAGATGTCTTAAGGTCTAAAAGTATTCTTGGTATACCTACATGTGACAAGATAATAATATCTCTTAACATTATTTACTTTGTTCTTTTTACTTTCAACATTTCTTAACACTTTTTTTATTGCTTGATGTACTCTTTATACTAATCTCCAACGAATGTTTCAAAACAAAGAAAATCGCTAGAAGATTTAAGCTGTATCTTCAGGCCTAGTACTTTGACGCGGTAATACTTGTTTATACTCTTAATATTTAGATTAACCATGATTGATATCCAAATACGTAGTTTCTTATCTACACAATAATCTACATCAGCAGACACTACGGCTACTTCAACAAAAAATTCAAAAACTATTAATTTTTATCTACTACTCGTATTGAATGTAAGAATGTTCAAAACTTGTTCTCGGAACGATTACTCTGCACAACATTAACATATTGGAACGAGCGAAATTCGTTCTGAATCTATGATTAAATCGTTTTTATGGTCACTCCAGTTTTTATCGCGAACCGTTTTATGTTTTATAATTGTGCTGTAAAGTCTTTTTTGCCTTGGTATATAAATTCTATATTTATATTCTTCCTTCCTTTTCATTTCTTCTCAATTATAAATATTTGGACCGTTGTATATTATGTTAACATATTCCATAGTTTGTGTAGTAATTGGATTAAAATTACATTATTAGTTATCTTATACTAAACATAATATTATCTTATATGATATACGTTTATTACTTACTCGTAATCACGTATAATTCAGTAGTTATATTCAACATTTACTTAAAACAAGTTTTAATTAAGTTCGAAGCTTAGATTTATTATACTAATAATGATATTATTTTGTTTCAGGTATGTCTCCTAAACCGCTTCACCAGTCATTAGATACGGATCTTTGTATGTATGTTTTAATCTTCACCGAAGCGTTTGTTTGAACTCTTAAAATCCATTTCTAATACCAACAACCAAATATGAAAATACAGCTGCAGCAACGATAATTATAGTAATAGGGTGCATGTTTACAAAAATGGTGGAACAATTCACTGAGAGGCTGAAGATCATTTGTCGTTTGTGAGTTTGAATGAGGGTTAAAATGATTGATCGTCTAAAATCCCTTCTATTTAAAAACTATTGATTGATTTACACACAACATGTCGTGATTCAGCATTAATTTAAAATGAATGAAATGTAAAATATGAAAAAACAAAGGTTCAAAAACACTTCGGTAAAAAGACGAGCATAGTTTAACAATGCAATAGTAACGATATTTGAGTCGCATCGTAATCTAATTAATATATACAAATCTCGTGTCACAATGTTTGTCCGCGATGGACTCCTAAACTACTTAACGGATTTTAAATTAAATTCGTACACCGTGATCTAACTTTAGAGATAGGGTAGCTTAGATCAAGGTCTGATGATGGATCTGGAAGGTGGCCACAGGAACTCCGCCAATAAGCAAGATAACCTCATTGTGTTTAGGCTCTAATGAAGCGTCCTGATGAGTACTTTGCGTACAGGATAAATTTGAAGGTCTGATGATGGAGCCAGAAGGTGGCCACAGGAACTCCGTCAATAAGCAAGATAACCTCATCGTGCTTTGGCTCTAATGAAGCGTCCTGATGAGTACTATTGGAAAATTCCCGGGAACAATGCCTATGCGACGCAGACGAAGTTGCGCGGGGCAGCTAGTAGATCATAAAGTTTTCAATTTTATTATTCGACTAGCGTAAAAGTCTATAGAGAACTGCGACAACCTTGACAAAACTGCAATTACCGCATTCAGTTGTTAAATAAAACCTTCGTAAGTTCGAGTGCATTACTAATAAAGATCATAAAAAATGATAACACATTTTCACGGTTTCGTTGCATTGACACGAAACTTCAGGCCTTGGCTAGATTTGCACAGCTGCCACCTAATGTGTGTAATATTGCTAAATGAAATATTTTTAGCAGAACCTGCAACATTGGTGCCTTTTTGTTTGATGGAGGTCAATACTGATATCATAATTTTCCGGTTCGACACAAAGGAGAATTGTATTTAGATATACGAGAGACCGTGCTGTTGTGCATTAAAAATTAGTTTTTGTTTGGTAAATTCAATTTATTAACATATTTTGTGTCTGAAAAACTTGCAGATACTATAATGATTGCTATATCTATCATTGTGTAAATGATAGAGTAGTTCTTCTCACCATGTACTTACTTGTTTGTGGTCTTTTACTGTATAAATGTTATAGATATTTAGTTAGAACTAAACCTGTAAAATCACAAAATGCAAGCTATTACAGTTAGCCACTTCTAACTTGTATACTGAAAATTTAAAACAGTTAGATTGTACCTGTTCACAGGTGCTAGCTCTCTATTTTCAGAAACTGGATACCATTTAAATCTACATATGTGACCACCGAGTGCCTTTACCCGACTTTCAATGGTTGAATTTTCTAAATTCGTTAATATTCAAAGCCGTGTCATGCTCCGTTTCACTTGGTTCGTTAAGCTAAACTTCGATTGTTCCTTGATTGATTTTAACTTTTACTGCTAATTGCAAATCGATTTAGTTCGTGCTTTCTCTGCCAGATTTTAATTTCGGCACTGATTTTATATGGGCGCTGTTTCCCCTTTTGGCATTGCATTGGGCCTTTATACAATTATGTAAATTTCACAATCAAATTCTTATTTACCAAGTTTTCTACTCTTTTCCGTCTGTTGAACGATTTAAAAAAGTTCAGTTTTAGCAAGAAGAAATGTGCAATTTTATTTAAATCTACTCATAAATAACTTCCGTTCGATTTGTCGAAGGTTATTTTATTCTGCCCTTGCGTCACCCATCTCACATATTGTTTGGCCAACTGTTCCCATCCATTACTGGGATCGTGCATTTTGACAGATGCTGACTCAATGATGCTATTTGTTCAACGTTTGGTTCGACATCTAAATATTGGGTTTTAGTTTCAAATTACATACATCTTCTAAATGACTGTGAGTCAAGGTTTAATTAATTTGTATTGGCAATTGAAGCATTACGTTGATTTTAATGCGCTCTCTATGTCGCTAAACATGTCATTAAATATTCTAAAAAAAAAATAGTATTTTTCTGAATTTGTAATTTGTAAGGATGTTGTTTCAAATATGAGTCTTGACTAGGTTTTGTAATTACTCACAGTATCTTTGGCAAATTGAAGAGAACGTTTAACGAGGTTGTTTTTCGTTGTTTCATAATATTATTTATTATTTTTAATTACTTAATCGTAACGTCAGTTACTTGGCAGCTCTCAGCTTGGTTGCATCATTACTTTTATATAATAATAAGTAACACTTCAATCCTGATGTTTATCGATAATTTTGATGTTAATTACCTTATTAATTTCTAAGTTTTTGTTTCATGAAGCTCACCTTCCGTTGGCCTATAGAAAGGTCACGTCTAACACGCTTGTCTGTTGTTACTTGTCTATAACAATAAAATGAATAAACGGTTATAGAAGCTACATTAGTTAATAAACAACGAAGGTCTTTTCAGGGTTGAAAATATAGTTAAATCTTATAAGATTGTTTGTCATTACTATTCAACAAAGTACGTAGGTATTTTTACTAAAACTGTGAATCGTTTCTGTTGATAAAACTTAGTTTGTGAACTTTGTGACTGTCTGTTGAAAATCTGTTTAACAGGTACAAAATCGCTTGAAATACAAATCTAAACTGTTACAGTAGGTACTTACAGTACCAGTAGGCTGTTATCTATCACCTACCCGTACAGGACTTTTCTTAAACCTCGTTTAAAGAGGGACATGTCATAGCGCTCCGGGAACACCGCGGACGGGAGTCCATTCGAAATCCGAAGGGTACGGGGCAAAAATAATCTTCTGAACCGAACTGTGGAAGAGCGCAACGGCTCCAAGTAAAGTTCAGTTGATTAAAATGTAATTTGTGACTGTTTCTAGTTTCATCTTAATTTATTTTCCAAACAATAGACAGCTTAAAAAAAGCTTCATGAAAAACCTATCTAAAGCATGACTACTGTTGTACAAACATTCATTGTCAGATGTAAAACACTCAGCCACCTTCCAGTAGGGTTCATTAGACGCGGGTGGAACGGATGTGTGCTCTCATCACTAACGTCATCTGGTACTGCGGTAGTTAATTATCTCGGGGTTTACTTAATTGATTTGAAACGATGGAGTATTATGGTGATCGTTTTTAAATGTTTGTTTTTAGGGAATTGTTGTTTTTTTAAACATTCTAGAATCTTTAATTTTTAACTGACAGTCGTAAATAAGAGATAATCATCATAATTATTGTTTACTAGCTTTAGCTGATTATTGCAACTTTGCTTGCCTCACCAAATTTCCTATTAGTAAAATTATTTTAGAAATTTATTCTGTAGATCCAAAGTTTACAAAGTCATAAGCATAACGACATTACCTCTTAAAAATTCTTTATATTAGTATGGATGATCAAAAAATTTCGATTTTTAATCAAGGTAGAATTTAAGATGAAGAATATCGGGATTATACATGTCATTGTCATAAAAGTTCAAGAATGTGAATTGGTAGGTAGTGTTTTGTTTTATATTATGCGTTTGTCACGTGTTTCTTAAAAGTATAATCAGCAATGGGGCTAATTAATCTATTTCTAGAAGATCGTTCAAAAAGATATTTCTTTAAACACAGTAAGTACAAAGTTTGAGTGTCGAAATGAGCAACGGTTCATTTTACACAAATTATGTGAACGTTCTTTTGGGTTTAAGTAACCGCGGTCATTATATTTTATTGCCGTTTAACTGGAGTGTTTCCTAGTTATTGTGTGAGTCACATAGGCATGCTGTACCAAGAATCCGTAATGAATAACTGTTGAGTTTAACGTAGGGCTACTACCTTCTACAATGAGGAATAGTAAACCAGTGATGAAATCTGCACCTAATTCTGTTATGTTTAAAGTCTGTTTTAGGATATTATTAATTTGTCTGTAAATACGTGTATCGCTTCAACAATGTGATATATCCAAAACAATTATAAAGACATATATACCTATGTCGTTGTTAAGTATATTATCTCAAATAAATCTCTTTCATCGTCTTTATTTCAGTATGTTTTAGCAGCATCTAGAATTAAGTAAATTAACAAAGCAAAATTAACGGAAAATGTTAAAAATATTATCTAGAACTATGAACAGTAAAATCAAATAAATTCACACACCTAAACACAAACACGTTTCCAGCATTTCAGCATTAGACACGGTGATTAAAACGAACGAGAGCAAATAAAACCAAACGCATGGTCTATGTATAACAGGAAATACTAGAACATACTACCATACAATAATTATACTAGACAGAGGTTTTTAATTGCAAACAAACTTACGTGACACCTGATAATAAACGCGACGGGAAAGAGTGCCGTAGTGCGCAACGCGTAGTGCTGTCCCGCATAACCCCGTGCTGGCTTCAGCTGTGGATCCGGCGATTTCCTTCAACTAAAAAAAAAACCTGACGGTAAGCGGTTACCGTTGCTCATGAACCTCTGCAATTCAGGAGGCCGTTATGTCATAGCGCTTTTGGAATACCGAGGACGGTAGTCCATTCCAAATTGGAATGGTACGTACCTAATGGTAGAAGTTAATATAATTAAATTATAATATACGTTTTGCACCCAAGATTTTTTCCAATTTTGCACAGTACTCCCTCAATACTTGTTTTATATTACGACTAGCTGCCCCGCGCAACTTCGTCTGCGTCGAAAAATAAAAAAAATAAATTTAGGGGTGCAGTACCCCTAACATTTAGGATGAAAAATAGATGTTGGCCGATTCTCATAGATACCGGATAAGCACAAAAAATTTCATCAAAATCGGTCAAGCAGTTTCGGAGGAGTACCTATGGCAACGAAAACTGTGACACGAGAATTGTATATATTACATTGGGTGTATTATATCGGTGAGAGATGTATAAGTGTAAGTTCTTCAAGTACGACTTGTATGAAAATTTATTTCTGAATTGTAGTTCTGTTGTAAAACTGTTATAGGTAACTATCATTTAGTTTAAGGAGGTCGGTGTGCACGCATCACGCAATTGACTTCTTGATAAAATCAATAATTGTAATCAGACCTGCTCGTTGCACACTAAATCATAAAATAAACTCGTAAAATTACGATTTTTACTGGTAACTTTAATAGCATAATATTTAACTAGTTCCTATTCTTGTTTTGTATGTATGTGGAACTCAATGAACACGCATCGTTTGTATCTCTTGTAATAATTGCTTCCTCACAACAGATACACAGAATAATGAAAATAAACTAGCCTTTACTAACTACAAAAGAAAAATAGTAAAAACTTGAGAGGTGTCAAGGGACACCCGGATGGAAAGAAGTTCCTTTCGATTAATTAGTGAGGGAATTGTAATAAAATTTTATTTTAGTTTAAAACGTCTCTCTCTTCTATAAGAGAGAACTAATTATTATAACTTAAATAAAATATTTTGATCACATCGCCTCTAGCATTAATAAACTGACCATTTATTTTTTAACTCAAAACGGGACATAAGTTTTTATACCTCAGTTAGCAGGTTAACAATGAAAATAAACACAATTTATTATTTTTTTTTATTTAGAAAAAGTGTAACTTAATGCAATTAGTATTCACTATTATTATATTTATATAATTATTTTTATTATAACAAGTTGGAAAAAATAAAAATCAATCACCAATTCACCAGCTTTATTAAAGCAAAGTTCCTCTGACAGTAATAATTAAATTATATGCAACATATTTTTTTTAATTGTATTTATATTTGTCAGAGGAACAAATTTGCTTTAATAAAGTTGGTGATGATTTTAAATAAGAATAAAATTCTTGGCATGTTTTTTTTTATATTGACCTTACGTTATCAACATCGCTTTCAGAACTGGAACCTGTAAGTGATTTTTTTCAGACGTCCACAATTTATTCATAAGAGAAAAGACTCTTTCTACTGGAGCATTTGTACCAGGTAGACATAAAATATATTCAATTAAAATACAAAAATTTTCATGTTGAAGATTGTGGGTTCGAAAGTGTTTGAATACTTCCACCCAACGAGTTTCTGTGGAGACTTTTGAATTATCCCATTCGGTTATTTTTTGGGAAGTGACGTAATTTGAAATTAACGTGAATTCGTCAAATACTTCTGTATCTTTATTACAGTGAATATATCCCTTTTGAATCAATACATCCAGCGCTTTTTGAATATCTTCCCATGCAGGAACTTTTCTTAAATCTGCCCAATGAAATATATTCATTTCTTTAGTAAGAAAGCAAGTCCACTGTTCTAGATATTCACGGCTTGTTTTATAAAATTCTGTAGCCGTATTTTTCACAAAATCTTCATCAATATTAGTGCCATTATCTTTTAATTTTTCAATTAAATTACGAACAGTAAATGGAAGAAACTGGTTGATCTGTTTCTGAGCCAAATTGTCTTTGAGATGATTAATTTCTTTTGCAGCCTCAATTGCCGACACAGTCTGACCTTCAACCTTCAATACCGCGTGGTGAAAACTTGCAGATTGAGCGTGCAAAAAATAAAGCCATAATTCTGATGTGGGGTCTTCAAAAAAGTCTTTTAACAATTTGGGACATTTTTCAATGCTTAAAAAATAGTCTTTTAACGGCTGGTACATTTTTAAAACTCTCTCCAAGGCAGGCATAAGCGCAAGCCACCTGGTTTTACTGTAGCCGAGCATTTGGTGATGTTCTATTTCAGCTTCAGCGCAAAACTCCTTTAAAGCTTCAACTCGAACCGTATAAATATAAAAAAATGAATATATTTTTACAATAATGCTTTCATAATCTAAAGGTAGACCATCTGCAGCAGATTTGATTGCATTGTGAATTATATGGGCTCCACATCCAATACCTATCAACGGTTTTTTCAGAGATGATTGTAATTTTGCTAATACATTATTAGTTCCTCGCCTAGCTACACCCCCAAAATTGACATTAGCATTGTCGCCACAAAATGCCACGACTTTTTTTGTCAAATTATTATCTGTCAATACTTGCTGTAAATAATCAACAATGATATCAGAAGTTTCACCTGGTTGCTCTTGAAGATCTAAAATTTTTACTTGCACACCTTCGTAAGGTTGAAAAAAGCGCACTACAAAAGGATATATTTTCTTGTTACCGTGGTTTGAGGCGTCATTTAAAATTGAAATACAATTGGACTTATTAAGATCATCTTTTAAATTGTCGATTGCTGTACGCGCCAAAACATTTACTACAATAGCTTCTGTTTTTGTACGCGCGCATGCGAATTTCGGATCAAAACATGACTGCACGACTCGATGCACAATCATTGGAACGAAAGCTGTGGTTTTCTTGTATAGTGCGATAAGCCCAGACGCCTTCTGCAGCAGCAATATCCAAATCCTTTGAAGATGGCGAGTTTGAATTTTTGAAAAAGTTTAACATTAAAGAACTGGAAGCAGCGGCACGATCGGCATTTTTATGTTTTTCAGACTTCAAATGCTGTTCAATATCACCAGCACCACTATGGGAAACACTAAACTCTGTGCGACACTTTTCACATCTGACATCCGAGGAAGTATTAATTTGCTTAATAAATGGGTATTTTGCTTGTAAGTTGACATTAAATGAACACTTGCGTTTCGGCATAACTACAGGTTAAATTCCAAAACAACAGAAAACTTCTAATTAGTTACCAGTTTATCACTAAACTATTTCACAAACATTACGCAAAAACAAAACAATATCGATAAGTCTGTGTGCATATGCGTGGCTAGTCTAATAAACCAAATAAATACTCCCTCTCTTCCCGCGTTACGTTGCTAGGTAACCGACAAAGTGCGCGGGCGAATCACCGATCGTCGACGACGTGACGGTCTGAGATTCCCCGCCCGCGCGTGTCTCACATGCTATGTAATTTTAAATTTTCGCGCGGTTTCGGAAAACGGGACTATTTTGCGTCCCGGTGCTTTATTTGGGGACAACGGGACAGGTGACCGAGAAAAGGGACAGTCCCGTTTAAAACGGGACGTATGGTCACTTTAAGCATTAATCATATAAAACAAAATAAGGAATTGTTTTAAAAGATTTTTATCACAGCGCCATCTAGCGAATCATCTAAAACAAAAAAAGTGTCGTGACAACTTTTTCATAAGAATTTCCGTCTAGCCCCGTTTCGATAACGCGCGATAAGGAACTTCGTTCCAAAAACAATTAGTGCTCGCCTCACTAGGCCTCACTAAGCCTGTATCGAGAAAACCTTAAACCGAGTTAAACATAATCATTACAATCGTTTTAACAGAAGAACTATTTGAGAGAATCAGTCCATCATCAACATGAAGCTTTTTTGTCATATACTAAACACAACTGTATCAAGTGTCAGTGAATTTATACAGTACAGTAACTATATAACATGTTCATGCATTTTCAACGGGTTCTTACCACGGTGACGGCTCCAGATTATCGAGTATGTGGAATCACAAAAATCACAACAGTCACTAAGGGTTCATGCTCAGAGAGTCTTGTAGATACAGTGAGTGTGGTGTGTCGTGATGTGAGTTCGAGTTCCAGTGGTACTACCCAAAAGCGAACGAGAAAGAGGGTAGACAGATTTGTTTGCTCTTAAATCGACCCGCAGTATCCAGTCTTCTCGTGATCATGACGTTTGCAACAACGTTGAAATATCGAGACAACTCAATTAATTAAATATCGTGGTAAGAACCCATTGAAAAAGCATAAAAATATTATAGAAAACCGCGAGTGTCTGCATAAGTTTATAACTATAAAACATTTTCGCATATTCACGTTTTTATGACATCTTTTGTAAAATAAGAGTTTGTAAAATATATTTAGAGTTTGTAAATAGTATTGAGATCGTGTTATCCGTTGGAATATAATATATTTATTACTTATATACTCAGCTTTTGAACACATTATAATTGTTAATAAATTACACACATCGATCGACATTTCACGCTATGTCGTCACGCCCTCACGATCATAAGACCGAGATCTAAAAATAAATCAGCTGGTAACCATTTCTTAATTAATTCTTAATCTAATTAAATCAAAAGCTTTTAATTGATATTAATTTCCATAATATGCACATAAATATTGCTTGTGTTCTTAAAGTGTCAAGGTTGATATAGCAAGAAGTTTGTCTGCAGAGAAAGATATTTTAAAACTTTGATAAGAAGGTGTCTATTAAGCTATCTAATATGTGTCATGTGTAATAACGGGTTTCGTCAATTATGTATATGTCTAAAAAATGTTTCTCAAAGGTGTTTTAATGTAAATCCAAAAGTTCCAAACGATTTCGTCTTTACTCAAAATTGAAAAGCTTAAGCTATTTCACTAATTAAATATGATAATGAGTTGATATTTAATCAACGGCCCTAAGTTTCTTTTTATTTTTGCACCAGTTTCTTTTTGGAACGAAGTTCCTTATGCCGCGTTATCGAAAGGAGGCTAGACGGAAATTCTTATGAAAAAGTTGTCACGACACTTTTTTGTTTTAGATGATTATCGCTAGATGGCGCTGTGATTAAAATTTTATTTTTTTAAGTTATAATAATTAGTTACGTTAAAACGTCTGTCTACGTCGTTTTAAACTAACTAAATTTTATTACAATCCCTCACTAATTAATCGAAAGGAACTTCGTTCCATCCGGGTGTCTCTTAACACTTCTCAAGTTTTTTTGTAAAATGGTACTTAATTAATTCTAGGACATTATATATAATAAATATTAGCATTTCCTACTGCTGAAGCTGGAAACCGAACAATACTTTGGCTAAGTGTCTTTAAGACCGTGTATCTATCTCACTTGACATTGGCGAATCGTCCCGAGTCTTGGACGAGTTCCAGAAAAAAAGAAGAAGATTCTAGGACAATAATGATTTAATGATATTTATTGCCTCTGTAGTTATCTATGTTACGACATTTTCTTTTTTCCCTCTTTGAAATTCCCTTATTATAAAGCATTTAAGAACCTAATAACACAGCCTAATAAAATAATCCGTAAACTTCGACATTGGTATTACTTTCAGTATTATCTCGTATTACATGTAACGCAATCCATAGTAGCATGGATATCGACTTCCTTCATAAATTAGAACCGACAAATGTTCGTGATTGTACCACAGACAGACGGACAGACAAACTGTTCTCATTACTAGGAACTGTGCACGACAGAAATAAGTCTATGTAAGTTGTTGCGGATGTATTGTGTAAGAATTGATCCATTGAGTATCCTGCACTTTTAAACAGCTTTTAAAGTTTTGAACGTTTGGTTAAAATGCAATAGAATATGAATTTAGAATGAATAAAATATTGGAACGAAGTTCCTTATCGCGCGTTATCGAAAGGGGGCTAGACGGAAAAATTTCTTACGAAACGTTGTCACGACACTTTTTTTGTTTTAGATGATTATCGCTAGACGGCGCTGTGATCAAAATCTTTTAAAACACGTTCCTTAACGCGCGTTACGTTAGGAAAAAAAATTATAAGATATCTTTTAATCGAAAGGAACTTCGTTCTATTCGGGTGTCCCATGACACCTCTCAAGTTTTTTTTTGCTTCTATATTGATTTTGAGAAATTTATTTAAGATAATGTATATGTTTTAGAATCAATATATATCCTATCCTGTATCCTGTATGGAATATATTTATTAAAAGGTATTGTTTTTAAAATGAGGACACACTTGTTTTGATCTTACGATATCAGAAGTGTAAACTTACATCTATTTTATAAATGTGTTACTTCCAAAATATCGTGGAAAGGCCTACAATTATCGTGCAGTTACTAAATAAGACATGTGTTTTGATTTATTATCTTAACATTAGAAAATTAAAACCAACGTGTAAACCTTCTTAGAAAGAAACAGTTAACTTCACTAAATCTGGCTACTTAATCTTTTAATTGCAGTTGCGGCTCCGTTAAAGGTAGCCAATTATATAACAAGCGAAGATAGTATCAACATTATTTTTAATCTGTCCGTCTACCGTATATTAGTGCGAAAACTGTATCACTTTTGTAACGATGTCAAGTTAAATGTCACTCGGTTCGGTCTTTCTTAGACACTGACCGCCGCGTACGCAATTCGGTGTCTTTATCTCTAAATCAAAGATAAAATCTATGTTACTACATCAACTAAAGTGATGTTATGTTATTAATTAAGTTTAACCGTTACAGAGGCGAGAATAGGAAGTCAATAATTAGTTCGAACAGTACATCCAAATGAATCAATAGTAATCACTGTTAAATGTTCAGATAACGGGTCATCAATAAAATATATCGAGGTTTTGTAGTTCAATCCGAAATGTGTTTTATTATCGATGGAGAAAGTTGAATTTGTAATGTTAGTGATCAGTCGATGGGTGCAAAGAAGGTCTGTAGAACTAATGATTGTGTACTATTTATCCGGAAGCCGGCAGTAAATCATAGGTGTCAACCATAACCGACTGTTTATTTTGTTTCATGTTTGTCTTCAAATATTTTTTTCTTTGCCACTCACTTTAGGAAGTGGTAAACGATGAGTGATGGCAAAAAATGAAGACTTGTTTGAAGCCATTTCTAGTGTACGTCAACACCAGAAGTAATTTGGTGACAGGTTGATCTTTCAACGGAAACAGGCATATAATATATCAATTAATAACTATTTTTTCAATATTATTACTACTACTACTTTAAGAAGTAATGTAGCTATTTTACAAATTAAATAATTGAAAATCGTCATTGAAATACAAGAGCCATTGGAATTGTAAAAAAATTCACCACTGACCCAGAACAACGTAAGTACTGTGTCAACAGATATGACGCGAGATACTTACTCTTAAAAACAATACTAAGAAATCTCGTGTATTCGTCTAGGAAATATATTCTTAATTCCATCTAGATTTCCTTACGATTATGCATTTAAGTCACGGACAACTGAAAATAATTGTTTCCTGGCATCGGACGATTTAAATCGTTCTGAACTCGAATAGTAATAATTCTAATAAGCGGTACGGCTTATCTGAGCTGCAACAATAAACTCGATAGTTACATTGTCCCTTTCAACGATAAATAACTCGAACAATATTGCATTTGAAACCATATTGTTCTCAATATCACGATCAAAATTTTCAATGCGTGTTATTGACTGTGAATTATTGCTGTTAACACGTGGTCATGTTATTTTAGGAAAGGAATTTGAATGAAATATATATTATCAACGCAAAACTGTTATAATCATAAGCATAATACTAAGCCAATATAATACTTCTAAACTAAAAGTACAGCGCTAAATGTGGTGGTCAGAACTTAACATAACGTTTAAGACTAGAATATAAATGTGCCCTCAATCTATCAACACTAGTATCAGATGAAAAACTTGTCTAATCCAGAAAAATTGATACGAATTGAAATCTCATACGAGATACATCAATGTCATTGAAATAAGAATAAGATAGGTAAGAAGAGCGCCAATAACCATATCAAGAATATATGACTTCCTTTAAGATTTACTGGAAATATAAGTAGAATATATCCTGTACTACTCTTTCTAGGACATGTGAGAACCACTACAAAGTTATATGACACCGTTCGGATTGTATATGTTCAAATTACTAGGCGTACTTGTTGGGATTAAATTTAGGTTTTGCTAATATATTTTAACCGGAGTAACGTTATTTAGAGTTATATAGCAGTAAAATTTAACATCGATGCAGTTAAGTTGCTTTCTCCTTACGATAGTCATGAGTATGGTACGGGCACTGTTATTGATGGATAGGACTGCCAATTAAGTTAATGTTTATATTTAAAGTTGGTTTTGCAAATTGTTTTTTTTGCATTAATTATTTCGTAATATTATTTCTGTGTAATTTAATATATTCTTCGCCATACGTACGATAGTTGGGATATTTGTGGCGACCAATAATAACGCGCGAGATCCTGAATCGCGGTTACGGCATTTGCAGAAATCTTCGCATAAATACGACATCTGAAATCTACTACAGAGGGCTTCGGCCTGACCGGACATACACTACCTCGCCCGGTCGGAGATCTCCCTTTGGCCTAATACCACTGATAGCCCATACTAATTAAATACAAAACAATAGAGTACTCAAGTCTTTGATCATGTAGATAAATATTTAGGCATTCTTCACAGCGCTAATATAAATATTTACATGTTGTAAAATACTAAAAGGAATGTATTCGTCGTTTGATAACAAAGGCAAAGGTATAATGCAATTTGTAAACGTTGCAATACGGTAGATAAGATAATATAATGATGTCATCCAGTTTTAAGGGCTTTGTGAAGTTTCATAATAATTGTCTGACTATTAATTATACTTATTACAATATAATTAGTTTATTTTAGCATTTAATAGTTAGTGTAATTTACTTTTTCATCGTTATCTACAAAAACATTGTAGATTTAGGGGTTTTTCAATCGAGAGAGCAATTGATTGTAAAGAATAATATTCTAATTTCAAAAAAGTTCCTTTTTAAGTTATTGAGGTCTAACTTTTTAACAGTATTAAGAATTATCAAGCTATCAAATTCCTTCTTGTTTTTCGATAAATAATTATTACTAATACGACTTTATATGGAATATTCTAATATCCGAGTACTGTGCCGTAAAATTATTACATTGCATTAATGCTTCCAGCTCAGTTACAAAACAATCTATAATTAAATTACTTTATCTGCGCGCCCTTTATCTCTCGTTGTTTAATTCTAATAAGTTTTACTTTCATTTCCTTCTTCAATCAAATAGAAATCTCACGTTACTTACCCGGCCTTAATTCGCCATGATCTGGGATACCGGACTTTATAATGAAACCATCAATTTCATTATCTAGCTTGGATTATCTTGGGTTTATCGTTTTCCTTTCGGACGCAGCGAATATATGTGTTCTCTAGAATTTATTAGACTTCACGTGTAGTATTTCAAGATTGTCATATAAATGTTAATATTTACATTTTTTATTGTCTCTTCAAAGCCTGATCTCGCGAGGAATGTATGTTTTTTTCGTGTTGGAACGAAGTTCGTTATTGCGCGTTATCGGAAGGGGGCTAGACGGAAATTCTTATGAAAAATTTGTTACGACACTTTTTTTGTTTTAGATAATTATCGCTAGATGACGCTGTGATTAAAATCTTTTAAAACAATTCCATATTTTGTTTTATATGATTAATACTAGATGGCGCTGTGATCAAAATATTTTATTTAAGTTATAAAATTTTATTACAATTCCCTCACTAATTAATCGAAAGGAACTTCGTTCCATCCTTGACACTTCTCAAGTTTTTTATTTTTTATGACTAATAAGTGAAGTCAAGAAGATGATGTGTCTACGAAGACTTCAAATAGGACATTTTCAAAAGACAAACTAAAACTCTTTAACTCGTTACTTTATGAGAAATATGTTTATTTTCGTAGAAATACCAATCAAATTAACAATAAAACATTCCAATGCAATGATTATCGAGTATCCATATACCTTCTATATGTTCTAGGTTCATGAAGTTACAATGTTATTGAAAATTATTGCTATTTTATTAGTTCTCAAACAATTAGGACATGATCCTAATGTTCGAATGAGATCATATGAAATCATACATTGCTAGTTCACAATTGTTTCTGATTAATGAAACTATGTGACCAACAAATTGCTACAAGTGTTAAAATTAGTCAGTACTCTGTCGCTATGTTCATGTGTGACGCTAATTAGATGTGTGTATAGTGACTGATGTTTGGATTATTAAGGTTTAAAATATTTTTCATTTTCTTAGACGAAACGACATCTTTTACTGTATTGCTTTTCAATGTATGTTATGTTTCCTTTCATTTTCTCAACTTACCAAATAAGTACAAAAAATGTATATTTATGGTCTATTCTATAATATTAATTGCGGATGCAATATCCTCTGTGCGACCACGTGGCCGGTTATGCTACATCCGTTGGATATACTGAGAAACTTCTCTTAACTATGTAGTCAACAAAGAAGATAAGCTAGATTTATTAGATTTCTCATTTGCCTATTGTATAAATTAAGCTTAAGTTTTGCTTACTTATTTGTGTTAATAATCATTGTTAAATTATGTAGTTTATTATACGCGTAATTTATGTGTAAATTACCAATATAACATTTACTGATTGTCCAGTCTATAATTTTAACTAAAGTAAAGTTGATAGCCACAAAGCTTTTAGTCAATAAACGTTTGAGATAAATTTACGATCGGCACGATTTTCTATAAAACCCATAGATACAGCTACTGTACGCAGTTAAATCCTTTCCCTTGTAAATTCTAGTAGAACCAGTTAAGTACTTAATAAATAGGTCAATGCCATTTATATTTGACGAAAGAATCTCGTAGTAAATGAATAGATTAACTGACTCATACGCAATGGGTGATCTCATTCTTCATATTTTTGATCTACAACAAATGTTATTGCAAAAAATACTTCCTTATCTTTGTAAAAACGTTTCGAAGATTATGCCAAAGTTAGATCGATTGTACATAAAGTTGATATGTACATTTGATTGGTACTAATTAATCATAAACACTTGCGAAACTGTCTAAGAGCGATGATCTCAGAGTTACAAAACATCGCAAGGTCGAATTTGATTTCCTTACACAAAAAATAGTTTTTATGTTATGCTATGTTAGATCCTACAGTTTAATTGCTTGGTATTTTTAAGATTCATTGTTATTCAATACTAGTATTTAAATATAATTTCCCACTACCTCCAACACCTACAAAAATTAAGAATTATTTCCCAGAGCGCTATGACTTGTCCTTCTTCTAACGAGGCTTGAGGAGGGTCCTTAAAGTTAGGTCATAGATAGCGATCCTTCAGTGTTCTGACATTGCAGAGGTCCATGAGTGATGCAACCACTTCCGATCAGGTGGTCCGTTAGTTCAATTACCTACAAGGCAAAAAAAACCTATAATTGAATATTAAACGTCCACACAATCTCAAGTCTCAAGCTCTTTTATCTTAACAAACTTAAAGTATATAATAATAGTACTATTCCATCCAACAAATATGGCTTAATATGGTTAAGAAACCATTCAAATCTACGAAATGGTCCATTTCGTCTTCTGCTTGTAATTGGCTCCATGATTTAGAATCTCAAATTCGCCCACTCTCGTACAGTAGGAAGCTCCTAAATCTGTTGAAATGGCTACAATGAGGTCTAAAGGATTATCATCTGACTAACGTAATCATAGTGGCGATATTATTTCCGCACAAATGTAGGTCACACACGTAATTGCAAAAATTGTCTCTTATAAGACTACCTCTAAATTTTATGCAAGAATAGATAAGAATAGATACAGGAGATACATTACTTTATTTAAACAGTACCATATTATAATGAAATAAATTAATATAATAATACATAACCACTCAACTGGGATCGGCAACCAAATTGGTTTGTTTACTTTTGCCAAGTCTGTGGCAGGAGCCAAAATTGAGCACAGTTCTAAAACTTGTTTTGTTTACATTTTTTATTCGTCTCATATTTTACGGAGATGATATATTTTCGCTGACAATGCAATACACGTTTAGTAATAAAGATTAACAAAAATATAAGGTTTAATTAAAAATCAAAATTAAAAATTATTGGAATTTTTTTTTTTAAAAAGGGGCTCAAACACGGTATTCATTCCGAACGAAGTCCCCAGTTTCGCTCTAGCGAATAGTGACGTTCCCAGTTGAGTGGATAATATAAACTTAAAAGAAAGACGAGCAACTAACCTGATAACAATTATTAGGCATCATCATTTAGTTTGTCTCGTTAACATTAAAAAGAACTGTAAATTATTTATGCTATTTATATCTTCAATGGCTATTCAAAATCAGTGGCACAATTATACTTCCAGTTATTAACGGATCTTCGTCTGTTCGGAACTAATTCGACGAGTAACAAAGAATTCTGTTGAGCCTTTCAGATTTTCGGCCATTGACAAATTTGAATGGAAAGAAAGTTTTGTGAAGTCATCAAAACAAAGTCGATAATTAATGATTCTATTGATAAATGTGGTTTCTTAAGAAAGTTAACTTTGTATAAAGTGTATCTAAAGTAACTACTTGAAGAGACTTCCACTAATAGTAATTAAAATAATTTTAGTTTTAAACTTTTCCAAACATAATAAAATCGAGCTAAAAAGAAAGTTAGTATAAATAATATGTCGCTTTAAGTAATCGCGCAAAGTGTCCAAAATAATTAATCGTTAGTCAAAGTCGAACTCCATTCATAATCAACAAACGGTAATCTTAAGATAAGTATCAAATTGCATACCCTCATTATTCTTCTTAAAAGTCAAAATCTTTCCAAAAACCACTGTCGAAAACTATACTCATTTATTTGGTTTTCGTAATTCAAGAAGCCGGCATTAAATCTTCATCAATACAAAATACGAGTAATGAATGATCTCGGTACGTGGGAGGTTACTACGTCTTTGTTGAAATCGTAAACGCATCGGTAATTTAATGTGGGTAGATCTAATTCGGTTTTACGTTCAAAGTTGAATGACCCGATCTGTGCGATCACCAAACATTTTGGCGGGAACGAATATAACCTATGAATATAACCTATAAATTAAATTTTTCTTCACTTACCATAACCGTAGGCTCTTTTATCTTGGAATTTAAAAAAAACTTAATGATATACGCTGTAGCGGGTATTTTCAAAGTCCAAAGCCCGGTGGCTTTACTAAGCACACCTTATGCCGCAACCTGATATAAATATTAAATTGTCTTAATTGTGATATGGTTCTATAACGACATGCAAATGAGATAGCTAAAGTGCATACAGTTGCTAACAGTAGTTAAGTATATTTTAGGCCACATTTTTGACTTTAGAATAGTAGATATAAAGGAAATTGTTACACACACACACGTTTAGGTACTAACGCCTACAGATATCAGATCAAATCCTGTGTTTTGGTGGGATTTACATTTGATCTAAGTAATGTGTTTAATATAATTGAGGGGGGGTCCTTAAAGATAGGTCGTAGGTAGCGACCCCTCAATGTCCCCTGACATTGCAGAGGTTCATGAGCGACGGTAACCACTTACGATCAGGTGGCCCGTTGGCTCGTCTGCCTACATGGCAAAAAAAAAAATCAAGTTATAAATATATCGAATTATAAACCAATTGCTGCATAGCATTTAAACTTTGTTATTTTAAGCCATTTTTCATGTTATAAGATTGACAATTTACTAATGTTTGTAACCACAGACTCGTAATTACTGGTTGTATAATTCTTGCGGTCTGAGGTTACTATAATATGAATGTTCCAACATTCTCCTCCTCATCATTTTTTTCCTAACACTCTGCTTTCGTTTAATTTAACAAATCAAATAATGTGTTAATTTGATCACTGTAATAAGATTCATTATAGTTCTTTTGTATTATAAGATTGCATTACGTTATACTGTCTGGGAATTTTAAATTTACCTTTCAAATTTATCAACGAATTAAATATTGCTATATATTTTAACTGTTGCTTCGATTGCTCGATATAAGCGGTGGGCCATATAAAGTTTGCATTTTCCAAAAGTTCGACTGTCATGTTGGCTGTGTGGCATGTTGCGTCATCCTGTTGAAACCAAATGTCATGTCGTCCATGCCATACTCTTCAACTTTTGGAAACAAAAATTCGTTGAGCATGGCACGGTAACGCTCGCCATTGACCGTAACGGCGCCGCGGCGGCTCCTTGCTCATTTTCGAATGATGCCGCCGGACCAAAACCCTCACCAAACCGTAACTCTTTGTGGGTGCATTGGCTTCTCAATGGTGACGTGTGGATTTTCCGACCCCCAGATGCGACAATTTTGCTTATTGACATAGCCTCCGAGGTGAAAATGGGCTTCATCTAAAAAGACGATTTTTCGGTAAAAATGCTCATCTTCGGCCAAACGATCTTCTGCCCATTGGGCGAACCGAAAACGTCCCATTTCGTTAATGTCAAACCTTTAACTAAATTATGAACACAAATTGAATGACATTTGAGCTGTCATTCTCTAAATAAACAGTAGTTCAAAATGCAAACGTTACATTGACCCACCGTATATTAGCAGTTTTATAAGCAATATTTCAAATCGTAGTATATCGTGCTGCAGTAATACTAAGAATGGTTCATTTACTGCATCATATAATATTTTATTTGAATAAAATATTTAACGTTATGTGAAATTTGTACGGAAGTTGAACTCCTCTATCAAAGATATCCGTAATTCCCCTCCACATGTTCTTTGTAAATTCCATAAACAACAAAATCTCTAATGCACCGAACAGTGCTCTTATTATTCCATTGACTACCGGAATGTCGAAACAAAGCATTCCATTTAAAAAATACTAGCAATTTCAAATACAAAAACACAATGTAACGCATACATTTCTGTTTTGTACAGTAAAGTCGTTGTTAATAAACTTTTCGAACAATACCGGGCTGTCAATGAATAGCGTTCAATAAATATTGTATTGACGAGTTATGGAGTGTTGAGGGCTCTTGAACTCTCTCGCGGAGGTCATAGCATTCTCGACGGTTTACTGTTGACATTTTAATCATGTACCACGTTTCTTGTTTCAGGTAAATGTTCTAAATCTATATAGAACGTGTTTTTGAGTTCCATACGACCACAATTGACGAGGTATTGTGTGCATTTGTTTATATAAGAATTTCTTTGTTATTCGAAATGTTGTTGAATGTTGCATTGCGTTACAAACCATTTGTTTCTCAAACAAATACACTTAAATCAGTGAATACTTGATGCAATTTCGAAGTTGAAATTCAAGAGTTTTGTTTTGATTTTTGAACGAAGTAATATCTATATGTATTTGGTATAGAAACAATACCAATAATTAATTTAGTATTTATCTTTCGAATCTTTTATAGTGTATGTAGGAAATCAAAGGCTGCCAGTGCAAAGAAAACTTTAGATCAAGAAATTTAATAAAAACAATAAAAAAACTTCGAGCAAAAAATATGACGCAATCTGTATTTTGTCAATGTTCACACCAATTCGAAATTTAAAAAGCGCGCCAATATTACATCTTATATTTAAAAAGTATATTTACAATGAGGTTTTAATCATTCTTAATAAAACAATTTATAGATGGCGCTTTAGTTGCATTCAGTCGCCTACAGTGTATATATACTATTTAGAAGGCACACAAAATGATAAAAAGACTCATACTCCCATTATATCGATAATTGACAGGTTTTGTTCCACCCCATGGTTCTCGATATACCAATTATGTTTTGGGTTTGTGCCGAT
Organism: Trilocha varians; assembly: GCA_030269945.2. Taxonomy (NCBI): domain Eukaryota; kingdom Metazoa; phylum Arthropoda; class Insecta; order Lepidoptera; family Bombycidae; genus Trilocha; species Trilocha varians. Next base: position 3,941,588 of record AP028277.1, on the reverse strand, counting down.
AGTGCGGCACGTGTGTTGTACCATATGCAGCAGCTGCCAGTTCGGTAACAATCGCAAAATCTAAGGGGAGTGGTCCTATGAAATATCGAATAGAAACATTAAATTTGTTTTGTTGAATGTATTGTTCTATTTTATAAACACACTTAGAGTAAATGTTAAGTTAGTGAATTTAATTTTAAAAATAACAATTCTTTCAAGTTCTTGAGGTAGGAAAGATTATTGAGTCCTTTCGCTATAATCGTTTGTATAATTAGTAAAATGATTAGACCTCAATAGGTACGTAGGTTTGTCATCGCTAAAATAATATATTAGCAGTGTATCAACAACTGCTAATTTCAAATATAATCGTACACAGCCAATTAATTTTCTTTAAAGAAAATATACTAACAATTATAACGAAGATAACGTTTGACTAAAATTCTCACACACACAAACAGCTCCACAAAAGGACGTGCACGATGCGTTCATTCATACCATAATTGTATGATTCACGCGAATCTACATAAATAACGCTCATCCAGACACTCAACAGGCGTATATCGCGTATAATTTCATTTACAAAGTCTGTCTCATAATATGCGCTTATTATTCATAACTTGTCCAAAGAAAATTTTATAAGCTATTACGAGTAGTTGGTTCCCGGAGTGCCATGACATGTCCCTGTTTAAATGAGTTCTGAGTAAACTCCCGTATAGCAGTGCCCTGATATTGGCAGAGGCTCATGGGCGACAGTAATCACCAGGCATAATGGAACCATGGTCATCTTTGAGTTAAAAAAAATCACTTTTACTCTGAAACCTAAATGAACTAGCAAAGAAAAGCAATCTCTAAGATAAAGTATAATTATTTACCTAACATCGAAGATTATGAAAAAGCAGTAATAATCGTAACACATTTCAAAAGCCAATAAAGGCTTTACGAGATCAAAATAAACTCTTGCATATTCTAAAACTGTAATCCACACATTCAAATTCTTTAATAGCCCACGAGTACAAGATCCAAGGACTTATTAAGCAATATCATGATTATGATGAGTCATATTTCTCAAGAGCTGCAATATGCGGTTTGTTAGCAATTTCGTTAACTTGACTCGAAACGTAATTTGCACACAATACATTTTGAAAGTGAAACACGTCGTTAGAAGATCTATTGGCGATGGTTTATTATAATGATTTTATTTCTATAACTATACTTACTTCTATCTCGTAATTTGATTTGGATTTTCGGTTTTACAATCAAAACAATTGATTTTATAACCCGTAATGACGTATATTGTTATATACAAACTCGGAAGGATAAAAAAGGAAGTATAAAAAAATCTTGCTTATTGGCTAATCAAAGGATGATGGTCCAATAGTATAATATATGGAATGGATATAGAACAGTTAGAGATTCATTACTTGGACTCATTTAAGATCTGTACCTGTACCAACCCATTACTGCCCACTGTTGGGCTCAGGTCTCCTCAGAAGAGGGATTAGGCATAGTCCACCACGCTTGCCCAATGCGGATTGGGGACTTCACATAAGATATGTGAAGGATTTTTAGAATCCTTTTCCGACATGCAGGTTTCCTCACGATGTTTTCCTTCACCGTTTTTAGCCAGTGGTGTTGTGAAAAATTGCATATAAATCTTTTTCACATTTAGATTTAGAGGTACAAGCCGACCGGATTTGAACCCGTGACCTCCCGTTCGGAAGGACGCGCTTCGACCACTCGGCCACCACGACTTCTTCATCTACTTCGTCTACTGATATACAAAATATATATATTCAGAAGGTCTTGAACTCGATGCTATAAATTCGTTTTCCCAAACAAAACATTTATGTACCTGTTGTACTTAAAAGCTAAACAATAGGTCATCATAGCTGCATTGAGAACAGTGCTCTGTAATTTCACGGTTCTACGCCTCATTAACTTTGCCTGCTAAATGTAATTATGTCACAGCTTTATGTCTTCAATTATTGTAACTTAAAACACGTGAAGCAATATTAAGAATGCCTTTATATATTTCTATATATTATATAAGATATTATAGATCTTTTGAAGTTATATGTTGAATGGTGGATGCATACAATTATTATAGTTTTTATCTATTTTGATCTGTAGTATAATTCTATTAATTTTATCATAAGTCATGTTATTTTTATTCTCAGGACAACATAAATTTTGCTTCTTTCCATAGATTTGATGAATTTTCAAATCAAACGTATATATCATCAAAAATAAAGTGAATCAAATATGTGCATTAAATTGTAGTAAATATTTGAGAGAATTGTAACAAAGTCTCCAAGAGAATGTTTGTCATGCACGATTATGATTTTATATTCTTTTATACCAAAATTGATTTTTCACAAAACAATATCTGCACCATTATTTTGTACCAAATAAATATCGAACCTTGATATTTAAAGATAAGCTTTTGGTCATATTCCGATGTATAACTGATTGTTGATTTCGTTTTGTTAATTCTCCATGCCGTTCTGTTGCCTTGGGCAGTTCCACAATTGGATATGCCTGTCTGTCGCGAACCGCAGGTGTGATTTCTACTTTATGCAATATTGATAGTACTACTTTAGTCTGATCTTGTACAGATTACATTTCTTTGGTGCATTGTACATCACTAATTTAGTATGGTTTCAAAATTATTTATTTGGTATCTTTTTCTTATCTTTGGATCTTATACAGGGTGATTTCCTAGTGAGGGTACATATTGAAGGTCATGGTAGCTGATGGTTATATACGACCAGTAAAAATATTATTACCAAAGAATATGGCTTAATGCCTTAGTAATTGCATCTTAAAAATACCTAAAATTCTTGCAAAATGATGGTTTTTCGACAGCTGATGGGTGTGGCGGAGGTGTGGGGTGCGCGAGATCACTAGAGGTCATTAGTCAAGCCGAAATTGCTTATGTTTGAGGTAGTTTTGTCGAATTTAGGTTTAAAAAAAAAATTGGTATTTTACTTATTTTTTGTAATATTCCGTATTAGAACAGAGTACTCATCACCCTCCTGCAATATGTACCCTGTCTAACAAATCACCCTGTATATTCGTAAAATGTGTAAATATATTTCTTATTTTGGATAAACGTTTCATTTTACTTACACATAGCGTGTTTAACCTAAAACAACAAAAGCTCGTGTATGAATGGTACAAGAAGTACTTGCGTAAAGTTTAACCAAGTCGCCGATAGATGGCGCTGACCCATCGAGCCGAACCGCTGAATCGCGCTATTGAGATGATACACGGCCGATTGACCTGAAACGATTCCGGCCGTACCAGTCAACTTTGCGCAGAGGCAATATCGTAACCAATGAGGTTAATCCGAGGTGCGATTATTGCTAGTTGAAAACTTTACCAATACCCCGCCTTGTGGACGTGAAATACCGTCCGCTATGGCAATTTTTGGACGGCCGTTGAGGCCTAATAATACTACATGTTTCTTCATCAATCTTGATGTGATCAGAACATTTAATAAATATTTAAGACATGTTATGATGTTTTAAGTATTTTAAACTTATTTATTGATATGATTGAGTTTATTTATATTATTTATGTTAATATATTGCAACGGAAGACATCTGAAAAAGTGTATATTACCATTTTCACTATTACAAAAAAAATCATCAAAATAAATTTAGAAAGCAAAAACTTCAGATTCACCAAACACGCGTCGACATTCTTTTTACATTGTATTATGTGAATTTGATTTAATACGTGCCAATTACGCGGGAACGTAAGTACCAATATTCTGTGAGAAACAGAAATGGGGGTTACGCGGCGTCTATGAACTATTACTGGAATAGTAACCGTATTAAGACGTGGGATCGGGTTCATCTGATAAGACTATCAACACGTCCGCAATTTGTAACTTAACTCTTCTTTAATAGTTGAGCATGTTCTTTGAAATAGATAACAAATTTCCACGATACGATTTACTCAGATGATAATAACACAAATTAATTTGATTTTAATAATGAGAACTTAACTAGTACCTACATTGGTGATAGATTATGATAATGTAATATACCATGATTAATTTTAAATAGAATGAAGACAGTAAAAAACTACCATATTTTCATAATTAAACAGTCGATAAACACTCTCATTTTCACAATGTAATGTTAAAAATAATTAATTAGTATAATATCTTTGCTTGCACATCAGGTGCGAGAAATTGACAAAAGTGTTATATAATATCCAAAAAGTACAAGAAATGTAAACTCGACGCCATTTTGCAATCATCGTTTTTACCGTTTGCCAATCGTTGCGACAAAATAATAATTAAAAAACTGAAACGGACCGTTTAAAGAGTAACTGTGAAAGTAGAGGCGGAACTATTACTCAATGCGTCAGCTGATGTATGACATCAAACAGCAGGACACTTATTCATGATTCACTAAAGTGACTGAATGATTTTAAAAGACTGTTCAGGTGTTCAATAGATGCTGTTATGCTCATCTTATCGTATAACCGAAGCCTATAAAGTACAATGAAGTAATTGTATCGATTTTTATTTTCGCTGAAACAAGTAAATAATTTAATAACAAACACTGCCTGAAAAACTTTATAAAACGTTTCTAAACCCAAACGGGCGCTTCGTAGAATAGCTACAAATATATTTCGAAAACGACACTCTCCTCGGCTCAATATTAATCAAGCGTGTACCTTGTAAGTGTGACATGGGAACTATCCATAAATGTTTCAAAAGTTCCATAACGTTCATTGTCCATGCCATCTGTTCGTCTGTGTCGCAATCGGGACGGAGTAGAAATTCACAGATCCATGTCTGTATAATATTACGGGAACTTAGTGTAGTTTCGGTTTTGAATACCGCTTCTTGAGCAATAATAGATTATTCAACAATGTCATTAGTTACTTTTTTAGTTGATGCGAATATTTAAACTTCAGTTTAACTGTTTTTATTCATCTCTTTTATTATAATCTAATCATAATCCAAACCCAAATATCATCATAATATTACATCATCTAGATCTATACTTCTATAATAATTTATAAAGGTAATGTTTGTTTGTTTTCTTTAACATTTAAAAAGGAAAGCTGTAAAACAGTGCACTCGAAGATTATAGTTAACACGCCCATTGCTAACAAAGTAAACTCGAGGTGGTTGTACTGTTGAATCTTAGATGTAAGAATGAGCTTACGATAGAATTATATTTTTGGAATACACCGCTTTACTCACAATGTTTTTTTTTTACAATGGTCATATAAACTTTTGTAGATAAAAAGTAAGTACACTAAATGGATGCAGACAGCGCAGGCCAGGTCGTTGTGTCGAGATTTGGGGGAGGTCTACGTCCAGCAGTGGACGTCTACAGGCTGATGATGATGATGAGTACCAAAAACTAAGTATATCTTCTTGTTTGTCATCTACATCTTCATAAAAGGACTGACAAAACTAAACGTACATCTCTAATTATGTAATTATACTTCTATAAAGCTACTAGATTTCGCGAAATAAACATCGTATCAAATGTTAACAACACTAAATGACAATGCGGACATAAAATCATAGCTTACTTTAAAATTTTCACTCGCTTCATTTATATAGATCGTGCTTGTCCAATACAAATGGCCTGAAGCGTGTTGAATCAGTTTTTTCTTGTCGATAACTTAACAATAACATTACGCAAGATGGGAGCTACTCCGTTTGGTGGTCACGACTTGTGTTTCGACTTAGAATCCAGGAAGATAAACTCCTGATAAGATCTGATTCATTCGTTTTGTGAATTAATTATGATTTAGTTTAATGTTTAGCTATTATTGAAAAAAAAAAAAATTATTTCCTTGTATTTAATTTAATTGAACATTAGTTGAGTAATGAAAAGAGTGGGTCACGATTTAAAGTATTTCATTTCTAGTAGATCTTACCGTTCTTGGATATGTCGTGTGTATCAATTGAACAACATTTTTAACACTTTAATCTTCTACTAAAATCGAGATCTACTTTTCACTCAACACAATTATTCAGCAAGACAAATTTTTAATATATTGTTAAGCAGTTTTTTTTGTTACATCAAAGCACTTAAATAGTTTGGAAATCGTGATACTTATTTCCATTATGGGAATTGATAGTCCATGAAACGCAGTAGATACTAGGGCAAGTCATTCAATTGTTTTTCTTGAAAACCCACTTAAAGGTGTCGCAACAATTTGAGTATTTCGTTCACACCCATCGAATTACCTTAGCACTATAATTGGTATTATTACTATTGTAGGTACTGTTGTGCAATGATTACCATATAGTTGAAAGACGTTGAGATCGATTGCTAATTCAAGTATTGAAAGAGAGTTTATGTTATTTGATTCAATGGCATTCTTGACCTTGAGGTTGCCTGTTTCATTTTGTTCGAGTCTTTGGTAATATTCATACACCATACAGAAAAAAATATTATATTTCGATACCTAAACATTCCATTTTCGTTTGGTTATCGAAAGACCTATTGAATTGACAGTTGCGGCACATTTGCGAAGTCATGTATCAGTTACATCTGCAATAATATCTAGTGTCTTTACAGTTATTCTAATGGCGTACGGTAAATACCATAAGGTTATTACAGTCAAGACTGTTTGCAGAAAACCTACTCAGAAGTGAGACTTAGTATCTCAGTTTTTGATCGACTTCCAAAAGAACTTTTTCAACTATATATATTTTATGTCTTCGCATAACTTTACATAGGACTATTCTTCTCGTTTCTAGTCTTTTTATTTTTTTGTTAAAGTATCTCTGGTAGTCACTACTCACTCTGGCAGAATATTATGTTAGTTACTTCTCTTACTGCTGTAGTGATTTGAAATTTTGCGAGAGCCGCATATTTGTGCGTTGATCAAGCGCTATTTATACATAGATTATCTTCTGTGTTTTTCTGTCACTGTACTGCATTACAGGAAGGATGTCTCCGTGACATTTGCTGAGATTGATATCGTGATGTGTGAACGTGATGCTGCAGCATTAGACACAGTGCAAGATGTTAGACGCGGAAGAAATTAGGATGTCTGTTATAATAGTCATGTCTCTTTAATAGTTTAATAATATTTGCCGTCATTTACGTTTAATTTCTTTAAGCTGTACCTTTACTTTTTTTTAATTCAGATAAACGGGCCCACTTGATGGTGAGCGGTTATCGTCACTCATGAACTCTACAAAGCCAGTCTTGAGGGAACTTTTCTTAAACTTCTACTGTACTCTACTCGCAGTTATCTACAATTTTGGATGCGTAAATACTGCATCACTAATAAGAATATAAGCTGGTTCTTATCCAGATATTTACGTGTGATTCTCTAATTTCAACGCTGTTGCAACCGCCATGATCACGGGTAGTCTGAATACTACTGTTAGGTAAATTATATAAGTGGACACAAGTCTTCTCGTTCCTTTTCTTATTTCACACGTTGTTTGGGCGTGTATTCCATTGCTTTAATCATAGATTTAAAATAACTACATACATAACTTACACTTAAATGTGCATTTCGATGAGATGTCAATATGTAAGTCGTGGATTCAAATAAGATAAGTAACATGAAACATAAATTAATTAATACCATCAAAAGTTATAAATTTCTATTCAACATTAACAAGTTTCCTAAAATAATTAAGAAAATCAATGAATAAACACGAATATGCATAATTAGGTGGCTTCATGAGAAATTCCAATTATTTCCAATGTAAGATAACGTGTTAGATAAACATTTATAAAATTTATTGCCGGTAATGTGCAGTTAGATTTTTATGTAATTATGCATGATCATTAGACTGACTATGTGTACATTAAATGGTATTTACCATATAAATGGTGAGAGTTTTATGCAGATTTAGTAATACAGATAAGATTTTAAACAATTTATTTGTGTTGCGTTAACTTGCTACTTAATTGAAATTAATTTTGTCATAGAAATGTTTTTTGCTTGTAATAATAATAATCGTATGTCCGGTATTGTGTAGATTTGGTCATGTACAAGAATGGGTGTTGAGAAATGAAGTAAAAAGTATCTACAAAGAGACAAATAGTGATGTCTGATGCAAAAATTTAAATTTGAACTGAATTATAAACTAATAAAGTTGAATTTGATTATTCATTTTCCAATACAAGAATTTGAACTAAAGGAAATCAATTTAAGGGTTTTCCCTGTCTGTAAATTAGATGTAGAAATAAATAATTGTAATACAACAATTTTATATACGCATTAATTCAAAAGAATCTATGAGAGAAAAGCATCATCATCACCAAAGCATCTGTTCATTGTAAAAATATTAAAAAATATCATCCAATTTACAAAACCACCGACATTCCCCAAAAACTTTCACACCAAAAATCTTAACTATTCTAAATTAAAAAATATCTTCAGTAATAACGCCATCGTGATCATTTCTCCTGATTCGTTTAAATGAAACTTCAATAAAACTGTGTTTTATGATTACACTAACTGAATGATGATTTCACAAGCAATTTGAAAACGAACCGACGGAGCGGAGACCGATCTCGATAAATACGTAATTTGGTATGTAATCTCTTAGATCTGTATGTTACTATGTAGTCTGTGTGTTATAAGTACATACTTATACTTTAAATTTAAATTCGACTAGTTGAACTACAAAACTTTGGCTATGCCTCAAAGGAAGACTGTTTTAAATTGAGGGTTTTTACCAAATTTTAAAATTAGAATTGTTAAAATAATATAGCTTGACAGCTGACACAAATAACGTAGTCTCCTATTAATAAAATTATTTTCGAAATTATTTCTATCATGTCATAGCGCTCAACATATACCCAATGTGAAGTAAATGGTAAAATAAATTTCGTGAAGTTTTCAAAAACAAAGTTTCTGTACAGGAAGAACACCCAAGAATTAGTCTCAGCGTAAACAGATAACGGCCCCTCATTGCCCTGGCATTCCAAAGGTTCATGAGCGACAGTGACCGCTTACCATCGGGTGAGCCGTAGGCTCGTTTCTCTATCCTGCAATATTTAAAAAAAATCAGATGATTGAATAGCCATTCAACTCTAGATGACATCATGAAAAACGTAATATTAAACTGGTTCTCACTTTCACTATAAACTCGTTAATAAGAATAACAATCTCATCTATTGCTGTCAATGCATTATTGGTATGATGTATGGAGATCGATGCGACTGAAGATGCAGGTATAGAGATAGGGTAACCACGTTTTTGAGAATACTAATTCTTTTATATACAAAATTTATAATTTTTGGGTACTAGTATGATTTGGGTTGCATATTTTATACTTTATATATACAGGGTGGATCTGTAACTCTGGACAATCTGACGTGGGGTGAATGACCTGTCGAAATACAACTTAGCACTATTTTATTTTTTGGATCGGTTAAACTTTTTTTTCTGACATTGTATGGAAAACGTACGACTATCGTTGTGGACTTCCATACTCGATGAAAAAATTTTTTTATCCAATTCCTAAAATAAAAGTGGTTCTAAGTTTTATTTCAACAGGTCATTCACCTCACGTCAGATTGTCCAAAGTTACAGATCCACCCTGTATATATAAAGTAATATATATATATATATTGTCTACAAAACTCTTGGAAAAGCCTGATCATCTGACGATCGTGTGTTAAAACATCGCTACACAAAGCAACATTAAAGAAGGAAAATTATTTATTGTGCGTTTTCTATAACTTTTATACATAATTTTAGTTTCTATTGTGCTTGAAATCTAAAGTATAAAAAGGTTGATTTTCATCATTAGATAACAAGCATGGTAGGCACGCTATTAAAAATATTCTATCTAACGATATAAATATTGGCACGAAGTTCCTTATCGCGCGTTATCGAAAGGGGGCTAGACGGAAAAAAATCTTACGAAAAATTGTCACGACACATAAAGTTGTCATGACACTTTTTTTTGTTTTAGATGATTATCGCTAGATGGCGCTGTGATCAAAATCACGTTCCTTATCGCGCATTACGTTAGGAAAAAATATAAGATATCTTTTAATCGAAAAGAACTTCGTTCTATTCGGGTGTCCCATGACACCTCTCAAGTTTTTTTTTAATATTTTAATAAGGCCTCAGAGACGTCGTAATTAAATATTATATACATTTTTACACTTTGTCCAAATTTATAGTAAATCATGGTGTTAAGAATAAGTGCATATCATTTCAATCGTCCTATGGCCGAGGTTCTCATTAATTATATATTGCTTAACTGGTATTTAAATAAGTTTTTACTCTCATCATAAGCGATAGACTTCAATAAAATTTAACTTCTTTAACTAATGAATGTTATGAAATTATGATGATAATTAGTTCGAGTAAATAAAATAGGTTTTGACTTTCATACCGACTAAAGAAATAAATGTTATTGACTATGTATTAGCTATAATTAAAGCTATTAATGCCATCTTTAAATGTATGTTGAAAGTTGTGAAGATATTTAGATGCGTAATACTGTCTTTACTTTTTGAATACGGTACATCATTATACATGCTTCTTCTTGCTCACAATCAACCGTCATTAGTCAAGTGGAATCTTAACTTAGCTACTAATATGTTTTGAGAATTCGTTGTATTCTATCGTGAATTGCCTCACCATGCCCTTACCAGTCTACTTATTGCAACTGGTAAGCACAGTAGCAACTTTTCATCGTTTAAAAAGTAAAGAATGTAATCGTGCGCACTAACTGAAACGCTCGCCCTTTGTATACGATTTTCGTTCGAAATTTAAGTTTTTTTTTTCTTCCGTTCCACAGTCTATGTCGACAGCCATTGTTGTGAATAATGGTTTGATCTTCTGTTGGCCTCCACACTCAATCGATTGTGTAGAATCGATTTTTTTTGTGCCAGAACGTGCTGCAGGGCCGGCGTTTCCTTTAGTTAGTTCTTTGTTACACAACTCGTTTCCTATCGCGTTCAATTTATCTTGTTTGTTTGTTGTTACTAGATCCGCATTCTTGATGACTTTCATAATTTTTCAACGGAGTTTTTCATTAAATTCTTCATGTGTTATCGCGGTATCATCGTAAGTAGGTAGTGAAGTATTATTGGCTGTTTGATCGATATCTGACATTGAAGACGCATTAGATAACTCAAAGACTCGTTCTGTTACTTTACTGATGATACTATTGCTATATGCCTATTGAGATAATTTCGTTCAGCATAAAAAATAGAAAAAAGGGGTAGAACATTTTGATGTGTGGGTGGAATAAATAGTAACAATAGTTTAACTTTGGGCATCAAGTCTATTATTATTACTACTATTTTTATTACAAACACTGTGTTCTTAAACAAACAACAATATTTACAAAATACCATAAACTTTTTCTGTCGGTTCGTATATCCCCCAAGTGAAGCAAAGGGCATCCACAGAACTAAAACTAACGTAACATTTGTATTCAGCAAGTAAGTTAACATTGTATGTCTTCTTGTTCAGGTATTACAACGCGACGTGGAATGTCACGGGCGCATCGTGAGCTCTGTGGTACGACTCTGCCGGGGCGGTGACGCAGCCCGAGCTTTGGAACGACGCTGGCACCTCCTATACTTGAGGGCCATCGAGTGGCAGTGCCATCTTGAAGCCTGTCTCACTAAGATCAACACGCAGGTAAATATATGACCTTTATATAAGACTTTTAACCAGAAATTCGTATTACAAATCAAAAGTCTCACTAACTTTAATAAATAGCTCGTTACGATAGTCGTCCATACACTATATGAAATTGCGAAAAAAGTTTAACCGATTCCAAAAATAGTATGCAAGTATGCAGTAGAAATACTCTCTACATCCGTAGATTCAAAATATCAAAACTATCCAGTATTAAATTTTTCATAGAAAAACTAACCTAATACAATAAAAAGTCCAATCCTTGTGCAATGTATTTCACTTAAACTAATACCATAAAATAAATCAGTTCGCACGTAACCCTTCACGTTTAATAGTTTTGCTCAATTTCCGTCGAAATGCACACAATGGTCTAATCAGCCACCCGCTGATGTTTGTAAACACGACCTCAGGGCCCCCTGTGTTGTGAAACCACGTAACTCGCCATAAAAGTTATTGGAAACGTTACCCTATTTTGTACTGAATTGATTGGAGAGCAATATGTCCATTGACGATAATAAATATTGATTAAGGAATGCTAATTTTATTGATTTAATTAAGTTAATTTTTATACGCTATTGAATTTTTAAGTCTTGGTCTATTTAACTTATTTGTAACAAATTATACCTACTCTTTAAAAAAAATCTCGTAAAGTTTAATTTCACATTTCATAAACAAATACAGATCTATTATTTAATAGATTAAATAAAACTAAACATTAAAATAGAAAAAAAAACAAAAAATAATTCATAAACTCAGCCGCCACATTGTGACGTCACATTACCCAAACAAAATCACACACTCGACTCCGTAAACGAAGGGTTAGTCACGTGACCGCACTTGTACGAATTACATTTATTATGATTTGTAGCCACGGTCAACGCTCAATATAATAGTAAAGTTTACATTCAGATAGTTAAGGACACTATTTTCTATTTTACGATTCAAAATGGCGTCCTCTGGGATATTTCAAATGACATTTATTGGGTCGTAAATTAAAAATTACTTTGTTAGTAAAATTGTGTTTGAAATAGGATGTTGTTTGTATAATCTAGGAGTTACAAGAGTTAATCTATTTTGTTGCCTTTGCAAGTGAAATAGATGCAGTTTTTCGTGAACTGTTGTAGTGTTCACATCTCTTATCCACTCAACTGGGATCGGCAAAAAAATTGGTTTGTTTACTTTTGCCAAGTCTGTGGCAGGAGCTAAAATTGAGCACAGTTCAAAAACTTGTTTTGTCAAGATTTTTTAATCGTCTCATATTTTGCATATTTTACGGAGAAAATATATTTTTGCTGAAAATATAATACGGCGTCATTTAATAATGAAGATTTACAAAAATATAAGGTTTAATTAAAAATCTAAATTAAAATTTATTGGAAAAAAATGTTTTTAAAAAGAGGCTCAAACAGGGTAGTGATTCCGAACGAAGTCCCCAGTTTCGCCATCTACCGAAAAGTGACGTTCCCAGTTGAGTGGTTAACTTAGAAACCAAATTAGCTTTTTTATTAATAATAACACTTCTTTTACAATGAGAAATAAACATCATTAATTTTGTTTTAACCCACTACTGTCAACAGAACTCTGATCTTCCTAGTTGATGAACCAAAGTCAAGAAGGTATCCACACTTTCCTTCTATAATTAGGGGATTTTGTACTAAATGAGCAGCGGTAAGCTATACCTCAATAATTATGAAATTTTCCTTTACAGGGTGGAGTAACAGTAGAAGCTGCAAGTGACAGCGACGACGAACCTGCTCTCAAACTACCTAGACTCAGCAAAAAGGGCTCTCCAAGAAGTCCAAGGATCCCCAGGAGTCCACGACGACAACGAACGCCGGTCAACGCTCGCTGTAGGGAAAACTCTACTGACAGTCGACAATCCGCCTCAGAGGTAAATTATTTACTGTTGATATAAACTCAAATCAAGAAAATCGAATCAAATGTTCATTTCAATTAATTTAAGAAATATAATTTTCAATAATTTTATTAATAATTTAAGAAACCCCATAAGTCGGATGTTATGCACAAAAAACATGTCGTTTACAAAAGTTAGTACGCAAATAAGTACAAGTAAACAATTAACAAGTCTGTTATCAAGTTAGAGGGGTTAAAGTTATTTGTTTTAACAAATTAACTGCCACTTCTTACGACACTTGCTAAGTTCCGTAGGAACTTAACGGAACTTAACAAGTGACACTTCTTTGCATTTTCCGGTGACATATATATATCGTACCCTATATCCTCGAAAAAATTTAGCTGATAATGTTTTAGGATGTATTGCAGAACTAGCCAGCTAGACATCATAATTTTACATGTGAAATACAATTACAGGTTTTATCATATTTCAACGTTCAAATCTCCTCATGACGGGATAAGACCTATCGTCATCACTATCATCTTCAGCCTGTGGTCCTCTAATTCTAAACATTAGCCTGGTCAAACTTCTTTGTAACGACCTACGCTGCAAATGCAAGAACTAATATTATATTCCTTATATTCCAGGAGGAACAAGAATATGTGCTGACGTACACGTGGAGAGGATTCGGCTCGGACTGTGAATCGGAACTGATGAGGGAACACAGCAACATGGCGGACGAGAGGAGGGTACCGGACTCGGGCGAGGACACCGACATGAGGACCACTGACCAGACCGTGCCTGTTACTATTGACCAAATTGACGGTATGTTCATTTTAATTTATTGTCAATTGTACCAGGTCAAACTTTTGCGTGTTCGTTTAATATTAGCTCTATTTTAAGTTAGAGTTTCGATATATGTAAATTTAGGTTAAGCTTTGGATCATAATTCAAACTTAACGCCTCTAGATTATACTGTGACTTGCTGACAATTTCTTTCACGCAATACATAGTCAGTTTTTGAAACAGATTTTGGACAGAAGAAAAAAGATAAATCTGTTATGAAAAATGAACTATCCAATAAACGATCCCAGTTTTTGTAAGAAAACTTCAAATTTTCACTTTCTAAACCACTCGTAAAACTTCAATAAAACCATTCAACTGTAAATAATTTAAATGATTTCCGTTTTCTAACAAAAGAAAACAACTCTCCCCGCCGATGCTTTGTGATGTAAAACAATTGTTCTCATTGTTTTAGATATCATTCAACAAACAAACATCAATACAAATCGGCTCATAACAATTCATTCTGTTCCAGGCCTCGACATAAGCAACGCGGTAATGATTGAAGAAAAACTAAAAACCCCACCAACAGTAATCAAAAGGAAAAAACCAGTCGACACATCGAAATTTAATCAAACAGATCGGAAATCCAAACATCTTGCAATCTTCTACTTCAAACACCACGACACAGATTCAGACAGGCAAGTTATTGAAACGGACGAAAAGAGTCAAGAAGAATCTTCGGAAGAAGAATGGACTTACGTTGGAGGCAAAATAGCCAACGAAGACTCGACTGATCTGATGACGTCATCCGTGGAAATACAATGCGAACTACCCATAGACAATCCGAAAGATAAACCACCATCTCCAAAACCGAAACTGGAATCTTCTACACCGGACCTACTTAGAGTTGAAAACACAAGATGCAAAGACATAGAAAGACTATTTAATCAAGCTGAAGAAATGGTGCACAAGAAAGCAATGGCAAAGAAAAAAGGTATAAGGAATTTCAAACCGTTGAGCTTAGAAGAGGAAGGGAAAAATGTCAGCAGAAACAAAATGTCGAGGATCAAGGAATGGCTAAACCAATCGGATGGAAAAAATGACAATAATCAAGTAAGAAAATCATTCATACTCATTTTGTTACTCGAAGAAAGTTCAGTCTTTTATTTCACTTTCCATACAAACTAAAATCTGATAAGTCTAAGCGATAAATAAAAAGAAACTGTAAAAAACCAGTACACAGTAAGCACAATAAGTGCGAAAACATTTTCGAAAAGTGTCAAAAGTTGTCTATTTTAGGTCATGTTTACTTCCTGTCAAGTTACTTGCACTTTCTAGCTAAATAACATAGATTTTTGATAACATGTTTGAACGATGTTTTGTGTTTGATCTCACTTTCAGAAAGACTCTTACTTTCCATTAGTGCTTCAACTTTTATTAAATATTAACACATTCAATATTCTTAAATAGTAGATACTAAATAAAACCAGAGAAACTCTTATGTTTAATTATTATTATTCCCCAGAATACGGAAAGCTATGACGCATCAGGGGAATACACGACGGAAAGCGAAGTGGACACATCGTTAACATCTGAGGAACGGAATCTACACTCGTCTATGGATATGAGTACATCTACTTGTACGGTCACACCCACACATCATGCTAAGGTATGAGAGATCATGTATGTTAAGATATACCTACGTGAATTTCGATGCAATTTTTTTTTTATTAATCATTGTTCGGACAACACCCTAAATATTAGATAAATGTTGCTTTAAATGTGTATTAATTATAGTTAATATTGTTACATTTTTTTTTTAAATGTAACTTAAAAAAAAGACAAAGTGAAATGTCGTAATTATACTCTCTAAACCATAGGCATGGTTTAAAAACCTTTGTATTCATGATTATTGCATTGTTTTTTGTAAATATCATAAAAATCACAAAAATGCTAAGATGTGAGAAAAAATACAGCATATTTCAAGATCATTAAGTTAATGTATCATCTTATAAATACCGAGTCACAATGTTCAATCATGCCACGAATGAAATTTCCATCATCTATACTAATATTATAAAGCTGAAGAGTTTGTTTGTTTGTTTGAACGCGCTAATCTCAGGATCTACTGGTCCGATTTCAAAAATTCTTTCACTGTTGGAATGTCCATTTATCGAGGAAGGTTATAGGCTATATTTTATTTTGAAAAAAATTAGGGATCCGTATGAAAATATCGAATATGTAACACAAGTGAATAATCGAAAACCTATTTATGCGTACGCTGCAAAAACTATTGACAATAGAACAAAACGATGTACTACGGGTTTTTATGTCTTTTGAAGACAAACAAAAAAGTCGATCGCGACAGCATATATCTAACTATCATAGTTTAGTCACAATAACCGCTTTTATGTTAAAAAAAAAATTAATTCGTCCGAAGAATGAATTTAACGTTAAATTTGTATTGTCATATTAATCCTTATCCAAATAAAGTATTATATTATCAAGAGTATTAATGTAGAAGTAAATTACTTTTTGTTTTATTCCAATCGGACTTTTCGTTTAGAAGTTATTACGAGTATAAAATATGAATACTCCCCGGGCCACGCAAATAATATCGCAACAGCATTAAGAGTAGGTACTGTTTGAACCCCTTTGTGACGCAGACGAAGTTGCGAGGGTCATCTAGTATCTGTATAAAAAGTCATATTATATGTTTAATACTTGTTTATAAACTACCGAAAAGTACAAAATGCAGTACGCCTTGAAACTTTTCAATATTTTTTTTCACGCAATAAAATTTGCAGTATTCTGCTCTTTACTTTCGGTAGCGTATAACTAGCACATAAAATTAACTAATCACCGCATCCATTGTGATTAACCAAGTATTCATACTAGGTTACGTTAAGAAAGAAACGCGGTGGGAACAGCACTAGGCCGTGGTCGGTCTCTTGTCTATCGCAGCTGAGCGGCGCGGGCACATCCCTAGCGGCCACGCCCACCGCCGCCGACGCACCCAACATGTCGCACAACATGTCCATATCGGAATCGGCATTGAACACGCTAGCTTCACCGCAAATTGTCACGCCTACAAATTCTAACTCGAAATTAAGGGGCAGCTCTACCACTGTACAGGTATGCTTCACGTCACTAACTGCATTGCATCTTGTTCTAAATTTTGAAAAGTGTGTTTCGTACAATATACAGGGTTGATCTATAATCTTCTCCAAGCCAAAGTGAATGTCCTGTCGTAATACAACTTGGAACTACGAACTCGGTTAAACTTTCTTTTTCATACCTTTATCTTCGACTATAATCCGCGCCACCAATTAATATTGAAAAAAAAAAAACAAAAAAAAGAAGACGAAGAAAGAAAGAAAGAAAGCTTTATTCGATAGTCGACACACAAACAAGGGACACAACAAGGGACAAAAGTAATTCCATGTTCTATATCGACAGGACATTCACTCCACTTCGATTTGGACTTACATAATCATCCTGTATTTGTTCTAAAATTAATTGTAAAAACGGTCTAATGTAAGAAAGATATTCACATCCAAAACACTACAGCACTTCCACAAAAAAAAAATTAAGCCTACCTACAAGGGGACGGAGCGACGGGAAAGCATGCCGATGGCGTAACGCGTCGCGCCGTCCCTCCAAACCCCGTGCTGGGTTCTGGCCTCAGCCGGGGTTCGGACGCTGAGTGTGAGCGGTTGGAGGTTTTAGTGAGGTTCAACTCTCACATACCCCGCCCGCGGGGCGGGCGGGGACCCGGTGATTTCCTCCAACTAAAAAAAAAAAAAAAAAAAAAAAAAAAAAGCCTACCTACAAGTAACCAAGTCTATTTTCACCAGGGTCACGTCTCAAGTACCAACACAATGACAGAAGCTTGCACATCCTGCGTCGAAGCGAACGACAAACAATGTTGGCTACGACGAAAACGTTTCAAACTCCGTCGTCACAACACGCCACAACATTCCAGGAGAGAGAGGCTGGTCAAATCTCTGTCGTTCTGTGGAAGACTCAGCCCTGAAATTGAAGATAAGAACGAAAGAAGTGCGGCCAGTGATCCCGCTACTAGGAAAAGCAGGTTGGTGTCTTTTTTTAATTAAGAATGTGCCTTCAACTATGTTAGCCGAACGTAAGAATAACTTAAACTTATTCAGACACTCGCGGTTTTCTATAATACTTTCATGCATTTTCAACGGGTTCTTACCACGATATTTAATTAATTGAGTTGTCTCGATATTTCAACGTTGTTGCAAACGTCATGATCACGAGAAGACTGGATACTGCGGGTCGATTTAAGAGCAAACAAATTTGTCTACCCTCTTTCTCGTTTCTCAATATCGAGACAACTCAATTAATTAAATATCGTGGTAAGAACCCGTTGAAAATGCATTCAACTATGTTAGCCGAACGTAAGAATAACTTGTCCTCAAGGTTTAGGCAATTATAAACTGGAAAGACTTTTCAGCTCCCATGCTTTTTAAAATGGTTTCCTTATTAGAGAAATCTCAGTATCATAGATGATTTGTGGGTCTGTGTTTAACGATTTGAGTAAGGTACTAGAAATAAGGATCGGTCATATTGTAAGAATGTACAAGAAGAGAAGATCTTAGTTCTTTTGAATCTTTTTTTTTTTTAATTGGAGGAAATCACCGGATCCCCGCCCGCGGTATGTGGAAGTTGAACCGCACTAAAACCTCCAAACGCTCACCCTCAGCGTCCGGCTGAGGCCAGAACCCAGCACGGGGTTATGAGGGACGGCGCGACGCGTTACGACCACGGCACTCTTTCCCGTCGCGCCGCCCCCTTTGAATCAATTATATTCAAAGAAATTGAATTCGTAACTTTGGGCACAAAGATTTCGAAATGATATTATATTTTAAAATGTATTTTTTACAGATTCGACACAACATCAACATCAGGCAACGACAGCGACGAAGAACTCATAAAGCAACAACTAGCGGCAATGGCGAACTTACGTAAGAGCATCGAAAAGACGCACATATCCACTCGCGAAGACAGTGCCATTCCCGAACAAAACGAACAGAATGACCCAGAAAACACATCCAAACCGGACTTCAAACTTGGCCCAGCAGGTGGAACTGTTAGGCCAAGGTTAGCTAGAAGCTTGGAGAGAGAAAGGAATTTCTTGGCACTGAGTCTTGGTGATCCGAACCAGCTGTGGGATTTGAGCTTGGATAAAGATTCGGATGTGGATAAGAGTGTCACTGCGGGCACAGAGGAACATAGTTCGTTCTCGGAACAAGCATGGGATTTCTATCAGGTGAGGCTATTTTGATGATACAAGTTAAGAGTAATCAAAAAACGTAAGTTATGACTCCAGTTCAGAAAGTTATCTATAAATAATGAACCGCACGATAAAATACCACTAAAAGACAATAGATTAATATTTGTTCTTAAGTTGTTGTTATCTAGTCTAAACTGATTTGTGTCTTGTTTGTAGGAAAAATACAACTCGGAGCCGTATTCCGAAGCTCCCGACTCGGACGCCGCGCGACGCCTGCTCGAGTTCGGCGACGACTACCGCGCCTTCCTCGACTCGCAGTCCGACTGCTGCTCCAGCCTCTCCGCACAACCCGAGCACGACATCAGCCCCAGCGGCACTCGCAGGAGGAGACCTCCCTCCGAGATGTCCAGGGAAAAAAGTCTACCTCGACACAAACGACCGACCAGGACTTCCCCGGTCGAAACACCGACCAGAAAACCCAAAAAGTCCATGATGTCTAGCGCTGAGCGCAAGAAAACACTACTCGACAGCCTAGAAAGATCTAGGAACAACACCAGCCTGGAGAGCAGCGACGGTGTCCGACGCAGGAAGCCCTCTGACATCAAGAAACACTCGCCCGAATTCGATTTACTTAACGTGCAGGCTCTGAGTCGACGCCGACACAGTTCCAACATGACCAGCGACGAAGTGAACAGCTCGCTCGAGTACACAGAGGTCAACAACCGGCCCGACATACTCGACTCCATAAACCGCCGCCGTCGAACGGAGAAGGACGGCGAGGCGGAGCTGCAGAAGGTGGCGCTGAGCGAGCTGCGGCGGCGCTCCACCGAGAGCATCGAGTCCGAGGACGAGTCGTCGTCGCCCAAGAAGCACGGGCGCTGGAGCGAGTCGGAGTCGGACTCGGAGGAGGTGCGGTCGCTGGTGCGGCGCTCGAGCTCGGCGCTGGAGGCGGCCGAGGCGCTGCTGGACCGCCACGACGCCTTCGACTACGTAAGGACCACATTCGATACTGATTTCAGTAGCTACGCGGAGTGCGAGCGTCGCCCCGCCTGCTTCCGGGCGCGCCTGTGCCTCGCCGTCGCCGCCTTCTCTATACTAATCATAGTTTACGTTCACTTGCAATGACACTTGCCTTCCGCCTGTGTCGGTATTGTTGTGCTGTGTGTAAGTATGTGGATGAAGCATGCTGCGATCGTCAAACTCGCGGACGAAATGCGCGTTCTTAACCAAATGTGAAATGTGTTCGTATCAACGTTACCAAAGTCAATGGAATCGTACAATACCAGTAGCACGTTGTCTGTAATATTTAAAGAATAAAGACAAGTTTTGAAAGATTACTGGTGGCACACACATGCATTCACATATTATAAATTTAATGCTCAACTTATTGTGTACAAATGTAAATTGTAAGCATTTATAAATATAGATTTAATGAAAGGAATAAGACTAAGTGTGACCATCGCAGCAGGTACTAACTTATTATTAACATAGATTATTCATTCCGTATTTTTTTTTTTGATTGTTTTTTGTATGATTGTTTTTTTCATTCTACTAACCCTTTCACTATCTTGTGTTTGTGTGTGTAGTAATACTAACTGCCTGAAATTCTTTTTGTTGTAATTTTACGTCTCTGGTGGTGATAATTTGGTGCTAAATCAAACAAAGGTTAAGACTACTAATTTAATAGACATATAGCGTAAAAGGTTACTGAACGCTTCAGTAAGGAATCATTCACAGTTACCTGTGTTATTACTCGACTAGAAAAAAATGAAATGTTAAATTGACAGCTGTCACATTTGACAATTTCGTTCGATAGTAGGGATGGACCTCAACTCGATAACATTAGTGCTAATTTAAAATCGCCATTGCATTACTTAGTAATCACATAGTATTTATATTAGTTGGGTGTATATTTACCTCATTTACAAAGCTCTTGTCATACAGTGATATAGTTGTAATGTTGAACTAGCTTTGTTAATTTAAATTTGGTTGTAATTTGTAACTTTTTAGAAACGTAATATTTATTTTGTAATAGCGTGAAACGACTGAACTCCGCAGTATCTCACTTTTAAGGCTTACTTTTTGTAATATTATGTTGAAGGACAGGCTGTTAATTGATTTTATTTTTATAAAAAATAATGTTAACTACGAACTTTGTATAACTTGTTTAAAGGAATAAATGTTTAAATTTGAAAATTAAAATGGAGTTTCAGTCAATTAACACCCTACTCTCTCAACAAAGAAACAATGGTACTCAAAAATAAATAACATGAAATATTATTTAGAAATTAGGTTAAATAGTTATGAAAATTCTAAATTTCAAATTTGTTTGAACTCTGGCTCTGGAAACCTGCTTATCTAATGTGTGTTTGGCATACTGATGTTTGGCTTCATTTCTTTCCTTTCTTAATAGGAATGTCGCATGTTCCTTTTAGCTTAAATATTTTAAATAAAAGTGATTTCAACTCACAAAAATAAATAAAAATGAGTTTAGTAGTTGTTGAAAGATGCTTAAAATTTTAAAATCCGTTTTCGCTTCTATTTTTGAACGCATCTACTTTTTTTGCAACATTTTTTTTTCGTTGCACAGACGGAGGTCGTGACAAGATGTCGCGAAAATATCAACCTACTGGAAGCAAGTTTGGCCGGTGGGTCTCTCTCCCCGACGTTACAGCGAGATGTTAGAGGTAAGAATATCTTTAGAAACAAAACTGAAATTGATCAAAAATAAATCTGCAATAAAAAAACTATTTTTGTGTTTGGATACTAGGTTGCGTTCGGAAATTTGTCTTTTAGCTAAGGAGCGTGTACAGTCAAGTGGACTATAATGCAACGCTAAAAAAAATGCGGGACAGTATGCGTTACGATAGTGGGGTATTTTTCAACGTTTCCTCTATTTTCAAACTATTCACATTGCGAAATTCAAGCCTCACTCTCCGCGACAGTGAGTAGTGTAATATTTTGTTACATGCAAAATGAACGAGACGAGATGCCTCGATGCAAATTGTGGTTTCTTACTCATGTTCCGACCGGTTCTCGAAAGCCATGCAGTTTTTTTGCATGGACGTCACATGCACTTGTAATAAAACAACAAAATCAAATTTTAAAAGTTGTATGTCAAAAAATATGTAAAGTGCCAATGTAATTTGCTGTAGAATTACTTATTGTACTTGATGAAATATTATATTCAGCCAAATATGTAATTTACCCACTCATACATATACATTATACACTTAGGAATTCGCTACCATACCCCGAGCTTAACATCGAGAAAAGTTCTTGAATAGATATCGTAGATAATATTGTAGAAAGGTAGTAGGTAATCTACCATTTAGCAGTATTATACAGGGTGTACATGTGACCTCTACAAGTGGGGTGAATTTCCTGTCAAAATACAACTTGGAACCACTTTTATTTTTTGATTCGTTTGAACTTTTTTCTCGATATCTTCATAATACGAGTATTTTATGGTAGCCTGCAATGATAGCCGTATACATACAACGTACTTTAATATTGAAAAAACTTAAAAAAAGAGATACCTTTCCTAATTTCAAAAATTAAATTAAATATGTCATAATAAATGGACCCTGCAGATAAATTGATCTCATATTATTTTCATTTTACGTCAATGAGTAACAATCTCGACCAAGGTTTTTTGGACGCATTCGTCTGGACAAGTTTTTTTCTTTTATTTACAACTGTAAGCGAGCCTTAATAATGGCCAGTTTTTATTCTCAGTCAATTAGTGGACAGTTTTAAAGAAGAAAATTTACCAAAGAAGTTAATGTTTTAAAATTAATTGCTTCATCTTTGTATTATCTTTTTAATTCCCAAAGACTTTATTTTAATATTATATTAGTAATTAAAATATTACGTAACAGAGATTTTAACTGCCTTGAAGTTAATAGTAAACTAGATTCTAAAATCAATTAATTTACAGAATTTTGCCTATAACTGACTGCAATTAAAAAATAAAGAACCAAGCGGTTTCGAAAAAAGGTTAATAGCTACCACAAAAATAAAATCAAAAACGAAACTCTTCCATCACTAATTATAATGAACTGACGTTAAATAGAGCAGTCTAATAAAAGTGTGTTGCAACCATACGTTTTTAATATATTATGAGGATATTTATGTTGATAGGCAAACACGAAGCAACCTAAAGAATTTCTTCATAATACATTGTATGAATTTGTATCAATCTGTCGTAAATAAGGAAGCTGGTACACTTCATGTTTCAAAGTTTAATGTGTTTACTTCCTTTATTTTCTTTCTTCAATACCTACCGTAATGTCATTGTTGTAACTCATACTGTTGGTGAGATTTTCTAATAAATAAATACCATAATATTAAGGCTTCCAATCAGATCACTCGAGAACTTTTAGATAGGTGTGAAACAGGTGTTATTAGTTTATTTTTAATGAATATTTTTCATGAGATTGACTAAAATTATTGTAGAACTCGCCTATGATGCTTGTATCTCATTATTCGTTGGCTACATTTACCAAACTATCTCGTTTCTATCTCTCGTTCAATGTTGCCATATTTAAGTTATTAAAATGAACTTAGTGCATGGTAACTCTTTATATCTTCCGCTTATCCATAATATAGGGTTGCCATGTGTCGTGTATTTAATATTATAGGGTAAACGCTTCAGTGATTTCCGTGTATGTTATTAACTGTAGAATCCTGTTTCATGTCATGATGAGGGCAAATTGTTTTAAATGACTTGTAATGTTTTTATAATTATTTAAATATGTTGTCATGTCCATTTAGATTGAATTTTTGAAAATAGTAGTTAAAATAAATTGGCCACGATGCTACCTTGAAATATATCATCATCATTAGCCTATAGACGTCCACTGCTGGACATAGGCCTCCCCCAAACTTCACCACATCGAACGGTCCTGCGCTGTCCGCATCCAGCCACCTCCCGCGGTCCTGACCAGGTCATCGGTCCACCTTGTGGGAGGTCTGCCTACGCTGCGCCTACCAGTTCGTGGTCGCCACTCTAGAACTTTTTGGCCGGCCGGTTTAAAATATATATATTTTTTAAATTCTTGATACAGTTTAGCATAGACAAATCAAAACTAATTGGATATTTGTCTCATGATATCCCTACTCGGTCCCGGAAACTGACATAGAACGATCTCACGCCCATTCGTTCGCTACATCTATTTCTGCCTGCGAAAGCGGAACGAAAATGAGAGACAATTACGAAATACGAGCATATATTAATAATCTCATGCTATTTTGATTAATTTTAATGATATTTTGCAAAAATAAGTACAGGTTAGATTTCGATTAATTAGAAACAGAATTGTGTTAGAAGTGCTTTCTCATATTTTTATCTATATCTTCTATTAAACTTTTATATACAATTTGTTATGACTTTAGCCGTAAATAAATCAAAGTGCATTTTAAACTCCAACAATAGACTACCTTTATCTAAAAGCACTACATAAAACTACTTAATTCTACCTCATGGAACTAAAACATCTAGAAACAACATCACGAACAATAGAGTGAAGTTCCAAAGAAGTGTATGGTTTGCTAAACCAAGCCGGCATCCTCTAATGTCAGAATGTTGTTTGTACACTACTGTTTGATCTTGTCTTCTGCAAATAAATATAAGAAAATAATAAATTATAACTCTACCGATTTTGAATCGCTCTATCTATAAACATCATCTAAATGCATCGCGTTGTTTCAAACATGCATACATAAAAACAGACAGACCGCGTAAAGCTACGTAGAAGAAAAAAACTTTAAATTAACTTCACTCTGTTGTTTCCAAATGTATTAGCTCCATGCACTACGGTTTTTAAGAACCCCTAATGCCTAATCACTTCGGAGACTCGGCCATATGTTTACAAATAGCCATTTAAAAATACATCTTCTTAAAATACAAAGTTGGAACACAGGAGATGATAATAGACAAACGGGTTGTCTTTTTGTCTTTCATTCATAAGAAAGTGGTGAACTAAATTGATTTTAAAATAGTTTTTTTTCATTGTTTCAACAAGATTTATTATTGTTGGTTTAGAAAAAATATTTTAAGCTAACCTAATATTATACTAGGTACATATACAATCCTTAATAAAAATATGGCTTTTTCAACCTCTACTAAACTTCAAGGTTTGCACAAGATAGTATGAACACATTTACAAGCAAAATCCAGACTTATTTTATGATTCATAGGATCTAGTTTCCAATGCTCGTTAGTTTACATCAAACATTTGCAAATTGCATACAAAGTAACCTCGATAATGCAATATGCTTGTGTACATATGCACTTAGCGAATTATAGCCTCGTTAGACGTTTTAAAATTGTCGATGATTAGGTATATATTTTATTAGGACAATTTTTACTTGGAAATATCAAGTAAAATTATGACTCAGCTTTTATAGAGCAGTTTTTGAAAGAGAACCACTTTTGTCTCGAATTTTCTGTTGTTACCATAACTTTTTGAAGAGAACCGTTTTTTAAATTATTAAAAATTATTTTGATTTCGAATGGCATCTACTATTATGTCAGATGCAAGCTTTTTTTGAGAGTAGTAGGTATCTGAGGAACAGTTGGTTTATAAAATAAAAATGCATTTGTTTAAAGCAAGATCAAACCAACAAAAATACTTCTTATCTAAAAACACTTTCTCCACCATCGCTCCTCTCCAACTCATAGTCGCGGTCTCTTCAGCAAACTCTGTTTTTGTAAATCAAAAATGCGTGCAAGATAATTACATAACATATAAAAATGATTACTGCAAACATTCTTATTAGACTAAACTAGAAAACATGACATCAGAACGTGTAAAAATTATAAACAAACATACACTATTGCATTTGTATGTAGTTTTTGTCAGTTTTAGACGATAATTTGTAGAATTCGGACGATTTGAAGTACCATGGTAGTGTGCTGTAAGGTGCTTATAGTTCAGGACTTTAGGAGATCGAATGGGATTAGGAAAAGTGAGTTAATTAATGTTTATTGTAATTAAAGATAATTAAAAGAAAAAAAAATGGTTCAAAATAATTAACATACTACAATCATCATCATCATCATTATCAGCCCGTAGACGTCCACTGCTGGACATAGGCCTCCCCCAAGGATTTCCAATGCGACCGGTTGGTAGCGGCCTACATCCAGCGTGTTCCTGCGATCTTAACAAGATCAATCGTCCACCTTGTGGTCGTCCCACACTGCGCTTACACATACACATACTACAATAACTAAACATATTTAACTATTTCTTTGTTTTAACTAAATAATCACATCGCCTTCATTTGTTGACATGGTCCAATTTACAAATGACACTAATATGAAGGACACTTAAAATTATCACTCGTTATCAATCCTAATACACATTCTTTCGAAACCGTTAGTAATCTATACTAATACTAGCTGCCCCACGCAACTTCGCCTGCGTCGAAAAAATAAAAAAAAAATTAGGGGTGGACTACCCCTAACATTTAGGGGGATGAAAAATAGATGTTGGCCGATTCTCATAGATACCGGATAAGCACAAAAAATTTCAACAAAA
Source organism: Trilocha varians (assembly GCA_030269945.2). NCBI lineage: Eukaryota > Metazoa > Arthropoda > Insecta > Lepidoptera > Bombycidae > Trilocha > Trilocha varians. The sequence goes on along the minus strand of AP028277.1, from coordinate 3,914,542 downwards.
TCGGTCAAGCCGTTTCGGAGGAGTTCAAGTTCGAACACCGTGACACGAGAATTTTATATATTAGATAGATATAGATAATAAGGAAAAAAAGGAATTCTAATTATGAAATCAAGTAGCTAATCTTATTGAAAAAATCAAGAATGATAACATTATTATCATGAGAGTTTTTTCAATGTCACAATGAGAATGTTTTTTATCAAATAACATGTTGTCTTGATTACTATAATATCCTTATTTTTTTATAAATACGAAGTAAAATAAAAGTACATTATGTAGTTAAAAATGTCTCAAACAGTAAGATTAAAATATTATATCCTGATCTTTGTACTTAAAATTGTAATTAGTTATTGGGAATTGTTTTCTATCGTTTTATAAATAAGCTAAAATAATTAACCACTTATTTTAGTCATTAAAACTATAATCACTCCGTCTAATTAATAAATTGCAATTAATTAACATCATCCGGTTATTCTAAAGATAAATATTTCTTTAAGTCTAAAGTATTTCCTTTAAACGAATGGCCTTCTCGTCCGTGTCTTAAAAAGGATATCATTGGGAATGCAGTGCACATTCAAAGACGTAATTACTATGACTAACACATAATCAGGTACCGCTAGCTACTTTTGTTTACTTTAAGCCCTTAGAAGGGTTCGGGAAATCGATTGAGGATTATGTGACTTTGACGAAAACTCTTTAATGGCTGTTACGTGATGGGTACTTTATTAATACTTTTATTTTTTATTGAAACGAATTACTAAGATCAATATATGCACCTATGTCTAGATAGACAACAGGATTACAAGTCAATTTTGTGCTATTTTTTACGCAGAAGCTAAGACATAAGATAAAATAATTGAATGTTTGGTACGTATAATTATGTATGTATCGAACGTATAACAGAATAATAGGTTAACTAAACTACAAACTTCCATCAAAACTTTACTGAAAAACTCGATAACCACGAAATAACAAAAACTATGTTCTTAACATTTTTGTCTCCATTTTTCTGCTTTCCGTTGACAAGTTTTTCTGCACTGACGTCATTCTGAATACGGGTCGTGTAATGACCTAAGTCAGCTAGCAAACATAAAAGGACGTCTCGATCTGAAAATACATCTTTAACTCGATACTTATGCATGAAGGTGATATCATTCTGCTAATGTTTTTCAGTTATAAAGCGCTTAAATGCTTGCACGTCTGTTATGGTTACGACATAGAACAACCATAGCGAGAAGATTTGTATTTTCTTGTAATCGAAACTAAAATACCAGTCTTCATAAAACGTACTCTATGTAATATTTGTTTTTGGAAAAGATAACAATGAACGTGATTAGAAAGAACTTACTGAACTTTAGTGCAAATAATTTTCAAACTCAGTTCTGTTATATTTCATTTACCAAAATACATTTAGGTTCAATTAGCCACGTATATAGTAGGTACATATATAGTTAATATCAAAGCTATTACTTATGTTATATCTCATAATAGTAGCTATTAAAATTGAAACTATTGCATGCATTGGTCCACAACCAATTCGTAAATGTTGGCAATGAATTAGCTGCACGGCTTTTAAGCGCTGTACCGCTATTTATATGTCGATTTTCATCAGTACATCAGCTGTGCGTCTCGCGAACGCACGTGTCGATCCGACTGATTTCTTACGCGTGTATAATCGTATTTTATTAAGTGTGTTTATGGTACTTTCTTTGTATACTGTGTTGTGAGGTGAAAATTGCAACATGAAAATTCGCCTTTGATACGCTTGAGTGAACAAACTTTCGCTGCCGTTCGAAGTTTTTTTAGATTTCTAGATTTTTTAGACCTAAATTGTTATTGGTTGTAGCAATCAATGTAAAACGGTATAGGCCTTTGAAACAATTTCAGAAAATTGAGAAAGTTTTTAGAAATACTGCAGGATAAAATCGTAGATATCAAAGATTTGTACAGAAGTTGGATGAAATTCTATTTGATACGACCTTGGCGGCAAATTATAACGGAATTGTTTACAATACCCAGCTGTGAACATGCTACAGAATTAATATTTCCTGATTATATTATGTTATATTTTTTTGTTCTACATACATTTTACTATACTCCAATTTTATTGGTCTAATTTAATCGAGTTGATTTTGTTTCTTGATACAAATAAACTTCTTTACGAAAGGAAAATTAGAGACTGATTTATATTATAGACTGACTACTTTTATAAGCATTTTTAATGGTAGTAATTTCTCAACGTTATAAAGTCAAATTATAATACTACATTTTTTATTTAGTTATGTTTATTTTTATGAAGAAAACCGACCTTATACGATTTAAAATGTATAAAATTTTCTACATAATGATTCTTTAGTACTACTTTTTCAGTAGGTAGGTAGGTACTTATATAGAGTAGAGAGAATAGAGTCGTTAACCTTTTCATCAAAGCCGTATCGTTTACCTCGTTTTGCACTTACCTGAAAATTTATAAAGTCAATGACTCGAATGAATAGTAACAAAACCGACTTCAAATTATTCAATTGAGTTCATCAAACTGTATGTTCTAGTAATAATCAACTTTCAGAACATGATCAAACTTCATGAGAAGCAATAATATAATCAACGTTTTTAACATGTCAAGAATGGTTAAAATCGGTTGACAATAAAAACATTGTGAGAAAACATAGGTACATAAAAAAACATTAAGCATAAACATAAAAAGTATAAAAATAACTCTGCAATTAACTAAATACGTATCATTAGTTATAAAGCAGCGACTATCAGCATCGTCATCTAAAATATTCTAAATTTTACTAATATCGACGTAAATATAAAAAAACGATTAATTAGTTACAAGCCATTACAAGTCCCATAAAGACGTGTTAGGTTAGAACATATCGTACATTTCGTAATAACATCCAAATTATTGACTTATCTTTGTAGATAAAGTTTCACTATACTGATAAATGAATGTGTTTGTAAATACACACTCACGTTAGATAATTTTTAACTTTCGCTATTTTTTTTTCTCGTAGTGTTAGGCAAACGGTTCGAAACAAGTTTAGCTTGTGAGTTAGGTGTGTTCAAGAACTTAAGTACATACACTCTTAATATGTTTAATCATGTAAGCAAATAGAATATATAATATTTAAATGAAAAAATTGTGAAATCTATTGATAGTTTCTACTTCATACTTCAACTTTTGATTCTGTGTATATCATGGCACCAGGTCGTAATTTCGATGTAACAAAAAATCTGAAGTATGACGAAAAATTTAAAAATACAATACAAAAAACAGAGGGCCACTGCAGGCGGATCAGTGGTCAGAGCTCAAGAGAGAGGAACCTCCTCACAATACGCGCCGTGTCAAGAACGACCGTCTTCTGAATCAGGCCCTTTCGACAGCCGGACACAAGACCTGAAACAGAGGCACCATCCTACGAAAAATATAATTATTATCACTTTCGGTATTTCAAAATTGATGAATTTACTTAGCTACAAACGATGTGAAGAAATAGTAAAAGAAAACCGTTGCCTTAAAATCTTACGAAATCAAAACCAATAAAACAAAAGTTAAGTCCAAAACATACTTAAACAGTTTAATACTAGACCATTATTAATATACTACCATTACACAAAACACAGTAAGTATCCAACTGACGTAACCCTTGCAATCAAAATCGTAATAATAGTGTTGTGCACTCAAAACAATTGCATTAGAAAGTGAACATAAAAATCATCTTAGGCGAAGTGTACCAATGCCGATCAATTTTAGTCCATCAATGTTTTTTTCTTGTAAAATCATTGTATGTCATAACTCAGCACAGAAGCGATTACGCAATCGTTTTCTCTTTGTAAGCCTACAGAGCCTTATCGAAATACTATTGTTGTATCAGGGATGAGATTTTATCGATATCTTAATTGCGATTTTTTTGCGCTGAAACGTCGAGCATAGCTAGTGCTCGTGATTAGCGATACTATTTAATGCTTATAAAAGAGCTTATTTTAAATAGCCATTACACAATTCATTTTCAACACTTATGAATACAGTTGTACAATTCAAATTTTAAAGCCTTGTGATGGTATACCTACCTAATATTTTAAATTTTCTATTTATAATTTCATCCCCAACTAAAGTTGAGGTTACTATAACATTTTCACTATAACATCTCTAAATTATATCTAGAACATAGGTACAGGTTGACTGAAATTACGCATTGAAAAAAAACCGAAAGTACAACAAACAAAATGAATTCTTTTTCTCCACTTGAAACTTAATAGAACCATAATTACGCGGAGGCACGTTCAAACGTACTTGAACTTAAACAAGAACCAAACAAAACGTAAAAAACAAAAGTATCTTTTTATTTGTCTATTGTACAGCCCTGATTGCAGATATCGTCTGCGATATAACATTTTCTAACAAAAGAGGTATTTATAAACACTTAAACGAAACTTTTCAGTGAGAGCCGATTGCGTAAATATTATTCAGATCGTTCAAAAGATATAATAAACCGTGAAATAAGATGTGACAATCATAAACTATAGACAACATTTTATAGACTTAAGTAGCTTGGGCAATAAATGGACAATTTATAAAAAAAAACATTGTGACTCCACTTTTGTTCAACAGTGAATGAGACCTCAACCTTTCGGAAGTGTATCTAATGGGAATAATAAAATCTTAATTTTTAAACTGTACGTTATTTCTGGCAATTTTTATATGTTAAATAAAGAATTTTATAAATTTGTCTCAATATTAAGCGTCCACTTATATTTCTAAAATACTCTGAATAATATGCTTTAAAAAAATTACATAGTGACGTACGACGTTGATGTTCTTTCAATTAGGTACTATTGATGGGTCGTCGTTGCAAGTTACATTTACAGAGCACCAAACAATTTATAAAATGATTCATCATTCAATCTGTCTTTCACAATCTCTGTACTTCTCAATTTAGCGACTTTATTGCATCGACAAAATTATTTAGTCAGATTTTTGCGAAATAATATTTAGGACGATTGTTCGTTGTTCTAGTTGTTCTTGCACAGGTGTTTTATGTTTCAATTATTCACCGGTTAAAACAACAATAGCATTAAAATTCGTTTTAAAGTGGAACATATGTTAGCGAATTACCATTGAGTGACTCATCACGGCGTTTAAATTTTGTGGTTTACGAGTGCTAAAATCTGTGAAGTAAAGTCTCTCTGGATGGCTAGAAGTAATGATGGTATTTTGATATTGTTGATTAAGAGTTATTATATTGTATGTACAGTAGTTATAGTATCTATAGCCACTCAACTGGGATCGGCAACCAAATTAGTTTGTTTACTTTTGCCAAGTCTGTGGCAGGAGCCAAAATTGAGCACAGTTCTAAAACTTGTTTTGTTTACATTTTTTAATCGTCTCACATTTTACGGAGATGATATATTTTCGCTAAAATGCAATACAACATCGTTTAGTAATAAAGATTAACAAAAATATAAAGTTTAACTAAAAATCAAAATTAAAAATTATTGGACTAAAATGTTTTTAATAAGGGGCTCAAACACAGTATTGATTCCGAACGAAGTCCCCAGTTTCGCCATCTAGTGAATAGTGACGTTCCCAGTTGAGTGATTAATTTCTGGCGTGAAAACTAAATAATAGATTTCAAGGTTCAAAAAAGACTTAGAAGAATAAGCAATTATATATAAGATGTAGGACTTCAACTAAAGTGCCAGTTTGAAAAATAATACCAAACGGTAAAACACTACGGCTAGTGTAAACAAAGTCCATAAAGTTCTTTGTAAAACATTAACCTACATTACAAATCGTAAATAATCGTTCTAAAACGATATAAAACTCATCACTACCCGTATGCACTTAGTTGCAGCTAACCGACTCATCTTCAAGTCGTTTTTGCGTAAGTCTTGTTATAACTTGAGAGAAATTCTGTGACGCATCGTGAAAGTTATTTTATTGTTTCATACAGATTAGTTCTTTTGTTTTAAAGCCGTTTACGAAAACCACACAGAGTAATTATGGCTATTATGACACGGAATGTCTTTGACGTAATTTAAAAAAAAAACATGACAGCTATTTTGGCGGGAAAGCAACGTCACGTCATATTAAGTTTTCCTTTTCTATCAAGTGAAATACGGAAAAGTCTAATTTTACACCAAAAAGAGATGTGAGGATAAAAATGTTTTAAATTTTGACATGTAGGTATTTTGTACAAAGAGGTCTCTTGAAATGACTGGAAATGAACATGCTGAATCTGCAATAAAATATAAGGCATATTCTTAAATAAAACTTGCATAATTCAATTATGGCCAGAAACTATTTATATTGTAACTTAAAAATCACAATATATATTTAACGTTAATAAATTATAACTCTTATACATTTATATAAAATCCTTGACGGAGACTCGTTTATTAAGAGCCCAAAGGTCATCGATCTAAGGCATGTAGTCATCAGCGATTAGATCAGGGGTCAATTATGTAACGCCTTCGAAATTGGTATCGTCTTTGATTTACAATAGATTAAAATTAGTGTATTATGCAGTTAATATTTGTAAAATAATGAATTAAATTTTATAATTTTAGCTTCGTTAGGTATATTTATTTCTTTTACACGCAGAATAGTTTAAAGTGTAGATTAGTATAGTATGGTATATGTAGTTGAACCGAGCACGACAGTAGCAGCTAATAAAATATTTTCTTTCACTTTGAACATACAGTATTAATAATAATATAAACAGTATCCTCAAAATTTATACGACACAAAATCGACGCTTTCTACGACCTCGTCATTTGTAATTCAAAATCACTTTCGAAGACACAAAACAGTCACGACTATAAATGCGTTTGGTAATTAACCCTTTGATCCGCTTTGTAAGTCCTTACCAAATAAGACACGTAGACCTTTATGTAACTTATATATAAATGTCTAATTGTATAGGTATACGTTGTGTGGGTTTAAAATTATTCTCTAGTGTAGGTTTAAACGAAGGACTTTAAAATCTGTTAAACGATTTCCTTGAAATGCTGCAATGTAATTAACTGTTAAAGACAGACAAGAAATAATGCGTAGATAAGTAGATATTATAGGTAACTTAATTCTGAAGTTGTAAAAACTTCTTATTATGAACTTGTGACAAATTAGAAGCAAGCTATACAACATTTCAGTTAAGTCATTGATTGTGGTTACATCATTCAGTTAAGTGTCTTACTATTTACACCAGAGCTTTCGCTACATTTGAAGAGCATTCAATAAATGCGCGTAGGTATTACGAGTACTTTTATTTCCCACTGGATTTACTAAAATTCCAAAATAAATGCAAATCCGAATTTAACATTGTATACTAAACTAGGTTTCGGGAACTTTACATTGCCTAGAAATATAGTTTGCAATGCAGTCCAAATTTAGGACAAGAAAAACTGTAGCTACAGTTATTAGTGAAAACAAATGAATATCAGTGTTAAGTAGGATAAGGCTTATCGTCATTAACGATGTTAAAAGAATTCCCGTGACTTTGTGTTGATGCGATGGCCTCTTTTGATGAACTACTAGAATAGATTGCTCAAGAAAAATTACACTTTTGATTGAATTAGACACGGAAGGGTCTGTGAATTCGACATACACACAATGAGTACGTGCAATTTGGCCACTGTGAGGACTTAATTTCAGTTGGAGAATTAATTTGAATGTATTTTTATCATGTATAACTTCTCATCTTTTTTATTCTTATTTTGATCACTCAGTTTATTATTTCTTGATTTTTTTATCTAACATTCCTTAAGATTATAGATCATACATTCCGCGCTATTAAGAAAGTCGTTTCAGCTTGCTCCGTCACATAGTTTCACTTCCAATTGCCATTGGTTTCTGTAATTATACACTTTATACACTTGTTTAGAGACGGAAATTACGCTTTTCTTAGTACTTTCTTACAAATTACGCTGTATATTACCTAATCACGTCATAATATTTAGTTTTATGTCTGAATAGTGTAAAATCATTTGTTTGAAAACAAGTTTCACACGACTTTCTACAATTGAAAGTGATACTTAACTGCTAATCAACGCTTTGTACTCAGTATTAATTAAAAGTAAATTGGTGCTATTAAGTCTGTATGTCAATATTTCTTCCCGTGAATATTTAAAAGAGGCTAATTCTAAGCTTGCAGAGTGTAGGCTACAATACTCTCAACTACCTAACTACCAATTCGAGTACATAGAATCGTTGATCATTGTAGCTACGTCGATAAACAGATAAAATGGTGCTCATAATTCTTATAATTTAAATCTCACAAGACACTACCCACGCCACTCGATACTCGCTACCAAACATTGTTCACTTTAGTATATTATTATGCAGTCAATAAGCAGCAAGATTGAAATGCAGCTGCGTGATTATCAGTAATATTTATCTGTGGAAGTAGTTGCACAATCAATGCGGTTTCAAATATCATCGTATCTGAATAATCTATGATTAAGATTGCGTTACAAATAGGTTTACAACGAAATGTAATATTACAGTTATTTTTAACACCTGTTTGGCGCCACTAACATTGTACTGTTATCTAATAACATGAGAAACTAGATCATAGTTCAGATTAGATGTGGATTTGTGATTTTCTACTGTAATATATTTTCGTAAAATTTATTAGAAGGTAGCTTAATTTTTTTAAAATCTTAATGTATTTTTTGTGTATTGTTCATCTTGATTGTCCAAAGTGTTGTGTACTATTTATGAGATTTTCAATGTATTCGTATATAAATCTGCAACAATATATTTAAAATAATAGATGTACATAAAAAATGCTGTCAATCTCTACTGATTCAATATTTTTGCAAAGCAATTATATCTGACATATAATTTCTGGGGGTAAAGTTGCAGGTCCCTATTTATTTTATTGAAATAATGTAAAATTATTAAATTTACCATGTATTAATACTAAATAACAGAACAGTATGCAGACTCCATGACCCATAACTAAATGTCACGATTCCCTCGTCCCATTGTTAAGATATATAGATTAAATCCGTTAATTATGTTCGTCTACCCGTAACGGTTCTTCAGACCGGCTGCCCTGATTTGTGCACCGCTACGTCTCAATTCTTTGATAAAATATCCAGGCCATATCCTATAGGAGTTTTTAGAAGTATATTACAGAACCTCGTAAGAACAGTTGCGAGTTTACGATAGTAACGTTTGATGTCGTATTTGTTACAAAAAATGGTGCTGTAATTTTCAATATTGATTTATTTAAATTTTACATCGCATGAAGCGTATAGTACTATGATATTGTACATTATTCATTTGCTAGAAAGTTCTGTAATTCCTAGTAATTTGAACGATCCCTAATAGTCATATGAAAAAGATTAAAAATTTGCATAATGTTTGTTCACTCAAGCACAGATCCGTTATCCCATAAACTCTCACCTAATAAATTATATTTTAAAGTAATGACAACAAAACAGTCATAATTCTCAAACTCGTATCATTAAGTGATGAAAGTGATAGTTGTGATATAACAAGACAGAGGAATGAACGCATCCGTACCGGCATCTAGTAATAATGATGGCGAAATTGGTGAGTTACTAGTTTTTTAAATAATTATAGTAGTTATAAATAATATAGTAGATGCTGACAGCTGTAATTTGGTGAATAAATGAGGTAATCAGTTGATTTTAAAGAAAATAGTAAGGAAATAATCCGTTGGTATGCTTTTAATGATGACGTAACTGTAGCTTATTATTACTAATTTGAGGCCTTTCAAGAACTAGGCAAAATGTACTCGAAAGTAAATAATATTCGTAAAGAGAACCCACAGCTTAACTTTAGCTCATCAAAACTTTATAATATAGTTGAGCATAGTCATGTAGAAAATGTTAATTCATTTATAACAAAACTAGGTCAACCACAGGCTGCAAATATAAAAGAACCTTGCCCTAGTGACCACAGTCTGCTGGAAAATGAGAAGCCTTATAATATTATCTAGGTTTTGTTTGTAGATGGTTAAGCTAGTTTGTCATTACGAGTGTTCATCAAAGATTGTATTTTATTGTTAGTCATTTGTACGTAATACATATACATCTAAAATTTAATATCGAACTTTATTGTTACTTTTTTTTATTTAGTTATATTCATCCGTATAATAAATTTTGAAAATACTCTCTATTGAAAAGGGAGAGCTAAACAAAAATCGATGGAACACAACAGAATATGTAACCATTGCGGTCACCCGTATTACAAACAAGTCGTAATCAAAATCGATACTAAAGGCTAACTAACTAATAATACCTATATCACTGTATACTGGCGTTATAGGATGCCCGCACATACAGTACTATCCAAAATATTTTCAATATTTGGATATGAACATACTACAGCAAGCTTTATACCTATTGTTCACATTTACATTTCGAGCTCTGTCGTATTAAGTCTTATTGGTATACAAGTATAATGGATGTCTGATGGTAAACCACAGACATTTTAATAACCTAACACCTCTGTAACCTGTCGTCTCAAGTAAAGATTTCAATTCTGGTGACAATACCAAACCAGCACACACATTTGAAATATTATCGATAATATTGTAAGTATGTGTGTGTGTCCAACGTTGTATCTGTCCTTGCTGTATTATGAACTAGCTGACCCGCGCAACTTCGTCTGCGAAGACAAAGGGGTTCAAACAGTACTCGCAATGCCGTCGCGTTATTATGTGCCCGAAGTGCACCCACATATTCATTGCGTCTTATACTCGTGATAACTTCTAAACGAAAAGTCCGATTGGAATAAAACAAAGTAATTTACTTCTACATTAATACTCTTGATAATATAATACTTAATTTGGATAAGGATTAATATAACGATACTCATTTTACATTAAATTCAAGCTCGGGACGAAATATTCTTTTTATAAACATAAAAGCGGTTATTGTGACTAAACTATGATAGTTAGATATATGCTGTCGCGGACTTTTTTGTTTGTCTTCAAAAGACCTAAAAATCCGTAGTACATCATTTTGTTACATAGTCAATAGTTTTTGCAGCGTACGCATAAATAGGTTTTGATTTTTCACCTTTTGTAACATATTCGATATTTTCGTGCGGATCCCTAATTTTTTTGAAAATAAAATATAGCCTATAACCTTCCTCGATAAATGGACTTTCCAACAGTGAAAGAATTTTTGAAATCGGACCGGTAGTTTCTGAGATTAGCGCGTTCAAACAAACAAACAAACAAACTCTTCAGCTTTATAATATTAGTATAGATAGAATACGGAAACAAGTTAAAAGCTTCAACACAACTGTCATATAGAAATGTATTTATACTTGACCCTTACCGAGCTCACCCACTCTTCGCCCACTACACTTTTAGAACAAGTTTCGTGAACGCTAATGATAAAATTTGCATCTATACACAACTTGAGAATAACTGAAATGGCAATGTTATATTTAAATGTTAATTCATTGTTTCCATAATATTATAAAATCTGTGCGGTGTATGTTACTTGTAATAATTATTGTTTATAACTTGTATATCTGAAATTATATTTATGTACCTAGGCAAAAATAATTTCAGATAATAATATTTTATTTATGTAAACTATTATTTGGCTAAGTACCACTATAGTATCTGAGTTAATAAGTTTTTGTGGTGAGTTACCAGTTAAGCCAAGTTTATTTGAATTTCATATTTGACTACACAAAAAAAAAAACAAACGACGTCTAGGTACTTGATGCTCACTGGCATTCGATTCACGCCAACACTTCCACATTCCAATTTATTATGCACTGGTTACGAAACAAAATATGTAACCTTGCATCTAAACTATAATGTTAGAAACGCTCAGTGGTAGAGGTTAAAGAAATCTTCTTGAAATTATAAAGAGAATGACACAACCAATCTTATGATACGGGATATTCTTTTGTATTTCATAATCGAAACTCATACCTACTTGTTACTAATCTTTAACCAAAATCATTTTAAATTGCACTATCATATTAATATTACCTCTACAATCAGAAAGTATTGTGTACAGTATATACAGAATACAGTATCAAAAAGTATTTAACGTATTAAATCACCGGAACTGAATGCACGAAGTGAATTTTAGAACATAATTAATTTAGTCACGTAATACTGAAATTGACAAACGTTGAGTAGGTACCGTTGAAATAATATTAGAAACAGTAGGAGTGACCGTTTTAATCAAGTAACTGTGGTTTGTAATCAATGATTTTAAAATATTAAGTAGAATACATTCTTCACGAACCAAGATGGCGTCGATAAAATTAACGTGTTTTACAACTGACAAATCTGACAGAACAGGATTGTCACTTTGACTTTGACAGCCGTTACAAAAGATGACGTAAACATGAAGCGAGATAATTATCTAAAATAAGAGTTATTTAAAAATAAACTTGTTCCCAACAGTTATGTAATTAGAAGTAAGTACATTCGCTTGTTCAGTCATCAAATATCAGATTATGTTATCGATATATTCATTAATATATTACAGGCAACTAACTGGATCACTGCCATTTTGGAAGATCATGACTACTTCATTTTCTTCAATAGATGAACTTAAATGTGTTTCTGCTTTTATTCATAAGTACAAACAAAATTCTGCAACTAAGAACATCGCATAAAGTAAATAGGCCAAATATAATAATTTAGAAAGTTTTAACAAATCTGTTTTAAATGCGTTGAGTTGACCTACTGCAGCACAGTGCACCGCTCTTTTTAGACCGAACCTCTTTTGTTTACGATTGCTAAACGATATTTCACGGAAATGCGTTTCATTTACAAAAATGTAAAATTTTTACAAAAGTTTTAAAAGAAATAATACATAGTTTTCGCATTCAGTATTTATAGCATAATCCATATTCAATTTGGAGACAATACTTTGTCACATACAAATGTTTAACCTTGGCGACTCTTTGAAAAATAGTTTTACACGTTAATTCTCGAGCTACTGTATACTATACATAAATTTCAGGCAAAATTCTACCTAATTTGAAAGTTAATTGATTTCAATAAAACTTAATCGAATACGCATATAAAACAGCGGTTTCTAACATTTTTCATGTAAAGAGAAACATAGGTAGAAACTGTTATCGTAATTGGAATAGTTCTCGCAAGGTCGCTCAATACGTTAGTCTGTAATCATTCCATTATATTCGAGGTCGCAAATTACTCTCGATAGCCTTTGCTATCAGAACTCTGTATAATTGACCCAAAGATCTGAGAAATCTATCTATATTACTTAAGTCTTTCAGCATATTTGAATGTGTTTTGTGCTGCGTTAAGAAACTGTTTTTTTTGTATCGAGTGTGTATTGTTTGAAAAATGTCGCTATTCTATATTCTGTGTGGTAGAAGTAGTGATTGAATAATTTCAAGATTTGAGACTAGCCGAAAATTTAAGTCTTGGATTCGTTTCAACGAATAATTCTATTCTGGTGATTTATTAATAGGCCCGTGTGTATAATCGTGTATGTAACTTCAATTGTTTAGAAAATTTAGTTTTCCATACCTAATATACGTAGTTATTTTTTTTTTCTGAGACATTGAAAATCTGCAATTGAGGTCACCTTGGATTTGGTTTCAACAAATTTATTACAATAAAACTGTACAAGTCAGGGGGTTCATGATACAAGGTTCTTAAACGACGAACGCAAAAGCAAGTTTGGCATCTCCGACCGTTAACTTTCCATCAGTCACACCTTATTTGCAAATCCGTGCTTCCAAAATCAAAGGAATAGTAGCTTTAACTCGAACACAATGGGCGAATTTTGTAATACCAGTGGTGTCGACAAATTTTGAGTTGCATTCACTGCGGTTAGAAGTTTACAGCCTTGTTGCTCAGTTGTCTTTAGGTCTTTGTAATAGAGCCGTTGTGTAATTGTTTTCCACTGCAAATAGTCTGTGAAGGTTGTCTGAATATCGCGGTGCAAAATGTCGTGCAGTTGCGACCTTGTCGCCTCGCTGACTCCTGCATGATCAACGTGACAGTTTAGTAATGGATTGCGACTACTTTCCGCCTTATCCAGGTACTGTTTTCTTTCTGTTAAAATCATATGTGAAATACGATACAAATTATAACCATATCTCTCCTTTGATTGAGATAATAAATTAGAGCACCTTTATTTTGAAACTAATTAGAGCTACCTACTTCATGTAATTTGAAATGCAGTATAGTGTTTACAAACGCAGGTATCTTTTTTACATCCGGTATAATTAATCAATTATTTTCATTTTCTTATCGTTGCATACGTACTTAAAACTGCTAATCACTATTGTGTAATGAGTGATAACATTCTCTTTGCAAACGTAACAATACTGATTTATGAGTGTTATTGACTAAACCATTAATAGAGTCCGTAAATAATTGTGATCAATATTCTAATTCTTGCTCCATTTAAATTTACACTAAACTTCATTTTAAATTGATTCCACCATGTCGATTTAAATTATACGCAAAATGAAATCATCACGGCTTGCAACAGCTTACTTTACGATTCGTTTGCTTTCACTGCCTCGAGGATGTGTATCATATACCTGTTACGTGTAACCTGTTTTATCCTTATAAGAATATTTCGTATTCCGAAATCCACAACGGTATAAGGAAAATTTATTTCTCACTGCACATTGAAGTTTAAACTTGAAACATCTGATATCACTATCCCAAACCATATGAAGATGATTCCATAAAAACTCTTCGCTACAATCTCTTGTTTAATAAATTGCATTGGGCGTCGAGTTATGAATGCCTGCATCACAAATTGCTATCCGGTCTTGGCGGAACGCGAAATTGTTTGTTCCATATTCATCTGTTCCCAATTGAAGATGATTTCGTGTAGTTATCTTTATCCGCTCTGTAGTGGATCCTGTTGGGGTACGTGTGAGAAAATTTCAGCCAGTGCATAAATATACGGGGACTTATAAGGTCTATGTGGAGTAGTGAATTTCTTCCCTTTTCTAAAATTCATCATCTATTTATTATACTGAGCTCTCATCGTCCTTAACTAACTAATTTAATACAATTTGATGAAGTGTTACATCAATTGCGCTTTAAGGAAATGTGCCCATTTCTAGTCATCCTAGGAACACGTGCTGTGGTGTTACAATAATAGCCAAAGCAGATGTCTAGACTAAGGAATCTGAGTGCATTGACTTCGACAGTAAATTACACAGATTATTATGTACATCTGAGGCAAGTATCGTGACGTTTAGGGTGCTATTTTAACCATCTTCAACTTGTATAAGATTTACATCTGTTTTAATGTGTGTGTGGGGTGTATTAAATCTTTCTCCTCTCATAATCCAACGACCAAGAATCTAACGCAAAAAACACATGCTTTTTTACAAAGTTTTCATTTAATAATTTACACTTATAATAAAATACACATTAAAACGATAGTCGTTGTAATAGAAAATATGGAACACCACGTTTATATTAGAATTTATACATAACCAGTAGCTGTTTCAATATCCTGTCGAACGAAATAACAGTATAAATGTAAAACATTTCCTTTATCAACTAGTTGATTAAATTGATTGGATCGCGATAATTTATGTTTCCTCGTAACGTAATCACAATTCTCGGTAATTAATTTAAAATTTTCAAGTTATGTAATTATAAAAAACTTGATGAATTGGTTCGTTACTTTGCTAAAGTTCACCTCATTTGTTTTACTTTGAGAGTTTTGATTTATCGTTCTTCTGCTTTTATTGCGGTAACTCACTCATGGTTCTCTACACTACCTAATTATTACTTTATTCTGTATGTTTACTTCTTTGAAACGACTTACAATAATAGAATTTAAAGCACTGCCTATAGCAGACAATATATTAAGTATATTTTTAACGGTTATATCACCAGTTGGTCCCAACTTGTTTTTCGTTCGCTCCAAATAGACTACAAGTTAAAGTACGTACTCTTCAAAGAGTTAATAGCTACACATTCCTTTGTGCATCACATTTCGAAACGCCGTTATAACTTTAAAACACTCGCGTGAGATCTGTCCAAGATTATTCTGTCTTGTATTTCAAATATCTTATTAAAAGTATTGACTAATAGCGAAAACAGAGTTTGTATTTCCAATAAACTGTTGTAAATAGAAAAAATAATTTGCATAATAATCTTCAACTTTAGTATCTACATTAAGATATGTTATATTCTCTTAAACCAAAATTAGCAAATACTAAAATACTACTAATAGTACTAGTCATCTTAATATTGTCTTTGTTCTCATGCAAATCAAGGCAATACAATAAGTATTCTATGATAGTAGCCGGTGCACCTGGCAGCACATCAAACATACATTAACCTACTAGTACGGTCCAGCGCGACCTATATACCAGACGCATTACACGTAAACAAACCGTATTTTTAAATGATTCACTTTTACTACGCTACTACACTTTCGTACGTAGAAAGTGCTTGCTCTTTTGCGTTTAAAGAACTTTTCCCGCCAAATTTTTGAAGCTACACGTATTTAGAAAAAGTAATCGAAACAAAAATCGAACTTAATGTTTTTCATTTTAAATCAATCAACACTTAAATACCCCCTTGTTGTCCTATTTCTGTTCTTTGTTTCCAAAAGTATTCAAAAATGTATATTGTTTTCAAATTAATAACCTAAATTTTCTTTATTAGCGGTGTCAGCCCGATGGTCGGCACTCCGCGTGGCCGCCACTCGTCGTGGTGGAGCCAGGAGACTTCGCAGGGAAATGGTAGCTCTTCGGGAAGCCCTCGACGACATCTGCGACCCTGCTGAGAGCGCTCCACAACCACACACTAGAGCCCAGCTGAATCGTCGCATCGAAGAATTAAAGGTACGCAATCAATGATAATGAAGTCGTGTTTGAGCAGCTGTTTTTGTTTTACAATAATTAAAATTGTTCCTTTGTATAACTACTGAGCACGGAGGAGACAATAGGTATTTCATTAAATTGATTTGGAAGGATAATGCTACAATTTGACATTTGGATGTTCCACGCAATTTGCTTGCAACGATTTTGTTTTAGAATTGAAGAAATTTGATGAGGTTCCTCTCGAAGTAATGATTACCGTTACGAAAATTTATTTGACAATGTTTTTTTTCAGGATCGCCTCTTACGTCTTCTAGAATGCAAAGTGTCAATGTTGAAATTGACTGTGTCCGTACGTAGAACTCTTGGTGAAATGGAGTCAGACGACAGCGGTCTTGCTACTGATTTATCGACTTTGTTGTCTTCGTGGGATGACGCTCATCAAAAGTAAGTTCAAAGACATTTAAAAGAGAAACTATTTTAATGAGAGTTGAGAGAGACTTGTGAAAACAATAAACTGGGGTGTATCAATTTCGATACTAATTTCTTATGTGAAAACTAGAAGTAGAAATATCATGAATATCGATGTTTAGTTTTTTTTTACAAATGGATGTCATTTAATTTGTTTCTAAAAACGCAACTATTTCTTTCACAGAACTTCCAACGAACTTCTATCGTTGGAAAAGGCGATTAGCGCCTGGGCTGAATGGGAGGGTGCACTCCGCGAGCTTCAAGGCGAATTGAGAGGGGACCTCGCCACTTTAGAGGCACTTCGTGACCGAGGCACAACTGATGGTGATCAGACAGATGTCACTACGCAGATCAAACAGCTTGCTGCCTCTCTTATAGAGAAGAAAAAGGTAACCTTGTAAAATCAGGCTTTGTCAAACTTTTTAGGGGGCTCAAAACAATAGACGCGCGCCCCTACATCAGATTGTCATGTAATTGTATACATGCTACATTATATAGAACAGGCAGGGGGCGACGTGACGGAAAAGTGTGCCGAGAGCGTTACGCGTCGCGCCGTCCCACAAAACCCCGTGCTGGGTTCTGGCCTCAGCCGGGGTTCGGACGCTGAGTGTGAGCGGTTGGAGGTTTTAGTGAGGTTCAACTCCCACATACCCCGCCCGCGGGGCGGGCGGGGATCCGGTGATTTCCTCCAACTGGAAAAAAAAAAATATAGAACAGGCAAAGTGGGGACAGAATAGTACCCGAAATTTAAAATAGAGGCATCGTTTAAATTGAAATGAAAACTCTACTCTAGAACTCTACTGGATAATACTGTATGAATAAAAAAATACTAATGTTCATTTAATGAGGTATTCTTGTGTATGTTATAAACAACTTTTTGTGGGCTACAATACACTAATTGGATTCCTTATCATGTTTAATTTCAATACGCAGTATTTTTAACTGGTTTATTGAACTAGTAATGTAATATTTACATGTTATTTATTCTAAGGGAAATTTCAGATCTTCACTTTTTGATATTTTTTATTGCAGGGTAGTTCAACATGCGATTCCCTTTCCGATTCCGGTATATCGGATGGCGACAGTGAAGGGGTAGGTCGACGCGCGAGGCGTTTGAGTGCTCTCAGAGAATTAGCTCGTCGGCTACAAGCCACTCTAGCACCTAATTCCCCAGCACACAGGGCTATTGCCAAGGTATGAAATAACACTTCTAAATATATTCCACCTTGTTCTAGTTTAATCTAAACGAATATATTGGACATTGATCAAAGTTACATGATTGTTTTTATTTTTAGCGTATGGAGCAAACAGAGAACGAAGTGCGAATTTTGCAGGCGTCTTGTAAAGCGCTTGTTGAACAGAATATACCTGAACTGAAAATCGATGATGACATGTAAGATGATTTAATTTTTTTATGAAATATGTAGTACCTAATAGTATATTTGAATTTTATGGAGTGCATAACCATAAGTTCATTTAGTAAAATAGAAGAAGAGGAATAAACTTTCCACATCACTAATTCATTTTCTTTCTTACAGAGACAATAGCCTCAGCCCAATAGCGGGCAGCAAAACAGGTTCAGGCGATCCTGACTACAGTCCCCGAGGGGGTTGGGTGTGGCGTGTACTACGGTCGTCCCTTCCCATACAACTATGTCTTGTGGCCTTACTGTTGGCCGCGTGGTTGGTCGAACGGCCAAGGTGTTGCGACGCCTTAAACTCACTCGCACAATCATTAACTCCTCAGTTAAGATACGTGAGAGGACCGCCACCAGTGTGAAAACCTCAATTAATAACTTTGAGGTCAAATATATGACATAGCATGACGCTCATGTCCAAGTTTTACATTGTTAGACAATACTTTTGTATGATACATGTGTATCGCGGACTTTTAAATCCTTATAGAAGGTTTAGGCTACCAGAAGGTAAAATACATACAAATAGTATATGACAAACGCACGCGTGGCTCTCACGGATAGGAAACGTCATTTTGAGAACATTTCAGAACACTGTGGGAGCGAGTGTCGTTACTCTCAATACTAAGTGTGTCAGAGTGAGTTTAACTAAAACTGAGGTACATAAGTCTTCTGGTAGTTAATATTTTGTGGTTTAGAAAACTATTTGATTGACATCTACTAACATATCGTTAAAGATAATGACAGATAAGACTAAGGTGACTTCGCTAACGATATAAGCGACATAGAATCTGCTCATAGCAAAAGTTCAAATAAAGTGTTCCAAAAACCGTCTGTATCAGACGAAATTCAAACTAGGTAATCGTATTTTAACATCGATTTTATGATAATACTAACACATAACTTAGGCTAAGAAGCATGCCTAACTTAGTACAAGTATTTTTTTAGATTTCTTATTAAGATAAGAGTGCAAGTGTGAGTGATCTTTCTAAAGAAAAATACTACTGTTTTCAAGTTTATTTCGGATGTATTTCTATAGAACTGTAATATGGGAGACATTTTTTTTTATTCCCATGACGTCACTGCACAGTATATCTCTTAAAATAGATACTATTGCTCCGTAAAAAAGACTGATAAAAGAAAAACTTCAATGTTTTCTTTCCATAAGTTGGTCAAACTGTATTGCCATTAAAACTAGTACCTTATTTATCTATTAATTTTGATTCATATAGTTAACTAACATAAAATGCAGTCATAACTAAAAATGGTTAAAACAACATATTTTTGATATAAAGAGGTGTTTTAGCTACTAATATTTCAAAATAAAATTAACGTGGAAAGGAAGATATGAGAAGAAAGTCTACATAAAGCTATTTTATCAGTCATTATTAGTTATGACAGCAGAAAAATAATTAAGTTACTAGAAACATTGTTTTAGAAAATCCGAATTAAATATTTTAACATCAATTTACTTTATCGACGTACCATAGGTATAGATAAAAGGAAAATCTGTTATTTTTCCATTCTGAACTAGTTAAACTAGCTAGTATGTCCGGTACTGAAAAAATATGCCAGAAACATTGTAATTTACGTTTTAACATAAATATTATATTATTTATTTTTGTATTATATTATCGCTCTATCATGTAGAAAAATCATGGTTATCTGTCAATAATTGTTGTTTCTTTTCACTTTATTTGTTAAATACAAGCTTGCCAAAATTATATATTTTTAAAACAAATGACACGCAGCAAGCATATTTTAAACGACGTTATTAAAAAAAATATTTCATCAAAAATTTTGCTTTACTTTGATAACTAAGAAGAAGCTTTCAACAATCAATTATTGCTAAAAAGGGGTCTCTAAGTATAAAAGTTTGGAAACCTCTGATTTACAAATAATTCATGATTTTATTATGTGTAGATTGAAGTACCGACATTCTTTAATATTATATTATAATATTTATTGTTGGATCTATTTAATTTTCAACTGAAAATTGATGACATTATTTTACCTACTTGTTATAATTTTATTTAAATTTATTCGAATCATGTTTTAATTCAATTTAATTGACATTTTTTTTTTAATTAATAACTATTAACAGTTAAATACAAAATAGAGGGTGTGAACGGAAGATATTCTGAGAGTATTTTACTAAAACGCTCAATGTGAAACTGCCTTATAACGTGTGGATGTGTGAGTGACTATATTTACAACAGACATTGTAGTCATTTACCTACAATGTTTGTTTCTAGTGACTAAGTTATCACTCCGCTGCAAAAAAGAAGCCAGAAATGACAATATAATAAAAAAAAAAGCAGCGGTGTTGATTTTGTGAGGTTATTTAAGGCAGTAATGCCTCTATAGTGTGTCATATTTCTTTTAATATCATAATTTACTTAGTTAATGGCTATAATTGAAAGAAAATAGACATGCTTAAGAAGTGCATTTAATTTTTCGTTCTTCGAGATGATGTGAAGGCATTTTTAAATAGGTTGCGTTGTGGCATGTTGGCTTTTGGAATGGAATAAAAAATAATAAATTATTAGTTGTTTTATTTTAATAGTTCCCCTACTTATGATATAGCTTTTTTTTTTTTTTTTTTTGGACGGGAGGAAATCGCCGGACTTCCACTCGCCCCGCGAGTGGGGTATGTGGGTGTCGAACCGCACCAAAACCTCCCGCCTCTCACGCTCGACATCCGATGTAGTAGGGGTGACAGGACGCGTTCGCGATTGTCGCTTACGTATCGCCCCGTCACCCCCGGACGTCGAACCGGCAGCCGTCGGTGAGAACGACCACCGGCTCACTCGGTAGACGGACCTTACAGTCCGCCGAGATGGGGCCGTGTGTTGGAGGGTCTCCCTCGGCTCAGGCCGGTCCAGGACCAGCCCGGGTCGGGGAGCACGGCTGGCCATCCCCCGGATAGATGGCACGGAGGGTGCGCGCTGAAGCCTAGCGCAGCACCCCTCGGGCCCGATGTTGGTGGACCCGGTACTCTTAGGGGGCCAGATCCCGGGACAGCTCCCGAGGCCGGCCCCCCGCTCGACGTTGGCGGCGACGGGGTTGGCCGGGGAGGGAAGAGCTCTCCCTCTCCCGTCCCGCCGCCTCCTTCTGCGAGATGGTGGACTCACAGAAGTCGAGCATAGCTTTCCAGGACTCGTCGTCGTCGAGCATCGATGCTACGACGCCCGGCAACGACAAGTCCTGCCCTACTTGTGCGACCAGGACACGGCGCTGCTCCTCCCATGCGGGGCAGACAGCGAGCGTATGCTCTGCCGTGTCCAGGTCGCTTGTGCAATGATGGCACCTCGTCGTCGGCTCGACCTGTATCCGGTGCAGGTACTTCCCGAAGCAGCCATGCCCGGTCAGCACCTGCACCAGACGAAAGGTGAGACGTCCCTCGCCACGAATCACCCAGTCCTCCAGGACAGGGCGAATCGCCTCGACGGTCCTTAGACCCCAGCTGGGATTGGCCAAGCGTCTTGACCACGCCTCCAGCACGAACCGTCGAGATTGGGCCTTCCGGTCCCGTACCGCGGCTCTGAGGGGACGCACAACACCCAGAGCACGGAAGTCGCAGCGCCAACGATAGTCGTCGGCGAGCGCCTCCGCCTCCAGATCCCAAGGTGGCGTCCCCGCCAGCACGCACGCTGCCTCAAAGGAGACGGTGCGGTATCCGCGGATGACCCTGATAGCTACGACGCGCTGCGGCCGGTACAGGATCCGGACAACAGTTGCTGTCCGGTTTCCCGGTCCGGCCCAAACGGGCACGCCGTACAGGGCCATCGAACGCACCACCCCCGCGTAGAGGTGGCGCACGACACGGTTTGGTCCCCCGAGATTCGGAAGCAGCCGGCTCAGAGCGCCGGCCGTCCTCATCAGTCGGGGGACGAGCTCCGTAAAGTGGGCCCGGAAGGTCCAACGGCTGTTCAGTATGAGGCCGAGGTACTTCAATCGCACCCCGACCTCTATTGGGACGCCTCCAACCACGATTTGGGCCCCTGCAGGTGGCGTCACCCCAGCCCTGTGGAACCACAGGGCCTGGGATTTATTGAGCGCCACCGCGAGGCCCAATCTTCTTATACGACCGACGACGAGGGCCACCCCCGCTGTGGCGAGATGGGTAGCCTCTCTGAAGTCTTGACTCCGGGCAATGACGAGCGTGTCGTCAGCGTAACAAATCACGCTCAGGCCCGGGGTCAGGGCGCCTCTCAGCACCCAGTCGTACCCGACATTCCAAAGGAGAGGTCCGAGGACCGACCCCTGAGGAACCCCGCATACGACCGGAAACCGGTAAACGGTCCCATCGTGCCCGGTGCATACTACCGACCTGGCCTCCAAGTAGGAGCCGACCAGCCGGCGGAGGTAGGGGGGAACTCCATGTCTCTCGAGTGCCCCCCCTATCACGGACCAGGGCAGGGTGTTAAATGCGTTGGCGATGTCAAGCGACACCGCCAAGGCCACCCCGCCCTGTGATACGGTTTCATTTGAGAGGGCCCGCACGCGAAGGATCGCGTCCACGGTTGAGCGGCCCTCTCTGAAGCCGTACTGCTCCGCCGACAGGTCGGGTCCCACCCCGACCAGGTGCTGGACGATGCGGGCAGCCAGAATGCGTTTTGCCCACCTCGTCCAGCAGCACGATAGGACGGTAACCGGCGGCTGTATCCGCCGGGCGCCCCTCCTTCCTGAGAAGGACGAGTCTACCCTCTCGCCACAGCGAGGGAAACCGTCCCGACTCGAAGCAAGAATCGTAAAGCCTCAAGAGTCGGTCCCCTAGGCCATTGAGGGCCAAGGCCAGGACCCGGCCATGGATGCCATCCGGGCCGGGTGCCGTGTCTTTAGCACTCATCCACACGAAGCTCCTCCCCGGTGATGTGGGGAACCTCAGCAGGGGCCTCGCCGCCGGTATCCTCCGGCGGCTCACCCATAGCAGGGGGGATAAATCCCTCCTGCTCCTGCGGGAACAGTGTCGTGACAATGTCCCGCAGCTGCTGAGGCGGTAGACGCTCGTTTATGGGGGGCGCCCATGGGCGCACCTTGCCGCGCACCATCTTGTATGGGCGCCTCCAAGGGTCGTCATCGAGCGTCTCCAAAAGGCGCTCCGCGTGCTGCTCCTTGGCCATCTTGATGGCCAGCCGCATGGCTCCCCTCGCCTCCTTGTACAAGCCATGCAGCCAGGCCTCCTCCTCCGCGAATGCAACAGGGTCGTTGCGACGTGGAAGGCGGCGACGGCGGTGCCGAGCGCACTGGCGCCTCGCCCGGACGCATACAGTTCTCAACTGCGCTATCTCGGGCGACCACCAGTACGTCGACCTCGTGGGAGACCAAGGGCCGACCCGGGGCATCGAAGCGTCGCTAATGCGACGCATCGCGTCCCGGAGCCAGAGCGCCTCGGCCTCCACGTCTACTGGGTGTGGACGCATGGGCGTCCACGCCGCCACCGTAGCGGCTTCCATCAAGAGCTCCTTGTTCAGGAGCTTCAACGCCCATCTGGGGAATGACCGGGTCGTACTCCCGCGGGCGTCCGCAGCCGGCGTGGGGACGGAAAGATCAAACCGAATGTAGCGGTGATCCGATAACGATTCCGCCCCCACCAACACTCTCCAGCCGCGGATGCGATCCGCGATGGCAGAGCTCGCGAACGTAACGTCCACGATGAACTCGCCCTGCCATCGCAAGCAAGTCGCGACCGAACCCCTGTTGAGTACACAGAGGCCAGTCGCGACCGCCCACTCCTCCAGCAGCCTACCGCGAATTGTAGAGCGGGGGGAGCCCCAAGCGACGGATTTCGCATTGAGGTCCCCCGCGAGTATCACTGGACGGGGGGCGAGGCGGTGAGTAATCGACTCGAGCCCGTCTAGGAACTGCTCAAACTCGACGGTAGGCCGGCTCGGAGAGAAGTACGCCCCGATCACGACGGTATCTAACACCGAAACCGCGACGAACCCAGAACCCTTGGCCACCATTACCAAGGGCGGGATCGCCGCGGCTCTCCTAATATGTATGGCCACCAAGCCGCAATCGTCCCCGAACCAACAATCGTCGGCTGGGGGAACGAAGTACGGCTCGGCGACCACGGCAACGTCAATTGACCACTCCGCCATGCTCTGGAGCAACATGTCCTGAGCCCTGGCGGAGTGGTTCAAGTTACCTTGGAGGAGGCGAAGGGTGTGGTCCATTAAGATCGAACCACCTCCATCGCCTCCTCCCTTCTTCCATCGCCCCCGCTATCGGGCGTCTGAGACGCCACAGCGGGGGCCGAAACGCCGGCCGGTGCTCCTCCGGCCGACTTCTTCTTCAGGCGCCGCTTTTGCTTGCGACGCCTGTTCCGCTCCGTGTTGGAGCCGGACGGGGAGCAAGCCTTGCCCCCCGCCCGGTGATCAGCCTTGCGCCCGGCCGCCGCGCACAAAGCGCAGTGCGGT
Source organism: Trilocha varians (assembly GCA_030269945.2). NCBI lineage: Eukaryota > Metazoa > Arthropoda > Insecta > Lepidoptera > Bombycidae > Trilocha > Trilocha varians. The sequence goes on along the minus strand of AP028277.1, from coordinate 3,889,437 downwards.
GCGGCCGAGCACATGGCCGCCTTGTGTCCAGGTTGACCGCAGCGGAAGCAAAGTTCCCTGCGGTCAACCGTACTCGTGCACCTGGCGATGCTGTGTCCGGTGCCGAAGCACCGGAGGCACCGCCAGGCGCGCGACTCTAGCAGGCGCACGTGGGCCGCTATCCAGCCCACGCGCAACCTGCCAGGGTGTCCAGCCGGTCGTCCCGGCGGGGGAGTGGCCAAGGAGGTGGCCGTCTCCACAGGGCATCGTGCCCACGCCGATCTGGCCCCGGAGTAGCCGGGGCGAAGCTCGCCCACGACTACATTCTCCAGGGCACATTTGCCCTGGGCAGCGATGGCAGCTGCCACCTCCTCCTTGGTGGCGCAGTCGTCCAGACCGGTGATTCTGACCTCCGCCATCTTCACCGGCCTGTGGACGCGCACCACCTCCTCCGGCCAGACCGCCCGGAGACCCGCCATCAGGAGGTCCGCGATGCCGGAACTATCGGCACCGGGACACTCCAGCAGACGAGCCCCGTTGGCGGTCGTCCGGAAGCGGAGACCCTCCCCCGCTCCTATCTCGCCCAAGTCGATGGCCGCGCGCGCCTGGGCCATGACGTTAGGGTACGTCATACCCTTTTCCTCGCCGGATGGCAGCAGTGTTACCACCACTGCCGCCGACTTCGGCGCGCGCGGGCCCTTCTTCTTGGGCTTCTTCTGTTTCTTGTTCTTGGCGGCCGGTGCTCGACCCTCCCGGGGAGCAGCCACGGCCGCTGTGGTCGTAGTCCGGTTGGTGGGGGTGGCGGGCGCTCTACCCCTCTGGGGAGCTTCCGCCACCGCCCGCGTCGCAGTCCGGTTGGTGGGGGTGGCAGGCGCTCGACCCCTTTGGGGAGCATCTGCCACCGCCCGCGTCTTCGCCTGTGGGGGGGCTGCAGGCCCTCCAGGTGGTGAGGCCTCCGCCGCCACCGAGGGGGCCGCAACCCTGGCCCTTTTATTGCCCCGCCGCACCACCTCCGTCCAAGCGTCGTCCATATTGGACGGCGCTGGCGGCAGCGGGCGGTGCTTCGGTACTGGGGCAACCGCCGTGCCAGCACCGCGTCCCTTTTTGGGGGTTGGGGTTGGCCCCGCGGGGGGCCGACGAGCCGACCGCCGAGTGGTGGGGCCAGGCGGGGTGGTGGAGGGTGGCGTCGCGTCAGCAGCCGCAGTTGCAGCTGCAGCCGACGCAGCACCACGCAGGGCAGCGACTTCTGCCCTGAGTTCGGCAATCTCCTTGCCGAACTCCTCCATCAGCTCCCGCCTGATGCGCCCCTCCAACTCCGTCGCCTCCCTTATCTCCGCCCTCGAGCGGGGCGAAGGGTGGCGCCTGGGCCCTGTAGCCTTCCAGGAGGGAGCAGGGCCGGCTGCTCTACACTAGTTGGGGCGGGAGGGGGCCGATGCGCAGACGCATCCCCCGGGCTAGGGCCTGGTGTAGGCGTGCGCCGCTCCTTTCGGAGCACGCGCGATGGCCCCCTCCGCTCCAACGCCGCCAGCCTCACTTTGAGGGCGGCGATCTCCTCCGTCTGCTGAGCGGTCTCTAAAGAGACCTCCTCGGCCTCCGCTTCCAGCGCCGATGCCCGGCTGACAGCCGCCAAAAGCACCGGCACCAGTTGGCGGGCATCGGAGGCGATCGTTCGCAGCCGCTGCCCCTCCTCCTTGGCCCCCCTTCCCGAGGCCCGGCTGGCCGCATAAAGCGCCCTGCGCCCTAGGCTCTGGAGGATGAGCGAGTGCTCATCGAGCTCCGGTTGAGCCGGCCCGGCGCCCTTGGCGGCCAGCCTCCCCGAGCGCCTCGACCTCTGCGGCCTCTCACCGCGAGAGGACGAGCCGCTCCTCGAGGTCCTCCGCGCAGCGGACTTCTGCTTGCGGAGGACCCTCCCCGCCTGTTGCTCTCCAGAGTCGCTGGGGGTGGTACTCCACATCGGCTCTGGTCCCGCATCCATTTCTTCTTCCTCCGAGCCCATCTCGTCCGCCCAATTGAACGGGACGATCTGGGCCCGGGCATCGGTAGCTTTGCCACTCGCAGGCCCGGCTACCTGCGAGCGCCTTCCAGGTGTCACTTCCGTCGTAGGGGCCTGGTCGCCTCCCCCTACGCGGGCATCGGTGGGAGTCTTTACACTCGCGGGCCCGGATACCCGCGAGCGCCGGGTGCCTGGAGCCGGATCGTCCGGCAAGGCATCCATACTCTTTGACTTTTCCATATTACGTTTTATACTTGGGTGATTACTCACACCACTTACCCAAGGTGGTGCGGTCGCACTTTCTGGGGGGGATTTAGTCCCCCAAGGCTCGCGATCGCCTGGGTGCAGGTTAAACGCCGCCTGCGGTTCGGCGTCCTCCTCCGGTAGCCCACTAGCCACCCTCCTCGTCCCCGAGGGCACCGCTTGCCTAACAAGCGGTGTGGGGAGAGGAGCTCCGTGTGGTCCTCTTGGTCGCGGCACCCTCTTGCCAACTAAACACCTTGCGGGGTGCGAGGGTGCACGCTCCAGCCCACCGCCACGACAAGGCGGGACCACTGGGTGGGACTTATGATATAGCCTCAAATAATTAGGGACGTAACGAATATTCGCATTCGCGAATACTCGCATGTTTTTGAATATTCGCATTCGCAAAAAACATGCGAATGTTTTGGAAAAAGTTAGGAGGATGTTATATAGATGTATGAGAAATCTGACAGAGCCAAAATAAAGTCCTCTACTTGCCCTTTAAAACTCAATAATTTATTAATTTGCAGGGGGGTTTAGTTGGTGGGGAAGACACCTCCTACTTCCCAAGTCGATCCAGTACAGATGAAATATAGGTACCTATTTTGTAGTACCTATAAATTTTAATGACTTGGAAGATAGAGTTGACTTGTCAGTAAAAAACCTTGAAATTGTCGTTTGAAAGATTAACATCCGCATTCGCGTTCGCATTTGCGAATGTCAAAACTGAATATTCGCATTCGCATTCGCGAATGTCGGCATTCGACGACATCCCTAGTATTAATATATATTTTTAAATAATTAATAATGAAATATAGTCCGGTCAGTGGTGTGTTGTGCCTAATTGTAAGAATATAAAACGTGTTAAAACATAGCGAAACCTTTGGATCTAAGTTTACACCAGTAAATAAACGAGATTTTCATATTTGAAACTAACAAGACAGAAGAGATCCGAAAGTAATTCACAAAGGCTAAAGGATATTTCTGTGAAGGTGATTTAAATGTAAGCAGATATTCATTTACATTATGGTTTCATATGTTCTAGTATGTGTTTGATAGTACATGGTCTTTCATTATTTTAACTGGATAACGATATTAAGACTTAGAAATTTTAAAATTTCGATAGATAAAATAATGTTACAATAACAAAGTGGTTTGATTACCTAACTAGTGACATCACACGTCAAGCCATCATGGCGGACAGAGTTTTTTTTCCAATTTATTTACGGCATTGGATACAAGTCCTTAAGCCTAACTTAGTTGCGGACAGAGTTTTTGACAAGCGAAGCACAGATTAAAAACACTAATTTTAAAATTGAAATATTATTATTATATTTTGCACTTTGAACAGCAGAAAGTTAATCGCTTATTTTTCGGAAATCTATTAAAGTAGCATGATTTTAGATTATTATTAGTCTATTAATGAAGTTTTTGGTAACTTTTAGCTCCACCGTGACTTTTTTTTATTTTTCTGGAATTTCATTGAATTAAGAATAAAATTGTTAACATTGTGCAGGCGAATTGGACATCGGAATTATATACATGCACCAGAATTATGTATACTAACAATTGACAAAAACTTACTAAATTAACTTATTTATGGCAATTCTCATATATATATGTATGGTCTGTGATGGCAATCTTCTATACAAACTTATTTTAGGGGAACTGACAACCGACGCTACTGCGCTCACTGATTTCCGGCAACCCTGATTTCCGGATTCAAGAAATTGTTGTGCACGTGTAACCGCGCGTTTAACAAAGATTAGAAATATATTACTATGGGTTTTTGTTTTACAAATTAGTGTGTAAATAACAGATGACTTGCTAATCTAACGTATAAAATAATATTTCCAATAGTTTGCTCGGTAAGTTTACAACAATTCTATTTACGAAAAATTTGCGGCACGGCGCCATATTGTTGCATGACGAGCTTTCTCGTGGCGTGGTATTTTTCCATGCTTTGTAACAAATAAGTGGCCTAAATATTATCAAAATATTGAGTTTTGTAAGTATTGTAGGATTCATATTAATTTTATTTTTATTCCTATATCGCCACACGTAAAAAGTTTATAATCCTCGCTATTTTGTGAAATCGATATTTCCTATGAGCAGCCATCCGTATAAATTTACAATGTTTGCTACTAAATATATATAAACCCGTGCGTGGCGCTAGATTTGAGAATAATAGTAATTTGGACTTTAGTTTGAATGGTATTTGTTGAATGAAACGACGCATAACCTGAAAAAATCGATACGAGGACGCGGGAACAACGTGATTGAGGTTTATCTTCACAATTATATCTGTTGATATGTACTTGATAGGGTATCTTGAATTTTCTTAAGTTATTGCCACCTAAAAAGCAAATATTTAAAAAAGAATGTGAATATCGGAATTTAGATCGATCAACTTCAAGTCATATTATTATCCTAAACCTTGTGACTATGATTTTAATGTTAAATACTTTTACTTACGTACATACATACGTTTTAATGCAGTCATAAACACATAATTACCGTCAGTAAGTTTATGCTAAAAGATAACAAAGTATATATTGACCAATCTAGAACATTAAAACTACATGATTACATTTCAATTTTACAAATAAATAAAATAAGCGTCTGTTTCTAATATTGTTTAATAACCAGTTTATTAACGCAAACACCTAAAATTTAAATTTTATGTTTGTTCTGAGTAATTTCTGAAATGACGGGCCAATTTTGATTACTCTCACTGATAGCCAAGAAGTAACATAGTACATTTTTTCATGGAAGATTTACTTTTCTTCCAGCACAGCTAATTTTCTTAAGAGTTCATATGATATGACACAAGTATAATTTATCTACCAGTGTAATACTTAAAGGCCATTGATTTCGAAACATTTGACATAAATTTGATGATGACCCACAGGTTATCATCACAATGTTCCAACATTTGATAAATAACAAAATAATATGTAGAGCTACAAACTACACTACTGACTAAACTTTAGTAATTTTTGCTAGTCAAAGTAAATGGTCAGTTACGATATTAGTAAAAATATTTTCGTGGAAACAAAATAAGTTGTCTGTAAGTGTAAGAATTGTATATCAACTTTATCACAATAATATAATCTTATCATCTTTAATTTTGATTTTAATTACATACTTTTTATTTTATCACATATTTATCTTTCAAGGCTTTTCTTACAATATCGAAATTTAAATTGAAAAAATGCAAATTAAATTACTTTTTCTTATTTTTTTATTCTATTTTGTACAGAAAATGGTTGGATCTCGAGTGTATGTTGGTGGACTCCCCTTCGGAGTACGGGAGAGAGACTTGGAGAAGTTCTTCAAAGGCTTTGGAAGAATCAGGGATATTCTTATCAAGAATGGATATGGATTTGTTGTACGTATTTGAAAGTTGATAAAAAAATTCCAGTTAATAAATAAATTCCTTCTTAATTTTTACTTTTATAATTTTGTAGTAAGTCATTGAATGTTTTAAAATTATATTATATTGTTAATTATTCTTATCAGTACGAACAGATAAAATTATGATTTACAGTAAAATTTTTAGATAAAGTTTTTTGGGCAATATTTACATGTTGACATCTTGTTTGTTACAGGAATTTGAAGATTATCGAGATGCAGATGACGCTGTTTATGAATTGAACGGGAAAGAATTACTTGGTGAAAGGTATAACAGAAGTATTCCAGTATATAATATTTAGTGAATGAAATATTTAAGTTTAATTTACAAATAATTAATTCTTTTATCAGCCGGCTCCACATTTTGTGTGCACTGATAAAAATATAATGAATGAGACGAATGAAGCTGTATAAAAGGTGTGTAAACTTAGAAACTGAAGAAGACATTATTATGATTTATCTTTGCTTTTCTTGAATTCTTTCAAAATTATCTATTGGCAATAACATAATAACTCTCGGATACATGAGGAGCAACTTATGATTTTTTGTTTATTCTGTTACTATGCTCGTCGTCTCCATTTCACAATGAGCACCTTTCTAAATTTTTAATTTGTTTTTGGTTTATGTCAAAATGCGTATTTTCAAAATACCAAATCGAAATTTTTTGTTTTGTTTATTTGTGTACGCCACACTGGTACGGTGGTGGGTATGATGATGTCTAAGTATCGTATGAGGGTGTGCGTGCGTGCGGATGGCTAACGGCGTGTGGATGTGCCGCAGGGTGGTGGTGGAGCCGGCGCGGGGCATCGACCGCAGCGCGGACCGGTACCGACGCGACCGGCACTACGAGCGCTCCGGCGGGCCCCGCTCGCGATACGAGTGAGTCTCTAGCCGCCGTGTGCGTGTGCGCTATGTTGTAGGGTGACGGTGGAGCGCGCACGGGGCACGCCGCGCGGCTCCGACCGGTGGCGCGGCTCGCATCGCACGCCGCCCCGACGCGCCCCGCCGCAGAGACAAGAACCGTCTGTATACACACCCACCCCCACACATTCACACACACACACCAGTATAATAGAGGGAAGCCGATATAAGATCTTGCAAATAGGTGTATTTAGTTTTCATTGAATTATTGTAAACTACCTTGACACAGTATCTGGTACTATTTCTTGGTAGTCTATGAATGTCGAATAGGAAGCCGGTAAGAATGGAGTTATATAGAGCCCTCGTCACTGAGACACACACACCGAGACAGAATGGAACATTGATATAGACATACTACCATAACCACACTCACACACCAATACACATAATACATTTAGGACAGCAATTCACACAGGATACACAACATAAGCTCACAGACACATGACTTAGGTACTCAAATCACACTTGGTTCTTGAATGTGTGGTCCTTAGAAGCTGCGCTTAATATTTAACAACATTGGGACAATCACATAATTCTCGACAGCAATATGTAATTGTGAGTATAATAATTGTAAAAAAACAAGATTTACTGATAGTACAGTAAATACTGAGACACAAACACAAAATATACCATAAAAATTACAAACCTTAGCTTAGACTAGAATACTGTCCTAACCATGTTATAATCCATAGTAGAGATCCATTTATTAATATTTGCACTCTTAATTACATTGTTAACAGTTCTTTTGTAAAATTAGTTTTATCATTTTGGCATGTTCCAAATTTCTTGTTTAGTAAGTCTTCCAAAATATTGTTAATTGTTGTAATTATTAAATATCATCATCATAAACTTTTTTAATCTCCTTAGGCTAGGTTCAGAATTTGCAGTGATACAGTAGCATTAAACTAAAAACAAAATCTAGTGATATTTGCACCAATCAAGCATGCTTAAGTCTTTAAATGACCAGAGACAAAAAAAATAATGTAACATAAAATGAAATTTAGATCTTCAGATTTCAAATCAGCTCTTTTAGATTTTAAAACCAAATAAAATCAAGAAGAGCTGAAGTTCATTGGAATATTACAATTCATGTTGATTGAATGCAAAGATTGTCTAGTGATAGATTCATGACTGTAAAATAATCGACTATGCCCAGTCGTAGTTTTACAGTTTTGATATATTTTTTACAGCAATGACCACAATAATTCTAGATATGGGCCTCCAACGCGCACCGAGTATCGTCTTATCGTCGAAAATTTATCTAGCAGGATCAGCTGGCAGGTAAGCACTCAACGGCTTTGGAACCTCATCATCCATCACACATCACCCCAGGGTCTGCGAGGACACGGTCACAGCACTCACACTGCCGCACTGGGACTATTGGACCACAAAACAACACACAACGGGATTAAATGGACTGAATCCGGACCCACTGGACTTGATATATGAAATCATGAGGCTCACTTGAAGCAAGAGAAGAGACAAACCAAAGATGAGAAGATTCTTATTGATGCAAGATGCTTTGGATGCCTGGCGGAGGGAGACTGTAACCTAGACTCATACCACAACGCACTGGACACTCGGGGACCATTCGGCAATCTGGACTACACCAATCTAATTATTTAACATAATATTTATCACTTGCTTTAATAATACAACATCAAAAGTTCACAAAAAGTAGTCAAATTAGTATAAACATGAAATTTGCTAAAGTTTGCATATAATATACATACATAATATTAATATACAGTTGTAGTACATTCAGAGTTGCCTTCGAGCTTATGGACTGATTTTTAAAAACAACAGAAGGTGGCCAGTCCGGTCGATGTGCGTTGCGCTGTGTGATGTGGTCTCAGGCGATGTAGTGTTGCGACGCGTCCCCGCCGCCTTGTGACTGCCATGTGACCGCCATGTGACGCCCCCATGTGACCTCCCTGTGACCGACTCGGTGCTGACAATGTGACCCTCACCGCGCCCAGGTAATGTCAGGGGGCTACCCAAAACGGACCCATAATCCACAACATGTCACAAATATTACATTATAAGTATGTCTCTTTGTTTTAATATCGGTTCACATTAATGATATTGTGAGCTTTCTATTTAATCGGTTGCATTTTTCGTATGTAAATACTCGTCGGTATTGTTGTTTACATCGTTAAGACAATCACGTGATAATTAAAGGATGCAGGCCCTCTGTGGATTTCGCAACACGGCACAACTCAAGTGAAGGAATAATTCAATCCAAGATGGAGACATTCTTCTGAACAACATTTTCACAGCGGAAATATACAGTCTTAAGGAGAAATATGATCCAAGATGGTGTCGAATGATGACATAAGTACAATCATTGTGGAAGTACTGGATGATCAATGAAGATTTCAACCAAGTGTCAATTTGGAGTCAGCAGTTGCAGCCAATGAGATAATGAGCTGAGCCCACCAAGTCCAACCTAGGAGTGCCTAATATTGGAGCCAACTTTGGAGCAAACAGGAGGAAATGTACTACAATCTAAGATCAACGCTGAAGGGATTTATAAATAGCGACCAATGCGATGATGGAAATAAATGAACTATTATGAGATACACAGTTTGATAGAATACAATGGAGACCATAAATTCAAACGCTTGCCACTTTTTTACTTCACACAACATCACTTACTTTGTAAACAATGATAGCTGTCTATAGTAATTGCATATGAAAATACTGCAATACTGTTTTATTTCCTTAACTGAAGCTGTCATTGGAAAAGTGGTACAACATTATTTAGGTATCATTCATATTCTAACATTCAAAATGTTGAGCCATTTTTAGCTTCATGTTAAGATTGTTTCATAAGAAAATGGTCAGTGGTTACTAGAATTGCACTCTTTATGATGATATCGCATTTTTACCATCTTTCGGGGCTGAAAACCTTGATGATAATATAAATTTCTGATGAAGAACTCAGTCATAAATATTTTATAGTTTTTAGCAACGAAATGTTAAAGCAATGTGGTCGTTTTCAGGATTTGAAAGATTATATGCGTCAAGCTGGTGAAGTCACTTACGCTGATGCACACAAACAACACCGAAATGAAGGGTAAGAACAATAAATTCTTTACAGACTTTGATGTATATCATTCTGATCAGATAATCTTTATAATAAGTGATTGTTAATGTAACTGTTTGAACCTAATTCCAAAGTTCAAATGTAGTCTAAATCAAGTTTCAAATATCTAATTAGTAAGCTGATTGTTGGTTCATTATGATGTTCTGTCATTAGTGTGAGAAAAGTTTAAGGAATCTACATCATTCAGTTTAATATTACAAATAAATCATTTTATTATGGTTTATTTTCTGTAAGTATTTACACATACTATGTTACAGTGTGGTTGAATTCGCAACCCACTCGGACATGAGAGCCGCGATTGAGAAACTGGACGGAACTGAACTGAACGGTCGTCGTATTAGACTTGTCGAAGATCGCAGATCGTCTCGTAGGCGTACGCGATCTTCCTCCAGCCGCTCTCGGTCTCGCTCCAGGGACAGGAGACGCTCGCGATCCAGGTAAAATATAATATACATAGTAAATAATCTATAGAAAAAAGTTAGTTTCAGATTTCAACCATTTAACTAGGTACTGTAACTGAATGCAAATTTCCGTTCAACAAGTCTTATTTCAATCTATTTTAGTAAGTAGTAGAAGTATTCTATTTACAAACTTGTGTGTTAAGATCTAAAAATGAAATGCCATTTTGAACTCATTCTTTCATGATGATACTATATTATTTACCATCTTTCGGGGCTGAAGAGTCTTGATGATAAAATTATTACTGAGGCAATCGTAAACATACTCTTTTGTTCAGTTGTAAAAAGACAATATTAAGAGATTGTTAATTTCAGATCTCGTCGTTCATCTCGCTCTAAGTCTAGGCAGAAGAGCAAGAGCCCTGCGCCTAAATCACGTTCCAGGTCTCGTTCCAAGTAAGTAAAACTTTTGTATTAGCTATAGAATATTGAACATAAAACCATATCGAATATTAAAGTATTGCATTTGGCTAGGTGCATTGTAACTTGCGCAGAGCAAAGCTTAAAAATGTGAGTACTTGGCCAATACTAGGAAAGTGCACAACATGTTTTATTCTTCTCTGTTATTATATTGCGACGTAATTGCTATAGTTATTTAGAGGGATCACAAAAAAACAATGGGTTTGAATCAAAACTCCTGCGAATTTTTTGGGTTAACGAATTCTATAAAATTGCTATTAAAGTAGTAGACTCTTTCTTATTTCTGATTTAATCATCAACTCAATCAACTTTTCTGTATTTAAATTAACAATTAACATTGGGAATAACACTTTTTCTATGTCTATTAAAATTTGAAAGTAACATTGAATTTAAGCATTACAACTAACACAAACCCCAATTTTACTATCCTCTCAAACCTATATTCATTTTATCCAGTGGCCGCAACAAAGATGAAGAAAATCGCGGTCGCGTCGGAAGTCGCTCGCGCTCTCGGTCGCAGTCGCGTCCTGATCGCAACGGACGGCGGTCCACATCGCGGGACAACAAGCCGGACTCCAAGTAAGTCGGGTGTGCCATCAAAGCGGGGGGAATGTTGTTCTAACACTTTTTGAACTACCCACATTATGTTTTATTGTGACTTAGTGCAATTTTGTATTGGACCAGTATTTTATTTAATGGTATTTTCCCTAATTTTTCATGTAATTTAATGCAAATTTAGTATTATTAATATTGAGGTAAATTAATGGAGCATAAGATTAAAAATTTAACAGAAATTAAAACTACTTGACGTTGGTGGATTTTCCCTAGTTTGTCAGCTAGCTTATAGTTATAATTTAAAAGAAAACCTTTTTAAATATGAGTTTTCTAAAATAACTTGAAATTAAAAGAGTAAGAACTGGACCAAAACAAAATTGCTATTATAAATTATAGTACTTATAATTTAAATAACCTTTAAAAAGTAACATCGCTTAATTTAAATAAAAAAATGTGTTCACTAAAGTACTAGCAAAAGTTACGCTTATTACGCTAAACATTGACAGCACAACATAAAATGTTTTATTAACTCTCTCCCATGTTATTGCTGCGTCACAAAGAGAAGTGGCCGCCGAGAGGTGAGAGTTTCATACAATACACGTTCATTTGTTGTACAAGTATTCTTAGATATACGTTTGTAGAACTGTCGCTTTATTGTTTACATTCATGGGCTTGCTTTGTTTGTGATCATTCAACAGTACACAAGTGAGGTTAGATGCAATATTTTGCATGTCTGTTTAAATATATAAGAGTAAAGTTGATCTATTGGAGTAATTATAATTTTATAACTTGCTGTATGATTGTTGAAGTAAGCTTAGCAAATATTAAATAGCTTTACCCAATAATAATTTGGAATATGTATAACAAAATTTCACGCAAAGAAACAAAAATTGGAGTTAAATTCGCGTTTGTAGATTATACAGGGAGATTTTTTAATGATGGGAATATGTAGGTAATGAATGAATATTGAACGTTACATACGAGCAGACTACCAGTAATCAAAGAATGTGGTTTAACACCTTAGTAAATCCTTCATAAAAATCCAGATATCCTACAAACGCTTAACAGCTGATTGCTTTGGCGGGAGTATAAGGTACGCCAGAGTAGTTATCACTCTTCTTCAATATGTACCATCATTAAAAAGTCACTCATACAGTAAACAAAACGATAAATTTTCAACATTAAAATTGTAACATTTTCAACAGGGAGAGATCTCGTTCTCGCAGCAAGGAGGCGTCTCCGAAGAGGGAGGAAGAGCGGCGTCCGACGAAATCTAGATCACGGTCCCGGTCTCGATCCCGATCCATGTCGCGCGGACGATCCGCCACCGGCTCGCGGTCCCGCTCCCGCTCCCGCTCCCGCTCCCCGAGACAGAACGGACAGCCGCAGGACCGCGACCAGAGCACTGACCGCTCGCCACGTAGCGGCGATTAGAACTTACGGATAGATTAGTAATAAGTACTTTTAGATTTAATAGTTACACCATAAGATTTACGCGGAAGGACGGCTTGACTAATGCCTAATTTACATGATAATTTCGTGAAAGTAGTAGTGTCATATTAATTTCGCTGCATTTCTAGATGAAGTTTCCTGTGAATATTTTGGATTTCGCAAAGAAGCATCATGCAATTGCAATTAACTCATTGTTGTCTAATAGTTTTAAAAAGGTTTACTATTAATAATGTTATCTAAATGAGTTACTGATTCATTTTGAGTGATCAATTGACTGAAGCCGAACTTCTGTGCTAGTTGTATTGTGGTTAAACAATATTATGGCTGCGATTTTTTGCGTTTATTGCAAAATTGTCTTGTGTAACTCACAATGACGTAAATTTTTTGTCATAGAAACACGTCTAATTTATATTGTTTGAAATTTTAAATTGCACGTGATGTGTTTCACATGATATTTTTATTCAAAACGTAGGAAGGTTGCAAGGTTACGGTTTACGTGGCCTGTTTAGAGTCACGGTTGTACTATTAAGATTTTAACGCGCACCGTGTTTGCGATTCACTTTTCAACACTCATTGTCACGTTGTTTTATTTGGTAATGTTACGGTTGCCGCTATTTTCAGTTAAATGAATTTATCTTGGTTTACTTAATGTAATTCAAGTTTACGACTCTTCAAGTTAAATAGACAGTAAGCTAATTTGTAAATAATGATTTTTATTAACCAAATAAATGAGGATATTCGAAAATTGTGTTTTATTTCGTTGTCTGCCAAATATGAGCCGCTAGCTGGCAAGCCTTTCTAGGTAAACTAGCTTGATACCAAGTGCGATTATCAAACAGCAATCAGTTTTGTCTTAAATATTAAAAGTATAAAATTATATTCTTCTATTATTTTCTTTTGTGAACTCTATTATAAGCCTGCCGGTTCAGAAATAGTCAACCTTACTAATGGGTGCTGTAGCTCAACGATGGTTGGTGATAGTACAGACTAATATTATTTCTATATTGAGGAGAGTAATAAAATTACTAAAATTAGAATGACTAAGTCATTAGCTTAGATGAAAACATTTACTAGACCATAGACGTACATCTTTTACAAGAATTTATAGCTGCATGCAACTTGCGGACTACCTTCGGTATTAGGTAGTATCCTTTATCATAGAGGAGGGTAGTAATAAAAAATCATATTTAATCTTTTGTAAACAATTGTTTATTAACATTTTATCCTCGCTGCATCACTGCACATAATTACACATTCGTCACACTCGCTGGCAAAATTATCACCGCAATAGCAAATATAATATGACTTTTATTCAGGTAGTAGCTAAATATAGAATTAACTGTTCCATTTCTTTTGCTTTCATTTTTCTTTTGAAATCGAAAAACTATGTGAATGTACCGAAAGGTAAAAGAAAACTAGGCGAGAAAGTAGATAAAATCAACTGTTTTACATGCAAAATAGACTTAGATAGTAGAAAAATAATTAAGATTACATTAGACCTAGTTTAGAAATGGAATGATTTGAAATTTAACTTTTGGTACATTCACATAATGCAAGCAAAATATTACATCAATGATTCAATAAAAGGAGTTCAAAATACAAATCAATTAATAGCATTCAGTCAATTGTAAACTTAAGTACAAAAATAATTAAACAATGATTTATTTATAAAATTTAAGGCAAATTCACATTTATATAATACAGGCGTAATAAATAAATTAAAAATACTGTCATTTTATTGCTCGGAATGAAAATCAATTGGGACGCAATCAACATTATTTAAAACTTCTCAAAAAGAAAAATGAAAGTTTCAGTTCTGATCAAATTTTAAGTACAAAAATGTGATACTAAATTTACAAATAGTTTGGTAATTTTTTAACGATTCTATCATAATTTAAACGTACATTTTGTCACCTTACAAAATTAAATACAAGAACATTATTATTGGTCATCAGTCTATTCATAGTTTGATATAAATTTTACAATTTTGTCGATTTAACCTTCATTAATCTACTTTCGTGTACAAAAGGCAACATAAGAGATTAAAATCTAGGGGCTTATAGTTATATCTACAGGTCACATAAATGTGATTTAACATTAAATTATATTTCATATAGATTCGCAATCAGATCTATTCACGTCCGAATGGGCACGAACAGAACCGAGTGGCGAATATTCGATGCTGGTAGTAGTTGGCCTATTTGTACAAACATTTGTGATCTAAATATTTAATGAAATGTTCGTTTAATTGTTTTAAATTTGGCCCAACAATACGAACATAATATATGTACAAATACGTCAAGTACACAGCATTAATATGGGAGCTGCACCTATTTAATAAAATAAATAAGTTAAAACAACCTGAAATATGTCGTATGTTGCCTCCTGACGCTTTATATTGTCGCAGTACTCTTACAAGTAATGGAGAATATACTTACAATACTAAAACTTAATAGTTTTTATACACAATGACTTAGCTTTCGACAATTTGTTACTTATAAGTACTGAAGTCTAACCTATGGACTAAATACGTGCGTGATGTCAACATTTGTGTGATGCGAGAGTCATTTTTGCCGTCACATACAAGCAACGGTATGTCGAATACAAAAATAACTATCGCCGTATCAGGAACAATACAATATTGTGCTAACTGAACTACATCCGTACGGAAGCTTAAAGAAGGAAAAAAATCTACGTCGATTTTTAAGAAAATCGTAACAAGATTTTTTATCATTCACTACAATAATCATAGGAACAAATGACAATAATTAATCACAAGAAAACAATAATAATCAATATAAAATGATGACGCGTAATCAGCGTATTTTTATAAATTAGACTAAAACTTATTGAACGCACGGTTTGGTTTGTATCAGTGCGAGTCTAAAGGGATAGCATCAGTAGTGCGGTCGCTAGTAGGGGCGGTACTCCCGACGCAAGCTTTGGAATGTTCCACAGACTGTCTCAACGACAATATAATTCATAATCAAATAAAACAATAAAAAATATCCTCTAAAATCATATAAAACTGTATCGGTACAGGGCCGCCATCAATGCAATGGCGGGCTGAGCAGTGAGCGGTGACAGCGGTCTAGTATCGCCCCTAGAAGAGTGTTCGCGTTAGTCGCTTGTCGCCGGTCGCTTGTCGCCGGTCGCACGTCGCCGGTCGCACGTCGCCGGTCGCACGTCGCGGGTTACCTACAGAGCTAGAGAGATCGCAGACAGTGGACTCACCACTCGGCCCTCGCGTGACGCGCGTGACGTCACACCTCGTCCTCGGGCCGGAACTGGCGATCCGACGCGCCATTACTATATACAGGGGGCGTACGAATCGCACTCACAAATAAATACATCCGAATGCTTACATCTAGCCGTCTATACAGGGGTCACTTTACACTTTACGCTATATTTACAAGCGGCGCACAGCCTGAATCGCGAGAGCGTCCGTTCGTTAATAAATAAATTATAGTGTCCATTCTCGATCACTACACTTGCGTGGCGAGCGTCGGCACTGCACTTGTGTGGCAAATGTTGGCACTACACTTGCGTGGCAAACGTTGGCGGCAAGCAGTGGTCATCTAGCACGTACACCCCTCCGCCCTCTAGCGCTCGTTTTACTAACGACGTATCGCTGTGGACAAAAGAAAAACAAAGGTTAAACTCTATTTTTAATGCAGAATGGTTTTTTTGAGAAAAAAGGTAAAGATGTCTTTCTGCTTGATTTTACTACTGTCGGTGGTTAAAGGGATATACATATAAATAGTATGGCAGTGCATGCTTACCTATTCGCGCAATACGCCGAGTCAGCGGAGAGCCTCGAGAGGCGCGGGTCGAGCGCGGCGAGCAGTCGTGCGCTCTCCGTGTTGAGCGTCTTCCGCTTGCACTCCTCGGCGGCCGCGTTGTGCGCGTTCTGGCACTCGGGCGGCGGCGCCTCGCACTTGCCCCACGTGTTGCGGATCACGTGACCGCCGCCCGCGTTCGCCGCGTTCTGTGCGCGCGCCTCCGCGTCCGCCGCTGCGGCCGCACGCGCCCTCCGCCGCCGCACGCACACCGCCGCCGCGGCCGCGCACCCTAACGCCGTGGCCGCCGCCGCGCTCACGCCCGCTATCCACGCCACCTGCTGCGAAGACAGCCGCTCCTCCGCGTCCTCGTCGTCATCTGCGCCGACGCGCGGCAGGTGTCCGCCGGCCTGCTTGGCGGCGAGCTCGGACAGCGACACGGTGCAGGAGCGGCCGCCCCAGCCGTGCGGACACATGCAGCGGTACCCGTCCACGCGGTCGCGACACGTGCCTCCGTTCCGACACGGCGACGACGCGCACTCGTCGATGTCTATGCTGCAGTCCTTGCCCGTGAAGCCCGGCCGGCACCGGCACTCGTAGTCGTTGTCGAGGATCAGACACTCGCCGCCGTTCGCGCAAGGTTTGGTCAGGCACAGGTCTACTCGCGTCTCGCAGCGGTGTCCGAGGAATCCGGGGGCGCACTGACACTTCTGTCCGTTAACGAGATCGACGCAGGTCCCGCCGTGCTCACACATAATGCCCGCGCAGTCGTCTATGTCGATTTCACATCGGTTGCCTCTGAAGCCGGTTCGGCAGGTGCACTTGAAGCCGTTGCCGGCTCGAGAGCACGTGGCTCCGTTGCGACAAGGGTTGGCTCCGCAGGGGTCGGCCTCCACCGCACAGTCCGTGCCGGCGAACCCGACGGGACACACGCACACGTACCCAGTAGTTCTCGGTTCACATATGCCTCCATTGCGACAGGGTTCATCCATGCAGGTGAGTCGTCGTGTCTCGCAGCGCGCTCCTTCATATCCTTGAGGACAGGCACAGGATAGTTCTCCGCCCTCGTCAGGTACACATGCGCCTCCGTTGAGACATTGTCGTACGGCGCATGAGTGGAGTGACTTCTCGCAGTCCGCTCCGGTGTATTCTGGCGGACACACGCAGGTGTAGCTACCTTGTCCGGTGTTCAGACAAGTGCCTCCATTTCTGCAGGGTCGATGGTTTGTGCAGTAGTTGAGGTCTTGATTACAGAACAGTCCGCCCCAGCCCTCTTGGCAGTTGCAGTCCCAAGGCTTCAAACAAGAGCCGTGAACGCATCCCGGATGCGGCTCACACTTGTCGCAGCGCTTGCCCACCCAGCCCGAATGACATCTGAAATTAAAGAGAAACGATCGTAAGTAAAAAAATAAAGTGATAACGAGCGACTAAAAAGCGAGCCTTTCTCTGTCCGAGGAACAAAGAGGCGGATGAATGATTTAGAAGCGGAGGGAGATTCTTTAGTCGTTTAGCACAAAGGTGTGAAGTGGATACTCACATGCATTCGTCGGGCTTGGTGCAGTAGCCGTGCTCCGCATCGCAGCCGGCCAGGCATTTCGCTGAAACAAAAAGAAAACGTTCGTTAGCGCATCACCGAGACAAAGGAGCACAAAGGAATTCGCGCTAATGGGTTTTTAAATAATAAATAGGGGTATACGCGAGATTAGTCATTGAGATGGGAATGGATGCGGGGACGGATCCAGCGCAGTTCCGTAAAGGACACGGCGAGCGCAACAAAGAGAGAGGTTCGTTAGCGTCCCGCCGGGGGCGAGGTCACGCGCACACACTATTTATCTTGGCGCGCATACTCGCAACTCGCAACCACGACTCCACGATCCACTGCTCTTCTTGACCTTTCAACTATTTTTATGCAAATTCTACAGAGCACATTCAAAATCGATTTTGATCTATTTTCGATTCGACTCTAGAATAAAACTCTTGTTAAATTCAACGTAATGCTTGCGCATCGGTAAACTTAGTGATTTACGTTCATGAAGCAGTGAACCTTACTTAAATTGCTTGGTATAGAGACGAGTTGTTCGATTCGCACGACGAGGTCGCATTACATGACTCGGTGAATCCTCACATCAATTTACATACCGTAGGCAAAAGCGGTAATGTATAACAAGTGTTGAGTAAAGTAGTGTTTTGAAATAAGACTTGCGGCTCGGAATCGTATCGGTCGGGTGCGCATGGTTAAGTTATCGGAGCGAATACAAAGGGGGCAGATAGCGCGGGGAGTCTAACCGTCACTCGACCGTTACTATTCCCCTAACTCGCTAGAAAAATACTAGACGCCATCTTGATAATGTCTTTAATTATACTGTCGTAATGTAGGCTAGCTATACAATGTTAACATATAAAATTGGATCAGTATTAATGACAGCAGAAATGTCTAACGTAGCCGAAAGCTCAAATAGGATTACGCAGCAATTCAATTCTCCGTTAAATCTTATCTCCCTGTCTGACGTTGAAAGAGTAAGCTCCCAAACTTCAGGAGCTCGCAAATCGGATTAAATGTTACCCTTCAAAAACTGACGAACACATTCGCAATGTCAGCTTTTTAGTTTCGCGGTTTTTAGCTGAGCAGGAAATTGATATGTGCATAATCCGCTTTCACAAGCTTTACACTTTCGAAAATAAATGATCGTTGTAAACAATCGATTCTCATGGCCTTTTCTCATTCAAATAATATAACTGTAATAAAACTTTACGAGACTGAGACGGATGGAAAAAAGTTTTTTGGGCGCCACCGGCAGATCGGTACCACAAAGATAGATCAAAGTATTCAAGTGTGTATGTGCTCATTGCACCGTGTAGAGCCAGGCACTTGCACTCGAGCTTATCTGACCCTCGAGCGCTTAAATGCTAGTAAAAATTACACTTCAAAAACAATTTGGATCATAAGTGGACATAAAAAATTACGGTGGCATGCTTCTACAGTAGTACAGTAACTGGGCCGTAATTAGTTATTGGATACAATGTACCAGTCATTGTTGAGCGAAAAAAGCTAAGTAATTCAGGCATTCAAAAGAACTATGAGAACACACATTTTAATTTGATGAAAAAGCCTTGAAAAACTTAAGCGAGGCCAAAAAAAGAAACGCAGACTGTGAGAGATAGATTTAATAAAATATGTGAGATTAAGGTCTCAGCTATTTGACAGCCATCCGGGCCATACCAGAGCCAGGTAAGAACGAAAACACCGTCCTTCCTCGAGGATCTTTCCCACATGTGCTCGGCAAATATTTGTCAAATCTCAACATCTGGTTTATCCGAAACGGATATTAAGTGCGCGTGGGATTCGCAATTCAAAACAGAAGGTAATATTCGTGAGAACTTGACTCTCATCAACAATTAGGCGAAATTGAGCGGCGGTAAAGGATTTCTCTCGCGATGTTTAACCTATTATTAAGAATGAAGCGGGCTGCGGATAATGCCGTCGGGACATGCAAGTTCGGGATTGTGAAGCTTTCCCAGAAGGCGAGATACCGTTCCGCAGATGCAAGACTCTCGTGATACGGTCAAGTGCGGAGTTTATTTCGATTGGTGTTCACTTCTTGTTTAAAGGTGTTTTTGACCCGGTTTAAGGCGTGTATTGCGTGGCGGGCGCGTGTGTGTGCGAGACTACAGCGTTGTTTTCATTACATTATGGCCGCTTCTCTCGCTTTTACATTTTCGTAATCGACGATACAAACTGTGATAGGGTTGTCGGGTTTATCACTGTTATTACCGATCCTGTGAACCATTTAGCGGAATGTTTGTCCTTTTACACTTTTGATTCTTTTTTTTGACTTAAGTAAATAAATAAACAACATTTCGAATATTGAACACGATCGGATAACAATTGTAAAGTTTTTCCAGAAAATTGTGATTTCGTGGTTATCGTGATGCGTGGAGGCTGTACGGGCGGGCAGCCCTGGTGTGCGAGCGAGAGAGCGCGCTACGTGGAACAAGTTCTGTCGTCT
Organism: Trilocha varians; assembly: GCA_030269945.2. Classification (NCBI taxonomy): domain Eukaryota; kingdom Metazoa; phylum Arthropoda; class Insecta; order Lepidoptera; family Bombycidae; genus Trilocha; species Trilocha varians. The sequence continues at coordinate 3,869,107 of AP028277.1, read as the reverse complement.
CTTTCCGTCGCGTTTTTTGCGGCGCCCGAGTGTGGGAACGGCGCTGCAGGTGGGGCGGCCGAGATTGCGGCGCGACATCCGCCCGACCACAATGCATCTCAGACAGACTTTGTTTTACAATACACGGACGATGCGATGTGCTTAACATACGTCACTACTTCTTAATGACACTTCAATTATTAAGTTACCGCTCACGGTTTATTGATAGACGCCGCTGCCGATACAAAAGATTTGTTTACAAATGTGAAACTGCCCACACGAGACGGTCACACGCTACTAATAAACCATGACAAATAAAAGTTATTAATAGTTTGATCACTTGAGACCTCTATGCGAACAATACAATCGGAAACTATAAACTAATCTATTCAGTTACATCAAAATACTTTTGTAACTAAACTATATTAAAGTCATAAACATGGGGTCGTTAGTATAAGTTGACCTCAACTAGGTCTTTGCCTTTTAATTATAAATTGAATAGACACTTAAACTTTGAACCGTGGTACCATTGAGACAATAAAAGCTAAAATATTATAATAAATTTCAACAAAAAAAGCCAATTAACGCTGTCGTAACAAATATAATAGAAGTTAATATCCCATTACACCGTGAGTACGTCATACACTAGCATTTTTATGAGGTTAAACATTACAATAACATACGAGAAAAATGATTAAATTAAGACAATTATTTAAGTATATTTATGGTGATTAAAAATGTTATTAAACTCCAGTTCTGTTTGGAGGCCGGACGATAGCACGGGAAGTCTTCAATTTATACAAGTTCTAATTAAAAATACGATTTACGACAAGATATGAGATCATTAGAATTCGACTTATCCGCATATAAAACATTTATCGGCAATTCGATGTCGATTCATTCGAATAAATCGGAAAAATATTTCTAGAAAATATCAGCACATTAATTAGAATTAAATAAGATTTAAATAGGCAAAAACGTCTCGAAAATCACATCACTAAAATCTTGATTTAGGCAGATGTCAATGCGTAATTTGGGTGTGTCCCAGAGTTTATATTACATCATTATTATGTTTCTATGCACGAGACGTATAATTACGTGAAAGGATGTGAAGATAAAAATTGTCATGACTTTTAATGAGGATGAACGAATTGTGGCATGTTCTATATTCTGTATGGGACCGTTCGCTGTGAACCACGAAATTCATTATTATTTCATTAGTAAAGTGCTTTTTTCAATAGTATGTCGCACTATCGAAAAAAGCATTTAATTTAAAAAGGTAGCTTGTTACAATTGGCAATGTTACAGCTGTAATATACTAAGGTAATACTTAAAACAGGTTGTAAATATTGAGACACTTACGTTTTGTACAATAATCTCCAGTCCACCCGTCTTGGCATACGATTTCTCCGATGGGCGAGCAGGTGTAGTGCCCGAAGTTGTCATCCCTCGGTCTGCAAAGCACTGCACAACCAGCACCGTAGTAATGAGGCGCACAGGTGACCCGAAACGACACTTTTAAGTAAGCATCACTAGGGCTGGTCCATCGCTGTTCTTCCTCAATCCAGGGACCCCCGACGTCAGCAACGCTTTGCTTCGTCATTCGGCCGATTAACGCATCTGAAAATTAAGTTAAATTTACTTTCGTTGATTAAATGTATGCTACGGAAATTCACATAATTAACCTGATTAACTACTGGTTATTTAACTAGATGATTTCCATTTTTGTAAACTGATGGTCGATAAGAGAATTTAGAAGTGAGTAAGGTGTGGCATCCGAAATATGCTATTTATTTTACAATTAATAAAACAATTTGCATACAATTTCTATTGTAGGTACAGTCGTAAACTTGTTCTTCCGTTTTTATACTAACACTACAATTATTCGAATGCCTAAAATGCTAGATACGTTTCGCGAACGAGCAGCGGGGCAGGCGTGACGGATGCATTTACGATAGTCGTCGTGCTTTACGTGGATTCCATTGCCAGTCGATTAATTAATAAAACAGGGATAAAAACGTTAGGATTTGTCTATCACCGTGGGAACGGATTAAAGTAAATTGACCTCTTAATGTCGTTTGATTGACGCCCGCATTCAACCGTGAGATCTCATTGTTCCCTTTGATGTAGTGTTTTGATTCGATCAGCGTTCGTGATTGAATACCTAACATTATTTGAGACATTTTTGGATGGCTTCCTTAATTTACCTGTCATTATTTACAGACGAGGTTTTATTGAATTGTTTATGGTACTTCTTAGTCGATTCTTATGTAGAGTGACTTTAAAAAATAAATTAAATCTTTTATATTCTAGTGTACACTAAAAATCGATAACTATGAATCTAACAAAAAAAAACTTAGCATTCTAAGCTGAAGTATTGCAAAGTTGGCCTGGAGTACATTACATAACTGGCTATAAAAACTGGTATGTGAAGAGCTTACTGGTAAAGAATTGCTACTCCATTCAACGGGGGATAGCGGCCGTGAAGCCTTAGGGCTGTCTTATTATAAACCATCTGATGAGTGGTCACTATTTTATTGATGTTACAATGTTAATGAGCGTGACTAATAGTAGATTTAAATTCTACAAAAATATTGTATTATTTATTTAGCGAAAATAATTGAAAAAATCTAGTCATAACAAAAATATTACATAAGTATCTATGCGGCAATATCCCTGTGAAATACATTCATAAACGATAAAAGTTAATGATCTATAAAATGTAGAATTCAAAGTTATACCAGTTTTCGTTTAAGGTTCCACCTGCATCCCTAGCCGAGCAATCTCAGTCCGTTTATTTATTTCTCGTGTATGGGTTTTTATTCTTATTGCACGGCCATACATTCCTAAGCCGGTAATCCCGACAGATAAAATTAAACCAGACGCGAAACAAAATTAAAAGGTACTTAAAAACGATCGATCCTAAGTAATTTTGTGGCGTATGGTATTGGAATTATTTTGTTTTATCGATTATAGGTTATTTTTGTTGTTAATTGCGTTTTAGAAAGGTTTGAATACATTGTTTGTAAATATGAAGAAGCTTGCATATTGGAAAAGGATTTGAGTCCCCTTGTCGCACTAGGTAAGCGAAGGTTTCTGCTTGATCCCACACTGCAGAGATCTGAGCCCAGCAGTGGGCAGTAATTTTACAGTACAGTGTTTGAGACTACCTCAAAGACCTCAGGATCTATATGTTTATAGCTTCCATTTATCATCAAATGACCTGTAAGTTCTTTAGGCAGTAAAAATAACTAGAGATGTAAAACTGAATACCTATTTGTATCCCGAAATAGTACCGTAACCGAATTGTTTGTGTTCTATATCAGAAAACAGGTCAATAGTTACAAAGTTATAAAATTTAAAATAAACTTAGTGCCAAAGTGATACAAATGGAAATATTTTACGTATTTGAAATATGTTTTAGGTATTTTAGAGTTTGTGATGTTGTTTGACTAATTTGTGAAACAGTTACAAAGAGATGAATAATTTCTCCAGTTTTGAAAATTAAATCAACGTTAAAGATACATTATAAAGGAAAAGATACAAAGAAACATATTTCATAATCGTCGAAATGCGGTATTAAGGAACACAGAAATAAATTGATATCATCGGATTGATTGTGTTTTCGTTAGGCGAGGAGCACACGAGAGCCGGAGCGTTTTATCTTCTAGATTTATTGGACCGATAGGATCTTTGTAAGCGTATACCGTGCCCGTAAATCGTGTGCACTATACCTTATTCCGGCACACTCGATACAACGTTTAAGAAACGATATTTAGAGATGCACTCCACATGTGAATGATCTTTGATCTGCTCATCAAACTATTTTGGGAACTATTAAATTATTATGAGAAATTTATGTTTACGTTGAGTAAATAACGAATGTTTAAGAAGTAATTATAATTAGGGATAGGTCAGTTCTGAAATTTTATTTTGATGAGTTAAATTCCTGTTGTGGGAAAGCTAGTGCAATTTCGTATGTATGTGTGGTCGAGAATTATGGTATCTGTTACTCTAGGTTGTGCGCAGGGCTGTACTGAATGAATATAAAATACTAGCGATATTTTACGTAGTTTTATATTCTACACGATTTGCTAAAAACAGCTACTCTCCATTTATTTTCATAGCAATATCAAGAAAGTAAATTGCTATTACAATACCAAAAGTTAAAAAATAAATACAGATTTAAATAGGTTTCAAAATGAGACCACAAATTACACTCCTAATTCACATTACAATATTAAATGAAGGTGTATCCGAAGCCGTGCCTATTAATGTATTCCAGATTCAAAAATAAATAACATATTAAAGGAGTCCATGATACGTGATGCTGGCCGGTACGAACAACCTGTAATTACGGACTAGAGGTCAGAACAATCGAACGGCAACCGATGGAAATAAAAAGAGAACCAATTTGATGCTATTCGAAACGGATTTTGGTTTTGGGGTGCGGTGGTATAAACATTGTAAGATAACGTAAAGTTAAATAATTGCAAAGGAAATTTAGATTAAGGTTGCAAGTTTTTAAAGTAAAAAAAATCGGTAACACGAAATGTTTTGTGTTTATATTGTTCGTTGACCATTTTGGGCACCTGATCTCAGCGCTATAAAGACGTGTCGATTACCATTCGTCTCGATTGGGACACCTGCCCGGCCGGTCTGTGGGAACCTGCGTCTTATCAATGGACCAACCGAGCGAAGACGCCACTCCCTTTGTTTATAAAACTGTCCACTTCTCTATAAGTATTTCGAGCATCAAGTGCATTGCGGGACGTCCATTGCTTCAACAATAAATAACTCAAGTGTCCGCTCTCGACTTCGAGAGACCAAATTAAATATTTCTCAATGTTGTTTAAGTGATTTCGCGTAAAACGTCCTGTGTTTTTCGTTTCGAATCCGCTATTGTTTTAGTGAGAAAATGTACATTTTCGTTCCGCACCGAGCGTTTAATGAATGCGTAGAATTGCGCAATGTAGCCGTTACATTTTCATAAGACGGTGTGTTGCGCGCCTAACCTCTGTGAAAGCCAATTAACAGAGTAAAGTAATCATAAAGAGATAGGCTTTCTCCTATCTCTGGTGGGAACGGTGCACGAGGAGCCACAGTAATGAATTGACTAATAACGCACGGCCGGATAGAGATAAGCAGCCGTCACAACATAACTGTATCGATAATCGCATCTCGGTCGTGTAATGTCAGGCCGGTAGCCCGCCTAGCCGCCCGGGGCGACGCGACGCCCGGCCCCCTCATACTTATTGCCTCTACAAATCTCGCACAGATTCACACGTTCGTCTTACAGATTACTCGAGACGGTATCTAAGTAGGGCGATAATCGTAAGCGTGTCCGATCACCTCCTTATAAAACAAAAGACAGACGGCAGTGGAAGTGTGCCCACCTATTATCCGCGGGGCATATGCTGAGCATCTGTCGACAGCATTTCCTGAGAGCACCGCATCGCCTGTTACATCATAAATTGAGCCTTCCGGGCCGTCTTCCGTGATTTTTTATGAAGTTCAAGCCCTACGATGACGAAAGACGAAGTGTAAACTAAAAAATCTGACTTCCCTTGGAGGTATATTTTTTAAAGTAAGTCGAGTAAACAATAGGGATCGTCCGTTAGTCCGGACCAGGTGCGGTTCTGTTCGCCTCAGGCGCAACACAAAAGATTTCGGTGAACGAAACGACATCATTTGAAATTGTCAGAAGACTATTATATCGTTTGTTTGTCGCGAGGTTTCTTTTCATAGTCATGAACCGGGGATTCTGCTAGGAGCCGTCTGTTTATCTATGATATATTGAATTCTTTAGACGTGTGACGCACAATCGCATTCTTCACGGATCGTCTCGTGCATAAAAATGTTCGGGGGTCGCGCCGAATATTAGTTTTGTGCAACGGTCGCTTTCTAAGCCGCACAATACACAGCTGTTGGATTCCGTAGACGGATTAAAAATCGAAATGTGATTTAATTAAGCATTAGGGCAGTGAGTAGATAGTGAGTGAACACAAACGGGCAGCGTGTAACCTGTTATTATGGTTGATTAGATTTCTGTTGGTTACGTTTCTCGGTAGTGAGACGGCGCCGCCCATCGCTCCCGAGCCGTATTAAAAATATACCCATCCTAACCTATTCACTTCGGACGCTAATGATTTTCGGTAAACCGGCCCGTAGACACACCTCGTCGTATCTTCAAATCTCATAAGTAAATCACCGATGTTTTTGTTACCTGTCGAGGAGTAGTAATTATGTCGGTCATAGTGCAGCAGGATGAGAATCTAATTAAGATATGGGCGGTGCGGTATGTTTTCGCGTCTGCCATTTTCATAATTTTGTAAATCGAAACAACGCCTACAATACCTGTTAAACTTTATAATTTTAACGAGATGTGTTTTATTATTATTTACGATACAGACCGCGACCCCCGATGATGTATTTACGAGTATGCAAGTTACATTACATTTTGAATCGTTTTTTCGGTCACGCCACTTCGCATGTACCCGGTATAAACTATAAACGTCGATAATTTATTAGTCGATTTAAGATCTCGTTGTATCAACCGCGTTCACCCCACGGACGCTATAATATTTTGAGTTGAGCATGTGGCATTGCTTCCAGTGTCAGATAGATTGGATATCTAATTTATCTATATAATTTATGTTTGTGAGGACGTGTGCGTGTCGGTCAACGGCCATACGAATACATTAGAACATTTCTACTAAATTTTCGTCCTACAGAAGGCTGAGTTTATTAGAATAGTGCGCGCATTGCGACGCGAATCACGTGCGAGTTGGCGTGCTCGGAACACCAATCGACCACACCATGGGAACATTTTTGTCTTCCACGATATGATAATATGAGCATTCAAATATACATACCGTCCGTTAAATGAACGATAAACACCCAGAATTACAGTGAAACTTCAATGTGAGCGAGTCGTGACCAACGTGATATGAATTTTACATTTTTAAGATCATTTTCATGACTCTTTATAGTAATGGTTGGATGTTGTTGTAAATCAAGCGTTTAAAGCAGTATTTAATATGTCAGGGGGATGGCAAGCTGACCATCTGCGCGATACTACGGACGGACGGTTATTGTCGTTAATGAATAAGGTACATATGAGCTAGAACTGGTATGTTAAAACGAAAACGACTCGAGCAGGTGGTTCCCTTTTCCTCTTAAGTTTTTATGTAAACAAACTTTAAATTAGTGTTCATACCACGTTTAATAATGACTAGCGCTAAATATATGAAATACTGTGAATGGCAGACGAATTTAACTGCAATTTATGGACCATAAGAGGATCTTATAGTCATTCCTCGAATGATCCACGCGCCATATGCAAATTAATGTTTTATTTATCCTTATATGCATCTTTAACATAATTAAATGATCACTTTAAAGGCGAGGACATACAGATTACAGTATCAGATGATTCCAGTCTCTTACTGGCAAGTCATATTGTACTAAAATGAGTTGAAATAGATAAAGAACTCACCATCAGATCTCGATGTATCATTGGTGTCGTGCCACGCTTCTACTATAAGCGAGAATGTACCCTGAAAATGAAAAAGCACAGGTTAGACAGTGTCCGCAAGTCGTTACGATAGCGATGAAAGAAATACAAACAGATAAACTTTATGATCTTGAACATGTTCCGGAGTTTATTATCAGTTGATACGGCTTCAATTTAAATAATTACTAAAGGGCATATGAATATTAAAATCACTCAATAAACCACACTGAAAATTATCATAAATTGAAAGTAAATTTTAATTTGTTTCTTTTTATAATGTACAATAATAGACAAGGGGTTTGCAAGATGTAAAGCTAACACATGATTGCTCGAAAATAGACTTCTGTAATAGAGCCACTTTATGATAGGGCGTCTTGGTCTACGATACGCTCTACAAAACTGGTATTAAAATATTTCTTTACAATGTTAAACAGCCGCGCAAATTAGCAGCATGACAGACAGGTGGAATATGGCAGATGTCGCATATAGTTTCAATATAGACCAGTATTTTTAGTCTAGATGGCCGCTGCCGACCATCAGGGATCATGTTGTACGTGCCGTCACAAAAAATAGGAACGAATGCGTATCTGATACGGAGCTGTTGACATTAGTCCTTGTTTACTCAAGAAGGCGAAACGGCAGTCGAGTCGATTATAACTGATAACGCGGTGTCAACACCTTTTAGGCGCCTATGACGGAAATTATCAATGGGTTTTATGGTTTGGTCGAGTCGAGTTCCGCTCATGCGAAAATGTGAGCGCACAGAGCGTGTTTATGAAATCTCTCCCATTGGAACCGGTTTGATCTTCAACAAATCGTTGCATCGCATCGAACCCGACCGAGGAATGTACCCGCTCACACGATAAACACTTTGGTTTCGCTTCGGATTGTTTGACGGAAATTGTTCAAGCTTATGATGTTTCACGACGTGTAAACTTTCTGGCCGATCATCCGTTACTTTACAAGCTATTGTAAACTTGATAGAGCCTTAGTACTTTATGATCATTGATTAACTTAAAACACACTGATTGATTGAGTAAATACTTATGATAATGTAACGCTATCAACGATTCAATTTTCTTAATACAGTCGTAAAGAATTTTTTATGCATCATCTACATGGAAAAATATTTGCGGTAACTTTAATTTAGAACACGACATAGCCGACATATGTAACGCTACCAATTAATATCTGGGCTGTCACACACAACTCCATAACTTTATTCATAAATCGTCATTAGTTTTAACGAGGAAATTATCTAGACTCGTAAAAACGACTTGTGTAATTCAAGTTATACGCAAGTTACAAATTGAAAGTGTTGGTTATAAATTCTCGGTTGAATAGAAGAATGATGAAGATAGAATGTAGATCGTTAAGACGGAAGGGCATCCGTAATTAGGAGCGTGTCGGGTCTCGACTCTGGTGCAGACAGCTGCGTCCGCGGATGTGAGAGGTCACCACTTATAATGCGACCCGCAATGATTCAGTACTCCTGACAGATGTCGCCCATCGCCAATTAAACCTCATCAATGAAAACTCCATTTGCATCTAACAATACCCACATTTACATAACCGTCTCGTAAGAAACGACAAGCAATTGTAGTCAATGCTAGAAATCGTGCGTTTCACAAAGCCAAGTAAAAACTACGACTTATCGCTAGATTATGGCTACGATACGATATGTTAGGTTTTGACGAATCCATAATAAGTTTTAAAAGCTCGTACAATGCGAGCGGACGTGTTATCGTCTCCCGTTGAATACTAAACAGTATGTGGACACTTACGCGCAAACAACATTGAGCCCTAACGCCCTATTACAATCTTTATCTATGTTTGTACACGCCGACCGGTGACGACCGAAAGATTGTCAAAATATTTTATTATGATTTGTTGCGTGCCGATCAAATATGGCAAGGTGTAGTATTGATTCGTTAATTGAGTATGGAGAACGCATTTCGGTCAGCTGTAGCGCACGTAGGTACACGCCGGTTCCCACGGCAGTGACTCTCGAGGCGGCCCATAAAAAGCGGTCGACGTAAGCGTACGTGTGCTACGTAGACTTTACTAACGCGACGAACTGTACTAACAACTTGCAACTCTACTCCGTGACTATCCACCAAACTAGCACATCTTACAATTAAACCCCACCTAGGAAGATGTAACTTAAAACTTAAACGTGAAAGGTGTGCCTAAAACACTGTTTTATAAAGGATCAAAATAGTAGTTTGTCTATTACTTAGATGATTAGATGTATTCCAAATAGAGGCCGTAAAGAGTCGGGTCGTATAACCCTTCGCTTCTGGGACCATAATGAGGGCTCCAAAAACTTATCGATAACAAATTAAAAGTTCGATAGCTAACAATGTCTATCCTATAGCCTTAATTACCGACCGTTCCAAATTGAAATGTTCTTTTTTCCTTGAAATTTTATATGGTTTGTAAAACATGATATCGGGAAGACACCGCACCGTATCGAGACACATTAATTCTTATCCTCGGAGAGCGATGCGTTAAATTGTATTAAAGACGCATACGTTGAGATTGATAATGCTCGGAGTATTTGATAATCGTTTTACGAGGGTGCCTAAAGAGGCTACTCCCATACCGGTGTTATTTCGTTATTAATTAAAGAGCCAGAGGATTCGTGGGAAAGGACCGGACATTTGTCACTTTTGTTTGTAAGCGCCATGTGTTTGGGACTCCTAATTCTAGGACAAAAGAGGCAATCAGGTGTCCGTTCGGGTTCGACCACGTGTTTCGCCCATTGTCCCGCATTGTTTAGCTAAATGAAGGCGGTAAATCGCAACAGATGTTTGCCTTGTTTGTTTTGTTACGGACGATTAGTATACGACCGAAAAAAACTCTTTTGAAATCAGAAAAGGTAAGTACAAATTTTCTCAGCCTCGTTCGTTACGGTGTAAATAGAACAAGGTCGGTACTCATCGGTCAATACCATCTATATTATAGTTTTATGAAAAACGACATCGTAATGGTAACGTTATAAAACGTAGAAAATATTTGGAACACAAACACCCGGACAAGTGAAAGAGTCGTGATTTCATATTTCACACTTTACCCGGTGTGGTAACATCGCTTTAGACAGGTTTCTTTTACTTACACAGCAAGCCACTCAATACATCAAAAATCACTTTTGAATGTATTGCGGTAAAGTTTAAATTCTAATGTGTTCAATCATCCGCATCATAGGAAGTATCGGCTCGGAAGAACTGGCTATATGATACGTCAGATTAAAAAATACATATGCAAATCTTATCTCTGAGCGCATAAATATGACTTCGATTGACCACATTTTTGATAGGTTTTTTAATTATTTTTATTTTTTCCTATTTTAGCATGAGGTTGTTGAACTGGTAGTATTATTTATTGCATAAGTTGTTAGTGCAAATTAATAATTCTGAATATAATATATTAATTCATGCATAAATGACACGAGTCGGGCTGGCGATCTATTATGATGTAAGCTCGGTTTATTTGTTAGTCATCGTTGAACCAGCATTTGGAGTTTAATGTTGTGTAAGAGCGTGTGAACAGGATACTTCCTATAAAATGTTATCATAGAAAAAATCCAGGTCGTCAGTTTATTGACGACGGCATACACGCCGGCGTTCTGTTAGAATGTTAAGCAGTTTCGAGTTAAAGCCGAGGTACAGTTGCCCTATCGAATAAAGCGGTCACGATTCCGAGGCCGTCCTTAATCCGTGAGGTTCTTTTCAAATTGGTCGGTTAATCCTTGTCTGTGCAAGCGCAGAGAGCACACACGCCGAGATGTTCGAGGTAACGGCGACCTCTCGCCCTGTGAACCTGACGTTCCAAATACTAATTTGTTTAAGAAGAGAAATCCTTTGTTTGATTTCTAAAATGGTGTTCGAAGTATTAATTTTTTAAAAACATCTACAAATCATTTCGATTTGTGATAAAAGATTATTGGGATTATTCCAAGCGAGCTTTCGGAGATTTATGTCTTCATACTTAACGTCTAAAATGTTTATACTGTAAATTCATAAGTGTTTTAGTGTTTCTAGTTGTCGTACCAATCTAACATCTCATTTATTTTGTTAGCATTAAAAAGCTCTAATGACAATGATAACTTGCTTGCTGCCGACGTTTTTATGAAGTACCGACCAGCGACTATAAATTCACTGTTTTATACATGAGAAAAAGATAAAATATGGATCAAATTAACACAGCTTGTGTTGTATCTTTATTCATCGCTATGAATTGTAGGTTTAATGAAAGACAATAGGCTTGTTCACACGCTAGTCTCATAAAATTATAATATTACAATGATGACATAAAGCTTCAACTTTTTGAGATGATAAAAATCGGAAAACATCTGATAGTATCGCAAATAAGAAAATTAAATGGTTATGAAGAGTTTAATAGCTGTCTCGCACACTAAGAAGTTTCAATGCTTCACAGACAATGTTTACTTTATCTTGCTAGATTTTTAACGATTCGCGAATAAACGAACTGACACGATAGTCAGACGTTAACAATTTATTGCCCTCAATTACGGAGACGGCGAAAAGGCCATTCCGCTAAAGAATCCGGGGTTCAAGACCGGGTCTCGAGTGAAAAACGAACGAGGATCAGTTTTAATTTTCACATGGAATTAGCGGCATCCGTCGCCGGTCCGGACCGACAGCGAGAATTCGAATAATGAAAATGTCGGCCATAAACAACGGAACGATTTGAATGAAGCGTAAGAATTAAAAAATAAACATCGATATAACAAATTTAGTGAGAGGCCCACTGTGGATCTGATAAGGTATGAGAAGGGTCGCCTGGTGAAACCGAACCCGTACCCGAGACGATCATGTGAACGTTTCGTCCGGATTTTATTAGACTGACGCGCAGCCTCCTCGCACAAGTTTCGACACGTTTATTTGATGATACTTATCACATCTTTTATTTAATCCACTTTGCATACGTAAAACTAGGCGTGTACCAGATCGATGACTAATATTACTTTTAATAGAAGATACAAATTCTGTACACGAAAAACGAGAGAACGGGCGGGCGAGAATACTCAACGTATGTCTGATAAGTATAGGAAATGTGTAGCGCTTAATTAATTAATTTACAAGTCAAGCTCGCGGTGGTTCCCAGACTATGATCGGCCTTTGACACGTTCATAAATTCGCTGAAGCATGTACCTTCGCCCGTAAGTACCACCGTTCCTCCCATACTAAATAATGTTGACGATTTATTCGCGAGGTTGTGCGGATACGAGCGGAGAATGTGAGCGTTCACTGCCACACTGCTCACAGTTCCTAGAAACTGTGCGCGTGTGATGAATAAAGACTGGAACGCGAGGAATTCCATCATTGCAGATTTGAGGGCTCATCGCGCCCTAGACATACGTGAGAACGAATCCGAACCATCGCCGCCATTTAAACTAATAAAACTGGAACGCTGCCATTCTCCTAAAATGGACGTCGGATTTAAATTTAGAATGCGACGAGGCTCGAGACTCACTATTCCTAATTTGAATTTTGATTGACATACCTCATTTACGATTAACATCCATAAAGGATAAAATTTTAATGTATCTCAAATTGATACTATTTTTTTATGACTGTGCGAATAATATTTCGACTACTAAACCGGGGTCTTTGAACAATTTTATTAGAGGTAGTAAACGTTAGAGACGCAGTTAAAATGTCAGAATTTGACCGTAAATAAGCGTCAAGTAGAAAAAAGGATTGTTTTCTTTGCACTCGATTTGGTTCTCGAGGCGAGTTCTTACAATAACACACAGCTTTATTGTCTATTCACAGCGCTGATGAGCTTATTTTACTTACTCGATGACTTATCATAATTTCGGTGTAACGGAATATACGAATGTTATTTTAAAGTTGAGAAATGAACTCGCATTGTGTGATAAGTTTATTTAGGTGGATTAACTGGGTATAATTGATAGGTTGATGAATACCTGTGCAGTGGCTCCGAACAATGCAACATGAGTAATTATACACGCTCCGATTGTTTAAATTTGAAACTTATGAAATCGCGTTACAGGTCTTATTGTATTGACGCGCGTATTCCACGCTTTAACTACTTTTACGTGGAATTTCTTTCGCGATAGGTTTTTTTTCTCATTAATTGCCTTTCGTCGGAGAGAGATAAAAGACAGCGAGCATCGAACGAAGCATTCCTCGAGTTCGGTCTTTATTAAAAGAAGCGGATGTGGGGGTAAGTATTTTAAGAGGACGGCGCGAGTCGATTCAAATGAAGGAAATTATTAAGAGCTCCTTGAGGATAAAAACGCGGTAGACGGAAGCTTTTGTATGGTTTGTGAAGTGTCCGTACATTAAATATCAAGTTACATTAAACCGATGATCCGTGCGAAGGATTTACGTTTTTCGACTTCAAAACTTATGTAACGAACGCAGTACGAATAACAATGCGATTCGTGTAATCGATTACGATTCTAATGTAATTATCGATTCCAGTTTCGATCCGAGTTTTAATGGTACGGGTTGTGTTTAATTACTTTCTAATGTGATTACCGATGTCGTGTAAGAACCATCGTGAGTTCACACACGCGACAATGGATCGAGAACGGCGTATGATTGTACGTCGTGCATTACCGCACTATTGTTTTGAAATTAGAATTCTACGTGACGTCATTGAGACAACGTTAATTTCAACGAATGCATGTGTTCCGTTTTCAAATAATTTTCCTGACGTCAATCAGCCTGACAGGAAACTTGACAGTATCTGTTCGATTTTCAATTTGATCCTTATTCTGCAAGAAGTACTTTCGTAGGCACATTCCATATTATTATTTTTTTCTGACGTCAATGCAAGGAGACTATACTTTCATTCGAACGCCTCAGTATATTCAGAGCGTGAAAAAGTTTTACGAAACATGCAAAATAACTAACAATCTTAAGAATTAGTTACGCCGTTGCTTAGTCTACTTATTCCACAATAAAAATGTGTTTCTTCACTTAACGACACGAATACATTAATCTTAGAGGTACAAAGGTTTTTGTCTCAGTATTGTTTGTTTTAACAAGCTCCCTTCAGATGTAATTAAGTTCTTCGTGAATGATATTTGTAAACTTAGACGCGTGCTTGACAAATCAAATTTCTCTTATAGTCTTGATAATTGAAATAGGTACCTGAATTATTGTAAAAATACTATGAACTCTTTAAGAAGTTTTAATTTGTGAAGAAATCGAGTATGTGTAAAAAAAAACCATATACTCGTGCGTTCTCTATTCAAAATAATATATCAATAATAATTTAAAGTTACGCTCTGCCGGACACGTAAAAACACATAAAGACATAAAAATGACCGCAACTGGCTTTTGTGATTTAATTAGAGTTAATTAAGTTCACGCTGAGTTTTCCCTTCCATCTCACGGTAACAAAAACTGGATTAATTTCTTTAACGTTCCAGATAAAAATGATGTGAACGACTTCCCTATGGCGGCCGTATTACTTTTCGTATTATTTAAAAATATCACATTACTTTTTTAAGATTTAAATGTGTGATTATGTTTGATAAACTGACCATGAAAAAAGTTGAAATTGATTGTTATTTAGAAAGGTCCATGAACTAATTATGTGTTCGAAGCTAAGCCGTGTTACACGCAGCAGTTTTTGTGGGAAGGCCTCAATGGACGACCTTCGTGTGCCTTGTGGGAAAGTGACTTGCTTAAATCCCATACATTGTCAATAAATGTCCAGGTAAATTGTTTACTTTGTATCGGTATTTCAAGGAATTCTTGAAATAACAACGCGTACTTAAAATAATTGCTTAATATGATCCATTTTATGAAATCCAACATGGCGGACCTCGCAATACTTATCAACGGGCCTAAATCGTAATAGTTCACGGTCAGAGCAAATCGACGCGTGCGGAAACGCATTTTAACATTTGCAGTACCAGCAGGTGTCAAAGTTGCATAAGAAAATTAACATTTTTAATGTGTAACGGTCCCGTATCGCGTGGAATGGTCCCGCTGTGTCGTGGGGTGTGAACAGCCCTCGCATTAAGGGCACCGTTGACCTTTCGTCTACAAAGTTGACGCGGCATTAACTCCCTACGTGCTGAGACTCTAATCCATCTCGCGGTCTCGCATCCGGGCTAACGGACTTCATGAAACTCGTTACAATAAAAACACAAATTGTTTCAGAGTGAAATAAATGAAATCCCGCCGTCGAGTACAGCCTTTGAATACAAATGAGAGCTCTTTTCGGAGTGAGCCATCTCTTTCATTTAAATAGCTCGTGATAAATCGTTTCTATGCGTCGTTAACTCGCGCGCCGCTTTACATGTAATTTCAATGTTCGATGTTGTCAGTAATATTAATATGCTTATGACCTACTATCGTCCGGGTCACATCTAGTACCGATTTATTTAACGGGGGATCAGATAAAGTTCGGATGCAGTTGAGTTTAATGTTACTACGGTCGGGTTGTGTTACGTGGCTGTTGCTCCGGCTCGGTCGCTTCGAATTTCAAAATATTGTGATGTTGGCCGACAATCCTCGATGAGTAAATTAAACGTCAGATTGGAAATGAAACGCGGAGGAGCAAAGGAACGTTCACCTGCCCGTCGACCGCCGAGTCACGAAGGCATCGGCCGGAACGAGTAGGTACCCATATACTAGTCTATTACGCTACATATTTATTCGTGCGGGCGATATGGTTCGTAGACCAGGCTTCTTCGCCTGCTGACGATGACCTCATTGTGAACATAATACAACTTGAAGTCTATGTGTTATAAGTGAACTATGGATTATGTAAGTGTGAAATTTATAACTTTCAAAGCCCTGAGAAATGCAAACCACTCTGATCAGTTTTAAAGGGTGGATTAGGACATTGAAATTTTACGGGACTGCGGATATCCATAACATATGGTCTAAATTTCGGTTATCTGTGAGATAAGTCGCATATGGGGAGGATTCGACAGCTACGACAGCAGGACTCGGCCTGTCAATGCCGAAACCCGATAGAGCGTCTATCGACCATTCCACATCACTTTCGCTCAATTGATCGCATGTCAACACATGTCTACTAGTCGAGAGCTCCATGTGAAATTAAACAGGAAGTTTCAATTTAGCGACAGTTCATTTGGAATGATACTGGCAGTTACCGGACGCACATCCATCGTGAAAAAAATATTTCTACTCGGTTCTGTTCCGTGAGGCCTACCTGACGTATCGTTTAGTACCAAATGTCACGTTTTCTCCAGATGGTCGGAGCTTGTGCAAGCGGCCGATGTTAGAACGATTGTTTACTCAAACATTACGAGACGGTACGATATTTGAAGCCGACCGCTAAACAAAATACAAACAGCACTCG
Source organism: Trilocha varians (assembly GCA_030269945.2). Taxonomy (NCBI): domain Eukaryota; kingdom Metazoa; phylum Arthropoda; class Insecta; order Lepidoptera; family Bombycidae; genus Trilocha; species Trilocha varians. Next base: position 3,852,270 of record AP028277.1, on the reverse strand, counting down.
AAACTTGTAGTGTCCACAAGGGGCTGTGTAAACCAAAGCCGATTGACGCGAGCGAAACAACCGTAACTAAAATCCAATTAAGATGTCCGTTATCCTTGGAATCGAGATAGATCTGAGCGAGATCTGTAAATAAATAAACCGCAATTACAATATTGAATCACGATCTATCCATTCAGTTTAATGGCTCGGCGAAGATGAGAGCATACGAATAGCCGTGCACCGAATAGCCCCCGGTCTCTTATACACATCGCGACTTCATAATTAATTATTAAAAACTTAACTATTGAACGTTGTAATCGTCCCACGCAGCTCGTTAAACCCCCGTGTACACTCATCGTCACTTCTGTCGAATCTCAATACAGAATCCCTTAATTTCTTTTACTTTTATTTATGGTGAATGAGATGCCTTATTTCGGCCTCCGCGTAGATTATTGGAATTTGAATGTTAGGAGCCATCGACAGACTTGATTTATTGACGCGGGGTTACTGCTTAATGCTTCTTTTACGATATATTGATTTTATTGTTGCCTACTAAATTGATGGGGATTTTCTGTTTACGGACCGATATTTTAAAGTAACAAAGATTAACTCACCGGCCACGTGAAGTCGAATGGAAAGACGATTGGATTGCTGAATCCTTCCACGTTGAGGTTTGGCACGTCCAGTGAGTTTCCACCCAACACGGGCGTCGTGATGTCTCCGAAGGTACACGGTGACGTGGTGTCGATGTTAGCTTGATATATCTTGAGGCACACTCGGAACTTAGTCCTGCACGGCGCCAAACACGGCGCATCACTTTTTGAGGAACCATCACAACACTGCCCACTACTTAACCTACCCAATGAGTTCGTAAAACTTTTTATCCTGAGTTCAAAAAAACCAGACGTCAGCACCTGAAACAAAAACAGACAGTATTAGTGTTTGATCAAACATTTACAGAACGTTGTGTGCGAAAACAGATAGATCCGATATATCAATAACATTGTGACAGAACAAACAGACAAGGCCATACAGCTTTCAGCGGAGGAAGACGTATGCTCGAACTATTTGCACAACTGTCCAAGCGATCGATCCCGTTGAGACATTAACGGTTTAGCTGGACAGCTTATGTAGGTCGTCAAAACTGGGGTTGCGACGCGTGTGGGGCGCCACTACACCCCTAACCTCAATCGAGCACTGCCAAACTATAAAAATTACATTTTCCCTTTATAAATGGAACTGACAGCCACCAACGCCCCCCGCTTTGTTTTAAACGATCTGCTGTTGCCAGGACTACCGATTTTGGCCAGAAAAAGGATATTTTAAAGTTGTTGATAGATCGTCAGTCGTCAACGACTTGAATTCTCCCGTTTTTTACCGTTTATGAATAATAATAACTGGTTTTTGTTGCCCTCCAGGGTGCTCAACCCTTGCGCTAATGAAAGAATGTGCAGTTGATCGCAACGGGTACGTGGGGTCAACAAGTTATAGTCATAGGGTGTACGTAGCTGCATTTTTAAATAACGTTCCGTTTTTGTTTACGGCGCATTATAAAATGTGTTTTATATTTTTGCTAAGACACACCGGAGGTTGTAAGGCATCGGAAGGAAGTGGCCAGTATTTAGGAACGGCCTATTGATTTATGATACAGTGTCGTTTCATATTTTGTGGTCTGGCCGAATGATAATGATGGATATATCATTTCCTGTGTATCATTTAATTATGTCGTAGTTAGTAGATAAGCGTTATATTAATTTGCAATTTAATATTATGTTTGATTAATCAAAATCTTGTTAAATTGTTTTTTTTTTTTAAATGCGCTTACACCTCTTAATGAAGTTTAAAAGCTAGGTATATTAAAAAATATGTCATTCTACAGTAAAGTACCTACGTACAGAGAATTGCTAACTTTTTCTTTCAACAGTGATTAAAGTTTTTTTGCGTTATTTTCTTACGTGATCGATTGATATTCACATATCGTAACTAAGAATCTAAAATTGTTAATAAAAATGATTATTTTATTGGGCTTGACAAAGAACAATGATTAACTCAAATTGAGTTAGATCATGATATAAAAACACGGTGTTACGTTGACAGCAACCTACCCCCGTTTAAACAGAGCTGCGGTAAAAAATACACCAGATTTCAACCGACTTCCTGCCAATGACAGAGGGTTGAACGCGAAAAACAAAGACCTCTCTTTCCATTCGATAATGTAAGATAAAGACAGCGGTATTCCATATCACTTCACACATCCACGTGGTCACGTCAGGTAGGAACGGAACCACAAAAAATAATCAAAAAAACTGTACGCCACTCTAAACATCCCCTCTTTTTTACTTTATTGTTTATTAAACTAGTTATGGTAGCTATTGGAGTGATGGATTGTGGCTGCCCTAAGTTTACGGCCAGTTCTGATTGAACTCATTAATTTTGATTTTTAATTAAAGATCGATTAATCCGCATGAGTGCCGACATTTGAGGAGTTAAGCGATGGTTTTTGTCAGTGTCGCGACCAATTATGATGAAAAAATAAAGTCCAGTTGTAAAACAAACGGGGCGCGAGCAGCCGCCGATCGCCCTGAGGCGGCCACAGACTAACAATTAAATAATACTTAGCGACTACCGAATAAGCTGTGTTTTATTATGTCTTCAGGCAAACTTGACGCGATGCTCGACTGATTGATGTTGTTTAGCGTCTTTTAATACTTAATAAAACTTTTTATTGTCCTTAATTCCTAACAATTTTATCGTCATGGGAACAGCATTATTTTTCGTGGTATCACGTAATATTCTGTATTTGAACAATGTTATTAATCAAACTAATCGAGTCGATTACTATTGTCTCGTTACAACATAGATTATTTATTTATTCTGTTGCAATGCTGCCAACATTGAGATCTCGTAATGCATTCATTTGTTTATACATTTTGTTAGTGATGGTAACGTCTTTCAATGTGTGTCAGTAATCAATTACACGTGCGCCTAATTTATATTACATACAACTTCACGTTTAATGTATTCGACGTTACGAGTCGTGAACATCAAATTCTTCTTTTTATTCACGTCGAGAGGTAAGTAACATTAATTGCGTCGGAACAACCATCAGCATCGCCTTCTAAATCGATTCGAATACCTAAACTGACGATCTCGCAATGCTATCTAAAAATTGTCTTTGGTTTTTTATTTTGAGTTGTTGAGTGTGTCTGTACAATTATTACAATGTTGGCGCACATGTACCGTTACGAAGGAGTATTTTATAAAGACACGCCTATCGTAAACTTCATTGTGTTTAGGCCGTTGGAGTAAACACTTATGCCAGCCGAGTTAGCGTCTAAAAATAGCTCAATTAATAAAACACAGGGGAATGTTTTTCATCTCTCCCGTTATCCACACGCGAAATGTGTTAAAATAAACACCCAAACAGAAGATTATTATAGCGCGACGATGTGGCCGGTGCAATTTGCGATTCCAAATTTAATTTTGACGTATGATTTATTTTTTATTCCGTTTCTTTTTTCGTCTCGAGCATTTACTGCAGATGTTATAAATGTTTCATTTTTAAACAACCGTGCTCTTGATACTTGAGTTATAATTGTAGAAAAACTTGCTTGATATTTTACAGCTGATGAACGAGGACTGTTCCTAATTGATTTTCTTAAGTTTAGGAATAATAGTCTCACTGTTAGAATGGTTGATGGGAGACGGCCGTCGGGTTATTTTACAAAGCGCGTTCCGTTTCACGGAATATCTTTGGTAGGAAAATAAAAGGACTAAAAGGAACAAAACGTTACGCTGGCGTGCGACAAAAGTTGCGATTCTCTTTTGTTAATTTCGCTGGCAGCTGCAATCGCACAAAAGGAACATACGAGCTTTAAGAATAACGATTTATTTCTCGCCGTTTCAATTTACGACATTTATCGTCTTTAGGAATCCATCATTCACAATGAAATTGTTTTAGATTAGGCTTATTTTTGTTTTATGGAACGGCGTGCAAAGGAGACATAGTCAGACAGCCAAGTATTACCATAGATATTAAACGCGAAATTAGCAATTTGCGATTCTATGTAGCAAGCTAGGGATCGTAGATTGCGCGGAACTTATATGGAAAACGCATAATAAGGCATTTGCGGTTATTTAGTCGTGTTGCACAAGAAAATTTGTAATTTCGTGCATTGATGTACGAAACGAAATGATCGGCCGAGTCTCTTACTGGTATCGTAAACCAGATCTTTTTAACTCAATTGTTATTGGGATTAAAGTCGACGTGTGAAGCGCTCGCCTCCGACCGAACTTATTAAAATTCCATCGAATAGATTTTGTATTGTCATTCAGTTTACAATCCGTTACAAATTAGAGAGATATAATTAGTGTTAATTTTTATATACAATGTTGTGTACATTGTTGTATCAAATTAACTTCAATAGTAAATCAAGCGTGATGTGCAATTTTTAATTACTTTTATTTATATAAAATTTATAAGCACATATTCGACGCCTTCTGATATTTAGCATATAAATTCGAATATTAATATCTGTCAACTGACGGCCTTAACTTTCAACCCACGTGCGTTTAGAAGGCTCTACTCATCTCTAAGCTATGCCTAAACTATCGTGCATTGCGAAACCTACATAATGTCTGACACATTTACCCAATTCGGAATTAAATAATTCGTACTGCCAACAATAGGATCTTAAATTAGAAGGTTATCAGAATAAGCTGTTCGTATTTCGAAATTTGAATTCACCAGCCAGTCTGCGATGAAGTTTATGACTGCAACATTTTTAATCGGATCATTGATCCTGATTTCCGCTTGAAGTTTTTTGTTCTTGGCAATTATTAGAAAGAATTATAGACTTTTTTGTTCCATCGTGCAATTAGTCGAAAAGCTTAATAGTTGCACTAAGTCAAGAACTAGATGTCACAATGCAAATTACAGTGAATTTTCTGATTATGACGTCTAATAGCCTCTGTCCGAAACATACTAACGGACAATAAGACGAAATATTCAACATTTTCTCATAGTTAAGCAGTTAAAAAGCCAACGATTATACAGATTTTGTACATAATTGGGCCGGTTCTCATAGAACAAAACATAGTTTTGGACAATGGAACGTATTAATGCTGGGTTAAAAACCCGCAGTTAAACGGTTTCACATATTTAAAACGGCTAAAAAGATTCGTTTATTTTTATATAACATTTCTAAATGATGTCCCGTTTTTACCGTAATTGTAGGAAAAATTGGTCACATTATTTTTTATAAAGTTTTTTTTTTAATTAAACGCTTCTCGGAAGAAGTTTTGTCGTGTTATGATACCCTAATACCGTAACTGTACCTATTTTATAATGAGTATTTCGACCATAAAAGCGCCATTAAAACAGCCAGTTCTATGACGAATAAGACTTTTTAAACTTAAATCATCGTGGCGGCAATTAGAATACGTGCGCGCGTTTATATTATGAAAAAAGCAGATGTTTGGTGTTCTTAAAAGTTGCCATTAATATGAACGCACCTGCTTACCAGCAATGTGGGGCGCGTAGGGTTGCCAGGCAACTGTACTGAAACTGTACATGGAAGTTGTCATTAAATGAGTTTATGTTGTAACGAGGTCAAATAAAAACAATTTCCGGGAATTTTTCAATTGTCCATGTATAGTTTATTGATGGTAATTAATATTTTTATATTTAGAATACGCATGTTTCTTGTTATTCATTGTGCTAATCGCACTTATCCATGTTTAGAAGTATGAGTTAATTATAGGTCTGAACTTTAATAGTTACGACAGCCCTATGCAAGCTGTATTAGTGCAATATGCAGCCACCTAAATTCGAACACACATTATATCATAAGTAATGCAATCACACACGCACAAGTAACGTTCTATACCGGCTATGACATGCTATGTCCTAGTTATGCGACAGGTAGCCAACTCATATCGAATGTAGAGCGTAGACTACATTTAATGATAATCGATAATCAAAAATAATTCAAATGATAGATACGGCACGCCCGAGGATGCAATTACATTTAATCATCTTTATCCTCCTAATTTCACGAGAATCGCTACCGTTTCGAACAAAAGCAACCTTCAATGAATTATTTATTTGAAATTGGAAATTACTTGCGGTTTTCGAGCAGACGTGTTTCCTCGGGCCGCTTCCGATGCGAGAAGATGGTCGAACGATCACGCGATCATTGCCCATTAAAAAGAAAAACATTTTGATGGCTGCGGATGTGACGTATACGAAACGATGCAATGAGACAATAATTGCATCAAAGCGCTCGTCACGTACAGGAACGAGGGCGAAAACCAGTTCGACTCCTGTCCTGTGCAAAATACCGTTTTTATATTGAACAACGCGACTTCATTCATAATGTATGGCTCCTTGAAAGCTCATTCGCACACTAATACACACGCACACATGTTCTATAAATAAATATAAATTATAGATACTCTGAATTTGACGGATGTTGGCTTTAATGAAACTAGCCTTTGCAACTATAAATACGCATAAATAATTAGCATAGACCGGGATGGGGGTGATTGTTTCTGTGGACGTATCAAAATATCAAAGTACGGTGTTTTTAACGATATTTTTGACGAGTTTTATAAGTTTGCGCACACGCACACATCGTGGATTAGTTCCCTCGTTTATTGCCATTTGAGAACAGCGAGCGATGCGGGAGAACAAAAAGTCACCCGGCCTGTGTATCGATTTTTTATCGGGGACTGACATTTCGTTGGGGCATGTAATAGCCGGTTACGATAGTTAGGAATTCGAGTTACAATGTTAGCAAACAGCAGAGCGTAGGATACCTAATCGATTGGGAAAGCGGTAACTCGGCCGTGTATCTTTGAAGTGAATCATGCGATCGACGCTCATAGGAATGTTTTGAGATGTTACTTCTTCAGAATAAATAAACATTATGCTCGTTCAGCGTTTCGGAAGGAATCGACTGATTGATTCATTCAGTCCTTAAACTTTAATGAGCCGATACGAATGAAACTAATTCTTTCATGCATTTTTAACGGGTTCTTACCACGATATTTAATTAATTGAGTTGTCTCGATATTTCAACGTTGTTGCAAACGTCATGATCACGAGAAGACTGGATACTGCGGGTCGATTTACGAGCAAACAAATCTGTCTACCCTCTTTCTCGTTCGCTTTTGGGTCGCACCACTGGAACTCGAACTCGAACTTGATCATGACGTTTGCAACAACGTTGAAATATCGAGACAACTCAATTAATTAAATATCGTGGTAAGAACCCGTTAAAAATGCATGAAAGTATTATAGAAAGCCGCGAGTGTCTGAATAAGTTTGAAACTAATTCGTTTAACGTAGTTAAATGTTCGTCGATAAACAGTCATAAATGGTGTGAGAACATGGAATCTCGGTAAGTTCACACGTGAGTTTGGGGACAAGCCCTAACGTAGGACAAATAACCTTGACCGGTTCATAGTGCAATGACCTACACTCATTATTGTTTTACGCTTTTTATCGCTAATTGAGAAACTTGACTTTTGCGTGATTTTGATTAATTTTGTTAACAACACCAAAATTGACAACTGTGTGGGTTTTTTGATAGGTACAAGGTACCTACATCAAGGCTAATAATTTTTCAACACTAAAATATATTTTGCTTGTTGATTGAACTGATTGAACCACTAACCCAGAAATGAATACCGGTCAATTTATAGTATTTGAAAGGTTATTTTTGACTTAACGTGCGAATGAAATCCGATTTGTCTCGTGGGGACTCTGATGCACTACAAAGCCTCGGAATGTGTTTAATTTTAAAACGAAGAGGCTTGCGACCCGACTGACCCCGCGAGCCGATCGAACCTGAACTTTCTATAAACTATGAGCCTATGTTTGTTTGGTAAACGAAGCGAACACACACAGGCGCGTCTCTCGACTCGAGCCGGTCACGACTCCAGATCGCACCCCGGCTCACTCCTGACCATCCACTGCTATCCAGGACGGATGGTCAGCTATCTACTCGTGGGAAAGTGATGGCCTCGCGATGCCGGCCTCCGTTGTTTATGTGAAACGTCGTCGGCTACGAGTTCCGACGAGGTTACGTCGATGCGAAACGTAAACAAACCGGGAGTCGCGGTTTTAGGTGTTGATGTCCGTACCTGGGGCAGAAACCCTAGCAGGGCCAGGAGCACCGCTGAGGCGCGCATGCTGCCGGGCTGGCGGCGCCGGGGCACGGGTCCGAGGCCCGACACTCGTCAGCACTCCGCGAAGAAAGATCCGCAGTAATCCATCACTCGCACAAAAGCACTGAGCGTTTCACTTTAAGTCACACAGAGCACAAATTATCGAGATGTCACTGGTCGCTCATCGGCTGCTACGAACCGGTCGCGGAATCGTGCACTACGTTCGAAACGCGCGCGTCGCGTGTTGTTGCTTTCAAGAGCCGTAATAACGTGTGTGTAGGACGGCGCGTGACGGCGAACTGAAGGCGGGCGGAGGCCGCGGTGCGGGCAACGCGCACCTGGCGCCTGGCGCGTTTGTCGCCGAGAGATGGCGCTGCACGGCGCATCTGCCGGTCGCCCCTTCCCCGCGCACCCCTCGCCTCCATCCAACCAGAAAATGCAAGGAAAACAGCCGCGCTCTCTACTCAACACGTGCCTGCTGCCCAAATAAAAAGTTCGCGCAAGAAACATCTCATCTACCTATTGCTCCTATACAACTTCTTGTCCATATTTTGGAAAAAAAATGCACTTTGAAAATTTTTGCTAGTTTGTAACTTATGGTGTGCGAAAAGCAGCTTTAAGATTTATGTAGGCAATTAATTATCTGTCTAGATATTATAAGTGCGTCTACTAACGTGAATAATGTTTTTATCAAACTTTACTTCACGGTACCTACGTCTTTATTATATACGCTGTTCTTGGAAATATTATTTATCAAATCTTATAAAAACGCAAGCAGGAAACAGGATGCACTAAACGGGAGGAGGGTGGAGTGCATTGCGTGATATAACGTTTTACCAATGCTAATTTTCGTAAAATCTAAAATTAGTGTATTGGCAGCTGCTTACACGATAAGCGATTTGATAAACTTATTCACGAAAACACTGGACGTATTCAGGTCGCAAGAAAACTTTATAAAATAACTTAGAGTTTCAGATTTCAAGATGAGTTGCATTCTCGAATAGAATTTGTTTTTAGAATACAGTTCGCTCTTACAATCGGGAAGTCTATGAGCATACCTATTAAAGAGAAATTATACAATTTCAAAATATTTATATCAATAGATTTTTACAGGCTTTTGACTTGCACCTATTTTGGGCTGATAGGTATTTTTGTAAATTTAGGTTTATCTGTATTACATTTTGAAACCTCCAAATTTACTAACTTCGGTTCTGTTTTTTCTCCTGTCCAAGTTAGCTTCAGGCAACGATTATATTTTTATATGGATCTAAATGTTTTTATTTTAAACCCCGTAGCGGTTACCGACCGGTAGCTGATATTAGCGAATAAATAATTGACGACATCCGAAAGTATTGTGCTTAATATTATTATTGGATTTTTATATTTCTCATGGTTTTGGTTTCCGGGATGTTTATTTGAAATATGTGTGATAAGTAATTTATTAAGATATTAGTATGTTTTATAGGTTTATGTGGAAATTTCTATCATTTAATTTTGTAGTTTCATGGAAGTAGAAAACTTAACCTAAAAAAAATCTTACGTCTCATTTTTTAAAGACGGTTAAAAACGTTACAGGCCCACAATAACATAGTATTTTTTTTTATTAAATAAAAACATTATAATAATGTTTACTGAATAATATTCCACTTAATGTCCACTAATGCAGTATTCCCTTCATTTTACACCTTTAAAACAAATAGGGCAGTCTGGTTTTCGCGTGAGCTAGAACAATAGAATAAAAATTACGTAGGGCTGTCATTGGTTTGTTTTATAATATTTATTGCTTATTTAACATTATTGAAAGGATTCGTCCTGGAACTATTTATTCTTTATAATTAAATCATATACATAGTTACATGTAAATTTCAAATTGAAATAAATGCATTAAAAAGGCATAAAAATATTACTAAAAAAGTATTATTTGTTGATTTGCAAAAAATCCACAGTTTTGTTTTTTCAGTTCATGATTTGACTGTTTTATGTGTTAATAAAATAAAAATAACTAGGTGTAAGATTCCCTTTAGAGCTGACTTTGTAGACATTTCAGTTCTTTAATTTAGAATTAGGGTCACACCGCACAAAATTTTACATATCTCATTTTTACTTACTATAACATATATATTAGTGTCATCCCTACATATCTGTTAACAAAGAAGTACCACACCCACGGCCACGCCTTGTTCAGCACGTAGTTTCACAGGCTTCAGGCCCTGACATAGAAATTATAATTAATATTACAATTATTAGTCATTTCGGTACTTACATTGTTAAACTAAGGTTCTAGATTGTTCTTATTTACAATGTTATTAAAGATTGAACTATATTTTATTGTAATAAAAGTTAATTTTAAATGATAGTTCGTAAATGGTTGTACGGCCTTCCGATATCAAAGAGTTCGAGACACTTGCAGGATAAGTAAATTATTTCTATAAGATCTGTAATAGAACCAAAATAACTTGTTATTGGAAAAAATAGTTCTTCTTAAATTATCGTTTTTCTTAAAATATTTTAATTAATTATTATTATAGATTTGCTATGTTCAAGTCATCATCGTATTATGAATGATATGAAAAAAATCTTTTAAAAATGCTTTAGTTTAATTAGCGACTCCAATCATTTCGACAACAAGTGATCTATGTTCAAAATCAGTTTGTAACAAGTACATGAAAAATACTAGGTATCGTACTATCTTTAGTGAGTAACAAACTATTATTTCCTCGTCAGTTTCTCGTTTCCCGTGTTGTAAAAGGTGGGCGCGTCAAATTGGGGCGCTAAAGCAAAGAGCTGACCTAATCCACTTTTACCGGCTTAGCTTTGAAGGGTGGAACATAAATTTGTAACACTTTAGTGAAACACTTGTTGAATGCCCCGAATTTAGTCCAGACAAGTTACATTTTCTGTAATTTCGTACGACGCTCAAGGAATCTTAAAGTTTATTTTAAGGTGCTTTTAAACAAGATAAGTTATTGCAAATAATTTAACATTTCACTAGGATAAATACTAGTTTGCAAGACCTATTCCAAAATACTCGTACTCGTAGGTAAATCACAGATACATAGATAGTACATAATACTACGTATAAACTTTGAAGTACTTTTATCACCGATGCTATGGGTGAATCTTAATTGCATTCAGTTTATTTAAGTTTGACCTCTTGACCAGCTATCACCGCTTTAGTTTATAGGTCGTATATCCTTAATTAGCATACATGAAATCGAATTACTTGCATCCCGTTATGTTTCATCTGCAGATTGTCGTTAAATAACTATTAACTGTTAAATAACTATATATTTGTGATGTTATTGCAATGTGAGATGATACTATGCGTATTTTGACCACCTGTTGATTAGAGGTCATACTTAGTACAAATTTAGGAAGTATTTTGTTTGGATGTGGATAGTTATAATTGTGGAAGGTAATTTATTGGCATTAATTTTATTCTTGTTTTCAACCGCAGTTTAAAGACTGGAAAGATGTTTGGAAGTAAAAAAGTACTTTGCTTTGTATTAGTAACAGCTTCAGTTTCGTAAAGATTTTTCGGTCTAAAATAAGTCTATTCTTACTTTGTAAAAAAAATTTTTTTTTATACTTGTGTCATCTTTACACTGTAATCAAGATAGCGAAGTTCTTTACGCATTCGATGAACATAACAGTAAATTTATAATCATATTATGAACGATAATATTATTCCTAAAGACAGGTCGTGTTAACGTTACTAACAATGTATTTTAGTGCTAGTATATTACAAGTTATGTCTTTGGAATTACACCACACATAGTCATATTAACATTCTGAACAAGATTGTTAAAAAACAAAGTAGATATAATTTCACGGATATTGCTGATTGGATATTACTTAAGAAGTATAAAAGAATAAAGAGTCAAGTTCTTAAAAGAGAAAAACAGTGTTCTTTTATTCCTTGGATGAATACCAATTAATGTACCTATATACTAATATTATAAAGTAATTTCGTCATGTTTGTGACGTTGGTAATCTTTGAATCTAATAAACCGATTTCGAAAATTACTTTACTAATAGAAAGTTATTATTGAGTGTAGGTACTATATTTTCATGTATTCTCAACGGGTTCTTACCACGATATTTAATTAATTGAGTTTTCTCGATATTTCAACGTTGTTGCAAACGTCATGATCACGAGAAGACTGGATACTGCGGGTTGATTTAAGATTGAAAATGCATGAAAGTATTATAGAAAACCGCGAGTGTTTGAATAAGTTTATAGGCGCTATATTATAGTTCTAAATTAAAATAAACTTTTCATAGGCAATTTTTCGCGGTTCAGCTATTAAAAAAGGTATTCGAGGTTCGATGTTGCAACCAGTACGTCAAAGATCGTACCATACGCAATCGTAACATGATTAAAAACTGCGTAGGTTTTAAACATCTTCTATTGTATGATAAGACATCGAAGGCCGTGCTTTGAGGTCGATACGCCCAATTGATAACAATGCAAATAATAAACGCATTGTTACTAATACAATGCATCCGATTTTCGCACAATTAATTTTTGTAAGGTGTGAAATGATTAAGTAAGGTGCAATTTTGTTTGGAGCTATGTATTTATGTATTTAAGTGCTCTGTTATTTTTTTAATACGGCATAATTGAGATTGGTATAAAACTATTATAAGTGTTCAGGCTATTGTGGACTATGTTAACATTGTTAGCGGATTTTATGGATACAATCCAATTGATAGGATGCAATTATAGTTTTATAGGAAATTTAATTAAACTTTCAACCTTCAAAATAAAGAGTTGTAATCCTATTGGAATTCTCACTCTTCTAACATTAAGATTAAATACAAGTAACCAATAAATTTGTTTTTAGAATTAAAATACATGAAAATTACCTAGTATTACAGCTACAGAATAACGCAAACTTAGTATGAAATTCCATTCTCTGTTTGAAATATAAAATACGTCAATGTCACATCACCATGCAGTCTTATTCGAAATAAAATCTAACCTATTCCAATCGGAATAAGGACGCGAATCAAAATGACAGCTGAAAGATGACATTGGTAGTGATTGACGTACGTATTGTTTCTTTGAAGATGTGTTTATTGTTTTCGAAGGTAAATAGTGATTGTTAATTGTTTAACAATTGCTAATGTTCTATTAGTTTCGCTGTTTTAGCATTTCTGAGATGATTGATGGATTTCTGAATAGACGTAATTAATTAATTCTATAAAGGTAATTTGTTGTACGCGATTTCTTTAGTTGTTAAATGAGTTAAATGATTGTTTGGTAATGTGCAACGATTCAGATAATCATTTATTTTCCTTGAAAGTGGATGGTAATTTTTAAGGAGATTTTAAATTATGTTTGGTTACAAACGAATTCGATTTCATAAGAAGTTAACTTTTTTACTGAAGTTTATGTAAACCCTATTGACAAAAATTAAAATAATACAAATAGAACTCGATTCGAAATCATTACCATAATGATGACAAAAACGATTGACAATCGGGTTAATATCAGTAAAATCGATTCTCACGATAATCGAATCGATTCCAGGCTCGCGAAAGTATCGATTAGGAGATTTCAGTTACGCATATTGGTGTCGGAATGTGGTTTCGTAAGGGACGTTCACTTGCACAAATCGTGTGCACGCCATATTGAAATTCGGCATATTCGCTCACTTAGAATCAGATTTGAATAGGAATGGTGTATTTAAGTCAAAACAATTTGTACGGTTTGTATTTTATTTGACAGGCTTTAAAACCTAAATTAAGCATTGTGTTATTGTTTTGTTGCTTTGTTTTGTTTACTGGCCCTTTAATATAGTACAACAAACAGACCTTAATACTGGACTCGACAATAATACATCACGTTAAGAAGAAAATGATGTACTTTTCTATTCAGTATCGATTACATGTTTTTTGTAGAGTATCATCCACATTACTGAACAAGTCATTTGATAAAAATGACCGCCATACCCGATACCGGAAATCGAAATCGGATATTTTACAGAGTATCAAAAAGTACAACTCTATTTTTATACATTCATCAATTCGCAGTATTATGTTCTACAAATAAACTAAATTGTGAACATGGTTGAAGAATTCTATAATAAACCATTAACGCATTTAATTTTAAGAACGCATTAAACGAACACCTAATGTTATTAAGAAAAAATGTAATGTCCATCACACACGCAAAGGAACGTCCTCCGCCATTTGCAATTTCGATTCTGGAAGACATTAATTCGATTTTCAAACTGTAAATAATTCGATGACACGCTGAATTAATTCGAAAAAGGCGCGAGTACGTGACGTCAGCGGCGCGATATTTGAAAAAAATCGCGCCATTTTTCTTGTGCATTTCGTTTCGGTTCACGTGTAAATAAATTGCAAATTAATTAACGAATAACGATCCTGCACTAATTGATAATAAACATTGACGGTGCTTTTACATTTTTAGGAAATATTAAGATATTTTGTCTATGATTCTTCATCAAATAAAACACAGTTCATGTTCGTCCATTTTATTAACTTTATGCAAGACTTCGATTTCCAATGTAAGCTTTTATAAGGTGAAGAACATTTAGTTTAGTGAAACACAGCAATAATGTGTCAAATCGTTTCCCCTCGGGCTCATCTCCAGAACAGGTTTAATAAAGTTTATCATTGGAATTCTGTGTGGCTTCACAAAATAGGGATGGCGGGTTACGAATATTTTTGGTATATGATACAATTTATTATGAAAGTAAACTTAAATAGTATGCATTATTATAATCATAATAAATGTTTTCAATCGCACGTAAAACAAAATATCGTTAATCGTAACAAAATACAGAGAAAAAATATTTCATTCATAGTATGAGCACAAAAATAATAACCGATTTTCTAAGGAGCTGTAGCATAATTATATTTTTGTCATTGAGAAACTTTAATTTTTTATAGAAGGAGGTACACTTACTTAAACTAACTAACTTAAATTTTACGTAAATCCCTTTAATTTAAGTTGTTAGATATTAATAAAAGTCACCGCAATGAAAAATTATATTTCAAGTTCAAAATAGTTTCGACGTCATCTACTTGATAGAACAAAACTAAAACTTAAAAGTTAAGATATTTTACGTACTGGCAACCCTACGATCGCTGACCCGGTAGGTGTGTCGCTAAGTGTGGCAGCATTACTGATGATTGCGTTTCATTATAATAAAGATGCATTTAATGCAATATGTTGATCCCTTTAACTAATGTTCACGTATTAGGTAAACAGAGAGGATTAATTTAATCCTGTTTTAAATATAAAATCGACATATAGTGCTTTGGTGTCGCTTCCAACTGAAATTCCATTAGAATAGTCTTGTTGGTATCTTGAAGTTCATGTCTTAGACCTATGTAGTTAAGGTTTATGAGTTACTACTACAAAGTAGGTATGTACTACTCTACTAGTAGTTACTATGGCCTATGCGTCTCAAAATGTCAAAAGTAAGAAGCATTTGCTTACGTTAAAGAGAAAAAAACAAAATCTACTTTAAGTATTTACTGATAAATAGTATACTTACCACATTTATGTCTCTATCCATTTATTAGCTTATTTTTTACATTATATTTTTAAAAAAACATTACAAAAAAATAAATTTAAAAATACAATATAAAAAACAGAGGGCCACTGCAGGCGGAGTCTACGACCCAAGCCATCAGTGGTCAGGGCTCAAGAGAGAGGAACCTCCTCACAATACGCGCCGTGTCAAGAACGACCGCCTTCTGAATCAGGCCCTTTACCCAGCCGGGGAGCGAAAGCTTCTCTAGATGACGGTCGAAGCTTTTCGCTATTAGACCGTGCACAGATACAACGATCGGAACAATGATGGTCGATTCAACACGCCACATGTCGGTCACCTCGTGGGCCAGGTCCAAATATTTTAGCAGTTTTTCTTTTTCTGCCTTCACAAGGTTCTCGTCACCACATTTATTATTATTAATGTCTTCAAAGTTCAAAAATTTGCTTTAAAATTCAGTTGCGAGGAATGATGTAAGAACTCTCGGTTATGTGGCACCATCGCGTCTGATACTGCAGTTTGTTAGGTTGGTAGTACCGTTATCTATACATACATATAAATAAAATTGGAGTATCTGTCTGTTTGTGATAAAATAACAGCTTTTTTTATGCATTTGAATTTATACAGTATTACCAAAATAATTTTTTTTAACTGTTCCAGCTAATATTTAAAATGACTGGATCGATTTTGTCTGGATAGCAAAAAAAATAATAATAATAACTCTTATGTAACGTAGACGAATTTAGTCTATTCAAGTAACTAAATACCACTAATTTTCATGAAAATAAGGCCTAATCAACTTTGTTTGTTTGAACATTTGTCTACGTATGAAAAACTTGAGTGTTGTTTTACGCCACGAACATAAGCTGTATTAGGTATATTTATACTAGTGACTAGTAGTTTACTTAGTACTATATTTAGGTGAGGAATTCCGCAAACACTCTATATTTTTAATAATAACAAGGTGTTGAAAATAAAAATCTAAATCCTATAATACAAAATAGTTAAACACTAACTTTTAAAATTACAAGATGACTGATATTAATGTAAGACGCAAACCGGAAAATAAGTGTTTTTCTACTTAGTATTAACGTACCGGTATCGAAGTGATGATAAAATATTACATATTCCAACAGGTGTGGTTCGCTCAGCATCTGTGTAAGGCATTAGATGTATTAAATGTTAGGGAATTAATAAATAATTCATAGATATGTTTAATGATAGATAAATAAGGTTGTTTAAACAGTTCTAGTATACTTCGTTCGGTCGCAAAGGGTTCAAACAAGCGTTTGCTTTGTAAGCTCACTTTATTACTTTAAGCGAATTTTTGCGAATAGTATTTGGGCACTATACCCTATTGTTAAGGTTGGTTTTACTATGATTTTGATGATTTTCAATTCAGTCATAACTTCATGCAATAAAAAAGTTCCTATGTTTTATCCACAAATAACTTCCCATTACCTTCACAGTAGATCTTAATATCATTCATAATAAATACTACAATTGTATTTACACACATTGTAGAATGTTAATTTTTTTAATGGCTGTACTTGCACCTGTTCGACTGATAAATAAAAACCTTATTTTAATCTCGTTTTCGATATCTGTATGAGCGCAAAGGGATTTTTATCAAAGTGTTTTTATGACGCCATTTTAGTGGTCAGTATTTCAAGGAAGAAGTTTATATACTTCGCGAGCCAGTCCGATTTATACTTTTCAAGTAAGTTTGTTGTAAGATTTAAATAATTATTTATTGAGACGTTGTCTGAAAATATGTTCTCTACATAAAAAAAATATGTGATGCCTTTTTAAATCTATGCGACGCAAATAGGTAATCAGACTTTATCTCCAAACGCTCAGAAATATGTAGTTTGCGTGTTTCTAGAAAAAAAATTGCTACACTAACATCTTCACATTAAATCTATATAACCTTAAAAAATGTTTTTAAAAAGGGGCTCAAACACAATAGTGGTTCCGAACGAAGTCCACAGTTTCGCGGTCTACCGAATAGTGACGTTCCCAGTTGAGTGGTTACTGTAAAGTTAATACTTTAACAAACATGGGTGTATTGTAAAACTAATTCGATTACTGTCCATTCTCTTAATGCCATTAATTCTCAGTTGACGCGTCGCATTGCCATAGAAAGTAGGGGTCAAAAGATGGCACACGCTTAGAAATCAACCATGTAGATATGTTCATACGATAATCATGTATTGTTAAATTATTTAGAATTTACTCCTCATTGGATATTTAGCGTTATATATTATTTTGATATGACATTTTTTATTAACATTGTATCTATAAATATTAATCTTATAAACAGGAAGGTTTGTCTTGAATCAGAAACTTCTGGTCCGATTTCAAAACATCTTTCAGTTTTGGAAAGTTCATTTATCGAGGAAGGCTATAGGATATATTGTTTCCCTTTGTGACGCAGACGAAATAACGGGTCAGCTAGTTATTGATATGTAGCATAGATTAAAATTGTTGTATCAGTTTTTAACTGCATACCCAAAAAGGATAATTTTAATTACAAAAAAGTATGCACGTGCTTTTGACCACAGCAAAAAACAAATCTAATTAAACAAGGATATAAAAAATATAAATCAACACTAATTAATTTTTAATCCTACAAAATATGTCTAATTTATTTTAAAATAATAATTCAAACTTACGTAAAGAGCGTTAACTCTAGATTCGCGCCATTAAGTTCATGGGAATTCGTCTTAATTTGCTCTAAGAACTAGAAATGTTCATTCAAAAAATACATTATTATATCGTTATGTGAATTATTAACATATTTTGTACTAACTGATTCTCGCAACTTCGTCTGCTGCGTTAGATTTTTATCAGAACTACAAATCCGTAGTCATTTTGTTCTGTTTCTAATCAACAGTTTTCGCAGCCTACGTGATGAAATAGCGCGATGGGAAAGAATGCCGTGGGCGTAACGCGGCGCGCCGTCCCTCATAACCCCGTGCTGGGTTCTGGCCTCAGCCGGGGTTCGGACGCTGAGTGTGAGCGGTTGGAGGTTTTAGTGCGGTTCAACTCTCACATCGCGGGGCGGGGATCCGGTGATTTCCTCCAACTGAAAAAAAAAGTGATGAAATAAAGTGTTTTTGGTAAATTTTTCACACCTTGACTGGAGTTTTAGTACAGATCTCTTTTTAAAAATTTATTATTTAATTAATTTATTATAGTCTATGCTCACCGGAAATACCTTCCCAATAGTGAAATATTGTTTAAATCGGTCAAGTAGTTCCTATTCAAAACAAACAAACAAACAATCAAATCTTTCCTCTTTATAATATAAGTATAGATGTTAAGTTATTCAGAGTCATTCAAGAGGCATTGTCCGGAGTCTTATCATTCTAAATGTGGAATTAAAACCAGTTTGTGTGTGAAAATATTAATACTAAATTAAATATTTGACTCGAGACCAGACAATAGTTAATTTAGTATGATGTTTGTAATTAATCTTCGAGATAATTTCTTAATAGGCATGAGGTATGTTGTAAATTATAGTCGTGTGTAATGATATTCAGTGCATTTTATGTTCTATCCATCCCATACTTTAATTGGTCATCAGTCATCACTTGCATTACACACGCAATTTTAAAGTATACCCATAGAATTATTACATCTATGAGTGAATTAATGATTCTATGAGTATACCTAATCAATTTCAAAATGAAGATTGCGCTCACCCTATATGCGGATGGACGGATGCAACAATTATTGTAATGAGAAAAAAAACGACGAAACATTATTTTTTTATATAATTTTATCGTTATTTGTGTATTTATCAACGTACCAAAAACATTAGACCTCAATTAATTCTCGAGAATTATAACGAAAACTACGTTTATGGTACCTACTTTCAGTCGTAGACCTAAAATCGTCTTTTGTTTCGAAATAACAAAAGAAAAACGAATCTAAATAGTTATCGTACAATAAAAAACTACACTGTTTCTTCATCGGAAAGGTCGAAGTACTTATGGCCCTCGACAAATTCCGTAACAAATCATATTTAGGGAAAAATGTAATTAATAGTATCGATACCGTATCGAGGAATGTGTGAAGTATAAAATGATTCAGGGCTGGCATTTCACAATTACAATTGTTAACAAAGTTCCTGGAAGGTTATGTTGGGCTATTGTTTTTTATTGTTCTATACAAAAAAAGTTTCCTGAAAATCGATGTTAAATGTATTCAAGACAAAACTTTGTAGTTGGTCGAACAAATGATAAATTTGTATCGATGCTAGGTATATCCTCCAAGATTCTTTTCTGTGTATATCTGAACGATTGCCCGCAACACAGGTTCGACCTAGTGCGGGGATCAATGCTAATGTGTGTTTTGTAATTGGTGTCTTGGTTCAATAAAATATTTTTATTACTTTTACTTTTTTTGTACTGTGGCATGACGCAGGACTTATTGCAAAATTTAAACTGAATGTTCTTCCTCAGGTTATAAGTGAATTTTAAATTACCAAAATCTAAACAAAATGTATTTTTGTGAGTATTTAAACACATTTGATTCAGTAATCTAGCTGAGTCGTATATGTATCACTTAAAATGGGTTTTCATTAATAAAATAATTTTACGACATTTTTATTACAGCTCTGTTTTTAACACTAAATATTTTGCCTATAAATAAACTCCTTTACAAGATGAATTTGCTAATTAAAATCTAGTTTAAACAAAAAAAATATTTATTTCATTTGTAAAATAAATATTAACAGACAAGTTAGTCCACACTTAATATATATGAAAAGAGATACCAAATTTCAATTATCTAAGTTTTCAGACAAGAGCCAACCCTATCATCACAACAAGGGTATATCGATATACATAATATTATATTTGTAACAACCGTGTGTGTTGTATATGGAATACATTCTACTCATTGTGTCGAATCGCTAGTCGTTAGCAATCACACGGTTTGATGTAACAACTGTGACTTTGGTAAAATCATTGACGTACGGAATGATTTTTGGTATAGCATTTGATTTTGTCATGTAAGGTTTTAGAGGCCACGTGGTGGTTCATCCCTATAAGATGGAACTGCGGTCATCGATGGTTCGTTTCAGGAATTATTCTTTCAAACAAGGCTTGAAAAAAGCCATTAAAGGTCGTAGGTAGATGGCTTGTAGTGTCTCTTAATATTGCGAAGGTCCATGAGTGCCAGTACTGTGTAGGTATAAGACTACTTTGTATATACAAGTTGATCTTAACGAAATGTGCTTATAGAAAATGACTTTGACTTTGATACAACATCGTCGACTAAAACACATTCTTAAAGCAAAACACCTTTACCGGTAGAGGTTCGACCAACATTCATGCATCGACTTAATACCGAATTCCAAAATCCACCTGTACATCAAAACAGATCGAAGCCGTCACGGCATAATTCCACATTCGAGCCGTCCGGTTCGCGTGCTATCACACAGACAGTCATAAAGACACGCGTTTTAACTATTAATATTAAAACTTTAATTGGAACGCGCGCTACATAGCGGCCGAAACACCAGTGTGACTGGCCACGTAATGGCTAACTGCTTATGAATTTAAATTTCGAAGTTTTTATGAATTTAGAATCACAGACGGCTTGGAACCTTTCGCCCACGCATGCAAATGTTGGTCAAATGTTTGTCATTCCGAGAAATTCTTGTAGATCTCTCACCGCTCTGTTTATATCAACTCAACCAACTTTGGATTCTTTATATTGTTCAAACACTGCCTCAAACTATTCTTGGTAATTTAGAGGAAATTATACCTTATTACCAACTAGTAGGTAGCCTTTAGGACGCGATATCACATTAGACTTTTTTTTTTCAGTTAGAGGAAATCACCGGATCCCCACCCGCCCCAGAATTTCTCTTCAACAAGATCATCCGAAACATTCTGAATGTCCACGATTAGGTAAAGAGGTTTGTTCGCTTTCATTGCTATTTTGCTAAAGTTCTATTCATTATTTTTAGAAGCTTAAGCTTGTCAGTGACATTATATAGTTGGTTTTACCGAAATATTTACAATCGTAACATGTATGTGATGCTATTTTTATTAGTCTCATATAATTCTGGAACTGTTTATGGTTGTCGTGTAATTTAGAGGTCGATGTCTGAAACGAGGTTTATTACATACATGCAGCTTGTCTTTTGAATTTGGAATAATTCTTAGTTTTAAATATTTTGTGTGTCCATTTCATATTAGTTGCTGTAAAAGATTGCTAATAGTTGAGACATTACATTTCCAAAATCTAGTCTATCCAAAAAGAGGTTTAAGATTTCGGAGTTTCTTAATATCATAAAATATACTTATCGTAATCGGTTCATCTAAAAAATAAATACTCAAACATGAACTGCAAACATCGTTAGAACATTTTAATCGAATCAAATCCAAAACCACAACGATAATTACCTTTAGTTAAGTTCAGTCACAATCATAAAACAACAGTCAACTTTATAACCTTCTCCTTTTTGCAAGTCGAACAAAAACAGGCTTTACACTCATCATTTACCTTTCCTATTCTCCATGATCCTACTCAAATTGTAATTTCAAAGTAATTTTGATTACTTGTACAAATAACGGTGAGATTCAAATGAAGTGAAAGCCGGTCGTTTTATGGCCATTGCTAATACCGGGATGAGACCGGTCGTAAGGAGACGGTGGAGAAGTCACCAACGGAAATAGCCACGTAATTAACATAGGTGAAGTTCAAATATGTATATAGATATTTTTAGTACTTACGTGTATGATTTGAAACATCTTAATGATTGGAAGAGAAAGGATTCTCACGGTAAACACCGTATATTTTAATAGTACTTTTTTATTGCCTCGTAAGCTAATGGGCCTCTTGATCGTAAGCTAGTTAGGGGATAATGCGAGGACTTTCTTCAAGTCTCAGTTAATATTTTGAGTCTAAATCTCAAACGTAAACCTAGCTATGGTATATTACAAGATATACGACTGAAGTCTTATGAAATTGTTTAATATTCTTATATATAACATAGAAAAGAAGATTGATTCTATGATTTACATTCTGCAGTGATTTCTTTAGCAACAAAACACGATAATATATATATATATATATATTATCGTGTTTTGTTATATATATATATAATAAATAAATAATACGTCTCTTTCGTTTTTTTCTTTTTTCTATACTTTAATATTATAAAGAGGAACCTTTCCTCTATTGATTGTTTGTTTGTCTCGAATAGGCGAAACTACTGGTCCGATTTCAAAAAATCTTTCATTTTTGAAAAGTTCGTTTATCGAGGAAGGCTTTAGGATACATTGTTTCCCTTTGTGACGCAGACGAAGTTGCGTCAGCTAGTCAGATATAAAAAGCCATATAAAATAAGGTGATGTTAAAAGTGTGTCATGTAAAGAATTAGGGTTAATTTTCACAAACACAATTAGACTGATTTACGCACTGTGTCTAATTTGTGCGAGGTGTTGTTTATTACAAAATGCTATGACTATGTCATATGTGGGTGAGTATTACACCATGAATATTTCTCTATAGCAAATCAACCAACAGAAAATGATGAAGAGGTGACGTAAAACATTATTGTTGACAAGTTATAAGAAAGTATTTAAAGTAATAACTTGTAATTTTTGAAATGTTTTAGGAG
Organism: Trilocha varians; assembly: GCA_030269945.2. Lineage (NCBI taxonomy): Eukaryota > Metazoa > Arthropoda > Insecta > Lepidoptera > Bombycidae > Trilocha > Trilocha varians. The sequence continues at coordinate 3,828,945 of AP028277.1, read as the reverse complement.
ACATTTTGAGGTCGCTCCGTGATTCCTCTTTCGTTGAAAACAGTGAACATTCTCCATTAGGTAATAGATATCATGTGCAACATTCTTATTAATTTGTATGTTAAAAGACAGTCTGAAAAAATATATCTGTATTAAAACAGCGAGAATTATGTGATTTACGAAAATTTATTAATATACGTAGTATTTATCTCGGTTGTGACAAGAAGCAATTAGTCAAAGAATTTAATATTAAATGATAACAGCGACGCTCTAGTATTTTGCTATTAAATCTCATCGTCCAGTTGTGTACATCTGCACACGTAAACATGTGTACCGAAGACATTCAAGTTTAATTAAAATAAGAAATCGATAAAAAAAATGTCAAAAAACTTCATTTTTAACTTTCGGCCAGGTTGATTGGCGTTGAAGAAAAAAGTAAAAAAATGTGATAGCATTTTCGTCTTTAATGCAAAGATTTAAATGTGCTTTTCGCTTGAGATAAAACACGGTTTTGATTGCACCGAACAGGTGTAGGGCGACAGGTGATTTTGTGACCGCTAATATATTGGCTACAATATCAAAATCGGCGCTCACATGTTACGTTATAGGGCTGCCTATCGATTACTAAAACATGAAAATTCACTAATTTGTACTTTATCAAGTCAAACAGATCTCATGGTGGACGCTATTTATTTTGAAGACTGTTTTATTTATTGTTATTTGTTGATACATAATTTCACTGTTATCGACATGCTTCAATTGTATCTAAATTGCTTATAAAGAATGAATTTAATTTACTAAACATTATCCTCGAACACTACAAAATTAAATGCTTACAGCAGCACTGTAATTGATTTTCTACTTAATGTATTTGGAAATATTACCTTCTACGACTGCCTTATAAACGAAATGAATTGGACAATCCTGTAAAATAATTAAGTCGACATTACGTAGTCACAATAAAGATTAAATTCCTGCATATAAATGTAACAGCTGGTTTATTTGGGCTGTTTCATAGCGAAGTATCGTTTATACATGTTTATTACTTGCTTGAGTACGTAAGCGAGTGTTTATAGAGTTCTATGTGAAGATAAGTGTAAGATGAGGTTTATTTGCCGGACTTCTTTTATTGCATGATAGGTAAAAACCTTTATATTACCATGTCAGATACAGGACTTAAACTTAACTTAGACTTTCTTAAACCTCGATTAAAGGATAATAATATGTCATAATGCTCCAGGTACGCCCGGGATGGGAGTTAATTCCAAACTTATTACTTAACTAGCTGGCCCACACAACTTCGTCTGCGTCACATAAGAACATTTTCTCACCGTTTAAACCTTCCCTGGACTTCTACGAATTTTTCAAGATTAAAAAGCCAAATCGGTTCATTCGTTCTCGAGTTTTAGCGAGACTAACGAACAGCAATTCATTTTTATATATAAGAAAGAAGATGTTGTTGTATTCTGTTCAAGAAATATTCAATGCACTAGAAATTGACTAATTGTATCCTGTAATGGATTATTTATACTAAGGTAATGTTATGCAATTAAAGATATTACAATATTTTTTACTAAAAATGTTATTGTTTATTTTAATTGTTCGTTCTATAATTCGAATGGTATTTTCTGTTATTATCATTGTCTATTATCAGATCAGCAAATTTACAGAATACCTAATTTTCTAAATAGAATAACTATTTGTTCAAGACCCTATACTTTATACATATAAATTATACTCACTGGTCTGTTTGCTAGTAACACGAATGTAAGCTTGGAGTCGATTTTGGTTCGTTTAGAATGTGGTACCGGCCTTGGTGCGATGCGTTGGGAACCGGTGATAGTCAGCGGAATATCTTCACTGCATTTACAAGTATGTATTAGGAATGTATGTAGTATCTAGGTTTGTAGTAAACTAGCTGGCTGGTGTCAAGTCGTCTGCGGCACATAAGAAGTCAGATTCAGATAACAGGTAGGTAGAGACAACGTTTTCTTTACGAAAAATGAAAGGGTTAGGAGAAAAATGGAAGGTTAGATATTTACTTCTTAGAAATACTTTTATTGATATAAAGCGGTGTGTCTATACCTGACTTTGAATTGGGCCTATGCAGTGGTAATAGGCAGGGTTCATAGTACGAAATTAGTCAACGGGCCATGGATCATAAGTTGTTACATCGCATGAAACTATGAAACTCTGCAATGTTAAAGGACTCTGTAGGGCAGCTATCTTTTTTTTTTTTTTTATTGCGTGAAAGATAAACGAGCCTACGGCCCACCTGATGGTAAGCGGTCACCGTCGCTCATGAACCTCCCTCAGCAATGCCAGGGCAATGAGGGGCTGTTATGTATCGCCTACCGATATAGGACTTTTCTCAACCCTCGTTTATCTAGAACTTACTTTTGAGATCTCTCTTCAAACCTTGAAGTAATAGCGCTCGGGAACAATGAGAAGAAGAGTTCAAAGGTATGCAAAAATCATCCATCATCGGTTCAGATTTCGCAATATTTTAAATTCTATAGACATAGTTATTGTGCAATATTCGTTATTGTGGACTCATCGCGACCACATCCTGTACGTATTAGTCTGTCTGTAGCCGCGACCTTTGGGTGTCGCGACCTAGAACTGGCCGGCTCTATCGCTACAGCTATTCATTTAAACAACGATTGTATAAAATTGGATGAGGTAAGTTGAAAAAAAAAACTTGTGAGGTGTTTTACGACACCCGGATGGAACGAAGTTCCTTTCGATTGATTAGTGAGGGAATTGTAGTAAAATTTTATTTTTTTTAAGTTATAATAATTAGTTTGTTCAAAACGTTTGTCTCTCTCTCTCATAGAAGATAAGAATATTTTGATCACAGCGCCATCTAGCATTAATCATATAAAACAAAATAAGGAATTGTTTTAAAAGATTTTAATCACAGCGTCATCTAGCGATAATCATCTAAAACAAAAAAAGTGTCGTGACAACTTTTTCATAACAATTTCCGTCTAGCCCTCTTTCGATAACGCGCGATAAGGAACTTCGTTTCAATATTGTTAATAACTTCCGATGGTAGAGGTGGCAGAAAGCTGTATGGAAAATGTAATACACATAATTTAAACAACTGTTATGTACTTGGTCCTGGCTGACGTAACTTTGCGATCTATTCTCATATCACTGAATGAACACTATCCACTCGTATGGAAACATCATTTGTAATCTAGCAGATTTATTATCTAATTACATCAGAAACACAATTAATTGCTTGGAAAAGCACACTAAACTGGAAACAATGATTGCTTTTAATTGCAATTCTAATAGAAACATTTTTACTACATAGCATTTAAAGTACTCAATCCAAAAAACTGCCTTGTCCATGAAATTCCAAGTTCTCGACAGCATATAAGTTGGAATGCCAAGCTTCGGTAAACGAAAGTAGGGGCCATCTTCAGTGGAAACTGGAAAGCAATCCTAGGTCACAGTAATAAGCAATTGAATTGATGTGAAGAAACTTGGTTATTTGAGATGTATGTTTTTTATTGAAGGACTGGTTGGTATTGTGGCTTTTCCCTGAAGTTGAAGGTTAAGGAGGTATGATAGATTAAGAAGGACGCAAACTTAGAATAGAATAGAATAAATTTTATTCCAAGCAATTACAAATCACTTACACTAAACTATAACTAAATGACATTGCTAGGAGACGGCTACCGACTCAGCAATGTCGACAGCACCGAAAAAACGGTACTACGACGCTGGTCTTCCGTCGGCACCAAGTGACGTGCACGCAGGCACTGCGCTAACTTTTGAAAGAAAATAACTTTATTCAGAACTACAACAATAATAAAACTATTAAATTAACATAATTATGAGAAGTTTGTGTACTTGTATCATCTGTTTTTAAAGCGTCAGTCGATAGCGGGTTTATTTGGTAGTGTTTCTCTTCGGGAGCGGTGCGTCGGTGAAGAATGCCGTAGTGCGTAAAGCGTCGTGCTGCCCCGCATTACTCCGTGTAAGGTTCTGGACTCAGACGCTGAGTGTAAGTGGAATCCGACAATTTACCCAACTCAAAAAAAGTGTTTCTCTTAAAGATGATGATAAAAAAACATCGAAATCAATGTCATTAAATTCAATAATACAAACGCAAAAACAATATCTAGGAATGCTACAAACTACATAAGTACATAATGTTAATCATAATACACAATTATTAGAATAAATACATGATTCAGAGATCGTGAGAAACTTATCTGATCGTACATTGATGACGTAAACAATCGCTGTGTACTTATTAAGAGAATATTATTGTAACTTATGTATAATTGTATTATAGGCAATAAGTACATAAGGAAATCATTACCAATGTGGGTAGGTATGATATAAGAATCACTTACTCAGGAACAATCAAATCTTTTTCTTATCCTATCTTCCAATCAACCATAATTGTTTTTTTTTTGCAAACAAATTAACGACGATAGTAACGATTTATAAAATGATTAACTTAGCCAGATAGATCTGGAAAAAACGTTTTATTTGACTTGCCCCTTTGAAGACTGCGAAACGAAATTGTCTGTTTTGTCATTTTATAAGACCCTTTTTCAGCTTTTACTGCGAAAAAACTGTATTACCTGGTCGCGGTGGGCCTAAGGGCCAAACTAGTCTGACCTTTGTCCCGGCGTGGCATGTTGTGTTCTATTCTTCTTGTTATTGTTAGTTTACTAGTTATTGCTATAATTTGTTAGATTAAATATATGTTAACTCCTTTTCTTTAAAAAATAAAGAGAAATAAAAGACCCTTTTTCATTTTATTTCAGTTTGAAGGCAAAACATCGTGAATTCGGATTTAGAAGGATTTGATTAAATTTTTTTGTAATCGGTATATAATTTTTTTTCATAACAATTTTCAAATATTATGTTTTCATAAGTTAAAGGTATCTTGTTTATTGGTATTAAACTAAGGTAGACAGATCAGCTCACATCATATCTAACTCTGAGTCATCGATGACTGTCTCAGTCAAACGTGGGAACATATGAGGCGCCCGTAGATTCATATCTAGTACAAACCACGATTGTTTTTCTTTATTATTTTTATAGTCATAGCAAACTTTATGGTGGTAAGAGGTAACTTTCATTATGAATTTGTGAGGTAATACTCTAGGTAGTATGTAAACTGTTTTTTTGAGACGGTTATCACTTACTTTAAGTGTTTCGGAAGTTCCTTTAAGAGAAGATTGTGCACTTCTCTAGCTTATATTTAAGTCTACTGACTGCAATTTTTATTTGGGTTTGCTGTAAGAAAATTCAGCGTTGAGTTAACCTCCCAAATTAAATAAAATTTTAAATAAATAAATAAGAGACATAAAAGACACACGCGTACAGGCATATTAAGTAAAAAATGTCTCTTTGGTGTAAGAAAACCGTGATTGTTTTTTTTCTAAATATATAGTTATATTATGTTGAAAAAAATACATTAAAAAAAAATTTGACGATCAAAAAAAAATTGTTTATAACTCCATTCATTCAATTTATAAGATCACTATCTAAAAAACGTGTAATAAAATTAAAATATAACACGCCACATTCCACATTAATACGTATAAAAAACTATAATTGTTAACTTACCGTAAACTAAAAGAATTTTAAATAAAAACTTCACAGACTTTCGCCAGATGTCTCGAAATGTAACCATTACCTGTGTATTGTAAGACAATGCACTCATCACCAGATGTGGTGTGCTGTTCACCTTATTGTTCGAAACAGTATCTGTTGGTTTTCCAAATTAACAATAATCCTAATAAATTTAGTGAATTTACCGAAGTGCACGTGTACACATATTTTGAGCAGATGTTTTATGATTTTCTAGAAATTTTTAGTACTATTGTTTTGGTGGTATTTTTATTAATATGTAAATTTTGCGTGTTAATTTTGTTGTTTGGTTTTATTAGGTGTTTTAGAGTTTCATCTGCTATTTAATGATTAGATAATAGTTGAATCATGTCTTGAACGTAGTAAAATAGAAATAATTTTCTACTTAAGAGATTAATGATAGATATTATACACAAATCTTTATTTCAACAAAAATAATCATCCGCGAACATACTTCAAAAAAGTATAGATGTGGTTGAATTGAGAAACCTTCTTTTTGAAGTTGGTTAAAATGCACCGTCAATGTATAAAAGATCTACCATAGCTTTAAGAACTTAATTCTGAAACTATGAAGTACAAACAGCTAAGTTCCGTTACCCTTCGACTATGACCTTTCCCAACGACACTACTGGAGCGTCATGCATTGATATTTATGAGATTATCTGGATTCTGTATTGTTGTTTGGTTGAGCAATTTGAATGTCGTTACATCGAGATATATTCCGTGTTCCGTAACATATACTTAACACTGATGGGTATTTGTAAAAGTATCGAATGCCCTTCGCTATGAAGTTTCGGCTATTTTGATCATGAAAAAATTAAGAATGATAAATTTATAGTCAGAGTTTTTAAAAACGTTTATTAGTGCAATGTATATGACCTTAAGTCGTGGTGGCCGAGTGGTCGAAGCGCTTCCTTCCATACGGGAGGTCGCGGGTTCAAATCCCGCCGGCTTGTACCTCTAAATCTAAATATGAAACAGATTTATGTGCAATTTTTACAACACCACTGACTATAAACGTTGAAGGAAAACATCGTGAGGAAACCTGCATATCGGAAAAGGGTTCTAAAAATCCTTTGAAGATATGTGAAGTCCCCAATCCGCACTAGGCAGGCGTGGTGGACTATGCCTAATCCCTCTCCTGAGGAGACCTGAGCCCAACAGTGGGCAGTAATGGGTTGGTACATACGAACTTACTGAACACCTTACCGACCTTACGTAAAACCGGTAATATTACGGTCATATTTTCCATTATTCTTTTCTGTTGATAAGTAATGCAATTAATTGTTTTTTGTATTTCATTACTGTCCTTAACTTTCATAAGTCATTAAATAAAACAGAAGGTAGAGAAAAAAGCGTCGTATTATATCGTTTATTCGAAGTTCTAATTGAAAAAAACACAGAAGTATGTAATCAATGCCGCCAGGAAATAGGGTTAAAGTCTATACATATTCTAAACTCATTTACAATTTCCTTGCAGTTTTATATTGACATTTAGTATTTACACAACATAATTTTTTTTTTCCTTTTATGCCATTAACAAATAACACAACAAACTTTTAAGTTAAACGAAGTTTTTATTACATGTTTGAGTAGAGTTCTACCTATTAGATAGTGCATGAGTCCATGAGCAATGATAAACACTTACTTACCTTCAGGTTAGCCGTAAGTTCGTCTACTTACGTGGCAAAAAATCAGACTCTTCTGAAACATCATTTTTATTGTAATAGAAGATATATTTTATTCCATTTACATAATTTCAGAAAACTTACTGTTAGACACAGTTACAGGTTTAGCAATACTCATCTGTCGTTAGTCAGACTCGACAATAATACCTACTCATTTCCTTTTTCAAACCTCGTTTGACAGAAGACAATTCTAAGTATTCAGGAACACCAAAGATTATTCCAGAAGCCCTAACGAATGTAACCGAATTTGAGCTTGAATCTTAAAGTAGCAAAGCCGGACACAGCCAACATTCTATGAAGATGCTTTATAACTTATTCATTAGAAATTAAAGTGCTCACGAAAACCTAAATTCCGATGTAGGCAGTGAGTCGTATTCTGGTCGACCTTTAAGGCTGATCGGGTGCCTCAGATCGGGTCACAGCCACTCCTGCGCACTCCTGGTTAGGGTTGACAGGCATAAAGACACTGAGATGAAACTTATTTATCGCAGAATCGTCTGCAGAATAACAATATTACAGGTGTTTGAAGCTTAGAAAACTAGAAACTTGAGAGACGTGAATGTGAAGACAAATATAATATTCTTGGCGTCTGCATTTTCAAAAAAAGAAAATTTAAAACAAAAACGTAAAGCTCAAAATCAGCATAGGCCGTAGATGGATACCGCGTTTGACTACATTGAAAGCGTACCTACTTATTTCAACAAAAAATGGAAACTTCGACGAACATGACGATTGACGATGCATCGCTCAGCTAGTACTGTATAAATATATTTTAATAGTAAAACCGGGAAGGTGTCAGCCCTAGTTAAAGTTTCTGCTCCCGAGCGTGCGGCGCACGAGTCAACAGACATGCGACTCCATTGTATATTGTTTATATTATATCATGATGCAGACTATAGTGAATCTTCCTAACGTAACTGTTTACAGAACTCGTGCCACGACTCTTAGCTAACCCTTACATTTTAATGTTAGGTAGCTTTGTTTTCGTTCCTGTGACATTTAATTGAAACTCAATTGATGCAGTATCTATTTTAGGCTCAAAAAGAACCGTTAACAAAAAAAATAATTGACTAGAGATTGATCTAGATTCTAGATGTTATAGGGCATTTTTATTTATTTATTTAATACTTTATTGTACACCAGGTAAAGAAAATTACTGTGACTTATAGTAATTAAAAAATAAGCACAAAAGGGTTATTGTTGTCTAACGTAAAATTGTATTGTTAAAATGTATTCTTCTTCTTTCTGTGTCATCTTTTAGCGCAGGTCAATGATCACCCAGGCGATTTGTTTGTACTTTCTACACAGCAACACGAAACCAGCGCACAAGTGATTTAGTTAAACCACTGACGTAGATTCTTCAGTCACGATAATCTCTTTCAACAATTCTCTTCACCTGAAAATACAACCGTAGTCAATGGTGAAATTTATTAAAAAGTTTTAAGTTACGTCACTTTAAAGTAACGGTCACCACAAGTATGCTACGATTTGTCATTTAAATAACTCACAAGCCTCATAAAACTAACCACCGAATCCATTTTCTTCATAAAACGTAATAGTTAATCTAATCGAACATCGGCTGAGTTGGCACGCATTACGACATTTTACTCCAATTAGGACTTACAAGGCTGTTTGCTCTAACAATGCGTGCTGTACTAACATTGTAACTTGGCGGTGGACACATTTTAAACCAAAATTGTTTGTGGTTTTAAGATGTATCTATATGAACGATGATATTAAAGCACTCGTTAATATTCCCATAGTTAATGGAGAAAACTTAATCATAATAAGATAGTTGTCCTGACAGACATTCTTCTGCCCGATTGCAACTCCATTTGCCAGTGATATACAGGGTGGATCTGTAACTTTGGACAATCTGAGGTGGGGTGAATGACCTGTCGAAATACAACTTACTACCATTCTCATTTTTTGGATCGTTTAAACTTTTTTTATGTCATTGTACGGAAAACGTACGACTATCGTGGACGTCCATACTATGATGATTTTTTTTTATCCATCCTAAAATAAAAGTGGTTCTAAGTTGACTGAAATGAAAATAACGTGACTTTACTTTCGTAATAGAAATCAAAATCACTTCAAAAAATATAACACCTAAATCTATACAAGTTTTCATAATATTTTTAGTACATAATATAAACAATGGTTTCATAGCACAGTGGCGCCAGACACGACAAGTTAGACTGTTCAAATATAAACGAAAACTCGAAGCTAGGTCACGTGAATGTTAGGAATTTGAGCTTTGAAGAAGCCCTTCACATTTAATGAAATGGAGTAATTATCAATGAATTCAGTGATTTGTTCTTTTAGTGTTAATTGCCTGTTGTGGTAATGTTGGTAGTACTGATTTATGAGTTTTACGTTTTGAAATTAAAGTTTTAAGATTTATTGCATGCGTTAACTGCAAATTGTTCGTATAATATGTTGGGAAACGAAAACCGTGATGTTTAGGTAATTTTTATTGGAAGAAATGATGAGATAGACATAACTTATTGAATAACCAGAATTTTTATCGAACTGTTTTTTTAATAAATTATTTTATTTTTTTAAATTAGAATTTATTTAATTACAGTGGTTTTAATTTACATTTTATGCGCCATCAACGAAATTTATCACAAATATAGTCATCGATATTTTGAGTGTAATTTTAAAAAGCCTGTTTACAAGACGTGTTTAAACTCTTTAAAAAATGTAAATTTATGTGTTATTTATCTATTTAGCATCTAGAAATAATATAGGTATTTTTAACTTGACTTAAAATCATTAAGTGATATATCAATATATGTTATCAATATCTTAAATTGGAGCTTCAAAAGGTTTCTGAAAGTTTAAGAAAATAGCGGTGTTGCCACTAAATTAAGGGCTTGTTAAATTTAGAATTATAAAAGCGACATCGTCAATTTCGTTTTCTAAGCTCGACACCTTTGCCAGGTACGGCCAGATGTTTAAAAATTATAAATCTCTCACTTCATTGTCTATGGTTCTTTAACCATCACCGGACACATGGCCAGAGGCGGACCGCCAGATGTTGACGCATTATTATTTTTTTTTCTACTTAGTGCTTCTGTTTATAAGCACGAGGTATTTTTAAGTGTTGCCATATTGAAAACGTACATTTTTAATGTGACAACACCTGCAGTTGTCGAAAAATAAATAAGACAAACCGATAATAAGTCACGATTTCTTGGCATCTCAAAAGAAATAGATCAAGCTTAATATAGTAGCTATGGCTTGTTCTTCTTCAAACGAGGCTTGAAGAAAGGCCTTAGGCCGTAGGTAGCGGCCCGTAGTGTCCCGTGATATTACAGAGGTCCAAAAGCAACGGTAACCGCTTACGATAATATGGCCCGTTAACTCGTCCGCTTACTAGGCAAAATTTGGATACTGTCAATGTAGGTATCTAAGGAAATACTGACTCCTTCGTAACATGATTTGAACGTTTATTAGATAGCAAGAAGAAATACATAAATTAAATCGTCTGCTACAATCACTACAACACACAAACTTCTTAAAATTATTCTATAAATGTTCATAAATTCACAGAGATTCTCAGAACTGGAAGACCGGTCAAAATTGACCATCACAGATTACTAATTTGGATATCCTTACTTATCTAAATATACAATATAAAGCACAGATATCAGTAATGACATCCTAATCAGTATTAGATTACTAAACCTAATTAAAAATACATAAATAATACGAATGAAATATGGATTTAATTTTGTCTTTTATCTTAAACGAGTAAGTATTTAATCTTAATAGATTTCATATAAAACGTCAATAAGGTAATATCGTATTGATCCTACGCCCACAGATAGATGTTTTACGAATATTTATTAACATGGACGTTGTAGCTGAATGGACTGCGCGAGAAAGTAATGCAGTTGGTTGAAACTACAAATTAAAAAAAATATTTTACTCATGTAAGAAATAAAAAAAAATGAAAATAAATTAGTTTCAATTTGAAAAAGGTTTTAATAGGACATTTCAATAGTTAAGGACTAATTAATTAATATCCTCGACCGGACTATATCACTAGCTTGATCAGGGATTTTCAGACTTTTTTGATAGACGGACTCTTTTGGAAATCGTAATCTTTGACAGGACCCTTTAATGAAACTAGTTTGTTTATATTATGGATTGCGCATTAGATATAATCATATAACAGTTATGTACTAAATAGTCAGTTTTATATGGAAGGTATATGCTATTAATTTACAAATCTTATGAGAGAGATACAACATAGCCTATAGCCTTCCTCGATAAATAGACTTTCCAACAGTGAAATAATTTTTCAAATCGGACCAGTGTTTCCTGAGATTAGCGCGTTCAAACAAACAAACAAACAAACTCTGCAGCTTTATAATATTAAATAAATAAAAAATTGTATAGATATGATACTGATGTTTAATAATAGTGATACATTAAGATGAAATTGAGAACCACAGTATAAGTTATCGTCTTATTAGACGTTGTTTACATATTAGCTCAATGTTTACAAAAACATCCATTTTATAAAGACCGCTTAGATCCATTCGGATATGTTAATTGCATGCTAGATTACTGAGATTAACTTTAAATAAGTTTGTACCATTTGTACTTTCTCTTTGATAATGAACTTGATGAATATGTTTTGTTATGACATTATGTAGATAGTTTGTCTCTTTTCGATAAGTTTGATAATATATTTAATGTTTTGTTTTCTAAAAACTTTGCCAAGACTGTGGCAGGAGCCAAAATTGAGCACAGTTCAAAAACTTGTTTTGTTTACATTTTTTAATTGTCTCATATTTTACGCAGACAATATATTTTTCTTCAAAATGTTATACAGCACATTTTATTAATAAAGATTTACAAAAATATAAGGTTTAATTAAAAATCGAAATTATTTTTTTTTGGAAAAAAATGTTTTTAAAAAGGGGCTCAAACACGGTAGTGATTCCGAACGAAGTCCCCAATTTTGCCATCTAACGAAAAGTGATGTTACCTATTGAGTGGGTAAAAATACAAAATTGTAAAAATGCAAGCTTAGATCATCGAATTATAAATAAAAAGGTTCGGAATAATAAATTACAGCTCATTAGCTGCTGTTTGCTAAATGACGAAACATTTATATAATATCTGTTGAAAAACTACAAATATATGTTTTTAGTATACTTTATTATTGGGCAACTGTCGCATTCAGATGCTGGCGAATTATCTACTTGATTAAGTTTTGATGATTGACTAGAAACGAACATTTTAGCTAATATATGTAGTTCACGCTGATTCTAAATGCGGAACATTGTATTTCTATACTTATATTATAAAGAGGTTTTAGTCGTGATATTTAGGACATCTTAGCGACAAAGTTGGATTGGAGTTGGTTGGGATGGTTGGATTTATGACAATTAGTGGTCATGTGCACAACCACGTTTCTTTCTAAGGAAATTCGTAATCGTAAACAAAGTGTCAAAAAAATTTAGTTCATTTACGATAACGATACAAAGCTGTGATAGACCCACTGTTTTCTAAACTAATTATTTTGTTAATAGTAAGCTCAGTTATTTGAGGGTCATATGAGTATATATCTATACTAATATTATAAAGCTGAAGAGTTTGTTTGTTTGTTTGAACGCGCTAATCTCAGGATCTACTGGTCCGATTACAAAAATTCTTTCACTGTTGGAAAGTCCATTTATCGAGGAAGGTTATAGGCTATATTTTATTTTCAAAAAAATTAGGGATCCGCATGAAAATATCGAATATGTAACAAAAGGTGAAAAATCAAAAACCTATTTATGGGTACGCTGCAAAAACTATTGACAATAGAACAAAATGATGTACTACGGGTTTTTAGGTCTTTTGGAGACAAACAAAAAAGTCCGCGACAGCATATATCTAACTATCATAGTTTAGTCACAATAACCACTTTTATGTTTTTAAAATTTAATATTTCGTTCCGAGATTGAATTTAACGTTAAATGAGTATCGTTATATTAACCCTTATCCAAATTAAGTATTTTGTTATCAAGAGTATTTATGTAGAATTAAATTACTTTTTGTTTTATTCCAATTGGACTTTTCGTTTAGAAGTTATCACGAGTATAAAACGCAACGAATATGTGGGACTCAGCGAGCCGCGAAAATAATAACTCGACGGCATTGCGAGTACTGTTTGAACCCCTTTATGACGCAGACGAAGTTGCGAGGGTCATCTAGTTTATTATTAAATTAAAAATTTTTTTTTTAATAATCGTGTGAGATTAAGAATTTAGAGCTTATCTTAAAATTCCCACATTTTTTTCAGAATTTTCTCATAGGCTCTGTGACAAAAATATCTAAGAACACCTTCATATCCAAATATTGTTAAAATAGTAAATTGTGTCTTCAGTCAATCAGTGTAAAACAAAACAAACTAAAAAATTGATCAAATCGACACGTGCTCGAGTTCTACATATTAAATTACGAAGCAGCATGATCAAAATATTGAACTTGACACAGAAATTTATCTTTGATTACGTATTCTATGGAATATCTTACAATTAAATAATTCAATTAGTACAAAATTATTTAACTGTAAAATAGAAAAAAATAGAATAAAATTTATTTATTATTAATATTACTATTTTGTAACAGTTGTTTTAAAAATGAGCCTTTAAATAATTTCCAAAGTTGGCGGCATATAGTTATTTAAGCAAAGATTATGTTCACGATAATATTACTTTATATGTGTCGAATTAACACAACATTTGTCGTAATTAGTAATGTAGATTTTACGATACAAAATTGTAAAGGGTTATTTTTATAACTCCATCGGTTATTAATATACCTACATTCCTTTCTTTACTTTCTACGAAACTTGGACTACCAACCTAAAAGTATTCAATTTCACGTTAAAGAGAATCTGTTTAATAAATCTCTAAACCTCTTTTTAATTGCATAAAACTAATTAAAAACAGTACTATCTAATTGTTATATTTATAATATTAGCTTGATAAAACGATACACGACACGAAGTTTTTTAATTATAAAACCCGAAACAGATCTTCACCTGCTGATGAAAAGGTGTAGATTGAAACAGCCTTAAATTCGGGGGATTTTGGAACGACAAATATATTTTTTTAAATTTTAATTACGACTCAACCCAACTGCGTTTTGACAATCAGTCTATCTCGCTTACTCTTATATATTTTAAGATATGTGTGAGTGAAAAGAATATAGTTTGGTCGTGTTGGTAGATTGAGATACGTCAGGAAACCACCGGCTCGTATTTTGATGGGTCATTTAGATTGGAGTGCTGGAGACACATTGGTATCATATGTGATAAAATTAAGTAAAATATATTAAAAGTCATGAGATGTTTCAGTTGGATGTGTTCAAGATATTTAGATTAACAATGCACTGTTTCTATTTATATCTAACTAGATGACCCGCGCAACTTCGTCTGCGTTACAAAGGGGTTCAAAAATTGTAGCCTATATAGGCACGCGCCGCCCGGCGCAAACAACTACGACCCTGCATTTTAAATTTGTAATATCTTCGGTAATATTCACTTAAATTACATGCTGTAAAAAGCATCTATAATAAATGCACAATTTATTTAAGGTACTTAATTGGATAAGGATTAATGCTGTATTGTTTAAAATCACTTCGTAAATAACAATTTTTTAGTTAAGAATAAAAATGGTTATGCTGGGTTATCCCTAAGAGATAGACATATACCATCGCGGATTTTTTGTTGAACTTTTAAAGATAGAACTTTTAGATTGTAGTTTTAAAGATCTAAGCATACATACAGACATACAGCGAAAGCGACTTTGTTTTATACTATGTATTGATTTATGGAATTCAAATAAGGTTTTTGCATTTGACGAAAGTGATTTCCAGAGTTCTATCTTTATCATTGCTACAAATAAAATGTTCAAAAACGAGTCCTATGTTTAACAAATTAGTAAGTTTTCTCTTAGCATACTATTATTAAAAGGAATATCTCATGCTATACCATCCATTATGTTATTAAGACTGTAAATAAATTGTTCTACAAATCTTAACCTTCCGGTGACCCAGTATCGAGACGAACATAGGACGTCTGTGGATAATGTAACCGATCTAAATAGTATAAAGCTTTATGCAGTACACATGGCTAGATGTTACTCTGTTGCTGGGTTGTGTCATCGTTCGCGTATTATGGATAGGATGTTAAAATAATAGATCGTGTATTTGTCTCACTTGACATTGGCGAATCGTCCCGGGTCTTGATAGACGAGGTACAAAAAAAGAAGAAGAATTTAGTTTTTTTTTGGATAGGAGGAATCGCTGTTGGCTCTTAGGCTTTTACAGCTTCACCAGGATGAGGTGCGAGTTCAGAAGGGGCTCCACTGAGTATAGGGTAGGAATGGAATGCTAACAGTTGCCCGTAGCCAGCTGATCAGCGCATCATAAATCTACCGTTGGTTCGGAATGTGACCCAACTGAGAAGAACCAGCAAGAAACTCAGAGGGTATGTGAGAATAAAACAAACAGATAGGACATAAAGTCGATTTTCAAATAATTAATTTCTGTTTAGTGGTTTTTTAGTTGGTTGCCCATTTATGAAAATAAAGTGATATGCAGTAAAATGGCTTATTAGATTAGTAAAGTTGCACACGAAAAGTTTAAATTTGTCACCCAAATACATAGAATTATTACATCTGGAATCAACATCATGAACAACAGAATGAAGCCAATTTAAAGCGCACCGATCGCGCGTAACTACACGATATTCTGGCGTTAGTGTACTGATGACACTCAATTCGTTAAACACACTAATAAAATATTACATACACATAAGTTCTTTAAAATTTCACTTAGTTATTTCTGATGTTGAATCATAATATCGTGTAGTTACGCGCGATCGGTGCGCTTTAAATTGGCTTCATTCTGTTGTTCATGATGTTGATTCCAGATGTAATAATTCTATGCCCAAATATTGCAAACCGTTCAACTTTTGATTGAGGTACTGAATACATCTAGTTTCTGAGTATTATGTGTTTTCTAAAATTAATTTTGTTTTTGTGGTATTAATGTGTATCATGCGACCAAAAAATGGCTGATTCCACAAGTTTAACTAATTTTAACAGAACTAGTTCATTTAGCTACTGTTATTTCACACGATTTGCTAATTAGAATGATCTTTAAGTAATTATCATAAAATTAGTATTAAATCAAAGTAAACAGCCAAGTCACACATTATTATCGAAATTTAATTCGATTAACATATTAAAGCAATAATGCGTGACGAATTGATTCTTTTTCCTGGTTCTCAGTAAAACTACTTTTAACCTAAAGTTTAACTGGAAGTTGAATATATTTAGATACTGTTATTGAGCCTTTATTTAGTTTTAATCTGAATTTAAATTCTCTAAAATAAAAAAAAACTTGAGAGGTGTCATGGGGCACTCGAATAGAACGAAGTTCCTTTCGATTAAAAGATAGCTTATATTTTTTTTACCTAACGTAACGCGCGATAAGGAACGTGTTTTAAAAGATTTTGATCACAGCGCCATCTAGCGATAATCATCTAAACCAAAAAAAGTGTCGTGACAAAAAAAGTGTCAACTTTTCGTAAGAATTTTTTCCGTCTTTTTTTTTCACAACGCGTGATAAGGAACTTCGTTCCAAAAAATATTGATACGAGTTGATTTCGACAGATATTATTTTTCTGGTGTAGAAGCTATACAATTGTAATATTGCATAAAAAACATTCTGTAGTTTTGGCATGTAAGTAACAAACAAACATCCATAGGTACATCTATATTCTCACAATATTATAAATATATAAATTTAAGAATACGTTAAATTAAGGTTTGGTTATGTTAAACTTTTTGTAGAAATTTCTAGAATTAAATTTTCAACAAAACAAGAGCGCATCTACATAATACTGTCTTAGTAATGTATCACAGCCCAGCTGTTTCTCAGACAATGCCCAATCAAAACAAAGTATTAAAAACCTAATTATTTATTCTTTAACGTTCATTTTATTGCATCGACCTATTTTACAAAGTTTCCAGGGAAAGTACTTAACCTATTTCTGTGTATTTTAGTCGAGTTCTTTGAATTTAATTACAATAACATTATGTAAAGAATGTCACCATTTGCTAATATCGACCTTGACATTGACTGTTTGTATAATTAAGGATTATAAATTAATGAATTAAAGTTATTTTGAAAGACTCACAAATAGTACTTTTTTATTGTTTTTTTTTTGCTTAGATTTTAATAATGGTACTGAAATAATTAAACAATTAAATCTAAAATAATGGTTTTCTATGTAAGTTAAATCTTAATCATGATTGTCAAAGTGGGTGATTTTTTTATGTAATGTTATAAGCAAAATCAGTTGTTCGATTAGTATCAAAACTTTTATAGATAAATACAAACTAAACTCATAACACCGTAATTACTATTAAGCATATTTTTAATTACAATAAAAATCTTAAATCTAACATCATTTCATATGTATTTTAATCATCAAACCATAGTTAACTGTAATAGCTGGTTGTTCCCTACTAATTACGATCTCGTGTTAATTACCATTTCAAAACATAAGTATATTATTGTAATGGGATAAAGTACTCTGATTCTGGACCACCTACGTTGATCTGAGATAATCAAAGATGTCCTAATGAGATATAAAAATATCGGCTGCCGTTTTAGATCAGATCTATGATGCTACTGTGGTTAATTTTAAATGGAGTAGCCCGACATGTTTAATAATTATGATATGTAAGAGAATTTTTATTTACTTTTGAAATATCTACACTCAAAAAAATTTGAAAATAGGTATTTCATGAGTTTGAAAATTGATAACTTATATTTTTATCATTAAGTAAGAATATATCTTTAAAAGTACGCAACTGATTTTAATTGGGGACGGAGCCACGGGAAAGAGTGCCGAGCGCGTAACGCGTCGCGCCGTCCCTCCAAATCCCGTGCTGGCCCCAGCCGGGGTTCGGACGCTGAGTGTGAGCGGTTGGAGGTTTTAGTGCGGTTCAACTCCCACAAACTGGAGTATCCGGTGATTTCCTCCAAATGAAAAAAAAAAAACTGATTTTAATTATTTTTAACTGATAGAGTGATTCAACTCAAGGTATAGAAGGTGCACCTCTGCATTGTTAGGGGACACTGCGGGGCTGCTACCCACGGCCTACCTTCATTATAAGTCATAGCGCTCAGGACAGAGAAGAGAGGAGCTCATTTCATAGCCGTTCCTTAGTTAAACCAACTCCTAAAAGCGCGATGGTTTGTTCATTTTATACACAAAAACCTACATTCTAGTTAACTTTTTCAAAGAAAGATCAACACGAGAAGACAGTTTAACTCACTTTTAAAAACGAAGCAATCAAATTAAAAATGTAAAGCCTACTCTCATTTAAAGACAGGTTCGTAGCAGTTGTGAAGACTAAGAACAGATGTTGGAAATCGGATGAACCATAACATGCGGGGTCTACAGACTCCAGAATCATCACAAAAGCACCTAACGGGTTCTTAAGACATCTGCCCATCTGTTATTGGGGTTGAGTACAAGTAACAAGCAATTGGAGGAAGCTACTTGACGAGTTTCGAAATAAAGTTGAATAAAGTAATAATGAAATGTTGAGAATATTTTTTTACTTGCTTTGTATAGTTTTTTAATGTGTATTCGATATAAGACAATTTAGTCTCAAGTTGAATTCGTAATAAGAATAATTTTAATACGTAGTAGAATAACAGAAATTAAAAACGATTCGGATGGAAATCCCAGACAGATTTTTTAAATAGATTTTTCAAGTAATTTAACAGTTTATTAATTTCAAATGTAAAAAAAAATCATTGACAAGGCAAGTTGAATGATACGATTTTGATGACTCATCAGATGCAGTATCTTTAATTTTTTTTTTTCTTGAAATACAACTTTTCAATTGAGATTTTTGTAAATGTAAACAATATTACATCGAAAGCAATAGGCCTAATGAAGAATGTAAGCAGATGCTTTAACACTGAAATCGCTCAAGTTTATTAGTTACACCATTTCAAATATCATCTAAAGGCTTGTTGTACTTGCGAGGGAGTACACAAGGTGTTCTCAGGGAGTTTTTTGGCGACAAGTTGAAAAGAATATAATATCATTACAAGTGTGGGAAATAATTTTGATAATAGACAATGTTTGAATAGTATGAGACCGTGAATTCAAAATATGGAAGAAAAGGCGAGGATTTTTGTTTTGAGATTTGATGGATTAAAATATTCATAAAAATAAATGTGTTATTTAGGATATTTTTTCATCAACATCAGTATCTTCGTTTCTATGATGATGAACAGTTTCGAGAAAGAAGTCGAAAACATTTTATATAATTTTTGATCTTCGAATGTTTTTCATCAAAATTTTGTAATCGAAATGTTCAAGAAACTATGTTTCCCAGTACGATGAATACTTAATGCATAAGCAGTAGAACATTGGAACGGACTGGGACGCAACGCATTATGCTTGAAACCAAAACATTTTGTATGAACCGACGCACACTTGGTTCGCAACCTGACGGATTTCCATACATGATGCGTTGCAGCTACCCTTCTAAATGTATACATTACACGTGTATGAAGCACAGATTTTTGCGACAGGTAAAAACACCTTTAGTGTGGGAATTGGATTTAAATAGGTGCCTACATGTGGCCGGATATCGAACATAGAGGCAAAGTACAGTTATATTTCCGTTTCGGTACTACATGAGGAAGTTCAGTGGTTTTAGATAAAATTCAATGGTCTTACTCTACGTAGAATTTATGTTGTATTTTACTTGTTATTGCGGAAACATTAAATTCTGTGCCTACTAAAAGTTCGCAATGAATGTAAATTGATTCATTAGAATAATAATTTGTTTCTTATTCAGAAATATTTTTCATCTCCATTCAAATTGCGAATTGTAATGATATTTTTTTTTGTGGGAACTGGACAGACTGCTTTTAATTGTGCTAAAATGTTTTAAGAAATCTTAAAATAGAGTTTGAAAACAGCAGAAAAGAGTTTTTAGATTGTGCTCAGATTTTGTATTAATAATCTTCTAATTTTCACCAATCCGAATTCCTGACAATTAAAGTAAAAGTTTGCACTTTTTGTATTATTATCTGTTAAACAATTACAGAAAGTAATCATTAAGTAATGTACCTAACATTACTTACTGAATTTTAATGGAAATTCATCGACTACGTTGAAGTCGGGAATACCTACCAATTAATAGTTTAGTACATACTTATTAATAGTTTTCAAAAACTTCTTAAATTTCGTTCAAGTTGAGCTAATTTTTAAGGATACGAGTGTAAGTATCAGCTGCTTGTTAAAATATGTTAAAAACACCATCTTGAGGTAATTATAACATTGCAAAAAATCGTTCATATGCGGCACTAATCAATTCGCGCCGATTTAAAAGAACATCCGAGTGAGAAACGGAAATTGAACCTTTTTTAAGAAACGACACCCCCTCAAAATCCATCAGATAATATAGACTTTCTGGCACATTAATAGAGTGTATATTTCCTTGGCAATTGTTATAGAGAGGTAGCATCTAACGTGGTAAAACAAAAGATCGTTTTTAAGTTTTCTAGGTCAAGTTTTTGCTATCAATTCTTTATGCAGATGTATTTTAAAAATATGTTTTCGAGGCAAACGGGGCAGATGCACGAAAAAGGACCTTGAGAATGTTTTTGGCGTAAAAAAAGAAACACCTTTTGGTTTGCGTCCACCAGGCCGTTTTTTATTAATGTCTTGCAAGACGCGGGTGTTAGATAACTTATGTTTGTTTTTTAGATTTGCGTTAGATTATCTGTTAAGTACGTTATTTACTTAAGTACACTGTAAGTACTATATCTGTGTACCATCTCAACATTTGTGACTTCACTGCCAGCTGAGACTGAAAACCAGCGCTGGATGTTGGCATAGATTCTAAACTGTGTCAATATTCAGCAATACGCTGAGTCTCGGCTGGTTTGTGGTGGAAATGTAAAATGATATGTAATTGTTTTTAATTTTCCGTCTTTTGTATCATTTTTACCACAAATAAAGTATGTCTATGTCTATATTAATACATTACTGTCTACTGCTGGACTGTTTTCTCAGTAGATCAAAGTCAACTTCACATTTATTTGAAGGGTTTATAAATCTTCTACAACGTGATAGTTACTTCACGATGTTTTTCTTTAACATTGGCCAGCATGGTTATAAATAAATAATATAACATATTTAAATTAGCATTTAGAGAAATAATCCGTGCGTATTTGCTCTCCCTCACTTCAGCAAGAAAAGCGATTTAACCTCTCGATCAGCTATAGTTGTACCTACTCCTAGGAAAATTCTTTACTTAGCTAAGATAATAGAAATTTACAGCCTTTTTTTTTACCACGTAGGCAGACGAGCCAACGGCCCTCCTCATAGGAAGTTGTCACCGTCGCTCATGAACCTCTGCAATGTCAGCTACCTACGACCTAACTTTAAGGACCCTCCTCAAGCCTCGTTTGAAGAAGGACAAGTCATAGCGCTCAGGGAATACCGAGGAGGGGAGCTCATTCCATAGCCGGATGGTGCGTGGCAAAAAAGTGTTCCTGAAACGAACCGTGGATGACCGTGGTGGTTCCATATAGTAAGGATGAACTCCACCTCGACGCCGGGTGGTACGGTATTAGAAGGGAGATGTTGGAATCATCTCAAATAATTCCTCAGAGCACTCCCCGTGGAACAACCGGTATAAGATGCAAAGAGACCCGAAGTCTCTTCGCATAAAGACTTTAATAAGCAAACCTTATTACTTAGAAATTACATTATACATTTGAGCAAGGGTTTACTAATTTTCATAATAATTAACCTCATTTTAGTTGGAAGTCGTTTTAAATTGATTTCAAAGTCATCATTTACAAATACTGTTAACATACCAGTTATTGATCAAGTTCCGCTGGAAGCTCTCTCGTTAATTTCTCATTAATCTTGATATTATAACTGATAATGGAACATATATTACTAATGTGGAACGAAAAGTAAGAGTAAACCTGTTGACACGGCAAATTACTTTATTTTTATTACCAACAGTGGGATTGTAATTCTGTCATTGATATCATTTCATATCTTAATTAGATCAATAGGTATGAGAAAAAATAAGCTTTACAGTGAGGTTGTTTACATCCAGTAATATCATAGTATCCCGCCATGCTTCTTGTCGACGAGCCAACGGGCCACCTGATCGTAAGTGGTTACCGCCGCTCATGAACTACTGCAATGTCAGGGGACATTGAGAGATCGCTACCTACGACCTAACTTTAAGGACCCTCCTCAAGCCTCGTTTGAAGAAGGACAAGTCATAGCGCTCTGGGAATACCGAAGAGGGGAGCTCATTCTATAGCCGGATGGTGCGTGGCAAAAAAGTGTTCCTGAAACGGACCGTAGATGACCGCGGTGGTTCCATATAGTAAGGATGAACTCCACCTCGACGCCGGGTGGTACGGTAATAGAAGGGAGATGTTGGAATCATCTCAAATAATTCCTCAGAGCACTCCCCGTGGAACAACAGGTATAGGTACTTTCCATAATTACTAATTTTTGTTAAGAATATTTGTTGTAAACAATGACTTACTATAAAAATACTTACTATATAAACTTCTCTTAATTGTATACTGAATTCCGTGTGCCATGTTAACAGTCTACCTTTAGTGTGTGTACTATAGCAAAAGTTCCTTAGTTAAAAAACCATGACTCGTGTTTACCTTAAAACATATTTTACTAACAAAAGATCAGTAATTACAAAAATCGTAATGATAAGTTTACTACAACTACAAAAGTGCTCGCAATTCCCCTCGGGCGAAGCACACTTCCGAACACTGCCGATCCTCGCCGAAGATTACCGAAGCATTCAAAACAAACGCAACTACAAAGAAAACTGGACTTTAATTCAATTCCATTAAGTGTCAATTCACCTTGTTATTGTCTTTTTAGTTAAGATATTTTGATTCTTGTAACAATAGTATCAAAAGCAGATGTTTCAGTTCGAAGTTAGTTGCATCTTTTGAGATTTTTTTCTTGAGATGAAGTGCAGTTGTCCAGGTAAGGACAGATGTGCTCTCATGGTCGGTCATCCTCGTTTCTAGTGCCTTCCTGTGTCTGATCGGATATAGATACCATTTGTGTTTTTACTTCACTTAATGTAGTAGAATCTTGAAATAATCTATGTGAAATCCATTGTTTTCCTATGCAAAATTAATTGTTTTATAAATGCATTTTGTATTTTAAATTTTATTTTGGTCATAGATTACGTGCAATAAATATCAGGTGATATGATTTTAAAAGGTTTTATTTAGCTCACCCCGTTTGTTTTATTTATTATTTATTCTTTAATGTAATATTCAAAAATATATAAAAAAAATCTTTAAGTAATAGAGTTAGGTTTTTCAGTTTTTCGTTTTTCACCAAATTTAACAGAAGAAAGTAATTGATGAATAAATAATTTAAAAGTATTAGAATAAATAAAGAAAAAACATTTTATTCTTAAAAAACTTAATTTGTTTAATTTATTACTCATTGATATTTTTGCAAGGCAAGGCTGTCCGCATTTTTACAATAAAATGCAGAAATTTATGTCGTAAAAGTCGCATAAATTAAAACTTTGCGACATTAAATACTTTGCCGCCACCATAGAAATAGTAATTTTAGTTTCATTAATAAATTATTAGAAACATTTAGTGGATCATCAATAATCAGAACTTTTATTTTATTTACCAAATTTCTTGCATATTTCAAATAGATTAAAATATGTACAATAAATTTAAGTTTTTTTCTTTACATTTCCAATAAAATTCTTCGGATAAAATATATTATTTTTATTAACGACTAGCTTGCTATTCTGCCTGCCATTTCTGTAAAAAACCACTGAATAGTTAGAATAAAGGACTAATATTCAACTTGTTATTTAACTTTCACTGTATGTACCGATGCATGTTCAGGTGGAATCTTTCAAGTTGATTTTGACTAAGTCGTGAGTATGCATTTGTATATATAAATATATAGGTTTAATATAAATAGGTTTAAGAGAGTTATTAAAGAGCGGCTATGCAGTAAAGCTTATCATAAACTTAATGATTATATAATTGACTACTCAAAATGGGATTGAGGTGCTCGTCCTGGGCCGTTTCAATTGATACATTTGTTAAAAACAAAAACATTGTAAAACAATATTGAAAAAAAAAAAAAAAAAAAAAACAATTTAAATTAAAAAAAAAGACATGCCCGCTAAGTTTCTTGCGCCGGTTCTTCTCAGGACGGAGGCGTTATTTTAGTGAACTGGTGGCAGAACTTTTTTTATTGACTTTCAAAATGTATGTATTCACATCAACTTTGAAATAAATGATTTGACTTTGACTTTATAATAATATCGTACTATAGAACTGATCTGATGGAATCGCAAGGTGGCAAAAGGAATTACTTACTACTGCAGTGTCCCTTGACAATGCAGAGGTCCATAAACAACGGTAACCGCTTAGAATCAGATGGCACGTTAGCTCGTCTGCCTACAAGGCAAAGAAAACTAAGGATTTTATATAGAAGAGTATTATTCTTTAAAATAAAACAGAAGGTCGTACACACAGTTGCTCTATAAAGCCTTATAAATTCTCTAAAATTAAAAATCAACTATTTTTGTGTATCATCATGGATATTCTTTTTTTGTGAACGGCACGTACCAAATGTTGGCGACGGCAGCTGCGCACGCGTCTTGCGAGATCATTTCGCGAATTTTCGTTTCTTGGGAGACAGATGCCACGGTGTAACTTAATTTCTTACACATTTCTGAAAGGGCTTAAGTGGTATTACAAAGTTTATTGTAAAGTGATTGCAAAATAATGAAAGATACGTATTAAAAAGGACAATTTACTTTATTTTTTCGTTTAGTCTTTTGAAGAGAGAGCTGAAAAACAACACAGGAACAATGCTTTCAAAATCATATGGGACGTATTTGTAAAATATGGAGAACGCTTACTTTCGAATTGAATCATCGTGAATCAATAAAAAATATGAATTAATTTTGCTTATTAGATCACTTATTATTAGTGAATGAATTTACATATTATGTTAATTATAAGATCATTTATCAGCATAAAATAATACGGCCATGACGTAACTGAGGTTCATGAATGATGACCACTTACTACTATAAGGTTAGCCGTATGTTCGTTTAGCTATTAAAGCTATAAAACACTGGATAAAAGAGTACTAAAAATTTGAGAAAATAATTTCGTGATTTTTTTAGTAAATTACTGTTCTCTTTATATATTAATCATGAAGAGTTATTTGAATTTAGTGTTACATACTTAGAAAACATTGTTAGTGTTTCACATTATTTATCATAATATAAAATTCAATAAAACTCTACAATATTTAGTAAATATTAATTAATTCAATTTTAATTTAAATTTCGTGTGCAGTTACGTATTTTTTCCAGGGAAAAGGGCGTAACAAAGTTACAGTTGCCATCAAAATTGTTTTGTTTGCCATTGAATTTATACAGAATATTAATTTTATAGATGCTTTAATAAGTTTGTAAGTTTTTAAAAGTACATTTGACACCTGACATTGTATGAAATTGGGCCTCATGTCGTCAAAAGAGGATCTCTTTTTTTGTTAAGAGTATTGTTGGTTGATCGTGAATACGTTTAAAGGAATTGTATTGAAAATAATGTGTTCAGATACACTGTATGTAGGCCATTATTAATACATTTTACAGTTAAATGAATTTCGCTTCTTACATTGTTAAAAGTATTGTAGATCAATTTTGTACATATTTATTCAAAAACATAATTTAATATTTTGTAACTCAGAAAATCGTTCCTTGATAACTCCGTCGTTTATGATCCGATTTTGATAGGTCCTTTTTGTTGAAAGAAGTTGTTTCAAAGGTGGTCCATGATAATAAAAGAGATTGATGATAGGAGATCAAAGAAACAGAGGAGAAAAGAATTCAATAGTTTCATTTTTGTAATTCATCACCTCAACATAATATTAACACAGGCAATAAAAATTACTTAGCATTATCAAATTCTGACGTTACCATCTATTTCGGTAATCCAACTACCGCCTACAAATACCAAAAATGCTTCTGAATTAGTAATTAATATCAATTTGTAATTTGCAGGCGCCACGTCGTATATGTGTAAATCATGGATACAAGTATCGAATCTTTCCCACACGCTAGCCTCTTCACTTCCTGGCTTGAATGTTAAGTGGATGTGTTGCTGATTCGCTGTGAATATTCTGGTAATTTTAGTTTTGTCTATGTATGGACATTGATCCCGTGATGTAGACTATTTTTTTATTTAGATTAAGGAGAACTAGTGTATTTACTTAAAACTAAGTTAACGTACCGATAATCTGTCTAAGTGTACAGACGGCTATGTTAACCACAATAGTAAAATAAATATAATAATTTAAACAGTTAAATGTCTTAAAGAAATAAGCAAAGTCCTTTTTCATAACCTATTTAAATGAATGACTTTTTGAGAATGGCATTTCATGTTAAATTAATTTTGTATATTCTTAAAAATATGTAGTTGTGAATATCCTTTTCATATTTCCCGTAAGGTAGCAGAATTAAATTGGGTTTAATAAACAAAATGGTACGCAATAAAAATCCAAGCATCGTAACAAGTATTATATTGAAGTCATCAAATAATCGTGTGCTTGAACTTATAAAAAGTAGACCGAAAGCATACAAAAACATTCGTTATTGAATATTTAATGTTTTTTAAAAACATTTTAAATAGCGGATGAATATCGTATAAGTTTTTTTTCTCATACTCATAGGCATTAAATCTCTTCAAATACAGTTCCCACAAAAATAAATGGTTTTGAAAAAAGAACTTATAAGGTCAATCACATTATACTAATTATTATTCACGACCTTCTGAGTCTCAAATCCAAAAAATATATTTTAAAATACTCAAAATAATAAAATGATCTTATCTTAAAAATTTTATGTCTGAAAAACTACTTCATTCAAAGAAAAAAAAGTAATAAATTAGGAAGCAATATTAATTATAAGATCATCGACATTACTTAAAAATAAGTGTATTATTGCCGCTTCGAATTTCAAGATTCTTTCTCAAATTCTAGATTGTCTATTAGCATTCTTTACTGATAAAAAAACCTGTATGTTTTGCTTAAATGTTTTATAATTCTGATACCTAATATGAGTAGGAAGCAGTCATACTAAAAATTATGTAAATGGAACTTATTGGGTGAATTTTATACAATATCAGTCTTTTCCTTAAGTTTTACGGAGAAAGACTTGAAAAGTTACCAAAGTGTATTCAGATGTAAAATTATTAGCACCAGAGGAATTTTTAAGAGCGTGGAATTACTAACCAATCAACAAGTATAATTAGTTTAATTGTTATACTCATATCGTTGTCTACACTAGCGGAAGATTTTGGTACCATATTTTTTTTTTGTTGGAGTTATTTTCTTACGAATGAATCTGCCAATGTCACATAGAGAAAGTAAAAGAACTAAAAATCGGAACCGACAAGCCTACAGCTCGAAATTTTTCTATTATTTCTACCATCACTTAGATGATACTCCTTCTATTCTCTTCTTTATTCTTCCGTCATTTGTCATACGTCTTAGTTTTTTAATGTGTCTGTTCCCTTAGTGATTCTGATCGCGAAACTTTCGTCTGTTTGTGGAAATGACGTCGGATGTTGTCCGTTTATTGAACCTCAATTAAGCGAGCGATCTGCTAACATTTGTCTACCACAGAGTTTGTGAATATAGACACGGGTTTTAATTTTTTGTTAGTACAAAGAGCCTGGGAAGATAATATTTAAGGGGTTAAATCGCTTAGACTGTGTTTGTTTATAACCAACATTTCTGAATAAATAATTGTTAAAAATAATATCTCGAAATGTGCAGTTAAAATCTACGTTGACTTATTATTTTTCTAAAAATGTAAATGAATTACAAATGATTAAATAAATTCGTTAATGAAGAATCAGATACTAGATAGACTAAATTTTTGATTAAAATTTTGCCATAATTATGCCATTTAAACGTGCCCCTTGACATTGCAGAGGTGAGGTTCGTGAACGACGGTAACCAGTTACTAAAGCACGTTAGTTAGTCAGCCAGCGTGGTAGTAAGAAAAAAACACATCTATGCCATGTCTAAATCATCCGTAGTGCTGCATTGCGTTCGTGTCACACAATCTGTCGACTTGTTCTCGCCTCGAAGCACTGTTTAATGTTTAACGATTGTAATTGATCTACGCAAACTTGTTTTTTCTTTGTGTAATCAAAAACGATTCGTCTAAACTTTCAAGCATAATTTTCCTTAAGACTAATTGATTTCAAAAGTGAGAATGTAGATAGGACTTTCTTTTGCTTCAGTATCTACTAAAAAGGGTGTAACTTAATTTTTTTCTCATATAGCTCATCGGTATTCGTAACTGCTCCAGAAAATATTTTACGATTATTTCATATAGAGCGTGTGATATCTTTGCCGCTAAACAATAAAAGTGGCCATCAGCAATCATACATCAAAATTAAGATCCAGATTACGACTGGTAATGAGGTTTCATCAAACATTTTATAGCCTTACAAATGAGCTAGACACGTTTAATTGGTATGTATCGTTTAAACTTCACATCGGATTATGGCATTTAATCACATTAAGTGGGTTAATTACCTATATTTTTTTCTGGTAACGATATTTTTAATTTCACAAACTTTCGACAGTTTTAATAGTAATTTTCACTATAACAGTTTCCGCTCTTGCACAACCTGTTCGCGATTCGATGGTAACGTTTAAAAATCTACTAAATTGAGTAATTATTTCGTTTCGTTATTAATTTCACGTCTGATTTTAGGAATGAGGTATTAATTGTCGTGTTATGAGATGCAGTGAGTTATCGGAACTCATGATTTGGTATGCTGATTATTAATTACTGTTAACATGTTTTAGCTGCAGGTGCAAGTAATAGAACTGTAGCAATGTACAATTTTTTTATTGCGAAATAGATAAACGAGCCTACGGCCCACCTGATGGTAAGCGGTCACCGTCGGTCATGAACCTCTGCAATGCCAGGACAATGAGAGGTCGTTATCTATCACGTACCCATACAGGACTTTTCTTAAACCTCGTTTAAAAACGGACATGTCATAGCGCTCCGGGAACATCTCGGACGGGAGTCCATTCCAAATCGGAATGGTACGGGGCAATAATGATCTTCTGAACCGAACTGTGGAAGAGCGCAACGGTTCCAAGTGAAGGTGGTTAACCTTCCGTTTTATCTAGAGCTTTGATTTGTTTTTCTAGAAGTTTGAGTTGCTAACTTTAATTGCCAATAGAAAATTTTAATACTGGATGAGAATTACTCTCATTGTGACGGAAGCCATTTGAAGATACGATAGTTTTATAAATTCTTTAGTGCAGTGCAATCATCATTCAGAAGAATACATATGTGGCGACCAATAATAACGCGCGAGATCCTGAATCGCGGTTACGACATTTGCAGAAATCTTCGCATATATACGACATCTGAAATCTACTACAGTGGGCTTCGGCCTGACCGGGCATACACTACCTCGCCCGGTCGGAGATCTCCCTTTGGCCATAAGTCCACTGTAGATACCCACACATACTTCAAGATAAAACACAACTAAAACATATTCAAATCTCTAATTTATCCTTTATATTAATAATCCTAATATCAATGTAAATACA
This sequence comes from Trilocha varians, assembly GCA_030269945.2. Lineage (NCBI taxonomy): Eukaryota > Metazoa > Arthropoda > Insecta > Lepidoptera > Bombycidae > Trilocha > Trilocha varians. The sequence continues at coordinate 3,798,885 of AP028277.1, read as the reverse complement.
AAACAAACAGAAACGAGAGCCTACAATCAAAGCCTACGCAGTAATTAACAGAATTGTATGAACAAAAGACTTTAATCCAATTTGGCAGTGAACCGGTTGTACACAAAAAAACCTCTAAAGTTCAAAGTGTCAGTGTTTGTCTTTTTTAGTTAATTTTCGAGGTCGCGCGGTTCATTCTTGACGTGTTTAAGTTAAGCTTGGAATACATTTACTTTGATGTTAGATATATTATTTAAATACTTGCGAATAATATTTTTTTGGAACGAAGTTCGTTATCGTTGTGAAAGGGGTCTAGACGGAAAAAAATCTTACGAAAAGTTGTCAGGACACTTTTTTGTTTTAGTTGATTATCGCTAGATGGCGCTGTGATCAAAATCTTTTAAAACACGTTCTTTATCGCGCATTACGTAAGGAAAAAAAATATAAGATATCTTTTAATCGAAAGGAACTTCGTTCTATTCGGGTGTCCCATGACACCTCTCAAGTTTTTTTTAATTGCCTTGTAGGCAGACGAGCTACCGGGCCACCTGATCGTAAGCAGTTACCGTTGCTCATGGACCTCTGCAATGTCAGCAGACACTGCGGGGCCGCCACCTACGGCCTACCTTTAAGGACTTTAAAGATTTTGTTAACAGATTGTTACTACAATAATCATTTAGACGCTGTTACAAGCCGATCATGAGAAAGTACAAGTTGAGCTTTTACTCAAAAGCTATACGAAAAACGTAATGTTAGATTTTTTTTAATTAATTTGTTTTCATATTGTTTGACAATTTTATTATAGCTTTAATTATAATTATTTGTATATAAATGCGTAAATAGTGTGTTGAGGTGTAATGACGTTGTAAATAGTCGATCTTCGTTTGGTTTTGTCAGGAATAGGTGACGTCACAATGTCCACTTGAACACTTGATGATCAATACTTTTGCATAAAACATCTATTTTTACATCAAGAGGTCCGTTCGCATCGACAATTCAAACACGAATGATTATAACAGTGGGCAACGTCTGTATTTATAGCAAGTTTCCACTTCCAACTACCCGCACTGAGAATAGGTTGGTTTCCCTTATTATCACCCCGTCATATATTTGAACGCTAAATGTCTTGCAAACAACAAAAAGGATTCACAAAAAATCGATTTGTAATTTTAACCCTAATTTGAATACTAAAATTAGGTACATATTAATATTCTACCTATTCAATCAACCTTAATTGTAATTGACGTTAAACCTTCTTTTGTTTTTCCTTTAATTCCAAATTTAAAAATATTTTAGGCCAGTATTAAGTGTACGCTAGCTTAAAGATGTTTCGATGACTCAGAATCGACTCGTCTGAGGCTCTTGCGCAACTTACGTACACAACCAAAAGCACACTTATAACAACACAACTTTATCTAATTGTATGTTATACACTGCTGCTTTTGTTAAGTAGAATCAAGTATTTTACAAGATTTGCCCGCAATGTGAAGTTAAAGTTGTTTGGTGATTGCGGATGTAAGTAAAGTTAGAGTTAAGCACCTGTTTACATATAAATGCGTTACTTGTAATGTGTGAGATTTAATAGAGACGTTGTCTTAGCACGTAGCTCTGTGTTATGACAAAAATAAATAATTTTTAAAGCTCAAATGTCCGAAATTTGTGTAAGTATGCATCTTGTTAGATTCAATTTTATGAAAAAGACTTATCTGGTTCTTTTTAGGTCGTTGAGTGGGACATTTTGAGTATCATGATTTTTAAATCAATGTATGCGTGAGTTGTGTATTATTTGTTGAAGATTCCAATAAATAAATCATGCACAACACAATTATTACTTACAATTAGAATGTAAAAACCAAGCTAAGCTCTTCAAATAAAATCTTGGTGCCTTGCATGCCTTTTTTTTTTTTTTTTTTGTTGGAGGAAATCACCGGATCCCGTCGCTCCGTCCCCGCCTTGCATGCCTAAGCAATGCATGTCTAGTTCAATAATCCAAATATAAACATGACATAACAAAAATCAATAAGACATGGCTCCTTTCAATTAAAACCTAATGCAGAAAACCTAATTTATCGCGGAAGCAATTCATAAACACTGTCAAAATGTAATTAAACACTAATTTAGATATCGAATGTTTTCACGCAAAACGCTCCAGGATACTCATCGTAATTGATTATTTTTTGTCTAAAAATTCAGCCTAGACCTTCACAGACTTCCGTAGATTGTATCTTGCTATTAGTGATGTACAAAAACTTAAGTATATACGCATTATCGACGTATTAGCCGTGGGTCATGGCGTTTTCATCGCAAAAAACTTGTAAACAATAACAAAGATCTGTTGATTAATGATTAAAGATTTTAAAGCCGGATCCTCCTTGGTGTAGTGGACATTAGGATTACAGAGTGTCTATGGATTAGATTGCTGATTTTTCAGGCATTTGCCCTTGGTTAAAACTGGATTCAATATTTATTGAAACACAATAATAAAGGAAGTTCGTTGATTAATGGTTAAAGTATTTAAAGCCAGCACCTCATTGGTGTGGTGGATTACAGTGTTTATAGATTATATTACTAAATTGTTAGGCATTATGAAAAGATCAATACTGTACCAACCCATTACTGCCCACTGTTGGGTTCAGGTCTCCTCAGAAAAGGGATTAGGCATAGTCCACCACGCTTGCCCAGTGCGGATTGGGGACTTCACATATCTTCAAAGGATTTTTAGAATCCTTTTCCGACATGCAGGTTTCCTCACGATGTTTTCCTTCACCGTTTTTAGCCAGTCGTGTTGTGAAAAATTGCACATAAATCTTTTTCACATTTAGATTTAGAGGTACAAGCCAGCCGGTTTTGAACCCGCGACCTCCCGTTCGGAAGGAAGCGCTTCGACCACTCGGCCACCACGACTCCTTCATCAAGACATCTTGACCAAATTCAAACAATGCTTTATCAATCGAAGTTTGAAAACTGAAATCAACAACCATTATGAGTTGTAAAAAGAAAAAAATGCATACGCCGGAATCTCCTTGCTTTGACGGTTATATAGATTTCACAGAATATCTTGCACAAATTAAAAATTAGTACTTATGAATCTAGTTTGTAAACCGGAATAATAATTCTGATTTTGATTTTATTTCACGTTGGTCTAATCTAAACTTGATTTTTTACATTCCATCTAGAAGCTCTGAATAAATTAAGCTCTTAATAGGTAAACGAACTGCCCACATGATGGTAAATGGTTACTTATTATAAGTCTTTGTACTGTCAAGACATACAGTGTCTTTTACAACCTGTAATCTATACTTTTTTAAATATTATTAAGCTGAAGAGTTTGTTAGTTTGGACGTGCTAATCTCAGGAACAACTGGTCCGATTTGAAAAATTCTTTCAGTGTTGGACAGTTCATTTATAGAGGAAGCAATGTTATATCCCTCTGTGATGCAGATGAAGTTGCGCGCGTCATCTAGTATGGGATAATACTTACTGTAATTGGCCATACAAATTGTATAATGTAACGCGAGGAGTATTACTTCTAATAAAGGTCACAATGTACGTGGGTATTAGTAAATTACTCTTTAAAATAACAAATTATTTAGGATGCCTAGATCAAGAACAGAAAAATAAATTGAAGGTTTTTTACAGATTGGTGAACGCAAAGCAATTATTTAGTTACAAACGTTACTGTCAATGTCAGTTTCGAAAATATAGGCTTTAGATATGAATCGTTTGTAACTTGTGCTAGACAAAAGTTATATTTTTCATATCATTATTTATTTTTTACACATCTTTGACTGATTCTATGCTTAATTATTAATCTTCAGTCAAATTAAATGTGTTAAATTGTTTAAATGTATTCAATTCCAAATTGAATAGTGATGAATTTCTCTAATTTGGTTTACATATTCAGTGAAGATAAAATGCACTGTGACGTTTTAGTTTTTTTATTTTTTATTTATGTAGTAAGTAAATCGGAAGATGAAAACAGTAGTCTAAGTTTGGCAATACTGTGATTTAAATTGTCAGAAAAACAAAAAAATGTAGCTCTGTAGATTAAGCTCTCTGACTCGTAACTCAAGAAGATCTCATTTTCGAATTTACTGCAAATTATAATCTAAGTAAAAGGCTGCAAAATTGGACTATTGCAGGCCATGTCCCGACAGACGATTATACCTCGCATATCCGACTCGGTTCCCACGGCGGCTACAAACGAGTTATTATTAAAACCTACCACGTCTAACAACATAAATACTACCCAATTACACGACGATAGAGCTCTTTTTAAAATAACGCCTTCCGTAAACACAGCCTCCGTAGGTACAGAGTAAATAAAACCTATGACTTTGAAATAAGGTTGGTTTTTGTTCGCACTGGCCGCATATGTTAGTGGTTGGAAGAGCACAATTTGAAATTCGTATTTTGTATCGTCGGTGAAGGATTTTAAGTCCTCTCCACGTTGCCTGAGAGTTGTTTGAGTTAAGTAGCGGTAAAATTGTGTATTAACCTGAGATATAAGCAGTCAACATATTAATTGTGCCACTTAGTATATAGATGTGTATGTATATGAATGAATTATTGTCTTTGGTTTAATGTAGCGTCTTTCATTTTGAGAAGAACTAATTGTTTTGGTTTGTTTGTAGCTATCTTGTGTGTAACTTAGTTAAGGTAAATGACTCAGCGTATATTCTGAATGTAAACAATCATGGATGCTTGTTTTTAGGTCATGATAATGTTTTCCGTCTTCTTTAAGGTAGGAAGACGTTATAAATATGTTTCATTAATAACTGTTTTGATAAAGCACGCAACCAGCGTATTAATCCTTTATTTTTTTAGATTTGGTTATATTATGCATCATTATGTTAAAGTCTAATTTGTTGATTGTCAGGTTTTAGAAACAGTTTGCATATTTTATTTATATTACTATATTAACCACTCAACTGGGATCGGCAACCAAATTGGTTTGTTTACTTTTGCCAAGTCTGTGACAGGAACCAAAATTGAGCACAGTTCAAACTTTTACGGAGAAACTATATTTTCGCTGAAAATGCAATACACCGTTATTAAATAATAAAGATTTAGTAAAATATAAGGTTTCATTAAAAATCTAAATTAAAATTCATTGGAAAAATTGTTTTTAAAAAGAGGTTCAAACACGGTAGTGATTCCGAACGAAGTCCCCAGTTTCGCCATCTAGAGAAAAGTGACGTTCCCAGTTGAATGGTTAAACAATAAAGCCTATTAAAATTAGTCAAATAGAAATTAAAAATCCTTGTAGAGATTATTTACAAAAGCTTCGGTTTAACTTTAACCCATATTGTCTACTGTTTTCTGTAATGTCTCATGTGGTATTAATGCATCTTCAGACGCAGTGTTGGCTGATCTTCTTCAAGTTGAACCGATAACTTAACCTTTGTCATTGCATACGCTGGTTGGGTCTAAGGCACCACTGGCAATAGCGAGAGGTGTATATCCAGTGAACAAATATTGACCAATGATGCTGAAAGTGAACTCTTTTCTAAGGCTACTTTTACGGAGAATTAAAATAGTTTTGCTACATTTATTCGTCATTGCAAAGGTCCTCGAGCTACATTAACTACTTCAAATCAGATCGAGTTCGAAAGCTTGACTGCTTAAATAAAAAACATAATTTATTTTATCCTCTTTGTCTATGACAGTCAGTAAAGTTCCATCTCAAGTAAAACTAACCGTAAACAGAGCCTGCGTCTGAATACATAATATTCTCAAATAAATCCACGTGTTTCCGAGAAACTGCGTCCAACCGATTCAGAGTTTAACCTCAGCTATGTACGTGACGAGAACAGTAAAAATTTTTGATGTGGAATTATTTTTTGGCGATTTTTTGTACCAATTTTATACGGTTTATAAACAACAAAAAAAAATCTCGACTTGATTTTGTTTAAGGGAATAGTTATGATACTTATTTAGAAGTTAACTGAGGAATATAAAACTTGATTTTTTCAAATTTGTTTGAGTTTTTTGGTATTGATATCATGTGATTTTTGAGTTCCAAGGCTTCCGATTTACTGCCTAGGACGGCAGATGACACAAACATTTTGAATTTATAATTAATATTTCAGCATCTTGTAACTACAAAAATTGTAAAAAAATTGTAACTACTGACTTGACAATAAATTTATTCTTATTCTTATTCTTATTCTTATCTATAAGATTGGCAAATCTTTTTGGTTTCAAAATAACTCGACTGACTCGAGATTTGGTCGCAACAAAATGCCGATGAAAACAAAATAGCACGTCTAAAAAACTTTTAATTGCGAATTCATTGAACCTATCTGTAATCTGACTAGACTAGAAGAGAAACCTGATAAATTATATCTATCCTACTCACACATAAAACAGTAGAACGGTGTGAGTGGGACAAAAACATTCTAAATCCTAGAAGAAATTAATTAGAAAAAAATGTTATTAGTGTTCAAATTCGTTTATTTTTTATTCCCATTCTAAATCTATTCGTTGCGAAATCGAATTTGTCATGCACTAATTTATTTAAGACATAGAATTTAACATCTCTATAGTATAAATTAAATGCAAATAAACTGTTGAATATTTATCTATTAAATTATTGGATAGAAATTTAATATTATTGAAGTATGAAAGAAAATAATTATATTTTTGAATATTTTCACTTTTCTTTTAGAATAATCAAGAAGAGTATAATTTGACCATCTCCAAACTTAAAATAGTTTACTTTCGAGTTCCAGTGGTACTACCCAAAAGCGAACGAGAAAGAGGTAGACAGATTTTTTTGCTCTTAAATCGACCCGCAGTATCCAGTCTTCTCGTGATCATGACGTTTGCAACAACGTTGAAATATCGAGACAACCCAATTAATTAAATATCGTGGTAAGAACCCGTTGCAAATGCATGAAAGTACTTTCAGTGTCTTTATACGACGAATTAAGTAACTCTTATATCTCAGTTTAAGAGTAAAAATAAATTCATTAATGTAAATACCTAAGTAAAAACTTGATGCTTAACTTATTGTGTCTTAGTATTCTTATTTCAAAATAGTTTCTAAAATTATCTTTGTTCTTTCAAAAGTACTAAAAACTGTAGGTGTCCGTATAAAAATAAAACCTGTGCCTCGTTTTGATATCGTAAATTTAAAGATTCGTCACGCGAACACGATTCAAGGTTTCATAAAATAGTTTTGTTAGTGATCTTGGTTTTATGAGTTCGCTAGGCTTTGTCTGTAAATTGGCTCGCGTTATATTTGGCCCATTAATGTAAACTATTCATAGACTTAACAGACAAAAGCCTTCTCCGAAACTCTTTCTACTTTGCCTTTGTTTTTATTGTGAAGTCTATGGAAAAACATTCGGTCAACCGGTGAGTCGACGATCCTGGATCTTGTAGTACCACAGCATTAAAATTGGGGAAGAAAGAATCCAGGTTTAATTTGGATTTAAAGAGATTTCAGTACAGTATCATATAATAAGTTTATTACTAACTAGCTTTTGCCCGCGACTTCGTTCGTCCCGTCTAGATTATTATCAAAAATTGTAGCCTATGTGTTATTCTGATTTATAAGCTATATTGTGATAAGTTTCATTCAAATCCATTCAGTAGTTTTTACGTGAAAGAGTAACAAACATCCATACATCCATACTTACAAACTTTCGCCCTTATAATATATATTAGATAAACACAACATACCTAGGAAAAGAAAACATTAACATACCTAATTTATAATGCGGGATTGCACTGAGTTTCATAGGGCTCCATCTTAGCATACAAGGTGGATCTGTAACTTTATCCCGACTGAAGTGAGGTGACCTATCAAAATACAACTTAGAACCACTTTTCACTCACTCACAGTCACTGTTCGGAATCGGTCAAACTTTTTTAATACTACCCACTACTTACATATAAACCCGCAACGGTAATCGTACATAATACAGATCAACCCTGTATTCTCGTAGGCTAAAAGAGATTTCATCTTAACTCTCTTCTTATTATAAAGCAACGATTCCGCTGTAATGCTACATCAAAATTCTAACTGCATCGATGCATACCACCAAAAATGAAAACTCGTCCAATTTTCGCCTTACAAATAGATTTATTAAAACCACGTAAGTTTTATGCACTTTATTCATTCGATTTTATAGGTGATAAATATTTATTGTTATTTATATAACTTATTTAATGTGTTAATAATGTGTGGTTTCAAGGTTGTGAATGAGTTCACGATGTGAAGTAAATTTGTTATGCTTCGAATTGTAAATAAGCTAGAAATAAGTGTAATGATGCTTATAAAGTACAGAGACGTAGTTAGAAAACAAAAAAAAACTTGAGAGGTGTCAAGGGACACCCGGATGGAACGAAGTTCCTTTCGAAATTGTTATCACAGCGCCATCTCTAGCATTTATCATATAAAACAAAATAAGGAATTGTTTTAAAAAAAAATAATCACAGCGCCATCTAGCGATAATCATCTAAAACAAAAAAGTGTCGTGCCAACTTTTTCATAAGAATTTCCGTCTAGCCCCCTTTCGATAACGCGCGATAAGGATCTTCGTTCCAATAAAAAAGGGGTTTTCTTAATTATCGTTGGACTTATGGTATCGGTATTTCTGGAGCGCTATGACATGTCCCTCTTTGAACAAAGTTTTAAAAGTCTTAGTCTTAATACCCTAGCATTGAAGATACTCATGAGTGTCGATAATCCTGTACCTGTACCAACCCATTACTGCCCACTGTTGGGCTCAGGTCTCCTCAGAAGAGGGGTTAGGCATAGTCCACCACGCTTGCCCAGTGCGGATTGGGGACTACACATATCTTCAAAGGATTTTTAGAACCCTTTTCCGATATGCAGGTTTCCTCACGATGTTTCCTTCACCGTTTTAGCCAGTGGTGTTGTGAAAAACAGTGGTGTGGTGTCGATAATCACCTAGCAACAGATGGGTCGTAAGTTCGTTTGTCTGTATTGCAATTAAAAAAACATTATAATGTTCGATTTAAACTTTTACTCGTAGAAATAAATTTATTTTCTTAAACAAAAAACCTAAGTCAATGGAAGTCTCAGTACATTTAGGATTTTTTTTTTCATGTATCTAAATCCAATTCTGTTTAAAATAACAGATCAGGATAATCATGCAAATTATCCGTATATTTACGCACAATGAAGTCTTCGCATCGTGTCTGTCCATCCGTCACAGGACCTTGACTATAATACTAGTTATTTATTATCCAATTATTATTGTACTTGAACAACTGTTGAAATTCAAACAATGTATATAGATTTTAATATATATTATTATCCCAATATTATCTATAAATTCAATAGTTTGTTTTTTGTTGCAGATACTTTACTTTGCTCTGTGTTTTTTCTTTTTCCTAAAATATAAACAAGTATTTTTTTAATAAATTAAACCATTTCCATTTTTCAACAATAGCACAGATCTACTTGTTAAATCGTTATAAAAAAACGTCTAAAACACTAAATCAATTAAGTCAACGACGTCACGTAAACACAGCTAATCCTGAAATTCGTTCACGAAAAACGACGATCATCGAACCATATTCAACAAAACAAGCATACCATACATTATACTCCAATAAAACAAATGAAAATCACCAACCACTCACTCATTATGAGGTTCGGAAGCCCTCTAAGATATGAGTTGGGGAGCGCGTGCCAAAACCACACTATTGCTGATATAAACCCAAGGGGCAGTCAAGTAACACTTCATATTATCTGTACTTTACCACGTTTTATAATGCAGTTGGGGGCTTTTACCTCCCTATTAAGTGAGGGAATTGTATGGCTAGTGATGCGGTGTAGGTTTTTAAGATTATGCAGTTATTGTTGGAAATCCCTCAAGGTGCATTTAATTAATGAAACTATGGAGCTTGATCAAATAAAATATATATTCCATGTTTTCTCTTTCACAATAAATTAAAAACTGTTCATTTTTTACAAATAAAAGTCATCTTGTTTTCTTTGACAAATCATTTTCAAAATTAAACAAAAATTCCAAATAAATAAAATCTATTTACAACAGTTACATACCGTTTTTGTGATATCGAAAATAATAAAATTGCTTTTAAACATCACAGATTTTTTTTTCACACAGAAAATACAATACATGACAAAACTTAATAATTAACCTAATCTAAAAAAAATCTGCCACGTGATTTCTTATTCTTATTCAAACGAGGTTTAAGAAGAATCCTTCAATTAACATGTCGAACATCTACAAATAACTAGCTGGCCCACACAACTTCGTCTGCGTCACATAAGGAAATTTTCTCACCGTTTAAACCTTCCCTGGACTTCTACGAATTTTTTCAAGATTAAAATAAGCCAAATCGGTTCAGTCGTTCTCGAGTTTTAGCGAGACTAACGAACAGTAATTCATTTTTATATATAAGAAGAAGATGATAACAATTTCTTAACAAATTACCAGTTTGCTGTATTTTCGATATAATATTTAAAAATAAAGTTACAAACCCTATTCACAATTAACTAATTTACCTATTAAGGACTTATTTTTCACGTTAAGGACATCGAGTAACCCTTACCGTTATCTGCACTTCAACACGTTTTGACGGTGAGTACGCAGATGTCTTTTTGAGGATATGGTTGTTGACTGAAGAGCATTGCGAATGTCTATTAGGGTATTAATAAATTGGTGATCATAGTGAACGTTAAGTTTGAGTGTCGTAGACTTTTGAACGTGGCCGAGCGGTCGAAGCGCTTCCTTCCGAACGGGAGGTCGCGGGTTCATAACCGGTCGGCTTGTATCTCTAAATCTAAATGTGAAAAAGATTTATGTGCAATTTTTCACAACACACTGGCTAAAAACGGTGAAGGAAAACATCTTGAGGAAACCTGCATGTCGGAAAAGGATTCTAAAAATCCTTTGAAGATATGTGAAGTCCCCAATCCGCACGGGGCAAGCGTGGTGGACTATGCCTAATACCTCTTCTGAGGAAACCTGAGCCCAACAGTGGGCATTAATAGGTTGGTACAGTACAGTACAGACTTTTGAACGACTTGCAAAAGGGGATAAATCTAAAAATGAAACTTCTGATACCCAAAATCTTTTAAAATAACACATATTTTACAAGCGTGTTTGAAAATGAAATCTATTTTAGTTATTCAGACACTCGCGGGTTTTCTATAATACTTTCATGCATTTTCAACGGGTTCTTACCACGTTAATTAATTAATTGAGTTGTCTCGATATTTCAACGTTGTTGCAAACGTCATGATCACGAGAAGACTGGATACTGCGTGTCGATTTAAGAGCAAACAAATCTGTCTACGCTCTTTCTCGTTCGCTTTAGGGTGGTACCACTGGAACTCGAACTCACATCACGACACACCACACTCACTGTATCTACAAGACTCTCTGAGCATGAACCTTTAGTGACTGTTGTGTTTAGCACTGGATTCCACATACCTACTCGATAATCTGAAGCCGTCACCCCTGTTAAAAGTGCTATGTCTTGAAATCTCGATAGCTTCTTTAACCGTCTTTGGTACGTAACGACGTTCAGAAGATAGTACCTGAGGATTATGTAATTGTATTCGGTTACCTCAATTAATTAAATGTCGTGGTAAGAACCCGTTGAAAATGCATGAAAGTATCTATTTAAGTAACTATAAGGACTGTACTTAAAGTCTGAGGTCAAAAGACGGTTTTTTTTTATTTGGGTTGTGTTTACCTAATACAATGTAACTTTAAATTTAGTTTTTAAGTACGTGAGTAAATCGTATTTTACTTGAGCGAATATTTATTTTACGTCATCCATTTTTCGAGTAGGTCTAATACTCGGCTTTCTATAAAACATTGCGATTCACGTTCTCATTACCGTTGTTTGTTAATTTATAATGTCTTAATTGCTTTTACATTCACTTGTTAAACCAAGGCCGTACATCTTCACTTCACTTTTTAATTGCCAAACTACTGAATTTAATAATTTTGTGTTTGTAAATGTGCGTATAGATAATATGGTAGATTTAAATCTAAGGTTTGATACTGTACCAACCCATTACTGCCCACTGTTGAGCTCAGGTCTCCTCAGAAGAGGGATTAGGCATAGTCCACCACGCTTGCCCAGTGCGGATTGGGGACTTCACATATCTTCAAAGGATTTTTAGAATCCTTTTCCGACACGCAGATTTCCTCACGATGTTTTCCTTCACCGTTTTTAGCCAGTGGTGTTGTGAAAAATTGCACATAAATCTTTTTCACATTTAGATTCAGAGGTACAAGCCGGCCGGTTTTGAACCTGCGACCTCCCGTTCGGAAGGAAGCGCTTCGACCACTTGGCCACCACGACTTGGTGAAGAAGGTTTGATAATGATACACTTATTTTATTGTAATGCAAACACCATTGCATCAAACCATTGGTGCTCAATGCTCATGTTTAGATTTGATGTATTTATTAATTGTGTGAACAAATTGGAAAGTTTTATAATAATATGATTATTTTGTTTGGAATATAAGTTAACTTAGTTATTTGTGGGTAACGTAAGATGAAATAAACCACATATATTAAATATCGAATCATGTTTATTAACTTTTACATGAAATCATTTTATAAAAATGAAAATTAAAATGTTTTCCAGAAGAAAATTGTCAAACGTCAATTTCGACGCGTCAGGCAAAACTCCATTCCTAATTCAAACGTCTGCGTGACAGATTTTATGTAGACGTTTACCAGCCAGTCATCTGGTTCGATACATATTAATTATTCTTTTCAATTATTCATTTTAAAATATAGAAAATATTTTTTTGTGTAGTTATTCGTATTATAAACTACAATGTTTACTAGTTAGTTTCTTTATAATCTTCAACACTTCAGCCTCAGCCAGAAAGAAAAGGCACAGTCCATCACTATTTTCTGATGAGGAATTTACATATCTTTCAGAGGTCCTTTAAAAGTTTTCCTTCGCCGTTTTTGCCGTACAGGACCAATACGACAATGGATGCTCCTTCCACCACAATCAAAGACTTTAAATCTTTATTTCAACAAGGAAAAGTCCAATTAAAGACCAAGCAATAAATGTTATTTATATTTCAATCGTAGAACTGGAATTCGTTACGACAATGAGTGTATGGAATAGCGCGGTAATTGTACATCAGACTGATTAGATCGTATTTCTAGTTATTCCAAGGCGCTAGTTTTTCCTATCGCTTTAGAATATCTAATTTATTTTTTCCGTCACGCTGTTTCTTTGGCTTGTAAAAGAATTTAACGTTATGAGTAAAAACTTTTTTGTATTGTTGCGTAGTTTAGCGCAATTATGATAACTTAAAATGACCTTATATTTACATAATATGTATTATATTATGCTTCTATTTATAGTTCAAGTCATAGACACGTATGAAAAATTGTGAATATTTTCACAGCAGAAGAACTAGCTTATTAAATAATAGACTAGGTAACTCCTACATTTTAGAATAAACTGAAGAATAAAATTTACTATGGTAGACTCTTTTAATTTTATTATAATAGAGCTCCTCAATGTATTAAAAAAATCTAACCAAAACAAACACGCTGTCTCCTTTTAATCAACACAAAAACTCCAAGTGCAAGCGAGACGAACTATCAACATGATCAAATCTTTTATTAGGCGCAGCAGAATGCATTGTTTCGTGCAATTGGCGATTTCCTCTATTAAACCACTCGATGGCAGATAATACTGTTACTACAAAACATTTTGACGGTATTGATTCTTATCTATTCAATGGCTCTCACGGAATCCGGAAAAATGATATAGTGTAGGAACTTCGTTGGAATGAAGGATAGAATAGCGGAAATAAATGTATTTAATACTGTAAGTATTATTTACTAGCTTTTGCCCGCGACTTCGTTCGCGTGGACTTCAGGTTCGTCCCGACTAGCCCGTCTAGTTCGCGACGTCTATAATATAGTACTATTATACCGCAAAAAATGTGTTTTTTTACGACCTCACATTAGAAATCTCAAAAATTGTAACCTATGTGTTATTCTGATGTATAAGCTATATTGTGGTAAAGTTTCATTCAAATCCATTCAGTAGTTTTTACGTGAAAGAGTAACAAACATCCATACATCCATACTTACAAACTTTCGCCTTTATAATATATCTTAGATTGGCATCGGAAGGTTAGTGTACATCACTTACTATATACTACTTTTATACACCTACTACATACAGGACTTTTCCTAGACTTTGTTTAAAGAGGGACATGTCATAACAATCAAGGAACACCGAAGGTATATTCCAAATCGAAATGGGGCATAAAAGATCCTTTGAACCGGACTGTGAAAGTAAAAGCAAGTAATTATTTTAAATATGTGGTATTGATAAATGTTTCTTTTATTGTACATGACTATATCTGACTTTTAATATTGTAACTGCTATGGAATCCACAGCGTCGACCACTACTGAAACAGTGAAAACAGGCTCAAATTTTAGGTTTGCTTTTTAAAGTACTATATTTTTATTCTATTAAAATAACACATTACCTATAAACGAAGCTAAGATTTCTCCTCGCTAAGCTAAGTAAAAAAAGACGATCAAGTTCTTTCCATACAATCTGTAATCTCGTACATCAGTCTTAAAACTCTTCCAACTTTAAATATTCATAAATTAAAATATTTTGGCTTATATTCTAAATACTGCCGAACATTACATGTAAGCCCTTTATAATTGACAAAGCCCAACAAGTCTTCGAACCATATCCGTCACAGTAAGTACTCGTTAAACACTTGCTTATAATCAGATTTTGTTGGGGAGTATAAAAAGGGCCGGGTGCAGAAGATATGAAATATTACCCTCCCAAGTACATTTCAATATTCCCATATCCATTTATTAGCTTATTTTTTACATTACACATTGAGGTTATAAAACTTTGTGTCACTTAGCAACACACACTTTTCTAGGTCAAAATTGGTCGTAAGGAACTTGATTTTATAAATTCGCAAAAAAAACTCTTTGGGCTTTTGTGTAAGATGCAAGTTTTATTTAATCTCCGTTTTCAATTATTTTAAGATTACTTTTTTCTTTAAAATTATAGTACAATGATTTTTATTTTAACTGACATTTTATTAATGTATTAAGTTAGTTACTATGTATAAAATAGACACCCAAATATTAAACCTAAGTGCGTCTTTATAAAATTTTATAAATGCGTGTGCGCACGTGTCCAACCGCACCCTCTATATTATAACAAAATATATTTTGTGCCCTCCGCACGGCTGGGTTCCGTTTTCCGTCCTCTACTTCCTACCCTTCATATCAATCGATTATAACAGGGGTCTCCAAACTTTGGAGGTTAAGGGCCATATTGGTACTTCGATATGTTACACGTACAATAATATTTTTTCTGTGGCAGTCCTTTCAATACTATTTATTTATTTTAACAGTATAAATTTCACTTATGACGTATTCCAAAAGAAAGATAATAAGATACAAATGTAGATTGCCGTATAACAATACTAAGAACATACTATGCAAATACTACATCAGTCACAGATTGCATTTAAAGTTTTAGCAGGATGGATGTGGCCCGCAGGCTGAGGTTTGGAGACCCCTGCGTTATAGTTACTCTAATTAAACATAGGGTGTGTGGACTAAATTTTAAAATTCATAATTTTTAATTTAATGTGTTTGAGGCATATGACTGGACGTGCAATTTGTTGTCTTAATTAGGAGAATAGTATTAAAATATACTAAATAGTAAATACATAGGTAGTACATACATAAATACATAGATACCCAAGGGATGGAAATCTGAGCATAGGATGCCAAACCACGAGTTGGGAGGACAACATAAACATAACATTCAATTTCTAACAAGTAAGTATTAGAAGATATTAGAAGACGCATTAATTATTATGTACCTATATGGCAAAATACATAAAAATGGAGATTATAGATATTTTTTATTCGAATTCATTTAATTTTAATTTTGTGACTTAATCTCAGAAATAAATATCATGATCCACATAATTTCCAGTGCAATTATAACTACACAAATTGAATATCTAACATCAAATAACAAACAAACAAATATAATTATGAGTTATCATAACAGCATTCCCAGTAAATCAATCAAATACAACCAATAAAAATTTTACTTCATCAAAACCAATAATTATTCGACAATTTTATATCCGAAATACTCATTCAACATCAATTTCGCATTCAAAATGGCGGATGACGCAACTCTCGTACAGATTCAAATTTATAACCCTAAAGTTGTAAAGTTACGCCTAAGCTAGACTTACGTAATAGTTGATTGCACAAAGTGTTACTCATCTACCTAAAGATTAGAGAACAGAACGAACTTATATTTTCGAAAATAATCATACATGTTATTGTGGACCACGACTTGTCGTGGTGGCCGAGTGGTCGAAGCGCGTCAATCCGCGCGGCTTGTACCTCTAAATCTAAAAACGATTTATGTGCAATTTTTCACAACACCACTGGCTAAAAACGGTGAAGGAAAACATCGTGAGGAAACCTGCATGTCGGGAAAAGGTTCTAAAAATCCTTTGAAGATATGTGAAGTCCTCAATACGCATTGGGCAAGCGTATAATGCCTAATCCCTCTTCTGAGGAGACCTGAGCCCAACAGTGGGCAGTAATGGGTTGGTGCAGGTTATTGTGGATTGAAACAAAATTAGGTAAAAGTTGTATCTTGGTATTTCTAGTATTGAATTAAATGTGTAGTTTTCCTTTTGTCTTTGGGTTGTCATTTGGGTTAAAACAATGATCTGATTATAGAATTTTATTTGAAATAAGATTGAAGAGAATTAATCACTACTTTTTGTTTTTTTTCATAGGAAATGCGAGCATTCCATCATTCCATTTCTCCGAATTATGAAACATCTTTCAACTATATTTTCTTTTAATTCGATGGAATTTGACACTAATTAATATATTTGTTTATAAATATAATTTCAATTACATATTAAATAACATTATCACAATACACCATAAGTATTTATTGTTATTACTATCAGGTGGAAAGCATACTTTTTCACCTGTTTGAAACTTGGTACATAATATTAGACAAGAATTTTGGTTCTCTATGTCCCATCTATTTTTATATTTTAATATGTTTATTCACCACCTATGTAGGTTATTTTAATACGCCTGTAAAATAATCGTTTTGAATCTACATTATTGTATAAATACAATTTTATATCACTTTATAATGTTCCGTACAAAATTGGTGTGGATTTTCAATTAATTTAATGAGTTTGATTTAGTACACTTATGAGATGTGCACTTACGTAGTTTTATAAGAAGTGGTTTGAGACTTTCCAAATACCAACGAAGAATTTTTGTTTACTACCTACCAACTTACTATTTGATGGCCCGTTAGCGCCAAGTTGACCTTTATTTGATATATTAATCTAATATATAAAATTGTCGTGTCACGGTGTTCGAACTTGAACTCCTCCGAAACGGCTCGACCGATTTTGATGAAATTTTTTGTGCTTATCCGGTACCTATGAGAATCGGCCAACATCTATTTTTCATCCCCTAAATGTTAGGGATAGTCCACCCCTAATTTTTTTTTCGGCGCAGACGAAGTTGCGCGAGTCAGCTAGTATCATTATATTATTTACCGGAGTTTTTCTAGTACGATTGATACTTTGACTATCTACAACCTTAATGAAACAATAAGAAATCCTTTTAAGACAACCATCACTACTTTTTTGTTGGCAGCACTATTGCGGACAGAACCATCGCAACGAAGGGTTAAATTCAAAACTTGTATTATTTAATTAATTAGTTACATTCAACGATACTATCACCTATCTAATTTTATTAACAATACATTAAATATAATTTCCATTGTTATTTTACTATTGTACAATGCAACGTGTTCTTCGTTAATTGGGGTATTATCGACCCCGTGTCTGTTTGAAAGGGTTAAAAGCAGATGGATGATTTTGGCTGAGCATTCCCTCTTTAATTGGATTTTGTTTATTTTCCATTGTAACAGCTGTTTCAATTTTAATTGGATTAATCGGTTTAATTTTAGATTGAAAAATGAGTCTGATATCGACTGTTATGTACCTGCTTATGTATATAAGGTATATAAGGCTTGCATAAAAACGATTGGCGTTATCAGTGCAATTTGTTTATTTCGTAATATATTTTGCTATCGAAGTAAAAATCAACAAAATATCAAGAAAATTAATCAATTGTAGAATTTTTTAATTCGAAATTAAAACTATTCGTCTAAGTTATTAGTCAGTTTTATTTTATTTTCTACTTTTAATTGTAACTTTATGAAGTAAAGTAAGCCTTACTCGAGAAATGTTTTTATAATTCATACAAACCATAAAAATTGTCTGAAATCATAACAAATAATATCTTTAGCTTTGTACCTTTAAGATTCTTGATAGACCGGTGTACTTCTTGAACATTTTTATAAACTTAGTGACACTTAGCAACAATTTTCAATATTCTCTTTAAACAGGATGTTGCGAAGTATATCCGTTCTTAATTTATTTAAATTTAACTGCCGTGTTAATTAAATAAGATAAGACACGTTAAAATTATCTCTTTATTACTATTTTTGATACAGTTTAAATAATTTCGTAATTTATCTTGTGATTACTTTAATTTTGGGTCACGATTATCAAGTTTTATGGGTTACTGTTTCTACTAGTAATTCTTGTATTTTAATTGTTTATAGTATAGTTTTCCTTAGCATTCATTATAATGTACTGACGTAGGCATATAGGTACTCCTACTCATGTTTAAAGTTTTGGTTTGCAAATTAATTACCTTTGCTCTTCTCAATATTTCATATTAAGAGTCTTTCAACAACCTTCTTAGTTCTTTACTTCTTCTCGATTTTAAAAAATAAAAGCTAATTACTGAATTTACCAATTATTTTTCAATTAATCCCACATCAAAACTATCTACTACAACTACCTACTATAAAGTCAATGATTACCTGGACGATTGCACAAAGTGGGAATGAGTTGCTCGCCAAGGTCATTTCATTATCGTAATCGTTTTTTTTTTGTATATTTAATGTAAAATTGTATAATGTTGTACAAATACCTAAAAAAAATGCTCATTATACAAAAAAAAGACATGTCCGCTGAGTTTCTTGCCAGTTCTTCTCAGGACGGTGGTTATAATTATTATTTTTTGTGTCATCAATGTTGAAAATAACGTATTTCATTTCATTTCATCTCATAAACCGTAACGATATTTAATCTATGGTTCTATTACAAAGAACTAGTAATCTGTATCTACATCTGAACAGCTTGGCTTCGTAAACCACCTGATACAGTTGTTTAGATAAATTGTCAATTGTAAGTCACTTGGTGCGTCCATCGTGGGCGCTATCTTCTGCATCGATTTGTGAAAGTAAAGCTAATCCTTGGGGAAATTGTTCTAGAAATGTCTAGAATGATATTGAAACTGTCATTTTAAGACAGAGGAATAGCGAATGGAGCATTAGTTCGTTTCAAAAATATTTAATCACAGCTCGCTTCTGTTGCCTACACGTTCATTTATGATTTGAGCTGTTATAGCTTAACATATCACAACGTTAATTTATTGTTATTTAAATTTGAGCAGTGGCTTCCTAATAAGCATTCTATACATAAACCTTCTTCTTGAATTACTTTATCTATCAAAAAAGGCCGCTATCCAATCCATTGAGTAGTTTAGTAAAGTTTTAAGCATACACAGGCATACACCGTGGCTTTTTTATATAATGCAGTGATAATACCCACCTAAAACAGTTTATTGAAATCTTAGGGAAAATCTGACTTCACTTGAATCAATTGCACATGATAAACGTGTTATTATGATTGCACTATGCAGTTGTGTGGGTGTTATCTTCATCATCGGCTTGCGAAAGCGAAGCGCAAGCAACCAGACCGAAACGACAGTTACGTACTCTCCCCACGAGTGACACGGCACACGGTGACAATCAATGATATTACCTTTTATAATATAACAATTAATCGCTTATATTATATTACTTATACTTATTTATTTGTTACACTTATATTATAAAATGTTAAGCGCAAATCTCAAGAAACTTTGAACGATTTTTTTTTTGTAGGTATAATTTAATACTTTTTAAATAATACTATTGCATTAAATAAACGGGTAGATCGTGATATATTTTGAGAACACAGGTGAGTCAATTCACAATTATAAATTTAATCAAAGATGTGAAACAAACACAAGAACAAAATTTTATCAATTCTGTCCAATATAATCCAGAGGAAGTTCGGACTCAATAGTTCAAAATACAAATTTCAAAAATTCCAAAACAACAAAATGTGTATAAAGTTTAAAAATATATCTTTGTGCAAATCACTTATTACAACAGAAACAAAGTCTTAACTAAATTTCAATTTAACATAGTCAATATGTTGAAAGTTTATGTAAGAACAGAAATGAGGAACTTCACAATAAATTAGTGTATATAATCTTCATTCTATCTGCAACGATATGGAATCTAGGCGAATGTGATGTAAACGATATACCTGTTATTGTTTGCGAGTTATAATACATTAGAGCGTCAATTTTAAATTAGTTTTCTTCATAATTGGGCATAAAGTTAAAGAATTTATTTGTTTATACATAAACATATGAGATACTCGTATAAACAAAGAGATTGAAATAGTATAAGGTTACCGTTGATATTATTATAAAATATGAAGAATCAATTAAATTATGAAGTATCGGGATACCGAGCTAAAAGAAACGTGTAGAAAAAATAGCGTATTACTTTTACTTTCAGAGACCAAACGATTTCGTAATTAGAATTTCAAGGATTTCTTTTTAACAATGAAGAGTGTTTTTTTTTGGACGGGAGGAAATCGCCGGACTTCCACTCGCCCCGTGAGTGAGGTATGTGGGAGTTGAACCGCACCAAAACCTCCCGTGGCTCACGCTCGATCCCCGGCCGGGACAGAACCCGGCACGAGGCTGGTAGGGGTGACAGGACGCGTTCGCGATTGACGCTCACGTATCGCCCCGTCACCCCTGGATTAAGAGTGTTAGAAAATGAATTATCAGGACTAGTTATTTACAGATGCCATGAAGATTAAAAAATAAAACTACAACAAAACCCTCCCTAATAAGGTACAATTTCATTTGCCACTTATAATTTCTTAAATAGGAACTATCATTACATGTGCAATAATAAAATATGTCAACAGTGTTGCAACGATATATTAACTAAAGCGTTTTACATCCACAATGCGGAACTCCAACCACAGTTATGACAGTGATTGTAAAAGCGGTATTATCTGTCAAATTGAGGGGAAAATCGTAACGCACACAATAACGGGACGATCACGAGAAAACTAGACGGAGAATAATTGAGTGCATTTTTCATGTGTACTTTGTTTTTTCTTATGTGTCTTTTTTGAGTGTAATGTCTGACTCTCTGTCTAATGTTGAATTTGTTTTATAAGTGTAGTCAAATAATAAGTTAAATAACTCTTATGTGCAAGTGTATTATAAATGATTAAAATGAAAGAAGAAAGAAAGAAAGAAAATACATTTATTCTTGCCACAATCTTACATGAAAAAGACGTTCAATTAAAAAAAAAACAACAATTTCTATAGAAGATGTAATAATATAAAATGGGAAATCTAGGATTTATAAAAACCTATATTAACGAGTTTCTTTGACCAACAAGAGACATTAAAAAGGACCGTGAGATGTTTTATAACAACAAGACAAAATGGCCGTGTGAATCTATATTCATTTAATGAAATTTATAATAAAATTTAATAGAATTGGAGTTTGAGGAAAATTTTCATAATAAAGTAAAGATATTATCATAAATTAATGAACTGTGAATTTTTACGATTCTTTATTATATCGTAGATCATTAATGATGTTGACTCAATCATAATATTATCGTGTTTAATAATAATTAACCTATATCACGCAATATTTAATAAATCTTGATGGACAGCCTTTATATTTTACAATAATTTAGCATAAGATTTATTGATCATTTATTATGTTTATTTAATTTAAATGTATTAATAAATAATTAAAGGATTGACAGGTATAGGAAAGTAAGTATTCAGAATTTGTGATTTTTTGTTCACGAAGTTTGAAGACAATCCTTAAAAGTAGTGACAGTGGTTCCTGACATTGCTTAGGTCCATGTCGAAAATATTGATGACGGAATATTATAGACTTATCGACTATGGACTCATTTAAAGTAAAGGAGAAGGCCTTTAATTTGGGTATATCAGATTTTTCCTCCATGCAACTTGTCAAAATATTTGCATAACATTCATGGCTTGATAGCTAATCACGTGTATTATACAGGGTGATTTGTTAGAGAGGGTACATATTGCAGGAGGGTGATGAGTACTCTGTTCTAATACGGAATATTACAAAAAATAGGTAACATTTCAATTTTTTTTTTGTTTTTATTATAATTTCGACAAAACTACCTCAAACATAAACAATTTCGGCTTAAAGAGTGTTGACTAATGAACTCTAGTGATCTCGCGCACCCCGCACCTCCGCCACACTCATCAGTTGTCGAAGAACCATCATTTTGCAAGAATTTTAGATATTTTTAAGTTGCGATTACTAAGGCATTAAGTCATATTCTTTGGTAATAATATTTTTACTGGTCGTATATAACCATCAGCTACCATGTACTTTCAATATGTACCCTCACCAGGAAATCACCCTGTATAAACTAAACGATATTAGAGATGATATTGAGAGATCATTAAGAAGCTGCAGAGAAAGCAATTACTTACAAACACTTACTAATATTCTATCTCGCCTTTCAAATTACATAAAACACCACTATTACATCCTTTTCTATAACAATAGCTGCCACGTGGACTAACACCAGTTTATCTAGGTCCTCAGAACTTCTGAAGACTTACGGTAAGTCCAGGTCATGTTATATTGGAGTTGATGGTAACGTAAGCTAAGTGTGGTGACCGTGGTTTGCCCGTTCCGGTGGGATGACACGACATATGAAACTCGAACTTGTTGTAAAGAACAAAAGTTGGATATTAATTACCTTTTTGGTTGTTTTTTTGGGACATTTGAAAAATAGTACATTATAGCTTTTTTAAATTTCGAATTTACTGGTGACTTGTAGTTTTCTAGAATACATTGGTATCACGAGATCGTTCAAATATTGATTAGTTGAATCAAATTTTTAATTTAAGTATTTCGTTACTAAGAGATTTGATGTCGTGGATAGCAGGTTAATTTGGCGAAGGACCTAGGTACCTACCGTACGCAGCCTAAGATGAACCTAAATCTTCATATTTATAAAAATGAATTGCTGTTCGTTAATCTCGCTAAAACTCGAGAACGACTGAACCGATTTGGCTTATTTTAATCTTGAAATAATCGTAGAAGGCCAGGGAAGGTTTAAGCGGTGAGAAAATTTCCTTATGTGACGCAGACGAAGTTGTGTGGGCCAGCTAATTCATTATAAATTCAGCAGTCTATTTAGCGCAAAATATACACCACAACTGCTTTTATTTGCATATTATTTAGAATAACACAAGTACAAAACAAATGACGGTGACGATCGGCCAATTTGAAAGTTGGAAATTTGCTAGCCAATATGGAAAGGCGGCATTAAAGTACATACTTTTTGCTACCTACGTTGCTTATTTTTGACAGTTGTTCAAGTCAAACGTTGCAAGATGGCGGGTCGTGTTCAGTCTATGGAACGTCGCACACGTCATGCCCATGGAAAGACGCGTGCCTTCATACACTTGGAAATTTACATAACATTATAATAAACGTGGTTAAATCGTTTTTGGTAACATTTGTACATATTTTAAAAACATGTTTCTGTACGCAAAAATTAAAAAAAAGTTGATGTTCTCAAGATAACAATGTTAGCGCTGCCTTACAACTTTTTTTTTTTTTTTTTTTTTTTTTTTCAGTTGGAGGAAATCACCGGATCCCCGCCCGCCCCGCGGGCGGGGTATGTGGGAGTTGAACCTCACTAAAACCTCCAACCGCTCACACTCAGCGTCCGAACCCCGGCTGAGGTCAGAACCCAGCACGGGGTTTTGTGGGACGGCGCGACGCGTAACGCTCTCGGCACACTTTTCCGTCACGCCGTCCCCGGACGCCGAACCGGCAGCCGCCGGCGATACGGCCACCGGCTCTCTCGGTCGGCGGGCTATCCGAAGCCCGCCAAGATGGCTGGACCGCGTGTCACCCTCCCACGGAATACCCCGCTGGGTCAGAACCAGCGTGGGTCGGGGAGCGCGGTCCGCCATCCCCCGGATGCTCTTACGCTAAGGGCGTGCTGAGCGAGACACGGCACCTTCTTGGGTCCCCGCTCGCACTCACATGCGTTGGGGACCCGAAACTCTTAGGGGGCCAGAATCCGGGCGAGATCCCGGTTCCGGCCCCCTGCTCGACGGCGGCGGGTTGGTAAGTTGAGAGTGGCATATAGCCTCTCTCTCTCAGCCCCCGCCACCTGCTTCTGCGAGATGGTGGACTCGCAGAAGTCGAGCATCGCCTTCCAGGACTCGTCGCTCTCGAGCATCGACGCCGCGACGCCCGGGAGCGACAAGTCCGGACCTATTTGTTGGACCAGGACACAGCGCTGCCTCTCCCATGCGGGGCAGCGCGCGAGTGTATGCTCCGGCGTGTCCTGGTCACATCCCACGCAATGGTGGCACCTCGCCGTCGGCTCGGCCTTGATCCGGTGCAGATACCGACCGAAGCACCCGTGCCCGGTCAGCATCTGCACCATCCAGAAGGTGAGGCGTCCTGCGCCACGACCCACCCAATCATCCAGGATCGGGCGGATCGCCTCGACGGTCCGTAGACCCCATGTGGGGTTAGCGAGACGTCTCTTCCACGCTTCCGTCACGGACCGCCGAGATTGGACCTTCCTATCGCGAACAGCTTCCCGCAGGGGACGCACCACGCCCCGGGCGCGGAGGTCACATCGCCAGCGAGCGCCTCCGCCTCCAGCTCCCAGGGCGGCGTCCCCGCCAGCACGCACGCCGCCTCAAAAGCGACGGTGCGGTACCCGCGGATGGCCCTAATAGCTACGATGCGCTGTGGCCGACGCAGGAATCGGGCGATATATTTTCGCACACGTGCGTCGGCCCAGACGGGCGCACCGTATAGAGCCATCGATCGCACCACCCCCGCATAGAGGCGGCGCACTGCGTGGCTGGGCCCCCCGACATTCGGGAGCAACCGACCGAGTTGGCCGGCCGTCCTCATCAGTCGGGGGACCAGGTTCGCGAAATGGGTCTGGAAGGTCCAACGGCTATCCAACACGAGGCCGAGGTACTTCAGCTGCACCCCGACCTCAATCTGGACGCCTCCAACCATTATTTGGGCGTCGACCGGCGGCACAGCCCTAGCCCCGTGGAACCACAGGGCCTGGGATTTGTGTAGCGCCACGTCGAGGCCCAACCTCCTTATTTTGCCGACGACGAGGGCCACCCCCGCTGTGGCAAGACGGGCAGACTCCCGGAAGTCATCCCCCCGGGCCACGACCAAAGTGTCGTCCGCGTAGCAGATAACGCTAAGGCCCGGGGGGAGGGCGCCCCTCAGCAAGAACCAAGAACGGACCCCTGTGGAACACCGCGCACGACCTGGAACCGGTACAAGGTCCCACCGTACCCGGTACACATGACCGACCTGGCCTCCAGGTAGGAGCCGATCAGCCGGCGGAGATAGAGGGGCACTCCATGCCTCTCCAGTGCCCCCCCAATCACGGACCAGGGCAGGGTGTTAAAGGCATTGGCGATGTCGAGCGACACCGCCAAGGCCACCCCACCCTGGGAGACGGCCTCCTCCGAGAGGGCCCGGACACGTAGAATTGCGTCTACGGTCGAACGACCCTCCCGGAAGCCGTACTGCTCCGCCGACAGATCGGGTCCAACCCCGACCAGGTGCTGGACGATGCGGGCGGCCAGAACGCGTTCCAGCAATTTGCCCACCTCGTCCAGCAGCACGATGGGACGGTAACCGGCGGCTGAGTCCGCCGGGCGCCCCTCTTTCCGCAAGAGGACCAGTCTGCCCGCTGCCTTACAACTTATTAGAAATATGAATTTATAATAAGCTTAGTATTTTTTTAATTTTAATTGAAATGAAATACTTTAATTTCAACATTGATGACGTACTCATTCTTGTTGACGTCAAAAGTTAAAAGCTACCACTAGTTCGGACACAAAAAATAATTATAGCCACCGTCCTGAGAAGAACTGACAAGAAACTCAGCGGGCATGTCTTTTTTTTGTATGATAATAATCCTGGCAATTTCGGGGCATAGCAAACTGATTATGTACTGTAGAGACCTCAGTACTGTACTGTACTGTACTGTAACAACCCATTACTGCCGACTGCTGAGCTCAGGTCTCCTCCGAATAGGGGTTAGGCATAGTCCACCACGCTTGCCTAATGCGGATTGGGGACTTCACATATCTTCAAAGGAGACCTCAGTAACCTCCGATAATGTTACTTCCATGCTCTAATAATGTGTTTTTATTTGTCATGTAGGCATACGAGCTAATGGGTCACCTGATCGTAAATGGGCGCTGTCACTCATGTATCTCTGGGGACACTTTGAAGCTACTTCCTACGATATACCTTTAAGAATTTTCTTCAAGCCTGGTTTGATGAAAAAGTGCTCAGGAATAAAAACATTACTATTATCTTTCGTTATGAAAAGTTATTATAATTATATGTTAAAGTTAACATAAGAAAAAAGTAAAAACTCCATTGCGCTTTCGTTCCCGCCAAAATATATCTTATTAGATACATCATTGGCAGTATTGCTAGAATAATTTTAGTAACAGAAGTAACCAGGATAATCTATATTATCTATCTTCTATAATATAAAAATGAATTACAAAATATGTTGCTAAGCGCATAACTCAACAAAGCCTTTTTTTTTTCTTTTTTTTTTTCAGTTGGAGGAAATCACCGGATCCCACCAACAGATCGGGTATGTGGGAGTTGAACCGCACTAAAACCTCCAACCACTCACACTCAGCTTCCGAACCCCGGCTCTGGCCAGAATCCAGCACGGGGTTTGGAGGGACGGCGCGACGCGTTACGCGCTCGGCACTCTTTCCTGTCGCTCCGTCCCCACTCATCAATGCCTGGACCAATTTGGCCAATTTTTTTTAATGTTCGTTGAAGTTCAAGGATTGTTATTACGTCAATTGAAAGTGACGCAGACGAAGCACGAGCCAGCTAGTTTAAGGATAAATAAAACCTGTACAAAATGAGGTGAGTGTAATTTCATCACATAATCAATATCAGCACTAACTCAGAATATTGAGTAATACCAGCCGAAGACTGTTCTTAATTAGTCGAGATGAAATGTTGCCAAATTAAGGTGCGCATCTTGATTTATTATCACATTTGAATATTTAATTAGAAAAGTCGATTAAAATTTTTGCACGTTATTTTGTAGGTGCTAAAATGTAGGTTGAGAAATTTGCAATTATTTTAGTAAATTGACGTTCTTCGTTTTGTATTTTGTGTTGGAATTATATTTCAAAGTAGGCAAGAAAATTTTTATACATCTGAGCTCTCTTATTTACTATTCTTTTGTCTATTATTAGGTATACCTACGTGTTCAGACAATGGAAATATTTAATATTAAAAGATTAACAATGCAGGACTAAGAACAATACACAACCACATACTGCAATTTATTTTGACACGTTTAGAATAAACTATCTACTATTAAGTACACCAATAGTGTAGCCTCACCCCGAACAACCCCGTTTAGGATGTTTTAGTGCGCTTCGACATCCAGATAACCTACCAGTGAGACAGCCAGAAGTCCAAGGATTGCAACATACTCAAAAAAAACATTACATCAATGTTTTATAACTTCAGCATATTGCTTAAGAACCTAGTTGTTTTTTAACGACCATACGAACGAAATATTGCACATCAAAATGTACTAAAATATGAATTATTCTGTAAAGATGCAATTAATTCTCTTATTTATGCATAAACATTTGAACTGAATAATTACTAGCGCGGAATAAATTGAAAGAAATCGGTTGTTTAAACTTCAAATTGTGATATATTAATTCAAGTAAATAAGTTGGTTGTGTGAAAGTATGTTGTGAAACTCAGCATTAAGATATAATAATGACTTGAAAGTCGTTTCAGACAATAATAATGAAATAATAAATATATTTTTTGACGCTTTTAAAGCAAAGTGTTAGTAAAAATTACGTATTTTAGAAAAAAATAAGTTTTAGAGAGTCATAGGAAGGAGCAAGTACTCAATAAATTTCTTTAAATACTCGAGGTTATCTACATCACTTACACTATTACTAAACGGGTTCTTACCACGATTATTTTTAATTGAGCGGTCCCGATATTTCAGCACTGTTTCAAGCGCCATGATCACGGGAAGACTGAGGAACTGCGGGTAGGTCATTTAAGAGCAGGCAAATCTGTCTACCCTCTTTCTTGTTGGTTTGCCGGTATCACTGGAACTCGAACTCACATTTCGACATACCACACTGACAGTATCGGCTGCCGTCTCAAAACTAGATTTTTTGGCTTTATTTTCCTCTAACACTGGATTCGACATACAGGATAGTTTGAAGCCGTCACCCCGATTAAATTAGAAAAATAAAAATAATCGTGGTAAGAACCCGTTTAGTAATAGTGTACTTGAAATAATAATGTATCAAATTTTAATTGCTAATAAAAATACTTCTCATACAAATTAACGTAAAAAGGTACTATAAACAAATCAAAATCACACGACTAATCATATTTTACGATCCTGGGAATGCCGAATTCTCCATTTCATAAAAATTAACAGTCAAGACGAGCATCGAACCCAAATTACGTTCCCCCTCAACGTACAGACAGACCATAAAATAACGTCCGAAAACGCAACGACACGGAACTGCCTCCCTTAATAATAAATTTCAAACGATATTGCCCTAAGAATCCGTGGGCTACCACTCGGAACGGTCTCGAAGACAACGTCTGATAAAATCACAATTTGATGATTGGACTTCCCGTATATTTCGATCAAATAGGTACACGATTAGAGCATATAAATGGTATGTAAACGCTACTAAAATAAAATAATTTACTTTAAATACAAGCTTTTAAGATTATGGATATCATGTAGTAGTAGAGGGCAAGCTAATACAAGTAAAATGAGTCTAAACATAACGGGTATACCTTGTTTAGCACAAGAGTTTCCATGACCACCTTCCGAATCCATCATCAGATCAGCGGCGATTTGTCATATTATTGCATTGTAACACGATTTACATCCGCGTGCAAAATATCAGCTCAATTAGAGACCGAGAAGTTTGTCAAGTTTAGCTTGCGAGATTCCACCCGAACTTACATAGTTACATCCAAAAATATAAAGTTTGTAAAATTGGAACTGTTTTATGACGTTAGCTTGACGCGTGTCATGTAACGTAAACTGTGACGACCACTAATAGTGCGCGAGATCCTGAATCGCGGTTACAACATTTGCAAAAATCTTCGCATATATACCTACGACATCTGAAATCTACTACAGTGGGCTTCGGCCTGACCGGGCATACACTACTTCGCCCGGTCGGAGATCTCCCTTTGGCTATAAGTCCACTGTAACCACAACTGATCTCCCTTTGGGCTAATATCACTAACACCCACTGTAGTAGATTTCAGATGTATATATGCGAAGATTTTTGCAAATGTTGTAACCGCGATTCAGGATCTCGCGCACTATTATTGGTCGCCACATAAACGATGAAAACTATTAGAAATTACACATTTTAGATCTGATTTAAAATGTTTTAAACGGAAAACTTTGTTCGAAGTAATTAAGTAGGTATACAAGTTGAACCTAACGCATATTTTAACTGGCCATCATACATAGTTCAACGGTCCTTGTACTGGCCTTATGTCCTTGATATTGAAGAGGTTCAAGAGTAAGGTTAATCACCAACCATGAAGCGAGGGGTATGCTCATTTGGCTTTTAAATTCTAATGAGCTTTTATTAAAATAGTGTTATGTAAATTTGCAAAGGGATTAACTTTTGCAATTTACCTACAGTTTTCTAGTAGAATTTTCCTTCGTTTTGTCTTTAGCTACTAGTCGAAGTGTCATCCTAAGTCACACGTAAAAAACAAAAGACGGTGACGGCCGAACAACATATAAATGGGGGTTTTGTATACATTGGCCGGAACACCGTTTGACCTACCAGTTTCACGTGCATTGGTAGTTGGCGAGCAAATATAATAATATGTAAACGCAACATAGATATATAATAATGGTTTAAATGCATAACCTTAAATACCAGTAATAGCATCCGCCTGCTACCGAAATGCAGTAATGAACGCTATCATTCCTCACCATATTGTTATAAACTTTAAAGTTTTAGTTCTTCTATTAGAAGCGGGATTTGTTTTAAGCTTTTAAAATATAGTTGTTGTCTTTCGTAGGCGGCTAACATTGTCTCCTAAGTTGCTGAGGTCTATGAGCGACGGTATCTAACCACTTACCAGGTTAGGTTATATTTTATTTTCAAAAAAATATTTTCAAAAGCATATATCTAACTGTCATAGTTACGTCACAATAACCGCTTTTATGTTTATTAAAAATATGTTTTCGTCCCAAGATTGAATTTAACGTTAAATGAGTATATCGTTATATTAACCCTTATACAAATTAAGTATTTTGTTATCAAGAGTATTAATGTAGAAGTAAATTACTTTTTGTTTTATTCCAATCGGACTTTTCGTTTAGAAGTTATTACGAGTATAAAACGCAATGAATATGTGGGGCACAGCGGGCCGCGAAAATAATAACTCGACGGCATTGCGAGTACTGTTTGAACCCCTTTGTAACGCAGACGAAGTTGCGTGGGCCAGCTAGTCATAAATAACGTGGAAATATAACTAAATGCATTTTTTCAATTGTGACAATCAAAATAATATATACCTAGAAACCATCATCCTCTTTATTTATTGGACTTCGATAGCGGTTCATTCTATAATCTCAGTTATCCTGTATCCTTTTTTGTAAATAAAAACTGGTAATGCCATATAATAATGCTCATCTAATATCTAATATCATAATAATATTATAAAGGCGAAAGTTTGTAAGTATGGATGTATGGATGTTTTTTTACTCTTTCACGTAAAAACTACTGAATGGATTTGAATGAAACTTTACCACGATATAGCTTATATATCAGAATAACACATAGGCTACCATTTTTGATAATACGGGACGAACCTGAAGTCCACGCGAACGAAGTCGCGGGCAAAAGCTAGTTATAAATATTTTTCAATGTATCACATTTTGCATTCTAATTTTCAATCACATTGCTTTCTTAACTATAAAAGGGTTATCGTAGATCAGGTTTATTTATATTGTAATTACAATAAAATTTTCTCGCTCTATTCCAATAAGCGATAGCATTTTATGTGAACAAATTGTGTCATAAACAACATAATATTCAATTGCTCCTATTTCTAAGTACAGCTTCATTTATCAGTTCGATTTATAACATATGTTGTAACACGACTTTATGTTTACAACATAATTATATGAAATGAAGAGTAATTATTTAGTAATTATACGATTGATCCGGTAGCGATCGAAAAAACTTGAAAGATTTAGGAGACACATTGCTTTGTCCCTTTCTGTTTTATAAAAAAATATATGAGTGTGAGCAAGATAGAGCAGTGTTAAACTGTCGGTCGCTCTTTGTAGTGTAACAGAAGTAGATTATTGGGATGTTTTAAGGCACTATTATTGTTGATTACAATTATGTTACGTTATTAGAGCCGAACTGATTTTAATTGATAAGAATTTCAAGCAATTAATTGGAGAAAAATAGAGTTAATGGTCATTAGGTCTCATGATCACCGTCTCTTAATTAAATTTTGCCGACATTTATAATTGATGTAATTTTCCCATCTGTGTACGGCATAGTGATGTGTGATATTAAGAATTGATCTGATTTTCTCATCTGTCTATGGTATGAGGTCGTGCAATATAAAGAATGCTGTAGTGCGTAACGCGTCGTGCCGTTCAGCGTAACTCCGTTATCAATTCTGGCCTCAGTTGGGTTTTGGACGCTGAGTGTGAGCGGCAGGTTTTAGTGCGGTTCAACCAACCAGAGGGACGGATAGAATTCGACGATTTCCTCCTATAAAAAAAATATGATTACAAGACCTAAATTAATAAATATTCCATTATAGAGATTGGTGTTGTACTGATTGCTTCCAGTAACTTACTATGAATAATTCTTGTGTTTCGGCCATGCATCGGCAAGAGCGACATGGACAGATCTAAGCAGAGCAACGAACTGGTCATATTGTAAATAAGCTATTCCGCAATTTAATAATTTGAAATAATCCATTTCAAATCCCTTACGTCCACTACTCGTTTAACCAAGTAGCGATAAGATCCGGAAGTGACATTCATTTTGGAATCAAAATTAAAAAAGAACACTATCCATTTAAACTCCAATTAAATTAAACTTCCGGCGCTAAATCCACTTCATTATCGTAGTTAACCCGCTCGGAATAATCCCAAACGAACATGATACGTTCGGAATTTTTCAATTCACACTACAAAACTAAATTACATAACTATTGCAACATAAGTAGATTAAAAAGTATGTTTGTAGTAATGCTTATCGTGCTTATACACCGGAACGAAAGGGCATAGCTTAGCAGTACTTAAAGGGTCGACCCCTTTAAGTACTGCTAAGTTTGAGGGCCTTAGTTTACAAAATTGGAAGAAGAGGTTTCGAAGTTTATGCTTTTTTTTAAATGAAGATTGAAATCATTGCAGAAGAGATGCTTATGGACAACCCAAAATTTGTCATTTTATAAATTATTATAGTAATTTTAATTTAATACGTCTTTAATAGATAAGTAATGAATAGGGGTGTGCGAATATCGTTCGAATCGAATAATTCAAATTTCGAATGTAACGAATTTGACTACGACGATGCATCGGAAATAGGACAAAAATTTGTATTTTGTAGATAATATCTTTAATGGGCTAGATGTCTACAAAATAGTCGTAGCCGTCGTAGTCAAATTCGATACTATTCGAAATTTCGGATTATTCGACAGTTTTCGAATTATTCGAATTTTTTCGAATATTCGAGTATTAATTCGAATATTAATATTCGATTCGGAACGAATAATTCGTAAGTTCGAATTATTCGCACACCCCTAGTAATCAAACAACTACTAACTAACTAGTAGTGGTGTCGTCTACGAAAGCGGTAAGAGAATCTAAAAACATATTTTTAATTATATAAGTTAAAGGACGAGCAAAGGCCGTAGTGTTGCTTTTGAACTTCGAATTTCGGGCACCTATGAGAAAATTTTGTTTTAAAGGAATGTTAAATGAAATTAAAAAGATATCCTGAAAATCAATTTTCAAGCCGACACGTAATTTGTTGAAAATAATACTATATCAAATGAAACTCAAGAAGTATTAAAGATTATACTGGTAAGAAATTGCATCTCAATGTCCCCTGACATTGCGTATATCCATGAGGGCTGATAACCACTTACGATCAGGTAGTAGGGCCCAGTAGTATAAAAAATAGTATCTGCAGGACACGCGCCGTTACCACCATGAAATGCTTAATCGACCTGTTGCCTGTTATTGTTAATATTTGTGGTACAAGATATAGACTTTGTGGGTTGAATAAAGTGTTTGATCGTGTTATTAATAATCTTTACGGTACTGTACTGTATTGTAACAACCCATTACTGCCCACTGTTGGGCTCAGGTCTCCTCCGAAGAGGGATTAGGCATAGTCCACCACGCTTGCGGTTCGGATCAGTGCGGATTGGGGACTTCACATATCTTCAAAGGATTTTTAGAACCCTTTTCCGATGCGATATGCAGGTTTCCTCACGATGTTTTCCTTTACCGTTTTTAGCCAGTGGTGTTGTGAAAAATTGCACATAAATCTTTTTCATATTAGGATTTAGAGGTACAAGCCGGCCGGTTTTGAACCCGCGACCTCCCGTACGGAAGGCAAGCGCTTCAACCACTCGGCCACCACGACTTTTAATAATCAATGTTTTCTTATTAAATAAGTTATATGGATGTATATGCGGTTGGTACACAATAATATATAGAAACAATTTTTTAGGATATACAGCTGGACCGATTTTGGAGGAAATTTTACTGGCAATTTATTATTTTCATTTTATGCTGGAGACATAATACATACTCTATTGAAAGTATGTACAGTAAGTACCTTGGTGCAGCATTA
Organism: Trilocha varians; assembly: GCA_030269945.2. Lineage (NCBI taxonomy): Eukaryota > Metazoa > Arthropoda > Insecta > Lepidoptera > Bombycidae > Trilocha > Trilocha varians. Next base: position 3,764,639 of record AP028277.1, on the reverse strand, counting down.
TGCTGAGGTAGCTAATTTTTGGGCACATAATATTTTTAGTCTAGCTTAGCTAGCTAGTATAATAAGACTTCTTCTCATATTATTTAATGGTGTGTTATGTGCTTAAAAATGTATTTTTTCATTCCTTCTTATTTATTCCAGACAGACGAAGAAGCTCAGTGATGAACGTCGCTCAGGGACCTTTACAATTCTAGCTGTAGTAGTGTTAGTTCAGCTAATCAAATGTATAACTTCTAAGTCCGTGGTAGTTTGGTGGTTGTAGAATTGATTCAACTCCGTACACAGAACACACACATAATATTTATATTATGTATTTTATATTATATATATTATATTATTATATTATTAATATAAACAGGGAAAGAAAGAGAATAGTGCACAACACAGTGGATACGATAAGTTGATCTTTAAAAAACAAGCCAAAAGAAAATTTGTCGAGTCGAACAGAGAAAACTTTTAACACTTCAATCACAGTTACTAAGCAACCTAAAAGTTGTTTCTATTGGTTCATTCAATCCTACGCATGCGTCGCGACCGCCACACAATGTCAAAATAATGTTGTGGAACGTTGGGACGCTACCTACGTTCCATTTTTACATCTCGTCAAAAGTTAGTAACTTACACCACACAACTCATTAGGGACCTTGTCTATTTTTTAAGTTCGATGTTGCGTTAATAATGAGATCACATAATATAGCAATATATTATTACTACGCTGTTATCGGCGTAAAATAACTTCAAAAAAACGGTTTCCGGCACAAACCGTTACTTAATCGTCCTTTTATGTAATTATTATGGAAACGCTATAAATATTTTGGACAGTTTGAGAATATTTAACATAAATTCTATTTTTGGTTGAGGTCAGTTTTTGATTAATTTCTTTAATTAAGATCTGAACGTCATTAAAAATTAAGTTGGTGTTTCGTCAGTCCGTGAATAGAACATTTGCCTAATAGGTAGACGAGATTACAGCCCAGCTAATGGTAAGGATGATAATAATTCATATGATAATAGATTCAGAAATTGTTTTTTTTCTAAAACATTTTCTTTTACATTTTTGTCTTTTAAAATACTTTTTTTGCGACTTATAAAACCTTTTTGGAAGCTTCAGCTTTAAGAACTGATCTCCATGTACTAGCATTGTAGAGGTCCATGAGCGATAGTAATTCGTTATTATCAGGTAGGTAGATAACATTATCTACACTATTATCATTATTAATTAATAGTTCACAGTAGGGGTGTGCGAATAATTTGAACTCACGAATTATTCGTCGAACGTATTAAACTCGAATCGAATATTCGTCGAATTTCGAATATTATCGAATTTGACTACGACGACTACGACTATTTTGTAGACCTCTAGCCCATTAAAGATATAATCTACAAAATACAAATTCTTGTCTTATTTCCGATGCATCGTCGTAGTCAAATTCGATACTATTCGAAGATTCGAATTATTCGATTCGTATTTCGAATCGATTCGAACGATATTCGCACACACACTAGTTCGTAGTAAAAAATAGAGACTTAATGACTTAAATCCTTAATTTAATCGACCACATGCAACAATTTAATACTAATTAAAAAGTAATTATTTATCTAATAACAACACTAAATATTTGCACAATCAACAACTCATTTCTCCCATTTACATAATTCGAATATATTTTTCTCACGAACGTAACTCGTTTTATTGCGAAATGTGAGATGCAATCGATGCATTTGAATATTCGCGAGTAGGTTTCTTAATTGAGATGAATGGCGAGGCTTTGTAATGAGCTGACTTATTCTTTTAAACGAGTCTATGAATAACAGTAAACAAGAGGTTTTTGAGAAGAAAAAAGTATTTGACAACAAATCTAACTTAAGGTTTCTATTGCATGACCTACACAAACCTACTTACAAAATAGTGGCTTCAAAATTACCTTAACTAAATATATTTTTAATTAACAAAACGTTTTAAAGAGTCTTCAGTTTAAAACAATTTAAATCCTAAGCGACGTACATAATAATCTATGACACAGTAGATTCTTCTAAAATGTGCAGTTGCCAAATCAGTGGCATCAAAAAACTACCACCTTTTTTATTTTTTTATTGCAAGATAAACGATCTTACGGCCCACGTGATGGTAAGCTTTTACTATCGCTCATGCACCTCTGCAATGCCAGGGTAATGAGGTTTTTAAATGGTAGTAGGTTTACGCTCTAATCCTGTATCTTTTACAGATATGACAAACATTTTTGGTTTTCATGATAACTTACAAAATTTCATGACGTCAACTACTAACCACCAAGTAGGGTGTAAACTAGTATTAGCCAACAAAACACTAGAAGCAACATTAGTTACGTATACAAAAAAAATCGTTAAATGCCACGGAATGATAATTTAATGAATAATAAACGTATTTATCTCTTACATAGAAGGTAAATGTTGCATAAAATCTGCCTCCGAGCGCTGGAATAGTAAAATAGATGATTGATAACGCGGTAGAGGCGCATCGCGTGGCGTGCTTGAGAGGACGGGTATGTGAGGTTACACATGGATAGCCTAGGAAAAATAAATTATACTTTAAAATTAAATTCTCTCTGTCATTACTGTTTATGCCCTCATATCAGGAAAAACCAAATTAAAACAGTAAAACGTAGGAAACGCTTTTGTAATAATTGTATTGTAAGTTAGGTACTTTAAGTCTATTTTATGACATTTACCTCTTTGAACGAGATAAGAAAGTCCTGTAGGTATGTAGGTGATGGATTGACAATCTCCGTTGTCTTGGTATTACGGGAGCTCTTTATTTGGGTTCTTCCCACTTTGCGAGAAGGGAAATCGGAATTCATGTTTAATACTCTCTTCTATCACCTTCTGATAAATTCGTTCTGGGGCAAAGGACAAGTTAGCTTTCCCTCGGGTTCCTAGGCTTCACTGCTCAGAGTCATTACGGTAGTCGCTGTGGATTCTGGCTACATAGCAGTCACAGTGGTGGGAGTGAGAGGTGAGCAAATACCCGATACACTCGGCATATCCACAATAGTCCCTCAAATCGGGCGCAGCACACGTTTCTGGTCGCACATCGGTGCTCGTCCAATTATCATATCCACTTTCTCCGTTATGCCGCACTGGACCCAGGACTCGGTGATTGTTGACTCGCGCACGACAACTAATTACTGCCCAGTCTTTTATTAAATACTTGCTCATATTTATATTATGTTTAGAAAGTTTTGAATTGAGGTGAAATTACAATTTTGAGTTGGTCGTCTTGATTTTTGAGTGGGAATATTGTTTATATGTTGAAGTTCGTGTATTTTGTTATTCTAAAGGTTGAGCCTTATATTGAGACTAGTGTACTTTTAAGATGATTTTATGATACGTTGTTAGTTTTTACGCGCCTAGATATAAGTCATGTATTGTTGGGTTATTATTGAAACCACAGCATAATAATTAATTTATTAATTGTATTTATGGAATACAATAAATTAATATAGAAAGTAAAAGAAAAAAATAAAATGCGACTAATCTCTACATGGATAGAAATAAAAGTGTCATAGCGCGAGACAGTCATCGCGCTATGGAAAACAAAGAGTTTTCATTAAAAATAATATATAAAAAGTTTATATGTTCAAAATGGATTGAACATGTATAAAACAGCATCTTCAATTGAAAGTTATGGCATAATCTAAAATTACTAAAAAGTAAAGAAACACTAAATTCACTATTATTCTACTAGCTATTAGAATATGTAATGACTTATATCTTTGGTGTCACCATAAAGTCTGACTACCAGATATAATCATCATGTCATAGATATCTCCCATCAGGCTCAATCTCACGACGACATCTAAAATATTCCTAATAATTTCTAACTGAACAAACACAGAGATCGCTGCCAAACATTAATATAAAAAAAAGTGTAAAATGTCATGGTAAGGTTAACTTAATTTGAATAAACTTTGATACCGGAGATCGCGTTATCTACTATTAAGCTGCGGGGAACCGTAAATTGACTCCAAATCAAACAGATTATGAAGTGAACAGAACCTATCAAATATCCAGTTAGTGTGATTAACAGGGAATTCCAAACTTCCGTATAATACTTGAGTTTCAAATCTGAAGCAACAGGCAATCGATTTATACTGTGTTTGTTTACTGATGAAATGTAATTTGAGTTCAGAATGTGTTTTGATTTTGAGAAGCATGTTATTTAACAATATTACAAATAATTAATAAATTGTTTTTTTTTTAATTACATTACTTTTCAATTAATTGGTTTTCTCATTTTCGATACTAAAGCTAATCTAAGATCTGTAAAATCGTTTCTGATTGAAACTAAATTTAAATTGAACTAGCTGCTGCCCGCGACGTCGTCTGCGTGAACCCTATGACCCGTTTTTATTCAATTCTTCCCGGCAACTATTCGATTTTTTCTCGCCGTAAAAACCATCCTTGAACTTCAACGAACATTTAAAAAAAAGATTTGGCCAAATTGGTCCAGGCGTTATTGAGTTATGCGCTTACAACACATTTTGCGATTCATTTTTATATATAAGATAAGTGGAGTTTGTAATTCGTTCACAAGGTAAAGCATTTTTTCCGGAATTCCCCAGTTGGAATGTATGTATTAAATATCAATAACTATGTTAATTTAGTGTAAATCTGTTCTCATAATTCATAAAAATCACGCATTTAACGATAACAACCATCATTTCCCATACATTTTGGTAATAATCTTAGTATCACCATCAGGTGGGCCGTCAGTTTGTCTAAGAAGTGAATATAAAACTAAATATATGCAATAATCAATAAATATTTGATTTAACGAGCAGTGACCCGTTAACGATGAAATTCAACAGTTCAGAGGCTAAGTAAACTTACTGTACTTTTAGAAAACGAAATGGTGTTCGAAATAGTTTGTTTGTTTATTAAGATGATGATCTTATTATCGGGATGAATTGCTTTTATTTGAAAAACTGTGATACAGTTAGAGAACTAGCGAATTATAGATGAAAATGGTGTCAAAATCTAGGGAAGGACTAAGTTTTTTTGAGACGAAGATGAACTGACACAGTCTAAGCTTTTTTGTCGAGCAAACAGTCTAATTGATGTGGACGTGACCATTTTCACATAAACCTCCATAAAGCCAGGTTACAGAGAAACCTTACTTACTAGGTACTAAGTAAAAATAAATATGAAATATGCGCTATGACTTGTCCTTCTTCAAACCAGGCTTGAGGAGGATCCTTAAAGTTAGGGCGTAGGTAGCGACCCCTCAGTGTCCCCTGACATTGCAGAGGTTCATGAGCGACGGTAACCACTTCCTATCAGGTGGGCCGTTGAATCGTCTGCCTACATGGCAATAAAAAAATAAAAACCCATTTAATGTTTGTGTGTGAAGAAAAGAAGAATATTTCGCATTTAAGCAACTCAAAGCTTTAACCACCTTCAACTTAAATTCATTGCCCACAAACTGGAATATTAAATCTAATGTTCGATGATTGTTGACAGTAAAATTAATATTTGGGCGTGAAATCGTAACGCTTCCGACGGTTGCACCATTGTGGACTAATTATTCACTAATTGCCTGTACATTGACCCTGTGATATGCACATAAACCTTTATTGGTTCTATAAACGTTTCGTTTTGACAGGGCCTGATCTAGAAAACTTTGAGAAAAAGGAAAAAATTGAAAGTGATAGAAAAGAAAGAAAGATATTTAAGCGAGATATAGAGCAAATGAAAGAGAAAAATGAAATGTGGTGAAAATTAAATCTTATTTATTTATTTTTATTTATTTAATACTTTATTGTACACGAAAGAAAAATAAGTTATATTAAAACAAAAATGTTCACAAAAAGCGAGCTTAAATCTTCCAAGATCCACGCCTGGCGCGACCTGGCTCAAAACCGAAATAAGTGGTGAGATCTTTATCGGAGGCCAAGATGACTAAATAAATAAATAAAAAAATATATATATGTAAATAAGTAAGCACTTCAGTGAAAATTAGTAGTAAGAAAAATTAGGGATGTATTGTGCTATACCACACACTCCAAAAAATGGAAATTTAAAAACTATGAAGTAGATAGAAATTTGAAGCAAAAAAATGAAATGGGGTAAAACGAGAGTGATTTATTTATCTTTTTTGTTTCTATTGCAAATATTTTTAATGTTAAAGAATTGGAATACGAATGTATTATAATTAAGCTATATTTATTATTTCAAAAGCGGCAATAATTCTGGATGGGGCCCTGTGTTTTATATGTCTGGTTGGAGGTTCGTTACTCAAACAATAAAAGCTGAGACAAGTGTTGTTTTAATTTTTAAAGTCAATAATACGAAACCGTAGTGATTCTTATTGAACCTCACTATTTGAGCATTTTATTTTATTAAGATTTTACTTGTTTAAAACCTTCCCGTTGTTCTATCTAGAAACATCACATTGTCAGATTTATTTCTTATTTGTTCAATATAAATCATATGAATATAAGACTGCTCCATAATTTAAATGAGGTTTAAGAAGAGAGTCCTGTATAAGTAGGTAGATAGATAACGACCTACCTGCACCTGCTAGATGGAACGATGACCTAAGAAAGTAACAACTGGATGAGACGAGCAGAAGTTCGGACGGATTGGGTGAGGCCTATGCCCAGCAATGGACGAGTGTGGGCTGTTGATGATGATGATGAGATAATGACCTCTCATTGCCCTGGCATTGCAGAGTTTCATGAGCGCTATAAATCAGATGGGCTCGTTTATCTATCCTAAAAAAATACTAAATAAAAGTATTATTTTGCAACAAAATTAGTATTATCCTTGACCTTCATCTATTCAAAAACAATTGAAAAGTGAAACAAGTCCAAATAATAATAGTTTCTTCAAATTTCTATCTATAAGTAAAATTGAAAGCGTTCAAAAATCAAATAGAGTATGTAAACAAAGCAATATCTATCACAAGTGTCCCACAATTCTCACCGTACGAGGGTGTTGATCAAATAGTAACAAGAAACGACTCGGATATCCGTAGTAAAGTTTGAAGAAATCAGCATCACCCGCATCTGTGGATGGAGAATTTAACTTTATTATGCAAAATTGTTGTTATATCCTAATACTATTATAAAGGCGAAAGTTTGTAAGTATGGATGTATGGATGTTTGTAACTCTTTCACGTAAAAACTACTGAATGGATGAACTACTTTACCACAATATAGCTTATACATCAGAATAACACATAGGCTATACGACTAGACGGGACGAACCTGAAGTCCACGCGAACGAAGTCGCGGGCAAAAGCTAGTATAGTTATAATTGTTTTTATATACAAATAGGACTTTATCTGTTTGTTAATTTATTTAAATATGCAAATAAACATACACACAATTTTGAAAGCAAACTTGCATTAAAAAGTTTTAACTCAAATTGAAAACTAGTGGTCTGCCTATTGCTTTTTTTTTCAATGGAGGAAATCACCGGATCCCCGCCCGCCCCGCCCGCGTATGTGGGAGTTGAACCGCACTAAAACCTCCAACCGCTCACACTCAGTGTCCGAACCCCGGCTGAGGCCAGAACCCAGCACGGGGTTTGGAGGGACAGCGCGACGCGTTACGCGCTTGGCACTCTTATCCGTCGCGCCGTTCCCATGTGCCTATTGCTTACATGAGGTTTGATAGACTAGATAGGTAATCGAATTTTTTATTGTCTCATAGACAAACGAACTAATGGGCAACTTGATCATAAGTAATAACCGTCGCTACCGGACCTCTGTAATGTAAGAGAACACAGCGACCATCTACGACCTACCTTTAAGCTACCATAGCGCTCGGAAAATACCTAATACTCGTATCACGTATTCTAATTCGTAAGTCGTGGTGGCCGAGTGGTCGAAGCGCGTCCTTCCGAACGGGAGGTCGCGGGTTCAAATCCGGCCGGCTTGTACCTCTAAATCTAAATGTGAAAAAGATTTATGTGCAATTATTCACAACACCACTGGCTAAAAACGGTGAAGGAAAACATCGTGAGGACACCTGCATGTCAGAAAATCCTTTGAAGATATGTGAAGTCCCCAATCCGCACTGGGCAAGCGTGGTGGACTATGCCTAATCCCTCTTCCGAGGAGACCTGAGCCCAACAGTGGGCAGTAATGGGTTGGTACAGGTACAGGTATTTTAATTACCATGATTTTAAGACCGTCACATCTTAATCAAACTTTTATTTACATCTCATCTTTGTCCCACATTATATGATCCACTTTACCTGCACTCATACTTGATCTCAGACCTCCATATCTAAACAAGACCGGTACTTCCGATGATCATATTTGTACAAACGCACGGAAGTTGAGGGCGGAGCGGATGTCGTGAGATTTACTATGAGAAATTGGCTCAGTTTGCTTTAGAAATTTGACGGATCGTGTTACTTTGAGTTATCAAGTTACTTTTTAAAGTTTTGAGTCGATGATGTTCTTAATGTTTGATGGGTTGTGTATTTTATGTAGAGATAGTTTCATTATTGACTGTTATTAGTATAACTTTATTTAATTGTATAAATGTTAAGCGACACAACAACTAGATGAGATGAGCAGAATATCGGACGACAATTCTGGTTTTAATTGGTACCTATTAGGTATAAAGAAAAGTAGTGGTACATAATATTGATTATATTTACATAAATACTTGGGGACTGCAGTAGAATCTTAACTGTATTTTCAACTGTTAAAAATTTCGATTTTAATATCTAACCAGCTGCACCTAAGAAAATCTATTTTAATTAACAAAAAAACACTGAACAAGGAAGTAAATGTCTTACTTAATTTTTTTCAACTTCCTCTAAAGGGTTACCACAAATCTTCTTAACAATACGGTAGCCATATGCCTCTTAACGTAAATAGAAACATATAAAAACCATAATGAACATAATTCCCGTATAAAAGGGGTTACTTAAAATAAACGGGATGAACTGCAGTCTTATTCTGAAAGAAAATATTCTGATTTTATTAAGTCCTTGACGAAAATGCGATTATAATTTATTTTACCTGTCTGTTTGTGGGTGTTTTTCTGCTGTGATCTTGACTTAGTTTTTTTTGTGAAAAGAGAATTATTATGAAAATTGGTACAAGACAACCACCACTACAAAACCGCCACTACAAAATGGAAGATTATCAGATGGCGGGTATCGAATAAAAAATGTTAGATCAGTTGTTTGACATTAGTACAATGTGTCAAGTGGAGAGGATGAAGTTGAAACCACAGGGAAAAGTGACATGACTGAATGAATTTGATTAACCGTTCGTTCACATTCGTTCTTCTCATTCACAACACGCTCTCAATTAAATTCAAATTTAAACATAAATATTACACGAATAGTATCACAAATAACTGTATAGTGCATTATTACCAGCAAGGAACAAATTGTGCAGTTATCTACAATAATCACCAGCAGAAAGCCTTCGTAATTGATAAAGATAAGTTGTATTTATCTACCCTCAAATAAATTATTCTGTTATTCATTCACATCTTTGGCTAAGTACCCACAGATTTTGACAGATGACATAAAGCAAATACCGTCAATTGTGACATTGACATCTCACATTTTCCTGACGCTTGAACCCAAAGTGACCAGACTATTCTAACAAAAATTACTAAAAAGGGAAAAATTCATACAATGTCTATCTGTAGTAAATGCAAGAAGCAAATAAAAGTTTCGGACATTAAAACTTGTTCTAAGTGTAATGTTGCGTATCATTACCATTGTCTAAACATTTCTCCAGAAAATTTTGCAAGGGAATCGAAAACATTCAAATCAGCATGGAAATGCATTGATTGCAAGTTGAGTGAGAAGAGTGTTGATCATAGTAGCACTCCAACTTTAAATAGAACCCCGGAACCTTCTGATTCTGATAACTCTGTCTCATTTAACACAAGCGATCTGAAAAAATATATCGATACAAAACTCGACGAATCCTTATCACGCCTTCTGTATGATATTAAACAGAATACTGCCATAGAAAACTCTGACACACGCACAGCCATCCACGAACTTGTGGAAAGTCTTAAGTTAATGACTGCGAAATACGAACAATTGGAGGCCACTTTAATTAATAACACCAAAATCATAACTGGTCTACAAGCAGAGAATTCGGCCTTACGAGTTCAAGTTGCTGATCTGAATACACGTTTAAATAATTTTGATCAACAATCACGTCAAAGTAACATCGAAATTCAATGTGTACCGGAAAGCAAATCTGAAAACATAAAAACTATCATACAGCAGCTGGCCAGCGCGGTGGGTTACTCCCTTCCGGAAGCACAATTATTGAACTACCATCGTGTTGCCAAAATCAATCCAGCATCGAAAAGACCACGCTCTATAGTAGTTAAATTATCCAGTCCTCTTATTCGAGATTCTTTCATAGCAGCTGCTAAAACCTACAACAAGGCCAATCCAAAAGATAAACTCAACACCTCTCACATAGGCTACGGAAACGTGAAGAGCCCCATCTACATTTGTGAACATTTGTCTCCTGCAAACAAGCAGCTCCACGCAGCGGCCCGCTCAGCAGCCAAAGAAAAGAAGTATCAGTTCGTCTGGGTGCAGAACGGCAAGATCTTCATGAGAAAGGACGGTAACTCGAGAAGTCTTCTCATTAAGGATATCGATTCTTTAAAACTGTTGCACTAATTTCCCTCCAAATTATTTATATCTTCTTACTTTTTTTTTTTTTTTTTTAATTATTGTACTGACTTAGAATATTTTGCATTACTTTTGTTTTGTATGCATTCAACTTTGAAAATAAATCATAATAATTTTAATTTAAAAATACTGTATCAAAATGTTAGGGGCCTTAGAACTAAAACAGATTCTGTTCTGACAAGTGCATTGAGGTCTGATTTTGACATAATATTACTTACAGAGACATGGCTGAATGACACTGTTTATGATCATGAATTATTGGACAGTAGATATAAAACTTACAGACGCGATCGCATGTCTACTTCTAGCACCAAACGCGATGGCGGAGGAGTTTTAATAAGTGTTCTAAAGAGGTACGATTCTATTAGAAGAGTAGCGTGGGAGTCAGACAATGAGGACCTATGGGTAGTCATTAAGCTTAAGCAGGGTCATAAAACAATACACCTCTGTATCTGTACTTTATACATACCACCACCTGTTTCTTATGATTGCCTAGACTGCATTTTAAATAACATCACCTCCATTATTCAACATAAACTTCCACCTAATTCAACTATTCTAATTGCCGGGGATTTTAACCTTCCAAACTTTACACAACGAATGGATGTCGATTTGGACCGTCCCGGCAGTGCTGACTCACGTATTAATAATCTTATGAATGATACCTTATTGTTCAACAGCTTACATCAAATTAATCATATACCAAACTTACATGGACGTACGCTTGACCTTATTATAACAAACGCAAACGACATCTTATCCGTATCTGAAAATAAAGCTCCTTTAGTAAAACTCGATAATCATCACCCAGCCTTAAATATTTCTTTGAGACTGAAACGTGTCAACTGTATTAAGTTGGCAAGGACAACGTCCTATAATTTTAATAAAGCAGACTATGGTAAAATACGAAGCCAACTGAGTGGAATAGTCTGGGAAGACCTTTTCTCCAATAATTATACAGTTGATGAAATGGTCGATGTATTTTATGATATTATTAAACCAATCATAAACGCGAACACACCTCTTACAACCACTAATTGTAATAATTATCCAACCTGGTTTAGTCGTTCTCTAATTAAAGCGCTAAAAGAAAAATCTAAAATACACAAGAGATACATAAAGTATGCAAACCCTAGAGACAAACTAACATATCAGGTATTACGCGACCGTTGCCACAAAATGCTTAACGATTGTTTGTTTCTATTTAGATCTAATGCAAAAACCCTTATTAAAACCAATCCAAAATATTTTTGGAATTTCATTAAATCCTTTCGTTCAAACAACACCGATATGCCAGATGAAATGTTTCTCGCTGACCGCACCGCCCAGGGCGGACAAATGATATGTGATCTCTTTTCAGACCATTTCCACTCAATCTATAATGACAATACTCCAACCTCAACCGCAGCCTCAACCACTTCAACCACCAGACTTGCTGACGTGTCCGATGGCTACATATCCATCAGCAACTACGTTCTTACAGAATCAGAAATACTAAAGTCACTCCAATGCCTCGATGCAAACAAAGGACCTGGCCCGGACACTATCCCTCCTATTTTCTTAAAAAAATGCGCACACGAACTAAGCAAACCGTTGCTTACAATTTTTAACAAATCTCTTTCCTCTGGATTTTTTCCTACCAAATGGAAACAAGCTCACATAACCCCGATTCATAAGAAGGGAGATCTAGGGGACATCGCTAACTATCGACCAATTTCTATACTATCGAGTGTTGGTAAGCTGTTCGAATCCCTAATACAAAAAGTTTTGTACTCCCATTTCAAGTCTCTCATCAACATTCATCAACATGGATTTTTACCAGGTCGGTCCACTACATCTAATTTACTGGGATTTGTTGATGACAGTATCTCAGTCCTAGAAAATAAACATGATGTACATGTGATCTACACTGATTTCTCAAAAGCTTTTGACGTGGTAGACCACACCATATTGATCCAAAAACTCGGGCATGCAGGAATTTGTGGGTCATTATTAAGGTGGTGTGAGTCCTATCTCCGTAATCGCTCACAACTGGTCCGGGTCCATGGATTTAAGTCACTTGCAAAGCCGGTGCCATCTGGTGTGCCACAAGGTTCACATCTTGGTCCTCTTTTTTTCCTAATTTTTATCAACGATCTATGTGCATTGATTAAATCTGAATACAGACTATTTGCTGACGATCTAAAAATTTATCGACCTATTTATACACTTGAAGATGTTGCAACTCTACAGAATGACATAACTGCTATTGGCTTATGGTGTTCGAACAATAAAATGAAAATAAACCCAAACAAATGCACACATATAAAATTAACACGAAAGCATGTTCCCACACCGGCAACATATTATATAAACCATGTTTCCATCCCAGAAGCCAGCAAAGTCAGAGACTTAGGAGTGATCATTGATTGCAAACTTAGTTTTCGTGAACACATAGATTATATTACTAAGAAAGGAGCACGCCTAGCCGGTTTCATCTTTAGACAATCAAAATCCATGAAAGATCCCATAGTATCTATCATCCTCTTCAATTGCTACGTGCGCAGTCTTCTCGAATACTGTAGTCCCGTTTGGAATCCTGCATATAAGAATAATATCGAAAGAATTGAAAAATTACAAAAGCGGTTCACTTATCATCTGGCTTTCTTCCCCCATCACAACCATAACCTAAACACGTACGAATCTAGATTGCATCACTTCAAAATGGTCTCTCTTTCAACTAGGCGTCAGATAGCGGAAATTATTCTTCTCCAAAAAATGGTATGCGGCAAGATTGATAGTCCGGAATTGTTGGGTAGGTTACAGTTTGCTATCCCTAGATCCAGTAGTCGTCTTCGGAATCGTACCACCTTTGGACTCCCTCTAAGTAGAACAAATTACGGTCAAAATTCACCAATCTACCGAATGTGTTCCCGGTATAATGCTATTTGCAATGACCTTGATATTTTTAGTGCATCAATTTCTCAAATTCGGCAACATTTCCTCACGAAGTAACTGTATACCACAAAATGTACTGATACTATAATCAAAACAATTAAGAAAAAAAAAAGAGATTTTTTTTTTTAAGCTCTGCGTTTGAACAGAATCAGTTTTTACTTTTATTATTTTAACCTCAATTATTATTACCGTTTTTCTATTGTTTATAATGGACTCTTTGTATGTTTAGTAATCATTGTCTCACATTTATCCTCAAGTTTTTTAATTTTTGTGTGTTTTTATTTGCATGCTGTGTTTACATCCAGTAGGTCATTCATATAATCATGTTTGTTATGCTCATTTATTTATTGTAACACCATTGTAATGACCAGTTTTGTAAACCAATAAAATAAAATAAAAATAAAATAAAATAAAATTAAAAATCACACATATTCCAATAAAATACGAGAAAGAACCGAGAGAAAGAAGAACATAGCAATCGTCATGAGCATGCTTCAACTATCGTATCTAGACGAAACCCTGACAATCCAAAAATATTAAAAAATATAATTCCGAAGCAGACTTCAAATTACGCGCAGCCCAACGACTCGTGAGCGCCCAATCAAAGTTTTATTCATGTTCGAATCGATACTGGTTAGTGCATCGAGTCGAGTTATTGTCTATTGATACATTCATTACGATTCGTTTAACAGAATAGGCGCCCGTCTATTTAAGGTGTTTATGATTTATGGATGTCTTGTACATTTCTGTGATTGTCTATTGTTTGCCGATTTTGAACATCGTTTTTTACATTTAAGTTAGTATAAAGTTAAAGTTTACAGTGCAAGGTTCTTTTGTTTCATTAAAAAGTTGCGAAATGAAAAAGAATTTGAAAAGATTATACAGAGCCTTTATAAAATACATACAACATAATAATAGAACGTATCATTTAACAACAATGAATCTATGTTTATAAAAAGTAAATAACGTAACTCCAATTAGTATTCCGATAACATTTACAAACAAAAGCCTAAACCAATACAAGTCCTACCTATACGACCTTCCCACAGAAAAATCATCCAGATGTTTGTAATTTTTTACAATAAAACGGAAACGGAAAGACATGTGTTGTCTCTTTCTTTCTTCACGATGATCATCGCTCTGTCTCTCTTCTTCCTACTTCTTTCGCAAAGCACAGATTGTTGTGTCGTACGCCACCTGCTTTGAAGAAAAAATACTGACAACTGACGTTCATATGGTGCACCAGATATTGCAGGTTTGTAAGAGATTTCGAATTTGAATGTTTGGAACTTTGGAACGCTCGATTCGAATGTGAATATGTGGGGAAGAGATGAAAATGATAATTTAAGTTTTTATTCAATAATTTATTAAAAACATATTGAGATAATTAATTAAGGTAATCAATTTTTATGTCCAAGATGAGTAATGTGTATTTTGGTTGAACTGTGTTTCTATGACCTGTTGTGATTTATTTTATCAGTATGTTTTACCCTTTCTCGTACAATTAAAGTAATTAACAGTAGTTTAAAAAAATAATATCATTAAATTGTTTTCGAACCAGTATAGAAGTGAGCGCAGACTGAGTTGTCGAGATACTTTTGATCTGAAACTCTTGTTATCAATGTCATATCATATACAGGGTGTCTAATTTTGTTCATAATTAATTCCATTTTAATTTTCAGCACCTGTTTTTATATGGTGACTGTATCTACTGCAGACTGAAGTGAAACGTACTAAAATCTTCCAGCGCTCATACTCAGCGTCCAAACCTCGCTGAAGACAAAACCCCGCACGGGAGTGACGGTAACGGTAAGCTAAGTTACTCACCTAAACAGCTTGCCCTGTAAAGTTTCTTTACCGTTGTAGAAACACCCTATACATAGGTTCCCGATTCGGTCGTTGACTGCCAGTGATCTATCAAGTAGATACGGGAACATCAGACAACAGTGTTTGTTTGTGCCGCCTGCTCTCACGCTAGGCAGGATGTATCTATATTTGTGAAATTTTTAAGACAAACGAGATACGACAATTCGTCAAGTAGTTAAGACGTTTTTATTTGTTAATTGATTGGGTGTTATCTGGATCAAATATTTTTGGATCGATTTGTTTATTTGACGAAAGTTCATGATGTAGATGAATGATTTTCATTTTGTCTGTGTATCCTTTTGAATGCCTTTACATTGTGTTATTGACAAAATTTGAGTGTGTATCGAGAGTATATTGCCGGGATCAGTTATTTGTAAAATATATTACAGAAAGTGCAAAAATGACAGGAGGCAGTGAATTTGAACGTTGCAATGTCCAAAAATTGTTCTTTTAATAAAATATATTTACGCTTGCAATGATTTAATTTAACTTTGCTTAAACTCTACCATCACTAGCAAAAGAAAAAGTAGTTCTAAAAATATCTGAAACAATTTTACTTTATTTTAAACTACGTTCCGATGACGACATAATATTATTATTGCTGCAAATGGCACACCTTGAACGTCCAAACAAATCCAATTAAAACCATATGACGCTTTTAAAAGAATCTTTAAAACATTCGACACGTCGCTGGGAACCCTTTGATGTTTAAATCATAACATTAAAAAGGGTAGCTTTAGTATGATTTATATTCCTGTACAAATCAGCTGTATGTTTTATAGGTTCTGAAACTAAAATAAGTAATGATGACATGCTATTAATTTTTATCTTAAGTACATTTTTATATGTTATACTAGCTGGCCCGCGCAACTTCGTCTGCGTCACAAAAATGATCCCGGGTATTTTCTCACCGCTTAAACCTTCCCTGGACTACGATAAACATTTTAAAACCAAAATCAGCTCAATCGGCCCAGCCGTCCTTGAGTTTTAATCAGACTAACGAACAACAATTCATTTTTATTTATATAGATAGACTAGCTGGCCCACACAACTTCGTCTTCGTCACATAAGGAAATTTTCTCACCGTTTAAACCTTCCCTGGACTTCTACGAATATTTCAAGATTAAAATAAGCCAAATCGGTTCAGTCGTTCTCGAGTTTTAGCGAGACTAACGAACAGCAATTCATTTTTAAATATAAGAAGAAGATTATGTTATGTTATTTATTCTAGGTAATTAAGTTTACCATCTTAATACCACATGATAAGGCTATCAAACATTGGACAGAACATATTATGCCTTAACAAGAACTAAATCAAATCAATACGTAACTGAAACACTCGTCAAATCAAATAATGAAAAACTTTAAAAAAATATTTGTGAAAAAATATATTTGTACTTTGATCTTTTGTTTTAAAGCTTGTAAAAGAAGAATACAAAACAATACTAGTTGCAAATTGTAGGTGGATTTATCGCTCCCCTTTTATATACCACCTGTTGATTCATATTTGCCAAGGTCTTGATACCCTTAGTGGTGAAACTTGAAAAATAAATTTACTGTGTGCTAAATTGTATTGTTTAACATACATTTAGATTTTACAAGTCAAATGGATTCTCTTTACTAGACTTCAAAATAGTAATAGAAAAAAATCTTGCATCTGTTGATTTGTAGAAAAATCTGAATACTTATCTAAATACACAAGATTAATAGATGTTTTAAAGGTGCCCGTAATAATAGAACTATATTAAGCGTTAGTGAAGGGGTTGTTTTGAAAATGATGAATATTTTAAGAGACAAGGAGTACGTCAATGTTTCCGCCGTGAACGGGTTGTAGACACATGCGCCACAGATTTCCGGTAAAGACGTTCCGATCTCGAAGCACCTGGCCGAAAACAACTTAAAAACCGAACCCTTCGAATACTTTTTGTTATTAAAAACCCCTTTAAATTGTACCAAACCCTTTGCCGAAAGAAGATTCCCTTACTTTTTACACGATTCGAGTGACGCGTTCTATTTTTAAAAATCATTGCGAAGTTCAAGATGGCCGAATTAGGTCTTCACTTTTTAACATGCATATGGTAAATTTTTGGGTTATTTTTAGTTTAGCATGTGCCATGGCGCCTGCGACAGACACTGATGTCACATTTTTTTACATATACTTCTTAAAGAGGTAATATTTCGTATTTTAAAATAGAAAGTGTTCCATTTTGCAGCAGTAAAAGATTACCTGAATTATCAACGTTTAATAAATATGAAAATAGCCGGATCTAATGTATGCAATCCAAAAATATTGGTACGTCAGTGTATATCGTTATTAGTCATTGAGAATCAATGATTCACGCGGCATCAAAAGAAATCCATTTCGATGATGGAGTGCGATGTGTTTAATGTATTAAAAAAATGGCGGTTGTATGTTATTTGACTGAGACAGATGCGGTTGTCTGGCTAATGGATTGGCGATAGGTGAAAGTGATGCGAGAGGTTCTTTTACACTTTGACCTGGCCTACAGTCTAGCGGGACTATTCTGGACAAATATTTTATCGCTTTAGATGTATATAATATTTTTAAAGAAAAATATGAGAAATGACAGTAAATGATTTTATCGTTATAGAAAGACACTTAAAACGCAAATATTTTAAGTTTGTAACCTACCATAAAAAGGAAATTAAAGTTAAAACACAACATATAAGTTTAGTCAAAACACTCACGACAAAAAGGGTGGGCCATCTCAATGGTGACGTGTGGATTTTCCGCCCCCAGATGCGACAATTTTGCTTATTGACATAGCCTCCGAGGTGACAATGGGCTTCATCTGAAAAGACGATTTTTCGATAAAAATGCTCATCTTCGGCCAAACGATCTTCTGCCCATTGGGCGAACCGAAAACGTCCCATTTCGTAAATGTCAAACCTTTAACTAAATTATGAACACAAATTGAATGACATTTGAGCTGTCATTCTCTAAATAAACAGTAGTTCAAAATGCAAACGTTAGATTGGCGCACCCCTTACATTAACATGTTGATAAAAAGGTGAAAATGCGTAACAACCTAAAAGTCAATCTGCTAATATCTTTTCCCTTTAATTTATAAAAACAAAACAATGTTTAAAATCTGCATTTACTCAACAATAATAACGTAAAATCTTGTTGTAATGTTCAAATGCCAACTGAAACATCCTTACAATCCGCTTACAAAATCCCGTATGTTAATAATTTCTCGGAAATGTTACAGCAGAGCGGTATAATTGTAAAACTGAATGAAAATTGCTATTACTATCCTTTAATTGTTAAACGTTATGTAATGTACTAAAAAGTAATAATTTAAGAGAGGTGACTAAGTGTTATGTGTGATAGCAAAGTTTGATTCAGGGCTCAGTACTGTAATACTGTAACAACCCATTACTGCCCACTACTGAGCTTAGGTCTCCTCCGAAGAGGGGTTAGGCATAGTCCACCACGCTTGCTTAATGCGGATTGGGGACTTCACATATCTTCAAAGGATTTTTAGAACCCTTTTCCGATATGCAGATTTCCTCACAATGTTTTCCTTCACCGTTTTTAGCCAGTGGTGTTGTGAAAAATTACACATAAATCTTTTTCATATTAAGATTTAGAGGTGCAAACCGGCCGGTTTTGAACCCGCGACCTCCCGTACGGAAGGCAAGCGCTTCAACCACTCGGCCACTACTATTATTTATGGATTCAGAGCTCAGTAGTAGGTAGTTTTTAAGCTAACCTTAAAAATTGATACCGATCTTATGGTTTGATCTTGTTCCAACAAATTCTTATTATTATATTTTCTTTGTTTACCTATTTTGAGGTTGACAGTAGGGTTGGTATTAATTTAGCGGTAAGCTGTGCCAATAACACAGCTTTGTCATTATATAAAACTAATACGACAAATGATTTTTTTTTTTCAAATTGTATTTTTTAATTATGTGTTTGTGTAGTCATAACACAGTTTTGTCATTATATAAAACTAATATGACAAATGATTTTTTTTTTTTCAAATTAATTTTTAGTTATGTTTTTCTGTATTAGAGATTGTAGTCGCTATGGCGTTTGAATATTACATCCCAGGAGAATAACTCGTGGCGTCTGACTCGTTTCTAAATCGAGAAAATTATAAATAAAATGTGATTCAAATGCACTCATTCAATTTTAGATGACACTGATATAGGACGCAACTTACTGTGTTTATTTTCGTCCAGGAACGGGAACAATTAAAGATAGTAATAAAATAATATCAAAACTTGATGGGACTACTCTTGACAGCTTAAATTTCATAAACAATAGGCGTCGTTTTTGAAAAGTTGTAGATTAAACAAACAATGACAATAAAATAGAAATACTAATTTGAGACTTCATAAACCGTTGCGACCTTCAAATCTTCTAAATTCAAAAATGAGAAAAATTACACAATTCTATATCGGCTTACTTTGTCATACATATTCTATGTAGATACCTGTTATTGGCCTTGTTATAAACATATTGTATCTATATTGTTAACTACTTTAATTACGCTGTTGGTTCATACAATAAATAAATAAATAGATAAATAGAATCAATTGATAAAGCTAATACACCAATAGGGTAAATACCTTCAGTCCGTCTGAGTCCACCACAAAGATATTAATTTATTCGAGTTTAATTGACTGTGCTTTAAAACTTAGTACAAATTGACAAATTTCCTTTTCTTAACGCCTAGAAAAAAAATTAACATTTATCACAGTCATTAAGTAAAAATACATTATGCCATATTCCTATATAATAACCTAATTCTCAATCAAAATTCAGAACAGTTCGATTTCTCGTCTACAATTTAATTTTAAAAACCCCATTGCTATATATTTCTATATTATATATATATTTCTACAGCTAATATTTCTACCAGAATAAGGACGTCATTCGTAAGCGCTTATTAAAGTGCAGTTATAAAACTAATAAAAGATATACATCTTAAGTTTGATCAAAATCAATCTCTAATCGTAAAGAATCGTGTTCATTGTAATGATATTCAAATCTTATTAAGCAATGGCTATAGCGAAATAAATTGACAGAGATAAACATTTGTTTTGTAATTATTGACTTAGTATTTATTGGGAAAATCGTTTAATAATTTTGAGTAAGAAATTTAAAAATAGTCACAAGGTCATGCTAAAGATTTAATGTAATAATAAAGGATCAAAAAAGTTTTATTATGAAATTTGACGGCACAGCGAGGCTCTTGCCAACAGCACAGTCGCATCATCATTTTCTCGAAGCAGTTTAGGCAATTTTCAACTTACATATAGGGAAATTTATTTACAGTACTTTAAAAAACAAATGAACATCGAAAATGCTATCATATAATAATAATAATAACTTTATTGAGCATAAAACGTGATAAACCATAAGGAATTACATTTATCTCCAAACTAGGTAATCCTGTATCTTGGAGATTCAATTTAAATACATTAAATCCACGCTTACATTTCACATTAACATTAAAATAGTTCAATCAAATTCAATCAAATAATTAAAATTAAAATTGTTACATGCTAGGTGTTTTGTGTTATCGGTAGCTGTGTGTTTGAAAAACGGTGTGTATGTTTGTGTATGAGCGTGTGTGAGATATCTTCCTTTAAGAAACTCTCTGGAAACATTAACTTCTAAAGTTTTTACCAAACGAATCTACATGTCTACTAGTCCATACATACATTAGACATACTCTCTAGCACTTTTGTAACAGCCTCACAAACTGAAACTAATCGCATTGTGTTAAATGTTAAATGTTAATGTATGTTTTAATAGGTGAAAGTATTTATTTCCGACACTGGACTAAAAGTTTCGATTTTTATTGAAACCTGGATCTGTGTGAATTACAAACATTATATTTAATGGTCTGTGTTGAATGTTTACATTGTTATTGAGGGGAAAGCTAGTTTTAGAAATAAAGTCAATTGCAGTTTTATTACGCTCTCAAGTTAATGTTTTAAGCGTTGTTAAATATCTATGTTAGGTTATTAAAACTATTAGGTTACTGCATGCCAAATTTTTTAGTAAGTTTGAAATTAGATTCTACTATTCAAAATATATAAGTCAAAGTGTGCAAAGTATTATATGTTATCTGATAGCCAAAGAATTATTTTAAGTATTTCACAAAAATATGGTCTATAATAGCTTATATACACTCAGAAATAGCTATTAAATAACATAACAAAATTTACCTCTCTTTTATGTGTGGAAGGATATTATTACATTCTTTCCTTTATTATGCTTAAGAACTTTTTTTTTATAGACTTCAGATAAGGAGGTTTGTCAATTCCATATCGAGATAAGTGCGTCGTTTATGAACCGATTCTGATTATACTTTTTTTTGTTGGAAAGAAGATATTTAAAGGTGCTCCCATGACAAGGGAATTAGTATTTGATGTCTAGGTATCTGATCACAGATCGCAAGGAGAACTTTTTAAATTGTATTCTTCTTCAAAGGAAAAAAACTGATATTTTCATTTTACAAATAAAGTATTTGATATCTTTACAATGTTAGTATAGATAAAACATGCAAAACATTCCGAATTAACACTTAAAATAGTACATTTACACATGTGAGCCCATGGAGGTACAGTTATATGTAAGTGAGTGCCGACCTGTGACCTGCCCGTCACCGATGTCAATATTATTAAACCGCTTATTTACAAGTAATAGATGATTCAGAGGTTTTAGTACATTCTTTGAATTCCACAATGATTCTGTGCTGACCTACATACGATTTTGTGCTTTTAGCTTTACTTTTTTTTAGTGGATGGTGTTAATTTGTTTTATTGTTAACCTTGATTAAATAAGGTTTTATTTCTGGAACGAAGCTCCTTATCGCGCGTTATCGAAAGGGGGCTAGACGGAAAAAAATCTTACGAAAAGTTGTCACGACACTTTTTTGTTTTAGATGATTATCGCTAGATGGCGCTGTGATCAAAATCTTTTGAAACACGTTCCTTATCGCCGTTACGTTTGGAAAAAAATATAAGATATCTTTTAATCGAAAGGAACTTCGTTCTATTCGAGTGTCACATGACACCTCTCAAGTTTTATTTGGGTAGTTTTTAGTGTTTTATTTCTGTTTATTTTAAAGTAAACGTCAAAGAAAAGTTCCGAGGTAAGAATTAATTAAACACTATTTTTTATTGTCTTATAGTCAGACGAGCTAACGAGCAAGATCGTAAGCGATTACCGTTGCTCATGTACCACTGCACTGTTTAAAGGCTTAACTTTAAATACTTTATTCAAGCTTCTTTTTAATACAAGTCATAGCGTTCGGGAAACACCGAAGAGGGTAGCTCATTTCATAGCCGGATGGTGCGTGGAACCATTTTAAAATCTGTATTTTATGTCTAGTTATTTTAAAGACTTTCATGACCAATGACTCTGTCAATGTCTGTCATATTGCGAGGTACTGACTTCAGGGTCATCAGTAGATCGAAATAGTAGCAAAAAAAACTTTGGTCTTTATTGGAACGAAGTTCCTTATTGCGCGTTATCGAAAGGGGTCTAGACGGAAATTCTTATGAAAAAGTTGTTACGACACTCTTTTTGTTTTAGATGATTATCGCTAGATGGCGCTGAAATTAAAATCTTTTAAAACAATTCCTTATTTTGTTTTATATGATTAATGCTAGATGGCGTTGTGATCAAAATATTTTATTTAAAAGAATACAATTTTATTACAATTTCCTCACTAATTAATCGAAAGGAACTTCGTTCCACCCGGGTGTCCCTTGACACCTCTCAAGTTTTTTTTTCAATAAGAATATTATGCACCAAACAAAAGACAGCGCGAATCTGTTAAAATTTCCAAATCTATTACTAAAGTATGAATACTGACAATCGTTATCAGTTAGCACGTGCTCCGGCAGCTGCCTCCACAAAAGCCGGGAAGTGTATTAGGTTCTCTTCCTACCAAGTGCAAGACCGAGTTTGTCATGCACGTGTTGGTTTGTGATGTGGTTTATAAAAAATATGGCTTTCAGATTGGAAACTTCAATGTGAGTAGTTTAGTTTGCGTGGTATAAGATTGTAGTTAAGATACACGCGTAAACGCTTGATAAAAACAGTTACTTATTTTGTTAAATAATCATTCACAGTCTAAAACACCATCAACATATATTATAACTCTAAGTATTTACCAAAAATGTCGATTGTCATCTTAATAGATTTTCAAAAGTATAATGACTTCTTCTAACTGGCTTTTTTATTTTTTTAGTTGGAGGAAATCACCGGTATGTGGGAGTTGAACCGCACTAAAACCTCCAACCGCTCACACTCAGCGTCCGATCCCCGGCTGAGGCCAGAACCCAGCACGGGGTTATGAGGGACGGCGCTATGCGTTACGCCCACGGCAATCTTTCCCGTCGCGACGCTCCCCTGGCTTTTTTATTTAAAAAATCAAAATCAGAACACAAAAACAAAATACTGTCAAATGGTCCACCTCCTTTAAAAAGGTACTTTAAAAAATGAATTAGAAGAACATAATCAATAGCACACGTGTTCCTTGGCACATGTACGGGAATTCTATCAAAAGGAAGAATCGGAAGTACTTTCGTGAATGAATTCCACACAATTGTGAAGTTCACATCGACCAGTTAATTTTGAGCTCTTAAGTGTAAGTCGATGTAGATAATATGAGGTGATGAAGGGATCTTGGTTAAGTGGTGTTATTTAAGAATCGTCATTTCCGTTTTATAATCATTTGTTTAAAGCTTTATAATAGTTTATATGTGCAGTATATGAAGAGGAAAGAGGTCACACGTTTCAATATTTTATTGTAGTGAATCATTTTATGGCGGCACTATGATTTAAGCATCAAGAATGAATGGTAGTAAAACAGACTAAATGGAAAATACATAGGAATCATTAAAATCAGTAAACCTAAAAATAAATGAGATATAACAAACAAATACGAAGAATAATCCACAACCGGAAATTCCTCGGTTTCCAACTAAATAAATTAATGTTAAGTATCTGTAGAATCAAATCAGAAATGAGGAGATCCGCAGGACTAAAGTTACCGACATAGCGCAAAGAATTGCATCTCTGAAGTGGCAATGGGCAGGACACATTGTGCGAAGAACGGATGGCCGATGGGGCCGAAAAGTTCTGGATTGGCGGCCACGAACCGGTAGGCGCAATGTTGGTAGACCCCCCACAAGATGGACCGACGATCTATGCAGATGGCGCAGGACCGGTCGACGTGGCGAGGTTTGGGGGAGGCCTATGTCCAGCAGTAGACGTTCATAGGCTGATGATGATGATGATGATCTGTAGAATCGAGAAAAATAGAGTCAAAGAATATCCTTAAAACTGGAATTGAGTACCTAATTGTTTTTCCCAAGCAATTATTGTTTCAAATGGCCGTCATTTTCACATTATTTTTTGTCATTGTTTAAAATTACAATATATTTTTTGTTTTACAGAAACACTTGAACCCTCTTGAACTTGTAATTACGATGATAATTGTGACTGAGATTAGTCTGTTTTTGTTCTTGTACTGAACGGAAACAATTGCAATTCCAAGTCTCTTTATAAAATGTTTAAAATAATTGTATTTTACAAGAAAATGGACTGTGTTGCTGAGTTAATGGTTAACTTGTTAATTAACTCAATTAATAATTGTACATAGTACTAAAATACGATACGATGTATTTTCAAAAGTAGTTGATGAATATTTCTTGAAGATAGTATTTAATAGGAGGAAATAATATGAGAGGCAAAACAACCTCTTTTAATTTGGAAAACATGATCATATTTCTCCATATAATATTACAAAACTGCTTTAATGTTATTGTAATTAACCAATTTTTTAATTATTACCTTTAAAATCTTGCGAAACTGATAATATTAATATGGATATGGCATAAGACGACATACGCCGTGAGGGTTCCGCAGGTGCCCATTACAAGATAATTTCAACCATTTTCAAACTGATCTTTGACTTAGATTTAGTGTTTTATAATTTTCTGTGACGTAAATATTATTAAAAAGGCCTTCGAAAGGACCTCTTTCTTCTCGTCTAGTTTTTAGTTTCATTATTAAAATTATCGAGCTAACTTCAGGACGAATATGGAGTCTTGTTCTACGGACCCCTAAAATCACATTTCTCACGTTTACGAACAGTGAATGCGATATGTGACAATTACACTATCATTTACCTCTAGATTCAAAATATGTCCGTTCATTTCCCACGTACGAGCAATTAGAGATGTAATTAGGATCAATTAATATAAAATTAGTGCACTTTGATGTCTGCTAGTGCGTATATACATTTTATTGATCATGACAGATGTCTTCACTCTTCGTGCTAATTATTTTAACTGTACTACAAAAGTAATAATATTTTTAGAATATTTTTACAGCCTGTGACACTCACAAATAACGTATGTTTTTATTGGTAAAATAATTTTCGAAATCCGTTCAGTAGATCCAAAGATTTACAACGTCACAAACATCACGACATTACCTCTATAATTTAGATTAATCTATGTTTTTTTTTTATTGCGTGATAGATAAACGAGCCTACGGCCCACCTGATGGTAAGCGGTCACCGTTGCTCATGAACCTCTGCATTGCCAGGGGTCGTTATCTATCACTTACCCATACAGGACTTTTCTTAAACCTCGTTTAAAGAGGAACATGTCATAGCGCTCCGGGAACACCGCGGACTGGAGTCCATTCCAAATCGGAATAGTACGGGGCAAAAATGATCTATGTATAGGTATTTCATCGTATTATTTTTATCTAGTTTCATTTTGTATGTAACTTAAGACTATCATCATATTTAAATTTCGTGTATATTGGAATTTGACACAATATAATTGCAAACAGGGAAAATCATATCATAAATTTGAAATATTTGAAAACAACAATTTATTTTTTGTTTAGAAAACAAAGGTATTTGTGGAGAGCATGACACAGACGGCAGATGCAACATGATTTATTGTTGAGCTTTTTAATGGATTTCCGAAAAATATTTGTGCGTTTTTTAATAAAAAAATCAAAACATGTGGGATTCTGTCGTACTGTCACTTCTGTGTGATAGACGGAAATAATGGTCTTGATGCTTTAATAATAATTTCAAATTAATTAGTATATTTTGAGAGAATGGGACTAAACTTAAGGAAATAATTTTGTTTTTAAAATATGAATTAACTTAATTTTTTTTCTGAATTTATTAACACACTTTTAATGTAATTTTATTCGTTCAATTACTTTTTTAAGGCTCATATATTTTTGGTATAAAACTGCATTTTTTTAAATTTTTTGGACTAACAAATAGTTGTATATTAAATCTTATAACTAATACAAATTATCTTATATTACTTTACAAATGATGTAAATACAACCATGGTAGGCTCAAAAATATTCGCCACGTTTTTCAAAAGATATTTTATTTTATATTTATTATAATCAAAAATCATATTAATTTCAAAATTGTATTAAATTAAATTCATTAAATTAACAATTATTAATTAAAGAGGGACACGTATCAGTTGTTTGTTTGTCAGTATATGGATCCGATCACAATCTATACTATAATAATATAAAGCTGAAGAGTTTGTTTGTTTGAACGTGTCTCACGGATCTCAGGAACCGCTGCACTGCACTGGTTCGATTTGAAAAAATCTTTCAGTGTTGAATAGTCCATTTATCGAGGAAGGCTATTATATCCATCTATGACGCAAACGAAGTTGCGCGGGTCGATTAGTTATTCATATACCGACAATCTAAAATATAATCAAGTATCAAGATCTTAGGAAGACATATTTGTTTAGCCTTAGGCATTGACAGCGGTAGTGTCGAATCCCATATGTTCCATTTTTTACTTTTCACTATTTCCTAATATTCTTAATAAAAAGTACGTTAATTGCAAAAAAGTGAAATTTAAACCAGAACCCGCATTGGTTTCGAATATAATTCTATGGAGATATTATTACAAAGATTTATGTGTGTTTTATTTGCGTTATGGTTGAATTTTAAAAATTAAAGTATTATGAGGTTACTTTATTAACTAGTTTTTGTATAAGTAACTGACCGAAAGTTTCATTTTCAGCCAAATATTTCAGGGCAAGTAGTAAATTCGCTTTCGGCTGAAAAGTAAAGTAATAATTAGGGGGGTGCGAATATCGTTCGAATCGAATCGAATCGAATATTAATATTCGAATAATTCGTGAGTTCGAATTATTCGCACACCGCTAGTAATAATGTTATTACATAAAAAAATACTTTTAGTGAGGTATTATTTCTTTTTTTAATTCAGTTTAAAAAAACATTTTATTATCTTGTCAATGCGGTACTATTGCGATATCAATTAAAATGATCGACCGCATAAATACTAGATATTTCATAATTAAACTTGATATGAATGCGCTAATTACATGTATAGGAAGTTATAATTAGTATAAAATATTATATTCATTTAATAGATTTCAAGTCTAACAATGATTTATAGTTGGTTTAGGTTTCAACTAGTCATGTGGTAGTGTTGTTAATGAGGTTACCCAATACAAAAAGTTATCAGTACATCAATATTTTATTTAAAAAAAACTTGAGAGGTGACATGGGACACCCTAATAGAACGAAGTTCCTATCGATTAAAAGATATCTTATATTTTTTTTCCTAACGTAACGCACGATAAGGAACGTGTTTTAAAAGATTTTGATCACAGCGCCATCTAGCGATAATCATCTAAAACAAATAAGGAACGTGTTTTAAAAGATTTTGATCACAGCGCCATCTAGCGATAATCATCTAAAACAAAAAAGTGTCGTGACAACTTTTTGTAAGATTTTTTTCCGTCTAGCCAGCCCCCTTTCACAATGCGCGATAAGCAACTTCGTTCCAATAACTAAAACATGTTTAAAATAAATGAACATAACCTATAATTTTCTTATTTTTCAAAATTGACACCATTATACATATTCTCAGATATTTCTCCAAAAACAATTTTTCTTGTGACAAAATATCCAACATTTTGTAAATCGATCTTATTATCCAATTTGTGATTCGCGTTAAATAACCAATAATTTTATATAACAATCGCAACGAAACGTGGGAAACAAGACACAAAAATGTCAAAGTTCTAAAGAAATACTTTAGTCTTTGAATGATATGAAATTATATATTTTATTATTCACAAAATTCGACATTGTCCTACAATTTAAAGTTTCATAGAGTCTGAAAAAAATGAAATGGTTACACACAGTACCTACAAGTATTGAGTTTTATATAACTTCAACAAATAAATATCATTAAAGTAAGTTTTATGAAAAAAACTATTTTCGTAATCATAAAATTATTTACGCACATTTACCTAAAATCTACAAATTACTTTATGATCCTAAAAATTGGAACAAAAATCGAAAGTTTGATTTAATTTCCGAATCGAATCCGTAACTTTCTATTTGTTTTGTGATATTTTGTAAAAGCTCCATCAATCAGAGCAGTAATGGCGGTCACACTAGAATCAATTTATAGTGTCTTGTTAATGAACAGGGATGACAAGATTTGAATTAGAACTAGTTCGATAGAAAACCACTAAATTTATATAAACTCTTTAATAAAATTTCAATACTCGCCACTGCTAGGCTCAAGTCAGGTCTAGGCATTGTCCACCTCACTTGCCTAATGAAGGTTGGAATTCATGTATCTTCAAAAGGATTCTAAAAATGTATAAAAGAGTAAAGTTTTATGTATGTTTCTGAAGCTTTTTGAGATATAAAAACTTACGATTATTTTTTCAATGAAAATAATAGATAAAGCCAGCCTATTTTTTTTTTTCAGTTGTAGGAAATCACCGGATCACTTCACCACCAACCGCTCACACTCAGTGTCCGAATCCCGGCTGAGGCCAGAACCCAGCACGGGGTTTGGAGGGACGGCGCGACGCGATAAAGCCAGCCTTGTACAATTTTGACCTAATTAAATAATTATCCTTTAAGCAACCTTTAATTCCCCGACTCTAAATCCCAGTTTCGATTTTGAAAAGTGACTCCAATAAGTTATCTTTCTCCCGAATGCCCCTTACAAGAAACCTCGTAATTGTAACAGAAAGTTCACTTAATACCAATAAAAGAAGTATAAAAGTGTAATCATTTATTCATAACAAATAACACAGGATATAAAAGTTGGGTGGTTGTGGCCTAAAACGTTAGTTCGATGTACTTTACCATTCGAAGTCATGAGCCGCGATGACTCCGCGTTCAGGTTTCAGTCACGATAGCTTAATGTGGATAGCCTTGGAATAGGTTATTTTGTTATCTATAATTAAAAAAAAACGCAAAATGTGTTGGTAGCCAACAACGCCTGAATTTACCCCATTCTTTTTTTAATGTTCGTTGAAGTTTAAGATGGTTTTTACGAGGAGAAAAGAAAAGTTCAAATAATTGCCGGGAAAAAGGGTATAAATCTTAGTTGATGTGTAGGGTTAACGACGAGAATGTATACCTAATACAAAGGAAATGTTTGATATTTTTGACCACATTCCTACTAGTTACTATTAGTCTTTATCCAAGTGCTTAGTCAAAAACACTGAAAAAAGAAAAAAATCTGAAGAAAATATATTTTTTTAATTGTGAAAACAAGAGTAATTTTCCCATTTAATTTCATATTTATTTTATTTTTATTGCCATTTTCCTTTCGATTTCAACTTTTGTACTTTAACCATGAAAAAACATTCCACTAGGAGGAACCTTAGATAACGGAAGAGATTAATAATTTTAATTTTCCTTAGATTTGTTGGAGTGTGTAGACTATAAAATAATTGATTACTTGTAGATTTCAAGGGTTTCTGATGATAAACAATCTACTTATTTATATCAAAACTTTTTTACATACCAACTAAAATAACATTACATTATATAAGTACACCAAATTCTTCAATATGCAAAAACAACCAAAAAAAAATCTATCAAAATAACATTGTGCATATCCACATAAATCCAACAGTCTCATCCTGAATGAACTCCGACCGTTTGGCTGCGACCCGAATACCATAAATCTCTCCGCTACTCCCATTGTACCCGTCACGACTCCCGGCGAACTGTATTCACGAATATGACATAATGGAGATTTAGGAAACCTATTTTATATTCTAAGGAATTTTACTTCAAATCGGATGAATACTTGACTTGAATACGGTTTAGACAATTTCAATTTTTGAAGTCGATTG
Source organism: Trilocha varians (assembly GCA_030269945.2). Lineage (NCBI taxonomy): Eukaryota > Metazoa > Arthropoda > Insecta > Lepidoptera > Bombycidae > Trilocha > Trilocha varians. The sequence goes on along the minus strand of AP028277.1, from coordinate 3,733,955 downwards.
GTTTTTAAAGTAGATGAATGCTTTTGAATGATTTGAATACGGTTGAATTTTCTTTTGTGTGTAAGCTGACATTGAAGGTATAAAATAAATTAACAATAAATCGAAAGAAATTAAACAATTATCGCAATTGAACAATTGTTGATGAAATCTGAAATATTGATATTTGGGAAACCAGACTAGAGTAGTATTGAAATTGTTAGGTTTAATTGTAGAGTTTAATCCTTGTTTACTAAAAACAATTAGCTTATTTTGTTGTTAGAGAAAAAATATTTACAAAGTAATAAAACCATTCGTCATCATCATCATCATCAGCCTATAGACGTCCACTGCTGGACATAGGCCTCCCCTAAACTTAAAACTTTAACTAATAAAACCATTACTACTTATTATATGAAATGAAGTGAAAAGTATGAATAAAAAATATAGTGAAACTGAATATTCCTTACTTCTATGAACATTCAAACAAACAAACCTTCAAATTATAAAGCTTAAACTAATTTTATTCCACAAAATAATCCTCATTTCTAACTGCGACAGCAAACGGTATTTGTCATATCAATTTACAGTTACCATACAAAGGATGACATGTTTGTCTGTCCGTGATTTATTTCCCTAACAATACAAATACAATGCTACCAACCTAATACGCATCGGGAGTTTTTATATGAATAAATTTTAATTTAATCCTGAGATGGTTTCCCCTTATAAACGGCTTTTTCACAGATGTTAATGTTTGTTAAATCGCCTTGTGAATTTAGTGGGATGATTTGAGATAAAGCTGTTGAGAATTTTGGTTTCCGAATCGAATAACGTTTATGATAAAAGTTAACGAAGATGGTAACTGTAGTAAATGAACAAGATGGTTGCTTAAGACTGTTTATTTATGTCATACCCACACAATATTTAATTTACACTACAACATCTTTCTTCTTATAATGAACAAACTTATTTATCAAACATTGTAAGTTAATACATTAATGATTTGAGTTCATTTATGCAACTCGATATAAACTTAAATATTATTTGTTTACGACTTATAGTTGGCGTAATGTGTACATTCAGTTTTCACTTACATAAGTTTAGAATAAGTTTATGACACTTTTAAACGTTGATAAAAACTAACATATAATAAAGATACAAGAAACACTTTTTATTTATTTATCTTTCTTTCCCTTTCTTTTTTTTTTTTTTTTTTTTTTTTATAGCCCATATCTAACTATCATAGTCTAGTTACAATAACCACTTTTATGTTCTAAATTATCCGAAGTAAGAAATAACGTGAATCGAGAATCGCTACTCCAATCCCTATCCAAATCAAGCATTACATTATCAAGGTTATCAATGCAGCAGTAAAACACTTTCCGTTCCATTCAAGTCGAACACTTTGCTGAAACATTATCACAAGTTTTAAAAGTTATCCGCTACAAGAAATATCGCGAAATATATTTTAATCTATTTAAGTGCTGTTTAGCCCTACGATGCAAATCTTGGGATCAGTCGTCGAAAGTTGACCACTAAACAACACTTATACACTAAATAAATGCATCTGCTTTACAAAAGGATTTGACATGAAGTATCATAGAACAAACGGAGTTTGATGATCATTCTCTATTCATTTCTATTATTATTTTTTTTCATTTTTATTTTTGCTTCCCTTGCAGCTGTCCGTTCTGTTTTAACTAACTTCTGAGGTGTAGTCTTTTCTTCGGCTACATCGAGATCGTTACATGAATCATATTTCTCGTCTTCAGAATGAGTAGCAAGAGGTAATGTCGGTTCCAGTTTGAGTAGATGTCTTCGATTTCTGCGTATGACGCGACCTGTACGATCAGTCAGTAGGTATGAACGGGGTTGAGGCGCCCGGCGTATGATACGCGCGCGATGTCTACCGCCGCTATTCATAGCCACTACCTCGTCGTCGACTTCGAGTTCGGGAAGTGTGCGAGTTCGACTGTCGTACCACTTCTTACTCTGTCTTTGGTTACGAAGTATGTTTTTGTGGTCAAATGTATTATCCCTCTCAGGTTCCAAATTATTGTAATGAGTTGGTAGCCTGGTATTCAGTCTACGGCCCATGAGTAGCTGAGCTGGGCTCGCAATACCATCTCTGGATGTTGTTCTATAATTAAGTAGACTTAAGTAAAAATCTTCATTAGATTTAGTGCATTTAATTATTAGTGACTTTATTGTTCGTATGGCTCGTTCACTGCGACCGTTCGATTGTGGATAGTTTGGCGAAGACGTGGTATGTTTAAAACCCCATTTAATTGCGAATTCACGGAATTCTTTTGACGCGTATGCAGGCCCATTGTCGGTGCACAATTCTTGCGGTATGCCGTGTCGTGCAAATTGATCCTTAAATGCAACAATAACACGCTTAGAGTCGATGCCGTTCAGTGGACACACTTCTACAAAATTTGAGAAGTAATCAACTAATAGTAGGAAGTATTTTTTATTATATTCGAATATATCAGAGCCAACCTTCGCCCAGGGGAGTGGTGGTATGTCGTGACTTATCATCGGCTGGCGCACTGGCAGAGCCACGTGCTCGACGCACACCGAACATCGTTTCACAGTTCGCTCCACATCACGCGACATGCCTGGCCAGAACATGACGTCACGAGCACGCCGCTTACATCTGTCTACACCAAGGTGTCCTTCGTGTATTCGATTTAGCATATCTTGGCGAAGATCCTTCGGTATGAGTACAAGATTATTCATGAATATCGCCCCATCTATGTACTCGAGACATTCTCTAAAACTCCAGTATGACCGGACACGTTCATCAGTGTCGTGCTTACCTGAAGGCCATCCATGAAGAATATATTCTATAAGTATCTGACATTCACTATCTTCACTAGTGTAATGTTTTATTACATTAAATCGAGTACCTAAACCCTGAAATAGATCATCAAACTCCATTATATCTAATGTTAAAATTCTTCTAATTAAACACAATTTTTCCAAAGTGTATTTACCCAAAATACTCTGACAATCACCATCAACGATGACAAACTTTAAGTCATGATATTGATTTTTGTGTGACCATTTTATGTTTACAGAACCAATAATTGGTATATAATTACCGCAGAACGATTTAGCACATACATTGTCAATAAAAATGTCATTTATACATAAACCTAATTTTAGGTAATTAGTTTTAGACATAACATTTAAATCAGACCCCGTGTCTATTTTAAAACTATGACTGATATTTGAGTTACATAAATAAAGTGTCTCATACCACTTAGAGTCCCGCATATTTGTCAACTGATCAACACGTTCGACTGTGGATATGTAATGATAGTCAGTATCGTTGTAATCGTTGTCTGCCACTTCATACACTTTTTTAAATTTACCAATTGGGCACATCACTTTATAATGACCTTTATGACCACATTTAAAACAATTCACTTTATAAGCCACACAGTATTGTCCACCGCCACAATACATATTTCCGCAAGCTGTACAGGCCTGCCCCTCGCTGGCAGCAAGTGTCGCTGAGCCGCGTCCCCCGTGTGTCCGGCGCCCGCACTGCGCCGCGCCGTGCCAGCCGCCCGCGCCCCTGCGCTGACTAGCACCGCGGCGCGCTTGCCACGCACCGCCTCGGACTGCATCTACCGAAGCACTTCTCTCAACCTTAACCCCTTCGATTTGTCTTCCATCATCATTCGATAGTTCATTGACCTGGCAAATTTTAACTGCCTTGTCAAGGGAAAGGTCATCCGTCCTCAGCAATCTGTCACGTAGGCTTCCATCTAAAACGCCGCACACGATACGGTCTTTCACTAAGCTATCCTCCAACTGTTCAAACTCGCATTGTTGACTTAACAGTTTCAGAGCGGTAACATACTCATCAATTCTTTCACCGGTTTCTTGAGTACGCGTAAAAAATTTGAATCTCATCATTGTTGTGTTTCTTTTTGTGCCAAAATAGGTATTAAACCTTTGAATCAAAATAGTGACGTTATCTCGGTCCTTTTCGTTATCAAAACGAAATGTCGAATAGATGTCATTACCTTCTGAGCCAATAAGATTTAATAGTAAACTGGCTTGTACATCTGTTGATTCCTTAAATACGCCAGATGCCTTTAAAAATATTTCAAAATTGCGTAGCCATTTTTTCCACGCGTCGGCCCGACTGGCCGGCCCTCCTTGTAAAGATAATTCTGCTGGTGGACGCGCGTGTTCCATATTTTCTTTTTTCTAAACACAATATTTAACTATTTCTGTGTACTTTAATAACGTTTTCGACACTAACACAATGATTATTCCCGTTCAAATCTTAATTTAATTACGCACCGCTGTCACCATGTAGTAAATGAACAAGATGGTTGCTTAAGACTGTTTATTTATGTCATACCCACACAATATTTAATTTACACTACAACAGTAACTAGAAATTACACCAGCGGAAGAAGATAGTATAATTCCCAAATAAATGCAAATAAAATAACATTAACCTTTATTTAAATTGAAACTTAATTTAAATTAGGAAATCTAAAATTATGTTCTTTATTAAATTACCGACAAAGTACCACACAAATCTATAAACTTTTTTTAAAATAAACCATGAAGGTTACATTGTGGATATCAAAAACTTTTTTCTGAAAATAAACAGGAAACCAACAAGTGACCACCGTACAAACTGCACAAGGTGGCAGGAAGGAATAAAATCTTTTTAAATATATTCGCAAATCGAACAAAATCAAAACGTTGGATCACGACAGGTGGCGCTGTTGAAGGGGGAGTAAAATGGGGTTGTTTGTTTAAACCACAACAAATTTACTACAGACGGGTTAAACAACATCATATTTTTAAGGAAAATAATTCTTCCATTACTATCTTTGTGTGAGGAGACCTGCATGTCGTAAAAGGATTCTAAAAATCCTTTGATGATGATCCGCACTGGGCAAGCGTGGTAGACTATGCCTAATGCCTCTTCTGAGGAGACCTGAGCCCAATAGTGGGCACTAATGGGTTGGTACAGAAGACAGAAGATGGCTTTGTGGTGAGGCAAGGTAATTTCACATGGTGACAATGACAGAAAATTCAAATTCGACTACCACAGATGTTAATAAAAGTTTTCTTTATAGAAAGTTAAAAAAAAAATCGTATCTGACTGATCAAACTTGAAACTTCAGGCTCATCAGTCAAGTTACCTTAACCAGTTGTCTACAAACTACGGTCTGCTAGTCTGGCTTGCGACAGTAAATCCCAATTTATACGATAACAATTAAACTAAAAATATTTAAAAAAAATTAACTCCTAAGAGGTCTACCATGTTTCAAATGAAATATGAATCACTTACACTATTACTAAACGGGTTCTTTCCACGATTATTTTCAATTGAGCGATCCCGATATTTCGGCACTGTTTCAAGCGCCATGATCACGGGAAGACTGAAGAACTGCGGGTAGGTCATTTAAGAGCAGACAAATCTGTCTACCCTCTTTCTCGTTCGTTTGCCGGTACCACTGGAACTCGAACCCGTTTAGTAATAGTGTAAGTGATGTAGATAACCGCGAGTGTTTAAATAAAAGAAATATGAATCATCCAAACCGGTTCACTCAAAAAAAATGTGCCACCTAAAATATAAAGAAGTAAGGAATGTGGACTATCAAAATAACTTTTCTTATTACTCACTATTAACTAGTGAACCGCTAATCTTAGCAACTTTAAATATGTCTCCAATGATTTCAATCATAATTTTCTAAGTGATTTATTATCTTCACCTGGTCGGTTAAGTTTGTATTCAAATAATTTGTTGTTGTGCCTAATCCAACTACCGGCTTGACAACTGCTCAATGAAGGCAAGCTATTAATTTAAATATCAAAATTAGCATAGCTCATTAATTTTTTGAGTCGTTGAGGCCGTGTAGTGCACTATTGCATTTAAGTAGGTAAAGCTGCATTACTGGCCAATGCAGGACTCAAGTCTCAAGGGATCCGGGATCAAGCTTGCGAGTTGAGGACTTTACAATTCACAAATTTGCCCGCTGAAACTGAAAATCAGCGCTTGAATCACTACTTGGTATATATTTTGTTGTCCTTTCTAATAATAAATGGGTATTTTAACAGTAGGTACTGTACTGTACTGTAACAACCCATTACTGCCCACTGCTGAGCTCAGGTCTCCTCCGAAGAGGGGTTAGGCATAGTCCACCACGCTTGCCTAATGCGGATTGGGGACTTCATATATCTTCAAAGGATTTTTAGAACCCTTTTCCGATATGCAGGTTTCCTCACGATGTTGTCCTTTACCGTTTTTAGCCAGTGGTGTTGTGAAAAATTGCACATAAATCTTTTAATCTTTAACAGTCATTGCATATAAATTTTAGTGTGACTGGTACAGGATCTCAGCACTTTTTATATATTTACTGTTTATGTCAGAAAAGTTGCAACTCTTGCGTTGTTTAACTGGCTGTCTCTCTATAATGATAAGATAAATAGTTTTGATCCATTTTCTGAGTATCCGATTATTTGTTTTAAATGAGGTTTAGGAACTCTTTAGAGCAGTAACAATCTGGTTACGGGTTTGACAAGATGGTATCTTTGTAACGAGAAAATTAACACTTAACTTATTTCAATTTGTTACAAAGTAAATCATCTGCACTTACTTTAACTATGTCTAACCGGACAAACAGACAGATGCGGGTATTGTTATAGTTACCTGTTTGTTGGTAATTTATCTGTGCAATATCTATAAATGCAGCATTATCATGCATCTCTTTCACGCTTGTTATTTTTGTTTTAAGTGTGAGCAGGATATAACTATGTGCTGTATGTGGGTCGGATTGAAATGTGCGGTTTGTGGCAAGCAGTTAAATCTTTATTTCGTTTACACAAACACAACTGCTAATTGATAGGCTTTTGTGGACGAATGTTAACAGTTTAATGGCAATAAATAATTAGTTTATGGGCGGTTATGGACACATAGCTTATTAGTGGTAGCTATAATATTAATAGTGTAGTAGTTACTGTCTTTGTCATTTACGAAATTCAACTAAGTTCTTATAAAAATGGCTAATATATTTTTATTTTTGTTTAAGCCTATTACTGACTGTAGGCGACAGAATCAATAATTCAAATTTTATTATATTCTAGTAAAGAACAAAGTTGTGTCTTAGTTTTATTTTATGATTCGTTCTTTACTCCTGTCTCACTGGCAGCATTAGATTTTTTTACTCTGACTTGTAATAATAATGAGTAGGCTACCTTTTTAAAAGCTACCATATTTTTAAAATTCTATAAATCTAAACTAAAATAAACAACTAGGACAAGGCCATTAAAAGTAGATAAGTTTATTCTATAAAATTAAAGATCATGAAATACTTATCATGATTATTTTTTCTCGTCAAATACTTATAAATCTTCTACTTTCCAAATCATCACTTATACTATTACTAAACGGGTTCTTACCACGATTATGTCCCGATATTTCAGCACTGTTTCAAGCGCCATGATCACGGGAAGACTGAGGAACTGCGGGTAGGTCAATTAAGAGCAAACAAATCTGTCTACCCTCTTTCTCGTTCGTTTGCCGGTACCACTGAAACCGTGTCAGTGTGGTATGTCGAAATGTGAGTTCGAGTTCCTGTGTTCTGAAATATCGGGACCGCTCAATTAAAAATAATCGTAGTAAGAACCCGTTAAGTAATAGTGTAAGTGATGTAGATAACCGCGAGTGTTTAAAGAAATTTCTTCCAAATCATTTTCATTTTGAGTGTACTCTTTTTAGTGATTTCTAAATAAATACATCAATCGCCGACTAGTGATCGTTAAACAAATTCGGTAGCTCTTATCACAGACTAGTAATCGTGTCACCTGAGCATAAGTGACTACTATCGTCATTCATGGACCTACAGCCAGTTAATTAGGACTCTCTTCAAGCCTCGTTTGAAGGCAAGTGCTATAAAAAATAAATTTCTTTAAACACTCGCGGTTATCTACATCACTTACATTATTACTTACATTATTGTCAGTGTGGTGTGTCGAAATGTGAGTTCGAGTTCCAGTGGTACCGGCAAACGAACGAGAAAGAGGGTAGACAGATTTGTCTGCTCTTAAATGACCTACCCGCAGTTCTTCAGTCTTCCCGTGATCATGGCGCTTGAAACAGTGCTGAAATATCGGGACCTCTCAATTAAAAATAATCGTGGTAAGAACCCGTTTAGTAATAATGTAAGTGATGCTAAAAAAAAGTTATCAAGATTCTGAAGTCCGATTGCTTTCACCGCATTCCATAAAAATATATTCCCATTGTTTCTTTCATACTAGACGTATCGTACATTCCATTTGTCAAGCTGTATTCATCTGCATTTTGCCATGGTATCGCCTTGAAATGATAGTGAAAGTTTGAGAACCGTCTGAGATTCGCAAAACTCGTGGGAAACAACTGAGGAACATCCGTTTGTAATTATTGTTTATTTATATGCACTTTTGTTTTTTATATATATTTTGATATCTATTTTATGTTGTTAAAGAATGAGTTGTGAATTTCGAATTATAAGTTTTATTATGATTACGAAGACTGTGTAGTTTGCGTGTATTGTTTCTACAGGGTGATTTTTTAAAGAAGGTACGTATTGCAGGAGGGTAATGAGTACTCTGTTCTAATACGGAATATTACAAAAAATAGTTAAAAATATATATATTTTTTAAATCTAAATTCGACAAAACTACCTCAAACATAAACAATTTCGGCTTAAAGAGTGTTGACTAACGACCTCTAGTGATGTCGCGCACCCCACACCTCCGCCACACGGGCCACACCCATCGGCTGTCGAAAAACCATAATTTTGCAAAAAAATTAGATATTTTTAAGTTGCGATTACTAAGGCATTAAGCTATATTCTTTGGTAATAATATTTTTACTGGTCGTATATAACCATCAGCTACCATGACCTTCAATATGTACCCTCACTAAGAAATCACCCTGTATATATGTATCACGTAAATGTAATTACATACTATATTCATTTAAACCAAATAACATAGTTCTACTGAATTGTAATGCAAAAAATGTACTTCCCTTATTATTTTTGTATTTTACCTTTTATTTCTTCGTTATATAAATCTTTATACATTTTGGTGTATAAAAAATGAGGTATCCTTTATTTTGACAGACGATGGCGGATTTAATCCTTTAAACTAAACGACCTCCGCGTCATTGCATCCTTCAAACGTATAATTATACACATCAGTGACAGATTAATATTGCAAAAACGAGACTTAGGTTTCAGATTCTAATCTCATATTATACACACGGTTGAGTCGTACTGTAATCTTATTAATTTAATTATTATGAATAAATTGAAACCTTCGTTCGGTTCGCTAATAGGCTATCTCTGTTTAATAAATTTTTAGGGAAGTACTTTTTTTTTGGTCTTCCTTACGCCATTGGGGAAGGGTCAGCATACTAAATCTTTTACCGATGTTTCAAAAAACTAAATACAAAACATATGACATTAATTTTATAGATTAATAGTGATAGATGAAACAAATTCTTGTCTGATTGATTGAAATTTGGAAAATATGCTGTAAATTTAGCAGGGAATTCCACTCTAGAGTGGACTTAAAGACTTGCAATTACTAAATAAGACAAGTAGAACACAGAATATTACTATGCTATTTTTAAATAAGATAATCACAGTTTATCTCACACGTGTAAAATTAAAATAAGATAATAAAATAAACATTGATATTTCGATGTTTCATTTGATTTAAACAATCCGTTTTTTCTTATTCGACATAGCGCACCGCCTTGTAATTATATTATAATTATTTATTCGTACATCCTTTTTAATTATTTCTATGACAGTTTTTAGGAAATTCATCATCAATATTATGACTGCATCGTTTAGTTTACTTTTTAATTTATTTTACTGGTTCTACTTTTAAGGTCGCGGTCTAAAGAAACTGCATGAAACAAGGTAAGAAGTAAAATATCTCTTACAGCAGTTTGGGAGGAGATAATAGTATTGTATTTAAACTAACTTTTGGTTAAGTTTGGAGGAAGCCTATGTCCATCAGTGGACGTCTACGGGTTGATGATGATGATGATTTAAACTAAATTAACATAGTAGAATTATCGTTTATTTATGTAGGTGTAAGTTAACCTAATTTTATGCTTTTTATTTGTAATTGGATGCATATTAATAAGTAGTGATTATTGTCCTTAAAAATTGACAAAATATCTTCCTAGAAATACAATATTAATTTTATGAGGATATTTCTACTTTTGTAACTCAGTCATTCGTAAACAGCTGAACGAAATTGTGTTAATATTGTTTCCATACATAATGTTATCACCTGGATTAAAAAGGTATACTTTTTGAGGTTGGTTAGTGGTGTTACAATCGGATAGAGCAATTAGTTTTCAATAACAATAATATTCATCGAAGTATCTCAGTATGAACGTCACTGCATATTTTCACTGTTTATTTATCAACAATTCCATTGTATTATTTGTTTGTTCTACACATTCCGATGTACCGAATGGCAGGCTATGACGTCGCCATGATGAAATCATGACGTCACTTTCGTAGGAACAGACGTATGCGCTGAAAGATTTGTGGTATGGAGCTATTGTGAAAGATAAACAGTAGAAATGTTGCATTGCTGAATAAAATGGATTTTGAATCTATCTCTTTCAGTTTATTTGCATGCAAAATAGATGAGCCTATAGCCTACCTGATGGGAAGTGCAATGCTAGGGCATTACATACCTTATTATTTTGATAACTACTTTACTCTTTACTCTTGTCATACCTTTATACCTATAATTCACTTTAGTTTATGTTACAAAATTTCCTTATTTTTTTTGCTTTGGCTTTGTTTATAGTAACTTCTTTAAATAATCGCTTTACTATATTGTATTGATTTAACATGTGACTTAGTTTAAGGAGAAGACACTGGCCTGAGCTGTAACACAGTTTTTACTAGCACGGGAGTCAGGGCTACTCAACATATTATGTCTGATACTTAAGTCAATAAAGATTTATTTATTTATTATTTATTAGAGGTTTGTTTCCCATCACTTACTTACAGGACTTTTCTTAAACCTAGTTTAAAGAAGGGCATGTCATAGCGCTCCGGGAACACCGAGAACGGTTGCTCATACCAAGGATCGAACCTTGGAGATTACCCCTTGTACTATACAGTACTGTAATATACAGTACAGAGTAGGTATAATCCTACCAATATCAACCTACTAGAAATTAATCATACCAAATTCAGGCTGCACAGGTGAGTACAAAATTGCACCTCCGATCTGTAGGCTTGTTTATCATGCAATAAAATAAACCTAAACAAATGAGATTTTACTTATCCCATTAGCAATTACAATTAGAATAATAAAAAACTTGAGAGGTGTCAAGGGACACCCGGATGGAACGAAGTTCCTTTCTATTGGAATAAAGTGAGGGAATTGTAACAAAATTTTATTTTTTTAAGTAATTTATAACTTAGATAAAATATTTTGATCACAGCGCCATCTAGCATTAATCATATAAAACAAAATAAGGAATTGTTTTAAAGATTTTAATCACAGCGCCATCTCCAGTCCGTCATCAGCGATAATCATCTAAAACAAAAAAGTGTCGTGACAAATTTTTCATAAGAATTTCCGTCTAGCCCCCTTTCGATAACGTGCGATAAGGAACTTCGTTCCAATACTTAAGCTATATCACCTCAATTATCAATAACTAACTAAACCCCAGGCTTCAATATATTCTCCTCGTAACCTCCAGATTGCTATCAAGCCACATCACAGTGTTATCTCAAACAAGCAGACAACAGCTGCCGAGTACCGACACAGCTTTATAAAAAGGTGTTCAAAGACGTCTGTCCGAGGCTTACGTAATACACAGATTATGTAGTTTTCCTTATTATGTGTTCGATTTTAAGCTTAAGTGTTTAATGTATGTTTTGATCATAGATTCATCATAGGTTTTTTTGATTGATGAATTCATAGTTTATCAGACATTAAGTTTAGATAGGTAACATCTTATATATATTATAAAGGCGAAAGTTTGTAAGTATGGATGTATGGATGTTTGTTACTCTTTCACGTAAAAACTACTGAATGGATTTGAATGAAACTTTACCACAATATAGCTTATACATCAGAATAACACATAGGCAATTTTTGAGGTTTCTAATGTGACGTCGCGAACTAGACGGGCTAGACGGGACGTACCTGAGGTCCACGCGAACGAAGTCGCGGGCAAAGGCTAGTACATAATATATCTTTCCTATATCCTGCTTATAAATATTGATATAAGGTGATACAAACAGATATATAAACTAAAAAGAAACTGTAGAAATCATAAATGAATACAGAATCCTATGAAATAGCTAGTTACATATTCTATCTTTGAATGAGATTTAAAATACTTTTTTATGGCCTATGTGTCATCTGTGCCCAAGTATTGCCGAGGTCATATGCGACGGATACCACACAATAAAAATTTATCCGTAAACTCGTATATTTAACAAATCCCCATCACGAAAAAGTCTCGAGAGGTTATTTGTGGCTGACGAGTCTAAGGCCTACGCGATTAGTAAATGCCCACAACGCTGGTTTCAAAACAATAAATCGATGCAGATGGACAAGTAATAAAACTAGAATCTCAAACAGAGTTATCACTAATAGACACATCAGCAGCTGTCGAACAAACCGTTATAAAGGTGTCTGAAACGTGTTGTCATGATAACACTTTATCCGACATTATCGGGAGCATCTCTCTATTTGTTGTATTAAAAAAAATGAATTTGTTATATCGAACCCATAACGCTGTTGGAGAAGGTAGCGTCGATCATAAAAGTGTTTTGTTACAAAAGATAAACTTCAAAATGTTGTCAAAATTGTGTTGAAATTCGAGATGGATTAGATGATACGATTGAATTGAAAAATAATGATTTTTTTCTTCCTTCTTAACTGTACTGCTCCGTAAGTATTGTAAAGGGATGATGAAATAATTTAATAGAGTGAAATAAAAAATGATGATCCTAAAAGTAACAAAATAAAATCACGATGTAAGTATAAGAAATAACAATAAACTACATTGAAAGTTCTGCCATGAAACATTCATTCAGATTGTACCTACTAGTAGTTTCTAAGACGAGCCATGAGATTTGCAAATTAAGATGCTTCATAATCCTTCTGTATTTCCCTTTATCCTTATCTCATTTAAATGTATTAGGTGTAAAGTTTTGTTCTCCCTCCAAACCTTTGTACACACGTCGTCTGTCACACTAGAAACATCAATTATTATCAACATATTACACAATGTGAGCACCTTTTTTAGGCCTTCCTCTTCTCTTACATCCCTAAATATTTATAATAGTATTTTAGCCTTAACTGTACATTAAAAGTATTCAACAGCTTCATTCAAAAACAAAGCTGGAATGAGTTGCAATTCGCACCGTTAGTTTTAAGTTAATTTATATTTGAAACTGACAAATAACGGATTTTTAATGAAGCCATCGCTCCTAACTCAGATAATTGACGTGTTGCATTAATTTAACTGTTTTTGTAGTCATTACATTCTTACTAGTTTTTGTTACATGTGATTTGTTGTAGCTCTAACTGGATTTAATTTTTCTATTCATATGTTACATTAATTTAAGTGTTTTTTTTATAGTTATTAGGTTTAGTTTTCTTACGTTCATGCATTTTCAACGGATTCTCACCACGATATTTAATTAATTGAGTTGTCTCGATATTTCAACGTTGTTACAAACGTCATGATCACGAGAAGACTGAATACTGCGGGTCGATTTAAGAGCAAACAAATCTGTCTACCCTCTTTCTCGTTCGCTTTTGGGTAGTACCACTGGAACTCGAACTCACTTCTCGACACACCACACTCACTGTATCTACAAGACTCTCTGAGCATGAACCCTTAGTGACTGATGTGTTTAAAACTGGATTCCACATACTCGATAATAAGAATCCGTTGAAAATACATGAAAGTATTATAGAAAAGTCTGAATTAGTTTTCTTATATTTTATTTTTTTAAAGTTAGAACTTTAATTGGAGTTAGATTTCTTAGCATTATAATATCGACGGGAGCAAGGCAAAATGTGCTTACTGACAAACTATGCTTCTTAAAAAAACTTGATTTGATTTCACATCAGGTGGGCCGTAAGCTCGTCTATCTATTCTAGCTAGTGTATTTTAAGGAGAATTATAAATTTAATTATTCGTTTGTTAATCGATAACACGTTTTTACAAGTTTGTGCCTCTAATTTGTAAAACTTCAATAATGTTAGCCAAGGTGTGAAAAAAAGACCCAAAAAATTTCTTACATTACGATCGCATCGGTTTGTAGGTCCTGCCTGAACGCAGGTCCCCTTTTTAACGCAGACAAAGTCGCGGTACAGCTAGTTGTTAATAATGTGATACAGAAGAATTTGCAGGACAAGAGTTTTGTTATTCGTGAAGACACGATCCGTCTGTTGTTCCCATAAAGCACATCGTTAGTGCGATCACCCGCCAGAACGATATAGGAAGTCGACGCTTAACTGAGGCCTTGGACTGAGGAGCAAGGAGGATCTAAAATAAATTATAAAGGCGAAAGTTTGTAAGTATGGATGTATGGATGTTTGTTACTCTTTCACGTAAAAACTACTGAATGGATTTGAATGAAATTGAACCCCTTTGTAACGTAGACGAAGTTGCGAGGGTCATCTAGTATAGTTATAAAGAAAACTTATTTTACTTTTGGTAAGACGAAATCGCTGCATATATGAGAATTGAACCGTGATCGGCATCCGAGCTGAGGTTCTGACCCAGGACGGGGTTATGCGGAGTGTCATAACGCGTTACGCACTACGGCATTCTTTATCATTGTGACGTCCCCAGACATTAGATAGATAAGAAATTTTGTATTGCACACGAAAATAAGTGTACCTACATGGCCGAACTTTCATAACTAAACAGTCCGACATGCCTGCGGTATTTGTTTTGTTTGGTTCAGATCGTCTCAGGTTCGAAGTGGTTCATTATTAACGATTAAAAATATGGATTTTGAAGGTTCTTTTAATTTGATTTTTTTTAATTTGTGATTTATCTTCCTTGAAGTTTACTACATTCTAATTGATAATAGTACAACCAAATAATTCAAATGCAAAAAAAACTGCAATAATTTCTACTTCTTCATTTGATTCTCTGCAAACATACAAAAACACAAATCTAGCTTTATTATTTAGTCATAGTAAATTATCTAACATTGTTTTCAAGTTACTTGTCGTATCATATTGTCCGCCTTGCTCCCGTGTCCGCTCAGTCACGGATAGTGCACGGCGCTTAGTGCACGCTCCAAGGAGTTCCACTGCTTACTCCATTCACTGCTTACAGCTATTTACATACTTACCTTATTTACTGCTACCGAAATTTGATGAAACCTCTCATTTGATGTTCTTTTATCTTTTTAAACCTTTTCAATGATATATACATTGTCTTGACCTTAAGGGTAGGTCGAAGTTGATCTTGCTCCTAAATCTATAGTATTAAATGATGGTGACTATTTAAAAAGTAATGGAATATTTGAAGAATTACTAAAGTTTTAAAAGACTTAAAGTAATTTTTCCTTGAGATACAGTCAACACGATCAATTGACTGATAGAATCCTTTGCCTTTTTGGCAATGAAACTGAAATTAAGTTCAGACTTATATCGTTTTTCGCAAATATTTGAAGTAGGTATATTGTAAACTAACCACTAGTTAAAAACTCTTATTTAAGTTTGTAACTTAGCAACGAAAAAAAAAAGATTAATGTATATTTTCTAATTCAATTTTACAACAAAATACATAGAGCTTATTTTTTTTCCAAAACCTCCAAGTTCCCGTTCCTTCCTTATAACGGTATTATAATATGTATTTAGTGTTAAACACTAGTTTTGATTCCACATTTGGTTACACATGAGGCGGTATGGCGCGTGCCCTACACGTGGTCAAGCGTGCGTGCTAGGGATGACCACGTGTTACATGTAACACATGATTCAAACATTAAAATCGATATTGTATTCGATTGACGAATTGAATTATGTCATATCGATTATTTTTTGTTTTTTTTTCTACATTTTTTGTTTGATTCTACTTCTTTATCTTTAGCTGTAAATAATAATAAATCAGTAATATATTCGACAATTAAAAGGTCCAATCAAATATTATCACCATATATTAAACAAAAACATTTAAATTAATTACTTTTAAACTTAAACATGTCATATTAAATGCGTGCTATGTTAGCTAAAGATACTAATAAGCAAAACACTTGTATCTCAAAAGTCACTTTTTGGACATGCAAATCGTAAATGTAACAAAAACCAAACAAAACCATGCTCAAAGAACAATGTTGAGACAAAAAGTCCATAGTGTAAAATATACTGTAGTTGTAGCTTGTATCATATTAAAAAAATAACTTTTTTTTAATTTCCATAAGTCTCATTTTAAGACGCATCCGAAGATCTTAACAAAATCCTCGCCACAATCCTCCAGGATTAATTTTCCAAAAACAACTCATAAATAATTTGCAGCTCTTTTGAACACTATTGATACTTCAAGACAAGGTAATAACTCACTCTAAAATGACGTTTAAAAATTATGCAAAAGCAAACAAAACCGCACATCACTATCTATGACGGGGGGACTCCTGAGGGGGGTCCTGAGGAGGGAGGGGTAGCCTTGATGCGCACGCACAGCTGCTCCGCGATCACCTGCCCCCCGCCATATTGGACGAACAAGTACGCAAACACTCAAAACTTTTATTATTAAAATAAAGAACGAAAATTATGTTGTACTTCTTTTATTGGACGCGTTCATTTTATAACATTATTTGTATTTTTATTGCGTATTTTAATTAATATTTTCTTTTTTAGGTCTTTAATACAACGCGCGCATTAAGGCGAGTCGCAACGCAACGTATTTGATATCGCAATGATTTTTATATGAAAATCTGACTGGTTGCGTTAGGTACCAACACACCTTCACTAAACAATTTCGTAACACGCCATAAATAAAAGAAAAAAACAAGAAATATTCGTATAAAATATCAGCGAGATTGCAAAGCATAAATCTGACAGGCTTAATTGAAACAAAAATTAATCACGAGACATTAAAATTTCGAACACTGTTACTAAACATGCTCGTAACTGTTTCGACGCAGCTTAATCACACTACATACAAAATAACTCTCTCAAAGAGCTCGCACTCGTTCGAATGAGCTTAAACTATTGACAAATTGAATCTCTTTCATTAAATTAATAATCACATTAGCAGCAAAGAAACGACGGCCATTGAAACGAATGCACTTGACAAATGGCGGGAAAGTTTTGAATTGATTGTTCCATTAGACGTTGGATGTGTTCTCTTTTTGAAATTGAATTTGATGGCTTACTTTCGATTTTAAAGATTTTTTGTATTTATTGAAAGTATTATATTATTAAGCTTTATTAAATACACGAGTATTTATTTTGCGTATTATAAAATATACCGTCGAACTGATGTTCTTATTTTGAAGTCGATTTAAAAACCTAATTTTAATAAAGTTAAGGAAATACTCTTAAACCAAAAAGGGAGTGAATGACGATTATGTAAATAAATACATGATTGTTAGTATTTATCACACTTTCCAAGATCGTAGATAATATTGTTTCATAAATAGTATTATAATTTTAAAGTTGGAATACTTTCAATACCTAATAATACCTATATTTAGCAGACCAACTTGATAAAAATGGAAATAAATAACTAAATAATATATAAATAAATAATTATTCAAATTATATTCTTCCTGTCTTTTGTGATGAAGAAACATCTTATAACTCATATGAAAAGTGTAAAAATGATGAATTTAGACAGTATTTTATTACACACAACGAAAATATATCCTGAAGAAATTGAAAAACTAAAAAGTTCAGAAACTTGTTTTGTTTACATTTTTTAATCGTCTCATATTTTACGGATAAAATACATTATATTTTCGCTGAAAATGTAATACAGCGTAGTTTAATAATAAAGATTTACATAAATATTAGGTTTTATTAAATCTAAACTACAGTTTATTGGAAAAAATGATTTTAAAAAGACGCTCAAACGCGGTAGTGATTCCGAACGAAGTTCCCAGTTTTGCCGTCTAGCGAAAAGTGATGTTCCCACTGGGAACTTCCCAGTTGAGTGGATATAAAACTACACTAAAATTGACCATTGTAAACATTTATTTTATTTAATAATTAAATGCACAGGGTTGCATTTACGTAACGTCTAATGTTCCTAATTCGGTGTGCGCGAACACCTTGCATACAAAAAATATAGGCCAATGCAATTGACAGGTGCTCTTTAAAAACATTATCAGAATGCGTTTTAGTACTAATGCATTCAAAATTTATGATAACGATAATTTATTGGCTTCATAAAGTAATAAATATATCCTTTTCATTGTTAGATATACTACGATTTCATTAAAAATTAAGCTATCATATTTTGATATTATTAGGAGGGTTTTTTTTCGATAGCACCAGCTAAAATATTATAAGTATAATCTTTTGAAAACGGTCATTTTAAACTTGATATTGAGATGTACATTCCTTACGTATTAGTTAAGTGAATAGATAGATAGATAAAAAATTCTTTATTGCACACGAAAATAAATGTACATGGGCGAACTTAATGCTCAACAGCATTATCTACCAGTTAACCCTGGTGTAATGTGGATAGTATAATGTGAATAAATATAGACTTTCAATGAATTCAGGTATAAATTCCTTCTGTTTAATGTATATCAGTGTCTATGTGTATCCATCGACTTTTTTGCATTTATAAATACACTAGCAGTCACTAACTGAACCACGAAATGTAACTTTCGCCACAGAAGGGCAGTTTTTACCAATTTTTACATATGATAAATAGTCAATGATACTCACAAATAACGTAGCTTCCTATTAGTAGAAGAATTTTCGAAATCGGTTCAGATCTAAACATTCTCTACAACGCGTACCTGTATCAACCCATTACTGCCCAGTGTTGGGCTCAGGTCTCCTGAGAAGAGGGATTAGGCATAGTCCACCACGCTTGCCCAGTGCGGATTGGGGACTTCACATATCTTCAAAGGATTTTTAGAATCCTTTTCCGACATGCAGGTTTCCTTATTGCCATGTAGGCAGACGAGCCAACGGGCCACCTGATCGTAGGTAGTTACCGTCGCTCATGAACCTCTGCAATGTCAGGGGACACTGAGGGGTCGCTACCTCTTTATAATTTTTAGTAGTATAGATTTTACCGTTCATTAATACTACGTTGCATAGCTTATATTGCTTACTAGCTTTTCCCACGCAACTTCGTCTGCGTCACATAAGTGAATTTTCTCACCGTCTAAACCTTCCCTGGACTTCTACGAATATTTCAAGACTAAAATTAGCCAAATCGATTCAGTCGTTCTCGAGTTTTAGCGAGACTAAAGAACAGCAATTCATTTTTGTATATATAAGAAAGATTTCATCAAACTTAATAGAATGATTACCCATTTAACTAGATTGAGTTAGCAGTTTCAGAATTTATTGGTCTTCATTATGGCATTTCCTTTACAGATTTTTATCTCCACGTTTCGTGTAAATCAGTGCTGATTAATCAATAATTCTTGTAAGTTTGGACTGACTCATCTTACACATATCGCGGGAGTTTAAAAATGGAATGTGTACTTTGAACTTTAGGTATTCATCGTAGAATTGAAGCCAAAATTTCTTCTAGGTCACATGTAATTAATTGGAAATGTATAATGTTTAAATCAATATGCAAGATTAAAAAAATATATCAAGAGAACAATTTAAGAGTAAGCAACTAAGTCGTAAAATAATATTATTATTTAAACCATAAAATAACTTCAATTTAACCTTAATTTTTATTGATTGATAGGTTCATTTTATTTATCTACATCTCGGCGTTTGGAAAGCTAGTGCCTAAAATATATTTTTATCAGTATTGTAACAAATTTCTTTACCATACTCTTTATCTAGCAGGCAGATAGACAGTTAAGCTACATATTCACAAAAATACAACAATATTCAGAAAAGCGAAATAAGTATTTTAATGCTATATACATCAAAATGTACTTTGAATGTGTTCAAGATTGCTAATTTTCTGGAAGCGATGACCGTTCAACGTACTTTTCGAAGTAAAAAACTCAGTCAGCCGTAAAAATCACAATTTATTTTTACAAGTCAAGCTTAAGTAGCAGAAAATTGTAAAGGGGTTGAATACGAAAGGCTTATTTTTTTAGAAAATCCGTTTTTTGTAAGGAAGGGTTGAAGGCAGATGTCTCAAGACAGATGCGTCAACATGACTACCGATTTTACACTATAATGTAATCTTTATCTTTCATTTATCTTCTTATATATAAAAATGAATTGCTGTTCGTTAGTCTCGCTAAAACTCGAGAACGACTGAACCGATTTGCCTTATTTTAATCTTGAAATATTCGTAAAAGTCCAGGGAAGGTATAAACGGTGAGAAAATTTCCTTATGTGACGCAGACGAAGTTGTGTGGGCCAGCTAGTCGTTGATAAATATAACTGAAATGAAATGAAATGAAAATTTATTCTTATAAAAATATTAAGCCATAAAGTTAAACATTGGTCCCCGCACTAACTATAGGTTATTTTCAAATCTTTAAGCATTATGGTTACTTAGAATTCCTAGAAGGCTGTCTAAATGGTATTTTACTATAAACCGCATCAGTTTTAAAAAGTCTTTGTTTTAGAACATGAAAGTAATTTTAATAGCACACGTGCTTTTAACGTTAATGTCGAGTTACTTTATCCATATTTGGAATTTAATAACACGTAAGCATTTAAACTAAACAACAGAGGTGTAATCCATCTGGACTATCATTTTACAAAACTTAGTTTAAAAAAGAGGTGCATTCGAAATCTAGCTAAAGGTAAAAACTCCACTATGACTGTTGCACAGTACAGATCAATTTCGCGGGCTCTATACAATCTAGTTCCTAATCTTCCAGTCGATATCAGTAGAATAAAAACATAGCAAAAAAACTTGAGAGGTGTCATGGGACACCCGAATAGAACGAAGTTCCTTTCGATTAAAACATGTCTTATAATTTTTGTATCCTAACGTAACGCGCGATAAAGAACGTGTTTTAAAAGATTTTGATCACAGCGCCATCTAGCGATAATCATCTAAAACAAAAAAGTGTCGTGACAACTTTTCGTAAGATTTTTTCCGTCTAGCCCCCTTCCACAACGCGTGATAAGGAACTTCGTTCCAAATGTTCTTAAATCGATCGTTCTGTCAAGCAGCAGCTTTTTATAATTCAATCAAATACACTGAAATCTTTTATAGGCTTTCTTCTCTAAGAAAATGGCTCTTTGCCACTGATCCCTACTGCTTCTTGTATATCAAGCTTAAAGTGTCTTAAGAAATGAAAACATCCACACTATTACTTGACTCAAAGCGTGACAAAACCGTAACACGAGGTCACCAACTCCAAACCGAGTTACGATTGCATTTCGCACTTGTACGAGAAATAACAGTTATGTGAGAATCGTAAATATAATGAAATCGATTCATATACTGTTAGAACTAGTTTATTTATAACTTGGGAAATTGTATCAGTGAAATATCTCATTGCCAGTTAGCAATATAATTCCTGTATTTGTATGTGTAAACAAAATAACGCTCTGTTCTTAATTATTTAACTTCAGTTTTAATTTTCATTTAGTAGATGGTAGGATAGTTTTATTTAATAGTCGTGGTGGCCGAACGGTTGAAGCGCTTGCCTCCCGAACGGGAGGTCGCGAGTTCAAAACCGGCCGGCTTGTACCTCTAAATCTAAATGTGAAAAAGATTTATGTGCAATTTTTCACAACACCACTGGCTAAAAACAGTGAAGGAAAACATCGTGAGGAAACCTGCATGTCGGAAAAGGGTTCTAAAAATCCTTTGAAGATATGTGAAGCCCCCAATCCGCACTGGGCAAGCGTGGTGGACTATGCCTAACCCCTCTTCGGAGGAGACCTGAGCCCAGCAGTGGGCAGTAATGGGTTGGTACAGTGCAGTATTCCTGTTAGGTATAAGTTTGTGTGTTATTAAATAAATATATTTTCTTTCTTTCTTTCCTTCGAAAAACCTAAAGCCATCTTCTTATCGTGCGTACAAAAAAAACGTTTCATATTCAGTTAACATTGACATGTACATGATTGAAAATCTAATCACCAAAAGAATTGGAGAATACTTCGAATACCTTGGAAGTTTCGTTCAATCTTAGATATTTTGGTATTTTTTTATTGGCTCGTATTCAGACGAGCTAACAGGCTACCGATCGTAAGCAGTTACCGTTCATAGACCTCTGTATTTCATATATTTTCATTATTTCAATAAATTACTATTAAAACCAACAACTTAGTACCATTAAGTACTTAATACTTTCATGCATTTTCAACCTCTTACCACGATATTTAATTAATTGAGTTGTCTCGATATTTCAACGTTGTTGCAAACGTCATGATCACGAGAAGACTGGATACTGCGGGTCGATTTAAGAGCAAACAAATCTGTCTACCCTCTTTCTCGTTCGCTTTTGTGTAGTAGGTACCACTGGAACTCGAAATTTAATTAAATATCGTGGTAAGAACCCGTTGAAAATGCATGACAGTATTATAGAAAACCGCGAGTGTCTGAATAAGTTTATTAAGTACTTACTCTAACTGTATCATTTTGTCTCAAAGTTGTTCAGTAAAGCCTACAAATATGCATAAACCTTTCGCACCTGTATACGATGTAACGGAGCGACAAAACTCGAATTGTAATTACTTCAAAATAAAATATATTACTGTTCTTAACAAGTTCTCAGACCGCTGTGAAGTTAGCTGCGGATTTCGGACATATTTTGATCGTGGTAGTGAAGTACAAATTATTATATAGTACGTTAAAATAGTTCATGGATTTATCTGAATAGTAATCAAAGTATATATGTTGTACAGAAAAGTATTTGATTTAATTAAACTTTCCTTCTTTATTTCACTTTTATCTTCCTGAATCGATCTTGAACTGAATACTACAGAAATCTAAACAAACAAAGCAAAACTCTATTAGTACATTCCCTAAATCTTATGTAACAATTGTACCTATTACAAAAATTAAAACTTCCATTTTTCAAGCATAGCACAAAAACTACCAATCAGATCTTTATCAAATATGTAGAGATAATGTATCCAAAGTATCTCGACTTGTGAGGACGGCCGGCCATCTTGGTCGGTTGCTTCCGAACATCGGGGGACCCAGCCACGCGGTGCGCCACCTCTACGCGGGGGTAGTGCGCTCGATGGCCCTGTACGGTGCGCCCGTTTGGGCCGAGCCTCGTACTCGGGCAACTTTTGCCCGATACTTGCGCCGGCCACAGTGGGAATCGTGGGAGCGACGTATCGCTAACCCCACTTGGGGTCTACGGACCGTCGAGGCGATCCGCCCCGTCCTAAAGGATTGGGTGGGTCGTGGCGAAGGACGCCTCACCTTTTGGGCGGTGCAGATGCTGACCGGGCACGGATGCTTCGGGCGGTATCTGCACCGCATTCAGGTGGAGCCGACGACGAGGTGCCATCACTGTGTAGGATATGACCAGGACACACCGGAGCATACGCTCGCTGTCTGCCTCGCATGGGAGCAGCAGCGGTGTGTCCTGGTCCAACAAATAGGACCGGACTTGTCGCTCCCGGGCGTCGTGCCGTCGATGCTCGAGAGCGACGACTCCTGGAAGGCGATGCTCGACTTCTGCGAGTCCACCATCTCGCAGAAGAGGGTGGCGGGGAGTGCGAGGGAGAGAATTTATTCTTCTCTCCGTCCCGCAACAACCCGCCGCCGTCGAGCAAGGGGCCGGAACCGGGATCTCGCCCGGAATCTGGCCCCTTAAGAGTTTCGGGTCCCCAACGCATGTGAGTGCGAGCGGGGACCCAAGAAGGTGTCGTGTCTCGCTCAGCACGCCCTTGCGTCAGAGCATCCGGAGGATGGCGGACCGCTCTCCCCGACCCACGCTGGTTCTGACCCAGCGGGGTATTCCGTGGGAGGGTGACACGCGGTCCAGCCATCTTGGCGGGCTTCGGATAGCCCGCCGACCGAGAGAGCCGGTGGCCGTATCACCAGCGGCTGCCGGTTCGGCGTCCGGGGGCGGCGTGACCGAAAATTGTGCCGAGAGCGTTACGCGTCGCGCCGTCCCACAAAACCCCGTGCTGGG
Organism: Trilocha varians; assembly: GCA_030269945.2. NCBI lineage: Eukaryota > Metazoa > Arthropoda > Insecta > Lepidoptera > Bombycidae > Trilocha > Trilocha varians. The sequence continues at coordinate 3,709,704 of AP028277.1, read as the reverse complement.
TTCTGGCCTCAGCCGGGGTTCGGACGCTGAGTGTGAGCGGTTGGAGGTTTTAGTGAGGTTCAACTCCCACATACGATCCGGTGATTTCTTCCAACTGAAAAAAAAAAAAAAAAAAAATCCAAAGTATCTGCTTTCTAACAAAAAATAGACGAATTGAGAACCTCCTTTTTGGAAGTCGGTCAAAAATAACGCAAGTATCTTTAGAGTCCAACAACTTTAGTTATAGTTGAACAACCAATTAATTTAAAACCCTAGATCGAATACACTGAGCATTCAAAACATTTATTTACCAACAGATCGTATCGTGACGCGAATATTAATATAAATAACATTTTAAATGGTTTTTTAATGAAAATGGATCGCAAACGAGAATTAATGTAGCGTTGTCGAGCATAATACTCATTGCAACTTTGTTAGTGGACGTTGTAATATGTTATCGTAATATTATGTATTAAAACAGGAAATAAACTACATTATTAGATGCATGCAAGACACTTCAAGAAATTATGTGTTTGCTCCATTGTAATTATAATCATTGTAATATGTATTAAAGTATAGTATTGACTTTAGACTTTAGCTTAGTAAAGTAAGTAAAAAATTAAAATAAAATCAGTGTTTTTCTATATTTCTATGGTAAGCCTGAGTGCTGATTTGTCCTTCTGTAAACGATGTTTGAGAAGAGAAGTAACCACTTCCTATCAGGTGGGCCGTTGGCACGTCTGCCTACATGGCAATAAAAAAAAAAGAGCTCTATATGTTAGGTTGTATGTGGTATCACTGAAATATCCCCAGACATTGCAGGAGTCCATGATTGACAGTACCATCAGCTGGGCCGTAAAAGTAAGCAAATAAAAAGAAGAAAATTTACCAGAATAATTTTACTGGTAAATAATATGTACTATCATTTTAAAATACCACAACACACTTCACTGTTCGATTTCTATCAATCAGTATTAGATACACTATTTGCAGGAAGTGTAGTAAACAACTTTAGGAGCACGTGTCAACTTGGGGGGTAGACCACCCACTGAAACTCTTCACTGTTGTTGACAAACAATACCCCAATATTTGGTAATAAGGGCTGATCAGTGATAACGTTAAGGGCATCCTGCAAGCCCTTACAGTAGTTTTTTTTTCTTTATTTAAAGTGCTTTTTCGCGAAAATGCCGCACTGGTAACAAGTAAATCTATAAGTAGTTACAAGTATAAGGTAAGTACAGTTAAGTTGATTAAGAAGAGTTTGTTCTCTTTGACAATCCGTGTTTACCCAGGTTTAGTATCTTTCCAGTCATATCAGTGGTGGGGAGTGCTGAATGCGAGTTACACAAGCCAACCAAACTTGTTCAATATTGGGATATATCCAGAACGGAGCCGCAGCAGAAGAACCAAGTCTAGTCTTGGCAATCGACTATTGTCAATCCAAGGAATCCCTTACAGTAGTTGATACTGTTTTTCAATGCTATTTTTTTGTTTACAGTGTACATTGGTCGCGGTACGGACGGTTGATGAAACTGAAAAGTTCTGGAGTGGCGGTAACGCAAAAGGAGTCAAAACATAGGCAGACCACTAGATGGACTGACTGGGTAGGGCTGGATGACACTAGAAGTAAACAGCCTAAAAGCGGTTATCGTGAAAAGCGGTTATCGTTGGCAGAAGCAGTAAACCAACCAGCACGGGGTGGAGATAGTGATCGTGACCATGACGTTTATTTCTGATTTTTTTTAACCAAGATTATGGCTAGTGTTAAGTGGCTATCTTCGTTGCACTCAGTAACACATTGATTGGTTGATTAGTTTGTTTAATGTTTCAGATTTCGGCGACACTCATTAACTAAACAGTTACTTAATCATAATTATTTGGAAAATTTAAATAACATGCAGTCACATGTCGACTACATTTTTAATATTTCTATCGTAAATCACATTAAATTCAACTTAACAAGACATTTTAATAATTCGAGTAATTTCAAATTCAAAAACAAGTCCAAAGCTGCATAATAAAGAACGCAACACGTTCCATACAAACATCTGCCATAGACTAATCTATACAATCTATTCACGGTAGTACCAAACAAATCATACCAATTTTTTTTAGCCAACTTGTGCCCGCATGCGATTTTTTTCCTAGCACGTGCTCTATGCAAGATTTCCTCGAGTCGGTGGCGCATCTGTCGAGCAAGCTGCGGTATACAACCTGACAAAATAAGTGTAACACCAAATTTTGTTGAAGGCAAACGTCTTGGCACCTCTCTAATTCGTCCGGGTTACAAGATGCTGTGTACCTGCCGAGCATATGGTGCATTTCTATCGCTAATAGTAGTGGCAGCTGAGAAATACCATAGCACGTACTTCCGCCACCTGAATTCGCGAATGTTCTTCGTTTGAAATTGTGTCAATGTTTTAGTCGTGTCCTTGCACATGTCGTTCTAAAGTGCATATAAACACGTACTGTTTTCAAGGGCGAAGGAAGACAATGTATGCGATTGTATCGATAGAAACGGAAAAACAGGGCGTTAAGACGGTATTAGGCATTCTGAGTATGCGATTGGGTCGATTATATTAGAAACTATTAAACAGCGTTTAGTTGGAGCTTTAGCTGCATATAGAAGATGCAATATAGTTTTGCTTGAAAACGCATTAAACAGTATTTTTATTACTTTTAAATCGATTAAATATTACTTACATTGAACTTTCGGTCATAAAATTCTGTGTAATTTTACAATACTCTCTAAAATTTTATCATTTAATTTTCTTGTAGTACTTCTTGTAGTACTTAATAATACAATTAGTGTATTAAATCAGTGAAGTTTAATAATACCACATGAACATTGTGTCTACACCTTAATAATAGAGACAATAAGAAAAGTGCCAATGGACACATTCTTAGCATAAAATCATATAGTAATTTAGGTTAAAACAATTGCTTATTAGTCTGAATTAGACTAGATTGTAATTATAATAGTGTGCGTTATAAAATTACGTATACTAGGAAAACAAAAAAAAAAGAAAAAAAAAATCAACCGCATATTTTTAGGCTATAAGACTTCTAAAGCTGCAGTATAACAAAAAGATGTTTGAACTATAAACACTGAATAAATCATAATTGTTCTGTAAAGTAAATCATAAGTTGAATACCGTCTTACATAAAGGCCAAACCACATTATTAATTCCACTTCAGATGACGACAAAGCATCTCACATTTTAGAACCACCGTTACGCCATAGAATTGTTTTTTTTTCGACGCATCCTGCACACTAACAATGGTTCATAAGATCACGTGAAAACGATACCATCTTGGGTCAACAATCGATTGTGGTCTATGCCTTATTGTGGTATCGAGATATCGATCGATTTTGAATAAAAAAAAATCGATTTGGTTTATTGCGTTGCGTGTTGAGTGACATCGAATTAGGATTTCTTGTGTAATAACAGTTGGAGCTTTTAAACGAAAAATATTTTTTATTAATAATAATACTTAGGCTTATCAGTAACATTTATAGTTTTACCTATCATAATAATATTATAAAGGCGAAAGTTTGTATGTATGGATGTATGTTTGTTACTCTTTCACGTAAAAACTACTGAATGGATTTGAATGAAACTTTACCACAATATAGCTTATACATCAGAATAACACATAGGCTACAATTTTTGAACCCCTTTGTAACGCAGACGAAGTTGCGCGGGTCACCTAGTACTATATATTACTGTGCCATTAGTCACTATGTTACATAGATGCCAAGCAATAATAAACTAATAAAAAATACAACTAAAGAACTAAACATTCATAAACAGCCTTTTCTAGAATCTCGTCTATTCCATTTATGAAAATAAAATGATGTAATAAACAACATTCATATGTAATTTGTTGTATAATTAAACATATTACTAAGAACACACGTTCAATAAAGTATTTCGAAATTGAAGACTTTGATTATCTATTCAAGATTTTTCTTGTCTATTATATTACCCAAGTGTAAGAAAAATATCTGTTTTTTATAAACTTATTCAGACACCCGCGGTTTTCTATAATACTTTCATGCATTTTCAACGGGTTCTTACCGCGATATTTAATTAATTGATATTTTTTTTTTTTTGATATTTAATTAATTATCGAGTATGTGGAATCCAGTGGTAAACACAACAATCACTAAGGGTTCATGCTCAGAGAGTCTAGTAGATACAGTGAGTGTGGTGTGTCGTGATGTGAGTTCGAGTTCCAGTGGTACTACCCAAAAGCGAACGAGAAAGGAGGGTAGACAGATTTGTTTGCTCTTAAATCGACCCGCAGTATCCAGTCTTCTCGTGATCATGACGTTTGCAACAACGTTGAAATATCGAGACAACTCAATTAATTAAATATCGTGGTAAGAACCCGTTGAAAATTCATGAAAGTATAATTGTTCAAATTATTAAAATTTTACGATACCCGATTTCATTTCTCAAGGTGCCCACCTTGCCTGCAATTCATCTCAAAAATATATGCCTCAAAGTTCACTACAAGTTCATTCCACACATTAAAAACCCAAGATTTATTAATGACCAAAACTTATAAAACTAAATCATACTAAATAAAAACCAAAGAATTTTAATTACAATACAAAATTACTTCATTCATTCACAAACTATCATTATAACACAATGATAACGTAATCCAAAAATTAATAATTATAAAAAGCTTTATATACTAGGCAATAAAGGCTATAATTGAAATATATAATATGTACATAGCGTGACATGAGGCAGTTTTTTACACCGATTTGGAAAGAACGTTAACTTCTAGTTAACTTTGAAACCTATCGATGTTTAGTAATTTTGAGCACAATGTAGCAAAGAACCGGGAAGGCGTTTAAATAATTAAATTTAATTCAAATCTATTAAGTATTTAAGTCGTGGTGGCCGAGTGGTCGAAGCGCTTCCTTTCGTACGGGAGGTCGCGGGTTCAAATCCGGCCGGCTTGTACCTCTAAATCTAAATGTGAAACAGATTTATGTGCAATTTTTCACAACACCACTGACTATAAACGGTGAAGGAAAACATCGTGAGGAAACCTGCATATCGGAAAAGGGTTCTAAAAATCCTTTGAAGATATGTGAACTCCCCAATCCGCACTGGGCAAGCGTGGTGGACTATGCCTAATCCCTCTTCTGAGGAGACCTGAGCTCAACAGTGGGCAGCAATGGGTTGGTAAAGTAAGTATTTAAATAGTTTTTTTTTAAACATATCAGAAGAGCATCAAAATTGAATACTCAATTTAAATTTACAAAAATAATAAATCGGCAATCAATAATATTAAGATTATTACTATTTAATAATCAACTGACTGGCATTTAATCGGTATCTTGATAACATGATAGTGGTTTCAATGGAATCAGAATAATAATATGTCATCCTCGGTCATAAGTTTAGTATTTAAAAGCTTTAGATTCAACAAAAAAATATTTGTACACTAATACTTTAATACAGAATGTATTCCTTAAATTGGTCACTAACTTCTTTTTTCAACATGGAGAATAAGCCATAACATTTAAATACTAATAATAACATTGCCATACTGTTCTCTCTACATTCGTATAATTTAAAACAAAACCACGTTGTTGAGAGCACGCGACGGTCCGTTCAATTTTTCGACAGCAATTCGATTGATTGCCATGGTTTTAATTGTTTAACCGTTAAATGTAACGTTATTTTATAAATTAACAATTCAATTAATTGAACTCGTTCCGGTGATGAAATTTTGGAGCAAACAACTTTACTGAACCTGTAAAGAGATGCAATTGTTTCACGAAAATATCTGTTATTTTAATGCAAAGATACGGCGGTGATATTAGAGCGATGAATGGCTGTAAAGTTTTTAAAGCCACCTCTCCATTCTATCACTTTAACTCCTGTATAGCCAGGATCCACAGCGGTGATCATCGTAATGACCCAGAGCAGTGAAGCCCAGGAACCAGAGGGAAAGCTAACTTGTCTTCGGCCCTGCAACGAATTTAATCAGAAGAGGATAGAAAGTTTTAACTAATTGTTACGAATTTATATGAAAACGATTTTGTAGAACGGTTTGTAACAGATCTGTAGTTCTTGTAGTATAGTAGGCATAGAGGAAGTACAGTCTATCGATGGTAAATTCTTATCATATATTGCAAGTGCTAAATGCAATCATTGCAATGTACTGAAAATGGCCCTTCGTCGATTTAAAGAATCTTTAAGGTTTCTTACAAGCTAAGCTATACGTATGCTATTTTTCGTTTTTTTTTTTATTTTCGTCTGCAGCTGCTGTTGGGTTCCGTAGGTCATCATTTCTTTTATGATAAATGTCAAAACTGTCAACGACTGTCAAATATAAAGCATTGCAATTGCATTGTCGTATACAATAATGTCACTACAATATTATAAATTGCGTATAGAAATAGGCCAAATGTCATGTCCAGAACCCAAGGAGTTTGAGAAGGTGCAAGAAATCATTACAATTGGGGTCCTTGGCCTAAGACTTTCTAAAAAAATTGCGCAATTCAGGTAAATCCTTGAGGCACGTGGTACAGTATTCCCACGATCTTGCACAAAAGCAATAAAAGATTTTTTACGCGATAATCCTTATGTAAAAAAATGGCAAAATCGACCCGTACACGTGTGCTTTAGACCTTGAGAATCAGCTGATCAAGAATACAATAGAAAATAGTTATTATACCTTCGCACATTAGGGTTAAGGTTGAAAATTATATGGCAGTTAAGTTTTACCTTTGATTTTATTTGCTCTTGGGAGATATGCGATTATTCTTTTAAGTAATGCACGTGCAGAAACATACCTATAGGTAAACGTAGATAAGTAAAGCAACATTTTTTCTTTCTTTGTTTGTGTACTTAGTTTGAATTTACCACAAGATAGATCAAGTTAAGTTTTCAGGAATCCACTAGTTGCATACAGCACAGATTCACATGTGCTCATGAAAAGTTCTGGAGTGGCGGCTTGAAACCGGTAGGTACAGCGTAAGCAAATGTCCCTCAAGACGAACCGACGACCTGGTTAGGATCGCGAGAAGTCAATGGATGCAGTTCATCAAAGCAAGACAAAATTGCTGACTTTGCAACCACTCTTTTTTTTAAAGTTAAGTATCTTGATTATCACCAATCAATTCTTTCGTGGTTACCATACCATAGATTTATCGACCTTATATCAAACGATTCACCAGTCCCCTTCTTATCTTCTACCATTCATAACAAGTTTTCTGTTTGAGTTTTAAATAATCCTCACGAGAATATTTAAAGGGTTTTTGCAACTTGATACAGAAGATTCAACACCTCATTTTGACTGATGATCAATGATGAGAAAGTGAATCTATTGTTCGATTCGATTCACTTAATTTTACTTTCTTTATTTTTATTGTTTCAATAAGATGAATGAGGGGTATCAATAAGTGATTTGTCTATAAGATTATTGATTGTGAGAGAGTTATCTTCGTCAACCACGTTGGATTTTTTTTTTACTGCTACGTCCAACTTGGTTGTAACAGGTTTTATCCCTTTGAAGCTCTCTCATGTACATATCTTGCTGTTAGTACTGTTCGTAATCTTCGTGGTCGGCGACTTTTTAAAATACGACAAATTTTGACAGAGTGTAGTCTAAATTTTATGCTCAACAACCACCATAGTCCGTCCCATCACCAATTCTCATTGGGTAAGCGTAATGGACTATGCCTTATCCTTCTAGTCGGGCCGACCTGAGCCCAGCAGTGGACAGTAATGGATTATTACAGTTACAGACCATCATAAGACTCAAAATGCTTTGATTACAATATCAATTTCTGTTTTGGCCTTGTTGTACCCTACACCAATTTGAACGAAGCAAAAATTCTACGTAATTAGGCATTGTTCGTAAGATCGAGGGGTTTGGGAAACTCATATTTCAACTAGAAAGATTCTTTCTTCTCGCATTTTCTTTAGAAATCACGTTGAGCTAATGATCCTCGTAGTTATAAAGCTAAGACTGTTTATTTATCTCCTTCCTCTCTATCTCTTATAAATACAATTTCAAGCAAATCTTTTTCTTTACGTACTATTTTCTTAATATCTTCATAAAAACTCCTTAAAACCAGAAGGCAATGGTTCCCACAGACATAAAGCCTCACTACCTGGCTGCATACAGCAGCTGCATCACTTAAATCGATCCTGTTCTGTCTCTCTTTCTATCGTTTAGAGAATCTATGCCTGTCTCTTTCTATAAGGACGACTTAAGGAATAGTTAGAAAAAAATAAGAAACGGCTGTTTGCGTGATTGACAATATCTTAGATTTTTGATTTATTAGCAATAGTTTGCAAATTTTCTTACATTAGACAAACTATCCCACCTATGTAAATACTAACTCGTATAAACTGATTAGACTTCTGAAAAGGAAGAGAAGATGCATTATCAGAAAGATTTAGAATCACTTATCAAAAAGTAGGTTGTTTGTTCAAAAATATGTCATGGTAAAGACATAGGTATATTTGAACATATGACCTCATGATTTCTGTTTCTGTTACCAATCTTAAGTAACATCAATGTTTCTAACATCAAAAAACAAGAAAATCACATCATAGAACTTCCACAAGCATTCTCCGCACTATAGTCTTCTTTTACATAGAAGTAGGTCAGAAGAATATTGTTTTAATACACGTTAATAATATAATATTAAAGATAAAGAGATTTCTAATACTGTACATAACTGTTTTTATCAAAGACTGTTTTATTTACTTAAAATAAAAATAAACTGGAGCATAATTTTGAGAACACAACCATATTTTAACAGCCCTACATTTTAAAACTTTCTTTACAAAAAAATGCTGTACCTAAATGTTATTTGAAAAATTCCGGAATTATACAACAATTATTATTTATTCGATTATGTAAAATTAAACGCTCGTTTTGTTTCAAAATAACCTAAAGCAAACTCTATTTTGCAAGAATGTTTCATGTACACTTGACATTTTGTTTAAGTAGTTCATAATCAACAGTCATTATAGTTAAGTAACACTTAAGAACTATTTACGGAGTACAGCTTAGTCGGTCGCTTACGGAAATACAGTGACTTTGACCTATTATGTGAAGGTATTTGAATTTCTTCCCGCCAAAAACTTTGCTGTTATTTTTATACCAGCATTACCAACACGATAAAAACACGCGATATTTTTAATAGAATCTACGCTTTATATTCATAGGTCAGAAAGTTTTCTAAAGAATTGAAACGGTAATTATTTAACCATTCGTATACTTTTGAACCATAAATAAGATGAAATACTATTCAAATCACACTTAAAAACGCGTTAAAAAAGATTTTACCACAATTTTTAGCGCTAAAAGGTCTGGTAACGTTGCCGGTTCCCGCCAAAACTAGCTGTCATTTTTATACGGCAAAGATATCTACAGCTATAAGTCCATAAGTCATATTCCTTATCAGCGCGGAAGTCTGATCAAACACCTTCGTCCAATCAAGTCGGAACATCTGCCCCAACGCGTGCGCTTCACTATCGAGACTCTTCTTAGTGTGCGTTCTATACACTTTTTTTTTCTAAATCTATTTCTTTGTGCGCGGGTTTCTTAGATTTGGCAGATGGCACGTGCTTCTTTTAGTACAGCTGTCGTTTTGAACCATTTTTTCTTGATTTTTTTTCGTAAATCTCTTGGATTTTTTCTGTTTTCCCGTATGCTAGCGACATGTGTCACTAAGATGCAAATATGAGAAAAAGGTAGATTTGAGCACATGGTGTTTGAAAAAATAAATCGTTCGGCACAAGTGCTTTGTTAAACGCCATCTGCTTGCACCTTATTGTGTTTTGGGATAAAAATCTTTAAAACTATATCTCGATGATTCTGCTAAGGCTTCGGGTCTGTTTATCGAAACACGTACACTTGGTCGTGGTGGCCGAGTGGTTGAAGGGCTTCCTTCTGAACGGGAGGTCGCGGGTTCAAAACCGGCCGGCTTGTACCTCTAAATCTAAATGTGAAAAAGATTTATGTGCAATTTTTCACAACACCACTGGCTAAAAACGTTGAAGGAAAACATCGTAAGGAAACCTGCATATCGGAAAAGGATTCTAAAAATCCTTTAAAGATATGTGAAGTCCCCAATCCGCACTGGGCAAGCGTGGTGGACTATGCCTAATACCTCTTCTGAGGAGACCTGAGCCCAACAGTGGGCAGTAATGGGTTGGTACAGTACAGTACAGTACACTTCAAACCTCTTTATTATTATTCTAATAGGTACCTACATATTACATAAAGAATATTCTCTCCAATGTTGTCATTGGATTATCTATGGACTATTAGCATCGAATATTCCAGAGAAAGATGTTCTATGCTAGGTAAGTAGTAAGTATGAAGCAATAGATTATATTGTAAACAACAAGAGTTCCATGAGAGATCCAAACTAATAAACACTTTACACAAAATTTACTTGAAATCACCAACAATGATGATGACGAGGATGCAGGTGACAGAAACTTATTGTAGATTTTTTTTTTTTTTTTTATTGCCATGTAGGCAGACGAGCCAACGGCCCACCTGATAGTAAGTGGTTACCGTCGCTCATGAACCTCTGCAATGTCAGGGGACACTGAGGGGTCGCTACCTACGACCTAACTTTAAGGACCCTCCTCAAGCCTTAGATTTTGACAGGAAAGTAACATTCAAAGTAAAGACCGCTTTAAAAATAACGTGTTGCTACATTTCTGGTATCACACTAGAACACTTCAGGTAATTCTCACTTTTCATCAACACAATCTGGGAGACTGTCAGAAATCCAAATCTTCATTGTAAGAGTACCCACATGTAATCTAACCCCAAGGTCACAATGCACCATCGTTCGCCAAGTGCCTGAGACAGGAAACGGCACAAAGCGGCCATTGCGCAAAAACATCTCTCATCTGCCTACTTCCGCCGGATACGGAACCGCTTGCTTGCGAGGAAACTGAAAAAGGGCGAAGGTAAAAAAAAGTTCGCAAACGGCAGGTTGGTGTTCTGTAGTCATTGATTTGTTATATAGAAACATCATTAAAAATCTGTTCAAAAAATTTTTGGGGTTGGTGACCGATGGTGATTAAAGGCTTTGAATTAGAATTTGGATCTAAAACTGACTTTGATTTTTGACATACCGTAACTACTGCAACAATGAAAAATATACAGTACAGAATGCATTTCAAATTCATAAACACGTTTTGTGTTACCAGAATTTAGACATAAGTATAAAGACAAATAACGTTTCTTAGTGAAACATCAAACCTAAGACCTAAAAACTTAAGTGACTTAATTTACAATCTCAACAACATAAAAGGTAAGTTTATAATGGCATCTTTCACTTTTTACATCATCTAGTATCAGCTACGTGATACTGTCATGGTTAATTTAAATAAATTGTGTACCTTTTTCTGCGACTACCTGTCTCGTCGCTCGTTTTTGTACTCATTACTCGATTATCTATGCACGCGGTAGGCTGTTACTTGTTTTACTAACTTTTCTAAAATTACAGGTCAATTTAATACGAAAAATAAATGTAATAAGAACCTTCTTTGTTAAATAAAAAATGTAGCTACGCATTATGATGTCTATAATGATCAATAACCCTTCATCGATTGTGATGGAAAAAAATAAATTACCGCATCGTGATTCTACCACTTAATAATCGTAGGAGAAACCCAGTATCTCACGACTACTTAAAAAGGCTATAGGTCCGTTTGAAAAAGGAACGCAGTGATTTGTTTTTTTTATTTAAAGCTGCGAACGGCCAGCAGGTGTAATAAGGATTTTGAAGGAGTTTCGAACAGAAGGCCTTTTTCCCACGCCCCCGTACGTTGAATTTGGAATAGCAGTTCGAGAACCGGTAATATTGTGCTTTGTATTTGAATAATTAAAATATGCATCATAATTTTTTTCTAAATCAATAATCTAAAGATATGTAAAAAAAACTATTTCAAAAAAAGTAGAGTGTGGTTGATTCTAGTAACTTACAACGAAAACTATCTATTATAAAATAACCTGAAATCTAATACTCATTTTACTACCTTGGATTTTTGATTTCATTGCACTGTTAAATATAGATCCCAGTATTTTTTAATTACAACACAAACATCTTATACCTAGACTTCCTAGATAAATAAAATGACCCACACTAAAATCCAATCGTTTTCAGCGGTTCTCCCAATTAGAGCATTCAAAGAAAACTCTTTAAATATTAGTATAGATAAAATGCAAAATAATTTCATTTACATTAAGATGGCGCCAATAAGAGGATGTGCAAAGTACAGAAGTCGTGAAACTATATCAATAAAGTACATATAAAAAGCTCGTAAAAATTCAAAGCAAATTTTATGGTCGTTCAATAAAACTTAATTGGATGTACTAACAACTGGAGATAATATAAGAAAATGACTTTTTAACGAATTTAATTTATTTTTATTTCATTATTACCTGACTCTTGCAACTTCATCTGCTTCACAAAGATCCAGACGGCATATTTTAATGGGGTTATTTATGGTGAATCAAAGGCCGAAATTGTTAGTTTCTTTATTATATTATGCATGTATTGGCTCCCATAGCACAGTATTTTTACTAGTTTGGGAGCCTGGGTTTGCCCTAATAATAATTGTAAAAATTGTTTCAATAAAATTTATTTCATATTTCATATATTATACACGTTAGCCTTCCTCATTCACTCTATCTATTAAAAAAGTCATATCAAAATCTGTTGCGTAGTTTTTAATACTTAAGCAAACATAGGGACAAATAGACAGACAGTGTAATGCGACTTTGTAAAACAAACTTTGTAGTCATATTTTAACTTGTGTTTCCAATAAGACTCTTCAATTTGTTAAATCACCTTGAATGTTATCTCTAAACTTCTATTTACAAGTGTTATTTAAAAAAAACTGGACAGTCTATTTAAACTGGTCCCTTTTTAAATTATGTAAGATTATGCTATTTGTCCGCCTTTAAAAAAAAAGAGAATGTAGTTGAATGTATTTTAATATTCCTTGTTAACTTTTAGTTCTTAAACTATAAAGAACATGGTCTACAGTACAGGTTTAACAAAAATAACAATGGAATTGTTGATTTTATTATGAAGATCATTGCAACAGGATTGTCATCTGTCAAGATACCGTTATAATATCAAGGACTTTTCACTTCACCTTTCAAATAATTACATTTAACAAAAAACTTGCTATTAAGAGTGTGTTTTTAATTTTAGTATTTGTTTTTGTTCTCCACAAATTTCTCCACCGCATTCGGAACTCTTATAAAAGTTTAAAAATAACTAATTATTGGGCTACCTTTTGCCTATCCTGTACCAACCCATTACTGCCCACTGTTGGGCTCAGGTCTCCTCAGGAGAGGGATTAGGCATAGTCCACCACGCTTGCCCAGTGCGGATTGGGATCTTCACATATCTTCAAAGGATTTATAGAACCCTTTTCCGACATGCAGGTTTCCTCACAATGTTTTCCTTCACCGTTTTTAGCCAGTGGTTTTTATTTTTAGCCTTTTGCCTATTAATAAAAGTATGTAACATTTTTACACCTCTCTTAAAGTGCAGATTATTTGCGAATTCAAAGGCAATAGAAAATATTTCATTACCTTAACTTGTCCTTCTTCAAACGAAGCTTGAAGAGTCCTTAAAAATAAATTACGATTAGAGGTAGGTAGCGGAGCAGTGTGCCCTGACATTGCAGAGGTCCATGAGCGACGGAAAGCACTAACCATCACGTGACCCCTTTTCATCTGCCTACATTGCAAGAGACTAAATTATTTTTTTTGGACGGTTGGAAATCGCCGGACTTTCACTCGCCCCACGAGTGGGGTATGTGGGGGTTGAACCGCACTAAAACCTCCCGCCGCTCGCGCTCGACATCCGATTTAGTAGGGGTGACAGGACGCGTTCGCGATTGTCGCTCATGTATCGCCCCGAACATTTTTCGACGTACTAAATCTTCTCCAGATTTGTCTACGCTAGCTACATGCTACCTTCTCTTCTAAGTAATTAAGTTGTAAGATCATATTGATAAGTTTTCACATTGAAGTTTGCGTCTAGTTGCAATTAAAAACGTAATTAGTAACAAGAATAACATCTACCTGTACGAAGGTAAAGATTTGGTTGATGTACAAGGCTGCGCGCCTACTACGGTGGTCACCTGCTCTGGGCACCTGCCACGCATCTGACACAGATGCCGTGTAGTGATTGGTAATTATCGATGTCGATACACCGATTTTATTGTATCGATATCTCGTGGAGTTCTATTCTCGTTTAAAAACTTTAATACAAACTTTTGTCCGTGTGTGTTTCTGTTACTCATATTACATCTAATATATATATTATAAGGGCGAAAGTTTGTAAGTATGGATGTTTGTTACTCTTTCACGTAAAAACTACTGAATGGATTTGAATGAAACTTTACCACAATATAGCTTATACATCAGAATAACACATAGGCTACAATTTTTGATAATAATCTAGACGGGACGAACCTGAAGTCCACGCGAACGAAGACGCGGGCAAAAGCTAGTTACAAATACATTAGGAACGGGAATCTTCATTGCAAGTGTCACCTTTATTGTATTAATTTATGGGTGGTCCATTAGCTCGTCTTATCATAGAAAAAACACACTATACTATTTCTTACTTATCTACAATAGCTCCCTTATTTATTCTGCACCACCCTTGATAGAAAGAAGAGAATGCCTTAGTCGTAAAGATCACTAATAATATTAATAAAAGAGAAATTGCATCGAGTTATGGCTTTGTTTTTATGAATTATCTGAAACTAAAAACTGGATTTTATAACCATTAAGTATGTGCTGGAGCAATATCAGGATAGCAATTGTAGTGTTTTTCGCTCTTGCCTCTACCACGTTGTAATCACCTGTTGCGCTATCATTCGCGCCAACGTTATGTCCATTTATTTTTAAGGTTATTATTTGTCCTCGACATCATCATTAACGCCATTATAATTTCAAAAATATTTTTAAAAGCTTAATTTTCATATCAAAGAAAACACATAGGTACAGCTCTCAAATTGGTCTCTTGGTTTATCCGTTGACTAGTTTTCATAATACTTTATTTGTCAAAAAGTGTCTGCAAAATCCATAGTGTTTTATTTGTTATATCTTTTCATTAGTTTAGTAGGTAATAGAATAAGATAGTTAAATTATTGTGTAATTTTGGTAAGTTCGTGCCAGTTAAAGTGTGTACTTAAACTTAAGTTAAAATTTGTATGCTCATTATAAGTGAACATTGTTCTTGTTAGCTAATAAAGATCTTTAAACCCAAATGAAATTATCGACATGTCCCACCGTCCATCACTAGTCACCGCTTCACGCATCTTAAGGCACATGATGAATGCGCTTTACGCTGCACGAGTTGTCCTAATTATTGCCTTCACTTACGACGTCGCGTATCGTAAAGCGCTTGAAGGCTTTATTGACGGACACACGATTGATTAATTGAACCATAATACTTGAATTTTAGTTTTATAAAGCGCATTTACCAGCACAGGAAGAATGATATCTAGGAGACCTAAGGCATATGTGTAGGGGACGGAGCGACGGGAAAGAGTGCCGAGTGCGTAACGCGTCGCGCCGTCCCTCCAAACCCCGTGGTGGGGTCTGGCCTCAGCCGGGGTTCGGACGCTGAGTGTGAGTTGGAGGTTTTAGTGCGGTTCAATTCCCACATACTGCGGGGATCAGGTGATTTCCTCCAACTGAAAAAAAAGAAAAAAAAAGGCATATGTGTAATATGAAATTAAGATATTAGAATGTAATTTTATAGACGGAGTTTGGAAAAAGTATCAAGGTCGTGTTTTTTTTTAAATTTTGATGACAAGATTGTAACATTGATAACCATTCACCATACGTTGGTCCAGGAGCTTGAATTTCCGTACCATATTATAGAAAGATAATTCAATTAGGTTAAAGTACAGTTAAACTAATTTAGCCGTTCGGTATTGAACATTAAAATCAAAAGCACAGCTTGCAATCGAAATAGTTTTAAAATTACAGTTCTTTCACCATTCGCTGCACTTACGAAACAAAAGTCAACATGTGAATTGTCAAATTTAATTAAAAGGTATTCACAGGTATTGTACAAGACTATTGACAGAACGGTGCGCTGTCAGTAAGCTCGACCACAGAATTATACTTAACAGAAGAAAAGTCTTCAGTTTTAATATTATACTCTGATGAAGTTGTTGGAACGAAGTTCCTTATCGCCGGAAAACGAAGACGGAAAAAATTCTTACGAAAAGTTGTCACGACACGTTTTTTGTTTTAGATGATTATCGCTAGATGGCGCTGTGATCAAAATCTTTTAAAACACGTTCCTTATCGCGCGTTACGTAAGGAAAAAAAAATAAGATATTTTTAATCGAAAGGAACTTCGTTCTATTCGGGTGTCCCATGACACCTCTCAAGTTTTTTTTTATTGTCATGGAGGCAGACGAGACAAAGGACCTGAATTTCTTTCGCTTTTTGTGTGACAAGAGGAAATCCCCGCAGGTGGGGTATGTGGGAGTCGAACCGCTTGAACCGAACCCAGCACGAGATTGGGCGAGTTGAAGTATTTCCTACGCTAATAGACTTATGCAATATCAGAGGACACTGCGAGGCCACTATCAGCTACCTCTGAGAATTTCATTTGAAGAAGGATAAGTCAGCACATACAGAAACACCATGGAGGTTAAATAGGTCGAGTTCTCTTCTGCTTTGTGTCATTACAGATGTAGAAAATTAGTGCTTGGTAGGTCTGTACTTTGTAGGTATAGAACATATTATTATATGCTTATCGTTACTTATAGAACTGCCATTCCAGAGCGTAAAGATCCGCTAATTACTGTTACAACCTACTACTGCCCACTATTAGGCGCTCGTCTCGTAAGTAGTAGACTAATATCTTCAAAGGGAAAAATATAGTAGGGACTTGATGATGAATTGAGATCATGTGTTATCACTTCATATCTTGTCTATGTCTTCACTTCTTCATTGCTGTGGCCTTTCGGTTCAAGACTGCCCAGAATGGGCGAAGACTCGGCCGGAGTTGGCTTCACTGCAACAGATTCAGACCAGCAGAGAGAGATCCAGTCCATGGGAAAACCCCAAGAAGGGGATGATCAACACCACAATCACACCTTCTCCTCCGCCTAGAATGACGGAGAGAAAGAGCCCGGGCAGAGGGGTGCCCCCAAGGCGTCCGTGGACACGAAGACCCCCATGGCTGGCAAATATCTTCAAAAGGTATTTGAATCCTTCTCCAACCAGTTTCCTTGCGGTGTTTTCTATAAGCATTTTTGCGAAAGCGGGTCGGTTCGAATTCCTGATCTCTCGCGCCGAGGCAAAATTTTCAACCACTCGCCAATCACTAGTTTACAAACTTTTCTTGAACCTAACTTAACCTCATATTTACTTCTGTAGTGGATATTCTGTAAAAGTGTGCTGTCAATGTTCCCGGCTGTACAAATAGGTGCAACAACTTCATATCTCTAGTGGAATTTAATTGAGAAATTTAATTTGCGATTATTCTCAGTTAAAATACTTTGAAGGAGTTTTAGATGCTTTATAATAATTGGGTATTATTTTTGAATAAAGAAGAGGTTAAGTACCTACTTACTGATTAGTTATTTGAATGTTTGGAATAAGTGACGTATAAAGATTGTAAGGTAACACAAAGCCTTCATTGAATACGTTGGACGTTGTGCATTCTTCCCAATCCCACATATGTTATGTACAGTGTACTGTATCAACCTATCATTGCCCACTACTGGGCTCCTCAAAGAAGTTAGGCATAGTCCACCACGCTTGCCTAATTGGGAACTTCACATATCTTCAAAGGATTTTTAGAATTATTTTTCAATATGGTTTCCTCACGATGTTTTCCTTCACCATTTTTAGCTGAGGTGTTGTGTAAAATTACAAATTAATAATTTAAAAAAATAATAAATGAATAATTAATAAAAAAAATAATTAAAATTATTAATTAAATTTGATCTGTTATATGCACATTACTGCAGCTAATATTATGATTTAATTGACAGTTTTATGAAACTGGATATATTTTCATAAAGGTTAACCTAGTCATAAAATAATATCGTAAATAATAAGAATATTAAGGAAGATTCTATCTAATTAATTTAATATTAATCCCAAGCTGTTTCCAATTATAGTAGTACTAAACTTATTAAATTAAATGTTCCCAGTTTTACGGCTTTTATATAAGCTATTATTCATTTATTTTATTGCTAAATAATTACTCGGTATAAAGAGTAAAACAAAAGATACATACATGATCTTAGGGGTGTAGGTAGGTTAGTAGGGAGAGGTAACTTATGCGAATTTTGAACATGTCTTCATGAAACACGTCAATCTTTGACCAACTAATTTCAACTCCAATCATTGTTTTTTACAAACTGTTTCTTTTTAATTAAAGTTTAAAAAATAGTTTTATAATTATTTATTTTTATTTAAAATAGGTTGTTTGAAATTCTCATGCGGATACATATAATATGTCATATTATGTACAGATATTTGGATATCTAGTTCTAAAGGGAAATAACTTATAAATCGACCATCATCGTATTCCCGAATATATCGAGCAATAAAATAAATTTAGAAATGTCACTGATACTTGATGCTAAATCAAAATTTCCAATCAGAGCATTTCTCCGATGTTTAGGGACAAATTAATGTTTCACGTTGTCTGAAAAAAAGTTTTTTTTATGTTCACTTCCTAAGATCCAGATATTATTAGAATTATAAAAAATGGCGACTAGTATCGTCTATAACAGTTATAATTTTATGATCTTATAATACTTTTTAAGATTACGTGATTATGAGCGGAAATCAGCAGGTTGCAGAACCTTATCTGCCGAACAAGTTTGATATCTTATTCTAATATTATAACTATAGCTGTCCGCATACACGCAATTTTATTGACAATACTCTTTTTATTTTACATGAAGAATATAACAATATAAAATTGTACTAAAGTGAGCTTAACTCAATAGTGAGTCCTTTTCCAGAAAACCTTAGTGATATGTTGAAAAAAGATATGTATTTCAAGTTGGTTTAGGACATATTATTAGCAGGTACAGATAGTAGATAATGTATTTTATTTTAAGTCAGACGAAGACCTACATAATTGGAATAAAAATATTGTGTCTTTAAAAAAAAAGAAATCAGTATTATGTCATTTTTACCCGGTATATGCGTCAAATAACACCAGACTAATGTCAGTATTTTTAATTATTAAAAAATTGCATATTCTACAGTAGGTTCCATACACGCATAATTTGGAATATTGTCAATAATATTACGTGTATGCGGGCAACCTTTGAATAAACACGAGGTTTTCGGCATGCCACCGAATCGTGTACTCTAATCAATGTTTGGATAAAATTCCTGGAAACGGACAGTTTTTTATAATATGTTGAAAGTTAGAAACTGTTATCTAATAATTCCCGGTTTTAGTCACGTATAGAAGACCTTGATAAATTCGATTTGATTGACAGAGAAATAAAACTCTCTTAAGCTGATTATTTCCAATCTAATACTTTCATGCATTTTCAACGGGTTCTTACTACGATATTTAATTAATTGAGGTGTCTCGATATTTCAACGTTGTTGCAAACGTCATGATCACGAGAAGACTGGATACTGCGGGTCGATTTAAGAGCAAACAAATCTGTCTACCTTCTTTCTCGTTCGCTTTTGGGTAGTACCACTGGAACTCGAACTCACATCACGACACACCACACTCACTGTATCTACAAGACTCTCTGAGCATGAAACCTTAGTGACTGTTGTGTTTAGCACTTGATTCCACATACCTACTCGATAATCTGAAGCCGTCACCCCTGTTAAAAGTGCTATGTCTTGAAATCTCGATAGCTTCTTTAACCATCCTTGGTACGTAACGACGTTCAGAAGATAGTACCTGAGGATTATGTAATTGTATCCAGGTGATCGTGGTAAGAACCTGTTGAAAATGCATGAAAGTATTATAAAAAACTGTGAGTGTCTGAATAAGTATATTTCCAATCTAGTTTTCGCAAAAAAATGCAAAACAGATGGTAAACTATGATAAAAAGGGTATTTTCCTTAATAACTACACGACAGAACAAGTAAATAACATGTCATGTATTTTACGCATTTATAAAGAATGTCGTTCACATACATTGTAAACTTAATACACTGTTTAATGACATATAAAATCGAACGACGTCATGTAATGTCATATCCTTTTCATATTTATCAAATTATGATGATAATCTTAAAACACCTTGTTAATGTTTTTTATACACACTTAAGCCTCAATATTATATAATAATAATAATCGTTCTTGACACGGCACGTATTGTGAGGAGGTTCCTCTCTCTTGAGCCCTGACCACTGATGGCATGGGTCGTAGACCCCGTCTCCATTGGCCCTCTGTTTTTTTATATTGTATTTTTAAATTTATTTTTTTGTGATTGTTTTTTTTAAATATAATGTAAAAAATGAGCAAATAAATGAATATGGATAAAAATAAATAATAATTTATTTATTTCTCTTCACACAGTAACCATTGTTATATAAAAAATATATTGAACCTTACAGTTTGTGAAGAGCTGGTGTCTGTGAAAGGAAAACCTGTGTTACAGATCACCAGGTCCCCACCTCTGTTTACAAAGACAATGAAAACTGTAAATAACAAATCGCACTTAAAATTATACTTAAAAATAACTAAATATTGAAAACCATCTCTCTCTTCTATACTCAGAAATTGTTTTCACAAAGATGATTTTAATCGTCTCAAAACTAACAGTACAGCAATGACAGCATCGTTAAAAAAATGTATGGTAAAATTAAATTCTACTTTTATTAGTTCGCGTTTAAAACAGTCTCAGGTTTGTGATGAAATATGTGTCTTCACACATTAGTTCACTTAGAAGATTGACAATGTTAAAAGCACAATTTAGTATGCGTGCCCGCACACCTAAAACAGTATTGTCAATACTTGTGACAGAAGCAGTGATGAGATTTAAAAGTCATAACAATTTAATTGTAATGTTATAAAAAAATAGCAATAATAGCGTTTGAGTAGCATGCTCTAAACATCTTTTAGATATTGAAATTGTGTTATTTGTATACCTCCTGGTGCTTACGTCAAGTGAGTTTATTTCTATGTATTACGCTAAAAGACATGAAAAAAGTAGTTGAAATTGGGTTTTTAATTAACACTTTCTTTAACATGCTATTTTTTGTATCTTTTCCCATCCCTCGATCGAAAGTATTGTCAATACTTTTTTAGGTGTGTGGGCACGCTATCTACTTCAACGTAAAGTTTTTAAGTTCAAATAGTTATTTAATGAATCAACAGACTTAGAAACAAATGTTAAAGAACTTTAAAAATGATTTTTGAAAAAGCAACCTTCTAAAGGTCTCTTATTGTTTTGTCACATTAAACGACAGTTAAAATACAACAAAGTTACTCAAACTGATACATCTTTATTCATTACGAGTCATAATCATAGCCAATTATACTCTATAAACACGAGCTATCTTTCTAATTAAAAATAATCAGATGGCTCCCGATAACACTGGAACCACCCTAAGTTTTAGTTCACGACACGGGGCGTTCCCACATCCTGTCTTATCACTTCCGGTGATTATCAGCCACTGTTTAATTACACGAATATCTTGTGATTGATAAAGTTTTATTATCTATGGTTAGGAGGCCAAGTGCGAGTCGGAATCACCTGAGTAGGGAATACTATCTGTCATGAATCGATAAAATATGATAATCGTTTAAGTATTTGTTGTCTGAATCACCTGGATTGGGAATATTATTCATTATATAAACGATTATCATAATTGATAATCGTTTGGATAGTTTGATAGGTTGGAGCAGATGCTTTTTGCAATGGCTTTAAGGAAAGATTTGCCTATTTCTAATAAGTGATAGGCATTTGAAAGTTGGTAGGTAATGTAAAATAAGACATATTTTTAATTAGTTTGGTTATCGAAAGTATTCTGACATCAAGCACATTTTGCGCAATTGTTTATTTTCTAATAAGATGTTAAGAATAGGCTTTCTAAAAAGTTTGAGGGACATAATAATATGTAGTTAAATCTAAAAAACATCTCAACAATGAATGGCAAGTTGAATAATAACATATATTTTAGTACAATTTTAATTAAAAATACTTAATAATTAAGTTTTGTGTAGGTACATTTGACCTCTTATTATAATAAACTATAAATATTACTCACATTTATTAAGCTGACGTAAAATCTAAATAGCTCCTATCACAGTTCCAACAGAATACTTGTAATACAGAAGTGAACTGAAACTTTAAACATACATAATATTTCTAAAAGTACCTACCAGTTAGAACTGCATTCAATTTCAGTTATCAGTCCGATTTAAAAAAAAAGATCAATTACAAAAGTGTTGCAGTAGCTAGCGTACTAACGAATCTTTTTGATTTGCTTTAGTTTTGTATATTTGAATTGAGGTTGTAAGGTTTTTCATGAATAAATAAATTAATAAAACAGTCGAATTGAAGAACTCCGGGATCCTCATTCCTTTTGAATTTTCAGTAAAAAGATGGACTCAGCTGTCGTTAAATAGTAGTAATTTCATTAAGCTCATTTCTAATTGTTTGAAAAGTTTAAACCTATTTTTTTTTCAAAAACGACTCATGACAAAGTGTCTTCCTTTCAAGTTTAAAACAACCTTGTAACAATAATTTGACTTCTATACTAATATATTCTGTGTTCACATCGACTCCCTTGACCCCACGTTTTATAAAAATACTTGAACAATTCGAGTTACACTTGTAATAGCGTGTCAGTGCGACTGAGTTAGGAGGTTGTTAAACCAAGCCTTGAACTTTACAAACAGATTTTTTTACACACAGTTTTGTATGCACAAAAAATTCAAAATGCTTTATTCGCGATTTAGGTTTCCTTGTAGTGATGAAAATGGATAAATCTTGTTTTTTTCAGGTTAATTCGATATTTTGTTTATAATTATTATAACTATTATAACAGTTTATTAGATACCTAAGTAGAAGTAAACTTAAATTTCTTTAAACACTCGCGGTTATCTACATCACTTACACTATTACTAAACGGGTTCTTTCCACGATTATTTTCAATTGAGTGATCCCGATATTTCAGCACTGTTTCAACCGCCATGATCACGGGAAGACTGAAGAATTGCGGTCATTTAAGAACAGACAAATTTGTCTACCCTCTTTCTTGTTCGTTTGCCGGTACCACTGGAACTCACATTTCGACATACCACATTGAAAATCAATTTCAATGCTCAATTGAAAATAATCGTGGAAAGAACCCGTTTAGTAATAGTGCAAGAGAAGCAAAAAATTTAATTTTGCTTCACGAATAACTGAAAAGGATCTTTTTAGTTCTCACACTAACAATTTCATTAAGTTTAAAAACCTATTGACCTCGAAATTCCAACATCACCATAACAGTTGGCTTCAAAAAAACTTAAAAAGAAGACACAGCTATGCACAACAATGTCTTCAGTAATTAATTAAATTATTATCATGCCATACGTCGTGGATCATTGCACATCCTTCATTTTCACCTTGAATTTATTTTGATGCAAGTCGCTCAACAAAAAAAAAAGCTAAGACATCGATAAACTATGTAATTTATTCATTTTGTAAACAAAGTTCAATATTGTAAAACATATAGATAAAAAAAAAAAAAAAATAGGAATTTAGCCAAAAATTCGCCCAACATACTACTTAATGGTATAGGTATTTCTGCCTGTAGTCATTGAAAACAGTCTTTATTAATCTTAAAGTCGATTATTATGTTGTTATTCTCTTTTAGAGAATTATATTTTGTTCGACTTTGTAGGTAAAACGCGAGACTACTAGCGACATCTATTGACGAATAGCGTAACTACATTTGAAACGAACAAAATAAAGTGCCGAACGAAAATCAATGTAAAAATTATTATTACTAGCTGGCCCACACAACTTCGTCTGCGTCATATAAGGAAATTTTGTCACCGTTTAAACCTTCCCTGGACTTCTACGAATATTTCAAGATTAAAATAAGCCAAATCGGTTCAGTCGTTCTCGAGTTTTAGCGAGAATAACGAACAGCAATTCATTTTTATATATAAGATAATGCTCTATAAGGAACTTTTATTTGAGTTTCACTAGTGTTACTTAGGTTTAAGTAATATTTTTTTAATTCAGGACACTTCAGTTTTTACTAAGTTTACCAAAAATTTCACAACCTAAAATCATTTTTTTCAAGTCATCATAATTTTAAAGGCAACTGTCCAAATCATAACAATAATTAATGAGATATCTAAATCAGTCTAAATATTATAATCAAATGTGTTGGGTGCAGGTGGACACAATCTGGCATAGTACGCCAGCTGACACAAACATGTTACCGATCTGATACATTTGAATATACTTTGATACTTATGTACCAGTTGTATTTGAAAGATTATTCTAATGCTTTGTAGATAAACGAGCGGCTTAGCTGTTGGTAAGTGATTAAAACTACGAGACGCACCTAAGCCGTGGCATGCGACGCGTCCCATCACTTTGCCCAATCTCGAGGTTTTAGCGCGGTTCGACTCCCACATACCTGCTCTACATGTGGGGCGGATTTAAGGGGTGATTTAAGTTCATGTAATATTCATATATAATTTCAGGATACCTACCATCTACTAAATAACTTGGAAAACACATTTAAGCTTTGATATTTTTTGTGTGTTTCTGAATCAAACAGTGTCCCGATGTTGCTCTCAATTTCACTTAAGATTGTACCATTGGAAACATTAGATACTATACTGTAACAACCCATTACTGCCCACTGTTGAGCTCAGATCTCCTCCGAAGAGGGATTAGACATAGTCCACCACGCTTGCCTAATGCGGATTGGGGACTTCACATATCTTCAAAGGATTTTAAGAACCCTTTTCCGACATGCAGGTTTCCTCACGATGTTCTCCTTCACCATTTTAAGCCAGTGGTGTTGTGAAAAATTGCACATAAATCTTTTTCATATTAATATTTAGAGGTACAAGCCGGCCGGTTTTGAACCCACGACCTCCCGTACGGTAGGCAAGCGCTTCAACCACTCGGCCACCACGACTTTTTTTTAAAAAACGAACTACTTGCATCACAAAATTTAGATACTATATTTGCACAATATTTTTTTCAGTCGCATCAGTTGCGTTCAGAAAAGAGAAAGTAATCAACATACATAGGTACGAGAATCTAATATAATTAAATTGGTGCTTAGAAAAACCCTTTGACACTCCAACTAGAACTTCAAAAATCACCCCTTTTAAAACAGATTTCAACCGTTAAAAATAAAAAAGTTGTTATGCAATAATGATGCAATCAGTCATCGTAAACCGAACCCCACCGTGAATTTTAAAATAATCATAAACACATCTGACCATTGGCAACGGCAGTGTTTTTCATCCAAATTGTTGGTTCCGTCGTTACGCTGTAAAGAAAGGGTTGGACGTTGGCCCACGAAATTGCACCCTTGTAATGATCTTGGATGGGTTATGCAGTAAAGTGTCAGACTAATTTAAAAAAATCACTGATAATTGCATATTGACATAGACTTATTCTTAGTCTATTGTATCGCTTCCTTGGTTCACCGACGTCATATTAAGTCCTTAATTTTTTTTTAATTGTTACAGTTCAGAAGCGAAATTGCGTTATAATTATATTGCAAATTACAGTATCAAAATCTTAATACAACTTTTGTTTTTGCTTTGTACATTACATTTGGCAGGGCTTATTACGATTTTCAATCATCTTAAGCATCTATTATCTTTAATTAATAAAAATTACTTAATTATTTTCGTCAGTACCAATTGCTTACACCGAGGGCTTACAATGTAGCTAATTAAACAGCAAAAGATTTAAAGGCACATATTTAAACATGGATTTTTCTTACGTATATTAATTTATTGCATCACCTCATCCATGTCCAACTTGTTGATCAGAATCTTGTCTTTTTGTCGCCCTCATAACGGACGTGTTTCGTCCATCAAAGATAGGGGTGACCTAGGGGTAGTATTAGGGTTGTATTCACTGTAATTCTACACACATCACTGCTTTTACGACGAATGAGTGTAATTTGGATGTTAAACTCGCATTGAATGTATAATTTATTTTAAGTGACTTTAAAACTAGTTCACTAACGATTATCAGACTCGTTGCAATTTTTTCAGGTTTGTATCTGTATTAAAAATTGTTGATTTGAAAAAATAGCTGAGTACGTGATTCAAGAACAAAACATTCAAGAAGTAACTAATGTAGAGTTGATTTGTCGCTTATTAGTTGACTCTCAGTGACTTTGTAAAATTTTTGCTAAACCGCGCAACTTTGCCTGCACAAAGGGAGATTCGTTTTTAAAACTATGAATACAATATATTTTTTAAATCCGTTCAGTAGATCCAAAGATTACAAACATCACGACACTACCTCTTTATAATATGAGCATAGACTATCTACCAATCTGAAATGAAATGAAATTATTTATTCTCAACATAAATGAAAATTATCATGATTGTTGATGACAAAAAGCTGTCTGAGAAGAACTGGCAAGCAACTCAGCGGGGATGTCTTTTTTCTGTTCTGATCTCTTAGGTCCCTGCCTACCTTCTAATACAATATTAATATGTTATTCTAATGTACATAAACAGCACGTGTGTAAGTCCCGTCGTGACAGCGGCACTTCTAACGTCATCGTCATCAAGCACACGACACACTAGCCTGGACAGAGACGAACCAAGCAACATGTAGGGATAAATAAATATGGATGGGCGTAGGTAATATGGGAATAATATGGTAGTAATAAGAGCACAATATAAGAATAATTCATATGATTGGCTATTATAAATTCAGGCTACTTCAGGGCTAGAGAGGCTAATTCTGTGCATCGAAAATAGGCTATTTTAGGCTAAAATAAGAACTGTTCAAGGATAGTACAGCAGCCCCGCTTTTAACTAGGCTAGCCGAGGGCCAGATGAAACATAAATTTTGTAAATTTATTAATTACCTACACTATTGTTTTTAAAATATTCATATTTAAAATAAACGTAACGTCATTATTAAGATCAACTTTGATTCCGGATGCCTTTTGTTATATCAAATTTGTTTGGTCCAAAATTACCTATCGTCCCTTGACCACATAGTATTTTTAATATTTTACAGTTTAATAAAATCAAATTTTAATAATCAATCATTAAAATTAATATAAGTACTGTTATCAAAAATCAAAAAGCCATAAAATAATCCATTACAAAACATTTTTAAATATTTAGTACAAATCCTAGGCAACCGAAATACCTCCCTGTTGTCACAAACGCAACGGATCACAGCAGGCGAGTTTTTTTTAATACAAATTGGACAACGGCACAATAGACCGGTAGGTGTCAAACGCAACCCTTTACCCGCACATGCCGCCCGGTGCATTTCCGATCGCGATAACAATAACTATGCAATGTGCATAGAAATGGGTTAGGAGAGTCACCTAATTAATAACTGCAGTTTAGGTCGATTGATGATATGCAAAGCTATGGGAAAGATTAAAATAGAAAACGGGAAGTAGGCTTTTTTTTTATTGCCATGTAGGCAGACGAGCAAACGGGTCACCTGATCGTTAGTGGTTACCGTCGCTCATGAACCGAAAATTATAGAAAATTAATTTAAATTACTAAAGTTTTCATTTCGTGTTCTTCCTAATTCAATTACTAATATACTTATTGTCGATTTAGAATTTTGTTTTGAAGATCAAAGTAATCATCTTATTTCTAACTTATAACACTCGAGGTTTTCTATAATACTTTCATGCTTCAGATTATCGAGTATGTGGAATCCAGTGCTAAACACAACAGTCACTCGCGGGTTCATGCTCAGAGAGTCTCGTAGATACATTGAGTGTGGTGTGTCGTGATGTGAGTTCGAGTTCCAGTGGTATTACCCAAAAGCGAACGAGAAAGAGGTTAGACAGATTTGTTTGCTCTTAAATCGACCCGCAGTATCCAGTCTTCTCGTGATCATGACGTTTGCAACAACGTTGAAATATCGAGACAACTTACTTAATTAAATATCGCGGTAAGAACCCGTTGAAAAATGTATGAAAGTATTATTTCTAACTAGTAGGCACTATCTGTCACTGAGCAGGTGAAACTCTGTTTAGTCCACAAACCTAATGCTCATCTCAGATTTGCTAATCAGATGACGTCACTAAAAATAACAAAATACATACCTCTTATAGTGCTAAACCACAAAACGCATAACCCGGTTCCTATTGTTACACAAGACTATTGCCAATGAGTGGCAATGAGAAAAGGTGGACTTCCGCACAATCTGCCGTTGCACATTTGGCTAATAGTGTATTTGCACATTTTGGACAATTCATACGAAATGTGTTCAGGAAACCGCGTCTGGTTGACTGTGTCATTGTTATATAACATCATTCATGACAGTGATTTGGTCAATGTAAATTAGACAGTTGGTTTTCGTGCCATATGTTTTTTTTTAAAATAGATAAACTATACTACGGCAAATGGTAACCGTGATTAACTTCTGTAATGTCAGACCATTGAAAATTACTTTTCGTCTATACAAAACTTCTATGAAAATGTTTTGATAGTTGCTTCTACCTTCGTTATCGAAGCTTTTCACATTGCATTTTAATCTTAAGTGAACAATAATAACTAAATACTTGACAGAAATCAGAATGGAGGAATAGAACAGATATACCAACCCTAAAATTAAAGGTAAATACAATTCGAAATTCGAAAAATAGTGCCAACAACTAACTAATACTTAAAAGCATTCCCTAGAAGCAATAAATAAGCATTGTAGATACAGATATTAGTGTAGCTTTTTGCAAAGATTTAGACCTAAGGTCGAAGAGAGTGGGGACGGAGCGACGGGAAAGAGTGCCGATGGCGTAACGCGTCGCGCCGTCCCTCATAACCCCGTGCTGGGTTCTGGCCTCAGCGGGGTTCGGACGCTGAGTGTGAGCGGTTGGAGGTTTTAGTGCGGTTCAACTCCCACATAAACCACCTGCGGGGCGGGCGGGGATCCGGTGATTTCCTCCAACTAAAAAAAAAAGGTCGAAGAGAGTAATAACGAGGCTTGAAGAGAGTCCTTAAGGGTAGGCCGTAGGCAGCGGCCCAGCAGTGTCTTCTGGCAATGCAGAGGTCTATGAGCGACGGTAACCGCTTACGATCAGGTGGGCCGTTAGCTCGTCGTATACTTTAATATTAGCTAGACACAAGCCAAAACAAAAGCACACATAACACAGTTGTCCACATCGACCACAAATATGTGAAAAACCACAATAAAATTATTTCCCAGACAAACTAAATTATTCTGCATCGTCACACATGCCATTAGACACATTACACAATCTAATGTTACAGAATACTTTCTTCACAGAAATAAAGAAATGTCTATCCTTTTAACAATGATTACAAAAGAAGTAGGTACAAACAAAATACAGGATCATCTAGTGTGAGGAACAGAGTCCATGACGGTTAATTAATACAAAATTCGTTTTATGATAAACTTAAGTTGATTAGTATCTAAAAATTAATTTCATTATTTCTGATTTACACAATAAATATATTACCGATAACACTTGCAAACAAAGCTGATTTTTTAATTTATTTTTGCATACAAAACTCTTCCGTACTCCTTTGAATACAATTTTTGCCTAAGTTTGAGTCAGGCGCGACGGGAAAGAGTGCCGATGGTGTAACGCGTCGCGTGGACCCTCATAACCCCGTTCTGGGTTCTGGCCTCAGCCGGGGTTCGAACACTGAGTGTGAGCGGTTGGAGGTTTTAGTGTGGTTCAACTCCCACATACCTCCAACTAAATTTCATCCAACTAAAAAAAAAAAAGTTTGAGTCAGAACGAGTTGCATTCAACTTTCTTTCTGTACAGTTATTCTGTGGTAAATCGTCTCACTGGGCCCCTAATTACAAGGCCAAGGACTCGGCGTCTAACGACCTCAGTGAGGGGACACTAATCATAGACAATAATCAAGGTATCGATAAAAAACCTATGAATAACAATGAGACTCGGTGACATATATCGATGTTGTAATGTAATGCCTTTGATTGACTTGTGATAGTTGTTTTATAGTAGACTAGGTTGTTTTTGTGGTTTTACCTGTGTTGTGTTATTGACATCGGCTGTTGATGGGTTATCGAAAGATTGTTTGGTGACAGTCGGTAATAATTGCGATGGTTGGCATGCGGTCTTGATGAGAGTTAATGACTGGAGGTTTCTCAAAAAGTATAAAGAGGAGGAGGTGGCTTTAAAGAAAGTAAATTATTTAGCCTTAATATTGAAGTCATTTTACTGCATGCATTGTAATTTTATTTTTTTACTAAAACAACTACAACAAAATTAATATTTTCATAAACGTGCTATAAGAAATTTCACAAAATAATCGAAATATTTTTTTTATCTGATATGGAAGACATTGTATTTTCAAAGGTAAAGGACATACAAACAACAAACATCTCTTTTAAAATTACAGATATACATGAAGTTTATGTATGTCTTTAGAAAGTAATGTTCTCTCTTTGATTTGGGAAAAGTTTCGTTGTAATAGTAACGTTGTAATTAATGTATTTCATTCAAAATTAGAGTTTTGTATCGATTTATTTCATAGTTATCGAATTGTTAATATCTTGGTAATTTTGAGAAATTTCCTTTAGAAACAATATCGAATTGATGTCACAGTGGGTGGTAGTCAGAGAAAAGCTTTCAGTGGTTCATGAGTAACGCTGTTTTTTGTCACTTATAAATTGATTTGATGACTTTCTTCTGTGTTAAAACTTTTGTTTAACTTCACTGGTATAAAGTATAGAATCAATGTCAGCCTTTACGCGTTTGCTGCTAGATATAGGACTCCCCAAATTTCACCACAACGATCTGTTATCCAATCAGGAATGAAAAAACAAAATGAAATAAATCTCGGTATAAACACATCGCATTTAAAAATTCCAAATGGCTCATAACGAATTCAGGAGCGAGATTCGGATATTCAAAAACCGCTGCGATTGTGCAAAATAAGTCAAATACTACTACCACCTTCTTTTTGAAGTTTCTCTGCAACAACTCACTTCTGGGTTCAATTCTCCTTAGTACAGGGATCAGGTATAGTTTACCACGCCTGCCTATTGCGGGTCGGAGACACAATAGGTAGTTCACATAGCTTTTGACCACCACGACTACTAGTTACTACTTACTATTGATATTAAGCCCCTTTGTACGCTACTGTAACAACCCATTACTGCCCATTGCTGAGCTCAGGTCTCAGAGAGATTACGCATAGTCCATCTTGCCCAATACGAATTGGGGACTTCATATATCTTCGACATATCCTACCCCCTTATCTCTCTACCACAAGTAAATTATCGAATATCCTAAAATATTATATAACATCACTACTAATGTCACAAGAGGGTAGTGATTGTCACATGTGTTGGCTTTAAAATGACACTAAGGGGGTCATTTGGGTCATGGCACATTTGCTACGTGACAATTGCACACAAAATTACTTTATAAAACTTAGTTTAAAATTACTTTTGTTTTATGGAATTTCAAGTTTACTAATTTAGTGTTAAGACGTGGCTAAGTTACTAATAATTATTAAACTTTCAAGTATTTTAAAAGATTATTTTTTCCGAAGGGATACTATGACAAGTTGCATTTCAAATTACATGACGAGTACATTGTAGGTTACACATTTTTAAAAACAGATCCATGACCGTCTATGCATGACGACCATCATCTTTCATCTGAAACCAGAATCATTCAAATCGTTCCACGCAAACTAAACTTACCGAGGAACAAATATTAAGAAAAACGTACAGACGAAATGAATACCTCCTCCTTTTTGGAAGTCAGTCAAAACTGTTATTGCCCAATAAGTTTCATAATTATTATAGTGCTTATATTATACAAATTATAATTTTATTATTTAAATACCTATACCATTATGAAGTGCAATTAAAAATATTTTGAATTTCAATTACCTTAATAGTATTCCACCAAAACCATTTTTAAGAAGAACCCAGACTTTCATCCAAAATTACAGCACTACCACAAATGGAAAAAGGAATCATTAAAATCGGCATACAACTAATTTGAATACCTTCTTCTATAGTCTTCACTTCCACCTATCTCTTCAACCTTGACTTAAAAGCAACATATTAAACTCAACTTCACACTAGTCTATTGTTACTAAATACGCAGGTAAATCCAATTAAGTCGTACAATTAGTTAATTAGTATTTATCGTGGGTACGACACAAGTGTGGGCGGCTCGTGCGTAAATAATGCTGGTACTACATGCTGTAGTAATTTTTTAACCAACATGAAAATAGGAGTGCAAATTCGACTACTTCTTATATTTGTTATTATAATTTGTCTGTGTTTTTTTTATACTGTTTATATTATTGAAATCCTGTTTGAAAACCAGTCTTTAGTGATCCAATTTGATCACATTTGTACTAGTAAGTGTTATTAGTTAGTTTGATTTCTGTTTTCTTCTCGATTAGAAATCTGTTTAAAAAAAGAACCGAAAAGTACACTTCCATTCGACTCATTGGACAAAGGTAATATTTGAGGTCATAACATTACATTTTATACATTGGCTTCGAAGCAGATGAACCTATTTATTTATTATCGTAACTAGTTACCGTCGCTGTTAGACCTCTACTAGGTATATCACAAGACAATACCCCACTACCTACGATATATTTTAGACGATTCTCTTCTAACCTCATTTGAAGATGCACAAATCACATGCACTCCTAGCTTAATCAAAATATGAAATGAAATCAATACATTTTTTACTATTATCATTTAAATTAGTCGTTTACATGCTGATAGGGCAGGTACTCACGACAGACTCGTAAACAATAAGGCACGCGACACACGCACGCGCCTCACGACAGTGTGGTCGTGCCCTTACATCGTGGAGTGCGTGTGTCGACGATTATTGATATAACAATCGTATTCGAAGACATTTTACTAATAAATTATTTATTAGTATGATATTTATGTCAGTTTTGTATTGTTTATTGATGTGCGGACATGAGGGGTTTGGTATTTTTGTGTTTTACTGATTTAATTGACTGAAGAACTTTTCTTTGATATGATTTAAGGTAGGTATTATTAAGGTTCAAAACTGCACTATTACAAACTTTAACATAACAAGCTGACCCTTACAACTCCGTCTGCGTAACCTGTACCAACCCATTACTACCCACTGTTGGGCTCAGGTCTCCTCAGAAGATGGATTAGGCATAGTCCACCACGCTTGCCCAGTGCGGATTGGGGACTTCACATATCTTCAAAATATTTTTAGAATCCTTTTTCGACATGCAGGTTTCCTCACGATGTTTTCCTTCACCGTTTTTAGCTAGTGGTGTTGTGAAAAATTGCACATAAGTCTTTTTCCACATTTAGATTTAGAGGTACAATCCGGCCGGATTTGAACGCGACCGCGACCTCCCGTTCGGAAGGAAGCGTAACAGAAGGATATAATCTAGCCTATTGCCTACCTAAATTGAGAATAGAAAATGGCTCCCGAAATTAGTGCATTCAAACAAACTTTCCAGTTGTAGTTATTATAAAATTAGTATTGAATAGTACCTACTTATAGGTGACACTAATTATTACAGTAATATAAATATGTAATATAATCTGTGTTTTGTGGTACAGTTACCTAATTATTTAATTCAAAGTAAAATGTCTCCATACTTTGCTAATAAGGAAGTCGTAACATCGAGGAAGAAAATAAATCTTAGTGCTTCCACAAAAGTGTCAAAACAAACTTACAAAAGCTATAAAACGAGTCAGTCATCGGATTTTGAACCTTATGCCTTTAACAAAAGATCTATCTAAAAAACTACAGCTGCTACTGCTATCTTGTGAAGGTTCAAATAAGATTTTTGACCTAATTAGGCGAGAAATACATCAGAAGTGTGACAGGACGCATTTCATCCGTCAGCAGCTTTATAGCCCTTAAGAAGCTTACGAAGAACGCAAATGGATGAGAAATGTAGCAGCTAGATGTGGCTATTGTG
This sequence comes from Trilocha varians, assembly GCA_030269945.2. Classification (NCBI taxonomy): domain Eukaryota; kingdom Metazoa; phylum Arthropoda; class Insecta; order Lepidoptera; family Bombycidae; genus Trilocha; species Trilocha varians. Next base: position 3,675,566 of record AP028277.1, on the reverse strand, counting down.
TGGGCATTACCTTAATAAAATATTCTAATTAGAACGAACGTTAAGATTCGTGTTTTTTTTATGAATTAATATTTTATATCGAAAGGCTGAGATGGTTCGGCCACGTGTTGCGAAGATCCGACGATCATGTCGTGAAAAAGTGTCTTTCCATGGCAACGTGAAGGAGAGGGAGAGGTAGACCACAAACGACTTGGATGACATGTGTCCAAAAGGACATGAAAGGTCGTGGTCTGTCACCGGACGATGCACAGCAGCGGAGCAAGTGGCGCCTCAAAATAAAGAAAGCCGACCCCGCATGACGGGAAAAGGCGAGGAGAAAGAAGAAGAATATTTTATATCGAAAATACGATCAGGTGGTCCGTTAGCTCGTCTGCCTACAAGGCAATAAAAAAAAAATATATAAAAAAAAAGTATTTTTTATATCTCGTCTTTTACTTTAAAATGTACCTACATAATATGGAAAGAAAATGTTTGTGAGCCATGTTTTGAAATAAATAATAGAGTCTACACATATTTTATAACACTAAAGAAAAGAAGCTGTCTACTTGCTTTTTCGGAACTAATCAGAATTTCCTTGTTGCCAGGGCAGGTATATCGGAAGTACTTCATACTGCCAACTGTAAACTCTTTTCCCAATCCTCATTTCATAACGGACACCCTTGCAAACAGAGAAAACAGATGTCATTTCAAAAAAAAAAATGTAATTTTAGTTTTCATATTATTATCTAAGTCAACAAACGCTTCCTAAATCCGCTCTAATTAACACCCAATTACGATGCAATAACTTTACAACAACATATTGACAACAGACAACATGATGTTGTTTACGATGGCCGAGCTGTCAACGCCAGCTACAAACCAATTACGGGGCATGTCGGTACAGTAAATGGCCGTTTATGGGACGCAATCCGTTGTCTATGGTTTGCACGTTGAGCGGGAAAAAAATTAAGGTTAGGTTTTTGGCGGGAAGACTATTATGATTTCGTTGTGTGATTTTTGTTAATGAAAGTATTAGGTCTACATGAATATATTAAAAAACAATACTACCAAAATCAAAAAATCTCGTCTCACTGTCTTCTGTGATTAATTTTACAAATTTACTGTTAAAATTCAGAGTCACATTATTCTTTGTAACACATGTACCTATTTCTTATTAGGTATTATGCGAAAGACTTCTGAAAATATGTAGGTAGATTATTTAGTTTCAAAGTTTTTAGGCATCAAAATATTTGGTTCGAAGAATAAAATGTTCATACATTATAGTTGGTATTGCTTTTCTAAAGTCACATTAGTGGGTAATGAAAATTAGTCAACACATCTAACAAATCTCACGTGCAACCGGCAGATGTTTTAGACCCCAAAAGTAAAATTAGTCTTACATAATGCGAAAACATTAATATAACTTAAAAACCACAAAGCGACGAGAAACGCGATTTTTCACACTCGAAAAACAAATATGGAATGTGTGTATAATCTGTGTTTTTTCTGCATAGTACCAACATAACAAACATGGAACGGCACGGCGGTATTAGTTTAAATTACGCGTTCTATTTTTAAAGTGAATGTTTTTATAACACGATTATGAATATGATGGATCTATTTTTGGAATTAAAGTTAAATTTAAAATGGCCTGATTAGTTTTTAATTTGTAATACCTATGAAAGTTTATTTATTTACTGTTTTACGGTTTAATGCCCGAATAATGAATTTAACGTTAATGAGTGTCGTTATATTAATCCTTATCCAAATTAAGTATTATGTTATGTTAGAGTATTAATGTAGAAGTAAATTACTTTTTGCTTTATTCCAATAGGACTTTTCGTTGAGAAGTTATCACGAGTATAAAAGACAATGAATACACCCGAAAGTAGGTATCTATACTAATATTATAAAGCTGAAGAGTTTGTTTGTTTGTTTGTTTGAATGCGCTAATCTCAGGATCTACTGGTCCGATTTCAAAAATATTTTCACTGTTGGAAAGTCCATTTATCGAGGAAGGTTATATATATTATAAATTAAGTATTATATTATCAAGATTATTAATGTAGAAGTAAATTACTTTATGTTTTATTCCAATCGGACTTTTCGCTGAGAAGTTATGACGAGTATAAAACGCAAAAAAAATTACCCAACGCGATCCGCGCAAATAACAACATTGCGAGTACTGTTTGAACACCTTTGTGGCGCAGACGAAATTGCGGGGGTCATCTAGTTACTAAATAAATCTGCATTTTTAAGTCTTAATAAAATTGAAGAAAACTTGCAGAGCTAAGAATATTCTCATTGTAAATTTCTCAAATCCATTGCCGTGAATTCGAAATTGGAAATAGTTGCAAAAAACAAATACGAGCCAGGAAGCGTGACTGCAGCTCTGAATAATGTAAGTGTTCCGCCGAGAGAGACCTTATAAACTGTTTCCAGAAATAAATACTGGCTGGCTGGCGTGAACTACAGTCGCGTTCGTGCGAACCGGCCGTGAACCGAACTTTATCTCGGATCTAAATATTATGACTGATCCATCAACTATACTAGGGTTTAATCAATTTAAGTAGCGATTTGTATTATAATATTTTGATGAAAGTATTAATTGCTGAGATTTCGGTTCGCTTTCTTTTGTTAATTACGTAATACATAATAATATACTACATTGAGATATCATTTATGTTTTGCGGAGGAACAAACTAAACAAAATGATTATTTTAATACAATTATTTGGTAAATTTCTCACCAGGGATCTACAAGGGAGGGTAAATCTAGTTTAAGTAAAACATAGCTACCTATTTTATGGTACGCATAAATAATAATAACTTTACGAAGAAGTACCCTGACTTAGTTAAAAACTACGAGTTATACCACCTTCTAACCACACAAATCAAAACTTGAATTTTTAATACTAAACCACCTCGCAACAGACGAATCCTCAGCATGTCTAGTGTAGTGTAATCCGAAGAGCGGAGATAGTATCGACACCGTCTGTATGGGACCTCACCACATTGTACTGTACGCGACGTACAACTGAGTAATTGTTATCCTAGACACAATCTAATTGCCGTACACTAGTGAAGAATAACAATCTTGGGTCAATGAACTTGGGGGGCTTCGGACAACCTGCCCAAAGCTATGTTCTTTTTTTTCTGTGTTTGTCAAATGTCACTAGATGACAGAATTGTGGAGTTAAAAGTTCGTTCTGAATCACTTTTTAGAGTAATGTACCTTTTAAAAAATCATTTTTTTCTATAAAATTTTGTTTACCAGATTTGTATAAACCTACACTTTTCTCTAATTATTTATTATTTAGAACGCAAAAATTACTTTTAGAGAAAATAATTAAATTGCAAAAAAAAATGTTGTCAAAAACACTGCGACTATGAAGACAACGAAAAATTAATGGACACTATTTATTAAATTTTTGACAATTAACGAAATTTAGGGGCGCTTAGTACGTGAGATATTCAAAATCGGTTGGATATGAATGAATCACATCAATATCATAGAAATATAGACCTTATCCATACTACAAATAAAGGTCAGCCTTGATTAAACAAACAATCATCAGACAGGATCAACTTTAAAATTATATTATGGATTACCACTCTTGCTACTAACATTTAAGGTTTAAAATCGTTTGGCACGCTTTTTATTTTATTCCTCTACTTTAAATATATAATTTTACTACTGCAATATTAATGCATATACACACGCTGACAAACACGGATTAAGATATTTTATTGTTTGTTTGTTTAAAACGTAGAGCTTAAAATTAATAGAAATGACATTTGCACATGAATATTTTAATGAAGCTTCAGTAATACGAAGAAATCATTGTTTTATTAAAAACAGTGAAGGAAAAAATGTGAAACTCTGAAGTTGCAATAAGTCCCCACAAACAAACATGGTGGATTATGTATTACCAAGAATTAATGAATAGTCAATAATAATTATTATAATCAGCTAACCTGTTATTCTTGCGATAATATGCAACACAGCACACATATTATTTGCGACAAAAATTTAAAAATACATATCTTCTTGATTGATTTGTAAATCCTGTTAGTCACTTACACTATTACTAAACGGGTTCTTACCACTATTATTTTTAATTGAGCGGTCCCGATATTTCAGCACTGTTTCAAGCGCCATGATCACGGGAAGACTGAGGAACTGCGGGTAGATCATTTAAGAGCAGACAAATCTGTCTACCCTCTTTCTCGTTCGTTTTCCGGTACCACTGGAACTCGAATTCACATTTCGACATACCACACTGACAGTATCGGCTGCCGTCTGAAAACTAGATTTTTTGGCTTTATTTTCGTCTAACACTGGTTTCCACATACATACAGGATAGTTTGAAGCCGTCACCCCTATTAATCCTGCGTTAATGTTATAACTTGTTAGTGCTGTTATTTCCCAAAAAACAATTTTACTTTTTTAAATCAAATAAATGAAACTTAACTATAGTCTATGACGTTTGCCAATTCTAAATATTCTATGATCTTATAAAACATGACATATCTATAATTCGCTAATAGAGAGCACGTGACCAACAATAGAATACTATGCATTATACACATTTGCACAATATAATACAAAGATGACGATTAGTGATAATTATCAATCTATTGAAATTACAGCTGTTGTTGATCATGTTTAGTTAAAAATTAACGCTCATAGCTTCGCCTGCGTCACTTAAACCAACTTTCGGAACGAAGTTCCTTATCGTGCGTTGTGAAAGGGGGCTAGACGGAAAAAAATCTTACGAAAAGTTGTCACGACACTTTTTTTGTTTTAGATGATTATCGCTAGATGGCGCGATTAGTGATAATTATCAATCTATTGAAATTACAGCTGTTGTTGATCATATTTAGTTAAAAATTAACGCTCATAGCTTCGCCTGCGTCACTAAAACCAATTTTTGGAACGAAGTTCCTTATCGTGCGTTGTGAAAGGGGGCTAGACGGAAAAAATTCTTACGAAAAGTTGTCACGACACTTTTTTTGTTTTAGATGATTTACGCTAGATGGCGCTGTGATCAAAATCTTTTAAAACACGTTCCTTATCGCGCGTTACGTTAGGAAAAAAAATAAGATATCTTTTAATCGAAAGGAACTTCGTTCTATTCGGGTGTCCCATGACACCTCTCAAGTTTTTTTTTGATGCCGTTTCTATATACACAAGTATCATCAAACACTCTTATGAAAAACTAATTGGTTTCTTTCATTAATATAGCATCTACTAAGGTAATTTAATTATAAGCTCTAGTACAACTCAAGAAAATAGAAAAGTATCTTTATGAAGTACTTTACGATCTAAAACACTCGTATTAGGTAGGTACATAAAAATTCACAACCCAACAAGCACTTATTTATATACATATACAATAACGTTGCAATTAACTATAATTTAAGACTATAACAATTCAAATTAATACTCTATATTCGCTACTAAATTAAAAATAATATTTTCAAAATTCGAACCATCCTCCGTAAAAGAAGGTCGTAACAAAAGCAACTGGCAGCTGATAAATTTGTACTTATTACATCGTAAAAACTTATTGAACAGTAACTATTACCTTAGCATGTGTTTTCGCACTTTATACAAAATAAATATGTTTAACAATGTTATAAAAGTGTTTAATAAAAAAGGACTAATTTGTTCAAAAAAATATCAATGTAGGTAGTTTACTTTTTTGCATTTGCACAAAAAAGGATTAGTAACAAAGTAGGTTATGTATTTTTTAGTTAACCACTCAACTGGGATCGGCAACCAAATTGGTTTGTTTACTTTTGCCAAGTCTGTGGCAGGAGCCAAAATTGAGCACAGTTCTAAAACTTGTTTTGTTTACATTTTTTAATCGTCTCATATTTTACGGAGATGATATATTTTCGCTGAAAATGCAATACAGCGTCGTTTAGTAATAAAGATTTACAAAAATATATAAGGTTTACTTAAAAATCAAAATTAAAAATTATTGGAAAAAAATGTTTTTAAAAAGGGGCTCAAACACGGTATTGATTCCGAACGAAGTCCCCAGTTTCGCTATCTAGCGAATAGTGACGTTCTCAGTTGAGTGGTTAATATGAAGATACCCGAGGATATAGCAAGTCTGGTAGGACCCAGTTACTTCTTAAGCTAATTTAATGTTTTACAGTAAGAAGGTAGCTACATCCAAAGGGAAAAAGGTGAACTATCGTTGACAAGAAGATCAGTAGTAAAAATAGAACAACTCTTCCAACAGTGAATAATTAGATAACATAATATGAAGAAAGCTAATTGTAGCTACTTCATAAAATGTATAACATAACACATTTATCGATAAAGTATTTAAAAAAACCATTAACTCGCGTGTTTTAAAATAATATGTTCGATAATTCATTACAATGGCGAGCGACTTCGCACACGTGTGGCCAAATCGCGAGACAAAATTATAAAGGAGTCGTCGTAATACAAGCTGTAAGATATTTATAAAACATGATGACGATTGACTCTCAAATAAAAACCTTCAAATCCTCCTTAGTTAGTGAACGTCCATTGCTTGAATTGCATGATCTTTGCCTTTAAAAGTTGCTATCAAAACGAAAGCAATTTATAAAACTATTTTGCATGAAAAGTGTCTACTTATCTTCAGCCTTCACACTGAGAAAATGACGATAAGATGACAGAAACAAACTCAAGAACTAAAGAAATTATTTGTATCTCTGCATGATAGTTAAGTGTGTAAATAATAACAACATTAACCATCCTGCATAACTTTGTGGTTTACGAGTCGAAAATACCAGTACCTATACCAACCCATTACTGCCCACTGCTGGGCTCAGGTCTCCTCAGAAGAGAGATTGAGCATTGTCCACTACACTTGCCCAATGCGGATTGGGAACTTCACATATCTTCGAAGGATTTTTAGAATCCTTTTCCAATATGCAGGTTTCCTGACGATGTTTTCCTTAACCGTTTTTAACCAGTAGTGTTGTGAAATCGGTGGCACTATTTTGTGCAAAAATAAACACACAACATATCTCTAAGTGTGACATACATTGTTCGATACAGTGCGGTATGGGAGGGCATTGACTGTCCTGAAATAATCAACCTTGACCGTCCTGTTTACCCTACTCCAAGACGTTCTTACTTACAACCAGACAACATATTTCATGTTCAAATGTCAGTATCTAAATATATTGTACCTATACTAATACATATTTCAAAAAGGTAAAGTTTGTGATGTAGGAGTAATCTCTGGATGTATGAACCGATTTGGAATATAATTTAACCAAAAGCGACGGTATTTATTTTGAAGTTAATATGGAACGCTATATATATATATATATATATATATATATATATATATATATATATAATAATATTATAAAGGCGAAAGTTTGTATGTATGGATGTATGTTTGTTACTCTTTCACGTAAAAACTACTGAATGGATTTGAATGAAACTTTACCACAATATAGCTTATACATCAGAATAACACATAGGCAATTTTTGAACCCCTTTGTAACGCAGACGAAGTTGCGCGGGTCACCTAGTATATATATATTCCTCTCCTGAGGAGACCTGAGCCCAACAGTGGGCAGTAATGGTTTGGTACAGATGGAACGCTATAGGTCTGAGTGGAACAACGTCGGCTCTAGTATGATAACTGGTATGATCTGAGCTTCACAAGTAAAAGACAATTAGTTACTTAAAGTTAAATATTATCCATGTGTAAATTTGAACCACACATTATAAAGTTGATCTGACTATAACAAAATACTCTGGGCAAATTTGTGCTGATTTGAGGTTTTTTAGATAACTATGAATTGTATGATAGAGCGACGACCTGATCAGGATCGCGGGAAGTCACTGAATGCATAGGATCGGTTGTTGTAGCGAGGTTTGAGGTATACCTGTGTCCAGAATGGGGCATTTACGGACTGATGATAAATAACGAACTGAGAATCACGAAATAGTAGAAAGACAAGAAACTAAAAGGATGCAATATCCCTTGACCTTTCCCATCAAACGTCAAATAGAGATAACACTCGATGATCCAATATAACAATTTCCTTCTCATCATTATAATTAAGAAATCTAAGAATCTATTACCATAATAAACACGCCCTAGTTTACACGGAATAAATTTCTTTTCGTGAGAAGGTCATTAATTACTCCACTTCTTTAGTGATCGCCATTCGTCTTCGCATCTCGATTTCTGCCGCAAAACATCGATGAGTTATGGTTTCGCTGATTTAAATTCGTATGTAAGATTTTGAAAGAAAACATGACGATAAGAAACACTTAGCTTATAAAATGGTGATACGTTTTAGACTTCAATTGTTTTACTAATCTAATATATATTATAAAGGCGAAAGTTTGTAAGTATGGATGTTTGTTACTCTTTCACGTAAAAACTACTGAATGGATTTGAATGAAACTTTACCACAATATAGCTTGTACATCAGAATAACACATAGGCTACAATTTTTGATAATACGGGACGAACCTGAAGTCCACGCGAACGAAGTCGCGGGCAAAAGCTAGTTTTAAATAAATGTCGATTTTTTAAATATTTTTGATATAACATTCTTATTAGTCGTTCTCTCTTGGTAGAGTGGGCGTGGTTGTAATGACAGTATTTTTATGAACCAGAAGTGGTTTTACTTTTTAAACAGAATTAATTAATGGTATGCAAGGAACCTCCTTTACTTAATAATGGAAAATAATAAAAATAATACGCATCTGAATCCAAAGCCAGTCCAACGTATCTTTTTTCACGACCTCTCAAGATTGGCGCCAATCCCAGAACCCATAGATAAGCTACGCAGTCTATCAGTTTCATAGACAATATATGGGTCGGCTCCGGGTTACTGAATCTTTTCGCTTGACACTCTTAAGAGTATATTATAGCAGCATTGCTTTCATTGCAATAATACGCCACTTTCTTCTTTCCATTGTAAAAAGTACAACATTAGTATCATTGATGATAAATCTACTGTATTTAAATGTAAATAGGTATAATGAACTACTACTGTGTGATCACTTTATCGAGAAAGGCGGCATTTTATTTTTATTGAATAGAGAAATACCGTCAATACAAGAAGAAATTGTTTATTCTTTTGTGGCGAAGATGAAGTTTACAAAAGATCGTTGTGTTTTCTGGTAGATTCATGTGTTCGAAATATGTGTTGTTTAAACTTATTTATAATAGAAAAATGTCTAAAAATATAAAGGATCTAGTGACAGATTCTCTTATGTCTAATATGTCAACACTAACCAATGACGTCAAACAACGTCAGCACAGAATATATAGAAAACAAAAGTAAGACTCATACCCAAATAGGTCTTACCCAAACAGAAACACGTATTAGTAAGAAGGTATGAGACCTTCTTCTATTTGTAATGCTTACTCAAATTGACACAATTTTTTCTAATACTGGTAATGCACTAGGAGGTACCCACTGTATTTTAATATTTCTCAGTAGTGACCGACCGACAGTTTCGGTTTCGGCCAGTTTCGGCCAAATATCGACTTTCGGCCGTAGTTTCGGTTTCAGCTTCGGCCAAAAAACCAGTTTCGGTCGAACACTATTTCTCAGTAGGTATCCATAAGAGGATTTGGCAAACGGTCCTCCTGGTCAAAAGCCGTAACCTACCACCTTGTGTGTAGTTGTACTGTATTAAACTATGCTGTAACTGCCCAATGCTGGGCTCAGGTCTCCTCCTCTCCTCCAAGTTAGGCATAGTCCCACGCTTGCCCAATGCAGATTGGGACTTCGAAGATTTTTAGAATCCTTCCGTGTACCTACATGTCCGATTTATATTTTGCAATCTATAAGCATGATTTATATACAAATTACCTTCTGTACAACTGTTTCTACGTCTCAAAAAAACTGCCACATCAAAGCTGTTATTGCAAGATGTGATCCTGTTATCTAAATTATTGTAAAGGAGGTCTTTTGCGAGTGGGCACAGGATCCGGGCCGCGGTGGTCGCCACGTGGGCTGGTTCTCACGAGCCGCGGGGGTCCCAATCTCGGACGCTCGACCTCCACTTGCAATTAAACGTAAATATGTTGTTTATTATGCTAATTAATAAGGTTATTTACTATGATGTTTATAAGGAGGGATTATTTTGTGTCTAAGAAGTCCTTGCTACTTAGATGAAGTAGGTGACTCCACCCATTACTGGTCTCTGCTGGATCAGATCTCCTTAGTAAAGGGATAAGACAGTGCTTGCATAGGACGTGTAGTATATCTTCAAAGAGTTTTTAATTCTTCTCTCTAAGAAATCTTCCTCACGAAATTTTTCTGCACTATTTTTAGACAGTGTATTGTAAAATTACTTTTAAATCTTCACAAATTTCGCCATTATGAGTCATTGGACCACCTGATCGTACGTAGTTATAATCTTAGCATTTTGCACAAATGATAAATCCCGCCTAATGTTGAATTTAAATTGAATACAAGTTATTCTCAGCTCCGTTTAATACTGCTAAACTTCTGATCCAAGTATTGCCCTAAATATGAAAGCCAAACATTAACAAAAACAGTTAGGAAACTGTATTGGTTCTGATAGTTTTCCTCTTGGCATCACTTCAAATATCAATCTGTATTACACTCAGTAGAAACTATATTTTATACAATAAAATCATTTCAGTTTTAAATGTTCAGAAACGCTCCTGATAAAATTCTATAGCAAATTTTTTTTAAATCATAAAAAGGAACTCAATAAGTATTAGGTACAGTAATTTTAAATAGTTCATAGTCTTTTAGAGAAACGAGATAGCATCTGATCGTAAGTGTAACTATCACTCAAAAACCTCTGCATTTTGCAATGTCAGGACACTACAATGTAGGCAGGCATAGGTGAATACGTGATTTTCTGTGAAACTAAAACCTAATCTAAACTACAAACATATGCTCTGAATCGTTTTATGAAATTTTAGAATTCATAAAATTCACTGAAAATAAAAATATTATCCAATTAAAGCTGTTTTTTTAATTTGTAGAATGACAAGCTAAGTGGTTCGATTTTACACTTAAACCTTACAGTTTACACAACTAGACAAAAAGACACATGCTGAACTCACACGATATACCAAATACATACAAATTTATCAAATAAATAAAATGAACTCTATTGCAAAGCTGTTAAGTTTCATTTTCTATGAAACATCTTAAAGATCCGACAGTGTTCTTCTGAATGAGATAAATCTAACATCTCGATTTAAAGTCAATAAACAATTGTAATCTGAGATTTAGTACTGAAACCAGCGGAATTCTGTGAGATAATATTGAATTTGTGCAACAATGTTACGCCATTTTCTATCTATTTATTGTTAAACTTGTTTTTTTCAGCTATAACACCTGACTATTATAATCCATTTGAATCACTCATCCATGATTATCTTTCACATTTTCATAACAATGCTGAGTTATAAACAATAAATCAGCCCACTAGGTATTATTCTGAAGACTCCTAAAACAACTGGACTAAAAGGTAAATAAAGCTTAACAATTTTTTTAAAATTCCAATACAGATAAACGAACTTACGACCCACCTGAAGGTAAGTGGTTACCATCGCTTATAGACTACAGGCCCATGCAGAAAAATGATGGGTGATTTGAACCACCAGGTGACCTATCTAAAACGAAATTCGAGCATAAAATAATAAGATTCAGTACTATGCCGTCATTTGTAAGCTGTCCAACTGAGTGCAGGTGAGAATTCAAAAGCATACAGGGAGAGTGAGTACATTTTGGTCACATATTTTTATTATAAGTCTCTGCAATTTATTAAGGACAGGGCCTTGAGGGACCGCTATCCTTTACCTTCTAATGCAGGACTTTTATTCCGGGAATCCAATCCAATTCAAATTTCCATTGATGACGCCTTAAGCAACATAATGTATGTCTATTAACTCACATACTCTATTTAAAAACATTTAGCCATCAAAAACAATTGATAGAAGAGAATAATTCTTACGTTTTAAGCTACAACTAACGACATCTGTTGGTAAATAGATGAACTAATACTCAAACAACTTTAACACTGTTTTCTTTTCCAAATATTTAGATTTACAGTAGTAGTTATATTCAGAATAAACTTAGAGAATACTAAATTTAAAATTGAAAATATTGAACTTCGCACTTAAAATAATTATTACAAAGGCATTTAAACCATTACCTAAAACATTTTATTCAGAAAACTATTAAGTTTATTTTTGGAAAACACAGCAATACCACTTTAAATAGTTATATTAACGCCATTTGGATCACAAACACAACTATAGTGCTATAAATAGCTTAAGAACAGGCATTTATTTAAAAATAGCTCAGTCTATGACAGTGATCTTGCCCGATGCTGGATAAATAGTAGTTTTAGTTCTAATTCTGCTGCGGACGTAGCTCGGACGCCATGTTATTATACATGGAACTAGGCGCCATTATGATTTTTAATTCAAATTTGGAATTTGTTATTTCTTTATTTTATTTTACGAATAAGTTTCAATCAACTATGTCTATAACACAAATTATATTTGTTTTTTTTGATTTTTTTTTTGGTAGTAGTAAATCGTCGAACTTCACCTTACCCTCGGGAAGGTATGTGGGAGTCGAACCGCACTAAAACCTCTTACCGTGCACTCTCAGTGTCCAAATCCGGCTGAGGCCAGAACCCAGCACGAAGTTATGTGAAGCGGTACAACGCGTTACGCATTACGACATTCATTACCGTCACACATCTTGAGTTAAATAAAATAGCTCCATTTAATCCAAAACAAACAAAGTATTTCTATATGCAATATTTTATACTAAAAGAATTTTATTATTCCGAACTATAAAACCGCCATATTCGTTCTCATATCACGAGGATTCGCGGTTTAAATCTGCCGCTTTCCACGATAATTTTATTAGGACATTACTCGTATGTCCTAGGTTTATATCGTTTGGGGAAGTGTTTGTTTCCAATGCACGAGAATAAAAAAGATATTTTAACTTGTTTGCCTTGACATTATAAAGTATGCAAAGGAAATCGCACTATTTAGATAAGTAGGTACTCCTTTTTTCCAATATAATGATTACAAAAAAATATTATTTCAAAGGAAACTTTTTACACGAAAGATTTTCAAATTCAGTTATCATGTAAAAGAAGAATGCCAGCTAAAACAAGTAGGTAAAGCGTGCCCAAATATAATGCTTTTTTTTTTATTGCCATGTAGGCAGACGAGCCAACGGGCCACCTGAATATCACTTTTTTAGTACAGGAGTACCTAGGCACGACGTGTCTATCTTGTTTAACACATTGCCACCTTCCGAATCCATCACCAGATTAGCGCCATTTTGTCATATTATCGCATTGTGATATTCAACTGCGGGACCGCGGGAGGTGGCTGGATGCGGACAGTACAGGAGCGATCGATGTGGCGAGGTTTGGGGGAGGCCTATGTCCAGCAGTGGACGTCTACAGGTTGATGATGATGATGATGATTCATCTGCATGCAAAATGTCAGCTCAATAGAAAACCGGGAAGTTACTCAAATTAATTTTAATTCCACTCGAACTTACATAGTTGCATCCAGTGCATAATATAAAGCTTGTAAAAAATACATGATATTACCTCACGTCTCGTACAACATTGGATCCTCATCGCAACTGCATTAGTATGCAGAAGCGACCCGCGGAGCCACGACCAGGATTTACTGTTATACCGAGCAGCGCATCTCGACTGCTGTTTACATGTACGGTTTAATTATACAACGTGAAATACAACTTCAATGTTGGGTAGTAGTTTGAAATGAATATTATTTAGACATTAGACATTAAAAAATCGAAAAATTATCGCACATTAGTTCGGTACCTACCTACCTCTGTGACACCCAGTAATCCAATGATTCAGCTCAAGAAATATTTTTTCCTACTTGCACAGAATACTGTGCTTAATTTCCGAGGGTTTTTTTGACAACTTGTACACATATGACATCTATTAGAAAATTTGAAAAAGCACTGTCATTTTTTCAAAATAAACTTTTTTCGCACTTACTTTATTATTTACTTGTTTCAACTTTTTTTGTACACCACCAAATAAAAAATATAAGTAACAATTATGTACAAGAGGCAAGGTGAACACAATTATGAGATTTCTTACAGCAAACCCTACAATGTAGATACGTAATTAAATGTAATCTTTAAGGAATGCTATAGAATCGACGTTTCTAATTTAAAAATAAGTTGTTATAAATAAATGTTGATATTAGAATTAAGTAAATATTGTATATTTTCTGTTTCATGATGATATTTTAAAGTGGATACTAAGAGACTCCCATCTAAACTTCAAATAGGGGTGTGCGAATATCGTTCGAATCGAATCGAATCGAATATTAATATAACTTAATGTTTTGACCAGAGAACGTAAGTTTTTACAATCACACAAACAAAAAACACAAAATCTGTCATCGAGCCCATTCAAGATATTATCTACAAAATACAAATTCTTGTCCTATTTCCGATGCATCGTCGTAGTCAAATTCGATACTATTCGAATCTTCCGAATCGAATATTAATATTTCGAACGGCGGCGGAACGAATAAATCGAAAGTTCGAATTATTCGCACACCCCTATTTTCAAACTGACCTCCTACGCGACAAAATTCTTACAAAAAACATGACTTCTTTGCTTGAATCAAAGACAAGTACCAAAGGCTAACCCACTTTAGTTCACAATACAATAGCACATCTTTGTAACCTGTAATTCAACCAATTTACCTATACAATAAAGTATCTAACCCAATTTCGCAGACTTAAAAATTTCGCCACAACAACAAAGTACAAAATTGTACATACAATGACCTCGTGTAATTAAGTCAGTGTGTGTCAGACAGACGGACAGACCCATGGGAACCGGTGGACAGTCGTTCGCACGGATGAATCATGCATATCACATTACTGTGTCATTCTAAATTGATCTATTGTTATGTAAAAAACGTAATTTTTGTGTCCACTTTTAGGTTTTGAAATCGATTTTGTTGAAGCTTTACAAAACTATATGTATAACTTAATTTAGGTATTTGTAATGTAGCCTACCTAGTTCTCATTCGAGATAGTTCCATTAACTAAGTAAACATATTAATAACCTATTTTGTTAATATATACAGCTTATTCAGACACACGCGGTTTTCTATAATACTTTCGTGCATTTTCAACGGGTTCTTACCGCGATATTTAATTAATTGAGTTGTCGCGATATTTCAACATTGTTGCAAACGTCATGATCACGAGAAGACTCTCTTCTCGTTGAAAATGCATGAAAGTAATATATACCTACAGCGCTTGAAAGTTCCACTGTCTACATTATTTTCTATCTCAGGGTAAATCAGCTATTTCGCACAGTTCGAAGAACTCCATTTTAGCATTTTACACAGAATCCCACCACAATTACAAAGCTCAAATAACTTAGCAGATAGTCAGAATAAATTCGTAAAATATCAAAATCACAGAAAATTCTGTGCAAACTTGCAAAGGTATTCTAGATACAGCCCATGCATACGAACAGTCGCATTACTTCAATTTCGTGGAAATAAGAACAAAATTTATTCTGATTTTGAATTCAATGTAAAAACTTCGATTGAGAATTTTACAAAATCAATGCATTTTCTCACTGTGTTGAACGTGATCTACATAAATGGAATTAGTCTTTATTTAAAGGTGTCATTTCTGTCGCTTTTAATAATGAATTGTTTTTCCTGTGTGTAAAAACCTTGTAAAACTGGCGGTATTTTTAAATCTAATCCATACTAAGCTGAAGAGTTTATTTGTTTGTTTGAACGCGCTAATCTCAGGAACTACTAGGCCGATTTGAACAATTCTTTCAGTGTTGGATAGTCCATTTATCGAGGAAGGCTATATTGTATCTCTCTGTGACGCAGACGAAATTGTGCGGATCAACTAGTAAGTAAATAAACAGAAAGTAAGAATTATTAAAACTGAAGATTGACGAAAAGATAGATCGGTAGATTGACTGACCAACATACACAGGCCATAAAAACAGACAACAAATGCTAGTCTGTATCTATTACTCCTAGGTTTTAGACTTTAGAAAAAAAATTACGATATTTACAACCGCTCATTTTTTATCTTTGACAAATGAAGTGATACAAAGTAAATGCTTTAAATGCAGCAAACGGATCGCAGCGTGAGAAAGATCATACAGGACAGATTACTAAGTTGACGTAAACACGCCTACTTATAAACAGTAAAAATATGGGCCATTTCGAAATAACATGTTATGGAAAATTTTTAAGGAAGTCGGAAGTGAAAAATTATAATTTAGAGCAGCATACTGATAAAGAACGGGAAAGTTCTGAAGTTGACAATTCATAATCATATTGCAGAGCATCAGCGACGATGACCACTTTCTATCGAGTCGGCTTATTTATTTATCATGTAATAAAAATAATAAAGATCTCACGACTAAGGCCCAAAGTAAAAAAGAAGATTTGCAATAGAAAAACCAAAAGTACGACCAGTTAGGTTTATTTTTTTTACCAGTTCAGAAAAGTATATTAAGGGAGGAGCCTGCTTTAGAGGCTTCAAAAAATATTTTTTTTTAAGCTTAAGAAGCTCCCCCCTTAAGAAAGGCGTTAGGTAATGGTTTTTCTTTTCCCCGGTACTTACCCAAGTATTTTGTAAATATATTACTATTCTTTAAAATCTAATGAATAATGACTAATAATGAGGAGGCAAAGACGATCTAGAAGAGAATTTAACTGAGCAATAATTTAATAACAAAAAATAAAGACCAAACTGACCAAAAGTAAACTATCGCACAATGACTCCACATCGTCTTTAAGTCTCAAAGAAGTTAAACTAAATGCGTCATGAATTATAATGTCTTTTTGGAAAACGTTGTAGATAATAATCTACCTAATGGGCGTATCCTGTTTAGTTGTTACACCGTGTATAGAATCCAAGAGCAGTTTCAAGCAATTACTCACATGAGTATGTGATGTATTGATAAGAATCTGCGTAATAGACGAGCCTCGTTTAAGCGTGGCGTGGATAGAATTAACTCGGTTTAGTTACATTTTAATTATAATTTGTTTTAGTCATACAATATAATCGCTTATACAAAATTCACTGAGTAAGTTACTGTGGAATTAAAGAGAGAACCGGCGACCTGAATGATAAAAGAAGAAAAAAACTGTATTTGCATTAAACATGGTTTGGATGTCCTTAATTCTTAAAGGTAAGTCATAGGTAGCGGTCTAACAGTGTCCCCTGACATTGCAAAGGTCCATGCGCGATTGTAACCAATTGAGCCGTCTGCCTGCACAACAAAAATAGTCACCAAAACTAAAAGCACTCTACAGCTACATTCTAAGGGGTGGGACATATAAAGTTTGCAGTTTTCAAAAGTTCGACTGTCATGTTGGCTGTTTGGCATGTTGCGCCATTCTGTTGAAACCAAATGTCGTCCATGTCATACTCTTCAACTTTTGGAAACAAAAATTCGTTGAGCATGGCACGGTAATGCTCGCCATTGACCGTAACGTCGGCTCCTTGCTCATTTTCCAATGATGCCGCCGGACCAAAACCCACACCAAACCGTAACTCTTTGTGGGTGCATTGGCTTCTCAATGGTGACGTGTGGATTTTCCGACCCCCAGATGCGACAATTTTGCTTATTGACATAGCCTCCGAGGTGAAAATGGGCTTCATCTGACACACACACACATTTCTTACAGTTTGGACTGAAGACTCACCACTTTGGAAGTAACTTTTCAATATTTCCCAATTTTGTTCAAGCGTATAGCGTCCCATTTCGTAAATGTCAAACCTTTAACTAAATTATGAACACAAATTGAATGACAAAGTATATGATTAACTTATCAGTCAACTTAATGATCACAAAGCCAAATTTCCATTATAATAAAGTGCAGTATTATTTGCCAGTCCATTAAGCAGTGATAAAGCGCTCAATCCGGCATTGTGCAGTCTAATTTCACAGGTAATTCGCCAACAGAGGCACAATCAGTTTCATTCAGGTTTTGTGCATTGTCATGGACCGTGCGAAAATGTACATAGAATTTATATTAAAGCACTAACAAGCATTCAATTTAATTTTGGTAGAGTATAAATTCTATAAGTATTGTAAATCTGTATGGATGGTCTATCACCTTATAACGTTTAAACTGAACTGATTTTTTTGCGTCTGTGATAATGGCGCATGCAATAGCGTCGAAATATCAGAATCGTTCATTTACTAGCCGTATACTAATAGAATTACGTCATAAGAATAATGCAAATATTAGATGTAAAATATGAGATAAAGAATAACTTTAACTAAAAATAGCTTCTTTATTATGAAATTGAAAACAAAAGATTGCAAATAGGTAATGAATCAAGAAAACGGTTTATCGAAGCTTTTAAGTTCTGGACATTGTGTGTAAAGCCAAGACAAGTAAAACCAGCCCAAACACCACGGGTCTATTTCATTTAATACAGAAGTTTATTTGGCTACCTTCTGACTCCAGCATCAGAGCAGCTCGGTTATAACATTTTATTGCATTATCACGCGATATACATCCGCATGCAAAATTTTAGCTCAATAGAAAACCGGAAAGTTGGTCAAATTTAGCTTGCGAGATTCTGCCCAAACCTACATAGTTGTATACATAACAATAATAATAATGTACCAACATAGTTAAATCCAGTGCAAGTCAAATAAAAAAAAATAAAAAGGATATGATGCAATTTAAAATAAATTGAATTAAATTCTTCTGTTTTTGTAATCGATATTGAACCGGTGTTCATTAACTGGTAAACAGGGAATTTCAAAAAACCTTAAACTTTATTTAAAGTGTATCGGAAATCCTTAAAAGATTTCCAGTTGACCTGTAATTTATTTAAGGCTGCGTTGCAATTCGTAAAAAATATTGTTTTTATTTTAATTTAGTGACAACTTAAAAAAAACCTAATTTTATTATTCGTCTGCGCCGAAAAAAAAAATTAGGGTTGGACTACCCCTAACATTTAGGTTATGAAAAATAGATGTTGGCCGATTCTCATAGGTACCGGATAAGCACAAAAAATTTCATCAAAATCGGTCGAGCTGTTTCGGAGGAGTTCAAGTTCGAACACCGTGACACGACAATTTTATATATTAGATAATTTTCCGCAATTGTTTCGCAAAAATAAAAATAGTTTAAAATGAAACATCTAGGTTATTACCTAAAATTATATTCAAATTTTATTTCACGAACTTCATAATAGGTTCTTAAACTAAATGACCCAAGAATAAGTTCACATATCGAAATAAGTTACAAAATAAACACACAAACAAAATGAAGAAAAGAAATATTACATACAAATAAAACTACGATGTTTCAAAGTGAAGAGTTACAACATTTTCGAACCATTCCTCGTTATATTCTGTACTAAATAATTTGTAAGTTGTGTCTGTATATTATTATTATCTACTTGATGTTTAGTCCCTTTTATTTAGAAATATTTCATGTGTGAAATTAATTTTAGTGTATGGAGTACAGTATCAGCCAGTACCTAATACTTTTAATGTTTTGCTTTTTCTTTTCATAACGTAAAAAACTAAGGAAAAACAATTCATAATAGTACTAAAAATTCGCAGAAATTTTAAACTCGGGGGAATCACAAACGATTCTCAAGTGGTTCAAGTTTTTTCCATTGTTTGAATAGACTGTAGGATAACGTGGCTTTCAAATCTTTTTCACTAAATATTGTCATTAATCTCATTGCATAAATTGTTTTATTATTTAAAAAGATTTCTTACTTCGCATTCTAAATCAACAAGCGAAACCATAACCACAACTAGTATGTCATATAAAGACGTTAATCTACGGGTCCGAATGCACTCGAACGTTCGCAAGACCAACGCAACTTCGCAATTTTACTTACATAACGCAATTGCACCACTATACTCGCTCTAAGCAATACGCGCATTAGCTATCAGACACCGCCAGAGACGCGACAAAAAAACGCAGCTCTGAAACTGCGCCTTAAATCCTTGAAGGGCTTATTATTAGTGAAGCGAAAACTGGCGCATTCGCAAACGATATCTGCATAGACACGAGGATAAACGTGATCTTCGAAAACAATGGCTTTTTACGATCATTTAACTGTTTTTGTGTTGTGTATTTGTTTTTATGGGACGATGCAGCTGATCCCGTTGCGTGAGTAAATTTTTGTGTACCCTCATTTGAAATAGAAAATCTTCTAATTTAATATGTGCTTTATGTCCGGTAAGTAAGCGGCTAGTAGTCCACTGTCTTGCTTTTACTACTCGTCTAATAGATAATCTGGAGTTAGTGGTAGCTAAAACAGTAGATAAGAGTAAAAGGTTTTTTACGTCAAGTAAAATGTATGACCGTCTATCTAATTTAAAAGAAACAACTAATTCATAACAAAAATACATAAAAAATAAAATAAACAACTTATTGCTCTAACACTCACCCAAAAAACTCTTACACTGCCTTATTTCACTAGAAAAATAAATTTTTAAAACCAGAATATTTAAGACTTGAATATTCAGTTAAATGTACGTTATTCACCGTCAATAATTCTATAAGCATTCAAAGACAAAATATTCAATCGGAAACCATAAACACATCTATGACATGTTTCTCATTAGTTCAATTTCAATCTCGGTCCTGTTAGGGTAGCTGTGTTGGGGGTGTCGTGACGGGAAAATGTGCCGCAGTGCGTAACGCGTCGCGCCACCCCGCATAACCCCGTGCTAGGTTCTGGCCTCAGCCGGGGTTCGGACGCTGAGTGTGAGCGGTTGGATGTTTTAGTGAGGTTCAACTCCCACATACCCCACCCGCGGGGATCAGGCGATTTCCTCCAACTAAAACAAAAATGTGTGTGCTAACAGTAAATATATTGATAACAATGATTGTACCTTCTATAAGTTCATAAACCATTTATTAAGTAGACCGGCAATTTTATTGACTCTAAAGGACACTTAAAATAAATTTAAAAGGCAATTGATCTGAAGTCTAATTAGATACATTTATTGCAGCTGATTACATCCATCCATGTGCTGAACTCAGTGACGAATGCTTCACCAAAGCGACCCTCGATGCTATACCAGGGATAGTGAAGGGAATCCCCGAGGCTGGTATCCCGCCTCTAGATCCTCTATATTTGGACAAAAACATTAGTATATTACTACCAGGGAACTTGAGAATGACATTCCATAATGCAAAGCTTGTGGGCTTGAGTTCATGTGTGCCTGATAATGTGTCGTAAGTATTATTTAGGAAATGATATAACTTAACAAAACTGAAACACACCGCAAAGAGAGATAGTATTTAATTATCTTAATTTTTAAATTATAACAGTATATGACACAATAATGCACCATCGAAATCTGCTCGAAAGTAGATTTAAAGGTTAATCCATAACACAAACAAAAAACATAGGCACAAACAATACGATATCAATCTCCACACACTTCTTCATAATACAAGTATAGATTCATGATATACACACTGTATAGTAGTGCTACTTAATTTTATTAAACAGAAAAAAAAACATACAAAAGTTTACAGATGTAGCAACGTCTGGTAAATATATGCGTTATAAAATGCACGTTTGTAGGGATTGTATTTAACAATTGTATGGTGTTGTTTTACTATAATCAACAAGATGACAATTATAAATTAAAATATTTCTATATCCGACCTCCTCGGGCTCCTCAATGTAGAATCAAGGCTAAATAAGTACCTAATCATAAACAACACGACGACTACTTTGTCTTCTAATTGGCAGCAAAATAGTACCTACTATTAAAGTATGAATAAGACGATAATGGCTGTGGGCTATCAGTACGTCGCCTCAGTGCTTGTTTGGCCTATCTGACATTTTTTACGAAAATGACTTTTTAATGCAGTATTATAAAGAATAAAATTTCCATCCAACTGGTATTTTTTTTTTTTAAATATTCAATTTTAAAACAATAAAAATCTCATTTCAATTTTTTTCTCAACACGGCACTTAAAGAAAGTTCCGTGCTTGTTTGCTGTCTCCTGTAAAATTTGATCGAGTGCAGATAGGCCAAACAAACACTGAGGCGACGAGTAGTAAAGGGAGATCTCCGACCGGGCGAGGTAGTGTATGCCCGGTCAGGCCGAAGCCCACTGTAGTAGATTTCAGATGTCGTGTATATGCGAATATTTCTGCAAATGTTGTAACCGCGATTCAGGACCTCGCGCGTTATTATTGGTCACCACAATAGCGTAATCAATCTTGAATTATTCTTTACAAATAGCATGTTAAACAAATTTACCAAAGTACAATATGTTCTCTTGTATACCAATTTTTGAATAAATGGGAGTTATAAGTGTTTTTTTCATTATTTACGACAGTGCAATATACTTCTCATTGTTCGTACTCCAAGAAAAAGTGTGTATTACAATTCTAAAATATACTGAAATTCTGTTTGTTCTAACTGTTTTATTTACGGTTTCATATCTGTTGTTCAGTCTTCACCACATGGGACACATGGGAGGTATAAAAATTTCGCAGAATGCTGTATGCGAAAATATTTTTTTGAAACATAACACATAATGTTTATTTAGGCTAAACCTGTAAGATTTTTAACCAGCTTTTTAACACCAAACATCAATATCTCTCAAACTTGTCATTTCATTAGCCAAGACTCCTCTCTTCAACAATCATTATGCTGCACAATATTAGCTAATACATCGACTTTGCAAAAACAAGAACTAATCATCCATCAAAAACATATTCTATTCACGAATAGAAAAAAAAACCTTCAAATAAAAATAAATATTAGTCCTACATTGTATACACTAATTATTAGCCTGTTAAAGATTACGAAATCTAAGCACTCGGTTGCACCTAGGATTTCGAAATCATTCAGGGCCGTTCGAGGAGTGAAGGTTTTCCTTCACATCATATGACATTAATGATATTTAGACCTTATGTTGTTGACATGTGGTTTAATTTGCTTTGTTATTGTATTAACGAAGAGTATAATGCTTCTTTAACTATGGTTATATAGATGGTTTTTAATTTTTAATAGTAGACAAAAAGAATCAGTTTTAAAATCAATTATACGAATTCAATTATAATGAATCTGATCTAAAATATGTTATAATTTTGCATTTAGAAGAATTCAGTAAATTTGCAGATATTAATACTAATTTCTGAAACGAATCGTGAATGACCGCAGCAATTCCATATAGTATGAACTCCTTGACACCAAGTGCATTTACTGCACTAAAACTAGTTATAAACCTTGGATTAGTAGATCAATCGAATTATAAATTAATGACTTATATCCTGAGCTAGTAATAGTGATTATTTCCATATTCATTTATTAGCTTATTTTTTGCATTATATTTTTAAAAACACATTTACAAAAAAATAAATTTAAAAATCAGGATAAATAACAGAGGGCCACTGGAGACGGGGTCTACGACCCAAGCCATCAGTGGTCAGGGCTCAAGAGAGAGGAACCTCCTCACAATACGTGCCGTGTCAAGAACGACCGCCTTCTGAATCTAGCCCTTTACCCAGCCGGAAAGCGAAAGCTTCTCTAGATGACGGTCGAAGCTTTTCGTTATTAGGCCGTGCACAGATACAACGATCGGAACAATGATGGTCGATTCAATACGCCACATGTCGGTCACCTCGTGGGCCAAGTCCAAATATTTTAGAAGTTTTTCTTTTTCTGATTATTATTGTTGTTGTTATTGCTTCCAAGGTGCCAAGTTCACAAGTATCTTCGTTAAGACAAATATAAGTAATATGTGAAAAATAAGAAGACAGTGTGAACAATAGGTACTTCAGTTAATTTGTATACATATATATAATTTGTACAGTTAAAAATATTATATTAAAACTTATACTGTTTTTTTATCAGCGCGTTTTATACTTGAAAAAAAAAACTATTAGGTACTCCTATTTTCGGCTTCCCTTATTCAATATCTACACACTGCAACTAGTAAGACATCTTATTCAAAACTCGGTCAATAATAACAAAGGCTCGCCCAGTTTCCAATCCATTAGTACTGTAGTTAGAACACATTGTGAGTAGTTTTCCAATACCCATCAGCTGAACTGTTTGTTTTATATCCTCATAAAGTTAATGCACCGCACTAGTGGCACTTAATTTACTTGCACTGTTTGTGTTGCAATAGATTCTGTAGTTATATAAAGAAGTGCAATTTTAAATCTTTCAAAACAAAGGTCATTCGTTCATGATATTTTTGAAAAATGAATAAAAAGTCAAAAATATACATTACTTACACTATTACTAAACGGGTTCTTACCACGATTATTTTTAATTGAGGGGCCCCGATATTTCAGCACTGTTTCAAGTGCCATGATCACGAGAAGGCTGAGGAACTGCGGGTAGGTCATTTAAGAGCAGACAAATCTGTCTACCCTCTTTCTCGTTCGTTTGCCGGTACCACTGGAACTCGAACTCACATTTCGACATACCACACTAACAGTATCGGCTTGAAACAGTGCTGAAATATCGGGACCGCTCAATTAAAAATAATCAAGGTAAGAACCCGTTTAGTAATAGTGTGATGTAGATAACCGCGAGTGCTTAAAGAAAAATATACATTTATCACACTTGTTTACGGCGCTCGATTGCAGATAAACTCAGAGGTGAAACACTGTTTTAATCCCTACTAATATCATAAATGCGAAAGTAACTCTGTCTGTCTGTTAAGCTTTCCCGCTTAAACCTCTCAACTGATTTTTATGAAATTTGGCACAGACAATCTTTGGACTCCGAGAAAGAACATAGGCTACCTTTTTATTGAAAGTGGCGCAGACGAAGTTGCGTGGGCCCGCTAGTTTTAAATAATAATAACGTTACTTACACTATTACTAAATTCTTACCACGAAAGAGGGTACGAGAATGAGGGTAGACAGATTTGTCTGCTCCTAAATGACCTACCCGCAGTTCCTCAGTCTTCCCGTGATCATGGCGCTTGAAATAGTGCTGAAATATCGGGACCTCTCAATTAAAAATAATCGTGGTAAGAACCTGTTTAGTAATAGTGTAAGTGATGTAGATAACCGCAAGTGTTTAAAGAAATTTAATAATAATGTTTTTGAGCGCTAGAAACTATACCTATTATTATTTTGCTAATTACTGTTTATGTTTTAAAACAGTTCACGTCGCGAGAAACGTACATTTATTTTCGACATGCACTGCAACTTCACGATAAGGGGAGTCTACAGCCTACTCGGGAGACTTCTCCTCTTCAACCTTGACACGGAAGGTGGAGCTAAGGTTAAGATATGTAAGTTCTATAATATATATTACACATGACAATAATAATTGTTAAACCAATATGGTTCTTAAACTATTAAGCAAAAGGTTTACTGTTCGACTATTTCCTGTAAAGAAAATTTCATGAAAAATAATGCTGGTGTTAGGATCCACTACCCGGTTTTTATTGGTCTACCTATGACGTACTCATGACAAGATAGTACGTGATTATCATCGCCTATTCATCGCCTCAGTGCTTGTTTGGCCAATCTGCACTCGACTAATTTTACAGGAGACAGCAAACAAGCACGGAATTTTCGTTAAGTGCCGTGTTGAGAAAAAAATTAAATGAGATTTTTATTGTTTTAAAATTGAATATTTAAAAAAAATATTTTACCAGTCGGATGGAAATTTTATTCTTAATAATATTGCATTAAAAAGTTATTTTCGTAAAAAATGTCAGATTGGCCAAACAAGCACTGAGGCGACGTATTGCTGCTACGTCAGGTAACATCACGGATTCGTTAACTGTAGCTATGATAAAAAACTTTCTATAAAGTTTAGTTTCAAAAAGCTATAGCCATCGACAAGAAGAGGAGGTTTTTAACTCTATATTTTTGAAATCTTCTTTGTAATCAATAATTATATTAAATGTATAATTTCTTATCAAAGGGAACCAGCACATTCGTTTGGAAGTTGTAGAGAAGGTAGTTCGAAATGAGAAAGGCGAGGGACATTACAAGATCAACTCTTACAAGTACAAGGCGGATTATGGAACAGATTTGAAGCTTAACTTGACTAATTTAATTAGAGGGAATCCTGAAATAAGTAAGTAGATTATACAAGTACCTAATCTGCAGAGAGAAGCACTATAGTTAATTGAACTAGTGATAATTGGTACTTAAAGACTAACAAAGATTATTTATTGTTAGTCTTTAAGTACCGTTGTGAAACGGGGCTAGACGGAAAAAATCTTACGGAAAGTTGTCACGACACTTTTTTGTTTTAGATGATTATCGATAGATGGCGCTGTGATCAAAATCTTTTAAAACACGTTCCTTATTTGTATGACGTCCTTTCCTTATTTTTTACGCGCGATAAGGAACGTGTTTTAAAAGATTTTGATCACAGCGCCATCTAGCGATAATCATCAGGAAAAAAAAATATAAGATATCTTTTAATCGAAAGGAACTTCGTTTCATCCGGGTGTCCCTTGACACCTCTCAAGTTTTTTTTGTTTAATGATATTAAATTTTCAAAGTAAAAGTTTTTGAAAACATTAAAATTAACATTAAGTGTTAGATTATTGGACGGCTCATTTATCTAGAAAAACTATAAGTAGTATAACGGTACACTAAAACCAATGAAAGCTTAGCATAACATTTTTTATCCTCCTAATTTTCCATAATCATTTCCTTCCCGATTATTATTTATTCTTACCTCCTTCCCTTGCAATTGTTCTAATTTTCCTTATCTTGCAAAAAACTAATTTTTATCTTCATTTTAGGTGCAAATATTCTAAGAGTCCTGAACTCAGATTCACAAGCTTTCGCCAAAGAGTTCGGTGGCCCAATCCTAGATTATGCCATAGACTACGCAATGAACGTCACACAAAGATTCTTCGACGCATACACTTACGATCAACTGACCCACGTGCCGTTAACAGAGGAATTCTTCGAGAAGGAATAGTTTTATTAGCTTTATGTACCTTGTAAATATATTTGTAAATGAGTATTATTAAATAATTTTATAGATGTGTTTCTTTTATTTTGTTGAAGACTGAAGTAGTGTGAATATGCATGGTAGGTATTGTCGAGAATGCTTTACCACTAAATAAAGTCTAACTTCACGATGTAATCAATCGTATATTATTGAAACGAAGTTCCTTATGGCACGTTATCGAAAGGGGGTAAGGCAGAAAAAAATGTTACGAAAAGTTGTCACGACACTTTTTTAGTTGTCACGACACTTTTTTGTTTTAGATGATTATCGCTAGATGGCGCTGTGATCAAAATCTTTTAAAACACGTTCCTTATTTTTGTTTTAGATGATTATCGCTAGATGACGCTGTGATCAAAATGTTTTAAAACACGTTCCTTTTAAATTATAAGATATCTTTTAGTCGATAGGAACTTCGTTCTATTCGGGTGTCCCGTGACACCTCTCAAGTTATTTTTATGTTATATTCTTATTTATTTAAGACTCAGCAAAATTCCTCGAATGGTTTTTGTGCATTTAAATAATTTTAGTTACAATTATATCTCCTATATCATAATAATATTATAAAGGCGAAAGTTTGTATGTATGGATGTATGTATGTATGTTTGTTACTCTTTCACGTAAAAACTACTGAATGGATTTGAATGAAACTTTACCACAATATAGCTTATACATCAGAATAACACATAGGCTACAATTTTTGAACCCCTTTGTAACGCAGACGAAGTTGCGCGGGTCACCTAGTAGTTTATAATTATATCTCCGTCGATATTGTATTTGCCCTATTTGTAGTCTAAACGAAACGAGACTTGAAAAGAGTACTTAAAGGTCGTAGGTAGAGTTGCCTTGTAGTGTCTTGACTACCTACATGGCAATAAAAAAATAATTTATTCAAAATTTCTAAAAAAAAAAATATAAAATTGAAGACCAATTTAAAATCAAATGGAAATATCAACATTGAAATTGGATTTAAGAATTTTATTTTAAAATGTCATTCAACAAAAGTTCGTGCACGCTTACTGCAGACAGAGACGAGTCACGCGATCAAACCTTATTAAGTTCTGTGTATTTTGATAGAATTTATTACTAGTTAATATCGTCTAGGATAATTCAGAGTGTAAGTGCATGACATTCTACAATTTTTGTAAAAACACTATTTTATGTATAGGTATAGGTATAGAAACTTCAAAAATTTCGAATCCATTAACAACCTTTAACACAACGTCAGTTTTTGTCAAGTCACTTAGAGTTTTAGTTAAGAGTTAAGACGATGCATCGTATAGAATGTAATGTCGCGTTTCCATATTGGCTCGCCATCTAACACACGTACAAAACAAATGATGACCGACTAATATGAATGTTGGAAGGTGGCGGGCTAATGTGGAAACGCCCCACAATAGGGAAGTAAATGTGTACAACATAATGAGATCGACGAAAAACAAAAACAAACAAATATACTCCTGTTTTGAATTAAAAGTTTTGCAATATCATTTTCAAACCAAAAGGCAGACGAAAATAACAAGGACTTCATACAAATAAAAACTAAAAATATTTTAAATTGGAAATGCTAAAGTACAAACATTTGCATCCAAACCAAATTAGGTAAATTTCGAATCACCAAACTTTTTGCAAAAAAAAGAAAATTCTGAACTGCAGTACTGTTCTACTCGTAATTTTAAAAGCGTCTATACAATGAGAATACCTAGAGAGGTCTGGGGAATTGTTAACTTACTATTTAACCTTAAATTAGGAAAATTAAGTACCTACCTAATTGAAATTAACACTACAAACAAAGTATACTTACATTTAGTTACTAAATCTGTTTACTTTCCAAAACTAGGAGACACTTAGCTATTTATGGTAAATCTAAAAGTTTAAGTATGACATTGTTGATCAATTCAATTGCTACTTATTAGATTCAAAATAAATAGATCAATTTCTTAATAACCACTTGTGATCAGCTAGTAGTTCTTCCAAAATAGCAATAAAAAAATCTTCCTGTTTTTTTGCCTTGTAGGCAGACGAGCTAGCGAGCCACTTGACTACCTGATACCTGACTGTAGACCTACGACCTAAAGCTTTCTCTGGTCCTTCAACGAAGAAAATCGTATTTATACAAATAATCCGTGTATAAAAACTAACTGCACTATTACAATAATATACGGCTAATGATATGTACCTACTTACCTATAATGAAACAGGTGAATGAACCAATATCATGAATTGTATAATGTAGTTAGGAGGTTAATTACGTGAATACGTCGAGTGATACAATTCAATTAGAGTGTACTGCACTCCAGACGGCACCTGAATTATTATTGTACAGTGCCTGTACTCGTGAACACGAAAATGTTATAATTTGAACAATTTTTGATAGAAGTTATTAACACGAAACTAAACTATATAGTTTATACCTAATTATTCAGCCCTGTGAAACATGCTGAAGTTCTGAAGGTTATATCAACTCCAAAACGCCAAGAATAGATAATATTAAAACTCGCTTTGAAATAGTTAATACTACATGAGCGACGGTAACCGCTTACGATCAGGTGGGCCGTTGGCTCGTCTGCCTGCGTGGCAATAAACAAAAACGTACTTTAAAATTCTTCGGCCACATCTTCAGAAACGAGAATACGATAGAAAGGCTTCCGTCGCCCAGGTCGTCCAGGGATATATGCAAGAAAAGAGATCTCATGGGCGTTCACCAACACGCTGGATTGATCTAATCAAGAAAACTACCGAATTTATAATGGTAAAATGTTCTCACATTGCTTCAAACCGCAGAAAATGGCATAAACAGCAGCATCATAATAACTGCGATGTCTCAGAACACTTGCAATGACAGTGTTCTGAGACATCGCTTTGACACTACAAACACACTTCACCAAGAGTGAACAACTGCGAAGAAGAAGATTTGATATTGGAAAACCTAGAATACTTAATTGTTAACTAATAGTTCTGCTTATCTAGGCAGTTTATCATTCAACTTAACTTGGTTTAACCCAAAGCAGTGGTTCCATTACGTCAACCTGCTATTATCAAAATGGCAACAACGTAATAAAAAATAGGTCCTACCACTTTTGGTGTCGAGTTCACAGAAGCCATTAACGAGCCCAGACTCTAGCTATTGATCTGGCTAAATTTGCAGCAGCGCCAACAACCGGCTTGTTGAGGATAATGGAAAATCCATATTCCACACTGCGGGAGCGCAACGTTTTATGTCTATCATAACTTGAAAATTGGTCGGACTAAATATTATATTTTCAAAATTATATGAAAGAGTGGTAAATTTTTGCTCTTATAAGATAGTTGTAGTAGTTGCAAAAAAATTAGTAAGCATCAATAAGATGGTTAACCACATGAAACATTTTCCGAAAAAATCTTGTTTATTAGAAAATAATCTAAATGGATTAGCAAAGATTGGAGGCTACAGTTTTTGAACAGTTCAAGTTTTACAGTTTATCTGTTAAGAATACATTTCTTCTTCTTCTTTTTTTCCCATGGACCTCGTCCACCAAGAATGGGGACGATTCGCCAATGTGAAATGGGACAAATACACGGACTCAAAGATACTAAGCCAAAATATTGTTCGGTTTCCAGTTTCAGCAGTATATACTGTTTATAGTGTTATTAAATACAATGAAGCTTAATAGTACATATTGTAAATAAATAAAACGCGATAGAAACTACATTGAATAAAGTGAGTAGATAAGATATGATATTTATAAGCGAAAAAAAAGAGGAATATAAGGAAAAAAATTACAAAAATAATTAAAGTTTAATAAATATAATACATTATTTATCTTATTAGACACTGATAAAAAGTTATGTGAATTCTCGTCCCCAATTTAGGTCATGACTCATGACAATAGATTTCCTCTTTTGTCTTTAGGTTATAAGTCCTTCATGAAGCTGTCGGTTTGATCCTATGAAAAACGAACAACTGCATCACAAAATTCGCTATAAAAAATACTACATAAAAAACCACCGTAAAATTTACCGCACATTTTTAAGCCCCTAAAGCAACAGTCATCAAGTGATCATCACGAACCTCGTAAAGCACCCTAACGTCAATTTATCTTCGCTGCATTTTCGCACCCCGAGAAACGTTAAAAAACCGATGTCGAGGATATGTCTTTCGTGATCCACTAAATTGGGGACAGACGTGCTGTGAAAGAAGTGATTACGTCATCAAGGAACCCAATGTTGTTGAGACTTTTTAGGTAAAATGCTTAGACAAACACTACAGTAGAGAAGTCGGAATTCTGGTTTTCTACAGCCACCATCTTCTGATTAAATTCGTTACGGGATCTTAGTTCATCTTAGGCAAATTAGCTTTCCCTCGGTTTTTTGGACTTCACTGCTCAGAGTCATTACGGTGTTCGCCGTTGTGGATCCTGGTTACACAGGAGTTATAGAGATATGTAAGCAAATTCTCAAAAGACAGAGAGTTGCAGTGAAAAAATGATGCCGTCATTAGGCGACCAAACGTTCGGTTTAGACTATTTAAGCAAACTTCCCAACAAGTGTTACTCTTTGCCTAGTGCCTATTATGTTCTACAGAACCTTTACAAAGCTTTATACGAATTTGCATTTGAATTTGAAGTAAATGAATGCGACCCAGGTAAAGTAAATAGGTAATAACAGAGGGTTGCAGTTTAATCACAGATAAATTTGTCTTTTAAAACACCGGTGCACATAAAATAAAACGAAATTAAATCTTCGATGCTCATGCACCTCCACATGCGCATGACTCAAAATCAGTAGAACTCAATAAAAAGGAAGACATTCAACTACTAACGTGATTGCTGAAGCCATATTGTCAATTTCTTTAACAGTATAATGTATTTCTTTATTGGTATGGAAAATAGGTCAGCAACCCCGTTCACAGACTGCTTGTAGGTACAACCAAACCCTTTTTGTACAATTTACGACCTTAAAAAGATAAGGAAAACAACATTAGACATAACTACGGATAGGAAAGGATTTGTCTAAATAAATAGTTGATTAAACTAAACTGGAACTATAAAAGAAGCTTGAAGATTTTAAAAACAGTCGAATTAAATACCATCTTTTAATTTTTTTTAAGATTGAAACTAAGACTTTTACTTGTCTACTTTTCTAAAAGTTGCCTAAACTATGAGAACACTGGTTAAGCTACGCATGAACACGGTGGCAATATAGTTCAGACAAAAAAAACTGGTCTCATATCACCGTCAATTTCTAAACCCAAAAATACAGTACAAAAAACTATGATACAAAATACACAGATATCCATTACTGTTCTAAATCTGTACAACAAAAAAAATATGTCACAGAGCAGTTCATAAATAATTTTAGTCATAACAAAATCGTCACGTAGATGAAAAGCACGTTTTTTGAGTTATACTATTTTTGTATCTTTGTCGGCTGTGTCACCCTACGAAAGGACTCTTAAAAACATAGTCCTGTGAAATTGAGATGTTTTAAAAGTAGCTTATACTGAGTGTCTAAGAGCTCCAGAATTGAAAGATTCCTTCTATCTCTAAATTAAAAAGGTTATTTTTCTTCGCACCTTTAAGCATTCGCTAAACATCAAAATTGCATTTAACAACATAACTATTAATACACTAATGATAAAAAGCTCAACAATGTAATAAAATACTAATGTATCGCACAACTAAATAATAAAAAGAGTTCTTTTCTTACTACGATTTTTTATTAATTACGCGAACGCGAAATTAGTAAAGTAGATGATCGCGAGATAAAGATATCTTGAAGCTTAAATACATCAAAATTAAATCAATAATTTCTTTCTCAGCTCTGGCACGTGGGTAAAACAGTTTTTTCTGTAACGTGTGATCCCCTGTCAAGTTATCCCTTGGCGAAGTTTAAATTTCTGTTTAAAAAATAAGGGCGGGAAACACTTATCTGTCTGTGGAACGATACTTCATATCCCTCACAGATGGTTCTCAAAGTTTAGAAACTAATAAAAGAAATTTAAAATATAAATTGCAAGTAGAAAGCGTTCTATGATCTAGAAGTTGATTGTATTGGCTACTTGAAGATCTACCAAAGTATCTAAACAAGATAGATATGAAATAAGAAAATCGTATCTACGAAGTTATTCCTAATTTAAAAACGTACAAAATAGTTTTTTATAAATGACTTTTATATAACTTCGTAAATCTTTAATATAATATGTTTTGTCTACAATTTAAAATTACTTTAAGCATTAAATATAACTGGCTAACAATTTGAGAATCTTGTTCAGAATCCCTATAACAACGCTTTTATCCTGTAAAGACATCCGTCATTCCTCGCTTCAAGACGATTTAGCCACCCCTGTGTCTCACCTTCCCTTAATTCAAACCCCATTTAAGGGAGACCTTCCCCAAACTAGCATTACATTGACAGTTTCACTGCGAGGGAGGATCAGTATAAAATGGCTGACTTAGTGGTGTAATGTGCCATTTCCGATTTAGATTTTTAACGTATTTCTTTTTTAATAGGAAGTGATTGTTAATGATTGTTTTGTGAATTTCTTATTATTTGTTTTAATGGTTTATTGTGTTTGTTTTTTTGAGTTATCTATGTACAGTAACTGTTAAGATTGCTGGCATTAAGTATCTAAAGTTTGGGCTATCATTTAATTTTGCAGTAATAGTTATTATTATTTTTTATCATACTTTATGCACAATTAAGAGTACAGTACAGTAACACGTAAATTAGGTACACTTATAATATAAGTACAACGTCGTGGTTCATCCGGCTATGGAATTAATTTCTCTACAAAGAGTTTCCTTAGCACTTTAACTTGGCCTTCATAATGAGGTTAAAAGATTCTATGAGAGTAAGTCATTGCAGACGTCCTTGAGCATCGATATCCATTTAGGATCAGATAGACCGTTAGCTCGTTTACAATTACATCAGACATTTTCATGCATAATTAACAGGTTCTTATCAGTCTTCTCGTGATCATGACGTTTTTTTTTTATTACAAGGTAGATAAACGAGCATACGGCCCACCTGATAGTAAGCGGTCACCGTTGCTCATGAACTTCTGCAATGCCAGGGCAAAGAGGGGCCGTTATCTATCGCCTTCCCATACAAGACTTTTCTTAAACCTCGTCTTTTATGAGGGACATGTCACAGCGCTCCGGGAACACCGCGGCTGGGAGTCCATTTCAAATCGAATGGTACGGGGCAAAAATGATCTTCTGAACCGAACTGTAGAAGAGCGCAGCGGT
Source organism: Trilocha varians (assembly GCA_030269945.2). Taxonomy (NCBI): domain Eukaryota; kingdom Metazoa; phylum Arthropoda; class Insecta; order Lepidoptera; family Bombycidae; genus Trilocha; species Trilocha varians. The sequence continues at coordinate 3,641,346 of AP028277.1, read as the reverse complement.
TCCAAGTAAAGGTGGTGAACCTTGCCCCTGTGGCGTGTGGTGCGATGATAAACAGGAGATGAAGGAATCATCTCAAAGAGTTTGCAACAACGTTGAAATGTCTAGACCGCTCAATTAATTAAATATCATGGTAAGAACTCGTTAAGCATGAAAGTAATGTATAAAACCGCGAGTGTTTGAATAAGTTTACATCAGATACTTAAGTCTAACTAACGAGGTGCCAAAAATGCGTATTTATCTTAATAATTTCGACACCTTCAAACGGAAACACGAAGGAAGAATGCAGAGAACATTGCAAAAACACGGATTCCTGTTCAACAATCCTGAAAGACATTAGTACGTGATATATGTCGACAAAAACTGTTGTCACCAGTTTGTTAGAGTCTGATGATGGACGAGCTGAGGTGCGAAGGTGGAATAGAACATCGTTTGATTTATAATACGAGGGTTGAGTTTAGAAATAGGTTTTAGACTTGTACATGTGGTAAGCTTATTTAGGTATGTATGTAGGTAACTAGTTGCCATCAGTTGGATTGTAATCTATACTTAGCATTAAAGCGAATGAAAATAGTAAACTGCAATAAGAAAGAGCGTTTAGGACGCAAAACACATTTTTTCTACAATTCCAATTACAAATAATTTAAACAAAAGAAGATGAATTAAGTTGAAAATTTAGTTTAGAATTTAGATCTTAATCTTAATCTTAGATTTAGATCTTAATCAAAGAATATTTCGCGCTATGACATGATCTCTTCAAACGAGGTTTAAGAAAAGTGCTGTATGGGTAAGTGATAGATAATAAGCCCCTCATTGCCCTGGCATTGCAGAGGTTCATGAGCGACGGTAACCGCTTACCATCAGGTAGGCCGTAGGCTCGTTTATCTGTCTAGCAATAAAGAAAAATTTGGAAACTATAAGATAACTTCGAGACTATTCGAAACTTAAAGACTGTTCATAATAATATCTTGAAACCTACTCGTTCACATTTAAAGGTGAAAAAAACTTTGTCTTTCATACAATGTTGCATAAAACTATTAATTTTATAGTTTTTAATAAAACTTCTATGACAGTTTGTTCTTGCGAATCTCTTGTTGCCTTGTTGGTATTGCAGGGGATACCAATTGCCACAAAAATAGACGAGCCGAGAGATTTGATGCAGTCAGCGTATCTTTCCTAGTGAATAGTGTTGAGCGGGCTATTTTCCACAAATCAACGTCAGAGTTGCACCTATTTTGCGTGTGGGTGGTGAAACTTTACATTATCTTTACTATTACGTACATATTTTAATCCACCCTAAAGTAATATTAAACTCTTCTCAACTTATCTCTATAAATTTGGTTTAAACGAGATTTAAGACAAGTCTTCTATGATAATAGGGACTCCGCAAACTCTGGCATTGCAAAGGTTCATGAGCGTCAAAAACCACTTGATATCAAGTGGAAGGCTTGTTTATCAATCTCGCAATTAAAAAGACCTCAAAACCAATTTAAACGTGATTTAAGACTGGATCGTGGTTCGCACAAAATACATCGGTCAACATCTGGACCGCAACCCGCTACTTGTCAACCTCTGGAATAGTGTATGGTGTATTCGTAGCCTATGATAATGACCGCTTGTCCGAGTGTACCTGTTGTACGTGACGCGAAGATAAACTGCAAGTGTAGTTAATGTGGAAAAGACTTTTATTACTATATCTGTATCTGTACTAATACAAAGCTGAAGAGTTTGTTTGTTTGAACAGACACATTCCAGGATCCGCTGGTTCGAATTTAAATATTGACAATTTAATAAGGCTAGTATAATAAAAGCTAATAGTTATCGTCATCAATGATAAGCATGCTTGACGTTCAAACCTGAAAATTCTCCAAAAAGTTTTGTCTATGTTACATATTCTTACATCAGCATCTAAGCGAATTAATCGTCTATCCCAAAATTTCATTTCCTGTTGGATAAAAGATTAGTTTTTTAAGAGAGCATTCTTTAAACTTCATGCAGCGTTCCTCTAAATCATTAATTAATGATGAGCTTATTTCTATAACTATTATTTAATTTGAAGTCCATCTCCATAGCAGTGTGTCTGGTGCCTCGAAGGCGCGGGGCGTGACCACAGTAACGGGCCCATCGTATTAGCCCATTCATTCGCACACTCCACTGAAATACACCGGCAGTTTTATTGCATTAAACTTTAATTACTGAACGGATCACCGAAGTTCTAATTAGTAATTACTTTGAAGCTAATTTGTGCTAATTATCTACACGTTTCAATGTACAGAGACCCGAGTTTTGTAGCCTTGATGGGTGAGGTACAATTTACAAATGATCTAACGGCCTTTATGCTTATGTTGTAATCATCGCCCATGGATAAGGATTCCTAAACAAGAATTGAAAAGGACATAACACACACGGACACACGCTGAAATGCTAAAGAAGTGGAGAATTGCTCAATTACACCATGACAGTATTGAGAAAATTAGATATCTCAAAGAATTATTTATGGCACTCTCTGCTGTGACACACTATCACCACAACTGTTAAACATTATTATAATAGATTTTTTGCTGATTTGGTACTACCCACCAGTTGCAAATGCTGTAGGGAACATAGCGACCATCTACGTCGTTCAAAACTAAAAAAAAGTCAAACCTCGTCAATAAAAGATCGATCAAAATTTTAAACTTAGATCTTAGTCTAAAAGACAAAAGATGGGGAATTCTACTTTAAAAAAACGCTCAAAAATGTATGTTCTGTGTGAAACTAAACATATAGATGTTAAGGTGTTTACTTGTATTGTACTTTAAATGCATGCTACTACTTACTACTACGTATTATCTCCTGACTATCCATGAGTGTCCATTGAAGAGTAGATTAACAATGCTAATGCTCACCGCCCATATAGACTTGTTTGATTGCAAGTTTTACTACTTCTATACGAAGTCATTGGAATTAAATTATCGTACGAGGTTCTTAGTTAACGTTTACGCTTCTTGCATTGTTATTAGTTATGGTATAAGGGACAAGATTTATTACGGATTTATATTATTACGAATTATTTAGAGTTACTTGAATAAGTTTTGGAACGAAGTTCCTTATCGCGCGTTATCGAAAGGGGGCTTTTGTTTTAGATGAATATCGCTAGATGGCGCTGTGATCAAAATCTTTTAAAACACGTTCCTTATTTTTGTTTTAGATAATTATCGTTAGATGGCGCTGTGATCAAAATCTTTTAAAACACTTAAAACAAAAATTATAAGATATCTTTAATTGAAAGGAACTTCGTTATATTCAGGTGTCCCATTGCACCTCTCAAGTTTTTATTTTCGGTACAGTTACGAATAATATCAAGAACGAATGAATTCTTACACGGTGGCTCATAGAAACTAGCTAAACTGAAGAATAGTAACTCAGTTTAGTAGCACCTGTAAACCACACTAACTTTCTCATAAGTATCAAACTCTTTCTTGCACCAAGCATTTATATTTTTTATTACATCATAGACAAACGAGTCAATAAGAATTGGTTACCGTCGCTCATGCACCATTGCAGAAACCATTGAAGGGCCTTTACCTATGACCATCAAATTCTTTATAATAGGGCTGTACAATTTGGCCGGGTCATCATCAGACCTTCACATTCATTCTCTACGTAAAGTACTCTTCAGGACGCTTCATTAGAGCCCAAACACGATGAGGTTATCTTGCTTATTGACGGAGTTCCTGTGGCCACCTTCCAGCTCCATCATCAGACCTTGATCTAAGGTATCCTATCTCTCAAGTTGGATCGAACTGCACATGGTGTGCAAATTTTATTATAATCAGTTTAGTTAGTGGTTTAGGAGTCCATTGAGGACAAACATAGTGACACGAGATTTATATATTTTAAGATAATAAATAGGTATTATCATATATCTCATTAATAAATTATCAAACGCCACGGATATCAATTTCTTAAACAAAAAAAAACAACTTTGATATGATTTTTTAACTTGTCAATGGGTAAGAAACCAATGAATAGCTGAAAAAAAAATTAGCTGATTGGCTAATTAGCCGTTGGCTAATTCAGTTAACCGGTTAAATTAGCTCAGCCTATTGGCTAGCTAACTAGCTAATTTAGCTAACTTTTTTAGCCGGCTTGGCCGGCCAAATTGTACAGCCCTACTTTATAACACTAAATACAAAATGTGTTTTAATCGCTCACTTCTTATTACTGTGCCACACGATACAGCGAATTTCTCCACGTCCGTCTATGTTTAAGGAAAATGTGGTTCACACGATGATTCACACACTGTTGAGTAATCTCCGCGAATGTGAGCCAAATCCTAATTTTGCTGCTGCTTGAGATGTTGATATGACGATTAATATGGTGATGCGAAGGTCATGATAATTGTTCATTTATCCATGTTCATTTATGGAAATAGTAGGACTATAATCTTAGATTAAGTTCAGTTTATATTAAACGAGAAGAGCTATTTTTATCAGAACAAATCTCAAGTAGGCACTTTTGGATCTTCGTTTTTTACTACATTCATTTGAATTTCAATTTTTTTCCATTCATAACGTCTTTTATGTAGCTTGATGATTAGTCGCTAAAACGATTTGACCTTAAAATAAGATATCTAAAGCATCTGCCGATTAACAAGCTACAATGAAACCAGTCAAACTGATCAGAAACCATTCGAGATCGTCAAGTAACAAAACAAAAACTACCGGCGGAAAGGTTAGTAAAAAACTGTAGTGTCATAAGGAACCGCTGTCACGGCTCACGGGGACATGGTAATTATGTTCAGCCCAAGACCTCCCTCGATGTTGCACGGTATGTGAAGATACGGACTTACACCGAAAAGGAACTATTACATGGCGCGTTATGTTCTAAAATGCGGGCAATTTGAAGCGTTTGCTAATTAGATAGGGTACTTTGACGAGAACTGGAGTTTTAGAAGTGCTAGTTTAGTTGCAGAATGAGTTTACTTATGATACACAACTGCCTACTTTATAGTTTGAAAACGACGCAAATTTGCAAATTTGAGAAGAGTTGATAAGGCCTTACATGAATAGAGCTTCTATAAGAACTTATTAGGTTAGTCGAAAATACAGTGCCCCAGCCAAGTCGAGCAAAAAAGCGGCAAATATTTTTAACAAATATCAGATACGAACACCGTAGGAAAAAAATAAGAATTGTTGAAGAAAAGAAGTGACAGTGGAATGAAATACCGAATAATAATTTAAGAGAATCCTATTAAGAGTCTCGGGAGAGAGACCAAAGTTATCTTTGAATCTTTAACTCTGTAAAAATAATTAGCAAGATCTAACATTAATATCCTCATAAAAAAATATAAGAGCCATAAACACAGGTTATGCAACATAGTTGATAACGCACGGTGGATTGACGTCAAAAGGTACAATTAAGAAACAATGGGTACGGATGTTGACAGGTAACAACTGTAATTTAGATGTGAACTACACCTTGACCTAGAAGGCACTTGTTACTTTGTTATTGTATTATGAATCACGATTCACGCATAAACTGCGATCAGACTAATTTGATATAATATGTTCATGATTTTCTATGCAACTTCGTCTGCGTCACAAACGAATACAGGGTGGATCTGTAATTTTGGACTAGCTGAAGTGAGACGAACGACCTGTCGAAAATTTCGATTTCGACTCGAAACAAAATCAGAAGCACCTTGTTTTTTGGAAAGTCCGGTTCCAGTTTGAAGACCGCAACGATAGTAGTACATACACCATATGTCGGAAAAAAAAGTTTAAACGAAACCAAAATAAAAGTAGTTCTAAGTTTTATTTTGACAGGTTATTCATCCCACTTCAGTTAGTCCAAACAAAACAACCTTTATAGGGGTGTGCGAATATCGTTCGAATCGAATCGAATATTAATATTGGATTCGAACGAGTTACAAGTTCGTAGTCAAATTCGATACTATTCGAAATTCGACGAATATTCGAAACTTTTTGAATTATTCGAAATTTTTCGAATATTCGTTGAATATTTTTTCAAATCGGACTCAACTATTAAGACGGAGCCGTCACATTCATTTTTTTTCTGAATCAAGACGATGCAAATCATTTTCTTTTTTTTTATTGCCATGTAGGTAGCAACACTTTTATAAACAAGTGCAAATAACTGATAACTTTAATTAAAACACATTTTATTAAATTAGTTTTATTTCATCATAACATAAAGATCTGAACCACAGAATAACTTCACAACTAATACTTTAATCGTCCTTATTTTTAAAGCTAAAAATAAAATAAAACAAAGCCAGGTAAATATTGTTTATGTACAACTATATTTATGCAGCTGGCCTTGAATCATTATTTCAAAATTTAAGTCACTTTGTCATAGAAATTAATTATTCTTCTACATATCAGGCGCGTGTAATTCACCGCCCCGATTATCTGTAAATAAAAAAACAATATTGTTATTGGGCAAGGCGTTATAAAAAGGTAAGGTTTGCAACTTAAATCTTTTAATGTAGCTATGTCGCTCAAAAAGATAGTCGTAAAATATTCTATTTTTTCTTTATTTATTATTCAGGAGTTTTCTTAAACCTCGTTTAAAAAGGCACATACAGGGTGTATAAAGAGCATTGCCGAAAACGAAGACTGGTGGTAGTACTAGTGATACCTATGACGATAAGCCAGGAAATCGATCCATTCAGACTTTTTTGCAAAAAACTTAACATCCCATGGAGTGGTCTTTATACACCCTGTATAATAACGCTCCATAGTTTAGTTAATTATTTAGCTACATAACATCTTAAGCTAAAAATTTGTCCTTTATGTTTTGTTAACTTACAAAGTGAAAAGCCAATATAAATATAGTTCTACAAATCATTCGCCATTGTTAGTGTAGTATCTACTATTTACCGTGTCAAGGCGGTGGCGCTAGTGGCACCAGCAGCGGCTCCCTCGGGCGACGCGGGCGACGGGTGGGGCCGCGGGGGGCCAGGCTACGGAGACGAGGACGACCTATACAAAACATCATATTGTTTACATTTACATTCGATAATTATATGGGGTTAGAATAAATGTTTTAATTAATAGTAATTTAAATGGTTAAAATTTAAGTGGTGGCATTCAAAAAAGCTGATCTAAAATGATAATTTATTAATCTCATTAAAAAAGTTGAAACGCAAAAAGTTACATATAAAGTTCACTAAATACTAATTAAACTGGGTAACTTTACAATTTAAGCAGTAGAACTCGAAAATTGATTTAAAACGAAAATCAGTGATATCTATCCAGTGATACAAATCAATAAAGATGTACCTAATACAAAAATAAATTTTAGCCTTTAAAAAGTTATTCACTGTGATTTTATAAACATCACATAGTAAAGAAAATGTTAAGAAGTGAATCTGTTAATGTTACCTGGCCCTCGCCTGCCACGTCCGTGTTCCACTGAAGACGATACTTCGGGTTCAAGGGGCGCATCTGACTCCAATAATGCCGCTCCTTCAGTAAAAAAAATATATAATTTAATTATAGCTTTCATTGGCTACTTTTCCTATACTTTTTAAATATAATTTAAGGCTAGTTGATTCTCGGTAAGTTAAGTTTTAAAAGTAATCATTTTATTGCATAATTGCTAAACTATTGGTATGTAAAATGATCGAGTAAAACTTCTCTCTGGCCAACAGTGGGCCGGGTAGTTACCTGCGGCGGCGGCCTGCGTGTCTCCCTCTGTGGGCGAGGCGGCGGCGCGGGGGCGGCGCGGCGTGCCGGGGTGTCGCGAGCCGCGCGGCCTGCCTCGCCGGGCGCCGCGACGACTCGACCACGTGGGACGGAACGAGGGGGAGTATGCTGAGAAGTATACGAATGTTAGCTACGAAATAACGTGTAAATGTTTTAAAACAAGCTTCGTATAGTTGAGTGGCTGTAAAGGAAATCTAAACCAAAATAAAGGCTATAAGCTATCTGCCCTACACAATGAGTCTATACTCGATGGGCCATATTTTCTGAAAAATTTAATTATTTGATGGTAAAGGAAGTACAAGGGTTACCTAGTAGTTACAGTAAAGATAAATATAGGTATTTATATTTGAATGACTTCCAAAAAATATGGTTCACTGCAGTTTTTGTTTATTCCTTCATAACTTTAATCTGGGTGGACCGATTTAAATGATTGGTGTCAGATAAAAGGTGATGATCGTTATGGAGTTCCGTTTATTTATTTTTAAGATCAAACAAGTACTTTTAGATCTGTATTTAAAAATGTGAATTTTCAACGGATGAAATAGAAGACACAGCTGACTTTTTAGTCAAAAACATAAAACTTCTTACTAAAGCAATATTGTAACGAAGTTCCTTATCGCGCATTATCGAAAGGGGGCTAGACGAAAAAAAATCTTACGAAAAGTTGTCACGACACTTTTTTTGTTTTAGATGATTATCGCTAGATGGCGCTGTGATCAAAATCTTTTAAAACACGTCCCTTATTTTGGTTTAGATGATTATCGCTAGATGGCGCTGTGATATAAATCTTTTAAAACACGTTCCTTATCGCGCTTTACGAAAGGAAATATTTTTTATAAGATATATTTTAATCGAAAGGAACTTCGTTCTATTCAGGTGTCCCATGACATCTCTCAAGCTTTTTTTTTTTCTAGGTATATTATTATGTACTAACATGTAGGCGTGGTGGGTTGCGAAGGCACGTCCACCACGAGGGAGTCGCTCTCGTCGTCCACCTGCAGCGGGCTGCCCGGCTCCGACACGGACTCGCGACCTCGCTTTACTTCTACTGGAGACGATGCCTGCCACAAAACAAATTATTAATAGTATCGCGCGTTATCGAAAGGGGGCTAGACGGAAAAAATCTTACGAAAAGTTGTCACGACAATTTTTAGTTTTAGAAGTTATTTTATGTTTTTGTTTGTAATTTGGTATCGATACAAACGGTTAATTCGACTGATAATTGTATTTGTAGATCTCCACGAGACAGGCTTGACCTAGTGTGGAGATCTAATGGTTAATTGTATATATATTACACTGTACATTTTTGGCTGAATAAATATTTTTAAACTTTAAAAAAAAAATCTTTAATCTAGATGATTATCGCTAGATGGCGCTGTGATCAAAATCTTTTAAAACACGTTCCTTATCGCGTGTTACGTTAGGAAAATATAATATAAGATATCTTTTAATCGAAAGGAACTTCGTTCTATTCGGGTGTATCACGACCCTCATATGACCTCTCAAGTTTTTTTTTTCTGATGGTCAGTGGTTACCGGTGTTAATGGACTGTTGTAATGTTAGGGAACAGTAGAGTCACCAATCTACCTTCCATATCAAAATCTTCTGAAATAAATCTTTTAAAGAAAAACATTTGATCTAAGACTTTAAGTTTTATTTTTTAAAGTATATGTGATTGTGAATTATTCAATATTATTATTATTTATTATTTTTTAATTTAATTTATTTTATACACCTATCATTTTTGAAATTTAATGTTTTAATGGAAATTTTAGCTTATTTTTATGGTAATTTAATACATATTTAATTTATTGTCTATGTACTCATAACGTCTTCTTGGTTTTTACTGTAATGATGTTATGATAGTTTTTGTACTATAAATAAATAAAAGATTGCAAACAATTTAAAAATCAATTATTATAATAACAACGAATGTCATTATCAACGTTTTCAATTTTTCTAATCATAAACCATATTCAAAATGCTACACAAAATATAAATTATAAGTAATTATTTTGGGTTAAGAGTTCAAATTATATGACGGAACATAGAATCATATACTTACAGGTAAAATGCCCAGTTTTCGCTTACGTTCTCTTTCTTCAAACATTTTCTTTTCTTCGGATTTTTGTCGATCTACACAAAAAAATTAAATTAATATAGTGTTATGTACAAAGTGGTAGAAATATTATAAATTACATATTTGTCGGGTCGGGTATTGGCCCACCTCTCACTCCCACCACTGTAACTCCTGTGTAGGGGGATCCACAGCGGCGACCATCGTAATGACTCTGAGCAGTGACGCCCAGGAAAACCCGAGGGAAAGCTAACTTGTCTTGGACCCCGCAACGAATTTAATCAGAAGATGATAGAAGGAGTAGGAAAAACATGACTTTCGACTTCCCTTCTCGCAAAAGCGGGAGACAATAAAATAACATTGAAAGATGCATTACGCCAGAATACATATAAATTACATATATATAATAGGTCATTTTTACTTACATTTTAGTTCTATTTCTTCGTCGTCTAATAGTAATGATACAACTTCCTTTGGTTTCAATGTGTCCGGTTTGAAATTCCCGCCACTTATTACCATTCTTTGGATCTAAACAAAGTATAAAAGATTATGTTAAAAATGTAAGTTTCCTTACAACTAAAATTTTTTCAATATTTTTTTTTATCCTCTTCCAATATGTATTATCATTAAAAATCACCCTGTATAATGGCTTCTCTATCTATTTCTAAACTTTCTAAAGTCTAAATAGACGTCTTTATTAAACAAAACAATAATGGATTCGTTTCTAGCCAATCTGTTTACGGTCACAACTTATTACAGCCCACTGCTGTGCTCAGGACTCCTCACTAGAGACACCAGGCATAGTTCACCACTCTTGTCCAATGTAACTTGAATGAGTATGTAACTCACATACTTTTAACAATCCTTTTCCAATATGCAGGTTTCCTCACAATGTTTTCCTTCACCGTTTAGCCAGTGATGACATAATAAAAAAATTTAGAGGTGATTTGGGACACCCAAATAGAACGAAGTTCCTTTCGATTAAAAGATATCTTGTAATTTTTTTCCCTAACGTAACGCGCGACAAGACAATGACTCTGCACGGTTAGCGGGACCGCCCTCTAAGCACAACTCCGCCGGTGGACGAGCGTGTTCCATTGTTACGATACTTTACGTATTAGTTATAATAATCGTAAATGATAACCGTATTGCACTTTACTATTTTGGAATTTGTTTAACTGTTTTTTTAATTAACCGCTGCCACCATGTTGTGAATGAAACACGAGTTAGATCAAGACTAATTTTTTATTGTGTACCCTCCACCGTAACTTATCTATGTATCTATCTTGTTCACACACAACAGAACGTATTTTAAAAAACTTTGATCACAGCGCCATCTAGCGATAATCATCTAAAACAAAAAAGTGTCGTGACAACTTTTCGTAAGATTTTTTTACGTCTAGCCCCCTTTCGATAACGCGCGATAAGGAACTTCGTTCCAATAAATTGCACATAAATTATACTGTAAAACTTGAATAAATAATAACTCAGAAAAACTTGTATTAAACATAGTTTCCACATAATGACCTCGCTCTTCTCCCTGGCCCGCTGCATGATCCGTTCCTCGATGGTCCCCTTGCAGATGAGCCTGTAGACGGTGACCTGCTTGGTCTGTCCGAGGCGGTGCGCGCGGTCCATGGCCTGCTGGTCCACGGTGGGGTTCCAGTCGGAGTCGTAGAATATGACGGTGTCGGCGGCGGTGAGGTTGATGCCGAGTCCGCCGGCGCGCGTCGACAGCAGGAACACGAATATGTCTGTGCGGGCCTGGGAATGGATGAAAAATAAATTATATTTAGGTTCTTTTATTTTGAGTCGGAGAAAATTGCCGCATTGTGTTGTGTGTGTATAAGACTCAGAACCCAGCACGGGGTTATGAGATGCGGCGCGACGCGATACGCACTCGGCTCTCTTTCCCGTCGTGCCGCCCCTTGATTTGAGTTCTAGATTAACCTCAGATATTGCAGTAGTTAATGGGCGTATTCACTTTCCATTAGAAAGTTATAACCTGGTCTACCAATGATGCAAAAAGTTCAACTATAAATTAGTTGAATTATTGACTGAGACTTTCATTGAGACCGCTATAACAATTAGTCAAACATGATTTTTTTAATTATAATACGATGTATATAAATTATATTAAACTTACTTGAAAATCTGCAACCATATCTCTTCTTGCAGAAATCTTGCTGGAACCATCCAACCGCATGTATTTATGTTTTCGATGCCACATATATTCCTAAAAATAGATGTAATGTAATTTACCATTAATAAATATAATTAGTACTGTACCAACCCATTACTGCCCACTGTTGGGCTCAGGTGTCCTCAGAAGAGAGATTAAGCATAGTCTACCACGGATTGGGGACTTCACATATCTTCAAAGGATTTTTAGAATATTTTTTCCGATATCCAGGTTTCCTCACGATGTTTTCCTTCACCGTTTTTAGCCAGTGGTGTTAATTGCACATAAATCTTTTTCACATTTAGATTTTAGAGGTACAAGCCAGCCCGTTTTGAACCCACGACCTCCAGTACGGAAGGAAGCAATTCGACCACTCAGCCACCATGACTTCACGAATATAATTAGTAAATTGTAAATATCATTTGTTTTTATAATGTGTTTATTTAAAACTAAAGTGGCCTATGTGAGCATAATACAATAAAATGAAATAATTTTTATTTTATTTACCTCTAACAAATCAATCATCTTGGTCATCTGACTGTATATGAGTACTCGATGACCTCGCTCCTTCAGTCTCTTGAGTAACGAGTCCAACACCGTGAGCTTACCGGCGTCACTCACTAGCTGGTTCTTATCTAAAAGTATATAATATAATTGTTTAGTAATATTTTATACCAAGTACTGATTTTTTATATATTTCTGATCAAAACAAAAGCTTTCATGCATTTTCAACGGGTTCTTACCACGATATCATATATATAAATATATCATTATATATTGTGATCATGACGTTTGCAACAACATTGAAATATCGAGACAACTCAATTCATTAAATGTCGTGGTAAGAACCCGTTCAAAATGCATGAAAGTATTATAGAAAACCGCGAGTGTCTGAATAAGTTTAAAACAAAAGCTTTTTACAGAGCACTTTCAGTAAGCGATGCGTCTCTAAACGAAGGAATTTGTTTAATTGACGTCACTAAACACATACTTAACGCAAATTAAATACTTCGCTGGTGGTTATGGTCTTTGACCGGTTACCGATTGTTTTTGGAACGAAGTTCCTTATCGCGCGTTATCGAAAGGGGGCTAGACGGAAATTCTTATGAAAAAGTTGTCACGACACTTTTTTTGTTTTAGATGATTATCGCTAGATGACGCTGTAATTAAAATCTTTTAAACAATTTTTTATTTTGTTTAATATGATTAATGCTAGATGGCGCTGTGATCAAAATATTTTAAAACAATTCCTTATTCTGTGATATTTTATTTAAGTTCTTTCTATAAAGAGAGAGAGAGAGAGAGAAAGACGTTTTAAACTAACTAATTATTTTAACTTAAAAAATAAAATTTTATTGCAATTCCCTCACTAATTAATCGAAAGGAACTTCCTTCCATCCGGGTGTCCCTTGACACCTCTCAAGTTTTTTGTTTATAATAGTGTTTTATAATGGTCTGATACACATATCAAACACAAGTTTTATTACAATATTACATAGCCACTCCTCCCAGATGGCACTACTAGTTCCCAGTTGATCGGTTAACGTACGTACCAGGTACTTGTATAGAGGCCCACCCGCTCGTCGGGCGCGTGGTAGAGCACAGTCTCGCCAGCGTGTCCGAGCCGCGGCTGCACTCGGCGTGTTGGTGTCGCGTCATGTAGTACGCGAAGCTTCGGGATGACGAGAAGGGCGTTATCGTGTTCGCGCATACCTGGAACAATGTGAAAATTTAACTTTTTCCTACAGCATATTTTTATAATTTTGTAACCATTCGTTTTTGATCCATGTACCTATATTTTACTTTTATTTCATTTACACTATTACTAAACGGGTTCTTACCACGATTCTTTTTTAATTGAGCGATCCCGATATTTCGGCAGTCGGTAGGTCATTTATGTGAGTTCGAATTCCAGTGGTACCGGCATACGAACAAGAAAGAGGGTAGACAGATTTGTCTGCTCTTAAATGACCTACCCGCAGTTCCTCAGTCTTCCCGTGATCATGGCGCTTGAAACAGTGCCAAAATATCGGGATCGCTCAATTAAAAATAATCGTGGTAAGAACCCGTTTAGTAATAGTGTAAGTGATGTAGATAACCGCGAGTGTTTAAAGAAATTTATTAATTGTATTTCTTTTTTTTTTTGCACTTGAATTTAATAATATCGAGTAGGGTAGCTTTTGAGCCGCTGACGGATGTCACTTGATAAATGATTTCTGCTGAAAATCAGCGTTATTGGTAAATACCTACTGTATGAACTAATAGCTTGTGTTCCTTTGTTTCTTTTGTTTAAACACTATGTTTGTTAGCAAAGATTATTAATTAACTAGATTAGTAATTAACTGTTCTTTAAATACAGGGTGTTTATTTTTGCTGATTTTGTTAGTTCGATTTTCAAACCAAACAATTTACGAAAAATCTATGAATGCAGTATTGTTAAACATCAAATATAAAATAATGTTTCCTTTCAGCAAAACTCTATCTCTAATATTTAAGGTACTTCCCTTTCCTGTCGCATAGTTTTGGGACACCCTGTATAAGCTACGAAGCCTACCGCTGTGTTACGGCACCGTGTAAGCACAACCATTGCCTTATTTAAAAGGTGAACTTACTTTCTGTTGTGCAAAACACAGGAAGGCAGGCATCGGTGTCGGCGTGTCGGGGAGCAGGTCGGGCGCGCGCTCAACGTGCACGAACTCGCCGCCGTGCTCAGACTTCACGGACACCACGCCGCCATCTTCCGTCTTTATTTCCGTTAGCATTTCCGTCTAATATTAAAAAAAAACATTTAGTATGTATGAAGGAAGATAAAAAACAAGGACTGAGAGATATTTTTTTATGACGAGCCACCGGGCCACCCGATTGTAAGTGGTTATCGTCGCTCATGGACCTCTGAACTGTCAGGGGACACTGAGGGGTCGCTACCTATGACCTAACTTTAAGAACCCTCCTCAAGCCTCGTTTGAAGAAGGACAAGTCATAGCGCTCTGGGAATACCGAAGAGAGATGTGTTTAAATGGCAAGCAAAAATAACGTCTAAGTTTTTAATGAAGAAGATATTAGTAAGGTAAAGGCCTAGCAAGGCAAATGTTAGTTTCAAATTTCAGTATCAATTTTCAAATATAATTCTTGAATACTAAAATACAATTCAAAATTATTCTTATCAAAACAAACAATTAAATACCTGTCCTTCTTTTTCTTGTAAATTTCTCAAACGCATCGTCCTGTGTTCAAGCGTTTCTGGCATGTAATGCAATGTACAATCCGTGTGTGTGAAGAATGGACCACCTAAAATGATTACCGTAGAGATAAAATATTTACTTTCAACATGCAGAAGAGTTACACGGATATTGAAATGCCCTTTATTACGATCAATTAATAAAAATAGGTAAAAAAACTTTTTAAGTTAAACGGTTTTATGTTAAACATACATTGCAATGTTTAAGATAAATGTACTAAAAACCAAAAAATAATAAAATAGATACAGTCGTGGGAATTATAAAAACGTTGGGCACATCAATTTTCTACAATCGTTGTTGTCTTAATTATAATGTAACATTACAAAACAAACAATTTATTTAATCAACGATTGTAAAAAATTCATGTCACTAAAAACCTATAATCACATTTTTTTACATAACAACTTGTCTGTGGCTGTCAAATGTCACCAACACATGGCACTACTAGATAAAAGCCAATATTAGCTTGTCCCCAATTAATTGGATAAAATAAATATGTAAATACTAACCATCAACCCACAGCGCATC
The DNA here is from genome assembly GCA_030269945.2 of Trilocha varians. NCBI lineage: Eukaryota > Metazoa > Arthropoda > Insecta > Lepidoptera > Bombycidae > Trilocha > Trilocha varians. Next base: position 3,625,608 of record AP028277.1, on the reverse strand, counting down.
AGTAAACAGCAACTCACTCCACAGTAAACTGTCTTGTTTCCGTTTCCTCAAAACATCACCATCGGGACATATCAACAACATATCTTTACTGTTCACTTTGTCATAATTACTTATATCGTTACTATTTCTACTCTCTTCATACCACCAACTTTGTCTATGCCTGAGTTTCTCAAACTTTTGTAGGCATTGTTCAATGTGTAGCATCCTAAGAAGAATTATCTAATTAACATCATTGGAAAATACCATTTAATAGCGATACTTTCCTGTACTTTTTAATGGATTAAATTAAACCAATTAAAGCTCTATTTTATTATTAATATTCAAAGTATTTTTGAATGGAAAATTTATTTAAAAATAGTTTTGTTAGCAATTAACCTCTATTTAAAACTAGCTGGCCCACACAACTTCGTCTGCGTCACATAAGGAAATTTTCTCACCGTTTTAACCCTCCCTGGACTTCTACGAATATTTCAAGATTAAAATAAACTAAATCGGTTCAGTCGTTCTCGAGTTTTAGCGAGACTAACGAACAGCAATTCATTATTATATATAAGAAGATTATAAAACACTACAGCAACTATGACAATAGAAAAACATCATACTCACGCATACAACCATCCGCATAGAGCAACTCTATACAATTCCATTGGCGACACATCTATGAATCTCATAAACCCATACCATCCGTTCTCACTAATACTTCTATGAACATATTCAGTAGTCATTATCGAGAACTTGTTGTACAGTAAATGTCGTTTCGATGGCGTTGATCGAATCAATACGCAGTCTTCGGCTAATAGTTTAGGTATGTGGTAATCGTCCATTAACATTGAAAACGGTGATTTTACGTCTCGACGTTCGAAAAGTTCCGGGTGATTGCATACCTGTGATAATAGACAATGTTATGAGAAATTGTTACATTGCAATAAAGCATATCTTTTTAAAGTATGTTTGTTCAATATATGGTAAAACACTAAATGACAGACGGTAACCGCTTACTATCAAGTACGTCATAACCTGATAGGTCTTATATAAAAAGAAACATAGAGCTTTAGTTACCATTAAGTTTAAGACTAAAGTTACTTACACTTATCTTTCGAAGCGTGAAAGAAGCGTGGAAGAATTTAGAGGAGGTCTTTGTCGAAAGACAAACTGTTACATGTCCTTAACTTTTAGATGGCAAATGTCAAACGTATTTATAGTTTAAAATGTAATTGTTTTTATTAACCACCCAACTGGGAACGTCACTATTCGCTAGATGGCGAAACTGGGGACTTCGTTCGGAATGAATACTGTGTTTTTTAAAAACATTTTTTTCCAATAATTTCTAATTCTGATTTTTAATTAAACCTTATATTTTTGTAAATCTTTATTACTAAACGACGCTGTATTGCATTTTCAGCGAAAATATATCATCTCCGTAAAATATGAGACGATTAAAAAATGTAAACAAAACAAGTTTTAGAACTGTGCTCAATTTTGGCTCCTGCCACAGACTTGGCAAAAGTAAACAAACCAATTTGGTTGCCGATCCTAGTTGAGTGGTTAAGAGTAATAAAGGCTAATTTTATTTTTATTTATTTATTATTTAATTAGTACTAAATATTTACCTTTCTGAACTGCATAACTAAATTCATAAGATTTGACGTGAAGTTTTTGTCAACATTGTGACCAGATTCTGCTCCAACAGAGAAGTTTAATAATTCCTCTATTCTTATTTTCTTTTTTAATGCTGTAATAAGTAAATAAATTAGTATCATTTTTCAAGAAAAAAATAAATAAAAACACAATGATTTTCACTTGTTCATTTCTTCTTGTTTTACAATAAAACATGTATGCGTTTGTGTACTTCAAATCTTACCTATATACAATAATTTTTGTCGTATAGTTAACGGGCAGTGCACCATTATTTCAATTTTGTCAGACAACTCGTTTTCGACATCCTTCTTAATTCGTCGCAACATAAATGGCTTCAATATCATGTGCAGTCTTGATAAATGTTCTAAAACAAGAATAATAATACATTTTCTTAAATCAATATCGAAAATAAAAAAAATGGTTGCCAGCAAAGTCGGTATACGTGCGAAAGTTTTACGTGAGAACGACTCGAGCATGGTTAGCCCGCCTAAGAGCGAGAGAGACAGACATAAAAAGTGACGCGGCACGCGTGCCTCTCACTCGCTCTCATTGTGAGCGCATAACGTGAGCGGAGCGTAACGCAGTGAAGTGAAGTGTCACCCGGCAAACCAATTTATAAGACGTTGTCACGTCAAAAAGATATTATCTATACTAATATTATAAAGCTGAAGAGTTTGTTTGTTTGTTTGTTTGTTTGTTTAAACGCGCTAATCTCAGGATCTACTGGTCCGATTTCAAAAATTCTTTCACTGTTGGAAAGTCCATTTATCGAGGAAGGTTATAGGCTATATTTTATTTTCAAAAAAATTAGGGATCCGCATGAAAATATCGAATATGTAACAAAAGGTGAAAAATCAAAAACCTATTTATGCGTACGCTGCAAAAACTATTGACAATAGAATAAAATTATGTACTACGGGTTTTTAGGTCTTTTGGAGACAAACAAAAAAGTCCGCGACAGCATATATCTAACTATCATAGTTTAGTCACAATAACCACTTTTATGTTTTTATAATTTAACATTTCGTTCCGAGATTGAATTTAACGTTAAATGAGTATCGTTATATTAACCCTTATCCAAATTAAGTATTTTGTTATCAAGAGGATTAATATAGAATTAAATTACTTTTTGTTTTATTCCAATCGGACTTTTCGTTTAGAAGTTATCACGAGTATAAAACGCAACGAATATGTGGGACTCAGCGAGCCGCGAAAATAATAACTCGACGGCATTGCGAGTACTGTTTGAACCCCTTTATGACGCAGACGAAGTTGCGAGGGTCATCTAGTTTATTATAAGCCTAAATAGATTGGAGTAAAATATATTTTTAATTATTGATAACATCAAAATAACTCACAATTTATTGAAAAATCATTTGTGTATAGATTTCAGCATTTGAAGAGATAATATAGGTAACTCAATAAAAACCACTTACTTTCATCAATAGTACTTTTATTTTCTGCATGACTCTCAATATCCTTAGAGAACCACTCATTGAATTCTTCATGTGAATCAAATAATGTCGGCATTATGAAATGTAATAACGCCCACAATTCCGCCATACTGTTCTGTATTGGGGTACCTACAAGTAATAAATAACTTTCACATCACAAAAAAAATAGTGTATTACGTTCACAGCACGTGTCTACTAAAGTAACGGTGGTGGCAAATGCCTAGACTACCTTTATGCTTGTTTTTTTTTTTAGTTGGAGGAAATCACCGGATATGTGGGAGTTGAACCGCACTAAAACCTCCAACCGCTCACACTCAGCGTTCGAACCCCGGCTGAAGCCAGAACCTAGCATGGGGCTATGAGGGACGGCGCGACGCGTTACGCACTCTTTCCCGTCGCGCTTTTGCTTATGTTAATATTTTATTATCCCTTTAGTACCCTCAGTATTGTTTTTCTTCTAAAGTTCCCAAAAATACCTTTTTTAACAATGAAAAGTCTACTCTGCCCAGCTCCAGTGACAACACACCCTAATTAATTAATAAACTATAAAACTCCATACCTGACAACAACAATCTATTTCTACAACTGAACCCAAGTAACAGCTTCCATCTCATACTGGCAGAACTTTTAATCGCCTGAGCTTCATCTAGTATCATGTACTGCCACGACACTCTGTTCAAGTACTTGAGATCGGAGACTACGATCTGGTATGACGTCACTACGACATGAAACGCCGCTGCTTGTGTGTGCAGGTCTTTACGTTCCCAAAATTGACGGAGGATTTTTCTTTCGCTAGGACTACCCCAGTATGGAACCTGAACGAAAGTAAGGTATATTTAAAGCATATTATTTTAGGATGTTGGTAAGTGAGCCGTTGAACTTAGTGTCGTTTGATAGTATTCTATTTTGTATCAACATTATTTAGAGTTAGTTGCTAATTGATCTGAAACCAGGTATCCATAGGAAAAAATATCATAATCGCATATTGCGAAATAAGTAAAGTTTGTACCTAATACACATAGAATTATTACATCTGGAATCAATATCGTGAACAACAGAATGAAGCCAATTTAAAGTGCACCGATCGCGCAACTACTCGATATTCTGGCGTTAGTGTACCGATGACACTCAATTCGTGTAACACACTAATAAAATATTACATACACATAAGTTCTTTAAAATTGCACTTTGTTATTTCTGATGTTGAAACAAAATATCGTGTTGTTACGCGCGATCGGTGCGCTTTAAATTGGCTTCATTTTGTTGTTCATGATGTTGATTCCAGATGTAATAATTCTATGCTAATGCATTGATTAAGATGAAAATCTAAATTACTTCGGAGTCCCAAACTCTAAGTCAAAATTAACAACAAAATAAAACACACTAACCACTTTAAAATCAGGCACGAATCTCTGCATTTCTTGTTGCCAGTTATGTAACGTAGAAGCTGGTGATACTACTAAGAACGGTCCCCAAACACCAAGTCTTTCAGCCACGTGACATAAGAACGCTATGCATTGCACTGTTTTGCCCAGACCCATCTCGTCCGCTAATATTCCGCTTATGCCCTGTCGTGAAGAAATTAATGAAGTTAGAAGAGTTTTTGTATGTTTTAGAAGGCATTAATAAAATAAATTAAAATCAGCTCATAAACATTCACTGCTAGACACACGCTTTTCAACCTTGACCAGGTCGTCGGTTTATCTTTTGCTAAGTTTGGCCACGCTGCGCCGACCAATTAGTGGCTGCCACTCCAGAACTTTTCGATCCCATCTGCTATCCGTTCTTTGCGCAAAACGATAACACTTATAATATTTTGTGTAATACACTGCAGTCACTGTACTGATATCATAAAACGGTGAAGGAAAACATTGCTAGGAAATCAGTACATTGGAAAGGGACTCTAAAAATCTTTAGATGGTATGTGAAGATCCCAATCCACATTGGGAAAGCTTGTACTTCGAAAGGTCATTCACCCCACGTCAGATTGTCCAAAGTTACAGATCCACCCTGTATGTTACACTGTAACGCAAAGGAAACGGGGTTCGTTGCATGTGGTAGAACGTTGTACCGATACCTGATCATACAGGTTGGCGAGCCAGTTCATCCCCTTGAGCTGGTAGCCCTTGAGCGTGCCTCGGAATATGTCCGGCTGGTCGTGGTCGGAGCGGCGCCCCTCCCGCTCGGCGCGGGCGCGTGCGTCGAACAGCGCGGTGCGGGCGCGGTCCGCGTGGAACGCCTCGCGAGCATTGCGGGACGCTCGGGCTTTCATTTCTTCACTGCAATACATACAAATATGTGTTTTTATTATATGTGTGTAGTATGAAAAGAATGCTACTCCGCGTGTCAAAGCCAATATAAATTTGAGTACTACCAAATACCTTGTACCTGAAATGAACTAGAGTCTGACAATGAAACACTGACAACAGGGTAGTAATTTATGCCGCGTTTCCATATTGGCTCACCAGAGTCCATTACACGTAAACGACGTTTGGCAGTTGGCCTACTTATTGTCATTTGCACGAATTGGAAGTTGTCGAGACAATATAGAAACGCTGCATTACATCATACCGAACTTCTGATGTATCTTACCTATCATAATGATCTATAGCAGCCAGTCTAGGATCCCTGTCTTCGTCCAGTTGCCGCAGAATATGATCAGCGCCCGAGTCACCATCGTCGTTTGAATTCATTTTCCGTTGCATGAAGTGAGCATACAATTCCGTTTGCGTGATCAGGAAGTTTAGCTTGCGGCGTTGACGCTTCGCTTCCATCAATTCTACGTCCATCTATTAAAATGAAATATACATTTACAATTTATTGATTAAAATGGTGTTTAATAGAGATTTCGTTTGACTTAATTCTTGAAGAAAGAAGTGTACTGGGTGTCCCAAAACTATGCGACAAGAACGGGAAGTACCTTAAATATTAGAAATAGGATTTTTTGCTGAAAGGAAACATTATTTTATTTTTAATGTTTAATAATACAGATTTTTCCTAAATTGTTTGTTTAGTCTGAAAATGGAACCAACAAAATCAGTAAAAATCAATACCTGTATTTTTATAATGCTAATCGACAGAACAGTTAATTACGAATAATCTTTGCAAACAAACATAGTGTCTCAAAGAAAAAGAACAATATTTTGGGACACCCTGTATAGTGGTATAGTTTGATACATAAATGTAAAGTATCACGACGTATACACGTATTACCACCGTGTATATGACGTACCTTCCTCTGTTCCTCAGCCTCCTTCTCCATTCTCCTGCGTGTCTCCCTCTCGGCGCGGTCATACCGTCTCCAGTAGGCTTGCATCTCGCGACTCAGTCGCTTGCAGCGCCACACTGTCTCCTTCATATTCTTTTGGCTCTGTATAGTTCACATGAAATATTGTAAAAATTTATATTTATTTGTTGTTGATAACTTTAGCATAATTTAGAACATGTATCGGTATTTAAATTTGTATTAAAAATTTACATAAAAGTATAAGAGTGAGGTTAGGTTTGAGTAATCAACCATTCAAGCACCGAGAACAAGACCCAAATTGCTTCTGAACATCAAATGAATACACATCTTTGAGACAAGACGAAGCTAAATTACCTGCATAGCAATATGTCTCCAATGTTTACTGCACAGAGTAGCAAGCCTCTTCCTCTGTAGAGTAACTTCTCTGTGCGTAGCTGCCCTGGCCCTCTGCACTTTACCCAACTCCTTCTTGACTAGTAGAAGCCAGTGTCGACGTCTGCGAGCAGTTAACGCCTCAGGACTCTTTGATGTTGACAACTTTTTACGACCCCTAAAAATTATGATAATTTACTAACTGGTAGCAGTTGGAATTTGATAGGAAATGAGCAGCTGTTTTGCAAATTCAACCAAATTTTGTGGGAGTAGAATGAACCAAATCAGTGATGTTATTTACTACTTAGAAATACATAGTCTCAGACAATAAGAATTGGCCATTGATTATGTGAAACAAGGACAATATTTGTTAGTATTTTAATATTAAGAATAGTTTAGTTGAACTTACCTAGCTCCCTGTTTGTCATTACTCATGTTATAATCATCAGGATCATTTTCTTCCTTCAAGTGTCGTAATTGTTCCTCCCAATCAGCTCCATCAGGCTGTAAAAAGCAAATTCTTTTCAATTATTTTCCTATGACTGATTCATCATTCTTATACATATATAGCCACTTAAAATAAAAACTACTATTCATTCATCTTTTAGTTTTTAATATCACAAGTCTTCAGACTTACACTACAGTATTTTACCATTAAAATAATTTTGGTAGTTAAACTTACCAGATCATTGCTCTCATTGCACCTTGCGTCCCTAATCCTGCCCCTCCTAGCTTTACCAGAACCTCTGGTAGCTCCTCGCTCAGCAGGACGTCCGCGACGGCCCCTGTTACCAGTACCCCCCGGTAGCTGAGGCATGGGTCTGTTGATACGACGCTCAGGGTACCGATCAACGGTAGATAATACTCCGGCTCCATAGTACATGTACCGAGTGTTCTGAAAGCAAGGTTTTTGTAATTTAGGTTACTGTCTTTAAGATGTGATTTTAGATGGTGGTAGGATGAAGATACACAATGCAATGATAAATATTAGGAACTGAAATTCATAATGATAGATTCTACTTAACCATATTTTGTAAGATAACTTAATTACAACACTAACAAAAGTTTATTCTGAATTGACTTAGGACTTAAGTTTTTTGTTTATTAGGAAATTGAACCTTAAATATTACTCACTGTTGGATCTTTATAGTATTTTCTAGCATGTCTATTATGGTATCTCCTTTCTTTTAATATCCTTTTCAATCTGATATCTTTAGATTCAGGAGTTTCATCATCACTACTTGTTTCAGACTCAGAGGACAGAAGTACATCTCTGATCCATTGTCTTTCCTCTCCAACTGACGAGAAGTTGTAGAGTCGAAGGCGGTCACATTGACGTTCTGAAAAGTATTTACATTAAATTTGAAATGGTTGTTATGTCCAGCACTCAATGTCTACTGCGTTGATGATGTTGAAGTTTGAAGATTTATCTTCCCATTACAATAAAATTGTAACAAAAATGAGTGATGAGCCTTCATCAAAATCAAGACTAAAGATTTGCTGGTTCCTTAACTATTTTATTTATGAAAACAAGTTTTAACTGACCTTGTTTTGTTGTAACAACACCGTGGAGTAGTCTGTCGCTCCTGGACAACTCATTGATCAAGGACTTGTTATCAGAGTTATCCTCACTCTCCGATTGATCAGAGTTCAGTATTTTTTCTACCTGACTGACGAACGGACGTATATCTAGTGCCGCCTCCAGCCGCTGTATGTGAATCGGCTTCGCAACCTCATGTTTCTTGAGGACTGTGTTCCTGGCTACCTTCTCAGTCATCGCACATAACCGTGATGATGCACGGAAATTCTAAGTTCTAAAATAAGCGGTGACGGCAGCCGATTTATCCAATTAGACTGAAGAAGTACACAAAGATGAACAATTAAGAATTCGCGAACATTTTAATGTAATCATAGGATAAGGTGCTTCAAGATCCACTGAAGGTGGCTTTGTTTCCTTCACGTCTATTATCTAACATAAAACTCCATGGTTTTCACAAAATGGCGCACGATTTTATTTCCTGTCAAGTCGTCGCCGCACAACCAGCGCAAACGGCTACACTCATTTCGTATTTGAGCACGAAAAAACCAGCCCGCCATAATCGAGATTTGTGATATTTTTGTTACGGTTTCTGTGTCGTTTACTCTGCTCTAACATTGGGCAAAGCTTTTCGCATTGCTATCAGCCAATCGTATGTCGGTATCTTATCAAAAATTTCCTTCTAAACCAATGAATTGGCAGGATTAGGCTTTGTTTTTAAAATTTAGCTTTTTCAAAAGAGAACAAAATCCAATTTTATGCTTATTCAACGTCAACTGTTAATGTCAAAGCACGTGTCAAAGTCATTAATTGTGAACCTAAAAATATGTGGACTGTTTGATTTTCACCATTGTGGCACTGTTGGCAGTACGAAACCAATTTCTGAATGAATTTTAGAGATAGGATAGTGTCGAAAAGTCATGTCGAAAAATCGTGATAACTGATTGTACGTGTTTTAGCAACAAAGATTAGTACTCTTAATAAATCGGCTGCGTCTCGCCATTTCAAAGAGACTAGATAATTAGACAGTTCTTACTTTTTAAAAATTTGCTTCCGTTCGCACTCCCGTATTTACTCTCTTCAGCGTCAAAATCGTATCAGAACTTCAAATTAAAAATCTCTAGAACGTTAATTTTCTATACTTTATTTTATGACTACTACTACTTTTTTTTCCTAAACATTTTTGACCACGTTACATATGGCACCATTCGTAAAAAAAAGTTGTAACTTGAAAACACCAACTTTTCAGGAGAGTAAAAAATGTAGTGTGCGAAAAACTCAAATTTCGTGAAATTTTATGTTAAATCAAAAAATAACAGACACTAAAACTTAATAATGATCTAGTTCATTCTAATATGGAAATATGCGAAAATATTGTCAAATAACAGATTTTACTATTTGTTACTACGGAAAATAGTAAACGAAAAATACCGAATTAAACTATATTTTAAATATAATATTTCTGCAAAAAATAAAGCGTTTTTTGTTAATTCGTCGCCCCAGTGCTTGTTTGGCCTATCTGACATTTTTTACGAAAATGACTTTTTAATGCAGTATTATAAAGAATTAAATTTCCATCCGACTGGTAAAATATTTTTATAAAATATTCAATTCTAAAACAATAAAAATTTTATTTCAATTTTTTTATCAACACGACACTTTACGAAAATTCCGTGCTTGTTTGTTCAATCTGTAGTTTTTAAAAATTTCAGTGCTTGTTTGCTGTATCGCAACTCAATTGACCAATCACAGCCGGCGTTGCGCCGTATCCGCCATTTTGTATGACGTCACTGTAGTGAGAAACACAGCGAGATTCGCTTGAATTCACATTAAAAAATTAGTAATAGTTTATTAAATTATGTTCTTTTTTCATAAATTAGATTGAATATCATTTTAAAAGTATATCTTCAACAAATCATAAAAGCAAACATGAGCAGACATCGCTAAAACTAGAGAAATACGTATTTTTTTAAATTCACCGTTGACTCAGTTGAATTTCAAACAGGGTGTTCTTTTTTTATAAACTTTAAACAAATTGTCAGGTTAAGACAAGTATCACGCCCGTTTTACATCCAATTAAATAAAATTCGAGTTCTCGAAATCTGTTTGTAAATTGTTCTGTATTGTGAATCCTGGATCCGAATGTTGGATTCTGCATCCTTGATCTTAGTCAACATCTGATGATGGAGCTGGAAGGTGACTACAGGAACTCCGTCAATAAGCAAGATAACCTCATCGTGTTTAGGCTCTACTGAAGCGTCTTGGTGAGTTCTTTGCATAGACATGAATGTCAAGGTCTGATGATGGAGCTGGAAGGTGACTACAGGAACTCCGTCAATAAGCAAGATAACCTCATCGTGTTTAGGCTCTAATGAACCGTCTTGATGAGTTCTTTGCACATACATAAAAATCAAGGTCTCATGATGGAGCTGGAAGGTGACCACAGGAACTCCGTCTATAAGCAAGATAACCTCATCATGTTTAGACTCTAATGAAGCGTCTTGATGAGTTCTTTGCACAGACATGAATGTCAAGGTCTGATGATGGAGCTGGAAGGTGGCAACAGGAACTCCGTCAATAAGCAAGATAACTCATCATGTTTAGGCTCTAATGAAGCGTCTTGATGAGTTCTTTGCATAAACATGAATATCAAGGTCTGATGATGGAGCTGGAAGGTGGCAACAGGAACTCCGTCAATAAGCAAGATAACTCATCATGTTTAGGCTCTAATGAAGCGTCTTGATGAGTTCTTTGCATAAACATGAATATCAAGGTCTGATGATGGAGCTGGAAGGTGGCAACAGGAACTCCGTCAATACGCAAGATAACCTCATCGTGTTTAGGCTCTAATGAACCGTCTTTGTGAGTTCTTTGCACATACATAAAAATCAAGGTCTCATGATGGAGCTGGAAGGTGACCACAGGAACTCCGTCTATAAGCAAGATAACCTCATCGTGTTTAGGCTCTAATGAACCGTCATGATGAGTTCTTTGCACAGGCATGAATGTCAAGGTCTGATGATGATGATGGAAGGTGACTACAGGAACTCCGTCTATAAGCAAGATAACCTCATAGTTCTTGAGAACTCATCAAGACGCTTCATTAGAGCCTAAACATGATGAGTTATCTTGCTTATTGACGGAGTTCCTGTAGTCACCTTCCAGCTCCATCATCAGATCTTGATATTCATTTTTATGCAAAGAACTCATCAAGACGCTTCATTAGAGTCTAAACACGATGAGGTTATCTTGCTTATAGACGGAGTTCCTGTAGTCACCTTCCAGCTCCATCATCAGACCTTGACATTCATGTCTGTGCAAAGAACTCATCAAGACGCTTCATTAGAGTCAAAACACGATGAGGTTATCTTGCTTATAGACGGAGTTCCTGTGGTCACCTTCCAGCTCCATCATGAGACCTTGATTTTTATGTATGTGCAAAGAACTCACAAAGACGGTTCATTAGAGCCTAAACACGATGAGGTTATCTTGCGTATTGACGGAGTTCCTGTTGCCACCTTCCAGCTCCATCATCAGACCTTGATATTCATGTTTATGCAAAGAACTCATCAAGACGCTTCATTAGAGCCTAAACATGATGAGTTATCTTGCTTATTGACGGAGTTCCTGTTGTCACCTTCCAGCTCCATCATCAGACCTTGACATTCATGTCTGTGCAAAGAACTCATCAAGACGCTTCATTAGAGTCTAAACACGATGAGGTTATCTTGCTTATAGACGGAGTTCCTGTGGTCACCTTCCAGCTCCATCATGAGACCTTGATTTTTATGTATGTGCAAAGAACTCATCGAGACGGTTCATTAGAGCCTAAACACGATGAGGTTATCTTGCTTATTGACGGAGTTCCTGTAGTCACCTTCCAGCTCCATCATCAGACCTTGACATTCATGTCTATGCAAAGAACTCACCAAGACGCTTCAGTAGAGCCTAAAGACGATGAGGTTATCTTGCTTATTGACGAAGTTCCTGTAGTCACCTTCCAGCTCCATCATCAGACCTTGACATTCATGTCTATGCAAAGAACTCACCAAGACGCTTCAGTAGAGCCTAAATACGATGAGGTTATCTTGTTTAGTGACGGAGTTCCTGTGGCCACCTTCCAGCTCCATCATCAGACCTTGAACTTCATCTACAGACAAAATACTCACCAGGACGCTTCAAGTGCAAAAACCCATCAATCAAAAATCGAGAAGTTGGTCATATTTTAAAATAATATAGACAACGGAACAAGCGAAATCGGCAGTAAAACTTATACTAATTAAAAAGTTACATCCTGTATCAACAATATTAGCACTTAGCACAAACAAGCACGGAAAATTATCGCGATCCTTTGGTCAATCTTCAGTGCACGTTTGTTGTAAGTAAACATCCGAAAAATTTTTAGTGCACGTTTGGCCTATCGTCACACAAAACATGTAAAATACGCTAGAATCATAAACTATTGTATATTATTTATTTATATATCAATTAGTGGGTAGCTTGTGTATTTATATTAAGTTTCAAATTAGAAAATTAAACCTTATTTAGTAAATAAAACAAAAAAAACGTCTCCTGTAAAATTTGCTCGAGTGCAGATAGGCCAAACAAGCACTGAGGCGACGAATTATGGAGCATGTGTGATTTTGCTATAATTCTTTTATGCAATAAAAAATACCATAATTCAACATACGACTATTTCGAAATGTGCAATATAATATTAATCAAAAACTCAAAACAGCTATTTCATAACTAATTACTTTAATTTAGTTTTTATTATTTGTCAATATAAGTTTTTATTTATGTGTTCAGAATAAATTCAAATCAAATCGAATTGTTGTTAGATAAATTAACATGAAACTGGTTAATAAATTACAATTGTTGACAATGCATGTAATCGATGAAATTTCTTCACAACTCCAGTAATGTCAAAAACCCGGCGGCCATTTGCATCTAAATGTCAATTTTAGTTCCAAACTAGCCGTCTGGTGCTTCAAAAAGGTTGGTCAGCTAAATGTTCCTGATCGCGTTTAATCCTTTGTTTGACAATGTAGATCAGTAACAAATCCTCCTTCCTCATATATTTCAAAAAAATAGTATTGCCTGGTCATAAAAAATCCAGAAGAGTTGTAATTCATATTTCATGATTCCAACCAAATACACAGGAAGTGACGTACGCAACATAACATGAAGTTCTAGTATACACAACACAATAAACTTCAGGTTTCCTGTGAAAGTCGTCATTGACGGCGATATGATTTAACCAATGAAAATATTTTCAAATTTCTGAGACGAGTAGTAATGGGATATTATTTATTTTTACTACTCACAACTACATTTTTTTTTAATAAGAGTTAAGTTTAAGCGTTTTAAATTATTACCTTTACGCAATAATTTTATAATGTCAAATATTAGTTTTCATTTTGTAACGTCAGAAATGACATACCTAATTTCGTGCAAATCCTAAATGAGTCATTTGATTGCTGCAATGACTTCTCATACTTATGTCTAAATTCGCAGTTAGATATGTATTTCAATTTCATCACTGTTTCTACCGAGCCTAAGATTTCAGTTTCAATATTAACAATTTAAAAATACGTTTTCTGAAGCTGAATACTTAATGTAAAAAAAAAAGACCAACATTTGCTATTTTTAGGGTACAAGTAACAAAAGATTCAAAGATTGATAAAATAAACATTTTTACAAAATATGCTGACGAAATATATATTTTTCAGCAAAATGGGATTAAAATTAAATCCAAATTTAGAGATTGACAACACTGGTTCGCCGTCGCATTTAACAATTTTATCAGTACATTTTTTAATAAAGAATCTTGTTTATACATCATGAAAATATTTACGTAAAAAAATATAAAAATAGAACGAGTACATTTTTAAATATACGACTCTACTATTTGGTAGTAGAATTTTTGCAATATACAAATCCGAGAGTAAAAGACTCTACACTGACTTTGATAGTACATCCGCAACAGTTGAACAGAAAAGGAATTGGACATAATCCAAAATGGTCGCCATTTGTTGTGCTTTTATGTGATTTTTGACTTGTATTCAAAGTAAGCGATACTCGCGATATGTGTTAATAAATTGCATGTGAATTATTAACAGTATTTTACGTGATGGTAAATGATGCTCATTTGTTTTTAAGTTAAAAGAAGTTAACTGAACTTTTGGTGGTAATTACTGCCTACAAAGGAATATCAAGAGTGATACACATCCTTGTGTTAAGTAGTAAATATTCGTTTAGAACGTTTTTGTTTATAAAAAAGGTAAAAGGACAGTATGAATAGGTCTGAGAAATTGTTAAAAAAGTGTGTATTCTAGTAATGTACCGTAAAACTAATTTGAAACCTTGATATGAAATAAGCGCGGGATGCGTGTAGCTTGGTTTGTTTAGCGTCACCAGCGGTAAAATAAAGTTTTAGTTAAAATCGTCGTATTCCAAATCCTTATCAGTGATCGTGATGTCGTATTTACGTTATATTTGCGGCGTAATTCGCAACAAATTTATGTTTGAACATCGTATACCCCTAGCATCATAACCTATAAACTGCATCCACCGGTTGTCTAATTGCTTATACATAAAAAGTTGAGTTCGAAACAAAAATCACGTTTCAGATGCTGCATAATTAAAGAAGTTTCTAGAAACAAATAGTAAAGATGGATGATAAGGATAAAATACCAATAAAACCGGGGGAAGAGACAACTCCAACGACTGAAGATGATGCTGAAGAAAAATCCACTTCCAAAAACTCCGAAAGTGTAGAAGAATCTAGTGATAAAACTGAAAGTGAAGTTAGTGCAGTGAAAGACAGTGAACTACAGAATCATGTAGACCATAGTGTAAGTGCTGAAGATGGTGATAATGATGTTAAAAGTAACCTTGATCAGGTGAACGATGTGGTGGAAACAGAGATAGACAGTCAAGATGGAAATAAAAGTGGTATGTATTATCAATAATAATTATTCAGGAAATAACATAAGTTTTTGATGTAAATTGAGATCAACTAATAAGAGTTAAGCTTACTTTCTTAAATTTTTTGTGCCTTTGATATCAAAAGAAGATGTGCCTATACCTAATATCTTAAAAACAGCAATTTTTTTTGACAATAATGATGTTCCAAACTCAAACATTTCAAACACCCTTTCAGATAAACGGGATACAGAAGATGCTTTAAAAGAAGAATCTTTAAGTCAAGATGCCCTTAGTGATGAATGTATCAGTCAGGAGAGAGAAAATGAACTTCTTAAAGATGAAATAACAGATATTGAGAAACCCAAGGACAGTAACGATGATGATAAAAACAAAGATGACGAAATCTCACCAGAGTTTGAGAATGCTCCTAACGTTTCTATGGAGGAACCACAAGAAGATCACACACAGGTAATTTAAAATCTAATTGAAAATATAAAATATACATAAAAGCTAGTCTTACTATGTAAAAAGTAAGATATCGTGTAAAATCAAGTGATTCAGTATTAGCATATTTTTGCAGCCACAGTGCACCTGCCAAACTGATTTAATTAAGAAATATTCTTGATAAAAGGTAGTACAGGAAACCTTTTATCCGGTTGCATTTTTATGTTAAAGCATAAATTTACAACATTACTACTAATTTTTTTTTAGTTAGAGGAAATCACCGGATCCCCGGGGTATGTTGGAGATGAACCGCACTAAAACCTCCAACCGCTCACACTCAGCATCTGAACCCCGGCTGAGGCCAGAACCCAGCACTGGGTTGTGAGGGACAACACGACGCGTTACGCCCACGGCACTCTTTCGCGTCGCGCCGCCCCGCCCCCGTTGGACGCCGAACTGGCAGCCGCCGGCGATACGGCCACCGGCTCTCTCGGTCGGCGGGCTTTCCGAAGCCCACCAAGATGGGACCTCGTGTAACCCTCCCATGGAATACAAAATATTTTTCACTAAACTAGAATACAACTTTTTTTCAGGCATTGGATCCATTTGATGCCCTTTTAAAAGATACTCCACCAGAATCTGAGAAATCTAAATCAGTTGATGCAGTGTCATCTGTCAATATTGATGATGATGATGATGATGACTTACATGCTGATGATGTTGACGGTGATTTGGGAAAGGACTCTGAAAATGATCCTGGTATGTATAAATTACTCAACCATGTTATTTCTTTCGATAAAGCTATTAGTGCATAGTAAAAAACAATGCTGGATTAATTTAAATTTTATTCATGCATTTATCTACCTCATCTACGAGAGCAAAATTTTAAATCAAACATAAGTAAATTAAGTAATTTAAATTTACTAAATTTACTTTTCCAGGTCACTCTGGTGATGTTTCAGGAATTGTACCTGAACCAGGGACTGATGAGGAGGTTTGTCTGTTGCCAGACACTGAGAGGGAAATCTCGGAGGCAGACAAAGTGGAAGCAGAAAAAGTATTAGCTGAAAAAAGAAAACAAGCTGAAGGTGAGAATGCTTCGATAAATTATTGTAAAAATATTTCTTGATTTTATTCTACTACTTCATTGGCAATTCTGTTTCTCAGTCATAATATACGGTATGGATTTTCTATGACTCTAGATTGGCATTGTAAATGTTGATGAGTGATTTACCATCACATGGGTCATATTTCCAGAATGTGAAACAACAAAAAAAGAAACATCAGTTGGTTTATAACAAAGATGCACTGCTACTTATAAACTGCTTTTTATTTAATAAAATCTCATTAATTCCTAATAATGATTTCAGAAGAGGCAGCATTAGCCATACCAAAAGAAGAGAAAGAGGGAAATGTTGAAGCGAATAGTGAAGAAACTACAGCAGAATCTGCAGATCAAACAGATGCCGTTGATGATGCAGGCGCTGATGACACCGCACATGAAAACGGTGGTAATATTACAAAAAAACATAGTCAATCTTGATAAAACTTTATTGATAAAATATTAACTGCAATTAAATGTCTGTTTTGTGGTTTCAAAATTAGTTTCATAATGTACAATTTTATTTATAGAAAAAGAAGCTGACAATGAACACAATGAAAGTATAGAAGAAGAAACCGCAGTTGTTAATATTATACAAGAAAGTTCTCCTACTGATGGAACATGTGTGCAATGTACTGAAGAAAAACCATGCTACTACAGATTTACTAAAAACGGAAACACTTTATTAATATGCAGTGAATCATGTGAATCAAAATATGAGAGTGAAAACCCAGGACAATACAAAATTACACTAAAAAAATATTTAATTGAAGAAATTGTTCCAATCTCAAAGATGTGTTCCGAGTGTGAGGAAGTGAAAGTTTGTTTTTTCTATTATAATTATGATGGTGAAGATACTAACTATTGTTCACTGAAATGTTTACACAGTATGATGGCTGATGAAAGAGATAAATACTCGTACAAACGAAGAAAAATCACTGTACCAGAAATGGAACCAGCAGATGCTGTATGCTGTGCCTGTAATGAAGAAAAAAGCTGTAAATACAGTATGACTAAATATGGAGAAAAATACTTTATATGTGACATTCCTTGTATTGAAACACTGAATTCTCAGGAACAAGGAAGATACGTCATAAAATCACACCGACCTGTTCGAAAACAACCTAAAAGAAAAACGAATCCTACACTGTTAAAAATTAAAGTTATTAGTAATGCAACAGATAAGTACTTAGATGAAGCAAATAAAATTCAAGAAAAAACCCCAGCAATGGTGCAGGCTGCCAGGGAGGAACGAGGAAGGACATTCCAACGGACATGTAGCTATTGCACGAACAACCTTGATCTTAACGATAAAATGTTGGTATGGGAAACTATGGACTTTTGTGGTGAAGTGTGTCTTGGACGATATCAGAATAAAATTGGATCTCGTTGTGCTAACTGCAAGAACCCAGTACAACACACTAGTTTAGGGAAATATTGTGTCAGATTTGGCTATGATATTCGGCAGTTTTGTAATTCAGCATGCTTGGAGGAGTTCAAGAAAGGGTTAAAGATATGTTGTTATTGTCAAAGAGATATATCATCAGGGCACCAAGGGTTTCTTGCTCCTGTGGGTGACAAAGGACAGTTTAAAGACTTTTGTTCACAAACTTGCATGGCAAAGTTTGATCAGATGAGCAAGAATCCAACCCCGCAGGCGGTGGTTGCTAAGTGTGCTGTATGTTCCTTAGAGAAATCTACGACAATAGAAGTTGAAATTAGTGAAAATGTATGTCAGAGGCTATGCTCTGATCCCTGTTTTGCTGCTTTTAAATTTGTCAATAATATATTTCCAGGTATGTATGAACTTTGCTTGTTATGAGAACTGGTACTAGTCATATAGGATACCACACGAGTGTGACTTACATTCTATACATTTCAAAATATTTCTGGCCTAATTTTGTAAACTACTTTTTACACATTCCAAATTTAAATGAGTACTTGCCACCTCTTTAATTTGTTTAATCATCTATGATTCAAGATATATTTAATCTTATTTGCAATTCCATAAATTTCCCTCTATTTTCAGATCAATGTCAATGGTGTAAAAAGTATTTTGAAAGAAAAATGTCAAACTGCCATACAATATATGAAGATACAACACCACTCTGTTTTTGTTCTAAATCGTGTCTCAATGTTTACATTAGTAATACAAGGCACATAGTACCGTGCAGTTGGTGTAAAGTGAAAAAATATAACTTTGACATGATAAAGAGAGTGCCATCAACGGGGCAGCCTGTATTGATGTGCTCACTCAACTGTTTGAATCTCTATCAAGTTTCTATAAATGCTGTGTCTTCTAGAAGGTAAATATTCAAATTACATTTGGCTTATTGCAAAGATAAATCTGTTTCTTTAATTATTAATGAAGAATTTAAAATTGAACTTCAGATATTAATTTTGATATGAAAAAAGATAAAATAAGCACATTTTTAAACTTTAATAAATATTGTGTTTTTTTTTTTATTTTGTTTTTTTTATTTGTGCTTCTGCAATCAGTCTTAGACT
Organism: Trilocha varians; assembly: GCA_030269945.2. Classification (NCBI taxonomy): domain Eukaryota; kingdom Metazoa; phylum Arthropoda; class Insecta; order Lepidoptera; family Bombycidae; genus Trilocha; species Trilocha varians. The sequence continues at coordinate 3,606,376 of AP028277.1, read as the reverse complement.
ATAATCAGAATAGTTGTAGGTTAGAGCTGTGTGAGTGTGTTCTCCAGTGAGAGCACTACTCATAGCAGGTAGGTAGTGCTCAACCTTCAGTTGGGCGGCCAGTTTATTAGGATGCATGGATTAATCGCTGTTGATAGTTTTTAGAATAAATTCCTATTTCTTCCTTTACTGTAGGTATTTCAAGATTTTCGTGAATTTTGGAGTTTCTGACATGTCAGGGTACCCCAGCGATGGAATAAATAATATGAAAAATGTTCTTTAATTTATTTCGAAATTTTCAGAACTAAATGTGATCTCTGTAAAAGAACTTCCCTGGCTCAATACCATTTGACAATGTCTGATGCGACTGTACGAAATTTCTGCACATATCAATGTGTTATGTCTTTTCAGGTAAAAAAAAACAGTTTTTTATAAAGAGTGGCTATGTCTATTAAAAAGTTAAAATGTGTCCATTAGAAACAAACAAATTAAGACTCCATTGCAAACATGAAATATTTGCTTTTTGATTTCATTGAAATTCCAAATATTAATTATTTTTCAACTTTATAATACTAGATACTATTTTATAGGTCTACCAGTATAATATAGATTTAAGAATATATTGTATCTGTTTTGTTTTATAGGGCCAGTACTCAAAACATACGCCTCCATTAATGTCTGGCGAATCAATTGAACAACAAAAAGCAGTCCCGACTGGAGCTCCAAGACGGAATTACAATGCATCCGGGAAAAATGGTAAACACTCGCACTATAAACAAAGTCTATTAAGTTCAATAAAATGTGATTTTTGCGTGTATAAAGTCCGAAATCAAACTGAAGTGATAAAAGATAATTTCTTTGAATTTTTATCTTTGTTTGTTGCTTCACAAAAGTAAAAAATATATTTCACCTTTTCAGCGCAACGGTCCGCCGGTGAAGGTCTTCCCGTGATATCCAACGTCCAGTCACTAGCCGTACCTAGCGCCACTCCATCCACCCGCGGCAAGTCCAAACGACAAACCCAACCACCGCCCACACCCCCAGCCGCACCCAAAACTCCCCCACCACCACCAAAACCACCCACACCACCTCCCCCGCCCCCTCCCAAAATATACAACCATGTTATAGTCAAAACTCTACCCCCAGTAGAAGTAGCAAATAAGGGAACCATGTCAAAACCTATGATGGTCTCAAAAGGAGTATCGTGTAGGCCCCATCCTTGTACAAAAGAGTGTCAGACTGATTCGAGTTTGGAACGTAAAGTATTAATACCTATTCCGGTACCTATATACGTACCTGTTCCTTGCGTTATGTGGTCCTTACCGTTCCCTATTCCTGTGCCCATTCCAATACCGATACCTACTCCTGTATTTATTCCTACGACGAGGAATTCCGCTAAGGGTATAATGAAGGAAATTAACAAGATTCACGATAAGATGCCGACGGATCCATTTGAAGCTGAGTTGTTGATGATGGCTGAAATGGTTGCGGGCGACAAGAAGAAAGATCAAAGCGATTCTGACACTGATGATGACAATGGTATGTATTCAAACAACATTTTACTCAACATAAAAATAATTTTAAAAAATTGTATTGTGTATACAGGGTGATTTCTTAGAGAGGGTACATATTGCATGAGGGTGATGAGTACTCTGTTCGAATACGGAATATTACAAAAAATAGGTAAAATTATTATTATTTTTTTTAAATCTAAATTCGACAAAACTACCTCAAACATAAACAATTTCGGCTTAAAGAGTGTTGACTAATGACCTAGTGATCTCGCGCACCCCACACCTCCACCACACCCATCAGCTGTCGAAAAACCATCATTTTGCAAGAATTTTACATATTTTTAAGTTGCGATTACTAAGGCATTAAGCCTTATTTTTTGGTAATAATATTTTTACTGGTCGTATATAACCATCAGCTACCATGACCTTCAATATGTACCCTCACTAGGTAGTCACCCTGTATAAAAGTGTGCCAATTTAATGTTAATCAATAATTTTAGCGGCGGACGAAGGATTCAGTCCTGTCGCAGGAATGGACGGTAACAACGCCTTTGGTGAAGACATGCTACAAATGGCGTTGAAAATGGCCACGGAGTATGAAGATCAACCTGTTGACTTGGAATCTGCCATGACAGCTAATACAATCACACCTAGTTCACATCCTGGAATGCCTGGTAAGCAAATAAGATGTATGAATTTTCAGGTTTTGTTGTGTGAGAGCTGCGGATTTCTGATGGGTGATACAAATTAATCTGTTATCAAAAAAATGTACAAATTGATACTGATACATCTTTAACAATGGTCCCCGCACTAGGTCAGACCTGTATTGTGGGAGACTATAATGATGTTACAATTGGTTCGTACAGTCAGAGACAATAATGATGTAATGAGTGGTAATTTTATTCTTTGTTATTTACTCTTTTTAATACTTTTTATGATCATAGTTCACGTCCCGCGTCCATTATTTATTCTCATGATCTGCATTAAATTGTATTTTTAATTAGGTTTAGAAGGCGACGGCATGCACCACCACCATCTAATGGTGATGGAGCAGCAGCGTGCAGTAGCGGCGTTACGAGCGGCGGGAGGAGCCACGCGCAAGCGAGTCCCCGCCCCGCCGCCCGCCGCCCCCGCGCGCCCCCAGCGAGCCAGCAAGCGTCGCCGCCCCGAGCCGCCCGCCCCGCAACCCGACCCGCCCCGCGAGCCCGCTGAGAAACCTGACGCTAACATGTGTCTCAAGGTACATAACATACACTAACAACGTTACTTGTATCTTGAATGGAGATCTGCGAGGCTATTCTCAATTTCGGAATCCACTTTGTTTCGCTTTTCGTATTCGTGCGTCCTGAATGCGTTCCTTACTGTTTTAACATTGATGAATCGTCCCGACTTTTTGGGGACAAGGTTCATGAAAAAAGAAAGAAGGAAGATAACCTGTATGAGTTCAGGCATTTTGTATCAGCAAAGAAGTGAACGAAATTCGAGGCAATTTCACGATTTTTAATGAAAAATCGCGGAATTGCTTGTGCCTTCAGAGATGAGGAGATTTGGAGAGCTAACAAGCAAGTGATTTGCAGTTGACTGGCCATGTTACATTACCGACTTTTGCAATGTCAGGGGACTGCAATATCGCTATACTCTTCAAGCCTCATTTAAAGAAATGAAAAGCCTGAAAATATTAATTTATTAAATCACACATTATTAATGATCACATAAATGACAAAACCCATTTTTTAAATTTCAGTACACATTTGGCGTAAACGCATGGAAACAATGGGTAATGACGAAAAACGCTGAACTCGAAAAAAGTACGATACGAAGAAAACCTTTCAAATCAGAGATACTGCAACTGACGGCAGACGAATTGAACTACTCACTTTGTTTGTTTGTTAAAGAAGTGAGAAAACCCAACGGTAGCGAATACGCTCCCGACACAATTTATTATTTGGTTTTAGGTAAGAAGTAGATAGATAGATATAAAATTCTTTATTGTAACTTCACATAGAAATACAATTATAGTGATTTTGTACAAATAATACAGTGTGACAATTGGCGGCCTTATCGCTTAAAGCGATCTCTAGAAGTAGCATGATGATAAAGTTAGTATAGTTGCTTTAATTTGATTGGTAAACGAAAATACGAAGACATCATCATAGACATACGAAAGCTTCCAAATAATGATAAAAATGTTTTGAAATATTGAATATGTCTATTTTATACTAATTCATGATCTTTTTTACAGGAATTCAACAATATTTGTTTGAAAATGGTAGGATAGACAATATATTTACAGATCCATATTATGAAAAATTCACGGATTGTTTAGACGAAGTTGCTAGGAAATTTTCAGTTTTATACAATGACTCACGTAAGTAAATTAAACTATTATTTTACTATATGTATTCAATTAATAAGTACAAATTATTTTTAACTCTTAAATGGACAATGTAGTTTTTAAACAACATATTAAACATCACAGATGAAATTGACCTTCTTTTAATTTTTGTTAATTATGACAACTAGTTCTTATTTCTAAACGAATTTTGTACTTTTTTTAATGTTGGCATAAAAAGTATAGTAAATTAATATCTACATTTTTTTACTCATTTTTTCCTAGACAGTAATACATGTCTATCACACAAATATATTATTTTAAAACGTGAGACAATAATCGTCCATTTAAGGGTTAAGAACCCTTTTTTTTTGGAACTCAGTTAAAACCTTTAAACTTTAAATGGTTAATATTCAGTTTATGTCTCGAAAACTTCTACAATCGAATGGATTAGTGTCTTTGACTTTCATAGGTTTCTGAAGTGTTGTATTAGTTTCTTTATAAATCTTCTAATATATAAAATTGTCGTGTCACGGTGTTCGAACTTGAACTCCTCCGAAACGGCTCGACCGAATTTGATGAAATTTTTTGTGCTTATCCGGTACCTATGAGAATCGGCCAACATCTATTTTTCATCCCCTAAATGTTAGGGGTAGTCCACCCCTAATTTTTTTTTTCGGCGCAGACGAAGTTGCGCGAGTCAGCTAGTAAATCAATATAACATATGAATGTGTTTTTGTTACAGAATACATAGTAACGCGTGTAGAAGAGGAACATTTATGGGAAAGCAAACAGTTGGGTGCACATTCACCTCATGTACTGCTCTCTACCTTGATGTTCTTCAATACTAAACATTTCAATTTAGTGGTGAGCATACTATTTTTTTTTTCTTTTTAAATTTAGGTGTACTTCAGTAAGAAGTGATTGCAGTTTTAGTATTAAGTAAAAAGAAATAAATTGTAAAGTTTAGAAAACTTGAATCGTAAGGTTATATCTGCAAATTATGATAGCATTTACAAATTTTATTATTTATTTTAGATTTTTTTTCAATTAATGTTTTGTTACAGACAGTAGAGGAACATATGCAGCTATCTTTCTCACATATAATGAAACATTGGAAAAGGAATCCTAATCAACCTGGTCAAGCCAAGATACCGGGTTCAAGAAATGTTTTATTACGTTTCTATCCTCCACAATCAGCATTAGGTAAACTTCTTTAAACACTCGCGGTTATCTACATCACTTACACTATTACCAATCGGGTTCTTTCCACGATTATTTTCAATTGAGCGATCCCGATATTTCGGCACTGTTTCAAGCGCCATCGTGGAAAGAACCCGTTTAGTAATAGTGTAAGTGATTAGGTAAACTATTGAAAATTTGGGCATACTGTGACCCTAAAATAGCAGAAAAATAATATAATTATGTTGTTAATATTGCAGAAGCAAATTCAAGAAAAAAGAAAGTATATGAGCAACAAGAAAATGAGGAGAATCCACTTAGGTGTCCTGTTAAGTTATATGAATTTTATATTTCTAAATGGTAAGTTTAAAGTGCTCTATGAAAATAGCTTCGGAATTGATATTGATTGCAGCTGAGATGTTTGAACACTCGCACTCAAACTCATGAACAAAGCCAGATCATGCTAAACCCCATGAATGGGAATACTCAACGCCACACACAAAACTCTCACCTCCACCTAGAATGGCGGAGAGATTATGCCCGGACAGCAGGGTTGCCCCAAGGCCCGTCCGTGTCCCCCTCCGGGGGGGATTTTTGAAATTATCAATTGAATATGAATTAAATGTTACCAAAATGAAAAATTGGTAGTCTTTTGATGTCAGTATGTTCTTTTGGTGTCTATTTTGTATGGTTTTGTCCAACAAGAACAGTTTATCTATTGTATACTACTGGTCCTATTTCAAAAATTCTTTCAGTGTTGGAAAGTCTATTTATCCAGGAAGGTTATAGGCTATATTTTATTTCGAATATATTAGGGATCCGTTAAAACGACAGAATGAAAATAACGAATTTGTAACACAACGTTGTTGAGAGAGCTGTTTGAATCCCTTCGTGGCGCAGACGAAGTTACGCGGGTCTTCTAGTTTAATAATAGATCGATGCATATATGAAATGTTTGTATCGCAGTCCGGAGTCGGTCCGCACGCGCAACGACGTGTTCTACCTGCAGCCGGAGCGCTCGTGCGTGCCCGACTCGCCCGTGTGGTACTCCACGCAGCCGCTCGGCAAGAACGCGCTCGCCAAGATGCTGCACCGAGTCAAGATGGTCAAGGAGATCAATATCGCTCTGTTGACTAGCTAAGGTAACTGTTCTACAAGCTTTGTATTAACTTGCGCTGGATGTAACTATGTAAGTTCAAGACATTTTGCAGATGTATATCATGTGACAATGCAATAATATGATAAAATTGCGCTGATTTACTGATGGGGTTGGAAAGTGGTCATAGTAACTCCTATACTAAATAAGATAGACCTGTCATGCTCATTTTACTTATATTAGCTAGCACTCTACTGTTACATGATATTCAGGATTGTAAAAACTTGCATTCAAGTTTTCTTTAAAATAAAATGTTGTTAGTGTGTTCTGTTTGTTCTTGATATTAACTGTCAATGGGCAATGAAGTTATCGGAACGCACGAATGTCAAATGCATCTTTTCGTTTTTGTTGAAGAATGCTTTCGAATCCGTGTCAATTATGCAGTTATTGTTGTCGCAGCTTCTCTGGTCTAATGAATAGTTATAAGCTCTAAGTAGAGTGACGCTTAACATGTTTGAAACCGTTGTTACCTCATTCATACGAACCACTACGAAACTTCGTGGCGCGTAATAAATTTGCGTAAAAATTTGTTGAACAGGTTTAAGCTAGTAGTAATACATTTTCAGAACAAAAAAGTTGTTATAGAAGTTGTTGTTGTCTCTATAATTTTAAATTATGTTATGTTGTCATGCTTGTTACAAAAATAACAAGTCTAATCGAAATATTTACAAACACCCTTTTCGTTGTGTACATAGATATAAATTATAGAATATTTTATTTTTTATTTTTCAGAGTACATTCTACAATACAGTTCTTGGCGTAGCGTAGTACCGATGTCGACATGTGTACGTTGTGTTTGGCGGTAGTATCTCTCACCAGGATCCAGTGTTGTGAATAAATCGAGACTTTGTACATTTATACTATTCCTATATAGAACTATGACGAGCCTAGACAAGTGTTTAAAAGATAGTCTAAGAATCGCTCTAGTGTGACCAGATTAATAGTGGAATCCTGCGATTTTACAAGTACCTAGTTCAATTTAAAAAAATTCAATACAATCTATGCATCATAATCTTGAAATTTATTATATACTGACAAAATCGCAGAATACTGCTAAATTAGATCACACTGAAGCGATCCTTAGAAATGTTTATCATTTTTTGACACTTTGCTAGGAGGGAGAACATCTTACGTTTTTATAATGTTGCAATGTTTTAGGTTTAAGTTATTCTGTGCGGGGCTGTTTTTATCTGTATAGAGAATAAAATATCACATTTAGTTTTTTATAAAATTTATTTTAAGCTTATTTTGTCTCAATTTTATGTTTTTTAAAGCCGCGATTCGTTCAAAATTGTATATACGCATAGCGAATGCAAGAATCATGTAATTTAAAAAGGGTAATACATTTTCTTTGGTGTAGTTAATTGTATTCTGCATTTGCAATAAATTTACTAACATAGTTACAAGATTGTAATATTGGTATATTTAATATTGTATTTGTTTAAGATATAAAATTCCATATTTTTTTTAGGTGACAACTAATCATTAGTGTTCATTTTATAACAGGATTATGATGAAGTTCTCGCGAATAGAAATCTTATTAAAATAATATAATGTTTTTAGTAAAAGAGTCAGATTCGTATTATATTTTTAAGTATAAATGCGTCAGCTATGATTTAGGTTAACTGCTGTGTAAAAAGAGTATTGATTCTACATATATATAACATTGTTTTATTTATTTTTCCCTTTAGTGCATGTTTTTACTGATTTACATTGCATGAACTTCTATCTAGGTTTATTCTACCTTAATTAAATGTAAAGTGAGATGAGAGGACTCCTAGTTATATCCTAGTAATGTTATTTTGAAACGACTGAAAAACATTGTATACCCTCTTAGAAGATAAAAACACGCAAAAAAATAAAACTGCGGTACCATCCGCCGAGTTGTGCGGACTCCTTAAAAGTTTTTTGACCAACATAACGAAAAGAGAAAAGGTAGCTGTCAAAGGTAATAAACAGAGAGTCGATGTGTAGAAATGTTTGAGAAACATTTAAAATAGAAACAGGGTGTTCGCTTTTATTTTAGAAATATTATATTTTTTTTAAACATTATTTTACATAAAAATAGTTTTAGGTAGGAGCTATCAAGTCTCGAAAGAAAGGTGGGGTCTCAACATAATTAGGACCGTAGGCCAATTAATGACATTTTCAAATTTGTAGTCTATTGCGATTACTTTCTTATTTCCGATTTGAATAAATAGATAATACAATTATTTAGCTTTGCAATGGTACCATCTTCAAGAATGATAACTCTAAAAAGGAGTACAACGGTGAAAAATTTATTCAAAAAATATTGATCCAAAATTGTTCGAAATTTCAATTTCTAGATACAAAATGTGTCTATGAATATATTTTATGAAAGATGCTCACAACTGGGTCTGGGGACACTTTCCAAACAAACGGGAATTTTTCTTTTACAAAGTCAAAATGTTATAATGCATATTTTGTGTTAACATTATCCTAATTAAACACGAATCCTGCTCAAATACTCATCTTGGTTTTTTCTAGTACCTACTCAAACGGCTTACGTGCTAATAAATTGGTTTATTTATGTCTCTTTTTTGTTGAAAAAATAATTTCAAAAATACTTCAATGCAATGGTAATAAATTCGAAAAAAATTGTACTTGACAATGCAAGAAAGATCTTAAGGTGAGAAATGTTCATATGCACCGTTAGTTAATTGACTTAGGGCACCTTTACACCTATAAACATAAAACTTGTTAAACGTTTTCTCGATATTTCTGATTTCTACTGAAAAAACTTTACTCACTTTTGAGTCATTTTAAGACATGCTGTATACAGTTATATTTAATCTATGACAGAAAATTGACAATATGGTTGAATGAGTGTCATTGATTGAGATTTTAGTACGACAATGTACGAATGAAGTTTCATTTACCATTTTTACGCTCTTTGAAAATAATTACGGTCACCATCCGCCATCATCGTGTGTGTTGTGTTGTAAAATTAACGGTTCAGTTTGTGCACATGATCACTTCTAAACAAGTAATTTAGTATGCGGCTTATACACAAATTTGATAACAGGATAAACAAATGGCTTGGTTTTAACTTTGGCGGGATTACCATCACGTCGTTCGTCAAAGACTAGTTCGATCTGTCACCTGTCGCCCCTGGCCTCGAATTTACGTTTCAGCAGTTCAAATCCAATAAAATTAGCAGTAGAATAGGTGGTGACCATTTAATGTGAGCATTGGACGATGTGTTACTTGTAAGGTCTGATATGGATAAGCGAGCTTATTCTGATTACGAAGACGTGTGCGATCCCCTTGGTTCTGTAGTCGAGTGGTCGAGACAGGGACCGGCTCGTATCCTGCGGCGGCGCTGTCGGAGCGAGGGTGTCGACCGCTCTCCGTACGAGGATGTTAGTCGTGAACGGCGCTCCGCTGACGGACTACCACGCCACAATCGAAACACGAACAAAAGTTTCTTCACGTTGAACGTAGCTGATACGTATCAGGACAGATTTCGCCGCGAGTGTTCCCCCACTGTTGAGAACGGCGACTACATGGCACACGATCACGATAAATATCATGGGTAAATGTCTAGCTATTGCTTTATACTTCAAATTTGTCATTGTGTGGTTTCTAACCTAAAAGTACTTCATTGATTTGATGGTACATCATCAAGCTTAACCCAGTAATTGATGAGTAGAACAGTTTCATCTTTGTGTGTTAATTATTAAAATTAAAGAAGCCGTATCTAAATCTTTATTGATGCTAATGTCCATTTAATGATTTCAACATTTATTTCTTCCAGCTACCAGCCTTCAAAATCAAAATTATACCGATTAAGTCCGACCAGACCATTACTAGTAACCACCCTATCTAATACCAAAGTAGATGACAGATTACCCAAAGTTGAAGAATTATTTGAGAAACATGACCAAGACATGATGGAGGTTCACAATCCGAAGCAACCTTTGAAATCCATATTAAACAATCCATTTTTGAAGTCACCACCTCAAGGAATACTCAAAAAACCAAAAAATAAAGTATATCAAGATTCAAAAACAAACTTGGAAGGCAGAAGAAGACAAAGAGCATCAAGTGAATCTGATAATTTGTATTGTAATTATCATGTTGGATCACCCATACCTGGATATGATAGGTGAGTCCATCAACTAAAAAGGTGGAATGCCACACTGGTTTATCATTTATTTATTTTTATTTAATACTTTATTGTACATGACAGAAAAATAAGTTATATTTAAAAAAAAATCACAAAAGGCGAGCTTAACTCAATACTGAGTTTTCTTACAGCAAACCCAAAATAAAACATTTAATTAATGTAAGGTAGAGAAGTGTACAAAATACATATATATTATCAAATGAAGATATACATTATCAAATGAAAATTTTTAATTGCTTTAAACCTATAAATCAATGATGTACCTACAATACATAATAATGCAAGGTATTAAGTCCCTGTTTTTGTGTATGAAGTATGAAACTTTGATTATTAGTGTGGTTTAATATTATTTCAATTGTATGTGAACTCTGTTATTTATAAAATGAAATACAGGCTAATTACAAATACCTAAGTTTGAGTTGTTTATCTATGATCTGATTTTCTAGTTGGCTGTAATAACTAATAAATTTGACACACCAGTCAAATTGCAAGTGCTGAAAAGGGAACCAAATTTCAAGTTTATTTTCAAATAAATAGTCCCAATGTGAACAATATGAAAAACTTTTCAGAAACAACTGTGTAGAATAAAATATGATTACATAGTATGTAATGTATTTATTTATTCTCATGAAATGTGTACATATTGATACATTCTAGTTTTGATATGATTGGAGGTCATAGTCATTTTTCAGTATAAACACTCGGTGTGTTAATGATATTGAAATACAACAAATTTATATAATTTTATTTCAACTTCTATTTATTCAGCTACTCCAGTAAAACTACAATTGTAAAATATCTAATCATATATTATAACTTTAAATATATTTTTGTTACAGTCGCCTCGCCTACATTTCAAACAATGTGAAACGTGTAAAAGACAATTCCGGGACTGGCTATTCGTACGGTACTGCTGTGGCCAACGTTGGTGCACGTTGCAAGAGTCCGACATATACAAAGAACCTGAGATGCAGCTGCAAGGACAACGGGTCAAGAGATCACGTGCAAGTACTAAGGACTACCGCTATCAACAGTGATACGGTTGATGTTGAACCTGTTATTGAATTGGTGAGTCGCTTTTATTCATAGAATTATTACATCTGGAATCAACATCATGAACAACAGAATGAAGCCAATTTAAAGTGCACCAGTTGTGCGTCACTACACGATATTTTGAATCAACATCAGAAATAACAAAGTGAAATTTTAAAGAACTTATGTGTATGTAATATTTTATTAGTGTGTTAAATGAATTGAGTGTCATCCTTACATTAACGCCAGAATATCGTGTAGTTACGCGCGATCGGTGCACTTTATATTGGCTTCATTCTGTTGTTCATGATGTTGATTCCAGATGTAATAATTCTATGCTTTTATTGAGACTTTCATTTATTGTGGTAATGTTATCTTTGCTAGTTGACTAGTAAAGATTGGATTTTGTAATGTAATGAACTGTTATTGATATTTTTGTACCTGTAGTGTAGCACCAAATAATGTAATTTTCTATGGAATTAACATTACTGATTTTTTACTGTTTTTTTTCTCTCAAATATCTGATAATTACGTCATCAAATTGCGGAAAACTGCCCCATTATTAATTAACTATAAATGATTTATCAGTAAATAGATCAATCAAAAACAGTTTTTTTCGGATCGCCGATCCTTGCATCGCCGATCTTGCCCTAGATGGCGTAATTATGCACCTTTTTATTTGATTTTACATTGGCAGTTTTACATAGATTCTGTTTCTGCAACGTATATTGGATTGCAGTACTTCGCCTCATGTGGATACTACTATTGATATACATAATTGTCTAAATGTTATAAAAAAATAAGACCTATAACCATCAAGCAACCCTAGTCACTGCAAAGTTTAATTACACCGTAATTTTAATATAAAATCGCGAATAGAATGCAAAAAACTCATTATTATCATGAAACTAACGGTGCCTCGCGTGCATAAAGTTGTTCAGTTCATGATTCAAGTTTCGTAACTTAAATTAATCGAAATTGGGTCAAACGAAGTTAAATTTTCTATTCAAATAACAATTTATTTCTCAAGAAATTAGTATGGTATAATTTAAATTACTTTTGGGTTAATTTAACTAAACGAAGTAAACGATGTGCGTATAAATTCAATACGATTGAACGATAGGGTTTCCGCTATTTCTTTCATACAAAAATTCGTTTTTTCTCCTCTTTTATAAGTCAGCTCTATATACTACGGTATTCAATCATTAAAAAACACGCTGAATTTGTAATTTCCTCGTTAAAGTTGTTAAAAAATACCATGACATACTAAATGTTATAAAAAAGAAACATTTTTTACATTTATCACTCTTTACAAGAAAATCTTTGTTCGATATTAATAATAATAATATTGTTTTTTTCCTTTCAAAATATTCAGACCATAAAATTATTGATCAAACGGCGATATGAAAGAAAACATGCATCACGATTGTGCTTGAGATGTGAGATGGCGCGTAGTTTTTCTTACTAAAACTAGCCTATAGAAAAATAAGATATTATTTTAAAAATAACCACGTGTAGAATGAAGATTATTCCATTTAAAATATATACTTTAAATTTATTGCTATGCCTGGACACTTAAATAATCCTACAGAGCTGAAAAATCCGCTTTCGTTTGTAAAACCCATGCTATAAACTATTCATATAGTAGTCTTAATTACTCTTTATTGACCCAATTTTTTGATTATTGTGATAATTTAAACACGACAAAATGCAACAACCTATCAAAAAATTCACTGCAATCTATCATCGTCTATCAACCAGTTATCACCTCTAATCGCTAAACAACGAAAATAATAAACTGACTAATTTTTTTACCATTAAATTCCATAATATAATTAATAAATTAAACATCGCGGAAGCCGTGGAATTTTTCATAGTATATTTTTGGATTTTCGCTAAGAGGTGACGATGATTTTATTACTGTTCCGTGACGTGTACAATAGTTCAAGCGTTATGCGAGACTGAACAATGACCGTTTTAATTTACTTAATGACTAATACAACACGTGGTTGGTGCACTACCGTATGCCACCTGTATCAACTAGACAGTTTGACGCTATCAACGGCACGAAAAAGTTGTTTTCAACGCATAAATTATTTTTTATTAGAAAAGTGATAGTCAAAATGGGAATACTTGCGAAAATATTTAAGAAATTTTATGATGTAAGTCTTAATTTTTTTTTGTTAAATTATTTACAATTTAAAATGTTTATTTCATACAAAAACATGAAATAATATTGGATTTAAATAGCCGATTGCTTTTTATAAATGATGTTATCGTTAATCTTGTGATAACACACTTGTTTGTTTACGCCTTGTCTCTTGCTATAAAACTGATTTTTTTAGAAATGATTTATCTAATGTGGACGAGGCATAATGACCTAGATTTAATATTCACAAAGAAAACGTTATCTATCGACTGTAAATCGATTTTTATAACTTAATAATGTTTACGTTTACTGAAGACACATAAATATTTCGTATTATTTTAAATATAATTTTTTATTATTTCAGAAATATAACTTAGGGCTTAATTTCTGTTATGACCAAATATACCTAGTGTTTTTTTTTTTTTAAATAGTAGAATCGATTTGTGAGTTTTAAGCGTGTTGATCAATAAAAAAAATGTGTTATATCATTGTAAAATACAAACAACGTCATAGTAATATCTCAACATAATTATTCATTGTTAAAATGAAATCGCACGAATAAATCAAGCAAACAACTGACGTCTTTAAATATCGCTCGAAATTAATATCGTTCACGTAAAACATGTGAATGAATAGTTTTTAAAGAAAACTAAACTCTCAAATTAAATAATAGAGATGATTTTCGAAAAAAATATGTTCACAGTTTTTCTTTCTGACGTATAACATGATTGCTTGTGTTGTGGGCGTACAATACTTGCGGTCACTGGTTACATCTCGTATGAATTCGTTTCAGTACAGTTTAATTTCGTGTACTTTACTTTTTATTGTACGGCCGGTTCAAAAGTTCTGGCGTTATTCCAGCAAGCCAAATGTCAATACAATGCATTATCACTGTACCACCAGCACCGATTAGTTTCTTCAGTCACACGTACTTGTTTCGTAATTAAATCAGTGCTTAATTTATTTAATTATTTATTGATAGAAATGTGGTGTTAAATTTTATGATCCTGAATATTCTTGAATTGTAAATTTTAGTGGCAGTTAAAAATAATGAAAATTCAAAATATAATTCAATGATACAAAAATAAAAGAAGTGTATTTAGTACCGTTGGAACAAATAAAATATCATTTTCTAAACAATGCTGTCTTCATTACAAATTAGATAAAATAAATATCGTGTCGTTGAAAAATTGTTGACAGCATATCTTGACCTATAAGCTCACCCTTGACACGTTTAGTGTAAAATAAGAAAAAAAAACAACATTAACAAGTGAGAGCAAGCAAGAGGCGCGCATACCGCGATGGTTGCCAACTATCAGGACACTCCAGCTGAAACACACCGGTAAAACGTACAGTACCACGTGAAATATATTATTATATTTACGTCGACCCATTTACATGAGTGCGATCGGATTCATTATTGCCGTTATTTCGGTCTCACCTGTCACGTGTGCTAAACGCGATATAAATATATATAATTTTTATATCTAATATATAAAATTCTCGTGTCACGGTGTTCGAACTTGAACTCCTCCGAAACGGCTTGACCGATTTTGTTGAAATTTTTTGTGCTTATCCGGTATCTATGAGAATCGGCCAACATCTATTTTTCATCCCCCTAAATGTTAGGGGTAGTCCACCCCTAATTTTTTTTTAATTTTTTCGACGCAGACGAAGTTGCGTGGGGCAGCTAGTATACTATATTTCCGTCGTTTACTGCCAGAGTTTCCATATATAAAAGTGTGAATGCTCGGAGATTTCCATGTGCTTTATATACGACGTTAATGGAGTGTTGACCTTTCGAAGCCGTATGTGAAAATCTATAATGAGTTTAGAAAAAATGCTGTTGTTATTTACGGACGACTTAACGTCACGTGTGCTGTGGGTACGTATGAAACACGCGGTACTACCTGTTGAATGTGTCATGTGTTATTTGTTTACGATACTAAATAAAAACGGAAAGGTATTATCAGATACATTATTCTGTCATATCTAGCAAGATCTTTGATCTAATTTCTATTAGAGTTTAATATGAAAAGTGTAATAATCCATTCACTTTTTTATTATTTTAGATTACTCTGCGAGTAAATTAATACGTATCCTATAAAGAAACATCATGCGTTACAACCAAAAATGGCTTAAAAAATAAAACCTTACATACAACTATACATACAGTACGCAACAACCCATTACTACCCAGTTGGGCTTAGGACTCCTCTGCAGAGGGATCAGGTTAGTCCCACCTTAGATAATCGTCAATTTTCATCTAAATTCCTATTGTTCCCAGCCTCGTCAGGACACGCCCACGCCAACTTGCCCAACAGTTAGCCCAGCGTTACCGGTCAGCTCAGTGACGGCCATTCCAGTGAAGAAAACCATCAAAACAGTCAAGAAAAAAGTTAAAAGCAAAGTGAAAATCGCCAAAATGAAATCGAACTCTAAAATCGAATGTACCGTCATTGATGGGGAAATGGAAGAGTAAGTAAAATTTTAAGTTCTTTTTAGTATTCTACTTAAGGTTCAAAATCTTCAAAATCTATGGCTCCCTAAAAAAATAGTGTGATTCATATTCAATCCATATTGTAGAAAATAATATCTCTTCTGTACTAAGGTCACAGCGAAATCACTAACGCCTACTAAATTTTAAATCTCTGTTAATATAAACATGCATTTGTTTAAGCGAATCCTCCAGAATTATGTTTTCTGACAGTGTTATTTAATTACACATTTGATATCGAAACATAAAAGTTAGAAAATGTCCGTATTAAAATGTGTCGTCATAAGACTTATTAAGCACAGGCAACCATCTTCATGACCGTTAGTTGATATGTGGTTTTGATAGTCATAGAACCGTTCTGAAAGGACTTTCTTATTCCAAGATAAATATTTCAAATCAAATAATAAAACCAACACAAGTAATGAAACAGAAAAATTGCGGAAACATACGTCACTGAGCAATAAAATCATGTTCCAACACGTATGTTATGCGTTACGATGTGTTTATATCTCTTTTAAAATTACTTGTGTATTACAAGATCGTTTTCAGCTGTCAGACGTAGCTTATTCGAAAGTTTTAAATTAAAATGTTAGATAATGGCTAGAATGAGATTGTTTGATATCATTTTTGCTTGTTATACATTAAGTTATTCATTTTGATCGTAATTCTAATGTTCTACTGTGATTAAAATGAAATGAAAAGACTTGTGATAGGTAGATATCACTGTCCTTGACAATGAATGTTCATTTTTGATATCTTATGCTATGTCTATCTAACCCTTTATTATCAATCAGACGCCTATGCTTACCAGACAATCAAAATAGATTTGATTTTCTGATGATGTATCTACTTCGCTAGGTACACGTTATCTCTATCGCACAGTATCAATTCATTCACATTTTTCTATTGATTTGTTAATCTAATGCCTCATTACGTTTGAAACACATTTTCACACAAAAAAAAAACTTGCAATATCTTTGGAATTTAAAATCCTTTGATTAATTAATTATAGCATAACTGTCTAAAACGAAGATAAAACGATTATTAGCGGATTACAAAGTATTAATGATATTTTATGACGTCATAGTGCGCTAAGCCGATCGCCCTCGCCTGACATCGAAGTTTGGCAGATGGATACAGATCCCATACCTTTAGAAGATAATATGGTAAAGAATAGTATAGAAAAACCAATAAAGAACGAGTCGAATGAACAGATCTCAGTCAACAAACTGTCTACAAAGTTGAATGGGACTGTTGTTACTCCAAAGAAGAACCCTTCAAAAGGTGAGTCCATTTTAGATTCTGTGCAATTATCATAAATTATCAAATGCATTCCGTATATTTTCGAACAAACTTGATAATCGTGAAAATCATTGATTAAAATCTTAATTTGTTGATTGCAATCAAGATCCCATTTTATGACAAAAAAGGATATTTTTTTTTCATTATTGAAATGTCGCAGAAAATGTAATTTGTGTGATAATGAAAAAGATGCTTAATAGATATTAATTTGAGATTGCACACGTTAATGTTAAGACTTTGGATAACATCTGAATTTGATTTGAACATTTAAAAATAACTGCTACACGTTGCCTTGCCAACAAGCAATGATAAATGCGCATTTATAAAATAGTGCAACGAAACTTAACTTGAAAACGTTCCAATAATACAAAATATAATGTAAACAAAATCTTTAAATCTATGTAAAATTATTGAACGCGTCACGGACGAGTGACGTGATACGAACATTAGAATTTCAAATTGCATCTGTTATTAAAATATCCTGTTGTGTTGGGGAAGAATAAGGAATTAAATAAAAATAAGACTAGCACTCGAATGTTCCCAAAGTCAAAACAAGGAATATTTTTACAAAAAGGAAAACGAGATTTTCATTTTAACACGTACGGAAAATCGTGCTATTATAAAAGTAATCATTAATTAATGCATATTTAATATGACGACGAAATTTGAAATTCAATCATTCATTCAAGCTAGAATTATACGAACATAAAATAATCTAATATATATTATAAAGGCGAAAGTTTGTAAGTATGGATGTATGGATGTTTGTTACTCTTTCACGTAAAAACTACTGAATGGATTTGAATGAAACTTTACCACAATATAGCTTATACATCAGAATAACACATAGGCTACAATTTTTGATAATACGGGACGAACCTGAAGTCCACGCGAACGAAGTCGCGGGCAAAAGCTAGTATGCAGATAATTTGTTCACCTCATTTTGGAATATCTGTAAACACATAGCGATCTATGAAGTTTGAAGGAACGAAAATGTACAAGTTTGAGCCTAAACATTTATTGATCTTTGCTACAAGCCGATTTTCTTTGCTTTACTGTTTGACAAGATACCCTTATAGATTACATTTCCGGCTTATATCCAGCAGTGAAAGCTTATAGGCTGATGAAGACAATTTACTGAAATTACGTATTACAGAAAGGATGAGTAAGGATCAAACGTTTCTGACTGCGTTGCACACGACAAATCCCTTTAAAACGATGTCGACACGCAAAGGTTAACCCCCACCCCTCGTAATATACGTTGTTTACGTAGATCATTTGTATTTGTAGCTTTCGAGATAAGATGTGATCAAAAATATTTATGATTTGTTATTGTATATTCGATTTGTTGGTTCTTACAAAAACTATACATTTAAATAACATACCATTCACTGACACACTTTTACACAACACAGCTGGCGATAAACGGCGAAGGAAAACATCTTGAGGAAACCTGCATATATCGGAAAAGGTTCTAAAAATCTTTGAAAGATATGTGAAGTCCCCAATCCGTGAAAGATATGTGAAGTCCCCAATCCGCATTGCGCAAGCGTGGTGGATAATGTCTACTCCCTCTTCTGAGGAGACCTGAGCCCAGCAGTGGGCAGTAATGGGTTGTTACAGACAGTTCGTTCACTGACGTTATGTTACGACTAACCTGGACAAAAAGCGTGACGACATTAAAAGCAGACCACCAGCTAACACGAAATTCAATTATGTAAATGATATCCTATCTTGTCAACGTTGCCGACGCACTTTTACGGCAAAGATAGGATACATAAGTCATATCAGAGCATGTCATCAAAGCTCAACCTACCAATGATAAGGGGAAAAATACAATGGAAAATAGTCGCCGTAGCCAAAACCGGCATGGAGGATTATTATTAAGCACTATGGAAGAATCCCACTTGACAATACATAGTAGTTCAACTGATTTTATAGACTATAGGGGACCAAGGGTGATATACCTAACAAGCCATGTGAACACTCTCTATCCATTCTTTAAACGTCCCTTAAAAGGAGTGAGATTGAAGAGTAAAATGTACATAAATACAATTTGGTACAGTCATTTGATATAGATCTTTTCGTGTACATTTAAAGAGATAAAACTATCAATTGAGAAACTGAAATTTCATTACCTAATGTTGATATTATTAATATATTGTTTGTCAAAGACTATTCCAAATAATCTTATTAGCATTATTGTTGATAATATATTTTAAGCCCCCTTGAGGAAGAGGAATACAAACATTCTAAAGGTTTTGATCACATCTTAAAATTTTCAATGGCGAATTTTATGCCACACACATCTGTCTATTTGTACACCTTAATCTTCATTTGCTAATTGTTACGTGAAGTATTAATTTATTAGATAATAACTTATACAACGTAGTTTATTATAGGAATTTGTATTTTGTCGTGTGAATTACTTTTGTATTTTAAGATTTTTAGATGTTTTTCCTTGTATGTGAAATATTTTTTCCAAATTTCATAAACTAGTGCTAGTGAGTGTTTTAGATTTGTCAAATATTAATAATAAATGTGAAAGTTTTTTGGTACGTTTTCCCACTTTAATCGTTCAATCTATTCTTTTACAAAATTTTTCACGCTCGTATTTCCGAATTCAAACTTTTTTCCTTAAAATATCCGAATTAAACTCAATCCATAGTACCAAACTTTACATTCGATTAAGGTAAGTGAAATCTACAATTTCGCATAGCTACTACAGTGTGTCTCGATTAATCGATCATGACAATATTCCAGATCCACTAATCATCCCGGAATCGATTTCAAACTGTCTCCGGCCGTCTCTCTTCCCGCGAGTACCTCCCTACCTCCGGTTCATCGGCCACGAGGACTGCACTCCTCTGAAAGTGCCAGTACCAATACAGAAACATTTAAAATGGAAACTGACTACCATAACGCCACTCGTTGTGAAGAAAACCTTGACAAATTCAGGCTTTAGATTGGTTAAGAGTGAATGCGATACTTCAGAGTGTCCGCAAGAAGGTATGTTATATTTTGTAATATTGATGATACGAGGTCTTGCTCGCAATAGTAGTATGAAAACAAATTGGCATTGTTTAAAGTGCGCTAACTTTATAGCCCCTAATTAGAAATTGTATTTTTACAATTAAGTTAAAGTAGGTTACTAATATATAGCCGTGGTGGCCGAGTGGTTGAAGCGCTTGCCTTCCGTATGTGAGGTCGCGGGTTCAAAATCGGCTGGCTTGTACCTCTAAATCTTAATATGAAAAGATTCATGTGCAATTTTTCACAACACCACCAAAACGGCGAAGGCAAACATCGTGAGGAAACCTGCCTATCGGAAAAGGGTTCTAAACATCCTTTGAAGATATGTTAAGTCCCCAATCCGCATTAGGTAAGCGTGGTGGACTATGCCTAACCCCTCTTCGGATGAGACCCGAGCTCAGCAGTGGGCAGTAATGGGTTGTTACAGTACAGTACAGTACAGTACTAATATAATATTTACAGTGGACTTTACTAACTTTGCCTTACTATATTACATGTATTATTAAAAACTAAACTTACCTTATAATCCACAGAAACAGTAGAATGGGTAGGCATATGGGGCAAACACATGAAATCGATAATGTTCAGAGCAATAAAAGACGGACAGAAGATGAATCACTTCCCCGGAACCTTCCAAATTGGCAGAAAGGATCGCCTCTGGAGGAACCTTCATAAGCTCTGCACTAAATATGGCGTCAAGGAGTTCGGTATAATGCCGAAAACATACGTACTACCGCACGATCTCAAAATGTTGAAGCACGATTGGGAAAAATATGCAGCTAATAATGAAAGATGGATTATAAAGCCTGTAAGTACAAATATTTCGAAGTATACGATTAACTCACTCTTATGACTAATGAAGTTTGAACCTATATGTAACTATAGTTCGGCCGTTCAGAGAATGCGTTCCTGACACGTCGCGATTGAACTGACGACGTAACTTTGTAATGGCGTCGCAGTTACTATAAAAATAGTTTTTGCTGATTGTTTACCGTTTTAACAATTGATGAGCATTAAAACAACATTATTATATCAATAATAAATGAATGTTATAATTTTATGTCAAACTGAGTGTCAAATAACTTGGTAAACAATATTTTTCGTGACTAACTGATAGGTGTCAGGAACGCATTCTCTGAACGGCCGATCTTTACATGTATACCTATTACCTAGATATGACTCTTTAATTAAGTCAATAGTTAAGAAAATATTCGCTTATCAAAATTTAACGCTAGACCTTTTCCGAACTGCAATTCGTTGAACTAAGGCGAATTAATACCTCTCAGCCGAATTTTGAGAGCTATCGCAATTTTCCCGCCACAACTCAAAATTCATAGACAATTTATAATTTTTTATCAAGTAAAATATAATTAATTTCCAGCCTGCATCAGCGAGAGGAACAGGCATCAAAGTAGTGTCCCGGTGGACGCAGATCCCCAAGAAGAGGCCCGTGGTCGTACAACGCTACGTGTCGAAGCCGTACTTAATAAACGGGAACAAGTTCGACATGAGACTGTATGTGTTGGTCACTTCCATGCATCCGTTGAGAATATACTTGTACAAAGATGGTCTTGCTAGGTTTGCTTCAGGTAATATTGAAATTTGTAAACTATTTTCAAATAAATAACCTCTAGAATTTAAATGAAACTCTTTTATGTTGGTAAGATGATGTTAAAATTTATAATTTTTGACATCTTTAAATGTATAAATGACCAATGTCTAGTTTCCGACAAAACTAGATTCCTCATCAAGAAACACCTTTTTCTCATTAAAAAAAAAAGTAAAAATGTTTATTATCAAAATAACAACACACTCTTAAGGAATTAACCATGGACCCCGCACTTTGTGGATTGTATTTCCTACAAAAAGCAGTAAAACCAATTTCAAAGTGCATAAAGTTGAAGGAATAATCTAAATTCAATAATATGAAATATGCAATTATAGGCAAAACATCTTTGCATTTACTTGAATTTCGAACGCATTTACTAAATATAGTTATTTGTTATTTCAGTAAAATATAACGACGAGTTGACGTCACTGAACGATAGGTACATGCATCTGACGAATTACTCAATAAACAGATTATCGAAAAATTACACGCCCAATGAAGATTTCGCTTCTTGTGAAGGACATAAATGGTAAGTTTCTTTGCTGAAAATATATATACTATTCTTTACTAATCACTCAATCATTTTGTTAATGCATAAAAGTTTTCTAGTTACTAAAAATAAAAAAAAACATACTAAACACACAATTATTATTATATTGACAATTTTTAGCTCGAAACTCTTAAATTAAAAAAAGAAAATAAAATTCGAATTTAATTCCTAAAATGTATTCCAGGACGCTCCAAACTCTATTCCAATACCTAAAGACTGAAAAGAACGTTGACACGGAAGCCCTGTGGGACTCCATGAAGGACCTCGTCATCAAAACTATAATATCGGGTGAAGCAAGCATCAGTTCACTTACTAAAGCTAATATTACATCGAGATATAATTGTTACGAGCTGTTTGGTATCGATGTTTTGCTGGATGAAGATCTCAAACCGTGGCTTTTGGAGGTAATTCTAGATTATAATTTTAAATACTTATTGTTAGTCCGATGGTAAGTAATAGAAGGGTTTTGGAATCAAATAAAGAATATACTAGTGGAAAATATTTATTTATTTATTTAAGGAAACAACATCGCTTTTAATCGTAAGTTGAAAATATAAGGTGAAAATCCTAACGAGAATTTGTTTCATCCAAATGTGTGTGATACAATTAAATCTATAGTAGTTAAGTATTTGTTGAGAAAAATAACAAGCCTTGTTAAAGACAACTATGATATAAGATATAAAAATTTGATGTGTGATTTTTGTTTCTAAAGACGACATTGATTTGATTTCAAAGCGTATTAATCCAGTTTACATTTCTTGTATTATAGGTGAACATATCTCCCAGTTTACACAGCGCTTCGCCCCTCGACATCCACGTGAAGGGTCCGCTGGTGTCCACCGTGCTGAACATCGCTCAGTTCCAAGTACCTAACAAAACTAACTTGGAAATGTTGGTTAAGGACAAACCGCATCAACTGGTAAGATAATGCTTTTTTTATTGTTTGACTAATAAGACGGTCGCTTGATGGTAAATGGTTACTGTCGCTCATCATGTAGGTGCCATTACCTAGGTACTATACAACATTTTTCTTAAATCTTGTTTCAAGAGGAAATAGGGCTCTTAAACCACTGATGATACGAGGTTTAATCCCAATTTTTTTTTGTTATACTACTACTATCTTTTTATAATTATTTACTATTTTATGTAATAAATGTGATTTGATTTAAAATTACTTGTCTATTAAATTGTGTACTAGTAATTATATTAAAAACTGTATATTTCAGGCTGGCTTACCATACGATGGTAGATTATATACAGTGTACTTATCCAAAGAAGAAAGGGACAAACATATAATTTATACAAATATGGATGACAGAGATTTGGTAAGTTTTATATTAACAATGTCCATTTTTCTTTTTACTTTTTGTGACTGCTTGTCCAGGACCGTTTCAATCGATACCTTTCCACATAAAAAAAATCAAAATAAATATAATAAAAAAAAGACTTGTCTGTTGAGATTCTTGCGTCGGTTCTATTTAGAACCGAGGCATCAGGAAACTGGTGGTAGTATTTTTTAAGATATATAAATTTGAAGCTTGATTAAATGTTATATGCTTCATAAGTATGTCTGTGAAATTCTTTAATATCAAAACCTTGAGAACTTCAATACCCACAATAAAAATATTAAATTTACGATCTATTTCCAGTACCTCCGAGACATCTTATCAACTCTAACTCCTGACGACGTGCGACATCTCATCCAGGCCGAGGACGAGCTCACGCAGACGGGCGACATGGAGCGCGTGTTCCCCACCGCGCACACGCACAACTACCTGCCCTACCTCACCGGACCGAGATATTATAATAGACTGTTTGATGCTTGGGAGACTAGATACGGACATAATAGGACTTCGGGTACGTTTCTTATATATTCTAGTAGTAGCATAGGAACTGAACTACCGTGAGATAGTATGTATGATTCACGCTGTATGTACAGTTTTGTTTTTATTACTACCAGAGTAATACTAAGTAGTGAACCAGCGTGACAAATAAACATCATTCTAACGATCCTGTGAGATAATATCTTCTCTCTAAAGCAAAAATTAACTAAGTCAACAGAGTTCGGGGACGGAGCGACGGAAAAGAGTGTCGAGCGCGTAACGCGTCGCGCCGTCCCTCCAAACCCCGTGCTGGGTTCTGACCTCAGCCGGGGTCCGGACACTGAGTGTGAGCGGTTGGAGGTTTTAGTGCGGTTCAACTCCCACATACCCGATCCGGTAATTTCCTCCAACTGAAAAAAAAAAAAGTCAACAGAGTTACAGAATCGACTTCATATTTAATATTGAAAGTCAACAGTCTAAGCCTCTTCTTTGCTCGTCTGCCTACAAAGCAATTAAAAAAAAAACTTTTGAAAAGTCGATTGATTAACTCGTTAGTTAACATTGCTTTTCAAAAATGATATTCATAATGTTGATATACAGAGTGGATCTGTAACTTTGGAGAATCTGACGTGGGGTGAATGACCTGTCGAAATATAACTTAGCACTATTTTTATTTTTTGGATCGGTTAAACTTTTTTTTCTGATATTGTATGGAAAACGTACGACTATCGTCGCGAAATATTATGAATGAATTCTTTTTTTATCCAATTCCTAAAATAAAAGTGGTTCTAAGTTACATTTCGGCAGATTGTCCAAAGTAACAGATCCACCGTGTATAATGGTGTCGTTTCCAGGCATCGAGCTGCTGGGCAACCTGTGCGCCATCGGCTACCACCTGGAGGTGCCGCCCGTCCCGCTGCAGGTAACGCTGCGGTGTCGGCTGACGGCGCTCCGCTCGCTGCTGGAGCGCTGGCTGCACGCGCTGCTCGCTTTCCTATCGCTCCTCGTGGCCATGTGGCCCTGGTAGCACACCCGCTACCGTGGTATAACTACAATGCCGTTATAAATCTCTTTAAACAGCTTAATATCTTAAATTTTGTTGGTTACTTAATATCATTTATTTAATTAAAATCGTGGTAAGAACTCGTTTAGTAATTGTGTAAAATGCGGTTAACCGACATTGCTTTAATTAAAACGTTAAAGAATTAAAAAAAAGTAATTGATAGAACTGAATTGAGAATTCAGTCGGTGCAATGTGCTTATTTACGACATCAAATCAAAAACAGCCAAAATTCTCAGTTTTCCTTTACCAATCATGTATGTATACACATAAATCTTTCTGTTAAATCACCATCTATTAAAAAAGAAGTATGGGACAGAGAAAGCGACTTTGTTGAAAATAAATATTAATATCGTTCAGAAATGACATCGGTTTAAAGTTTTGCAGTAGTATTCTAAAAACATAATTGTATTGTCACCAAAATCCAAAGTGTATACAAAATTTCAGATTAATTGGTTGACAGGAAGAGGGTGAAATTTGAATTAATAAATTTAACCCAAGAATAAATAAAACAAACGGGGTGAGCTAAATAAAACCGTTTAATAAAAAATGTTTTCTAATTGAACGGCATTATAGTTATACCACGGCGACACACATGCACACACACAGACATGTCGTAACTGCTTACGTAGTGTATTAGGTGTCCCCTAACATTGCAGTGATTTGCGAGCGACGGTAACCACGATCTGGTTGTCTGTTTGTACCTGTACCAACCCATTACTGCCCACTGTTGGGCTCAGGTCTCCTTAGAAGAGAGATTTTTGTTGCTTGTTTACTCATCTGTAAAGAAAAAAAATAGATGAACATTCCCAGGTCTATAAAACTAAACATCGTTAATTACAAAATATAATACTGTTGTTTTTTTTTTGTAAAAAGGCCCATCACTAACTAGGAAATTAAAAACACCAGCACATATGTTAACTTTTCAAACAATAAGCAGTTACGATATGCCGTTACATTCGCACATTTATTTATCATGCAATCGTTCATATTGGTCTACAATCACTTGTGTGTTGGTTATTATTATATTATGATTTCATATTATCATTTGTTTTGTGGCGTTTTCAATATAAATTACATTAGGTTTTTTTTTTTTTTTATGATAAGCGGTCACCGTCGCTCATGAACCTCTGCAATGCCAGGGCAATGAGGGACTGTTATCTATTTATTATGTATTTAAAAAAGTTATTTATTGATCGTAATATTTAAATTGGAACAAGTAGCCACTTGGTGTTTGGATTCGATATATTTAATTCAGTTAGTAAACATATTTATGTGTTCATTGTGGTCTTGACAATTTATTTAAACTGTTTAAAACATGATAAATTCCATATTGGATTAAACGTTTCATTTCTGTCTCGTTATTATATTTTGACAAGAAGGATAAAATAATAAAAAAAACTAAATAATTTGTCAAGACTATTTTTCAAATTCGAAATATAAATTTATTTATGTATTTATTATATTTTATTTTACATTATCAAGTACGATATAAGTGTCAATTACTTAAGTAATCAAAATACACTGCCATTTTAGTTACATTATTATTTAATTACAATTTTATTATTCTAGTCATTGTTTGTAAGTATAATCGATAATTATGATTTAAGAAAAGGTCTAAATGAGGTTATTTATAAAAGTTGTATGACAGATTCGTGGGTTATTTTGAAATTTGATGTTTAAGTGAATATTTGTGGGTCCCAGGGTAAAATGAGGAACGCGCTCCGCCGAGCGTATTTTGGTTGTAAGCACATCGCTCACAGTAAGTGCGTAGACAAACGGCGCTACGGCCGGCGCTATAGAGTGGCAACACTACGCCGACGCCATCTTTATAATAGACAATTTGTGTGATCCATAGACAATAGAAATTTAAACGGAGAACGTGTGTTGGCTAGAGACAATATTAGATTTTTTTGGCTAAGGTTTTCTAGAGCTAGTCATAGTGTTAAAGTTTTTAAGGAATATTTTTTGTAATTTTATATCGATATCTATATTACTAGATTTTGTACTTTTATACTCGAATTGGTGTTTAAAGTCGCATGGATCCGATATTTCTAGGATAAATTGAAATTTTAGTGCGTTTTTAAAAAAATACCATTATGTAGTAATTTATTAAATTAAAATTCCACATTTAGGTACATGCCTACTGTGTACGAAAGGTATTGTGTTAAATATATTTAAATGAATTCTTAGACCGTATTGTAGTTCTAGAATTTATAGTATTTCTGAAATATAATATTATTCAAACTATTTCATGACAAAAAATGAAAAAAATTTAATAGTGTTGTAATTGTAAAACGTAGGCCAATATGTTTTGTAAAAGTTGATTATTTTGGCAGTGCTAGAGAATATGTATTTTTTATATTAGTTTTATGTATTTTATTGTATTTATATTTATATGTGTAATTAACGATACTAATTGACTAATCATTGCATGATGAAAACACCCTACTCTTACAAATCTACCGTTACACATATTCAAACAGATACACAACACAAAATTCTATTTTTTTTGTAGTTAGTTGCTTCGCTTTTCATTTCCATTTTTATTATTTTTATCATCCATCAAACACATCGACCACTCGGCAGTGTGCTGATTAGTTTTCCCATTTATTTTTTCTAGACAATAGATATTTTTTCCATTTCATCAATTTATTTGCTGTAGTTTTTTCATTAGTAAGAAAATATCTTTTTAATTTCAAATTAGAAATACAATATTCATAACTCATTTCAAGCTTATAACTTTTAACTGCTTAAGCAAATAATATCCGTTTTAGAGTAATATTCTTTTAGTTCAAAATTGTTACAAATTTGTTTTTTTTACAATAAATTATTTGTTTTCCGAACATTATTATTTTTAGAATCAAATCTCATTAGTAAACATCATCAGCACACTTATAAATTAGTTCCACAATGACGATTCACAAACCAATATGCTATTTTATCTCTGAATTTATTCTTGTACTGCTAATCACAAAAATAAAACCGTTTAACAAACAATTTGAAGTTGATGTTAAAAGTAAATACTGTCTTGTTAAATGATTGGGTAATGGTAATAGTAAACGCGTGTGGTTTGTGAGACGTCATGAAGTGTATCGAGTGAGTAACGGTGCCCTTCCCCGCCCCGCCTCCCCCCGGTTTCCCACCCGTCCTCGGTCCCGTGTCGGTCCCACCCCGGTCCCGCGTCGGTCCCGTGTCCGTCCGTAGCGGTCGGCGGTCGAGCTGAGCGCGTTGGATCGTTGCAGAATGACGTGGATGCGCCGTCGCCGCCCGTATCGGAGCGTCAGTCAGCGGGCTCGGTCTGTTCCGCGCCCGTCCCGCTGCCGGCGCCGTCCGCTCTCGAGGCGCGCGCCTAGCGACGTCGCCGCTGCCTCCCCGCCTACATGATCATCATCAGCAGCGTAGAATAGACTACTCTCGAATGGAAACCGTACCGACAACGTCTTGATTCTAAAATAATACAACTCTTGTATGAAGTTTTTTTTTGCTGCGAAGGCTTTGGTAGGTTTGAGATTTTAATTTAAATTCACTACAGACTAATTTTTGTATATGAGGAAGGTAGTTTAGATTTATTGTATTAGTTTTTTATGAGTCCTACTTCAGCGTTTTACATCTAATATAAGTTAACATACTTGCTGAATAAAAATAGATTTTAAGAGCAGCTATATACTGTTCGAAGTTTTTTTTAAAATTCTTTATTGTATATGGATAAAATTATGAATGCATTTGATGAAATTTGTTTGTGAATGTGTATTTAAGTGATATACGTCGGTGCGGTTAAAATAAAAAGAGCGAGTGCTGATAGCAAATTCGATTCGATTAAAGAAAGGTCAAAATGGCATATAACATTACTGAGAAAAAAACATGTTCTACTTTCAAATGCAAATTGATCTTTCTATAATCGATGTCGGTGTGAAGTGTCATGTGTGGAAAACGGCAGTGGACAGTTCAAAATTGACTGTGAAAATGGACTAGCGAGAGAGCTTACTACGTAAAATTATGAATGATACGAATAGCATAGTTCATTTGTTATTTGAAACTCGACAATTTCGATGTATGCCATTTGGGCTGAACAATGCCCTCATTTGAAAAAATCAGTTTAAACGAAAAATAGTACAAAATCTTTCAAGTATGAAGATGGGTTTTTGAAATCGTCGAGTTGATACAAAACTAAAAATATGTCATAAAAAATCTAATTTTGAGAGCTTCTGTACAGTAATTTCACATTCCTGATCGTTTATTTTGTATCCTATTGGCTAACTTGGATTGAATAAAATAGTATTATTTATTAAACCAAAATAAGGACTATTTTAAGGTATTAAAACCAAATTAATCTACAATACATGTATTCTTCAGATTCCTGAAAAATGCAAGATGACCTCGACTATAAAATTTATGAGTTAAATAAACACTTGAATTAACTAAAACAATTTAAATAATCAATGGCGAGGCTCAAGTACAAAATCAGGAATCAATGTTCATAGCTAATATAATCTCTATACTGAGACTGATCCAGTCGTATTAGAATAAGTATCGTAATCAAATAAATTGTAAGTAGCTGTCTTTCTCATTAATATTTGAAGATCTGCTGACGTATAATGAAATTATTAAAATGTAATATTAACAATAGTTTTTTGGTGTAACTTGTAAAATTATAGAAAAGTGGACCCGTTGTAGGGTAAATGAATTGTGGAGACGCTTTCGTAATATGATTTGATTGAGTGGTATTGAATGTTTTGAAAATTGGTATTTATGCTCGTGTACGTTGGCATAAGATAAATCGTGTCAAAACATAACTTAATACAAAAGTATTTTATGTTACTGCCTCGATCTTGATTGATATATCCCAAACCGCCTAATTTTGAACACAAATATCTATTCAAATCAAAAATGAATCAAAATAAAGTCTTATTCAGTGAACCATTCAATTTTCAAATTATACAAATATGTTGTAATACCGTAAAATTTCATGCTTTCGATTTAAATGTGAAATTTTATAATTTAAATCTCAAGTTACAGTGTGTTCATTGTATACCTAGTGTTGCTAGAGTAGAAAATAATGGTCGTGTCTTTGAATCGTGTTCAAATTAAAACACTCGATCTAAATCTGATGTAAATATTTTAAATTACTAGTATTTAGTAATTATTAATAATATTGATTGTCTCCATTCCTGTGCGTTGACGAAATCTTTGATGTATTATGGTTAAGATTGTGAGATTTTCACTTGAATTATTGATAAATATCGATATTTTAAAATACAATTAGTGTAATAAAATATTTTTCTGTGTAAAACAATAAAATTGATTGAAACATGATGCTATTGTATCAAGATTTTGCTGAATTTTAGTACAATATTTTTTGTTTTTTATTTTGTTTTACCTAATATCTTGATCCATTGATCGATTCCTACAGTTTTGAATATTACTTTTTAAAAGATATACCTGTTACTTGTTGATATGCATACTTACTATAAATCTACTAGATATTTCAGTTATTCCTTTTAAAATCAAAATAGGAGATAATTTAGCTTTGATCGTTTCATAAATTCATTCAGCTTTAGTATTAATTTTTAATCTAAAGTTTCAAATTTGTGATAGAATCAAATGTCCCTGTATAATTTTTGGCTGTGGTTTGTATTAACAAAAAGTTGGAGATGCCGGGGATCGAACCCGGGGCCTTTCACATGCAAAGCGAACGCTCTACCACTGAGCTACATCCCCGCTTGGATATTATTCCTAAAATGGTCTTGTAATCGTTGTGCGATTATTTGGCGATTTTAATACAGTAATTAAATGAAATACTGACTTGTTTATACAAGTACGTATTATGTTTACACAGCTAAAACATACGTACGTAATTTCATGCAAACAACTTGC
The DNA here is from genome assembly GCA_030269945.2 of Trilocha varians. Taxonomy (NCBI): domain Eukaryota; kingdom Metazoa; phylum Arthropoda; class Insecta; order Lepidoptera; family Bombycidae; genus Trilocha; species Trilocha varians. Next base: position 3,575,131 of record AP028277.1, on the reverse strand, counting down.
GGAATACTACTTCAATACATTGGTATTCGTAATTGCTAATTCTTACTTTGAATTACAAAGTAGTTACATTCACTTTTTTGTAGGACAAAGTAAAATACGATAGTAAAACCATATTTGGTATTTTCTGTGCAGATATGAATCCTGTAATGTCTTTAGTGATACAACATCAACTTGTAAACTTGTAATTATGTAAATGGTTTGATTGGTTCAGATAGGATTTATTATTTGGCCATAGTTGTTCAATTTACTTATAGAATCACGTTGAAGTGTAATTCTACTAAAGATTTGTTTAATACTTTATTCAACTTGTGGTTTGAGTTAAAATATAAAATAATTCGAAACAATTTTTGCATTACAATTAGCAGTTTAATTTTGTGGTCCTTCGAGCCGGATTAAAATATCGTACAATAGGAATTCGTGTACAAAATGTCACACGCGATAAGATAATTTAATAGTGATGCATCGCAACGCTCAAAAAAAGTCCTGTTGCTTTACAAAATAATTATAAATTTAATTGCATAACTTGCAACACAAAATCAAGTTACAGATATTATTAGTTCTTCTATATGTCGTGAAAAAACGCGTTCACATCTAGGCGTGGTATTAGTCAACACAATTAAAGATATGTATGAGACAATTTTACGTCCACGATCAAAGCATGTTGTTCGTGATCAAGTTTTTCTGCAGCTCAAGGTTCCCAGCAGGGGTTCTATCTTATATCTATACGGTTTATCTCACATCGTTTGTTTTAACTAGGTAATAGCGCGTGCCATTTCAGTCTAGGCACTTAATCTAGGCTGGGGATCGGCTTGACGGGAATATCATACTGGTCTCGCAGCTTACTGAATATTTTATCATGTTCTTGTAAAAAAGTTGCGATTTTATAGTCTTTCCCATGGAGATGATTTTGCGATTGGCTTTTTGTGAAAGAAAAATGTTAACTTTAATTACGTGTTTTTGACGTCACTAATGGGAGTGTTATTTTAATTTGAATATTGGTAGGAAGGGAACGATAAGGTAAGAATTTATTTGTTGATCGTTGTCTTGATAACATAGGTGTGAATCATTTGTTTGTGAGTGGTTACTGGCACTGTTGTTAAGCTAGACCGTTAGCAAAAATAAACACAAAACAGAGAGTAAATTTATTTATTAAAATAAGATAACATTTTTATACAGGTTAGTAACTATCTTATGATTAATATAAATATTTATCTACACTATAACTTCAACAATCAACTTACAGCAGTAAATGCGTATATTATTATTATTAATTTGTTTGATAAGACTAGCCATAAGATTATAAGCGTTTGTGATTTTTTTCAATTAAAAATGCGATATTAACGTAACATACTTCCTCCATCTATTACATAAAGAGATCCAGTAATACTTTTCGCCTTATCACTGGCAAGGAATGTAATCAATGCAGCGACTTCATCACCTTCTACTGGTTTCTTTAGAGGCATATTCCCTACTACGTTTTTTACGAATAATTCCAATTGATCTTCAGTTAGCCCGATTTCTTTTAATAAATTCGTTTTGACAAATCCCGGGTTTACAGAGTTCACCCTAACGCCGTCAGGGGCTAACTCTAATGCAACACATTTAGTAAAGTGGTCCAGCGCGGCTTTGGAAATGTTGTAGGCTAAAGCCATTGTGCTGGGCTTAGCGCTTGCTATACACGACAAATTGACGATACAACCCTTTGATTGTATTAGATGTGGAACCGCTAGCATTGTTAGCTTATAAACAGATCTTAAATTGGTCGACATTACTTTGTCGTATGTTTCCATTGAGGAGTTTTTTATCCCGCCCATACCGATTACGCCGGCATTGTTTACCAAAACATCGAGTTTCCCGTAATGTTCGATGGTTTCATTTATTATCCTCTCGCTGTCGCCATCGTCTGTAACATCAGCAGTAATAGTAAGCGGTTTGATACCTTTAGCCTTTTCACAGTATAACGCGATCCGACGTAAATTGTTTTCCTTCCGGCCCACAAGTACTAATTTTGCTGACAGTTTCGAAAAGTGAATAGCTGTGGCCGCGCCTATTCCGGAACTTGCACCAGTTATCAACACTATTTTCTCGGTGAATTCCATAATTAAACGCAAGTGTTTGTTTGGCTTTCAATTTTATTCAAGGTTAAACAGCTGTTGGATAAGTCTATGGTTTGGGGGAGACGTCGCGTCAGCGCAAACGTCAAGGCGAACTGAAAATTCCTAAAAAATAGTGTTGCAAGAAATTGTTTCGTAATAATACTATTAGGTTACGAAATAATAAAAACAGTCAAAGTGCGACTTACATTAATAGAAAGAAGTGGCGAGTAGTAGTTTAAGATGTTGTATGGAATTAATAATTTTAGACGCAATACTTACATTGGCAAATTATTATCTACATTATCGTCTCTCAAATCCAATCTTCTTAGTAGGTACAATCAATATTATTGTTTTGAATTTAATAGCTGTCTTTGGTAAGTGGTGAATGTGAATGAATGGTGTTATTTATTACGTAAGAAATATTTAGTCGAAATATTTTTTCTACCATAAAGAAGAAAGTTCATACTAATGTAACGCTGGTATACAGCGTGCGCCATGTTCATGTTTAATATCTAGTTTTGTTGCTCACTTCGGTTCAATCTGTTACCTTCGTGAACACGTGATATACAGTAACGAGTTTAATATAGTAGTTTTATAGGTTTTCCAAATAAACTCTGCAACCGACTTGGTTTAACTGTAATATGTATTAGGTAGATACTTAATTTATAGGTGCAAATAGGTGTCAGATCTTCTCATTAGGGGCTTCTCAGGCATAGTCCATCATGCTTATCTAGTATGGGTTAGGGACTCCACACATGTAAAATCAAATTCTGTTCTAATATACTGGTTTCTCCACCATCTTTCGTTCATCATTTTTAGCCAGTGGTGTTAGAGGTACAAATCCGCCAGTTCGTACCCGCAATCTCCCGCAAAAAGGCATGTGATGTAACCACTCTACCATGAAGACTTTATAATTTAAGACTTTACAAAGTACCCTCATAAAAGTTTCATACTCTAAAAATTACATAGAGAGTAGAGAATTACCAGCTTTAATAAAAATAAGTAAATAGTGCACCTGTATAGTTTCACATTACCCATGCATCATTGATGACATTAACCAGCATTAAAATAGGCAATGTATCATATTCTGTCTACGAATACCGATAGGGTCGTGTGCGCTCGATGTTGACCTCACTTGCAACGAAATGGTTTCGTAAAATATTGTTTATAAGATGCAAACGTGAGTCAAATATATTATGGGAATAGAGAAATGGTATTGTTCGAATAGTTCCGCGAACGAGTCCATTCAGCTGATTTATGAACAAAAATTGAGTTTGTGTACAACATTTAATAATTTCAATTATAATTGTACAATGAAAATACAAACTACCTATTATTTTTTACCTTGTAGCTGGACGTGCTAGTGAGCTATTTGATCGTAAGTGATTACCGTCGCTCATGGAGCTTTGCAATGTCAGGGGGGCACTGCGGGGACGCTGTCTATGATCCAACTTTAAGAACTCTCTTCAAGTCCATCGTCTGCCTGATGTATACTTTATCTGCGTCACATTTCTACAATTCGATTATAAAGTTTCGTCTTTTTGAAAAGATGGTGTAAAAATCAAAGCTAATGCTTAAACTTTTTTGAAATAAACTTCTTAATAAATGCTTCAATAATGTTCCTTAAATAATATTTTAGTTAGGTACTAAAACCAAACTAATGTTGTATCTTGTACTTCTACCTACAGATAACAAAATGATAACGATAAATTTCACCTATATCCCAAAACGTTCCTAGCTTGCATCTAAATCATTTAATATCAGTTTCTGGGCCAAGCCATTCGTCTTAGAACAACATTTGCATATAAAACATTTCAATATATCAATTCGGCCACGAATGCAATTTAATGAATGTTGGTCATAAATAACCATTTCCCGTTTGACACATGGCGACCCTTTGGTTAGGCTGGCAGCACCGCGGTCTGTTTTCCCGCCGTTATTTGACAGATGCGTTCCGAATTTGAAAACCGAAAGGATTTCTCAAGCGATCCCACCCGGCCGCTCAAATCAACTGTGAAATTCAATTATTGGACCATAAATATTGTCGTTTTGAAAAATGTTTCAGTTTCCTTTTTTATTTTCGTCGCGCAATATATTTTCCTTTGCGCTTGATAAGGTTTATTCATGTTGTTGATGTCGGTTATTCTGACTAGGTAAGTAGGTATTGGAAAAAAGAGGTTTTAATTTTAACTTTATGTAAACCTATTTAAACTTTTTTTTGTAGTAGGTACCTTACGTTTTTTTAGTTAATATCCAATGTAAATGATTTATCAACTTACGGTCAGTGGAAGAAAAATAAATAGACCACCATAAAAGTTAAACTTACCCATGTAAACTTACCTTCTTTAGAGAAGTCCAAAAACTGCATAACTGAATTGTAAAAGTGAGTAAATTGTGAAGAAATGGAACTAAATCAATACATGATTGACGGCATAAAGCAATGAGCGCCATTTTTCTTCGAAAGCGGTGCGAATCGAGACGACATAAAACATTCAGTTTTATGTGCTGCGGCGAGAGATGGCGCTATTAACGCGATGTATGGCGACTTTTTGCTGATGTATTTGCAATCTCGCAATTGCACTATTTATACATAAGTAACATAAATTTAGGTTTGTTTGGCGGAACTTATCTACGTGTTGGTTGGCTTGGGTCTTAGGTGCCCATAAACGCCTTACATAATTATTAATGTGGGAACATCATTTTGATCTCGTCTTTTTAGTTCAGTAGCGTTAAGAAAATGCCACGGAAAGAACATACCACTGAAGCTACTGAAGTTTAGTGAAATATTGACTTGATCATAAATCAAAAGAACATTTCCTATCCTCCTGTCTGATTTGAACTTCTCATTTACTATACTGTACTGTACTGTAACAACCCATTACTGCCCACTGCTGAGCTCAGGTCTCCTCCGAAGAGGGGTTAGGCATAGTCCACCACGCTTGCCTAATGCGGATTGGGGACTTCACATATCTTCAAAGGATTTTTAGAACCCTTTTCCGATGTGCAGGTTTCCTCACGATGTTTTCCTTCATCGTTTTTAGCCAGTGGTGTTGTGAAAAATTGCACATAAATCTTTTTCATATTAAGATTTACAATTTAGGTACAAGCCGGCCGGTTTTGAACCCGCGACCTCCCGTACGGAAGGCATGCGCTTCAACCACTCGGCCACCACGACTTCTCATTTAACGTTTCTTTAAATTTAATAGGATGTAGGTACATTTCTGTGAGAAAACTCGAAAAGAACGAACAAATATTTTATTTTTCGGTATACTAAATTATCTAACAGTCCATTCAAAAGTCATACAAACTCCGTAATAAAACAAGCCACAGTAATGGTCCAGAGTTCGTCAACAAACAAATTGTCAGTGTCGTAAAGCGAAGGTGGGCTAGGAAACGACAGGAATTAGCAATAAAAACTTTTTTACAATCACCAGGATGGGGTCCGACTGCATAGTGATGTTCTTCCAATTAGTTATCGATATTTTTCCTTTTAAGTCGTGTGTCAATCATTTTTTCTTGAAATGTGATTTTGAATTCTAAAGGAATAGCTTTTTCTAAATTTACTGTATAATTTGACACGAGGAATGATAAATGAAAAAAAAAACTTGAGAGGTGTCAAGGGATGGAACGAAGTTCCTTTCGATTAATTAGTGAGGGAATTGTAATAAAATTTTATTTTTTTAAGACTCTTTTTATAAGAGAGAGAGAGAGAGAGACAGACATTTTAAAGTAACGAATTATTATAACTTAAATAAAATATTTTGATCACAGCGCCATCTATCATGTAGCATTAATCATATAAAACAAAATAAGGAATTGTTTTAAAAGATTTTAATCGCAGCGCCATCTAGCGGTAATCATCTAAAACAAAAAAGTGTCGTGCCAACTTTTTCATAAGAATTGCCGTCTAGCCCCCTTTCAATAACGCGCGATAAGGAACTTCGTTCCAATTATTTCGTTTTAAGTTAGTTTATACAGATTTTAAAAAGGAATCTATTTTCACTATCTATATAAGTAGGTACACTCAATTTCCATATTTCAAATAATTATTCATTTCTCATTATTGTTCAACGAACAGTCTTTGTTATTTGATTAATCGTTATGAATCATTAAACAAAAGGCATAAATTATATTAACATCCTATTAAAAAGATTTAACTTTATTAAACTCAGTATAAGTATTTGATATTATGATTCTAATTCGTTCATGTCCCATCACTAAGTTACAGCACTACGCAGACGTTGTTCAAGCAATTATTCTCGTGGCTTCATTTGCATTTCTTTATTGGATCGCGGGAAAATTGAGAAAAATTCACGAACTCTCGTTTAATTACGTTGTGTTTACATTTTAACTCATTATAATTCAGCTTTAAGTATAGGATGAAAAAAGGTTGGCTAAACATTTTATTGAGGTCCGTGGAATACGATAGATGATATAGGTACTATTCATTGATCGCACAGTGGACGTCTGCAAACAGTTCTTTGCACTTTAGACTTTCATATTGGTCGGCTGTCACTGTCATTTCTTTTGTGACATATCTTGGACGTTGGCGAGCCAATGTGGAAACACGATACAACAAAAGAAAATTTTTTTTTTTCAAAAATTAAATGACCCCGCACATTAATTTAACAATATCAACACACTATTCGATGTGTGGTTAGATAATCCGTATCCGTCCTTACAAAAAAGTTGGAGATGCCGGGGATCGAACCCGGGGCCTTTCACATGCAAAGCGAACGCTCTACCACTGAGCTACATCCCCACACATGTAATGGTATCGAAAGCATAAGTTTAACCAAGAGTGTCCTGTGTCGCGTTGATAATGCATGGAGGGGAGTGAATAGAAAGGCACTATCAAATGTACTGATATTAAAGTTTACTTCAATACATTCATATTCTTATTCAGACACTCGTGGTTTTCTATAATACTTTCATGCCTTTTCAGCAGGTTCTTACCACGATGTCTAATTAATTAAGTTGTCTCGATATTTCAACGTTGTTGCAAACGTCATGATCACGTCGATTTAAGAGCAAACAAATCTGTTTACCCTCTTTCGAGACAACTCAATTAATCAAATATCGTGGTAGGAACCCGTTGAAAATGCATGAAAGTATTTACTTCAATACATTCATATTCATTCATATTTCATAGTGACCATTGTACCCCTCTTAAGTTATTTTTGACTTTTAAAAACTTCTGGTTCGAGTTTGGACTTATTGACTTTAAGTTATTAAATGAGTTGGATCAAATATATTAACTTTGACACAAGTGGGTTTCTTACTTTGAAACCTGTAATTCTTCAGGTTCATATTGTAGATACCTACCTATTGTTTTTTGGATCAAATACAACTTAGAGGTGTCAAGGGACACCCGCTCCTTTTGATTAATTAGTGAGGGAATTGTAACAAAATTTTATATTTTTTAAGTTATAATAATAATATTTTATTTTAATCACAGCGCCATCTAGCGATAATCATCTAAAAGAAAAAAAGTGTCGTGACAACTTTTTCATAAGAATTTCCGTCTAGCCCCCTTTCGATAACGCGCAATAAGGAACTTCGTTCCAATAAGTAATGTTACAAGTATTTACAAGGTATATTAATTGGTAAAAACTAAAAATTGTTTGGACAAGTGATACGACTAATACATGTACCTAATACAAACTTTTTCTCGGTTTCTTGCTATAAAACTTTTGGCACTCACTACCACCTACGGACTTACTATAACGGAATCAGACCTTAACATAGGACTCGTCTAATACCTTGTTTGAAGAGGGACATGTCATAGTGCTCCGGAATCACTACCGATCGGAGATGCCAATACTGACCTTATTGGTTTGGTGATACCACAGTGATATTTTTTTTTAATTTTTTTTAGTTGGAGGAAATCACCGGATCCCGGTATGTGGAAGTTGAACCGCACTAAAACCTCCAACCGCTCACACCCAGCGTCCGAACCCCGGCTGAGGCCAGAACCCAGCACGGGGTTATGAGGGACTGCGCGACGCGTTACGCCCGAGGCACTCTTTCCCGTCGCGCCGCCCCCGCCACAGTGATAAAGAGAAAAGTAACGTTTTTGATTAATTTGACATACCTGATGGTAAATGGTTACTATCGCTCATGGACCTCTATAATGTTTGGCCATCATGTGGTCGTTCGAGCTTATCATATACCTGTTTTTAGCCTTGTTTGAAGAAGGCCAAATTATAGTTACCTACACTATAACATCAAAAAGTTGGAGATGCCGGGGATCGAACCCGGGGCCTTTCACATGCAAAGCGAACGCTCTACCACTGAGCTACATCCCCGCTTGTAGTTATCTATAAAATGTACAATCTGTAATATTTTTAAGTAAATATATTTTATTTGTTTAGTATGTAAACTATGATGTATGAGCGTAATGAATCTATTCATTGATAACAATAGGCATTAATTACTCGTACAATACCTACCAAATACCTATGATAACAACAAAGAATTAAAGTAAATTTAGATTACATTTCAGTAGTTTGTATTGATGTGATACTTATTATGTATTAACACTTCTACGTGTGCATAGTTTTCAGTTGGAGAAACCAGAATGAAACAAACATGAATAAAGTAAATAAAATTATAAGGTTTCTTGGACATTGAACACTTTAAATAGTAAAAAACAAAATACTATCTGTATTTGTGACGTCACTGCCAGCTGAGACTGAAAATCAGCGCTGGATGTTGACATTGTTTTTATAATCTATGTCGATATTCAGCAATACGCTGAGTCTCGGCTGGTTTGTGGTAAAAATGTAATAGGTATGATTATGTAAATTGTATTTTTTTTTCATCTTTTGTACCATTTTTACCTCAAATAAAGTATGTCTATGTTTTTACCTAATGTTTTCTATCAGCATACGGTCCACAAGATAATAAGTATTAAGCGGTAAACGGTTACCTACCCCGTTTACTATCTGTAACTTTAATAAGCCTTGCTTGAAGAAGGACACAAGAGTTTGTAGATGCAAAGAGCTACAATAATTTATAAATACGAACTAACGGATCTTTCTTTTAAGCAGCAAAAATCGAATATCTACGTGTCTCCTTTTCTCTTCTTATTTTAATGAAAACCCAAATGAATTTACGCAAATTCAGTCCACTAAATCATGTACACGTCAAGGGTGGAGTTCATTGTGAGCTTCATCACATTCTTAGACCACCATAAAAATATCTCCACGCGTCTGATGAGGGCTTTAACCCTATTAGACGGCGGTTATGTCGTTAAAAGGGGATGTGGATGTAATAAATAATACTTATTTGAGTTTCCTTTCATAGACGACAGGTTATTTTCTTTTGCCAAAATTAAGGTGGAATCTGGTAGTTATCGATTTTGAACTTTATTTTAGCATAGCAAGAGTACTTGAATAAAACAAGAAACTTTAACCAAATTTAGTTAAGAGTATGAATTAAGAACGTTTGACGAGATAAAACTTCACCAGATTTTCAGCATCAATGCTGGTTATATCATTCATAATTCACTCATATTATCAAGATACTTTTAGTTCCATGAAACGATATCAAAACCTAAGATTTATCTCAATATAATATCCTAAAGAAAACGTAAGGAAACAGCTTGTATATCAGCACCATTAGGCAGTAAACAGACACCTAGAAATGAAGTTCTAGACATCTATGCCTAACAACACCGAATCTCATTTAACTTCTATGATGTAGGTAGGTTGAACACAGTCTGTCGAACTTAGATCGATGTTTCCACCGCGCTAGGGGTGTCGGCTAAGGGTGGTCACGTACTACCACGTGACTAGCATCTTACGAGCACACTGTATCCTTATCTTATAGTAAACTTTGTGTTCCCGGCTTGAGATGACAATAACACAGCTTATTAGTTTATAGTGAAAAATGTAGATAATCCGGATGGGGAAATAGTGAATTTGGTGAATGTTCTAGAATTCTTAGCACTAATGAGAAGAGTAGGATTCGATATGTGTACATTTTGATTGTTTTATTTTTTGTGTCTTTTTTATTCTATTTTTTTTTCCTTTTGTGACGTCATTGCCAGCTGAAAACCAGCGCTCGGTGTGTCTGTGGGTTATCTCCAGCTAACACCCAGCATTAAGCTGAGACTCGACTGGTTTGTGATGGAAACCTTTATATTGTACTAGCTGCCCCACGCAACTTCGTTTGCGTCGAAAAAATAAAAAAAAAATTAGGGGTGGACTACCCCTAACATTTAGGGGGATGAAAAATAGATGTTGGCCGATTCTCATAGATACCGGATAAGCACAAAAAATTTCAACAAAATCGGTCAAGCCGTTTCGGAGGAGTTCAAGTTCGAACACCGTGACACGAGAATTTTACATATTAGATTATTATTATTTTTTTTTGTATTATTTATGCCACTGTTTCCATCACAAATAAAGAAATGTCTATGTCTATGATATAGGTACTTATATTTACTTCGATACAATTAGTAAGACTTCGAACAACTTAGTAGCAAAGAGAAGCCTTCGGTAGGTACATATAGTACTTCTAACAATTAAACCGGTGTTTTTTCAATTAGACTTAAGGTAAATATTGCAGCGGGTGCTGAGTGGATACTTTAGCCCTTATGGTGTATATACCTAGATTTTAATTATAATTTCAATTAGTAGTTGGGTCTTCGCACCGTTACTGATCCAACCTCATTATGTAAATGCATTGATATCTAATCGGAGTTTTAGCTAAGCGAAGTTATCGAGACCCGGATTCCAGTGTATGACAGAAGCCAGTCAGTGTCCAACTAAGTCCATGGAACCACCAAGTGACCATTAGACCATCAAAAACTTAACTAAAGAAAAATACAAATCCATTGCTGAACAAAAGTTGTGAACAACAAGAAGTACGCGCACGACTCCCGAAAAAGGCCTATTATTTTCGCAAATTCAATATTAAACGTATATATACGTAGGGCTGTGTTACGGTGTCCGTAGATCACGTCGCTTCTACGTGATCCGCATCAGGCTGGCTTTATGACGCCGAGCAGGGTGCCTCGTGAAAAACTTCACGAATTATAAGTTTCTACTGGTTTTAATCTCTTGTTTTCACGTTAAGAGACATAAAATAAGCTGCATAGAGGTGTTAAAGTCGGTGAAACTTAGATTTATGTGTTAAACTTCATCTACAGTCAATGACTCTCTAGTGCTTACTGAAGACCAGTGGACGCAGACAGGAATTCGTGAAATGACGAACGCAGTTTGTATAATTTCGTGTGTTGGTAATAATTAGTGTATTATATTGTTATAAAAGGATTATATCAGGTCATCAATTCTGAGAAAACTTCAATTATCCACTCAACTGGGATCGGCAACCAAATTGGTTTGTTTACTTATGCCATGTCTGTGGCAGGAGCCAAAATTGAGCACAGTTCTAAAACTTGTTTTGTTTACATTTTTTAATCGTCTCATATTTTACGGAGATGATATATTTTCGCTGAAAATGCAATACAGCGTCGTTTAGTAATAAATATTTACAAAAATATAAGGTTTAATTAAAAATCAGAATTAGAAATTATTGGAAAAAAATGTTTTTAAAAAGGGGCTCAAACACGGTATTGATTCCGAACGAAGTCCCCAGTTTCACCATTTAGCGAAAAGTGACGTTCCCAGTTGAATGGATAAATTAATGAATGAGACCATATGTATAGCTTAATTACTAGAGTATCAGGACTTAGAACCAACAAATAAGAAGCCAAAACTAACAGCTACTTTCAAATGCGTTTCAATAAACTCTTATCAAGTAACAGCACACATAGATGCTGATAAACACAGAGCAATAAACATTTACATCCTATTCTCAAACTCGTCATTCTCCATTGACGTTGCAAAGAGTTCAAAGCACTTCAAAGGCATTAAACTAGATTGAGGAGAATTACGTCACATCCGTGTTTGACAGTAAAACTTTTAACAGCAGCTCCCGTACTACATAATATAGAATATTTTGCAGAATTAAAGTTCCATACAAATTGCTTCCTCGAACACATAGCATAAGATTCTATAGAGTGATATTACCTACAGCTTGTTTCAAACAAGTGTGGGAGCGAGTGTTAAACGTTTCAGAAACATCATAGTGCACATATTGGGAACATACAAGTCACCCAACCATATTATGTATCACTTACACTATTACTAAACGGGTTCTTACCACGATTATTTTTAATTGAGCGGTCCCGATATTTCAGCACTGTTTCAAGCGTCATGATCACGTTTCTCGTTCGTTTGTATTTTTGTTTGTTTCGTTTGTCAGTGTGGTGCTATGTCGAAATGTGAGTTCGAGTTCCAGTGGTACCGGCAAACGAACGAGAAAGAGGGTAGACAGATTTGACTGCTCTTAAATGATCTACCCGCAGGTCCTCAGTCTTCCCGTGATCATGACGCTTGAAACAGTGCTGAAATATCGGGACCGCTCAATTAAAAATAATAATAAAGAAACATATTATGTATGTCTTTCGTAAGCTGTGGCGCATGTCAGTAGTTCGTTCGGAATGACTACCTTGTTTTTCAATGAAATAATAAACCATTTTGGTTTCTTGAGTATACGTCATAAGTTTTAACTCTGTATAGAAAACTAGTCTGTGTCCGTACCCTGACGTAGGGCTGTAATGTAGGTGTTACTATGCAGGGCGCGTGGCCAGGTGAATGTGGGTGAGGGGTGGTAATGGAAAAACCACCCCAGTTCAAGAGGTAGACTCCTGAAGTATTATGGTGTCGATTGGGTATTTGAAAGTGAGTCGGGATTTTGATTTTAAAGAGACAATTAACAATTCTAAAATTGGACGATGATACTATACAATACTGGTAGTTTTAATAACAATACCTATTTTATGTTTTTTAAGTTTCATTTATTTATTTTGCAGTTACACGTTGGTTAATTTGCTATTTTTATTGAAATTAATAATTAAGGTGTGAATACCTCGGTAAGAGAAGATGGTGATGATAAGACAACAGTAAAGCCAATGTTTCCATATTCCAACTGATTCTCAAGAGGCAAAACTTACTTAAGCCATGACTTGTTTTTCTTGAAACGGTAATTAAAGTAACCACTTTGGTGTTCCGTTGGCTTCTCAAAGCATGGGTTTTCATTAAGTTTAATAATGTCTGACGGGTTGATAACAAGGGAAACCAACCCATTCACAGTGCGGGTAGTTGGAAGTGGAGACTTGCTTTAAATACAGGCGTTGGCCGCTGTTATTATTAGTTCATGTCTGAGTTGTTGAGGCGAACGGACCTATTGATGTAAAAGTAATAAACTATTAAAACTCGATATTTAAAAGTTTTTATTCAAAAGTGTTGATGTTCAAGTGGACATTGTGACGTCATTCCTGACAAACCAAATGAAGATCGACTATTTACAACGTCATTACACCTCAACACACTATTTACGCCGTTATACCTAATATTTGAATTGGGCTATCAACTTACAAAGAATTGTCTCAACTAAAGTATCATATTTATTACGTTACTTTTATATCCAAGATGCACATAAAGATTTCATTTTTATAATAATATTAAATCAAGACAAAAACAGCGGAGAACCGTGAAGAACAAATTGTTTTTGTCCAAGCCGGGGGTGGACAGTGTCCTGTTTTTGCGAGGATATTATTAAAAAAGCTGAGATGTAAGTGCAATACAATTGAAGAGGAGTGACGCGAATTACGACAGTGATGTGGGCCAAGAAAATAGCGTTTAGTTTCACATTTTTTAATGCAATCATAGGTATACGCTTTAAATTAAAAGTAGGTAAGTCTAGCAAAATTTAAATGGAAGATTGACTAAGATTGATAAATTGAGAACTATCCATTAACAGAATATTTAGTGTTAAGTGGTCTTATCTTTTTTCGAAGGCAGGGGAGAGCTGTTTTTTTATTTTGATATAGATAGATTTATTTCAACTGAAGAAAGAAACTGTTCTATGTTTTGTCTTCTTATATGTCTTCTGTCTTTTGGCTCAGTGTAGAAGTAATAAGTCATCAGCACAATGTTTTTGATTATTATTTTTTGGTATCAAATTATTGGTAGGCAGGTACTAAATTTATAATAGGACCTACTTAGTGTACCTATTTTTTATTTGTGCCTTAAATTGAGATAAAGATAGTAATCGCTGTTTTCGTTGGCTGAACTAATGGCCGTCGCGAGTATAGGGCTGTAATGGTACAAGCACATTTGCGGACTTACTCTCGCCATTCCATCTCGCCAATGTGTGTCGTAAATCATTACTAATCCCACGCGGGGAGTTTTCAACGTTTCTTATGTCACTTTACATTTCTCATTCTTACTAGTAATATTAGATGATTTTATGCAATGCAGCTTTGAAAAAAAAAACAGAAAAATAATACAAAAAAAAGATATGCCCGCTGAGGTTTTTGCCAGTTCTTCTCAGGACAGTGGCTATTTCTTTTTCCGAACTGGTGGTAGCCTTTTGACATCAACAAGCATGAGAATTTCATTAACGTTGAGAATAAATAATTTCATTTCATTTCATTTGCAAAAGGAAGCGGCTGAGAAACGAACGGTCGTTTTGAACGATTCTTAGAAAATTTACTTTTAAATTATAATTAAACGTATTTTTTTGGTTCTAAAGATATAAAAGAGACCCATATCTCGTTTTAAAGATGAACAAGCCTAAGACCCACCTGATGAAAAAATATTTGCACTAAACTTGAAAAAAGTGACGTTTGAGCTCTACTTAATTTAAATAGTAGTAAAATAAGTTAAAAATAGAGAGAATCTATAAAACTTTATGCAATAAGGAATAATACTCAGTCTGAAGATACTACATAATAAACAACACAGCTCAATGACATCACAAAGCCAATATTTAGCAATCATCGAGACAATTTAATGATCCAAACAATAAGTCAGCAACCGAAATATTACGAACAACAAGAAAAGCTGACAATTGGGATCGTCGTCAACTTCCCTTAATAACCCTCTGGTTCCCTTGTCCATCATCACTTACTTTTTACTCCGACCATACCAACAATAATCCAAACTAAAATCAACCTTAATCTGCTACAAATACAGCATAATTTACAATGGATAACTTGGTGATACAATTGCGAAATATTTGCAAGTTGCAATGTTGTTAATGTCTATTGAGATAAAGTTGATATTCCTTTGAATAAGTCAGATCAAAGGGCTGAATGATCAGTAGAGTGACCAGTTCTTGTATGTAGTTTTCTACTCACTTATTTTGTCCATACTAAGACAATGTATGCGATGAATCCGTGGATCTTTTGTAAAAACGCATGCGTTAGTACTAGGGTTGTGCCTCTACATTTTTGGGTCTGATAATGTTTTATTATTACAGATTTCGTTTTTGAAAATTTTGTGGTAAAAGCATATTGTTGTGATAAAAGCACTTTTAAATGAAAAAAAATACACGACTGTGGATCTAACCATTTATATCTATCCATTCATTTTTCTTCTCTTTTTTTTAATATGGCCCCAAAAAAATTTTTTTTTGTCTTCTTTTTATTATTAAAATAGTGCTTTAGTACAAATTCGCGTTTATCGAACTTTAAGTTTTGAAAATAATCTTAAATCAATTAAATTTAAAACTGAATTTAGTCAAAAGCTGTCAGTCAATAATACAAGATTTATTAAGTTTTTACATGAAATGGAAAAAAAGAAGAGACGAATTCAGATTATTTCTATAATCATTTACACTATTAATAAACGGGTTCTTACCACGATTATTTTTAACTGAGCGGTCCCGATATATGACCTAAATGACCTACCCGCAGTTCCTCAGTCTTCCCGTGATCATGGCGTTTGAAACAGTGCTGAAATATCGGGATCGCTCAGTTAAAAATAATCGTGGTAAGAACCCGTTTATTAATAGTGTAAGTGATGTAGATAACCGCGAGTGTTTAAATAAATTTATTTCTATAATATTCTGAATAGGTGTACGAAAATGCCTAGAACATATTCAATTGTGGTTTATAAAAAACAATAATAAAAATATTAAAATATCTCTCAAGTCAAACATAGTATGTACCAACCCTGTGACAAAAATGTCAAGTAATACACCTTGTGATATAATATTAAATATATTATGTTCGTTTAATGTACATATCGCATTTACAATTCACATCCCTCTCGTTACTCGTGTCTTCGTACTTTTATATTCATAATTCATATATACTTTTTACATAGGTACATATGTTTATCTTATTCTCAATATTTCTAGGTTTTTTTTCTGTTACGTAAGTAAGTTTGTGGTCCAACTGTTTTTTTTTGTTTGTTTTAGTTGGAGGAAACGCCGTATGTGGGAGTTGAACCTCACTAAAACCTCCAATCGCTCACAATCAGCGTCCGAACCCCGGCTGAGGCCAGAACCCAGCACGGGGTTATGCGGGGTGGCGCGACGCGTTACGCACTGCGGCACACTTTCCCGTCGCGACGCCCCGTGGTCCACCTGTAAGTGGTCACTTATAGACCTCAACAATGTCAGGGGACATGGCTATTAATTGGATATTAAAATTAAAAATGTTGTAGGTGCTCTTAATTTTCATTGTGTGTATTATGTAGAGCCACATACATAATTGAACATAATGTCAATATTCACTTCTCCTTGTTTTCGTTGCCAACAACTACTGAACTTCAAATCATAATATTAAAGGTTTGAGACATTTTAAGGCTCAGAGAAAGTATATAGGCTCCATTTTACTTTGCTATTTCTGTCCAAGAAAAGGCTGGAATCGTTTTCATAATATATTTTTATAGTTCTTTCGCGAACTTGTCTAGAAGCGTCAAAAAAGCAGCAAACCACAAAATATTTGACACCAACCGTCAGGCAACGCCGAATTCCTGGGACGTAGTTGCCCATTCCCGATTTTCCAATTCATTGTTAAACTTTTTACGGGCACAAAAGCACCGCGCCCCGGCCCGTCCGGCATCCGATCCGGTATCGATCTGCCGGAATGTAAAGACAGAACGTCACATAGTAATTGTATATAATTGGTATTTCTCAAGAACAATGACATGAAATTACTGTATGAGTCGAATAATTGCGTTGTTTTTTAGCGTGCGCGTTCGTTCGCTTTGACAAAAGCCGTTCTTGTGTTTTGTTTGGTTGCGAATCGAATTGTTCGGCTGTTCTGACTTTGGTGAGGTTAATGGGCCTTTGTGCTATATAATGTACTGGATCTACTTGATAGTATCTGAAATTGAAATGTATTGTATGACCTACTTCAGACTTAAGGCCAGTTCTAATTCATTTAGGTGTAAAAATATAAAAGATAGAAAGTGTCGTAAAATTTCGCATTCACATTACATCCAGACTAATTATTTTTAATACACAGTGGACCAGCTACATTCAACAATTTTCCAACACCAACTTCGTAGAGAATAAGATCCAACGTTAGATCATTTTTGTACACCTAATCTAGATCTAGGATTCTATCTTCCATCCAAAGCTATCCTAATCTCAGGATCGATCGATGTGTTTCCAGATTGGATTATTGATCTGTTTTTGTTCGATCTCGTGAATTGTCGACGATCGAGTTTTTGCCTCTAACTGTTTATGTCAGTCCCACCCGGAGGACCGATTCCCACTTTATTTAAAGAATTCATGAATAAGGAAGACGAGAAAACGTAGACTGGACAGAAATTAACTTTTAGGCTGTTATGTTAACAAATAACTTTTTGGAGTTCTAAATAGGTAAATAAGATTGATTTTTCTTTTTGGGCAATGAGATTTTAGTATCTGTTTGTGTGGCTAAAATCGTCGGGCTTTCGAGTAAAATAAACTAGATGGCCTTTCATTCTCAAACTTTAAATTTAATTTGATCTTTCTTTAAATGAGATTTAAAGCCTGCATCTATCCTATGTTACTTATCACCAGAATTATTCTGATCAACAAAAGATTATATTACCTACATAGAATTATTACATCTGGAATCAACATCATGAACAACAGAATGAAGCCAATTTAAAGCGCACCGATCGCGCGTAACTACACGATATTTTGATTCAACATCAGAAATAACAAAGTGAAATTTTAAAAAACTTATGTGTATGTAATATTTTATTAGTGTGTTAAACGAATTGACGGTCATCAGTACACTAACGCCAGAATATCGTATAGTTACGCGCGTTCGTTGCACTTTAAATTGGCTTCATTCTGTTGTTCATGATGTTGATTCCAGATGTAATAATTCTATGATTACCTACTATAGTCTGGTCTATCATAACCAACCTCTTTGACGAATAAGAATTAAGCAGGAAAAAAGCATTGTTTGACTTAATACCAGCCTTATCTTGAAGTAGCTCGCGATAAAATCTATAATGTAGTGTTTGGCTTGTCCTTTGATTTATTGCTTCTTCTTACAGACTGCCGACGTCAAGAACTTTTTATATCAGGTTTAGAAAAACTAACTGTGATTTTCTGATGTTTTTAACAATTTATCAAAGACCGATATGGTTTAAGGAAAGGAATTTGAAATGTGCGTTTGTGAGTTTTGTATCGAAGAATAAAGTTTTAGATTTTTAAATCTTACTGATAACTATTTTTACAGTATTTTGGAGAACCGATTGATATATTTGCTGTTTTCAGGGGTAGGTACGGTAGATTCTTATTGGTTATCTAAATAATAATTTTCATTCTACATAAGCTGTTGGTTTTCCTTTTAACAAATAAATAAATAAATAAATAATCAAGAGTTTTAGATAGGTAATGCAGTTTCCTGCTGATTTTTTAGAAAAATAATACAAAAAAAGACATGCCCGCTGAGTTTCTTGTCAGTAGTTCTCAGGACAGTGGCTATTTCTTTTTCCGAACTGGTGGTAGCCTTTTGACATCAACAAGCATGAGAATTTCATTAACGTTGAGAATTAAAAATTCATTTCATTTCATTTTATAACTTCGAGATAGGTTGATATTATAGATATAGATTGTAGTGCCCTTGAAATTTCTTTTAAATTTTAAAAACGCATTTTCACTTTTTTACTTTCAATTTGCAACAAAGTCGTCACTTATCTAAGTAATTCAACAAACATTATTATATAATCTATGTGATCAAAAACTATAAGGTTTCAACAAAAAGGTGAATGCATCAATGGTCCGAATCAGTCTTCAATTGATCGTTAGTTTGGCATCCGACCGACAGGTGGCATTGTTCGACAATAATTACATTGTAATTAAACTCTCTAATTAAATCGACCAGATAGTCTCCCATAATTGATGTTCCAATTGTTTTTTAACAATACTAAATCAATCATGGGTTTGTATGAACAATTTATAGGTTAGGACGTAATTAGTGCATTCAGTAGTCTAGTCTCATTTAAGTGTTTAATTTATGTGCAGTAATCATAAAACAAGGCTTGAAAACGAGGCTTGAGGAGGGTCCTTAAAGTTAGGTTGTAGGTAGCGACCCCTCAGTGTCCCTTGACATTGCAGAGGTTCATGAGCGATGGTAATCACTTCCTATCAGGTGGGCCGTAGGCTCGTCTGACTACATGGCAATAAAAAACAAAGTGTAGGATATAAAAATCAAAAAAAATGTTACAAATTAAAGCATACCTACTATATATATCCTACATATCTTATACCTTTAAATAACAAGAATATTTTTTAGACAAGAATTCATTTAGTAGGTACACAAGTACACATAAACTTTATACAATTTGCTTGGTAACCATCAAATTTATTAATGCCAGCTATATAAATTGATTTACAATTAGAGTGAATATCGATTGAATCGAAAAACGCCACGGAATTTAAGTACTAAAATGAAATATGTAGTTTACTTTGTATAAGAATGGTCGCGTGTTGTGGTCAACGCCATCTGTTGGTCGTTCTCGCAAAACATTCTGCCTCTATTGATACGACATTGACGGATTTGGAAATGTATAGGGTCGTCTCTAACATTTTATGAAAAAGTAGTTTCAACTTGTTTTCGCTGTAGCCTTACTTGCGACTTTCTTAGATAAGTCTACTTATATGTAACCTTAATAATTGATAGGAACCATATTAGTTGCGCTGTATAAACTTATGAGTCACTTTAATTTGTGGAAACTTTGTTGGTCTCTGTATTATTATTATTCATAAAATTATCTGTATCTTTATGACTGTTTGTTTCCCAAATAAATAAATAAACTCTTTTTATTACTTTTTTTATTAGTCTTCAGTTCCTTAATTTATTCTGTATTTTAGTTAATGATTTTTCAATATTTATTTTGAGTGGAATATTCTGTAACTTACACATGTAAAACATATACATGCATTACATACATAAGTAGATCACACATTACATTACACAGTTGTAATGCTAATACTGTAGTGTAACAACCCATTACTGCCCACTGCTGGGCTCAGACCTCAGACGAGGGATTAAGCATAGTCCACCAAGATTGTCCAATGCGAATTAGGGACTTCACATATCTTCAAAGAATTTTTAGAATCCTTTTCCGATATGTAGGTTTCCACTTTCCTCACGATGTTTTCCTTCACTGTGTTTAGCCTGTGGTGTTGTAAAAAAATCACATAAATCTTTTTCACATTTAGATTTAGAGATTTAGATCACGACTAAAATGATATTAAAAAGACATGAATACATGAAAAAAATGTTTCGCAAAAAGTACCAGTACTTGACAGCCCTAATATAATATACATGGTAGAGATGCCGCATTGACATGTTTACGGGCCAATTATTTGTATGGATTCCTTCTCAGTAATGATTTCTTGTGTCCGTCCGTCCGTTTGTCCCCGTCGTTTCATACATTCAAAGCTTTTTGTTTGTTTTATGTGTTTAAATTTTATTCTCGCCTGAGGATTGATTTTGAATGATGTTAATTGAATTTAAGTTATTCGATTGTGATGTAAAAATTTATATAAGTGTTCCTGACAGTGTCCATAAGCGGCTGTGACCACTAACAAAAATTTTCGCCAAAAAACATTAGGTCCTATAAACTATTCTTAACCGTTTTTAGGTCCAGATTTTTGTGATGCTAACCTTTGAATCCACTGAACCACCACCAGTAAGCAACTAGAAAGACAAGTTAAGTAAGATCTTTTACTAACATTACACGTGTGGGGATGTAGCTCAGTGGTAGAGCGTTCGCTTTGCATGTGAAAGGCCCCGGGTTCGATCCCCGGCATCTCCAACTTTTTATGTAACATGATTTTTAGCTACTGATGATATCTCAAAGATAACTTGAATAATATATAAAAAAACTGGGATACATCTTAGACTTAGCCGTGAAGTTTTTTCTTAGGACTATTTTTAAGACATTTTTTGGTAGTAGTATATTAAGTATATTAATATTATAAGCTTTAAATTGAGTGATATTTGGACCTAAGCGTACTTCCAAATTTGGCGGTGATTTTCGGTTAAAATCTTCAGAATAAAAACTGTACTTCGAAAATTATGCAGAGGCTTATAAGCGACAATGATCATTTACCATCAGATGGACCGTAAGTAATTCTAATTTGTAGTTGAAGTAAATTGTAAAACGTTCTACAGTTATATTTTGTTAATCTGTGCTGCCAACTGAACAAACAAAATATGTGTCAGCCCAAAAAATAAATAGTGTATCTAAATGTTATTCTAACTTCGTATAATTTATTTCATGACTTCAGTGTATGGGGATGTAGCTCAGTGGTAGAGCGTTCGCTTTGCATGTGAAAGGCCCCGGGTTCGATCCCCGGCATCTCCAACTTTTTATCTTATTTCTCTATTCCTTTGTAGTATAAAATGAAATAATTTGAAGGATTTCAAGTTGACAAGTTAATCAGGAACGTAAGACCGTACCGTAATAATAGCAACAGCTTGACACAGTGTCACTTGTTTTGAAAGTGTTTTTCTCGTAAAAAAATATAATTTAGTAAAGGAAGTTAAATCCAATAAGTGGAGTAAGCAGGTAACTCTCTGGTATCCCAGAGATGGAAACCGGAACAGAGGACGCCAAACTTTAAGATGGGAGGACGAGTTGAAGCTCACTCTGGGACCATACTGGACCAGGGTCTCTGCAGATCGAATATACTGGAAGGAGTTGGAGGAGGCCTATGCCAAAAGGCACACCGAGCTGCGAGATATATTATAGTTTTAAAATGCACACAATTAATCCAATTAAATTATCCAAGTATTTTTTTTCTATCTCTTACCAGCACTGCGAGATACCTAAGTCTTATTTTTACATAAAGAACAAAATCATTCAAGAAACCTAAAGAATTAAACCAAACGTTTTGGAGAACAAGGAAGCATTCTCAAACAGAATGGTTGTTTCAGTTATTTCAGCAACACCTCGCCATAGTCGCTACCCGAGCGATCGATACCTACGTGACCAGGGTACTGAGTACTCTGTGCTTACGCTACCTACAGCACAATTAGGGCTGTTAGCGAACACATTATGTTAGACTTAAGGATATTTAAGTAGGCTCGGTTTTGGGAATTCAAGTCGTGAATGAATGCAGAAGAGGTTTAAGGTAGGTAAAATAGTAATAGTAAACTAGAAAGCACTTTATTACAAAATACAAAAAATACAAAATAGTTTATTAATAGAAATTTTACAAACAACTGATACATCTTTGACAATGGTCCCCGCACTAGGTCAGACCTGTATCGCGGGAGACCGTAATAAGAAATTACAAATGGTTTTAAAATATATTGAACCTTAATCATAAAATACATTTACTAAAGAATGAGCTTCTCTCCTCGGTGTTTCCCGAGCGCTGTGACTTGTCCTTCTTCAAACGAGGCTTGAAGAGAGTCCTTAAAGGTGGTAGGTTGCGGCACACAGTGTCTCCTGGCATTGCAGAGGTCCATGAACAAAGGTAATCACTGACGAACAGGTTGCCCTTCAACTCATCTGCTTACGTGACTAGAAATAGTGGTAATTATAAAATGAAATTCTAATCCAATGGGATTTAATAGGATATATTCTGATTGAACTTTTTATGGAATTGTAAGCGTTAGATTTTCACTGCTTGACAACCCTAATTTGTAAACTTATTATGATTTAGTTTCTATAAGGGATGTAAGAGAACTGAAGAAGAGAAATAATGTACTGAATTGACATGTGAAATAGTTTACGATGCTGCAGTTGCATAGTCGTGGTGGTCGAGTGGTCGAAGCGCGTCCTTCGGGAGGTTGCAGGTTCAAATCCGGCCGGCTTGTATCTCTAAATCTAAATGTGAAAAAGATTTATGTGCAATTTTTCACAACACTACTGGTCAAAAACGGTGAGAAAAACATCGTGAGGAAACCTGCATGTCGGAAAAGGGTTCTAAAAATCCTTTGCAGATATGTGAAGTGCCCAATCCGCACTAGGCAAGTGTGGTGGACTATGCCTAATCCCTCTTCTGAGGAGACCTGAGCTCAACCATGGGCAGTAATGGGTTGGTACAGGTGCTGCAGTTACTGAAACTGTAACAACCCATTACTCCCTAAGTTTCTGTTATTCAGGTCATTAAAGGGATCAGGCATATTCCACCACCCTTGGGTAGTGCGGGTTGTGGTCTTCATGAGCCTTCAAAGAGTTTTAAATCTCTTCCAATTTAATTACACGTTTCTTCACGATATTATCTTAAAACTGTTTTCGTCAGTGATGTTGTATTTCAACAACACATTTTTGGAACGAAGTTCCATATCGCGCGTTATCGAAAGGGGGCTAGACGGAAATTCTGATGAAAAAGTTGTCACGACACTTTTTTGTTTCAGATGATTATCGCTAGATGGCGCTGTGATTAAAATCTTTTAAATCAATTCCTTATTTTGATTTATATGATTAATGCTAGATGGCGCTGTGATCAAAATATTTTATTACAATTCCCTCACTAATTAATCGGAAGGAACTTCGTTCCATCCGGGTGTCCCTTGACACCTCTCAAGTTATCACCTCTTTTTTATTACAAGATAGATAAACGAGCTTACCGAGCCCAGGCTCATCTGATGGTAAGCGGTTACCGTCACTCATGAACCTCTGCAATGCCAGGACAATAGGCAAACCACTCCGTTTAACATCGTGTGTGGAAATAAATGCGTTATGTGTATTATATCAATTTTGGAAGCCAACGAGCCTGTAACATAAATAATGCTGTCGAATTAAAATAGTAAAAACAAATTGAGAAGAAAGTGCTTATTCTGATTAACATTATTATGTATTAATGTAATAAACAAGGTGTTGAAAAAAATTCCACAGTATTTTTCACCCCGAAAGCCTCCAAGTATTTTCTTGTACTCATTTCGACCCCAATCTTATTGATCGCGAAGGACGCATGCTGAATCCTAAATGTCCACGATTTACCAACTTTACTTTGTCGTTTCAGTGAACCTTATGTCCTAGTGTTAAGATTGATTTTGTGTTTTTATGAGGAGTGAATAAATTTGCATTGGTCACGATCCTGAAGGCCAGTCAAGGACAAAAACATTTTGAAAGTTTTTAAAATACTATGAATTTGTTTTCAAAAACTTACTAATGAAAGTATTTTTGGAACTTTTTGAGATTTACAAAAGTAGACATAGACATAGACATTGCTTTATTTGCGGTGGAAACACACACACACATTGTAATACATTTAAGAAAATTAAGTAAAAAACAAAATACAAATTGAACACGTGATAAATAAGAAAATATAATATAGGTTCCACCACAAACCAGACGAGACTCAGCTAAATGTTAATTGAAGATTTACAACAAACAAAAAGGGCTGGTTTTCAGTCTCACCTGGCAGTGACTGGCAGTGAAGTATACCTATATTTATTTTTACAGTTTATCATTTTATCCTTAGAGACTGAAGGAAATAGTTTGTATTTCTCTCTAGTTTCATTTTGCAAAGTTAACTTTTTTGTAAAATGAGCCGGAAAGGAGTTTCTCCTTTCAGGCAAATCTTTCAAATTACTGTAGTGGGGAATAGTAGAGCAAATAATAACACGATTCACATGTCCTTAATTCTTAATAATAAATGTTTTAAGTATATTTATATACAAACTTATTCAGAAACTCGCGGTTTTCTATAATACCTACTTTCATGCATTTTCATGAAAGTATTAATGTTCATGCTCAGAGAGTCTTGTAGATACAGTGAGTGTGGTGTGTCGTGATGTGAGTTCGAATTCCAGACAGATTTGTTTGCTTTTAAATTGACCTGCAGTATCCAGTCTTCTCGTGATCATGACGTTTGCAACAACGTTGAAATATCGAGACAACTCCATTTATTAAATATCGTGGTAAGAACCCGTTGAAAATGCATGAAAATATTTATTTACATCTACAATCAATGACCAAGAGTCCTGAACTTTAAAAAATACTTAATAAAATTTTGCGCATTTTAATCATTTCATCATTTTCGTAACTTATACATCGTAGCAGTTGTACGATCATAAAGTATAATAATATTGTAATACGGTATTAAATAATTGACCGTTATTTGAAGCTTACTTGACTGAGAGAGGCACTTCCTTATTTCCGGTTCCGTTTCCTGTATTTTTCCTATTGGTCCATCTATTTAGCCCCCACCAGGCAGCCCGGAGATGTTCGGAGGGGCATAGGAGGGGCGAGTCGTAATCAGACTTGCCTCGAGCTAAGCTAATCATTGGCGTCAAAATTTCCGTACCGTAAGTACACTTGGAGTTCCAACTCCCTTGTTGGAACGGTGTAAGTCCTATTGGAATATTCCTATTCTTATAATAATTTGTAATAGTGTTTTCTTCTGTCCATCGGTAAGTGATATTTTTATTCTACTATATCGCAATAATATTTTAACGGGTTATCCGTTCGTGATATTTTGTTCAATTATTTCCTTATTACAGGAAGTTGTTAAAAATGTTGGCTATTCTCAAGTTAACTTTATTTTTATTTTTAGTGATTTTTGACGATTAACAGATTCGTCATAAGTATTTTATCTAATAATAATCAGAAAACAGCAGGTAAAATTTCTAGAATTTTACCTACCCTACAGTTGAACTTACTAATTCTTACCAAAGGATTATTTATTATACGTCTAGTTCGAAGTATAAACTGACCACCTGAGGACTTCGTTAAGCAGTGATGTGCATAGATGTTGAGAAATGTTAGTAAATTGTTCATTATGTATAATAATTCGAATTCGACTTTTGTCGGTATTTCTTATTGCTATTTCAGAAATCAAGGTTTTAGTTGAAGCAAGCCTGCATACCATTGTCAGGCCCGGAAGTATTTACATACAGTTACAGTGTAACAAAGGTTTTGGTAACCATGTATTACATAAAATGAAGGTGGAAGAAAATGGTGTGTTTCAAAGGATTTTCTTTTACAAACTGAACCCTCGCAGGGTTTCAGAGTTTTAAATATAGTTGGGCAAGTCATGCGTAGGTACTATCAAGCCTCCGCAAGGCGTTAAGATGGTCTAACTATTAATACGAATCCTACGCAAGGGTTCTCGATCGGCATTATGAAGCGACTCACCGTGGTTATTGGATATAGTGAGCTTTCCAGCTATGACGAGTCTACGCAGCGCTTTTCTCATCAGGATGGCCTCTATAAATACGATGTCATGGCCTATCGAACATCATGATTAGTGATTGCCTGCGCAAGGCCCCTCAATCACTTACGAACGAAACCCTCGTCGGGGTTATCGGTTATATGTTAATAAGACAATTGAAGCCTCCGCAAGGCCCGTCGATTTCGGAACATCAATGCGAGGCCGGCATAATCTCTGCCAATGGATCGCATGCAGAACGAAACCCTCGCCGGGTTATCGTTTATAAAATATGTTGGCAGGTTTCTTTCTAGCAATATCAAGCCTCCGCCGGGCTCCTCGATCTGGATTGACTGCTTTACCTTTAAGTGAGGTCGAAGAGAGGTTCTTCGATGAGTCACACACAGAAAGAAAGCTTTGTCAACGTTATCATAGTATCAAACCTGGGCGGCTGAAGGTCCCAGCTATGATCATCGAAATACGACGTTCGTAGAACATTTATGTAATCGTCTTGTGCCAGGTGCGCTACTGTGCGTGCTCAGTAATGGGCACACAAGGATCGACAAGGCTTTTGCTCTAGCAAGGCCTGTCCGTCATCACCATGAAAAGCCGATGCGAGATGTGCTTTATAAGTGGCAAGTATGTGATGCAAGGCTTGGCCCTCTAATCAGACTTTTATTACCCATAAAAACCTTTCATCTTTGTTAAGGTTGGTATTAATGTGGAGGATGTCGAAAGAAAAGGGTTTGAATTTGTATCGTTTATATTATTGTGAACAATCAAAAATACTAAGCATCATGTATAAATTGCTTTAATTTCTTCGTGGACGACGAAATATACGATACGACTGCCGTCGATTTCATCTGAAAGGTAGAGTGCAGGTGAGGACTGCATCCACTGCCAGCTTCGTTTTTTGTGTCACGCCCGACTACATTCCACAAGTCTGCTGTCCTTCATAAAGGAAGGCGTCTATCATCATGCTGCACAAATGCCCGAAAGTATGCGCTGCAGATGCACAGAATTCTTGATTCTATGCTATATGTTCACCGAGATCACATATAAGTAGCGGATTGCTGAGATTGCACTGCTCAGGATTATTGTTCATGAATGTAAAAATAAGGAGACTGAAAGGATTACAAGTGACTCGGCTAGAGCCGTGGTAGACTTTTCCAATTCGCGCGTTCTGGCATCTAGTGGCTCGTGTATATGCATACCAATGGGTAGCCTTGGCTTAAAAGTCTAACTGAAACCAGTTAAGATGTTACCGCATGGCGTCCGTCACAGGGCCCCCTTGGGGAAGTCAGAGTGCAGCATTAATTCCATGGAGTGCAGTGGGTCTGATCGCTATTCGCTGTGCGCATTATTAGCGCTGAGATAATGCACATTTAGCGTTGTAAGTCTTCAGGCTTGAGGAGGTGATGGACCACGGGCGATAATAGCCCTTCTGTGCATCCATCGCAAGACATTGAATGATAACACAGTAAGTGTCGCTGTCATTAGTCTATTTAGTCACTGAACAATCATTACACTAAAGCTAATGATTAGTTACACTTCACTTACAATTTTAGTGTAAACATTAATACCTGAAGACACTTGTCTAAGGACATACTAAAGCTAACGGGATTATCATCCCCTTACTAAATGTGTTTCAGTGTTGGATTTCAGATGTAAATAATTCAGACTCCATGTCTCCTTATGTAATAAAGTCTTTCGCTTATGTACGCAACCTATTGCTCATTACTACACAACTCAAAGGTAGAAATCATTCTATCAATTTAAGTGACTGCATATTTTAGCAGGTTAATTAGGTAATTTAGTTTGTCTTTTTATGGGTTCGAATTACAATACAATACAAAACTTTTTATTGGAATATCACAGTTATGTACTTAGTTATGTTACAAAAACTTAAATAGAAGGTATCAAAGGGCGGCCTTATTGGCGCAAAGCGATCTCTTTCAGACAACCTTGAATGCGAAGAAAGAAAGTAATAGAAGATGAGCTATTCTATTGGTGCAGTTAGGCAATCTATGAATTGTACTTAACAACTTCAATAGATCACAGAATTGTGAATTTTTGTACTGGATAAATTCATAATTTGTACTGCAAGATTGAACAGTGTTTTATAATTATTATTGCTAAATAATTATTTAATTCATGACAAAGAAGACTTGATGGCTAATGCATCCACCAAATTATTATGTTTATTAATTTATCACATCAAGCATATTTTCATTAACGTTGAAAATAAATAATTTCATTTCAGTTCATTCCGCTGATAAATCTATGAGTAGTGCAAACTATCTCATAGTTTTTAGTACACCTAATGAGGGTACATGCATCTAAAAAAAAAAAAAAAAACATTGCAAGGGTAGATAATCAAATTGACTCAGTATTATTGTTCGTCTCAAATTTTTGTTGCTTACAACAGTAATATCTACTCACAAGCTGCCATAGCTGTTCAGACAAGGCATGATCCAATTTGTTATATTCTTGTGGTAGTTTGTGACAAGTTTGCCTTTATCTATATAATATTTGATGAGTATTTCATTATTCATTGCTTGAAAATGGAAACATCAAAGAATTTCCAGTATCAAGTAACAGAAACTGAAGAGTATTGCTTTGTTTCATCTTTATTATTTACAAGAAACAGGTGTGATCTGGCCTAATAAGGATCTGGATTAAGAAGAGTTAATATCAATATGATTTGTATGAGTAATCTTGGTTCCTGTAATTCAAAAGCGATATTGTGGAGTATAGTAAAATCTCAATTCTTAGATTTACCCTGCAGAATGAATTGCCTATTCGATGAAGTATTACTTGAATAAGTAATTATTTGGTTTATAAGAATATTATCATTATAGCTACCTCAAAAAATCAGTGCATTTTTAGTTGACTGATTAGAACCTGATATAGTGACATGGAAGCAGAATGATGTTTTGATGAAGTGACAGTGAGCACAGGTAATGGAGATCGGTTGTTTAATCAATTACGACTTACGACAGCACCTCATTAAACCACAATTAGCTTTACAAATGAAATTTGAATGATCACGTTCTGTAATTTTCGGTTTTTCAAAAAGAAATGTCATCATGTCATTGTTGCCGAAATTCCTATTATAATTTGTTCGTAACTGGAGTGCATAGGCTTGAAGGTTAAACTGCCTTTTCTTTATTGCATTTCTTTAGAGAGTGCTTTATTACTTAAGAGAGAGCTTTTATGAAAAAATTAATCAGCAAACTATGTTTACAGATACTTAAGTCTATAACAACTAATAACAAGGGCGTGTAGTGTATTTTGGGACTTGAAGATGGAGGTTTAAGGTTCCTAATACTAAAACATTTAGCTTGTGTTAACAGGATAATGATATTGTCTTAATTTAATTGTCAAGATACTGAAGTCCTGTAAGAGCTACAGCTCTCTGTACACACTATACATATGTGTGTATGCTTCTTTAAAAAAAAAAAAAAAAAAGCTAGTCTTGTTGTTGAATATACCGACGGAAGTGGACGGAATATCAAAATGAATGTAACTTCTGTGCCTTGTTACTGAACAAGTTTAAGATTCATAATTATATTAAAATACTGTAATTGTTGTAATTAGGTTTGAGTATGTATATTCTGCTGGTGTAACTTTATATAAATACGAATACAGGCTTTGTTCAAGTAAATTTATCAAACCAATAATAGCTCAGACCACTCCAGGCTCTTTTTAGTTGGGCCAAGATTATATTGTAGGACTAGTGGGCCCGCGCAACTTCGTCTGCGTAACATAAGTAAAGTTTCTCATCGTTTAAACCTTCCCTGAACTTCCACGAATATTTTAAGACTAAAATTAGCCGAATCGGTTCAGCCGTTCTCGAGTTTTAGCGAGACTAACGAACAGCAATTCATTTTTATCTATATATAGATAGATTAAACTAATCAGTGTACACCATACCTATCTAATGGTTTTTAATCAGATCAATGCTTTTCAGCAAATTTAATCTTTAACTTTCGGGATTTCCTACGAAATATTAAATGGCGTCATCACATTGGCGTCTAGCCCACCAGGCGATAACAAACACGTCTCTCAGTCAAGTAAGCTTCAAATAACGGTCAATTATTTAATAGCGGTGTTTTACCTGGAATAAAACACACATTAAATACTTACCTTATTTGAAGCTTACGCTTTTCAGCACTGCCTGGTGTCATACCATACATACCAAAAGTCAATTTTGACTCAATGATTAGCTTAGCTCGAGGCAAGTCTGATTACGACTCGCCCCTCCTATGCCCCTCCGAACATCTCCGGGCTGCCTGGTGGGGGCTAAATAGATGGACCAATAGGAAAAATACAGGAAACGGAACCGGAAATAAGGAAGTGCCTCTCTCAGTCAAGTAAGCTTCAAATAAGGTAAGTATTTAATGTGTGTTTTATTCCAGGTAAAACACCGCTATTAAACTACTTTATCTATATCGTTTTGAGAACGCCTACACGCCGACAAAGGCCACGCCCTCTGTGAAGTCGCCGGCCAACCGTACCGTGAGAAAACAGAACTTAAAAGACAGAGCCGATTTAGTGTTGTTCCTCTCGCACTTGCAGACGTTTGATCAATATAGTACTTCGGGGCTCAGGAGCTATTTTACTTGCAATGTTTAATGTATTGGGATGTTGTTTTGGTCAGCTTCAAATATAGGTCAATTTTACTTTTTGTGTTAGG
The DNA here is from genome assembly GCA_030269945.2 of Trilocha varians. Lineage (NCBI taxonomy): Eukaryota > Metazoa > Arthropoda > Insecta > Lepidoptera > Bombycidae > Trilocha > Trilocha varians. The sequence goes on along the minus strand of AP028277.1, from coordinate 3,543,907 downwards.
TTACGTTTTTGTGAATGAATTGTTTTTGATGCTTTTTTACTAGTTTTATCATCTATTTGTACATTACATTTGATATTAATTTGCTATTGTGTCAAGATTGGGCTGCAGTATGAACATTTTTATATTACGAACAGTTACCTATTTCATTTAAAAAAAAACACCTTCATTATCTTTATGGGTTCTATCGTGTATAATCGAATTCGAAGATAATTAAAATTATGAAAAATTACATTGATTTTAATTTATAAGCTATTTTCTTTAATATGGCAGGCTCATCAAATTATTGAAAAAATCGTCTTACTATAAAATGAAGACAGAAAATCAGTAGAGTGCATTTATTCTGAAATTAAACAAATTCATGAAAATAAATCAAAATTTCTGCATCATCAATCCAAAATTCCATTCAAAGAAATTTTTCATCGTCTCACAAAGATATGAAAATCCTTTGAAAAATGTAGTGTTAGTTAAAATTAAGATTCAGATAGAGTAGTGTTGTGGGTCGCACACGAGGCACGTAGCGTCGATACGTGGTGGACCTCAACCTTGAACAGACGAGATATGGAGTAAAATGCGTTTTGTTGACCTTTCTGTGCGAAAAAATGTACATATTTCGTATTTTTTCTTCCTTTTTTATTGCAGATTGCCCTTAAATTCTTTCTTCTTTTGTTTCTTTGTATTTGAGAGAGTTAACTTTAAGCTTAACCTAATGGCAAGACAAGATAACCTAATTTAGGTATCTTGTCTAATTAGGTTCTAATTAGGGAAAAGTTCTGGAGTGGCGGCCACGAACCGGTAAGCGCAATGTTGGTAGACCCCCCACAAGATGGACCGACGATCTGGTCAAGATTGCGGGAGGTCACTGGATGCAGATGGCGCAGGACCGGTCGATGTGGCGAAGTTTGGGAGAGGCTTATGTCCAGCAGTGGACGTCTATAGGCTGATGATAATGTCTAATTAGGTATAAAACTTTTGAAGCCTTGTTTAAAGACTTGTCTAAATACATAGGCTTAAATACAGCTATGAAGATAAACGCTTTTTTATTGCCGTATAGACAAACGAGTCAATGCGTCACCTGAATGTGAGTGGTAACGGTCGCTCATGGACATCTGTAATGACACAGCTATCTTTAAGGACTCTATACAAACCTCGCTTGAAGAAGGACAAAGTACCTATAGCGCTTGGGTAACACCGAAAAAAAATTTGCTAAAATATTTTCTATATCAGCTCTGGCCGGGGAAAAATATTCATTTCATCCTCCTTGATTTCGTCCTACTTGAAAATTATTTTTTCAAGCGTCAGAGTCTGCTTTGAACTTCGTAATAATAAAAGTATCGTTCCTTAATATGTTCTATGTACTATGTACCTACTTGAATATTTTTGTACGATCATAGTAGCGTGTGCCACTAGACAATTTTGTAGATTACTATCGGGATATCGATCCGTTGTTCAATATTATATTCTAAGCAAGAAATTTTTACGAATTCCTATATAGTGTATGGAAGCTACCTTGTTAATTAGTAATTTATAAATTTAAAATTACCTCCACCACCTTATATCTTTCTACTCATTGGTACCTCAGTCTTCTAATGGACTTCAACTTTGACTACATTGTTTTTCACAACAAAACAATTTCTTTTGTTGGAACGAAGTTCCTTATCGCGCGTTATCGAAAGGGGACTAGACGGAAAAAAAACTTACGAAAAGTTGTCACGACACTTTTTTTGTTTTAGATGATTATCGCTAGATGGCGCTGTGATCAAAATCTTTTAAAACACGTTCCTTATCGCGCGTTACGTTAGAAAAAAAAAAGACATCTTTTTATCGAAAGGAACTTCGTTCTATTTGGGTGTCCCATGACACCTCTTAAGTTTTTTTTTTAATGTATTCTTAGAGTTTTTATCTCAACTAATATTTTCTGCAATTTATTATGTAAGAAGAACATTCTTTTATTTGACTCCACATAAAAAATGATCTATAAAGAAATATTATCTATAGATTATATTATTATAAGTTGAAAGATCATTACGCTGAAGATATTTGAATGGAATATAACGCACAGTATGTACGAAATAAATCATATAGATAACTGAACTAGTTAATTCTCATGTTTTCCAACTAATCAGTCAAAGTGCATCGACTGCCATAGACAATTTTATTAGAATTTATCCAAAGGTCTTAAAATACTAAATCAGACATATTATATCTTCAGATGAATAGTTTTACAAGGCCCCTTTTTCAGATCATTTTACTAGTATTTAAGGTCCAAGCTAAATTGGTCGGATACCCTTTGCTTTTATGAATATATGGTAAGCATGAAAATTTTTGTGTGGTCACGAAAGGGGTGAGTCAAATTATTATTTTTCCCAGTTTTTTTTCTGAAGGGCGACCTAAAACTACCCTAACGTTTGTGTGTAAAACTTTTTTTTTTTTTTAATTTTTGTTTTCTCTTACCTTTCTTTATTTCAACGAAAAGCGATTTTTTTAATTTCTTAGCAAGCAATCCGTGAAGTCACTAACTTGTATTTCTTTCAATTAGATTAATATAAATTTACTGTAAATTTACCGCAATCAATTAAAATATAGCGAACAACAAGTTTCGTTATTTATTTAACTTAACAAAAAATATCAGCATTTTTTTATTATTCCTTAAGAATGTCAGGATTCAACTTAGCGATATTATAATCACATCAGAGTATGTCATCCAGGTTCAACCAACTAATACTAAAACGATAAAATAAAATCAGTCTTCGTTGCTGAAACTGGCTTGGAGGATTATTACAATCTTATTTTCATGCACTATCAACGATATTTAATTAATTGACAGATTTATTTGTTCTTAAATCTACCCGCAGTATCCAGTCTTCTCGTGGTCATGACGTTTGCAACGTTGAAATATCAAGATCATTAAAATAATTAAATATCGTGGTAAGAACCCGTATAATGCATGAAACTAATATAAAAAACTGCGAGTGTTTGAATAAGTTTATTACTACCTTTTCTTAGTCGTGTTTAGATTAAATAAATCAACAGTAGGTACCACTTTGTACAATACTCAAAAAATATTTCACAATACCGTACATAGAAACTAATTTTAGAGTAATATCAGAAAGAGTAAGAAGGAAAACTCCATGTCAATCACCTCTAACATATTCTACAAGAACCGTTACCCCATTAGTCATACTGCTATTTCAGTGCAATTAACTGAACCAGCTTAGAAGATCTTCCAGCCTCTACTGGAAGTCTTCTAAGCTTTACACAGAACAGAGGTCTTCTTACGTTGGTTGTGTATAACAGTTAAGGTTTTGAGGTAGTGTCACAGGTTATTATTCGTGGGAATATATGTCATTTTCCAAGCAAATAACTGCATGAGCTTGTTATTTTTTTAAAGTTTTTTTGAGTTAATGATCGTGGTGGGTCATGAATGTAACATTATGCATTTTAGCTATGATATTGTTTTATTTTAAAAGCTTATTTCTGAGTTTAAGTTATGTCTAAAATTACTGAACACTTGGTTCACCATTATTATTTGTCAGAATTATAAAATTAGTGACAATAAAATATTTATTAGAGTAATATTCATGACGTACATTTCCATTATTTTTTTTTTATCAACAATAAAATATTGATCTTATAATATTAGATTATTATGAAGGTGAAGGTGTCAATATCAATTAAGGAGTGCCAACAAAAGTTAGTATCACGAAACGGGTTGCCGAAAATTTTCACACTATGACACCGTACAAAAAATGTGCGTAATTAGGGCACACCCCCAGCGGGACCGAGGACGTGACACAGACGGGCGTCACGTAAACCTAACCCAATTACTAGAGACGTGATGTACGGGAATTCGACAGCGTTTCTCGCTCGCTGTTTCGTATGCCCGTCGTATGGCCGGGCCGGTTCGACGCACACATCCACGCTCTATAGTTTTGATACCAGATCCTCTCAATGACCGCTGGACCGACAGACCCGGCACACGTGTCCTCGTTACGTTTTTACCGAAATGCATGTAAATAGTGGTACGTGCACGCGTTTCGGAACGCGGGAAAAGTTTTGACAGTTGACGTGCGATTTTTTTTTGTGACAGACCTTGTGTTGGAAATTTGGATTTCGCTGTGAATAGTGAAACTTTACGGTGTGCAGATTTTTTTAAATAGAATATAGTGATTGTGGATGGTACAATTTTTGACAGCTTCAGTATTGTGCCGGGTACCTTGTTCAGACGCGTGAGGTGATATATGCGTCAGGATTTCTTTGTTTTAAAACGTTTTTTAATTATATATTTTATCAAAACGATTTTTAAGTCAAAAGTTTCAAACAATTTTGTGCCTGACATTTAAAATCGATTACGAAATTTTCCATAGTCGTAAAATGTTTGAAAACGTGAAATTCTTGTGCGTTTTAAACAAGATCAAACAATTGTATTAGTTAACAAACAGCTAAAACCTGTAGTCCCTTGAGGTTAACACAACATTAACGTAATGTTTTAGAGTTGTACAAACACTGGCTAATAGGTGCCGAATTGACGCACAAAAATAATGAACATGCGTACACGCACTTAAAAATGCTTTATCTAAATTATTTATGTTTGCATTTTAATTAAAACAATTAAGTTGGTTCTGTAGTTATATAAATATTGTGTAAATATCTAATATTGACTTTGTTTTAATTCAGAGATTTAATTTTTTAATAATTCATTGCGTTATAAAAAGCACAACTTACATTTCAAATCAAGATCTAAATAAGGTATATTTTAAATACATTTTATTAGCTCCTATTATCTCCCTCAATTGACTAAGCCTAAGAAATAGTAGTAATTTCCATATTTATTTATTTCTTTATATAAGACTTTTTAAGAAGTTTAAAACTAATTAATTAAATATGTATTCATATTGAAATATTACCTGCCAATAAATTTATATTCCGTCAGCCGACGGACGGGATCAAGTTATCTTTGCACTTATAATAAAAAAAAAATACGTTGTAAAAGTGGAGAAAATACACACGAATTGAAATCATAATAATATTAAAGATTGGGCACGGAAAATATTTACTTCCACCTCGGAAGTGACGTTTACTAACAGTATACAAATTTATAATCGAAATATAGGTAAAGGTTCATAAACGGAGGTGACCGCTTGCTATCGGGTGGGCCGTAGGCTCGTTTAACTGTCTTGCAATAAGAAAACTTTATAATGTTTTTTGTAAAAATAATGCGTATTAATAATTGAGTTAAATGTAAAATTGGTGTATGCTTTTAAAACTCCTTCACTTATTTCTCAGTTTTAAAAAGTAGATATACTATTCGGTCTAATTTAACTTTCATGTACCACATTTACAACCTGGCTAAAAACGGTGAAGGAAAACATCGTGAGGAAACCTGCATGTCGGAAAAGGTTTCTAAAAATCCTTTCAAGATATGTGAAGTCCCCAATCCGCACTGGGCAAGCGTGGTGGACTATGCCTAACCTTCTGAGGAGACCTGAGCCCAACAGTGGGCAGTAATGGGTTGGTATAGGTACAACATTTTGCGGGTGTTAATAAAATTTGGAAAAGTTTAATTATTCACATCTATAATTCTAGATAAAAAGAGCTTATTAATTACTGATCCTATGAGAACTACTGTTGGTACTATTTATAATTGTCCACTTAATATTCAAATCACAAACCCTAATAAGATTAATTCAAGTAACCGCAGAAACTAGATCTTATTAAATACTGTAAAATGATAGTCTAAACTACGCCTAGGGATAATTAAATAATTTAAATACAGGCTAATTGCTCTACTAAGTTGTATGAGAATGAACCATACTTGACAACCTTGTAGTATTCAGAAGTTTGTCATTTGATTCTGGTTATCTCATTTGTATATTTTAGAGGACGATTATTATCTTATATATAAAAATGAATCGCAAAATGTGTTGGTAAGCGCATAACTCAACAACGCCTGGACCAATTTGTCCAAATCTTTTTTTTAAATGTTCGTTGAAGTTCAAGGATGGTTTTCTCGCCGTAAAGGCGAGAAAAAATCGAATAGTTGCCAGGAAGAATTGAAAAAAACGGGTCATAGGGTTCACGCAGACGACATCGCGGGCAGCAGTTAGTACAACATAAAATTAAAATTTTGATCTAAAATTAAAACTAAATTAACAATTTTTTTTCAACAGTAACTGGCAAAATTACATAGTTATTTCCAGTGCTAGTTAATGTAAACCATGTAAAAATGGGTATAGGTATCTTTCCAGTGTAGTAAAAGGTCTAATAGAAGATCAAGCATGGTTTTCTTATTTTTATATTAATACTAGCTGACTCGCGCAACTTCGTCTGCGCCGAAAAAAAAAAATAGGGGTGGACTACCCCTAACATTTAGGGGATGAAAAATAGATGTTGGCCGATTCTCATAGGTACCGGATAAGCACAAAAAATTTTATCAAAATCGGTCGAGCCGTTTCGGAGGAGTTCAAGTTCGAACACCGTGACACGACAATTTTATATATTAGATTTTATTTTATATAATTTCATTTTGACATTCAATAAGATGAAAACACATGGAAATAAAATAAATTTGTTAAAGTGAAAATTGAAGCGTTACCATTGTCCGTGGGGTGTCGCGACGGGAAAGTGTGCCGCAGTGCGTAACGCGTCGCGCCATCCCGCATAACCCCGTGCTGGGTTCTGGCCTCAGCCGGGGTTCGGACGCTAAGTGTGAGCGGTTGGAGGTTTTAGTGAGGTTCAACTTCCACATATCCAACCCGCGGGGCGGTGGATCCGGCGATTTCCTCCAACTTAAACAAAAAAAAAACCATTGTCCGTATGGTCAAATCAAATCAAAAAACAATTATTCTGAGCATATGAATAAAAACTTAGATCTACAACTTAAACTAATACATGGTCAATGACAAAATGACTACCTTAACGATTTTTGCCACAAGTTTATCCATCAATTGATAGAGTTGAGTGCAAAATATGAGGACCGGAGGAAGTGTATAGTTTTGAAATCAAAATCACCTACATAGTGATATGATTTTTGATGTTCCCTGGCGGCTGACATTGTATTAGTCCACTCAAAATACAAGCAAATTTTACAAACACATGATAAATATATCATTTTACCTTCAAGTCTATTTCAAAGTGGAATCTAATTCAAACAAACACTTAGAAGATTAGTGGGAACAGCTTAATATGAAGAATCACTTAAACACTTAAAATATACAACAATTTAACGTGTTAAAGTGAAATGAGTCCACAGTTTGGTGCAATATCAAACATTAGTCGATCGTTTCCAGAAACTCTGCGTTTTGAGTGTGAGGTCTACATAGAGTCGCTTTCCCATAGCATAGGACAGTGTTATGCTGTACTGTATGATTGTAATAATTTTAATATACATGTTAAAAGATGAAAAGTATATTTTTGAAGAATACAAATGGGCTCACCGCTTAGATCCGACTTTTGAATCGTGAAAAACAATCTTATATGACAAAAGAAACTATAACACTATATAACATTCTAATTTAAAACTACGGTTACAATATGAGTAGGAAATATTTGATATGAACTACACATGTGAAAACCTCTTTCTATTATTGGAACGAAGTTCCTTTTGCGCGTTATCGAAAAGGGGCTTGACGGAAATTCTTATGAAAAAGTTGTCACGACACTTTTTTGTTTTAGATGATTTTTTGTGCTAGAAGGCGCTGTGGTTAAAATCTTTTAAAACAATTCCTTATTTTGTTTTATATGATTAATGCTAGATGGCGCTATGACCTAAATATTTTCTCACTAATTAATCGAAAGGGACTTCGTTCCATCCGGGTGTCCCTTGACATCTCTCAAGTTTTTTTTTTGGCATTTTTTATTTTTTATTGTTCGATTAAGGAGCTTACAACCCATATAGGCAGACCACTCAACACTCCATTCAAATACCTTTGGAAGTCGAATTTTAACTAAAATCAATTTGTCTGTAGGCAAAACTCTTTAAAAAAAAGAAAACGAGCCAATTACCGTCATGACATTGAAGATTAACTTGACTGCACAATGCACAAACCCGTCCACCATATAAGTTTGATTAAACAATAGGCCGTTATGACAATACAAATAGTTAACATATTAATTGCATTTTAATGTGAAAATGCGTAGTTTACACAAGAAATACGTGCACCGTGTTAGAATTTACATAATAGAATAAATATCACTTAAGTACACGTTCATTAAAAATGTATTATCGAATATTAAATTTTAATTCACGTAGCAGAAATTCTTGATAGATTTTTGCTGAAAATTACGACTTTTAGTACGAGAAATACACCTAATTTCTAACACCTTCTTACCATGATTATTCTTAATTGAGCGGTCCCGATATTTCAGCACTGTTTCAAGCGCCATGATCACGGGAAGACTGAGGAACTGCGGGTAGGTCATTTAAGAGCAGACAAATCTGTCTACCCTCTTTCTCGTTCGTATACTCAATTAAGAATAATCGTGGTAAGAACCCATTTAGTAATAGTGTAAGTGATGTAGATAACCGAGAGTGTTTAAAGAAATTTACTTATATCTGTTATTTTAAACCAGATCCAAAGAAACTTTTGACATAAAAATCACATCTAAAATGGAATAGTGACACGACATTTTACATTATCACTACTAACAGTGAAACACAGTGACTGAATTATAAAATGGGATATTAAGTGTTATGGAGCATCCTGGCGGCTTCGCATCCTCGCCCTGGGCAGCCATGCTGGGCCACGGCGTGCATGGCATGATGCAGCATGAGTATGGCCATGCCCATGCGTCTATGCCCATGGACTTGCATGTGCCACAACCATTTCCTTACTATCGGTGAGTAATGTTTAGTTATGAATTGTAGACTGTAAGAGCGTGAAAAAAGACGAATACGGATACGTTTTTTTTTGGAACGAAGTTCCTTATTGCGCGTAGTGAAAGTGGGCTAGACGGAAAAAATTCTTACGAAAAGTTGTCACGACACTTTTTTTATTTTAGATGATTATCGCTAGATGGTGATCAAAATCTTTTGAAACACGTTCCTTACCGCGCGTTACGCAAGGAAATATTTTTTATAAGATATCTTTTAATCGAAAGGAACTTCGTTCCATCCGGGTGTCCCTTGACACCTCTCAAGTTTTTTTTATATATTTTAAATAATGATTCGTTAAAAATCACGTATCGGCTTTTGAAAATCTCTTATCGTGAATGCTATAGCGGATCCGGAATCGCGAAGAAAACACGACTCCGTATTCAATGTGAACATCTATCCGTCAAAGCGTATCGTGTTTACAACGAATCGTCAAAGAAAGAAGAAAGAAAGAAAGAAGAAAGAAAGAAAACAACTTTATTCCACACACACAAAGAGTGTATAAGTTTAGTATAATAGTTGTGTTTTTTAGTTGCGACTGTTGTTTCACATATGTGGAAATATTTATTGATTCAATTCTAAATTTAAAGTGTCAAGAGTTTTAATTTTAGAGACATTATTTTCTCACGCTTTGTTTGAAATTATATATCTTGTTAGATGATTGTATATTGCAGTATTCGATTAAAATTTTGTTCTAGCTATTGATGGTTTTTTAAAGCACTTAGTTTAGATGATTTCTTATAAGGTGTGTCGTTTATAATCGTCTAACGAAGACAAAATAAATACTATAGAGACCCAGCTTGACTCTATTTGAAAACTATGATTGAAACTTTTAATTTTCCTTAACAAACCTACAACAAAGTGAACAAAACAAGTACTTTGAATAATATTATATTCGAAAAACACCAAAAGAGAAGAAACACCAAAGTGTAATAAAACGAACACGAACAACCTTCGTCACAATTTGTCGTCAAAATTGATGTTTGCATATGATCGAGACGCTCCCATTGGCAGCAAAGCAATTAAACCTTAATTAACAATTATAACACCACCCAATCAACACTGTTTATTAGCATATGCTATAAGGTTCATTTTCCTTTCACATTAAAAACTTGTGTGAGTTGTTTGTCGAATATGGTTTGTGATCGGAGCTAAGTTGTGCGTTTTTGTATGATGATGTATGGACATCGGTAAAATATGCTTTATTAAAATTCCATCTATACTTATAATAAAATCGTAGAGAGGTCAATTCTGTACATTGAAAATTTATCAAAAAAAAAACTACCCTAACTAGCTATCGATAACCTAACACCCCCTGTGTTTGGTTATCGATTCTGATGCCAAAAATGCAATTAGAATTTTATTGTCTGTTTATCTGTTTGTCTTTATCTCTGTGCTCGCTAATCTCCGAACCGGCTGAACCAATTTAGTTGTTTTTTTTTGTAATGTATTATGGCAAGTCTCACTTAACATTTAGTCGTTGTTTTATCAAAATCGGTTCAGTATTAAAAAAGTTATAAGCGATATAACGTCGATGGGTATTACGTTCGGTGATAGTTATTTATACATTATTATAAGTATAGATGAGTATAAAAAATATCGCGACAACATTGCGAGTAAGTACTGTTAGAACCCCTTTGTGACGCAGACGAAATTGCGGGGGTCATCTAGTTTGTAATAAAAGTAAGTTTAGTGTTATTACTAGACCGTAGTAGTACCTATAGTATTTTTGGATAGTTATTTTTATGTTAATAATTTAAAATAAAACATGCCCACTGAGTTTCTTGCCAGTTAGCGTAGCTTAGCTAGATATTCGATTCTCAACCGGGAACTTAATGAACAACACATAAACGTTGCTGAATGGACTTCCAAGAGATTGTAAATGAAATCATCATACCATTTTAATACAACCCGTGTATTTCGCAACCTTCAACAAAAATAACTATTTACCAATATTCAACGAAATTACACTGAGTTCCTTTAAACAGATTAATTGGCTTAAACCAATTATCGATACGTTAATAACTCGAATGAAAAAAAATCGATATCCTTTTCAAATTATCCGGCATCGAATTGATTTCTGTCTCCGTCTGACATTTGCACTATAATCTTGCACGTACACACGGGTATTATCAACCAAAATGGCGACGGACGTGTCATTTGCTGTTCCAATGACGCCAGGATTTTGGACCTTTAATGATAACTTGGATCTTGGTTCTTTGAAAGACTTATATTGGTTTTTGTGTGTTACCTATATTTATATTATAAGGAGGTAATATTGTGATGTGAAACAGAGTTTTTGGATCTGCTTAATCTTTTTCTGATGCTCTGTTACAACTAGAAGCTACATTATTAATAGTCCTAATTCAAATTAGGTATAATGTTTGGTTGAAGGGTTAGCATAGATTAGTGAAATATTAGAACATGAATATAAATTAGGATAAAGTGACGTAAGGCAACATTTTTTTTATTTATTTATTTATCATTAACAATCAAATAAACAAGTACAGTTAAGTCTTAGGTACTAATTAATCTAATACAAAGGTATACTTTTTCTGTATTTATAGGTATTACTTAACCATTGTGTGTTACATTGATGTGTTAATATTTTTTACAGTCATAATTTTTATACTTACGTACTTCTTATAATAATTATCGTCACTTTTGCTCAGAATAAAACGATTTTGCTATTTATCTGCACCAGGACACTGTCTCTTATACTACATTCTGTATAATTTAAGATTTTGTGGCAATCATAAATTTGGCAAAATTGAACAAGTTATGAACATCATCAATGTAGAAATAATTTCGTAATAATAAAATATTATGTAACAATGTAATGGAATGTTATTGCAGATGTCATGACATTCATGAAATATTTAATAGTTTATTGAAAAAAGCTTCGAATTCTGTTGCTATGTTCTTGCACATTCTTTGATGTAAAAGAATGTACAACAAAGTAGCAACTTTTGTAAGAAACAGTTAAATTAAGCAATTTACTATAGGCAATGATGAAGATTATTCACAAATGCAATCGATTTTAATATAATGTATTGTAACAAAATTGCATAATTAGAATTAAGTAAATAAATGTATTTCCTAATCAGAAGCCCTTTGTAAAGATGAAAAATTCACCCCGAATTTACGATAGTGTTTATTACTGTTTCCATAATTGAAACCAAAAAGTGTAAAACATACAACCGTTCCAACTTACATAAAAATCCATGAGAAACGATAGCCATTTAGCCGTGTGCCTGCCGACAAGGCAATAAAAAAAGAAGAAAACTATTGCTAATAATATACTTTAAATTTACCATATTTAATCCACAAACAAAATGTTATCTCAATTTGTAGCTCAATTTACTTTTTATTTCATCTACAAAGGCTCATTTATTACGTTTAATCGGGCCTAGAGATAAAAATAACACATGCAGTTCCCAGTAAGGGATAGTGGCAGCCGACCGGTATAACTTCTTCTTGGTGTATCAGTTTTTATCAATTCAAATTACGAAATATTCCGATCGATAATTAGGTTCAACGCAATCGATTCTCTGCAAATTGGCAAAACAAAAGACGGTGACTTTAAAGCATTGTTAGTTTGGCTTTTGATTTGTCCAACGTATTGTTTTTTTTACAAGCTTTATATAAACTTGCACTGGATGTAACTATGTAAGGGTTGAATCTTGCAAGTTAAATTTGACAAACTTCCCGGTTTCCGATTGAGCTGACATTTTGCACGCAGATGTAAATCGCGTGTCAATGCAATAATATGAAAAAAGGGCGCTGATCTGATGATGGATTCGGAAGGTGGTCATAGGAACTCTTGAGCTAAACAAGATACACCCGTCGTGTTTTAGCTTGTTTTACTTGTATTAGCTAACACTCTACTATTACATGATATCCAGGATATTATGACAGCTAGTATTTAAAAAAAAAACCTTTAAATTATTTTTTTTTCGTTTCTAGTGTTTTGTAAAACTATCTTAAAATCAATGTTATCATCAGCCTGTAGAGATACCCACGCTATACATGCTTCTTTACAATTTTGCAACAATGATCGGTCTTATGCTGTTTCCATCCAGTGACTTTGACCCTTACTAGATCGTCGGTCTACCTTATGACCCGTGTTGTATAGATTTATCATTGCGTGGATACCACTCTATAACTTTTAGACCAGATCGGCCTCACGTTTTCCGAATGTTATGCCACTTTAGTATCAATTCTAATTATGTCTTTTAACTCGATAATAAGGCCTATTGAAACAAAGTTAACATTATGGATACCTTTTTCACTTTAAGAAGCAAACAGAAAAGTATTTATTTAACATAGACATAAGTTTATTTGTGTGTAAAAAAGAACATACAGACACATATTTAAAAGTTAGCGAATAAAGTTCACACACAAAACGGCCGAAACTCAGCATGTTGCCGGTTGCCAACCACAGAAACATCGTAGTCGACACCCGGCGCTGGTTTTCAGTTGCTGGCATCGACGACACACATGTCAAACGCGCACAACTAAGACATAAACTTATAAGTACTTAAAAGTAAAATATACCTACAACAAAAATTTTGAGAAAATAAAATAAGGCAACAAATAAAAAATAAAAAAATATAAAATTGAACTTAAGAAAGCGGTCCCGAAAACAGTAACAAAACGCAAAATGTTTAGTCTGTGCATAATGCATATTTGAATTCATTATTATACTTTATGCTTTAAACTTGATTGCAAACCTCAATGAGATTACAGAACTTCTGAATTTTGAAGAGTTCACATAATAATTTATCGAAATCTGACAACTTCCGAATTAAGTGCATACAAAAAAAAAACAAAATAAGTCTTCGGCATTAAATTAGTATCGATATAAAGCCTCATTTGGAAAACTCGATCCACATAGGGCCGAAACGTTTTTGTTATAAATAAAACAAGTTTCGAACTGACTAATTGTGACGTATTTTACGATCGATGCACAGAAAGAACACAGAATAATTATACACAGAAGTCGAATTATACGCAAAATGTGCTTTACATACGCATTACGCACATGGTCCACAGAAATAGGAAATAGTGCAAAACTAAAAGTAGGTATGTCTTTATTACTTACCTTATCTTATTAATATAGGGTGTAGTAATATTATAAGCACATATTATTATTTAAAACAAAATTTCTCAAATAGTAGCTTCATTTCAGATCTTGATAAAAATATGTGAGAATGAGATTCACGACAAACATTAAAATTAATCAACACGACCCACCCAAGCAAAAGTTCTACACATACATAAACAATACAGACGAATTGCAACATCCCTATAAATTTCTTTATTTTCGTCATAATGTACATTGTCTTTTTTTTGTGACGGGAGGAAATCGCCGGACTTCCACTTGCCCCGCGAGTGGGGTATGTGGGGGTTGAACCGCACTAAAACCTCCAGCCCCTCGCGCTCGACATCCGACTTAGTAGGGGTGACAGGACGCGTTCGCGATTTTCACTCACGTATCGCCCCGTCACCCCCATATACATTGTCTTGACTTCTGTAAGCCGTTTATTATTCTCTGGTAAGAAGAATTAAAGCGGCAATTGCTGATAGAGCCGTTTTTTAACTCCACCCTTCGATTTATGACGGCTGGAAGCTTTTCAAGGCCTTTTAAGGCTCTCATTCGGTTGTGTGTTAAGTAAAATTACTGCAAATGTGTGGCCACGGGGAACGAAGGAAAAAGTTAATTAATTGACTTCTGAGAAGCTTGATGTATTTTATATTAATTATATTATAGTTGAATTTAATTAAAAGTATATCGTTGGTGTGTAAAGAGGACAAAAAATTGTAGTTTTTTTTATTTTTTAATGCACGATAGATAAACGAGCCTACGGCCCACCCGATGGTAAGCGGTCACCGTCACTCATGAACCTCTGCAATGCCAGGGCAAAGAGGGGTCGTTATCTATCACCTACCAATACAGGATTTTTCTTAAATCTCGGTTAAAGAGAGACATGTCATAGCGCTCCGGGAACACCACGGACGGGAGTCCATTCCAAATCGGAATGGTACGGGGCAAAAATGATCTTCTGAACCGAACTGTGGAAGAGCGCAGCGGTTCCAAGTAAAGTTGATTTTAAATTGTAAGCCGAAATGTTGTGTTCATTATTTGGATATTTTTAGCACAATAACACTATTGCTTATTCTTGTACTTTAATTTACGTGAATTATTAAAGTTTTATGATTTTAAATTGCATCCCCAAATTGATATCCGTATCTTAGGTAATGCCGAGAAATTAAAATAATGTATTTTAAAATAGTTATTTTTAATTATGGCCTCATTTATTAAATGAAAACCCATTCCTCCTTTACCATACCTACAATTCTCTGTCCATTAGAGTTTACAAGTGCATTAAAAGATTTCTTGTTGCACTAAAACTATATTCAGTAAAACAAAGAATGAAATTGCATTTAAAAGAAGCGCCGCTGCATTAATATGTAAATCCATGCACCCATTATGGCTACACGCAAAAACAAATGAAACTCGACTAAAATGTTCCGTTTCCAAAATTCCTTCGATCTTTTAAATTCAATATGGCGCCGATTTTTGCCGGTCTGATCATTAATATTGATGTTCAGAAAGTATAGAGACGGGCCCAATCGACACCAAGTACTAATGAAAAGTATATTAATTTGATTCCAAATACAGACGTCACGATAAGAACGGATTTTGAAATTTAAATTAGAAATCATTCGGTTTACTTTGTAATCGATTTTCGTGGAAATGTGATTTGTCGATTGTTCTTGTCTGATTCAGAAAGTTGGAAAGTTAGATTAAGGATTATATTATCGTTATCTGCAAATTTTTGTGGAAGGTCTGCATTTAAAACAATAATGATGAAGTAATTTGTAATTTGAAACTATTTGATTTAGTGTGTTAGTCATAATATAGACAAGTGCAGTGTTACAACTTTTAAAGTCATCCACGGTTCGTGTCAGGAACACTTTTTTGCCACGCACCATCCGGCTATGGAATGAGCTACCCTCCTCGGTATTCCCTGAGCGCTATGACTTGTTCTTCTTCAAACGAGGCTTGAGGAGGGTCCTTGAAGTTAGGTCGTAGATGGCGACCCCTGACATTGCAGAGGTTCATGAGCGACGGTAACCACTTCCTATCAAGTGGGCCGTTGACTCGTCTGCCTACATGGCAATAACAAAAAAAAGTCTGAGATGGAAAACTTATCTACATACCTGTTTTTGTAAACATGCGTATGAATAACTTTGTATTATGCGCACACCTTTACTAACGATCTGATACTGGCTGGCGTATACGCTTAATTGCTCCATAGAAATTAATTTCTCCATATCGCGAACTGTCTCCTGAGTGGATTGCCACTGAATCGCGGGAATGATGGCGTTAGATATTGATAATAAGGCCCATTCAACGGCGATAGTTAATTCTGTACGGAGAAATAGATTTTGTGTTTTGAAGTAGTTTGTACAAATTATTTACAGTAGAATGTTATTTAAGTAAATATTTGAGTGTAGGTAAGTGTAAAATATATGATTTTAGGAATATCAACTCAATTTTTTTTTTATGTGAAAATTTTCGACCGTAGCTATTTATAATTTTATATTGCCATGTAGGCAGACGAGCTAACGGGCTATCTGATCGTAAGTGATTACTGTCGCCTATGAACAAGGTTAAGGGACATTGCGGGGTACAAATAAATCACAAGTTTGTGAACAAAACCTTCACATTTTCAAAAACTAATCTAGTTGATTAAAGCTACAAATATTAAATTGTGAATTAGAAAACATTCACTAAATAATAATGAGCTTAAGCACGAGTTAACAAGGAAACTGTGGGAGTAATTTTATAACCGCAATGTCAACAAAACGTATATTTGCGCGTGTATGAGAAAACGCGCAATTTGTGTTCGCTGCGGTTCGCGTGGAAAACTTCCTTGTTTGAATTTAGTATTACTTTAAAAGATGTCATTACGAAGATATGTAAAGTCTCCGATTGGGCAAGTGTGGTAGGCTATGCCTAATCTCTCTTCTGTGGAGACCTGAGCCCAGCAATGGACAGTACTGGATTGTTACAGTACGTCATTACGATTAGTTTTGAGTTTATCTGATCTTATGTGTCACGCAATAAAAAAAATAAAAATAAAACTTGAGAGGTGTCAAGGGACACCCGGATGGAACGAATTCCTTTCGATAAATTAGTGAGGGAATTGTAATAAAAATTGATTACAATATTTTGACTAAAAATATTTTGATCACAGCGCCATCTAGCATTAATCATATAAAACAAAATAAGGAATTGTTTTAAAAGATTTTAATCACAGCGCCATCTAGCGTTAATCATCTAAAACAAAAAAAGTGTCGTAACAACTTTTTGATAACTTCGTTCTAAAAAGAATACTAAATATCAAAATTCAATTATATATTCAAGGCTTTATTTTATCACTTTTAATACTACAGTACCTACAAATACCTATTTCCATGCCACTGTTTCTGCATAAGCTTCTTTATTTTAAACAAGGTGTCCCGCGCAACTTCGTCTGCGTCACAGAGGGATACAATATAGCCTATAGCCTTCTTCGATAAATTAACTTTCCAACAGTGAAATAATTTTACAAATCGGACCTGAGGCTAACGCGTTCAAACAAACAAACAAACTCTGCAGCTTTATAATATTTATTTTAAATAACTGTTGTTATTATCTCTTATGTACTTTCACTGATGCTCTTCGTAATGGAATGTAGGAATGTAGTAGGTATTTGAAATATAAGATGTGAGTTTTAGAGAAATCGAAGCAAGTAAGAACAATTTTGTTTAACCATGCTTTTTTATGTAAATTAGGTATGTACATAAAATAATATGACTGCATTCCCAAATACCTTTTATTGCAAGAAAACAAAACTTATAGTTGTACAGTGAGCTGTACCAACCCATTATAGCCCATTGTTGGGCTCTGAAGAGGGATTAGGCATAGCCCACCACGCTTGTCCAGTGCGGATTGGGGATTTCGTTTTTAGCCAGTGGTGTTGTGAAAAATTGCACATAAATCTTTTTCACATTTAGATTTAGAGGTACAAGCCGGCCGGTTTTGAACCCGCAACCTCCCGTTCGGAAGGAAGCGCTTCGATCACTCGGCCACCACGACTACAGTAAGTTAAATAGTACTAAACCTATTTATTAAAGATCAAATTTACGTAACAAAAGTTAACGGCATTTTCACTTGTAATTACTATTCGTGAATTACTGTTGTTAATCGCCGAAGGAATTTTCTTGAAGGGGATCGAGAAAAAAGTGTAAATAAAAGAAATGCGAAAAGGGATGCAGGGCAATTGAGCACAAATGAAAGGGCACCGGACTGAGCTCCGAATTAGGAAAATATTTGGAACAAAAAATATTTTGGAGTCGTTAGTTTTACAAATAAAAACATAAGTGAGGTTTTTTACAGACTATCAAAAGAGGATATTCATGACAGCTGTCTGTTTTCTAAATGAAGATTTGTTTATTAGTAAGGACAAGATTAGGGAATC
This sequence comes from Trilocha varians, assembly GCA_030269945.2. Taxonomy (NCBI): domain Eukaryota; kingdom Metazoa; phylum Arthropoda; class Insecta; order Lepidoptera; family Bombycidae; genus Trilocha; species Trilocha varians. Next base: position 3,525,505 of record AP028277.1, on the reverse strand, counting down.
CAATCCCAGGGTACTTTTGCGATCCCGGGATTTCGCGATTAAGGATGAGTAATCCCGGGATTCCGGGATAATCCGATAATCGGAATCCCGGGATTGGATTCCCTAGACAAGATGCATTCATTAACATTCACTGCACAAACTTAATACACACTTAGAGCACACAGAATACAAAGACTAAACCGAAGTTAAACAAGCAAACTCAAATGCTCGAAGCTTTAGTCATTCACATATTTAAATTTTACAATGTTTCGACTACTATAATTCATTAAAATTGAATGTAGTAGTCAGCTCTTTAGTATTACTTCTCTGGGATCAGATCAGAGAGTAAATTTTGGTCTCGACTTGCCACTTGGTAAAAGACTCTGCTAATGTCACTTTACATATCTTCAAAGGGTAAGTATGAAAAACATTAATTTAGCTACAAAGAATAACAATCAAAGACATGTTTTTGAATTGCAGTTACTTCATTAAGTATCGAGGCAATTAATATTTCCTATCACAATGATTTGAATTATAGTTATTACAGACTCCACAGTTTTCTTGTTCCGATTTGCAGAGACTGCAGCGCCCCGACAAATGGGCTGTAAGAATTAAAAGGTGCTCAGCGTGTCGGTGTCGTGCCGGAATCGTAACGGCACGGGCCGTCTGTACCTATTCGCTTATTACGCCACTTTTCATGCTAATATTGATGAAAATTATGACGTTAAAAGAGCTATCAAGATGCAGCTACATTTTTTTTCATTTTAATTTACAAATGATTCGTTACTGCCAATGCATGTAGCCTTTTTGTAGTATGTTAAAAGGTGAGGCGATGGTCTACTTGATAAGTTGTTACCATTGCTCTTTTATGCGACTCTTAACAGTACTGTTTATTAAATCATTACTGCTTTCAACTAAGATCGGCTTTTCTCAAAAATAGGGAGTTCATCAGCCCGTTGACGTCTACTGCCAAATAAAGACTCCAAATTTCGCAACAATGACCAGTCAATCGCTCTTTACATCCAGTGACTTCCTCGATAGATAGATAGAAAATTCTTTATTGTAACACCACATAGAAATACAATTATAGTGATTTTGTACAAATAATACAGTGTGACAATTGGCGGTCTTATCGCTTAAAGCGATCTCTTCCAGGCACGGAGATAAACTTATTTAAAAATACAGAGCGGTGTTTAATTAAAGAATTAAAAAGAAAAAAGATGCATAAAACTTAACTTAAACGAAACAAAAATAATAAAGAAAACAATAATTATACAATTAACTTACTTCCTAGATATCATAATAAAATTTAGTTCAAACTGTAAGGTAGAAATTAAAAACTAGCTTTTAATTGGTACCTATGCTTTATCAAAATCATGCTCTTCTTATTTACTGGTGTTTTTACTACGATTATTTTTGCAATCCCTCCACAACATCTCGAATCTTAAGATTTTATGGACAACTTAATTTTGAATGTCTAAAATTAATACTGAAAGTTAATACCATAGCGTGCGCCATGTTCTGTAATAAATACTGTTAAGGATCGGATTTCAATATGATCGAGTAATGTTAAATCGATGAATAAAGCGAAATCGTGTTGTATTTATGTAGTACATTACTCGTGGCGAGGTAACAGCGACAAAACTCACACGTTTGTATTAAAACCTATTTGTTTTATTGAATAAATAATATTATTGTGAGTCAGGGATGTACTTAGGGATATGATAGCTGGTCTGTGGGTGTTAGATGTCTTCAGATGGAGGGTGGTGTGTTTCGTTCGGAATCAATGTCTTGACTGACTCTCTATTAGAATTGTTTTTTTTATACGAGATGTCAATAAAATTTACTTAATTTAAATTTTTAAACTGTGATTACCGATTACCTACACAGTATAAAAAATTGAGTAAGAACACATTATCTCCATCAAATGCCAGACATATTAATTAACATTAAACCATTAATTCGGTATTCCCTGAGCGCTATGACTTGTCCTTCTTCAAACGAGGTTTGAGGAGGGTCCTTAAAGTTAGGTCGTAGGTAGCGACCCCTCAGTGTAGAGGTTCATGAGGGACGGTAACCACTTACGATCAGGTGGGCCGTTGACTCGTCTGCCTACATTGCCATAAAAAATAAACACCACGAATCAATTTTGACTTTAATTTAGCTAAGTAAAAAAAAACAAATTTGGTTTGTTTCCCAATATATTAAACGTATAAATATTAAATCTACATGCTTTTCAAATTACAAAAGTCCCATTTAATTGACCAATTAACCCACAATTAATTTCCTAATTCCGGCCCTGTTAACTTTGACTCGCGATATGATTTAAGCCCTTAGCCCGAGTTAAGACAAATAGCCTAGCTGTAGGGGGCGGTGTGGACCCGACACGGAACCATTTCGCTATTAATACATTTTTATTAAGAACACTCGTTTTATTATAATTTAAGATCGTTAATAGATGTCCTTTACAACAAGGTTTGCTATTTGTTTTGATATTTGAACTTCGAAGTAAATACCTTTTGGACCAAGATCCCAGTCACCCCAGACTTACGTCATTTTAGGGAAGATGAAATTTTTAGGATAGGTAGTATAACATAAGCTTAGAAAGGAATGGATAAAAGATAAAATATTTCTCGAATCATTGTGAGCAAAAAAAACAGATTTGGTCATAGAAAAAAACTTAGCTTAGTTTAAGTGTAAAATTGAGGAGTAGTTATTTATTAATAACAATCTTTAAATAAAAATTGTTTCTTTACATATAAAGAAAAATGCGTGTTTAATTTAAAAACAGATGCGGTCGTTAATTAAAATAATATACCTATAATAAATAACTTTCGTTTTGTCTCAGATAGTGCTTCCATTCACAAATTATTCAAAATTACTCGATAAAAATATCACTGATTCATTGAAAACATTATAACTTGGAACCCTTCGTTAACTTTACAAAAAAACATTTACCAATACACAAGCAATTATCAACTTTATTTGTTAAGTAATAACACAGAAATCTTTATCAAAAGTAAATGTATTGTCAAAACGTGTGAAGTCATCTTCAATTACAAAACAGTGTAAGAGACGACAATATTATAAGTAACACTCATCCTTTACTTAACCAAAATAAGATTCACAATCATTTGGCTATAATTTTAAGGTTATGTGTCAAAATTTTGAAGTATAATGGCGCGCGCGCCGCCCGCCAGCAGAAAACGAGGGAAATACGTAACGTTCAGTTTCACGCTGCGTTTGTCCCGAGGATTGTTTATTTGTATGTCCTTGTGTAAAACATTGTAAATGTTGATGTCTCACTACGAGGTAATTTTAATACTTGTATGTCCCTATTTGTCAATAGATTTGATTAAGATCTTGGATGCAATATGCCTTTCTGACTATATCCAGTGGTATTTTTTTTGTTTTCGTTTCTGCAACTATTTTTCCGTTTACTGACAAACTGTTTGAACTTGTGTATTTGTTCTTTTAAAAAAAAGGTTTTAAGTGACGATAGAACGGGGACGGAGCGACGGGAAAGAGGGCCGAGGGCGTAACGCGTCGCGCCGTCCCTCCAAATCCCGTGCTGAGTTCTGGCCTCAGCCGGGGTTCGGACGCTGAGTGTGAGCGGTTGGAGGTTTTAGTGCGGTTCAACTCCCGGGACTCAGGATCCGGTGATTTCCTCCATGTGAAAAAAAAAAAGAAAAAAAAAAGTGACGATAGAAAGTAGGTTCGACCCCGTAATGTCCTTTGATATTGCACAAGTTCATGATCGAAGATCCAAAACCTCCAAAAAGAAGTAAAAAAGTAAGCCTCAATTAATTCTTAACAAAAAAAATCAATAAAAATATCCTAATAGTGTAAATGTACGCATAAATTCCATTTCACTAGCGTTATTTATATCTTGTAAGATATCAGATGTGGATAACGAACAGAGGACTAACATACTTAATTAGTAATCTTAAGTTTATGCGCTCAAGATTGTTATGGTAATATCCCTTTTGTAGGTAGCGCCTTAAGTGGCGTCCTCCGCGATTTGTTACCGATTAGATTGCTTATTAATTAAGTTTTATTTATATATCGTTCGGTAATTAACGACCTGTTAATTAGACAGCGATTGTTTTTTGTTTTGGTGTGATTTATTTTGACTTTTTATTTTGAAGGTGTGTTTATGTGATGAGAGTGCAAGATAGAAGACCTAATTGTAAAGTTCCTTATCAGTTATTGCGCGTTATCGAAACGGGGCTAGACCGAAATTCTTTTGAAAAAGTTGTCACGACACTTTTTTTAGTTTTAGATGATTATCGCTAGATGGCGCTGTGATTAAAATCTTTTAAAACAATTCCTTACTTTGTTTTATATGATTAATGTTAGATGGCGCTGTGATCAAAACTAACTAATTATTATAACTTAAAAAAATAAAATTTTATTACAATTCCCTCCATAATTAATCGAAAGGAACTTCGTTTCATCCGGGTGTCCCTTGACACCTCTCAAGTTTTTTATAATGTTGTGGGTCAATGCGGAGTCGCTACCTACGACCTCCTCTTAAGGTATGTAATATGTAGGTATGTATTCATATCGTTTACGGTAGGTACTTATTCTTCATACGTAAAGTAGTTTAGATATTTGACTTGGGGACGGCGCGACGGGAAAGAGTGCCGAGCGCGTAATGCGTCGCGCCGTTCCTCCAAACCCCGTGTTGGGTTCTGGCCTCAAGGGTTCGGACGCTGAGTGTGAGCGGTTTAGTGCGGTTCAACTCCCACATACCCCGGGGATCCGGTGATTTCCTCCAACTGAAAAAAAAAAGAAAAGATATTTGACTTTCTTTAACTTAATTATTGTAGAAAGTTTTTAAAGGGAAAAAAAAACTTACTTACTTTAGCAATCCTTACTATTTTAGCATTATTAAACTTACATTCACTTTCAGATTCAATTTAGTACTTTCATTGGACCTATTTGAATTCAATACTTTACAATACAAATGAAAGCACCGAAATCGTTTTAAGCTTCAATTTACAGATATTTCTACCATTCATTTGATTTGGAATAAGTTTTCCTGTTTACGAAATTGTAGAATCAAATAACTTAAACAGTAAAAAACATGCATAAAAACTACATTAAATTTACAATTCTCAATTTGAAAACCGTTAAGTCGTGCTACTGAGCCAAAGAACTATTAGTTGCATAGACACTATTTTTACTGCATACAAGGAAGTTGTCAAGTTATTTCTGTACAAAAAACTTGAGATCAACGGACACAGCATAATTATATAGGAATACTTCATACCATTTGATTTCACTAACTCACACATATCATAGAAGTCGTGGTGGCCGAGTGGTCGAAGCGCTTCCTTCCGAACGGGAGGTCGCGAGTTCAAATCCGGCCGGCTTGTACCTCTAAATGTGAAAAAGATTTATGTGCAATTTTTCACAACACCACTGGCTAAAAACGGTGAAGGAAAACATCGTGAGGAAACCTGCATGACGGAAAAGGATTCTAAAAAAATCCTTTGAAGATATGTGAAGTCCCCAATCCGCACTGGGCAAGCGTGGTGGACTATGCCTAATCCCTCTTCGGAGGAGACCTGAGCTCAACAGTGGGCAGTAATGGGTTGGTACAGTACAGTACAGTACACATATCATAAATCGAGTGACTACAAACGAACGCAGGAGCAAGTGAAATCATTTTGAGACATGTTGTAGCAAAAATGAAATTGAAAGTCAAATTGGTTAACCTTAGCTAAATGGTGATATTATCTACCTTTTTTTTAGTTGGAGGAAATTGCCGGATTGTGATATGTGGGAGTTGAACCGCACTAAAACCTCCCGCTCATACTCAACGTCCGAATCCCAGCTGAGGCCAGGACTCAGCACATGGTTATCTAATGTAAAAAACTAATAAGTTTGTATGAGTGCGTTATCTCAGGAACCGCTGGTCCGATTTGAAAATGACCCGAATAATTTAGTAAACACTATCTCTCTTTTGGCGAAGGCAAAGTTGCTCAGGTCAGCTCAGCTAGTCATATACAGGGTGTCTCAAAAGAAATTTTATATTTGTTTAGCTTACTGCGTGAACGCTGCGTACTTGAGGGGTGCGGGGGTTATGTCAATTGGTAGCTTGGCTCTTGGGGATTCAGTCGCTATGGAGCGTTTCTCGGGAGCAGACCGCGCGTTGTGCGTGCGAGAGTTTTACAAGAACGGTGATTTTACAAGAAAATTCTGCAGTATTCGAGGTTTTCGCCACTTAAATGATGCGCCAAGCCTTCCTCTCATTCGACATTGGGTTAAAAAGTTTGAAGAGACTGGATCAACGCTGGATAAATCAAAACGACACCTTGTATAATTATCAAGCTCTACGTCTGTGGAATAATATTAATCTGTGGTTTGGATTCAACCCGATACTTTTGAATCAAAATCGATTTTTTTAAATCGATACCTGAAAAGTGTTGAGGGATCGAAATTCAAAAAGCAATCTGTCATTGGAATCGAATGTTATTATTGAACAATTTCGCCACCCGCAGCCAATCAAATGGTGCGATGAGATTCTACGTAAGGCTTAGTTGTTCTTGAGAGCGATTTATTTTAAGAGCGATTTGAAACATTCAAAGCATTTTCTTAGGGATCTTACGTTTGCTAACAACTAAGTAACTTATAGACTAGAGGATCAAAAGCATTGTATTATCTTAGAGATCTTATGACCGACTTGCGCCAACTTTATCAACGACTAACTAACTTAGTGTAAATCTTTCAAGTATTTTTTTAAATGATGTAGTTTAAATGAGGCTATAAAATTTGGCTCAATAAAAGGCCACTGTAAAAATGTTGGAAAAACTCAGGTTCTGTTTTATCTGCGCATAATTAATGTATATAAATAGAGATTGCACATTAAAAACTTAAATTAACTATACGTTAAACTACCGTACTTCTATTGTTCTTCTACACAGCACCCATATCATACATAGCGTAACTTACGAGACGTAGTCTTTTAAAAGAGCGAGTGAAGTGGCGAAAATTAGAAGAACAAAACTCAGTTTGGATTAGAGCCAGCGGAGTAAGTGAGTAAATCACTGGAGATTATTTCCCGCTATAAGCCACGCTGTAAAGTCCACCTCAGCCCATTCGATATAAAGGCAGGAACGCACCGCCCTGTAATTCGAATACTTACGAACATTACCCAGTGTGGCAACTATTATAATGTATTAAGGAATATTATTTTATGACTATAGCCGTGGTGCACATTATGGGATGATTCGATGGCATCGTTGAACATATTGAGTATTCCCCTTTATGTTAAATATCGATGTCTGTTTCGAGGTTCTCATTATTTATTGGTATGAATAGGTATTTGTGATATTTTGGTTTTAAAAGAGCAGCTTTTTGTACTCTATTATTTAGGATGTAATTTCATATAAACAGCCGTGCAGAAAGCTTAAAACGAAACTTAAATTTTGTGTTCCTATTATCTTTTTAGAAGAAATAGTACTATGCAGTTCACATAAAAAAATTGGTATTTTTTAAGAGACTGACTAAAAACATTTTTTTTGCATTCAACTAGAACCTACAATCGGACCTACAAACAGATAACCGCTGCTACTTAACCATACCAAACCAGTGTTAACAGTACCAAAAACATCTAAACCTAAAAAAAACTTGACCTATAACCTTCAGCAAACATTAAAATAAGTAATAATAATAAGAAAAGTAATAAATTCGCGTGTGAACGCGCTCATTACGGTACTGAGGTGTGAGTCAGTCGTGACTGACCGTGTAATGTCAGTCATTTGACTGTACGTGTCATTATTAACGCAATTACGGCTTGATGTTTGATTGGACTAGGACTGACTAGGTTTATCGGCTTGTTTTCATTGAAAATTGACGGTATTGACGGTAAGGTTTTTATGTTGTAAAATTTCTAGTATACGAAGTGAACTTTATCTTTTATTTATTGCTATTTAGGCAGACAAGCCAACAGGCCACCTGATCGTAAGTGGCTCATGGACCTCTTCAATGTCATGGGACAGTGAAGGGTCGCTACCTATGACCTTACTTTGACCTTATTTTTATTTTATCAGTGCGGAACTTAGTGTTGTATCCATCGACATTTTCAGAAAAGTTTTAATGATAATCGCAATTGTTTCTTTGCAGTGATGTTTTCTAGTGTTATGAGTATTACAAGTACGCCACAATAGATGCGGTTTTCACGTATTTTTTAATTTTGTTATAATATTACGCCTATTACACTCCCAAGTCCCAGCTAACGTAGCCTCATATTAGAAAAATATTTTTTAATAAATATTATTGCATTGTTTTTTACTGTTGAAGCCATTTTACAATATACAGGGTGTATTTGTAACATTGGATCAGCTGAAGTGTGGTGAATGACCTGTCGAAATACAACAAAGAACCTTTTATTTCAATGTCGTAACGACAGTCGGACATACCTACATCATACTATGTCAGAAAAAAAGTTTAATCGATTCCAAAAATAAAAGTAGTTCTAAGTTGTATATTGATAGATAATGATCGATCACCCGACATCAGCTGGTCCAATTTAACAGATCCACCCTGTATAAAACATGAAGAAACTTTACAAATTTCTTCATAGTCAGTCCTAACTACAAAGATATTTCAATCCGAAGTTACATAGTATGTAATCCGAGATGGTGTGAAAGGTTATGTTGATCGCGATCCCTAACTATTATGATCATTGTATCGACAACTGTGGATATTAAAATAATATGTGTAGATAGATTATTGTAGATAACACCAGTTTAATTTAAACTTTTTGGAGATAAACTATTATATTCGGTACCTGGTCTATTTCAGTGCACCCTGTATAAGGTTTCTTTTCTTAATTACTTTATTCAATTTTGTACATTATGTAATTTTTATTTATAGCTTGAGGCACACAAAGACTCGGCTTGTACCTCTAAATCTTAATGTGAAAAGATTTATGTGCAATTTTTCACAACACCACTGGTTAAAAACGGTGAAGGAAAACATCGTGAGGAAACCTGCATATCGGAAAAGGGTTCTAAAAATCCTTTGAAGATATGTGAAGTCCCCAATCTGCACTAGGCAAACGTGGTGGACTATGCCTAATCCCTCTTCTGAGGAGACCTGAGCCCAACAGTGGGCAGTAATGGGTTGGTACAGGCACACAAAGACGTATTTAATGCCATATGCCGTTATCCTTATTCTGCTTTTTGTACTTCTATTTAATTTTCTAATCCAATCACAACGGGTCGACTTGAGACAATGGCTATGTCTGAATTTTAATAACATAAGATGATGTCAAGATTTCTTCTACCAAGTTTCCATGTTTTAATAAATAACTGAAGAAAGTAGACACTCATTATATCAATTTCATTCTTAATTAAAATCTTCAGTCAACAATATTCCTTTACCCAGCTTATCCTCCCCAACGCATGTGAGTTCGAGCGGGGACCCAAGAAGGTGTCGTGTCTCGCTCAGCACGCCCTTAGCGTTACAGCAACCGAGGGATGATAGACCGCGCTCCCCAACCCACGATAGTTCTGACCCAGCGTATTCCGTGGGAGGGTGACACGCGGTCCCATCTTGGCGGGCTTCGGAAAGCCCGCCGACCGAGAGTGCCAGTGGCCGTATTCGCCGGCGGCTACCGGTTCGTCGTCCGGGGACGGAGCGATGGGAAAAAGTGCCGAGCGCGTAACGCGTCGCGCCGTCCCTCCAAACCCCGTGCTAGGTTCTGGCCTCAGCCGGGGTTCGGACGCTGAGTGTGAGCGGTTGGAGGTTTTAGTGCGGTTCAACTCCCACATACTCCAACTCCCGCCCCGCGGGCGGTGATCCGGTGATTTCCTCCAACTGAAAAAAAAAAGAACCCAGCTTATCCACATTAAGCTATCATCAGAGCCAAGTAATTTATAAGGCAATTGTAATTTTTCCAATAATAAGTACGTTACACCAGTGGTCATTGGTGGAAAATTATCGATGTCGGATATGTGCGATAATGTAGGGTCCCTGCGAAATTGATGTTTGTAGACCTGTTTGCTCGTTGCTTTAATTTTAGATGCAAGCAGTTGTGTATGTAATGCTTATGGTCAATATTTAGTTGTGGTGTATTATAACTCTTTGATGCACCACTTTATTCTTTTTTACTGTCGTGGTTTATTGGTGGAAATAACTTCACATGTATCATCAAAACTCTAACCTGCGATCTTCCACGGTTCGCTGCAGAAGATCATTTTTGCCCTGTACCATTCCGATTTGGAATGGACTGCCATCCGCGGTGTTCCCGGAGCGCTATGACATGTCCCTCTTTAAACGAGGTTTAAGAAAACTCCTGTATCGGTAGGCGATAGATAACAGCCCCTCATTGCCCTGGCATTGCAGAGGTTCATGAGCGACGGTGACCGCTTACCACCAGACCGCTGTCACCTAAAGATGCTACTGGGCAAACACCAATTTTGGTTTGTTTATAGTAAACTAAAAAAAAAAATATTCTAAACCAATATCAGAAATCCTTGAAAACTAGTTAATAACATTAAATATAAATACAATATACGTTTCAAAGCTAACATTCCTGAGTTAACAATAGCTAAGTGTTACAGTGTATATTATTACAAGGGAACGCAATTAGCGACCAATTACCGCTGCTCAGTCGAGATAAGATGAATAAATAGCGGGGAGGATACCTGACACCTTGGTCTGAAGGTGTGCACACATTACGATTGAGCCGCAACGCATCGCAACAAGTATTTCACGGAAATGTTGGACCGGTCCGTCTAAGTTTGATTCAATCAAAAATACTAAGTGGGTCCAGATGGTCTTCATGTGCATGATTTATTTTAAGTTTATTTTGTTCAAGACATCTTAGTAATTTCGTCTCCGTCACAAAGACCGGAATAGTTTTTCCTTTTTTATAGTCAATTATGTACTTAGGCCTTGGATGTCGTTTCTCTACTAATAATATTCATGTATTAGGTATAGATACACACTTTCTTCTTGGACTACTTGTTCCATTAAAAATTTATAAAAATATCTATCTATTAATTATCTATCTTATTCCAAAATGATTCCGAACGTAAACCACGCATGCACCACTGTCGCGACATCTAGTAACATTTCTCCTAATCAAATAAACGAGTTTACTGCTCACCTGATGGTAAGCAGTCGCCGCCGCTCATGAACCTATGCAATGCCAGGGCAACGAGAGTATAATATATCCACACTTTTTTTGAGTTGAAGGTAATCGCCGATTTCTACACGCCCCGCGTGGATATGTGGGAGTTGAACCGCACTAAAACCTCCAACCGCTCACACTTAGCGCCTGAACCCCGGCTGAGGTTAGAACCCAGCACGGGGTTATGAAGGACGGCACGACGCGTTACGCAATCGGCACTCTTTTGAACAAACACACTTGAAACAACCTTAGATATAGTTCACACTAATTGTAAACATACGTGATGATGATCACGATGCGGAATGATCTCAAGAAGTCATTAATATGTTTGTAATGTCCGACATATAAATCCGAAATTCCTAAAATCCGAAGCGTGACGTGTACAAACTATGTGGACAGACACGTTCATAGTAAGGATGCTTATGTTTTAATATATTTTTATTTGTCAACAGCCAAATATAAACAGGCTATTGTGAAGTCACTTAACGGTTGTTATTCGGAAATTGTTTGATTTACATTTGATTAAATTTGATTTCATAATTTTATCTAATAATTTAATTTCGTGATTTGTTTTATTGTAAACTTTTAATCTAATTGAATATTGTATTGTTTCTATCTTGTTATATTCTGTTCAAATACTAACTCCACTATCTCCTATTTGTGTATTATTTAACGGTGGAAACGCTTGTGCTCTATGTTTAACCTATGTAATCATGTCCACAAGTTTTAAAATGTACTGTTGTTTCCTTAAATAAATAAATAAAAAATAAATATTTTAATTGTAAAGATGATTTTATATAGGACCGTCTCATGTTCGGATGGGACTCAGTATAATATAAACTATTTCACACAGAATTAATAATGGTCGTATAGTAGTTCGTAATCCGTTTATTTTAAAGACGAAGGCACATTCCGACAGACCTGAAATACAAGTTAGAACCACTTTTGTTTTTGGAATCGGTTACTTACATTTTTTTTCATCATAGTAGAATTATAGTCGTACGTACAACACCATATGAAATTGGAAAAAAAAGTTTTACAGATTCTAAAAATAAAACTATCATTCATTCACCCCACTTCAGCTGGAACAAACTGGGATCATTACAGATCCAACAAGTAAAAACTTCCAGTAAATTGGCGTCTTATCACTTCCTTGAAATATGTTTCTAAAAACCTAAATTCGACAACCCTATAATAAAAGTTAAAGTAAGGTCCACACGTTGTCCCAAGCTGGCTGCGAATCGCTATCCAAACATTACGTTAGTTTGCCAACATAAAACGTGTTTTAAGAACCGCCTAATTGCTATGAAATTTGAGCGGAGATGTTTTAAATACATAATTACTTTATATTGTTGGTTTAGCGGTTAGGAATATGAGTAGTATCCTGTGCTTAAAGATACATGTTAATATTATAATGTAATGTAGCGATTGATCGAGCGAAAAACAGCAAAATATTGTGGAACTTCTGAGAAAAAATATTGTCTTTAGAATGTACTGTGAAAACTTTAACTTTTTTACTTTAAGATTAACTTTTAGCTTTTAAATGTCATTGGTCAAGTTGAACCAACAAGCCATTATTAAGCCCCCCACTTTCCTTTTTATTTTGACAAGTGGGCCAAACGAGTTGGTCCAATATATGTGACAATTCCCTCTGTAAGGATGTGTGTTATTGTAAAATTATGCAATAATATGTACGCGAGTGTTGTAAACGCGTAAAACGTGTCGCGAATTGCAATATTCAAATTTGAAATGTCACAAAGGTTTTTGCATATTTTCATAATATTCAAAGTTAGAACGGAAGTTAAGACGGAATTTTTACGTCATTAACTGTTAAGTGTTTGATTTGGATTTCTGCTGGTTACGAGTATGTTTCACTTAAGAAACAAAAATAAATAACTGACTGCTTGATATTAGAAAACTATATCTATTTTAAAATGGAGTTCTAGTATTGTTTTCACAGTCGATAAACTTTTATACTTCCATCGCCTTTAATTTTCGACTTCCATTTGAAAATGCACTGGCTGCCAGTTGTTGCCATGATTGCAAAATTCAGAATCAAAATGGCAACTAAATCGTATTAGAACGTGGAAATTTATTTAAGCTCTAAAAATTGATAGTCTTCATTACCATGTCAGAAATTGCGCGGGAAAATCTCAGTTCGCGTTATAAAATGCAAAATGGCGTCACCGGTGTTGACAATTGCAATGTTCTTACTCGAACGAGCTCCTAAACCGAATTCGATTAGGTTTTATGGCGTTTAAGTTTCGAATACGTTCGAGAATCGCATGTTCTTAGTTTAAATGTGTGAAGTTCAAAAGTAGATTACATGTTGGATTTTCAATTTAACATTCTACTTTTGTTGGGATTGTTCTTTGTTGCAAATAAAAGTTTTTTATTTTAGAGGAAATTTTGTAAACGTCTTTAAGTTCCTTCAATAGTAGAGGACTAGTAGAGGACTTGTTGTAATATGTAAATTATTTTCATAATCCACATCTTGTAGAAGAAGTAATAGGTACCTACGTATCAGAGAAACCATGATATTATCATCTCTGATTAAAGACAGATAGTATTCTCATACGCTACAAAACACAAAATAACTATAATATAAAATTTAACTTAAATTCTTCATGTTTTTTGTATTATTCCCAATATTTTGGCTCACGTTCTTCATAACACACGTCGCGGGGATCTAATAAGGAAGCTGACGATACGCCGAACTCATAAGGATCCGTATATTTCATTCGACAAATTTACGAAGTCGTGCGATGTGTTTTATTAAAAAAAATCAATATGGCGCGAAATACCTGCTGCGAGAATCGTGAGCTTAGTGTTGATGAGTTTTGAACAGAGAATCGAAGCTATATTTTGGCAAATTTTCTATTTTTTAATCACTACTGTACCAACCCATTACTGCCCACTGTTGGGCTCAGGTCTCCTCAGAAGAGGGATTAGGCATAGTCCACCACGCTTGCCCGGTGCGGATTGGGGACTTCACATATCCTCAAAGGATTTTTAGAATCCTTTTCCGACATGCAGGTTTCCTCGTCACTACAATCTTCTTCAATTTTGTGTGTGCTAAAATCTTCAAAACTAGCAATGTACTTTGATGGGGATTTTTGGAGAAATACAGTAATTCAAGAAGAAGGTTTATTTGTGTAATACATGAATAATATTGTAGAGGAACACTGATAATTTTGGAGGTTTTAGATGTGATTACATAATAAACATATTTTTCTGCACTGACATTGAAAATGCTGTCTGACCCTCTGTGACGCAGACGAAGTTCACGTGTACTATTTTAATGACAGATGATTCCAGATAAGATTAAGAAGGCACAAACCAATAACCATATCTAGCAGTGATAAAATAATGATGATTAAATCTTTGTTTCCGACATTTATTTTTCATGGAGTGTGGATATGAAAGACCTTTTTTCATTAAATCATTAGCTAAGATCTTCGTCATTACTATTAACAATGCTCAGTAAATAGTACAGATCCTAAAGATATTCTCAGTTTCCGGTGCACGCAGGCTCGAGTTCCGTTTTAATATCGGAAGAGGTACGGGTCTCGCATACAGATGCGGTATTACGCTGTAATTTGTTGGAGTGCCCCGACGCGTCCGATACCGCCATCTTGCTTTTTTTAAGAATTCCATGTTAGGATTTTTGAAAAAAATATTTTATGCCAACTTTCTTGTTTTATTTTTTTTAAGTTTATTATTGGAATGTTTGGCAAAAGCGTCCTGGTATGAGATTATTTAAAGTTAAGCAATTTGTTATGCTAGCTGATTCAAGCAAAGGTTGTTCTGCTTGATTGTATTTTTTTTGCGTGAAACAACATGTTCAACAATGTCTTCTGGCAATGCAGAGGTCCATGAGCGACGGTAACCGCTTACGATCAGGTGGGCCGTTAGCTCGTCTGCCTGCGTGGCATTAAAAAAAACATGTTAGTTAGAAAACATCCATACGTAGCTACTAAAAATCTAGTGTAATCCAAGGTGTAAGAAAATGACCCAACAAAATTAAGTAAACAATTCCCTTTATGGCGCAAAGTTGCATCGGTCAACTAGTAATGAATAAAGACTGTAGCTCCACAGTAGGTACTACAGTATACGATGTAGTTCATTTTCTGCTACAACTATTTTGCGATGCAAATCTTTCTCTGATGCAAATTTTGTTAAGTGCTTTATACAGAATATTAAAATTAAATTAAATTTATATTATTTTGTATAAAACTTTCACGACTTAATAATAGTTTCTTTTAAATATAAATGAAGTTTACTTTATTATAATTCAGTTATATTATTAAGTATAATATTCTTTGTTACAGATATCGTGATGAAGCCCTTTGTTGGTCTGACAGGTAATTCTTTTATTGATAAACTCTTTAACTAACTTCTAATTAAATAAATTTAAATATTTTTCCATTACCATTAAAACAACTTTAATGTAATTCAACTTCAAATAAAAATGGATAAGAAGCAAAGGGTATTAGGGTATGCCCACCTCTCACTCCCACCACTGTAACTCCTGTGTAGCCAGGATCCACTGCGGTGACAGTAATAACTCTGAGCAGTAAAGCCCAGGAACTTGAGGGAAAGCTAACTGGTCTTGGACCCCGCGACGAATTTAAGTAGGATTAGTAAAGGCTGCTTTTTAAAACTATTGACACTTTTTTATGATGGCTGCAAACAAGGATAAACATTTTTAAATGATTATTTACTGGTGATTTTACCAATTGGATAATATTAATACTATTATAAAAAAAGCTTTAATAATTGCAAAATGAAACATAAATAATTATGTAAATACGTTAAGTCCGATATCATCAAAACTAATAAGATGACCGCTTTGGATTATAAGGGCCGTCCACGCAAATATTTACTCTTCGACCGCCAGATTATAATATTATAGATTGTTTGCATTAATTATAAAAGGATTTCGCTTTTACTAGTAACAAAATCGAACGATATGTAAATTCACTATACAGGGTGTTACACAACTATGTGATATAAACGTACCTTAAATATTAGAGCTAGGTTGTTTGGCTGAAAGGAAGCATCATTTTATTTTTGATGTTTAATAATATTGCATTCACAGATTTTTTGTAAATTGTTTGGTTTGTCTGAAAATCGAACCTACCAAAATCAACACCCTGTATTTTTACTATGCCAATCGAAAAAACAGTTAATTACGAATAATCTTTCCTAACAAACATAGTATGTATCTTAAACGAAAGGAACTATGCAAAACGCGTGATTCAAGACTTTTTGGTTCCTTATTTTCCATCATTCACTGTGTTAGTCTAAAACCAGCTCCTTGCTTCGTGGTTAGGATCCGTTCTTCTAACCACCTGTTCGTAAGTGTCTCGACACCCACGGACTTCTGTAATGTCAGGGACACTGCGGAGTCGTTACCTAAGACCTACCTTAAAGTATTTTCTTCATGCCCCGTTTGAAGAAAGACATGTCATAGCGTTCAGGAAACACAAAAGAGACTGATAATTTACGAGATTCATAGGAACGAAGCTGGGCCACAAGTTTTAACAGCCACTATCACTGCTAAACCAATTTATACTTTTGTATATTTTTTTTTGATTGTAATATCAAAGTTTAGGTTAATTTAAAAAATATAATACGGATAAATATAATTGTATTCAATTGTACGATCTTTATTAGAGCGGTCAGTGGTTTGTGGTGTGGTTTGGATAACAATAGGGATGAGAATTGTTGTAGGGTTGTCACTCATCGAATATTTTTTCAATAGGTAATATAAACAACTGAAAATAAAAATATACTAACCGATTACTTGAGTACGAAATACATTTTTAGACTGTAATTTCAATTTATAAAATATAATGTGAAATTAAAATTAATTAATGACTCATTGCTTTTCATTTCCCAAAAAAAGTATTGGAAATTAATTAGCTTTTTTTTCTTTATACATGCTTACTAAACCTATTGGTAACTGATAAACAGTGCAAAACATGGTAGGTAGAGTCCCCTGACAGTGCAGAGGTCCATGAGCAACGGTAGCCGCTAACGACCAAGTGACCCGTTGGCTCGTCTGCCTATGTTAAAAAAAACATCAAACAATGAGTGGCAGCCCTAACACAGTTCAACTGTCCAAAGTTAGGGTTAGGGTAACCACAGCGAGTTATGTGTCCGGGCAGCGCGGTTAACCGGCAATTACCGGCAATCCGGGCATAATGGATGCGAGGACTGCCGACGATCGCTGTTTAATTGTTTTTATTACTGTACATGTTGTATTGGAGATGATGCTGTAAATAAGGCGTATCTTGGCCTATAATGGATGTTGGCTTACAGTGGATCTTGGTCTATAAAGTTTTTTTTTTTATCTTTTAAATATTGCTTTAAAATGTGAGATTTAAGCATTTTTTGAAGAAATTTTATCATCAATGTATAAAATATGCTGCTAAATATAGATCTTCGCCAAGATAACTTGATGCCATTTGTCTTGTAGCCAATTTAATGCTACAACAAAACAATATACAAAGTACTCCAAATATTATAATTTTATTTTTTAGAAAAAGTTGCACCGACAGAGTAAACATCAAATCAAACATAATTAAATCATAATCATTAATTCAAAACATAGTAAATGAATAATTATAGGTACAATCAGCATGCATAACAACATTTTATGACAATTAGATTAAAAATTGTACATTAAATACAAAAATTGGAAATTAAAATTATCATCAAAATTTAAATTAAATAAAAAATATACAATAACAAATACAAAAAGACATTGAATTTAAAAATAGAATTAGAATTATTAGCTTACAATAAATATATAATTCGAAAAAGCGAAAGTAAATCTTTATAAAATAACTAATAAATACCTATTATTCATGTAGGTGTTTTTGCATGATTTTGGTTAGCGTTATTTTTATTTATGCACGTGCAAGTACTACTTAACTTAAACGTCCCAAACTGAAGGCAATTTGCGGGGACCTGAGTAAGCTATAAATCATTTTAAAATTATTTTTCATTACGCTTTCGTTGAGATACGTAGAGCTATTCATCTTTTAGATGCTTCTGTTGGGTGACAGATTGTTTTATAATATTTTAGTGTATACATACAAAAAGTATAAAAAATAATCATTGAGGTTGAATGCGTTGAGTTCTTAAATGATTTTTGTAGCAAAATCTGTCAGGTTTTGATACATTTTAGTTCACTTAAAAGTGCGTAATAGACCGCGCATAGTTAATATAGCTATTATTGGAACGAAGTTCCTTATCGCGCGTTATCGAAAGGGGGCTAGACGGAAAAAAATCTTACGAAAAGTTGTCACGGCACTTTTTTTGTTTTAGATGATTATCGCTAGATGGCACTGTGATCAAAATCTTTTAAAACACGTTCCTTATTTGTTTTAGAAAGATGATTATTGCTAGATGGCACTGTGATCAAAATCTTTTAAAACACGTTCCTTATCGTGCGTTACGTTAGGAAAAAAAATATAAGATATCTTTTAATCGAAAGGAACTTCGGTCGTATGTGCCATGTCACCTCTCAAGTTTTTTTTTATTAGAGTAATATAGTGTTTTGAGATTTTTAAAAAATTTGAAAAATTAGAAAGATTTAGGAACTTATAGCCTTTTTAGTAATTGTCAAAACTGTAAACCGTAAATGCGAAGGAACTTAAATGTTTATCAAAAAAACAAAACATAAACGCCAGATGAACTATCTAAACGTTTCTAGGTCTGCGAATATTGATCTTATTACGATGGATCTCAGTATGTTATCAGATGCCAAGAAATTAGTCGCAAGTCTACCATTACTGGCTTGCAAGCGCACCGGGCTTATTGTCAATATTATTGTTATTAGCGATACCATGCTAATATTTTTGCATTAAATTACGTCAAAGATGTTTAGGATTTTGAGGGAGTTTTGCATTATTAATGTAGTGTCTAATAAAATTTAGGCTATCATAATAACTTTTTTTTTTTGGTATAAGTACCTGAACACTACCTTTGAAAAGGAAGCCGAACGGTGTCAAGTTCTATAGAACCTTCGCCACTGCAATCTACTTAGAATGTGTGTAACTGTCTTGAGAATGGAACCGATATATATTTTTTCCTAACGTAACGCGCGATAAAGAACTTCGTTCCAAAAACTTTTTTTTAAATTTGAACCCTCACTAATAGCTCATAAAATAGGCGAAACAATTTTATTTTGTGACTGATTTTTTTTTATAATAACCAATATTTATACCAGATAAAAGTAATTTAACACTTTGTCATACAAAACGGTCCATTTATCAACCGAACATTAATTATGATTGATGTACAATTTTGTAATTAATAATACCGGTGGTATCGATACTTTTTGCATCGTAACCTTTTATAGGCAATAATCGATTCATAATATCGATTTCTTTGCAATTTTTTTCAGCGTATCGATCTAATTACTGACCAGAGTATCGAGACATTTGTTCTTAATTATATTGTTGCGGGAAGTGGCTCTTTAATTATTGGTTTTAAACAGGTGCTTTTGAGAATAAGTCGGCGACATTTTTTCTTTGAATACTCAACCTTCAATTGTTTTCGTTTAATTGTGCAGATAATACTGTATTTAAACTTTTTGGATAATTTAGATTATTTTGAATTTAAAGTAGTATTTTTTGGTATGAAATTTTTAAAAGAAAAATATCTTCGTTACAAAAGTTGAGCTTAAATTTAGAAACTGGCAAACTTTTCTTTTTACTTCATATTTATCGTGTAGTTTTTAGTTTACTACCGCATCTGTTTTTTACTTGGCGCCATTTTATCTGACCCTTAACAAATAAAATATAAGAGCAAAATCAAATATTTCTCAATTATGTTAAGGTTATAAAATAGTAATTAAAATTAATAAAAAGATGTGTTCAGTAACTAAATTTTAATTTATTTCGATAAGCTGTAATAAAAGTTCGAAGCAGATGTCCAGCGCAAAAATAATTTTACCTCGACATAAACACACCAATTTGCAAGTAATAACAACTTGTCTCTCTCACACTTATGGATATAACGCATCTGCTGTCTCTGTCACTCGTTGGCAAGGTCCTTAATATCAATAATTATAAGAATTTCATATAATATGCTTATTATGACAAGATTATAGTCTGTATTGTGGAATACTAGATTTATAATGTGTATGATTTTGAGACCTTCGTATTTTTTTGTTTTAATAATGTGAATTGCCAATGGGACTGAAGGGGAACTAGATTTTATACTGACCAGTAATCATATTTTATTTAAATTTATGTTTATTTTTGGTTTTAAATATTATAGAAAACATTCCTAGGATTTTTTGGCCATGTAGGCAGAAGAGCTAACGTGTCACCTGACCGTAAGTAGTTACTGACTCTGCAATATCAGGGGACACTTTGGGGTCGCTGTCTATGACATACCTATAAGGATTGACTTCAAGCCTCATTTGAAGCATCTTGTAAAGAATCTAATGCTGCCAGTGAGAGAGGAGTTAAGAACGAATCATAAAATAAAAGTTGTGAAAAAATGTACAAAACGTCTGTATTCGGCAATGGAATGTTCTAAATTCAAATAAGCGCGCCAACATCTATTCTCTATTACGATTCAAAAAGTATTTACACAAAAGAGGTTTAAATAACAAATATTTTAACTATTTATAGATAGCGCTATCGTCGACACAAGACTACATGTTAGTAAAAACATATAAAGCTTGTACTTGATTTTAGTAAACAAACTAACATGACTTTATATTACGGAATTAGAGTCCAATTAATTATTTGCCTACTGATGTTTCTTACATGTGCATACATTTCTGTCAGTTTACCTCCCGGTCTTGGAAGCATTACATTATAATACACTCAGTCGTTCTTCAGATGAATCGTGTTCGGATGCGCACGCGCCCTAAGGAGTAACTATAACGAGATGTAGTGTGATTCTTTAGAAGTGTGACACATTTTTAAGGTTTTCAAAAGTGCCACTTATTCTAAAAGTTTTTTCTATTGCTTTGTAGGCAGACAAGACAACGGGTCACCTGATCGTAACAAAAAACAGACTTGAGAGGTGTCATGGGACACCCGAAAATAGAACGAAGTTCCTTTCGATTAAAAGACAAGGAACGTGTTTTAAAAGATTTTGATCACAGCGCCATCTAGCGATAATCATATAAACAAAAAAAGTGTCGTGACAACTTTTTCGTAAGAATTTTTTCTGTCTAGCCCCCTTTCACTCCGCTAAGGAACTTCGTTCCAAAAATGTGATATGTCAAAGTTTAAGATTCAATTTTCACTTGTTGAAAATTTAACTGTATTATAATGGTTCTCCCATTGTATCATTGCCAGCGGCTGTTGCTTTGTTGTTCGAAGAAAGCGTGTGTGTACAATTATGAAACATTATTCTTATATAAATTTTAATTTTATGTTGTATCCTACGATGATATTTGGTCAAACTAGAAAATGAAAAAAACCCGTCGAAATCCTGCAAGTAGATATATCTCAAGTTTAAAAGCGCAAGTAACAACTCTAGACAATATATTCAGTATTCCACTTGTCTGAATACTAGACCAGACTATTGTTTAGAACGAGACACGATTATGTCAGACCAGGACAGGCCCGGCCATTACGGAAATGAATCATCAGACGATTCTCTTTGAATACTTGCTTTTAAACTTTCATTGCAAAATAATGTGTTGTTGTAATAACGTCTTTTGAAAGATATTGTTGAGATGCATAATAGTTAGTTGTTTCTTTTCACCACACGTTCTATAATTAAGTCACTGCCGTCAATCTAACAAATTTTTTTGTATCCTTATCAATCTAATATATATAAAATTGTCGTGTCACGGTGTTCGAACTTGAACTCCTCCGAAACGGCTCGACCGATTATGATGAAATTTTTTGTGCTTATCCGGTACCTATGAGAATCGGCCAACATCTATTTTTCATCCCCTAAATGTTAGGGGTAGTCCACCCCAAATTTTTTTTTTCGGCGCAGACGAAGTTGCGCGAGTCAGCTAGTCACACTATAATGTATTAAGTAAAGTGTCTTTTAGACATTCTTACATCACTTACTTTTGTAATATCGTAGTTCATAACTAAAAATAAGGTTATTTTTAGCGCTCAATCTTATATGTTGCATTACTTAATGGCGAAAACTGCTGATTGGCCTTGTAAACCTTGCAATTGTACTAGACTAAATTTATAACTTATATTAGGCTGTAAGTTTTCCATGTACAAATAAATAAATAAATGCATAATTAAAATTGTGCATATAGATACTTTGTACTATTTTAAATTGTCATCAGGATAAGACCTGAGTTCTACTGAGTGGTTGAGTAGATACTAAGTCACTGACAGTTGATGAACTTGCACGTGTATAACTGAATTCATATTGAGAACGAAATACAGGATGATCTAACAATTCTCTATATTTTTTCAATCAATGTAATCGAAAAGTAGGTATAGTACCCGCGGTGCCTTTTGTTTAGTTTAAGTTCTAAAAGTTATTCAAAATGCACTGTAGGTATAACTCTTAATATCTAGCATGAACAGTAAAACGATCAGCACTTCAAAATATATAAAGTTTAACGAAACATCATTATAAAAATATTCCAATCGAAGTATTGCACATGTCGTTTACAATACAACAATCTTAAATCGATCGCTCATTTAAAACAAAAGTCGAAACGCGACCTGTTCAAGAGTTTAACAAAAACGCATTACTCTGAGACAGCGCTTCTGAATTATTCGATGGTTTTTAAAAATACTCAAAAATTTGTCGTGTGTTTATAAAGTTTTTATAAGGCTATGTCAGATTTTAATTAGAAATTAAAACTAACAAAACATTAAAATCTTACCTTACTTATGTACCTAAGTATTTTTAAAGGTGATGTTTGTTATATTTTAGAAGTATTTGTAAATTTCTCTGACCATATTGTCTCTAAGGATCTGCCTTTAAGGACTCTCTTTAAGCTATTAATTACTCTTGATATTTGTAAGCAGGTTTAGTATTACCTATTTAGTATTAGTGAGCCCTCAAAGTCAGAGCTCACACAACCACTTTGCTTTGTCTTTGAATGCCCGAGAAGAGGTCCTCTTCTTTTTTTATTTATGGTTCCCGTCCAATGAAGATTCGCCATTGAAATGAAATGAAATACTTTATTTTCAACATTGATGACGTACTCATTCTTGTTGACGTCAAAAGTTAAAAGCTACCACCAGTTCGGACACAAAAAAATAATAATTGTAGCCACCGTCCTGAGAAGAACTGGCAAGAAACTCAGCGGGCATGTCTTTTTTATTTTATGAGCATATATATTTTTTTAAAGTTGACAAGTAAGACGCGTATATCTCACTAATATTAATTTTCTTGTCAAAGTTTAAGAACCGCTGACACTTGCGTCATGACAACACTTGGAATCCGTTCGCATCAAAAACGGGGAATGTAACAATAGGGGGATGGTATCAGTATTTACTGATATTTCGACTTAGGACCTGTGTCCGAGCGACTCTAATTGATCGAAATTTTATTGATAACAGCTCGAAAAATACGCTTAATAAAGGTTTTTGGTAGTACTGGAGGTAGGTACGTGTGATGAGAATTAATTTTAATAAATAAAGAACAATTGTGACATGTATGAGCTTGAGAACGGGTTCGTTGTGAATGATTTATGATGTGTTTGTAAGAAGTTTGTGAAAATTTTTAACTTGTAAGTATTGTGATGGTGGAAATAGTTCCTTAATTAAGGAACTTGGATTTAAGGTTCTATAGATCATTTCTATATTGACACTAATTGACAGTGACCACCATTTCAATTATTTTTGATGAAAAAAATTTTTTTCCTCAGAAAAATTTAGGTATTTTACCTAGTACTTTGGATTTCTTTAAAGAAAACAAGCAATTTTTTTCCGAAAATTAAAATTACAATGTACTCGATAGTTACAGTATTATTTTTTTCGTGACGTAATTATGAAATAACTTATAGATTCTATAAAATAATACAAAGGACAATATTCCCGACAGTGCGACAGTAATACTCGGAAAATAATGAAAAAAAAACATACTTTGAAACTAATCGATTCGACGACATCCAAGTGAGACTTATCATTTTTTCCGAACAATAGCAGAACCTGTCATGTGCTTCCGAATGACAAAAACTGTACAGTATTTATACACCTTATTCCTTTACAATAAAGTCGAATTTTCTGTAGCAAATTCATAAAAAATGTCTGAACGCATGCTTTGGTGTAATGACAAAGTTATTCCTGCTTTTATTATAGATGTTATCACAATGGATTAAGGTTCAATATTGGTTTAATTTGTAGTATTTTAAGTTGTTTTTTGAAAAGGGATAAAGCATCCTATCCGGTAATTATCTGGTGGTTGATTCTGTTGATACGATGACGGTTTTCATCGGCAGGTAATGAGTCTTATTATTAGATTGACGATCATTATCGGTCATTAATTAGAAATAAATATAGAATAGTTTTAATTATGCGTTTTATACTTTTTGTACATAGACTTTAGGGATTATTTAGAAATTTAGAAGACTGATCTAGGCTTCTTTTTATAGCTTAGAATATTAGCTTAATTGACATGAGCGACGGTAAACACTCACTATCAGATGGGTCGTTAGCTTGTCTATGTACATGGCAATTAAAAAAAGGCTATTACTAAACGGGTTCTTACCATGATTATTTTTAATTGAGAGGTCCCGATATTTCAGCACTGTTTCAAGCGCCATGATCACGGGAAGACTGAAGAACTGCGGGTAGGTAAGTGATGTAGATAACCGCGAGTGTTTAAAGAAATTTATTAAAAAAAGTCTGTTTTCTAAACAAACTTATATAGTGTTCCTACTAAACCGTTAAATTTGAAAATTTCTTCCAACTCAGTTAAGTTAAATATTCTTATGTTAACTAAACTTAAAGTAAAACAAACAACCAATTCACAGCCCATTTCACATTTTAGTGCAAATGGTGATTATTAAAGAAAAAAACCACATTTCTAATTCGTAGAAAACAGTTTAACGTACACACGTGTAATATTCTCTCTATATTTGTCGTTTGTCCAGCGCCTGTCATTAACTGGACTTTAGATAATGAAGTGTTTTAGTTCCGCGAGAAAACACGTTCTCGTTAATGTTACGTTATTTGAAGTGTATTGTGCAAAATAGTTTGTACAGTATTTCGAAAGGAAGACCAGACCGTATGTATGTTTTTTATGTTTGTTCGCAATATTATGAATCGATTTTGATGATGGATTTTGGACGGAAAGTATTTCAAAAGTTTCGTAAGGTATGTGAGGAAGTTAGAGTTTGATGGATCAGAGACAACTATTTTTCACTTTTAAGTTACATTTTCCTGTTTTCATTTGATACGAAATGTGTTGTGACAAACGCCTGTTGAGATAATAATGTAATTATGCATTATTTGTCGGACGAAAGACCTCTTATTACAGATTTTTAAAGAGTTTCGAGACAGTCCGATTATAAGTCACTATCTGTACTCTTAGATGTCAAGGTTGTATCGTGATCATTGTTTATCTGTTCAATTTTTTAACTTACTTACATCACTCACACTATTACTAAACGGGTTCTTACCACGATTATTTGTAACTGAGAGGTCCCGATATTTCAGCACTGTTTCAAGCGCCATGATCACGGGAAGACTGAAGAACTGCGAGTAGGTCATCTAAGAGCAGACAAATCTGTCTACCCTCTTTCTCGTTCGTTTGTCGGTACCACTGGAACTCGAACTCACATTTCAACATACCACACTGACAGTATCGGCTGCCGTGGTAAGAACCCGTTTAGTAATAGTGTGAGATGCTCGACTTCTGCGAGTCCACCATCTCGCAGAAGCAGGTGGCGGGGGCTGCGAGAGAGAGGCTTTACGCCGCTCTCAACTTGCCAACCCGCCGCCGTCGAGCAGGGGGCCGGGACCGGGATCTCGCCCGGATTCTGGCCCCCTAAGAGTTTCGGGTCCCCAACGCATGTGAGTGCGAGCGGGGACCCAAGAAGGTGCCGTGTCTCGCTCAACACGCCCTTAGCGTTAGAGCATCCGGGGGATGGTAGACCGCGCTCCCCGACCCACGCTGGTTCTGACCCAGCGGGGTATTCCGTGGGAGGGTGACACGCGGTCCCATCTTGGCGGGCTTCGGAGAGCCCGCCGACCGAGATAGCCGGTGGCCGTATTTGCCGGCGGCTACCGGTTCGGCGTCCGGGGACGGAGCGACGGGAAAGCATGCCGATGGCGTAACGCGTCGCGCCGTCCCTCCAAACCCCGTGCTGGGTTCTGGCCTCAGCCGGGGTTCGGACGCTGAGTGTGAGCGGTTGGAGGTTTTAGTGCGGTTCAACTCCCACATACCCCGCCCGGGGGATCCGGTGATTTCCTCCAATTGAAAAAAAAAAAAAAAAAAAAAAAATAATAGTGTGAGTGATGTAGATAACCGCGAGTGTTTAACAAAATTTATTAACTTACTTAGTTTGCCAGGTCTAATCGTAATACCCTAAGATAAAAATGTAAAGTATATTTTAACCAAAACCTAAAGCAGACAGTCACTTAAACAATGTTCTAAAGCGGCTACATCAACGAGAGTTCGTCTTTGTTTCGGCCGTCGACCGTTTCACACTCCTGACTCAGTCGAGACTCTCACAAAGCGATACCTGTACATATGTTAATTTCTATTATATTCGTCACTTAACATGCGGATTGGGAACGTTAGACTGATTGAAACTTTCAAAATGTCCGGAGACACAATGAGCTGTTTTTAAAGAGGGTTATTAATGTACTGCAATGACTTGTTTAGGTTTTATATTGACGTTTGACGTGTAAGGATGTATTTGCATCTGTTTGTATACTTGTGTTTTGTTTGTGTGGGAAAGGATTTAGTGGACATTTTGGTTTTAATGGTCCTATGGTAAGTTGAAGTGAACTGGAAAAGGTTAACTCTTGGAAGATTTCAGGTGATGAGCGTGCTGGACTATGCTTTCTTTACAGAGGAGTTTCTACCCAGTAGTAGGCAGTAAAGTACAGAACCTACTCTCCTTGAATCTGCTTTCTCAACGCTGAGGATTCAAGACGATGTTCTTAATGATTTCCGTAGGCAGTGTAGCACTGCGCTAGTTCTACCATCATTTACTTAAATTTTTTAATGCCATATACGCAGACGATCCATCTGATATTTAATGATCGAAGTTCAGGGGCCTCTGCAAAACTCTCTTCAAATCTCGAAGAAGGACATGTCATAATATACAGTCTCTAGAATACAACAACCTTTACTAACCTAAAGCGCAGGTCTAATGGCCCTATTTCTTGAATGCAGTGAGATCCAAGCTCGTCCAGTACATCAAGTGCGTAATATAATGGCGTTGAGTGACAGCTCTCGGTTCGCGCCATTTTGCATTTCAAATCGACCCATTGTATGCACATTTTTACCAACTTATTATTTAGGTACGGACGGCGCTTACCGCTTTATTATTGCCGTATATAGGCTATATCTGATAATGTATTAAGTTTTGATGTTGTTATTAAAGTGAGCAGTGTGAGTTGGAAATGGGTATTGCAAATGTGTCTTTTGAAGATGTTTGAAGTTGATGTCAAGTGATTCGTAAAGGTCAAATAGTCACAGAGAACTGAGTAACTGTAAATAAAAAAACGAATTAAAAAATAAATTAAAGGATGTTTTTATATATCATTACCAAATGGAGTAGCGTAGGTATATATATCATCGTTATGATACATATGCATAAATGTATGTCATTTAAATTGTGATAGATAGCTCTGTTGGAGTTTTATGTTCACTTACAATACAATTGATTTCAAAGTATTTTCTTTCTGATTTAAAAATCAAGATCTAACTAAAATTAAAGTTTTTTTTTCTGTGTTTTTGAATTCTCATTTGTAAAGCTTTCTGTCGTAAAGCCCTGATTAAGACAATATGAGAGAATGTGCAATTAATTTAAGTAATAACTAAGTTGTAAAGTTTCTCATTTGAAATTCAAGTTTAACTTTTAATACGCTTTGTAATGTTTAGGGGATTTAACTTGCTACTCAAGTTAAGTTAAGTTAACTTTAAGTTTCTGTGTTTATAAATATATTACACGTTGATATGTTTTAAAATGCGTTTCTGGATTTTAATGTTTGTTAAACATTTTGAATAACACAAAATTCAACTCTCATATTTAAGTTTTTAAAAATTGAGTTATATTTGTTTTCAAAATATTTCCATACAAATAAGTTTTTTTTGTTTTATTAAGACATCGTAGGCAGCCTAGCTTACAGCCCAACTAATATTTATTACCGTCGTCTATTAGAGCAATCTATAAGCATAGAATTATTACATCTGGAATCAACATCATGAACAACAAAGTGATTTTTTTAAAAAAATATGTGTATGTAATATTTTATTAGTGTGTTAAACGAATTGAGTATCATCGGTACACTAACGCCAGAATATCGTGTAGTTACGTGCGATAGGTGCA
Source organism: Trilocha varians (assembly GCA_030269945.2). Classification (NCBI taxonomy): domain Eukaryota; kingdom Metazoa; phylum Arthropoda; class Insecta; order Lepidoptera; family Bombycidae; genus Trilocha; species Trilocha varians. The sequence goes on along the minus strand of AP028277.1, from coordinate 3,496,901 downwards.
CTTTAAATTGACTTCATTCTGTTGTTCATGGTGTTGATTCCAGATGTAATAATTCTATGCCTATAGGTGACATTTGACCACCACAGACGAGTGGTTGTGATGTTAATTCCATATGTAATAATTTAATGTTTACTTTCATGCATTATCAACGGGTTCTTACCACGATATTTAATTCATTGATTGCTCTCGATATTTCAACGTTGTTGCAAACTTCGTGATCACGTAGACAGATTTGTTTGCTCGTAAACCCGCAGTATCCAGTCTTCCAATGTTTGAATAAGTTTATAATTGTATATTTGTATCAGATGTTTGGTAAATATTAAGACGGCCTTGAACAAGCAAGACTATATTTCTTATTTGTTGAACAAAAGTCAGGGGTCGCGCATCGCGGGCGGTTTACTGTCGCCTCGGGATCAGAGCTCATAAACATTGGGGGGCGACTAATGAGGATTTACGCGTTCATTGAGACATGCACTCTGTACTTTACTGTACGTTGAATTATTTACCTATAAGTTTCATGTTTAAGGCCTGGGTATCATCGCTTAGGTCTACAATACCTACTGTCTAATGGGGATAATGAATGTCGAAAATAATTATTCGCATTGACGTTCGCAAATGTCAAAAATCGATATGGGCAGTCCCTATTAGAATGAAGTCCGATAGTGCGGGCATTAGGACTGTGTGCGTGCCGCGATGCTGCCTGAAACTACTTTTTTTCATATCTTTTAGCGCAATACTTGGAATTAAACTCACTTGACGTAAGCACCAGGAGGTATATTCAAATAACGCTATTATTGCTATTTTTTTCTAACATTCTAATTAAATTGTTATGACTTTTAAATCCCATCTCTGCTTCTGACACAAGTATTGACAATACTATTGTAGGTGTGCGGGCACGCTGTATCGTTCACACGTATTAAAAGTTGAAAATAAAAACTTGTAAGATAAAACATTTTATTTATTTAGATGATGATCATAAATAAACTTTATTTACAAAAATAAATGCAATCGACTAACAATGGCACAATGGCAAAGTACTAATCAAAAAATTTAAGCGAGATTATGTCCAAAGTTTCTATCAAAGAACGATTCATTGTAATTGGTTAGGTACTTCAGAAAAGAAAAATAGATACAATGTGTGTGTGAATATATGAGTTGTATGAGTAAAACAAAAATGGTACTTTACATAAACTGATACTGGAAATTTGAAATTAAATCTTGATTTGATATGAACATTATGAAACCTGCTCGGTAACTGCCTACAGCATTTTAGATATTTACTCAGATAATATTACAAACAAATTGACAAAAAAACGCATAATTTCATCGAACAAGACCACTTTGCATATTCTGCTCTCAAACAGGTGATTAGGAGTAAAAATATTAACTTAACGTAAATATTGGGAATTTCGTTCGGTTACTTTAATGAGATTGTGAATTAATTTCAGTAACCAGTTCGAGAATATTCTTGAAAACTTGAAGCTTACCTTTTATTATGTGGTTATCGTCAAACGCTATTAACCTCAAAAAAATATTGGAAGGGAGTTCCTTATCGCGCGTTATCGAAAGGGGGCGAGACGGAAATTCTTATGAAAAAGTTGTCACGACACTTTTTTGTTTTAGATGATTATCGCTAGATGGCGCTGTGATTAAAATCTTTTACAACAATTCCTTATTTTGTTTTATATGATTAATGCTAGATGGCGCTGTGATCAAAATATTTTATTGCAAATATATATTCTAAGTTTTAGAAAGAGAGAGAGACAGACGTTTTAAAGTAACTAATTATTATAACTTAAAAAAATAAAATTTTATTACAATTCCCTCACTAATTGAAAGGAACTTCGTTCCATCCGGGTGTTCCCTGACACCTCTCAAGTTTTTTTTTTGATAGATTTCCTAAAAAGTTATTTTTGTGTTTGTCCTCGATAAATGATAGTTTTTGGGTGACCGATTCAGATAATTCTTGTTCTCATAAAATTTTTAAAGAACGAATAAGTGTTTTTGTATTTGACAAAAGTAAGTTTAAGTACTTACTTTAAAATTTGTGTTTTAACGGACGAAATGTCACGATTTTCTTTGCGTGTCTAAATTTTCTTTCTGGAGGAACTGATTTTATTGTCTTTTTTTTTTCTTTCTTCTTTTGGTTTGGCAGTCGTACTCCGTACATTTCTTGCCAGAGTCCAGTCTTTGATAGATCCAAGTTAAAATTACTATTTTTCTTCTTCTGTTTTTTATTGTCTTTTCTGTAAGTAGATATTTTTGGAAATAATCTTATATTTTAGATTTAATAATGAGTATACTTTTGTGTTATTCTTAGAAAATAAATATCGGTCAATTTGGCCAAAAATATTACTTATTTTATCGCCTTATCATTCTTATGAGCTGACGGCTCACCTGATGTTAAATGCGCAAGCTTTTTTTCACTATTCTATTTTTTCAAAATATAGAAGTAAACCGCGAGTTACTTACATAATTTGCGTATAAATAATTGAGGGTACGCGTGTCGCCAGTCGCCATTACATTTATTATTCACGTTGTGTTGCCAGCCTTCTGTCATATTATGCCTCGTATTGGGAAAATATTCGACGTCTGTGAGCCGAATGAGAGTTTCCTTCTGTTTTCCGTAATGCTGTTATTTATTTGTTTTTTTTTCTGATGTTTCTTTCTTTTTTACATATTATTATTGAAAATGTGATATTTTAGTAATGTTAGTTTACTATTAAATGTAGCGATGTCCTCTGTTTGGTTGAGGTATTCACCGTAGGCCAACTTTTGCAGTTTATCAAAAAATAACACCTTTTCTAAAATATTGCCCGTTATTACATTTCAAAACGTTCTAATCAAACATCGTTAATGTCGCCGAACAACATGTTCTAATTTCAAACTTCGTCAACAAGTCAAAAGTCAGCTGTTCCAAACTCGAACTCCTTTTAATTAATCATTAGAACATCCCCCGATTTCGGATTGTTATTAGATTATACCCACACATGGATAAAAATGGCCTAAATGTGTGTGTGATGTAACTGATGTAGGATGCAAAGGGGAAGTTGAATTTCCCGGCATCCGTGTGCACTGTCACCGCACTAACACGTGACGCGTCGCGACGGGCACAGGCCTACGCGTTCCGAATTTGAAAAAAGTTCGCGATTATTAAAAAAGTTTGCTAGTTAAAGAATTGTGAGCTGTCAGTTTTGAATTAAGAATTTTGAGGTTTTGTTACGTTCTTGTTGATTTTTAAATGAATTTACTGTTTACACAGTTTTATTCTAACTGCACAGTTGTAAATATTTAAGGTTTAGGTTTGTTGATCGAGTGATGAAATGAGTTGTTTGCTTTCTAAATTATTTTCTAACCTATTTTCGTTACACTAAAATTAACATAGTAACTCAAACAAGAGGTTTAAAATTAGAACAGTGAATTAAAACGGAAATAAATACTTAATTATAATTTCAAAACAGTTTACTTTCAATGTTATCTTACTTCCTTTCTACAGACTGACATAAAAATGGCGGGAAATTGTTTAAACCTTTTTGAATTTAAATTAAAAAAACAATCGAGACCATATCGATAAGTAATTCGATTAAATTGCGTCTGTCGTCTGTATTTATTCGATTAGTCGCGGTATTCCGCCGTTTCGGAACTTTTCTCCGAAACTATCGATGTGGGGGTTCTTGCTTTTTGCGCGCGCATTTTGTAATTAATTAAGACATTTGTATTTGAAGTGTTGGCGGGTTAATGGTTTTTTGAAATCTATTTTTTTATATAATGACGTACAAAAATATTTTATAATGAAACCTAACTTTACAAATTGTCAATTTTCAAATTCACTTACAATGTAGGTACTCTAAACATCAAACCACAGAAGTACCGAAGAAGTATATAAACAATTTAAACTATGACTTCTCATTGTTTTGCCATTTATTTGCGAAGAGTTCTAAACAGTAGGATGTAGGTGGCTCTGTGTTGTCCCCTACTTTTGCAACGGTAACCACTTACCATTGGTGGACCGTAAGCTCATTTATCTTCTAGACAATAAAATAAAAAATCACGAGCATTTAAGGATCAACTATTTTTCATGTATTTCAAAATACACGGTTACAGCCTAGTTATACAAATTGGTGTTATGCCATGACGAATGACACCGCATGCTGTTTGACGATCCCGACAATAGGAATCACATCGAATTAGAATCGAATCGAGTTTAATCGATATGATCGATCTGTATCATCGATTTGTGGGTGTAGTGAAGCTGGTTGGTCTTGGTACTTGATAATTGGAGAGCAGTAGCTAGTAGGCTATAAGTGATGTGACTACATGAATACAACAAAGAAAAATAATTTTGCTTATATTTGAACTGATAAAGTTCTCATTCGAATATTTAAAAAATTACAAAATACACATTTTGACGCTTGTGAATAAAACGGAAAATATTACGATAAAATGATTCGATATTTTTTAGAATACTCATTCGCTGTAACTTTCATATTAAAATGTACATTTTTCTTTATTGTTTTCTTCATCCAAACTTATAATTTATATTTCATCATTACAACCAAAGCAATTAACACTATTTCCATTACGTCACCGTGTCGTGTTGCGCATGCGCAGCGGGCACCGCTAACGACATCTGTGGGCCGCTAACTGGAACTATTGTCAGATTCGTCTCGCTTCTCGAACAGAGCGGTCGGCTCTTCTGTCAACTAGATCTTTCTTTAGTAACGGTTTCGGTTTATTTAAATGTTGGAATGCGAACGTTTGGCGGCGACTAACTTTAACTTTTTGTAGTTAGTTACTTTGTTGGTTTGTGTGATTGTTAATGAGCGTCATTTGATTCGGTAGAATGAGGTTATGCTACTGTAAAAAAGTAATGATGATCATTGATCGAATACAAATACATTAGAAATGAGTTTTTCTATTATTAAAACTACTTTTGGAAGTTTAGTTAAAAAAAAATCACAGTAGGTTTGTATGTATTATACCTTCTCTTTTTAATGTCCTAGGTTTCTTAGACATATTTAGCGCGCCGATTCATAGATCTCTGAGAAATTATCAATACTTTTATTATCTATGAAGATTCTCAAAGAAGTCGTGCGGAAATAAATTGATAAAACATCAACATTAATCTGAAATTCTAAAGGTGCTTACGATCAGGTGGGCCGTTGGCTCGTCTGCCTACGTGGCAATAAAAAAAAAAGTAAATATGTATGCGGTACCAATGATGAAATACTACAACCCTTATATAGGAGGTCATTATGGACCTCACTCGACAGGAATACCAGATCCTTACTGGATGTAAGTATTGAAAAACGATTTGGACTATTTCAATAGGTTTTTTTCTATTTATATTGTTTATACAGGGTGTTAAAATCCGATGAAATAATACTTTCACAGCAAATAGTATACTTGATGTAGAAGCCATCCACCAAGTCTGTGTTTTCTAGGCATAATATATCATAAGTTATAACTAATCAAAACTACGTGTTAATTTTCTATTAGTAGGAGTTTATTATAGTACGGAACTCTAAAATTGCGATCGGATGCGCCTGTGTGCGTGAAAATGGCATATAGATATAGCACGCTACATGTAGGTCAGGGTAGGGTTGTCAAAATTAATACAAAATAATAATTTTTCAACTTTGTATGGGAAAATAAAGTCATTATCTCCGTTTCAAAAGTATGTGTATATGATTTGAAATGTGATATAGATTAAGCCCTTAAAGTATTGTTTCACCGGGCAATAACACCCTGTATACTTACGGCAGATCATTTACTACTGTCTAGGTATCATGAAGTCATTACTTACAGTAACTCTACTTTAGTGTCATATATAAAAAAAATACAAAAAATACTGTCACTTAGACTTTAGTGTACATTGTAACCTACTTAAAGGGAGAGCACTGGCTTTCATAGCACAGTAGTTTTACTACTAGTTTGAGAGCCTGGGTTTAACCTATATAGTGTGTTGTAAAGTGTTCCTTAAATAAATAAATAAAAAAATAAAAAAATAAAAAATTAAGTTCTGTAGGTATTAATTATACAAACCTTTAATTCGAATCATGAAGCTCACAGGCATTGTAGAAAAATCAATGTTAAAAAGTTTCTATGTTCAGCAGCAAAGCACCTTAGAATATTTTTTTAGAGATTCGTAATATTCTTTAGTATATTTTTAAAAACCCAATTACCATCAAATCATCAAATTCAAAAGCCTTTATTTCCAACCTTAAAACTATACATATAAAACTTACAACTAACTTATCCTAAATTGCATCGGGTGTGCCCGTTGCTGTGGTCGGTGTGTCCTGTGACACGTAGGCCTCTTCCAGACTCTTCCATTTCTCTCTGTCCCTCGCTTTTCTGGTCCGTGTTTTGCCTGCTATCTTCTGGACGTCATCAACCCATCGTTAAAACTGTCTCCCTCTACTTCTTTTGCTGTCTCGGGGTTGCCATTCCGGAAACGGAATTACCATATTAACTTATGCCAAAAAACCGAACCTTCTATCGAATTCATTATAATAAAAAAATTGTTTCAGGAAACCGTCGGTAGATGGCATCGCCAACGCAGCCTCAGTAAACAGCCGGTAAGTACAATATTAACAAGAAATCGATATGAAACACCGCCCTAAGCGTGTAACCCTAAAACCAATCTGCATCTAAGATCGCTCCCGAATCGATTCCGCCAATCGATTTTTTTATAACCTAAAAATCGATAATCCAATCACTAAAATGGTAATCTGGTTCTCACGGATGAAACAAAGGGCCTTAATAGTGTAAAAAGTCAGAGCAATATTTAAAAAAAATTGGGCAAGTGTGAATCATACTCTTCCTTGAGGGTTTCGGACCAACTCTTTTATAGAAAGGTATTAATCGTAGCACAGATTATTTTACTTGATTTATAATAGTGTCTGCTTACATGGCTATAAAAATAACTTAATTAATTAATGAATAATGTGAAAAAAATAACAAAGTGATTAAATTTAAGTTTCATTGTAATTAACTCACTCAAAGGTCACTTTGATTTAATTATTCAAATGCGTAACTTTTCCCAAGATGTAGATAAGCTACAGCACCATGTCTGATCGATCGCGTTTTTAATTACTAACTTTTACAATTTAACTGAAATACATTTTAATCATTTTCGGTAATATTCTTATTTTGAAATTTTTAAGACTAATTTTGTATCAAATCTCTCTATTCCTAAGATAATGTCAGTTTTTGGTAGACAGATTAACAGACAGTTTTACAATAGTTTTTCAACTTATCTTTTTGAGTCAAGGAACCCTAAAAATGGAAGCAAAAAGACAATATCGAATCGCAATTACGTCGGTCGCGGACGTATAATTTAGTATCGATTCGATATTCGATCCGAATAACAGAATAAAACACTTTTATACATTGATAGAAACTATTCGCCGTGTGTCGATGGAACAACGTAACCTATGATTTGTCGATTTGATTGCTATTCGATATTTTTTAATCGATTTTTTATCGAATAAATCGTATGCGTCCGGTGGCTTATATCTCGTGATTGTTGTGGACATCATTTTAAAATTGTATTAAAATTGTGAGATTGTAAAATTGGTTTTCAAGTGATTCAATTTGTTGTAGTCATCTTAATGATTGGAGCTGTTATTTTATTTTTTATTTCTTTAAATTGTAATGATATACTTAGTATTTTCTTTGTAATGATATTCAACATTATCCTATTAGTATGAGAAACGAATCACAAAAACTAGTTGCCTAGGTTACTCTTCATAAATCCACTATCTGTCAGTGAAATATATATCAAAATCGGTCAAACCGTACCTATCAGAGATTCCCCGAAACAAACTAACAAAAAGAAAAACAGATGCCATAAAAACGATGTTTTTGTATGTGCATGGTGTACATAAAACCAGACAATTCAAGTGTACCTATTGATTTGTATGTATGTATAGAAAAAATATACAAAATCAGTTTAAGTTTTATTCCATAATATTTTGAGGCAAACTCAATTTAATTTTATAAATCTACTAGTATTGTATCGTGCATTTTGTTTGTCAACTTACACTTATAATAAAATAATGAAAAACTTGTTTTCATTTCACTTGCGAACAAACCATAAAGAGAACTTTTAATTTGTTCGCATTAATAATAATCTTAAATGTTTGATGATTTATATGTGAGATAAAACCTCTTTACTAATTAAACTCCTTATTGATAAACTTATGAAGTCTAAAAAGAGAAGTTTTAATTTTAGTTTTGAAAAGTGTCGACTATGAAACAAGTAGTAAAAATTTGGTTTAAGACAAAGAGTACCTACCTTATCTGTCAATGTTGATTTAAACAAAATAATTGAATTTAAAAGAAATCATTTTAAATACAAGCGAAGATTCTGGATATAATGTAACAGCAAAGTGACAGCAAAGAGCAAAGTGAGTAACTAAGACAAATAAAACGAGCGCGAACACGACAGGTCTATCTTGTTTAGTGATACATGAGCTTCCTATGACCACCTTCCGAACCATCATCAGCGCCACTTTGTCATAACAATGCATGGTCACGCGATATACATCTGCGTGCAAAATGTCAGCTCAATCGGAAACCGGAAAGCTTGTCAAATTTGGCTTGCAAGATTCCATCTGAACTTACATAGTTACATCCAGTGCAAGTTAATGGGGGCGGCGTGACGGAAAAGTGTGCCGAGAGCGTTACGCGTCGTGCCGTCCCTCAAAAAACCCCGTGCTGGGTTCTGGCCTCAGCCGGGGTTCGGACGCTGAGTGTGAGCGGTTGGAGGTTTTAGTGCGGTTCAACTCCCACATACCGGTGATTTCCTCCAACTGAAAAAAAAAAAAGTGCAAGTTAATTTAAAGTTTGTAAAAAAAGTATTTAATGGTTTTCCCTTACGTTAGTAGGTACTAGAACTCATTATTAAAGTAAAATTAATATTTCTTTCTACACATAAATAACTCCTGGATGTAGACTAAAGATATCTTTGTATTCCTGATTACAAATTCACTCGCTAATTTGAATCGATTTACATAACATTTTAACGAGTTATATCGATATTAAATCTTTTATACAATAATACTTGTAGTCGACGTAATTACGCGGTGCCTAGTAAGGGACAATCGATTATTTATCGATTCGAATCGAGAGATGGATGTTTTCGATTTAATTTTCGTTCTGCTTTTGTAATATAATTGTGAGGTATTTTTTATAATTAGAATTCAGATTTCGCTAAGGTCACTAGACGGTAAGTGGTCTTATCAGTTACCAATGTTATAGACATTGAGGTCTACGGCTGATTCTCCTTAGAACTTTTTAAGCTTCTATTGAAATATAATTAGCTTTTAAGCCTTCTCCAATGAGCTGGTTTCCCCACGTTATCCTTTACCGTTGTTGCCAGTGATGTTGTGACGTAAAGTTACATAAAAAATGCAAATTAAAATTCAAAGGATTTTCAAAAAAATGGGAATCCACGACTACCATCTTTCAGCTGAAATAAGAACCATCCGAATACGTCTGTAAGTCGTGGTGGCCGAGTGGTAGGTCAAGGCGCGTCCTTCCGAACGGGAGGTCGCGGGTTCAAATCCGGCCGGCTTGTAATACCTCTAAATCTAAATGTGAAAAAGATTTATGTGTAATTTTTCACAACACCGCTGGCTAAAAACGGTGAAGGAAAACGTCGCGAGGAAACCTGTATGTCGGAAAAGGGTTCTAAAAATCCTTTGAAGATATGTGAAGTCCCTAATCCGCACTGGGCAAGCGTGGTGGACTATGCCTAATCCCTCTTCTGAGGAGACCTGAGCCCAACAGTGGCCAGTAATGGGTTGGTACAGAAATACGTCTACACTAACTAAAGCTATACTTAAAAAAAACAGTCAAATTCATAACCTCAACCTCACTGTCTAAAATAAAATTTTCGGGAAGTCCGTCAAAAAATAATAAAATACATCTACATATCTCATAGTATACTCTTATATCTAAGAAACTCATTTGGTATCAGGCCAGGTAATTTTTCACGGGAAATTGCCATAAACCAGGGAAAACTTGGAACGCTTGTAGTCTGGTCACGTGCCCTGAAGAGCGAGCGAGACGGAAGATAAGAGTACGGGATTAACGTACGAGGGACAGAGACAGATATAGGCTATATTTCTCGACTGGGTTAAAGATGGATAACCTTTGTATTTATTATGTGTATCGCTGATTTTAGTTCGATGAAGGCGGTGTGTGTGAGATAATGTTCATGAAAATTTTAACATTTTAGTTTGTGGTTAAAATTCATCAAGAGACATCCATATCATGTTTTGAAAATAATCTTTAAAAAATATTTTAGAATGACAAAAATCGTTTTACCTCTACTAGAGTTTGTTATCTACCCACAATTTTAAATCGACATGGTGTCCAATGTAAAGAAATTAAGTTTGTATCAACTGCACTGACTGAAAGTAATCTACAACTTTTCCCTTGTATATGAACACATCCTTATCTAGAATCTACAAAGACTATACAGTACATATGACTTGTCCTTCTTCACACGAGGCTTGAGGACGGTCCTTAAAGTTAGGTCGTAGGTAGCGACCCCTCAGTGTCCCCTGACATTGCAACTACTTACGAACAGGTGGCCCTGCCATGGCAATAAAAAAAATCAAAACACTCTAAAGCCTCAAGATTCTTATTAAAAAAAAGTCCATACAAGAATCGGTGAAACCTTTTGAAATACCTCTGTACACAGTGAATAGGTATTTGCATACGAATGAACGGCTTCCATTGTGTATCTCACTTTCGAAGCATTTTACTTTGAAATAGATCTTTGATGTGCCGTGACTTATCCGGGAATGATGACACCAAATTGAATGAGTTTTTTGCTAGTTAAAGTCAGAATGAGTTTGTAGGGAGATTGGAACACAACGAGACAAGATGTAAGTGCGGAGTATTATTCGGCATAGACTTGATTGAACTAATGCACACTTACCTATTCAACTTATACCGGTCGTTCCACGGGGAGTGCTCCGAGGAATTATTTGAGATGATTCCAACATCTCCCTTTTATCGTACCACTCGGCGTCGAGGTGGAGTTCATCCCTACTATATGGAACCACTACGGTCATCCACGGTTCGTTTCAGGAACACTTTTTTGCCACGCACCATCCGGCTATGGAATGAGCTCCCCTCCTCGGTATACCCTGAGCGCTATCACTTGTCCTTCTTCAAACGAGGCTTGAGGAGGGTCCTTAAAGTTAGGTCGTAGGTTGACATTGCAAAGGTTTAGGAGCGACGGTAACCACTTCCTATCAGGTGGGTCGTTGGCTCGTCTGCCTGCATGGCAATAAAATAAAAAATGGCTACTGTTTTTACCAAAATTTGCGTTTGCTTAGTATTGCCTTCTATAGGTAACATTTGACAGCCACATAAGAGTTAGGCCCACTGGTTACGCCATAAGTGTAATTTGTCAGATTTTTGTGCAAAATGGTCTTCAGTGTTGTGACAGGTTTAATTATGCGTTCCTGCTGTTTACTGTTAATTGAAAAAAAACTCCATTTGCTCTCGAATGATGGTCCCTTACCATTAGGTGGGCTGTAGTCTCGTTTAACTGTCATGTAATAAAAAAGAAGAAAAATAATTGTCTTATAAATAATAGTATGATGTTATGCATAAAATACATGTTTCGATCTCTCAAAAAAAAACATTTTCCTTAAAAAATCAACAACTTATAGTTGGGGGTAAGAATAAATGCACTTCGACTTTTAAAAAGAGAGCAGTTAATAGCTTCGGATTTATAGCGCTTTCTCTGTCGCACACAGCTTTGTGGCATTTATTGTCAGTTGTTGTTCTAATACAATTGAACATATAATATAATATAGAGTTGTTAAACCTCTAAATATTTTTGCATAATTTCCTAAAAGTCGATGTGCACTTATTCTTGCCACCACAAATACACCTACTTTTAATTAAATAATCTATAATAGGAATAAAATGTACTTGCATAAGTTAACAGAAGATTTATAGAGTTCTTTATTAAGAAGTTTGACCCCTCTCGTGGACTTTTCATTTTAAAACTGTCGACGGATAGGATCAACATGGATATTCCATTTACATAATTAAATATTGTTTTTTTATTTTATTTTAATTCTTTTTATTTGTGTTTAATTTATTTTTTTAATTATTTTGAAACTGTTTGTGTCACATGACTTGATTCTCTACCTTATTTATGGACAATTAGAAAACATTTTGTTCATCCTACACAATATTAAATTTGTAAATTCGCCTTTTGCTGATCATACACGCTAGGGTACACCAGTTAGACATACTTGAGTTGATGAGTACACAACACACACACACCAAGATATATTTGTGTTTAATAAATTGTACCCACTGTTGTGAGAAACGACTAGTTTCCATAGTTTGGACTTGGGTTTATTTATTTATTTAACTTTATGCACATAAATGGTACAATGGCGGACTTAATGCCTAAGGCATTCTCTACCAGTCAACCAAAACTGGTGTAGAGAAAACTATGGTAGGTGCTCAATTAGATTTACTATAAAAATATATATAATATAATAAGTAAAATTGCCATACATTAAATACTATAAACCTATGCATAATTACATAAATACTACAATAATACGGAGTACTCACAAATACATACGAATTTATCCTATGTTTTTTTGTTGTGGTATCAATAAAACATTATTTAATTCACAGTCCTATTGTACAGGTTTATATTTCAGGTATATCCTAGCGCATATAGCCATATCCATGATAAACCAACATTCAATAATTAAAACAGATTCGTATTTTGGTGGATTAATTTATACCTTTTTTTTTATTTTAAAGCCAGCACTTTTAATTTGTCCGTGTCGAGTGTTTTGCATAAATTCCTTTGTTTTTTCGCGCGAAATGAACGTTTTAAATACCCAATTAGGGGGGTGGTAATTTACGCACCCTTAATAAGGAAATTCACATTTTTTCGTATTGTAAAATCGAGAGATTTGAATATGTAGGTATTTAGATTGTATGGTTTTTGATGGTCCGCTTCGAATAATTAAAGTTGTGTAAACGTGAAGAGGGCTTGAGAAAATTTAAAAATTAAAACTAAATTAAGAGGAGGTACACCAATTTTCTAGTTTCCTGATTGCATTTGTTACACTTACTTTGTTGTCACTAATTTAACATCTTAGTAATAATTCCATGTAGCGGCGGACAGAAAGCACTGAAAAGAATTGAAGGAGGCCTGTGCCTTAAGGCACGCCATAAGGCACAGATAAATTATAGTTAAAATAGTTGACTTGTTTGTTTAATTTTTTTTTTCTTAACTTTTGTTTGTAAAATTTATTGTAACTTTGAACTGTAACATATCCTCGGAAAATAAAGGCTTTATTATTATTATTAATAATTCCATATTTTTGGTTAGCAGTAGCTGCTTTTGGTTTTTTTATTGTGAACTATTTCCGTCAAAATAAATGACCAAAAAAAACTATAAAAACGTCAACCGAAACGTATAACTTAAACAACAATATTAATAACATAATCTTACAACGAAATGCTTTCACATTTCAAACTGCCCGCTTTCTGGCACCCTCAAAAATTATTTTCGAAAACACCGCAAAATTTCAACCGAATTTGACTCTTAAGTGTTTGGGTTAGTAGTGATTTTCCTTTGACGTGTTTGTGTCCAGGAAATTGCGGGAACCTCCGGCTATTAGTCCGGGATTAGCGGACTGATCCCGGGATATGATGACCGGGGACATATTAAAATGGGATTTGGTCAGCCTTGTATTACTATTGTGCGATTTGTTTAGAAATCGAATTTCGTTTCGTCCAAACACTGGTATTGGGTAGTACATTTTCGGTAATATATTTTTATGCAATACATTTTTAAAATACATGTTCGTAGGATAAAAGTTTTAGATGTTCTGGTTAGTTGAATGGTGGCTAGTTGTTTAGATTATAATTATCATCGATCAACGTATTACGTACCTACTGTAAATAGATGATTAAATTCGAAAAATTAAAAACGTACTTATAGCGAGGGTATAGTGCTAAAAGCCAACAAGTGTAAAATTGTTACTCTCGAAATGTTCAAAGTTAAAGTTTGTAAACAAACTAAACAAGGGGATTTATTGGCTTTTTACGTCAACTAACTTTATTTGCACTGAATTCTTCTTATTTGATTACACTACTACAAAGAGCAGAACTGATCTAGATAGACTAAAAAAGCATTTTTAGATTGTTTTGACACTTATTGTGTTTTAGCACTATACCCTCGATAGCTTAAAAATCAATGCTTAAATATTATATTATAAATAAACAGAGGTAGGTACTTACAAACGCTCATTTTTATCCCAATAAATTCATGAAGTTGAGATACATTTCAGATCACTACTTTAGAAAACTATATATGTATTTTAAATTTTTTTTTGTAGATAATTAACTTAAGTTAAACATGTTTTTTTTTTCTCATTATAAGTCCATTTAACATTTCCTATTCTTTTACTTATATGTTATTATTCTTTTGTCCTTTTGTTTTACTACTAAGTTTGAATATGTCTACATATTTTTTTTATTGATTAATCCATAATATATTTGTATTTGATCCATGTTGTTATAAAAAAAAATGTCGTGTATACTTATATTTGCATTCATATAAGAACAGTTATTATGTAATTCATATATGTAAGTCTTTTACGTCTGCTGTTGGTGTAGGTATAAATAAATAAATAAACTTTTCTTCTTACAACAATTAAGTAAAACCTTTTTTCTCAAAAATAATCTTAACTTGCTTTAATCTCAAGAAATAAAACCTTCAAAAAGTAGACTCGTCCCACCTCGCGACCTCGACTAATTCCTTATAAATATTCATTTGTTCTCTATTATACTCTTCGTATTGTGGTACTTTGATTAAGTGTCGTCTGCTCAAAGAATAGGGGCTTCTCTCGGGGTGGTTTCTTAGTTAAATGCTACTGACAAACGTTTTCAATGACAGACAAATTGCTACATCAAGCTTATGAGATTTTGAGTGACGAGTTTGGTAGTACGTCAAATGGATTATCAACTCAACAACAAAAAGAAGATTATTGTTTTTCGAGTAGAATTTTGGTAGTGTACGCAACAATAAATAAGTTCTATATTTCAAAGTCATGTTATAAAGTTGCTGTTTGTTATAATATGTACAAGAGGCAGACGTAGATAAGACAAGGAATTACAAAACTCTAAAACAACGTTTAGAGTTTTGTAATTTTTCATCAGTCATCTAACTCAAAGTAGCTATAATTGCGGCACAGAGAGAGGAACATACCCGTGTTTACATTATTGGAACGAAGTTCCTTATCGCGCTTTATCGAAAGGGGGCTAGACAGAAATTCTTATTTATTTATTTTATTTTTATTTTACGAAAAAGTTGTCACGACACTTTTTTGTTTTAGATGATTATCGCTAGATGGCGCTGTGATTAGAATCTTTTAAAACAATTCCTTATTTTGTTTTATATGATTAATGCTAGACGGCGCTGTGATCAAAATATTTTATTTAAGTTATAATAATTAGTTAGTTAAAAACGTCTGTCTCTCTATCTTAATAATTAATTAACTTAAAAAAATAAAAATATATATTACAATTCCTTCACTTAATCGAAAGGAACTTCGTTCCATCCGGGTGACCCTTGACACCTCTCAAGTTTTTATTTTAGTTAGAACTACTATTAAGTCAAGGACACTCGCAAACAACCTCCTACAACGACACAAACATCATGTATTCACCTCTTTGTAATATTTGTAAAGATAATTTTAATTCAAATCACCTTGCAATTTAAGAAGCAAAAATAAATTAATTTCATAACATGTACCAATTTATCAACATAATTATAAAATTGCATAAACAAGCAGGTAATTTACGAAGCTCGTTTAACCCTTATCGTTTAATTTGACAAATAAAAATGATCAACTCTGTACACCCCTTGAAAGATGATGAGTGATGTTTTGCGCAAGTTATGCGATACTTTTACATGCGATGCGATCAACTTTTAGAATATTACTAGCTGCCCCACGCAACTTCGTCTGCGTCGAAAAAATAAAAAAAAAATTAGGGGTGGACTACCCCTAACATTTAGGGGGATGAAAAATAGATGTTGGCCGATTCTCATAGATACCGGATAAGCACAAAACATTTCAACAAAATCGGTCAAGCCGTTTCGGAGGAGTTCAAGTTCGAACACCGTGACACGAGAATTTTATATATTAGATGAAGAAGCTTTCGTTATTATTAGTTAAGCCTCATACGTTTTTAAAGTGGTAGGCCGCTTCTAGGATTAGAATTCTTTTAGGGTTAAGGAGTTTCAAATGAGAGAGTAGGTACTAAAGTTTAGTAGTATTCATATTCCTTCAGTGTCCCCTGGCATTGTAGAGGTCTATGAGTGACGGTAAAGACTTATAATCAGATGGCCCGTTGGCTCGTCTGCCTATATGGCAAAAAAAAAAAAATCTAAATTATTGTAGACATTCTCGTTTAATAACATTTAAATTTAAGGACTTTTAAGTTCTTCTCATTCTCAATCATTGGTATAACCACTCAACTGGGATCGGCAACCAATTTGGTTTGTTTACTTTTGCCAAGTCTGTGGCAGGTGCCAAAATTGAGCACAGTTTTAAAACTTGTTTTGTTTACATTTTTTAATCGTCTTATATTTTGCGGAGATGATATATTTTCGCTGAAAATGCAATACAGCGTCATTTAGTAATAAAGATTTACAAAAATATAAGGTTTAAAAAAAAACAAAATTAGAAATTATTGGAATAAAATGTTTTTAAAAAGGAGCTCAAACACGGTATTGATTCCGAACATATAATAGTGACGTTCCCAGTTGAGTGGTTAAACTTCAATTTTATTTATTTATTTAATTTATTCATCTTAGTTTTTAACTATTTCTATTTTTATTTCATCGCATCGCATCGCTTCACCAGCTCACCACTTATTCTCTAAAGGAGGAAAATATTCAAAATGTTTGATTTTAATTAACCCCTGTTTTATAAACGACATCTAGCTGTCATGTCGGCCGTCATCGCTAATCGCTATCGTTTTGTCTTACCCGCCCTTCACAGCTAACGAAAATGCAAATCAAGTTTGTACTACAAATTGAACTTTAGAGGGTTTTAAGATCTGTTGGGTATATGTTTTTGTTGTGATACATAGCTTAGGTTGTACCAGGTCATAAACGTCTACTGCTAATGTATATGTTTCCCGAAGATTTTTAAGGTTTGCGGTAGCGTAAGGACCGTGAAAAAAGCTTAAAAATATTTCACAAATTTTACGTTAAGTAACCAACCCTACGTGTTTTGGAAGAGTCCTGAGCTCAAAAATCAGAAGTATAGACCAAGCTACTAAACTTAATTTTTATTGTTAAATTATGTTTAGAAAGCAAACAGATAACGGGTTACCTGATCGTAAGTATATTTCGTCACTCATGGACCTCTGCAATCTCAAGAGATACTCTGCATTATTTTGTTATACCTAAGCCCCTCTCATTTACATCGTTTAATCCTGTTTTTCTTCAAAAATAACACCTATATCACCTCTAAGCAAACACATTAATGAATACATTATTAAGACCAGGCAACACATCAAAATTCATAATACACTCTACAGTACAACAAATTCATCAAACTTCGAACCTTGACATTCAAATGCGTAAATTGGAAAATGCTAATTCCAATGTTTCTCCTTGGTGTATTCACTAGTCAGCGAAGAAGGCTTGATAGTACATCAAGATTGTCATAGAGTTGTTTGTAGAAGAGACAAATACAGTGTTAAATAATTGGTATTGCGATAGTAGATAGAAAATTCTTTATTGCACACGAAAATAAATGTACATGGGTGAACTTAATTCTAAACAGCATTAACTACCAGTTAACCCTGGTGTAATGTGGATAGTATAAGGTAGTGCATGAAACATTTATAATTTGTAAACATCATACATAAGATAAGTCGATATATAAATAACTACAAATATACGATAAAGAATATATTAGATAAATAAAATCACGAATAATTTAAACATAGTTAGCATTTGCTCAATTAACGTCCATTTTGCAATGAGAGAAAGTGATTATTGTATATTTATCTTTGTATTTTGGTCAATAACTAGGTTAGAAAACAGCATAAAATTTCCTTTTTGATTAGATTTAAGATTTCTTATCTTCTTCAGTGCGTTCTGGAAATTTATTAAATGTAATTTTGGAAACTTACAGCTTCATAATAAGTTTACCTTGAGTGTCAACCTCCATGTTATATACTGTAGATGAGTAATTTCTGAATTTTTTTATTACTAACGATAACACGTGCCTAATCCCTCTTCTGAGGAGACCTGAGCCCAACAGTGGGCAGTAATGGGTTGGTACAGTACAGTACAGTACAGATAAAACGCGCGGTAAGCCATTCACACCAAAAGACTGCCGATTTTAGATTTTAGTAGTATTAGTTAGTGCCCTTTTTACGCTCTAATTTAACATCTAGCATTGCTTCCATTGAACTACGTCATTCGACAGAAGCTCCTAAATAAATATCAAAGTTATGAACTAATTCAAATACTCGCGGTTTTCTATATTACTTTCATGTGTTCAGTGGTCTCGACGTAATGATCACGAGAAGTCTTCTGGATGACGTTTGACCAATCAATTAATTAAACATCGTGGTAAGAACCCGTTTATAATGCATGAAAGAAATATCGAAGTTTTCGCATAGATCCTTCTACACCAAACTCTTTGCCAAATCTTGATACATCAAAGAGGATTGAGTTTTAACATACGAACAGCGAGGGCTGGGGTCGATGCAGACTATAAATAATAATTCTAGCTCCGAGCCGCGAGATAAATCGACATATGCTAATACACACCCAAATTATTTATCGAAGGGTGAACTTATTGACTTGAGCTTGCGATTTGGTGCGTGTAATTTGTATGTTTTTGTTGATTTATTAGTTTTAGATAAGTCGAGTTGATTTTAGGTTATCTTTTTTTTTTATTGCAAGGTAGATAAATAAGCCTACGGTCCACCTGATGGTAAGCGGTCACCGTCGCTCATGAACCTCTGCAATGCCAGGGCAAAGAGGGGCCGTTATCTATCCCCTATCCATACAAGACTTATCTATGAGTTTTGGTATGTTGAGCTAACTAGCCTGATCCTTAGTCATTTTCGTCGACCTTTGCGCTGGTAGGGATACTTATTGTGAGATTGTCACCTACCATTTAGCGTTGAGGACTCTTTTGAACTTTTTAAATTTAAAGTCTACAACCGTAGAATTTTTACATTTATTTCTTTACTTACAAAGTTAAATCTTTAACATTGTCTTGTAAGGTTTTCGATGGTGGATATTGTAGAAGTCCAGCAGAGGTGATCGCATAACATCGCATGGGCCATGGGCTCGTTCGCCTGCTGAGACAAATTAAAGTTTATGTTACTTCTAAGTTAGTAAGTCTAATGAATCTATCTAATATATAAAATTCTCGTGTCACGGTGTTCGAACTTGAACTCCTCCGAAACGGCTTGACCGATTTTGTTGAAATTTTTTGTGCTTATCCGGTATCTATGAGAATCGGCCAACATCTATTTTTCATTCCCCTAAATGTTAGGGGTAGTGCACCCCTAAATTTTTTTCTTATTTTTTCGGCGCAGACGAAGTTGCGCGGTGCAGCTAGTATTTATTTAAAAAAGAAACTGACTGTTTTTATTTCAAACTACTATGATTCCACAATTCCCATTATTCAAATTTTTGAGACAATAAACGTCTTCATAAAATAAAGATTTAAAAAGTACTTATAAAAAATATTTCAAAACATAGGTACTGTAGGCGACTGAACGTAGGTAACTAAAGCGCCATTTATAAATAGTTTTATTAAGAATGATTAAAACTTCATTTGTTAATATCTTTTTTAAATGTACTGTTGGCGCTCTTTTTTAAAATTTCGAATTTAGTTAACATTTGACAAATACAAATTTCGTCATATTTTTTCTCAACTTTTATTTTTTATCTTTTTAATTGATTGTTTTTATGTTTCTTCCCCACTGGCAACGTCAGATTTCCTACACATACAAACCTGTAACTGAAAACAAAAAATCCCCTAAAATATGAAAAAGCATCCAATTTAAAGTAACATTATTAAAGTGCCTCATAATTTATCTGAAAGTGTATCTAACGGAGCGTCCTCTGTCGGTCCATTTCATTTAATATGAGCGTTGATATAAATAGCTTCAGCTATTTGCATGTTACGTCTTCCATTACATTGCTTTTATAGCTTTAAAGCTAATAAGTTGAATTGGGTTTTATTCAGCTCGATTATAAACATTATTGTACTAAAATATGAGTTGTTACGAAGTAAATTTGTATGTTTCTGTTAGTTTTTTACTGATTTGAATAGTATTTTTAATTGATACTTAATAATGATTTACCATAGATTTTGATTAGATTAATTTAAGTCAATTACTGTCCAGTGTTTGGCTCAGATCTTAGAAAAGAGATTAGGCATAGTCCAACACGCTTAAACAATGCTGTTTGGTGACTTCACATATCTATAAGATTTTTAGAATCCTTGTCTAATATGCCCCGTTCCATTCCGATTTGGAATGGACTTCCGTCCTCGGTGTACATGACGAGCTATGACATGTCCCTCTTTAAACGAGGTTTAAGAAAATTCCTGTATAGATAGATGACAGATAACGGCCGGTTATTGCCCTGGCCAAAGGTTCATGAGCGATGGTAACCGCTTACCTTCAGGTGGGCCGTAAATAATAGTACTAAAAAAATAGTTAAATTCAAATAATAGTACTGATCTTGCACAATTTATGGTAAAATTATTTACATTAACTTTAAATAGACTTTCTGCATCGATAGGTCAACATTTGAACTCTAAATACCTGAACATCAAATACATCACAATTTATGTCAAAGTTCATCTTAATCTCAAACATTAATGTTTTGCAATTTAAATACAGGCTATTATAACCTTTACGCTATAGAAATAACCACCAATATTGATTGACAACACATAAACTTAATGTGAAATTTATAGGGATTGATTGTGAAGTAAAATATACTTTAATAACGTGGTGTAAGGGCTAATTTTGCATGTGTAAATCACTCTATCACGATCATAGGAATATGAATAATTACAGAAATTATGAGCCTTCGATAATAACTCAATTTCAAAACAATGCTAATAACAAAATGACATAGGCTGGTGTTCAGAATCTTATCGTTTAAATACTTTGAAATACGGTTTGAAATATAACTTACGTACCTACAATACAGGCATCAAATATCAAAATAACAATTAACCACTAGTTAAAACGTTATCATTTTTTTAAGAGATGATATCAAAATATCCACGTTCTAACAAAAAAAGAATCATAAAAATCAGTACAAGATCAGGAAAATAAAAAGACGCAAATAAGATCAAGAAATTGTGTTATTCTAAAAAAGTTATATTTTAGACACCAAAAGCGCTTCATCCATTGCCAAAACAAGAAACCGCATGCTACAACAAATTCGCTTTCATATAGAAAAAGGCATCATCCAAATTCGGTTCATCGATACTACTTATACGACAAACAAAGACCTTTAGGAAGGCGATCAAAAAATACACCCACGCAAAATTTGTCCGCAGTTCTCACTTCATTTAAGTACGTTGATGTACAGAATCGTGATGGCATCAGCATTAACATAAAGCCCTCCGGCCCTCCGACACCTAATAAAACAATAATTAAATCCTCCCAATTCGGAGGGAACGAAAAAAATCCAATTTGCCTTTACGACTGTCTTTTAGTGATGGCTAGTGTGATGAGAACTTTATATTCTACTATTTGTTTAATTAGGTTTCATTTTAGTTTATAGTTTTATTATTGTAGATAGTTTTAGAAAAATTGGGGTAGCAAGGATTATTTTTTCAAACACGAAAACGACCGAGTTCCATCTTTATGAGTAGCATCAAAAATGACTAATCTAATCTTTCTCAAATATACATCACCATAATATACTTTGGTATATAATCAGTGTGACTGATAACTAACAAAAAAGAATCAGTAAAAACGGTTCATTAAAGATGTAATGTCGTGATGTTTTGACGTTGTGGGTGTGTTTGCCTTTCATCTTTAGACTTACTGAAGTGATGCAACTAATATAAAGCTGCAGTATTTGTGTCACAGGCTGTTTAATTCCTTAAATAAAATTAAATAGAAGAAACAGCTGCTTTCCTTTATGGTGTAGGCAAAGTTGTAATTCATCTTGTAAATCATAAATTTTAAAATTACAATTTGAAGTCCACTTCACTCTTTAATCTTTACAATATATCTAGGTCCCTTAAAAGTTAAGTTCCGCTTTAATCTTTTTAGCTTAATTTATTATACGTAAGTACTATTATAGTATTTCACGTCAGCAAGATCCAAGACAATGGTATATTACATTCTTAAGAAGTTTGTCAAGAAAGCACAAGGAAAGTGCGAAGTTGTTAACGAAAGCGCCGGGAGTCGTTAACCGTCATTAAATGTCATTAAAACCAGCCTAGACTGCCATTAACTCGGCCGTAAACTGTGGTATAAGTTAACCGGGCCCGCTTGGGATTTTTCGTGTACTGCACCTTAACGAAGTTCATTGTAAGTACTGGAGTTTCTTGTAAATTTAAGAGAGATTTAAACATGGGGTGTATTTTCATGGATGTTAAAATCAGCACAGTTTTCAACACGTTGTTTTGAATTGATGGAATAGGTAAAAGCCCTTCGTTAAGAAAATAACAATTTGTAAAATTGTAAAATTTCTCTAAAAACAAAACAAGCACAGCGAAAAATACAATCTTGTTCATTGAAAAGATAAATTTATAAAAGTACTTAGTCGATTATCTTTCATCTGAAATAAGAATCATTCAAATCGGTCCAACCAAATAAAAGTCCTTCTTTTGGAAAGTCGCTCAAAAAAACGGGACAGAAACCTAAAATATGAATACCACACTAACTTCACGATATTCTCTAGAAACATCAGGATAAACTCATAAAATAAAACTGACGGACCGTCTGCTCCAATATATTATTTATCAATTGTATAAATTATTGAGAGCGGCGTCCGATGCGGTCATCTTGACCCCACAAATGGATGCCCCCGTTTTATGACCCCATAACGGGATATCCCCGGAACTATTTACGGAGTACTATCCTGTGTTTCACGTATAACTATTGCGGTTTTATTACCGTAATATACTTTAAAAGGATGTTCTTGAAGTCTTAGTTTGGAGGTTACCTTCGTAAGGTTGCGGGTTCGATTTGAACCTCTAATTTGAAAAGTATGTGCAATTCACATCACTGTTTTGAAGCGGTGAAGGAAACGTCGTGAGAAAACCAGCATATTTGCGAAGAATATTAGAAACCCTTTACAGATATCTGGAGTCTTCAACTGCATTGGGCAAGCGTGGTGTTCTGTGCCTGATCTCTCTGAGACCTGTAACCAACAGTGGGCAGTAATGGGTTGGCAGTACAGAACAGTGTGTGGAGGGAGTTAGTTTTGGTCAATTTTCCTACAGACTTTTTCTAGAACTATGTTTTTTTGACTGCAGCTTTATTATACGATGTCACAGTATTTACTTTATTTAGTATAGTAAAGAAACAAAGTAATTATTTTCACTTTATTGTAGTAACAACCAAAAGTATGGACTAAATTATTCGCTCATTTGATCTACCTTCAATCACATTTATAAGACGACTTAATAACACTCTACCTAAGAGAAATAATTTAAAAAATCCCAATAAACATCCAATAATCTTCATACATTTCAAAGGCACAATAGAATCACAAAGACATACAAAATAATGGAACTCTTAACAGACATTCCGGGATCTTCCAATATCGACTGATAACAATGCACTTCTCATATAAAGGACATTCACATCAAACAGTTTTAAACCTTATAAACATCACATAAGGATCATAATTATGCTTATCACTTTAGCTTTATGAAGGATATGAGTACAAGCAATTATAGCTCTTATGACGTTGGAATAAGTGTCATGAGTTTTCTTTTTATTTGAATGTTTTTTGAATGTGATGTGTTGTGTTCGCGTGAATGAAATGCATTTTCTTAGGGGGTTGAATGTGCTAGACAAGGTCTATGATTTGGACAAAATAGTATAAGTGAGAAGATATATTAAAAACACCAAAAATATTTAAACATAAATTCGATGCACAGATTACTTATTTTGCCTGCTTTCAACTGGAAATGGTGCTTCTTCATGATTACTTCTTTTGTCAAAACGAGGAAGAACATTGGCTCTTTACGGAAGCATATTTGGTCACGATCTCATAATACTACTGTTCTTTTCAAATACCTATTATTGGAACGAAGTTCCTTATCGCGCGTTATCGAAAGGGAGCAAGACGGAAATTCTTATGAAAAATTTGTCACGACACTTTTTTTGTTTTAGATGATTATCGCTAGACGGTGCTGTGATTAAAATATTTTAAAACAATTCCTTATTTGTATTATATGATTAATGCTAGATGGCGCTGTGATCAAAATATTTTATTTAAGTTCGTTTTAAACTAATTAATATAACTTAAAAAAAATAAGTTTTATTTCAATTCCCTCACTAATTAATCGAAAGGAACTTCGTTCCATCCGAGTGTCCCTTGCCACCAAGTTGCTCTCAAGTTTTTTTCCCTAACTATCTTTAAATTTCTTGTTGCTTAATAAAAGTAGGTACTACTAAGGTAGGTATAGGTGAAACATGAAACTGCATTCGTATATTTATTAAAAGGCTTTACTATTTTTTTCCTTCGAGTCGCCCAAAAAAACAAAAGCCTAATAACAGATAAAACCGGCAGTATACAGACCTCTTCAATTTCAGCTGAATTGAATACAACCCCGTGAATGACCCCGAATGACCCTCAATATACAGAAACTGACCGAAACTGACATTTATCCTAATCCTTAAAACAGTAAATTCTTAGTCAATTGCTTTTCGACGCGTGGAGTAAGTCAGAAGTGAACGACACTACCTCTTGATACTCCACTTATAAAACATTAATAATGGCTGTGAGCAGTGAAAACCAAACCCTCCACCAACCCATGGTCCTTCCAGCCTCTAGGGCATAACGGACCGAACTTGTAGGGAGTCAAGAAGGTGCGTGTGGGAAAAGAGCCACCGGCAAGTACCGCACGCACTCTCCCGTGATTCGCAGTGAAGACCAGCCGAAATTATATTGGCATAGGCCCTGCAACGAGTTTAATCAGAGTCTTATCAGAGGATGATAGAAGTAGTCGGATATTTGCCCGCCTCCCACTCTCCCTACCGTAACTTCGATCTACAGCGGGGACCGTAAAGACTGAACAGTGAAGCCCAGCCCAAACTAAATTGCCTTAAGCCCGGCAATAAACTTATCAGTGGATGATAGAAGGAGTAGGAAATATTATTATGTGTTCCGATTTCCCTTCTCGCAAAGAAGACAGTAAAAATTTAAACGCCATTTTGCCAAAATTGAGACAAACACCACGAATTTTGAATTAATATCTCATACTTTCTTTGTAAGTGACTAAATTAATAGCAAAACTTTAAATAAAGCACTTAATCGCGTTACTTTATACTTTACACCACAAACAGAAACTATTGTCTTAACCCAAAATCGAATCGTCTAAAAATGCATCAGATATCGGCCCCTGGGGTTATGTCTCATAAACTGCGAACCATCCTTGACCATTCGATGGAATCTCATGTGTTGGAATTGGTTAGGATTATGCGGATAGATGGTAACTATCGCTTTGTTATTTCGTGAAGATGTGAGGAAAACTCTTGTCTTTTCAAGTTTCTAATACAATATCTAGCTATCTGTTGGTCTAGGAATTGATGATCGAGAGTTATCCAAAGAACTTTCTTTAAACGACCTGGCTCCGTCTAGAATTCAAATGGAAACGAATGGCGTTCTGATAAGAACTTATGTTTAAAAAGTAAAAAAAAATTGTTTGATCACCAAGATTAATAGTATAATTATGTTTCATAATAGATAATTACCAGGTTATAGGCACACGTTTGTCGATGTCAATGTCTTTAGATTTTTTTTTGTCATGCAGCCCTGCTAAAGGGCCACCTGATAATACGTTGTTATCGTCGCTCTATGATTCTTCTCAGAGGATACAACGCCAACAACAAGATAGATGCAGATTCTATTGCTTGTAAATTATCATAGTTTGTTACTACAAGACTCCTTTTTCATCGATAATTCTATATCGATGTTGATACTAAACGGTTCTTCAAATGATTGGCAGCTCCTGCTGTGAACGTCGCAAATAGGTTCAGACAACGTATCGTATAATATTAATATCAAATTATAGAACTTTTTACCGCAATAGTCGTGGGAATGATTATTTGATTAAGAGGTATACTGCATTGCGCATTACGAATAATTAATAAAACAGGGATGATTTTGGTGGATGACTATAAAAACGATTTATTTTGTTCAATCTTCTTAAAATTTCAATGGAATCCAAAAGGTATTTCAGTAAGTCTTTGCTCCCATAGTCCATAGTTTAGTAACAAAACTCTTGACCTGTAAGTCTAGATTTAGCTTTGCCACATAGTAACTGGATGTTCCGAGAAATATCGCGAAGAAGCTACTACTACTAATACCTTCACAAAGGAGACCTGAACTCGGTATATGTCATAGAAATAAAAATGTACTCAGCTGAATGTGTGTGTAATTGTAATCAGCTGATTTACAAAAACTTTTTATTATCAGAAATCGTCCTAAAGCTAATACAATAACTCAGCATCCCTTCGATATAGTTATTTATGTTTTTCTGTTTACCCCCATCCGGGTAGACCGAATACCGGAAAGTTTGAGGGCGGTCAGATCGTCGAATTATGTAAAGTGTCCGGTCATTACGGCCCATCTGCACTGACGGCTCTATCTCTGTACTATAGAACGATGGAATGATGTTGATACTATTTAGCTGTGCTTGTAAGCAATCTATACTTCACTAAATAGTATAAAATAAAGCCGCTTCACACTGTCTGTTCCTATGTATACTTAAATATTTAAAACTACGCAACGGATTTTTTTGCGGTTTTTTAATAGGTAGAGTGATTTAAAGTTTATGAGTATAATATTATATTCATGATATGGTAGAGAAACACTGATAATTTTTGCGGTTTTTTGATTTGATATTTTAAATAAGCACATTTTTCTACGCCTACATGCTTTATTACTCTGTGACGCAGACGAAGTTGTCCGAGTCAGTTAGTAAACTATTACTTACTTAAAAGCGGGTTTTTCGACCACTGGTTTTTAAATTATCCTTTATCATAATTCGTGTTGTTGCTATATTATTTTTTCAGATTTAAATTCCACTTTAAAGTATCAAAACAAGTGAATCGTTCTATAGTAACTATGATAGTACGCCGCGTGCAAGTTACAGCTACCGGTCAGCCGGGGGTAGTTTTATTAAGAATTACAATTATTTATTTACAACAATCATCCACCCTGAAACGGAACGAATAAGAGTATCAATATTGAACTTATTTCATTACTGAAAATGTTTAGTTCTTGGAATTTTGGTACTTACAAAGTAGACGAAGGGTCATACATGCTTAAACAATCCAGAATTTGCTTTTTGACTGACTTTCAAAAAAGGAGGTATTCAATTCATGGGTACGTATTTAATAATATTTATTTTCACTTGCCTGTAATAAAAACGAATAATTTCTGCCATAATAATTGGATTAAATAATGATCTAAAACTAAGAAATAAATATGGGATATTTGATTTTCTGATTTAGCATCTAAACTTTTATCGCCAAGGCAGTTTGTTGTAGTCAGAGTTAAAACGTCCAATATTATTAATTTTGAAAAAAGAATTTAATGGCGCGTTCGGAAGCACCCAATTTCCTTAACGAGCCAACTATTCGGAAGGCAACTTATCAAAGCAAACAGTCTCGTTACACAGGCACCAGATATTATGCAAATGTCATTATTATTCATACTGTTTTTGCGAGCCCCTCGATGAGATTGTGTCCCTAATCCAAGCACAAAACAAACTTATACATTCACTCAACTAAATAACTTGCTATTCAATTTTGCACCTTAACACAACGTCTTAAGAACCACTAGCTTTTAATTATCGGTTTCCAATCGCCGTGTGTTCGTTGCTAACCTCGCTCATAGATGGCGCTAGAGGCAATGCAAATTTTCGATAATGTAATTTCTTGCGATGAAAAATTGGGGATGAAGACAATCTGATTGAGAAAACATCTGTAAGTTATTCCAACTTATTATAATGTAATAAGATTACGGTGTTTTCTTTATTATTTCTTAATGTTTGTTTGATGTGCGCGAGGTTTAGTGATGTGCGTAATGCGGAAATTGAGACAGCGGTATTATACATTTAAATTACCATTTTGACAAAGCGGGGGGACAGAAAACCGGAATTTACGCAAGTTACAAAGCAAGTTATGTTTGCTGCAGAAATCAATGCTCACAAAAACCCAATCATTGAGGTCCAGAGCAACGATAACCGCTTACGATTATGTGGCCCGTCATTTACCTGTCTTGTAGGTAGTATCTAAAAAGACATGAAGTTAAATTTAACCAACTTAACGTTATATTGTTAATCTGCAAAGCTCATAATATTCTCTTGCTCAGATAATGTTATTATAGCTAACATTAAAGTTGCAGATTACATAATTATCATTTGGAAATTAAATGACTGAACCTTTAGATTTAATTAATAAGTTGTGTAATAAGGGGGCGGCGCGACGGGAAAGAGTGCCGTGGGCGTAACGCGTCGCGCCGTCCCTCATAACCCCGTGCTGGGTTTTGGCCTCAGCCGGGGTTCGAACGCTGAGTGTGAGCGGTTGGAGGTTTTAGTGCGGTTCAACTCCCACATACACCGGCCGCAGAGCGGGCGAGGATCCGGTGATTCCAACTAAAAAAAAAATACAAAAAAAAAGTTGTGTAATAAAGTAAATGTAAAATTCTGTCGCGTTTTGTATAAAAAATTCAGAACAATTATTTAAGTGAAAACAATTAAAAATAACTTACAATATCCTAGTAAACTGAGACAATAAAAATGTACATATTTCAGTTGTCCCACAATCGTTCTGCTTGCATTCACATTTAACGCCATCTGTTGGTCAGCTTAGAAACTATAATTAGCTCTTTAGTTTGTCCACTTGATAAGAGATGGCAGCACCGCTATATTCTTTCAAGTTTATTTAATTTCACGTGTGTAATATTGATATTATGTTTCGCTTTATTCGTTAATTTATTAAAGAATGTGTATTAATGGAAAAATAACTTGTTTCAGATATTTTCCGCAAGAAAACTGGTTAAGTATTTTTTTTACATCTTATATCTTTTTGTTTGTTGAAAGTCTTGAAAGCTTGATACTTTTTCATTTTAATCTTTTTAGTAACGTTAAGTTATATAAGACTTGATTACTTTTAGAAAAAATAGAAAATTAGTCAATCTTTCAGGAGGTATATTAAATGTATAGTTGGGGGCAAGAATAAATGCACATCGACTTTTAGGAAATTATGCAAAAATATTTAGAGTTTTTACAACTTTATATTATATTATATGTTCAATTGAATTAGAACAACAACTGACAATGAATGCCACAAAGTTGTGCAACAGAGAAAGCGCTATAAATCCGAAGCTATTAACTGCTCTGTTTTTAAATGTCGAAGTGCATTTATTCTTGCCCCCAACTATACATGTAAGTAAGTATAATTATTCAGTTAAATAATATTCGAGTATTCTAAAATTTTGCGCAGAAAAGTCATAGAATTATTACATCTGGAATCAACATCATGAACAACAGAATGAAGCCAATTTAAAGCGCACCGATCGCGCGTAACAACATGATATTTTGATTCGACATCAGAAATAACAAAGTGAAATTTTAAAGAACTTATGTGGATGTAATATTTTATTAGTGTGTTAAACGAATTGAGTGTCATCAGTACACTAACGCCAGAATATCGTGTAGTTACGCGCGATCGGTGCACTTTAAATTGGCTTCATTATGTTGTTCATGATGTTGATTCCAGATTAATAATTCTATGAGAAAAGTATAGACATAAAACTGTTGGACATTCAAACAAAACTTAATTTCTTCTCATTGTCTTAAGAACGACATTATCTTTATTTTAAGGTCGGTTAAACGTTAACCCTTCCGTTGCTAATTAGATATACTTAAAGAGAATTAAAAGCGACAAAAGCTTTTTGCGTAAATAGTTCTCTCTCTGTTTTCCGCATTGTTGGTTTTAGTTAAGAGTGAGCGAGAAGGCATGATGAAGTAAATTCGGTATTAAAAATTCGAAAGGGTTAAACAGTTTATTTTACTACCGGGTACAATGGACCGTGTTATGTCTAGTGATTAGTTTGATTAGGTTTAGTTTCTTGATGTTTTTAATAAGCTATTTAAGTTTAAAGATTTTACGTTTTTACTTGGTGGAAAAAGGGGGCGGCGCGACGGTAAAGAGTGCCTTGGGCGTAACGCGTCGCGCTGTCCCTCATAGCCCCGTGCTTGGTTCTGGCCTCAGCCGGGGTTTAAACGTTGAGTGTGAGCGGTTGGAGGTTTTAGTGTGGTTGAACCCCCACATACGCGGGCGGGGATTCGGTGATTTCCTACAACTAAAAAAAAAAAACTTGGTGAAAAATTGTCAAAATAGAATTATTTTAATGTACTATTTGCTGATCGGTCGCCTCAGTAATTAAGCATAGTCCTACCGTAACCTTAAGTAGGTGCCTTTTTTTTTCAGTTAGAGGAAATCACCGGATCTGTAGGAGTTGAACCGCACTAAAACCTCCAACTGCTCACATTCAGCGTTCGAAACCCGGCTGAGGCCAGAACCCAGCACGGAAGGACGGCGCGACGCGTTACGCGCTTGGCACTCTTTACCTAGTGAAGATTGGGAAATTAAAACAGAACTTTTGTCTTCGAACGGCTTTTAAACTTATCCCATATACAAATATCCTCATGAAATTTTCCTTCACCGTTTTTGCTTCCTTCAATCTTTTCACAAAAATTGATAAAAAAGCAAAAAAAATTGTAGGTACTTATAGCCACATATCATTTTTTAAACTCAGTTAAATTTAACACAAACACTGTAAAGTTTATCAACAGATCATAATTTAACTGTCAGTGTTAAAATTCAGAACGCGACGTTTGACAACCCTCGCTTCCTTTGATCTCGTGCCGCCCGCGAGATTATCTCCCTAACACTCGGAGTTAGGGTTAGCGAACGTAAGCTGTTTATTACTCGGTTATCTAGCTCGTGAGAATAAGGTTTTTTTGGAAGTTGGAAGCTTTCAAGTGTTTGATAAGATTTTTGCAGGTTTTTGAGATGTTTAGTGACTAAACATTATTTCAAAAACTTGAGCCCAGCAGTAAAGACAGCATAAAAATAAAGAAAATAAAAGAGTTAATTTCGTAGTTACATAAAATTCGTCTTTACAGAATGTTACGCGTTTTAGTGTACCCCTCGGTATAGGTTTCGTCCAGCTCTTGCTACTGCTTCTTGTCGTGAGTTACTCCTCCTATTGTCCCGCTGTCTTCCTAATATAGTTACCTGCAATAGCAAGAGTTTTTAGGTGTTTTGTTCACAAATTCTTTACGATAAACTGTCGAATGCTAAAAAATACTATTTCTTCCTTTTTACGTCCTCCTCTCCAATTATGGAACTACAATTTAGGTAGATAATTCGAAAAAAAAAGTTGCTAGAGATATTATATAAGTAAAAGGTTGTGTTTCACTTTTTTCTTCGTAAGTTTAGGTTTTATACCATAAATGGTAAAACTACCCGTTGAGCTTCAAGTTAAGTTTTGATTTAAAATCATATCTCCACGAAATACGATTTTAAAATATTTTAAAATCACCATCAATATTTTTACGTTTTAATCCGGAACTAATCGGAGATGTCCTCTATTACCGATTTATTGGCATTATCGAGGGTGGTATAATAGTTGTTTATTTTATTCTATGGGGTAGGTAAGCTCTTTATTTGAAAAAAAAAATAGGAGCTTAGTTTTAAAAGTATTTTTTATAATACTTGCATGCATTTCAACGGGTTCTTACCACGATATTTAATTAATTGAGTTGTCTCGATATTTCAACGTTGTTGCAAACGTCACGAGAAGACTGGATACTGCGGGTCGATTCAAACAAATCTGTCTACCCTCTTTCTCGACACACCACACTCACTGTATCTACAAGACTCTCTGAGCATGAACCCTTAGTGACTGTTGTGCTTAGCACTGGATTCCACATACTCGATAATCTGAAGCCGTCACCCCTATTAAAAGTGCTATGTCTTGAAATCTCGATAGCTTCTTTAACCATCCTTGGTACGTAACGACGTTCAGAAGATAGTACCTAAGGATTATGTAATTGTGTCCAGTGATTGGAACCCGAGTCGAGCACATGCTCTGCGATCGCCGATTTATACGGTTAATTAAATATCGTGGTAAGAACCCGTTGAAAATGCATGAAAGTATTATAGAAAACCGTGAGTGTCTGAATAAGTTAATTTTTTATAATTTGTAACTTAAAATTCATTTCTTTAACTTAATTTGATTGATTATTTTTTTGTCATTTTCATTAATTTAAATCTACGGATATTTTATTTGTAATAATTACTATTATACTATTAATTTACTATGAAAAACGGGTTCAAGAATATAATCCTGTGCTGGGCTCTCTCCTATAAGTCGAGGTTCCGACGCTGATTGTGAGCGGTTGGTAATTTTAGTGTGGTTCAACTCCAACTCAAAAGAAAACAGTCTTTACATCTCCCATCCAAATCATACACATTCTTACCATATGTTTTCAAAAACGATTGAATATTTGTCAAATTGATAGCCCATTAAGGCGTGTGTACAAATACAACGATAAATAAAGCGTTGTACAGGCAGGTGCGTAATTCGCGAACACTCGGGGGAGTGTGCCCGCGCCCTTATCGACATAAACAAAAAAGGATTGGTTTCTTTATTATTTTTATTAGTGTACTTTGTCTCTTTGCGATGCAGAACAATGTGACTTTGGATACAGGGTGTTGCTTTTTATTATATTGTTGAAAGTAAAAAAAAAAAGTTTGTTTGGTTGGTTAAGTTTCATTGTAATTATTAACCACTGCAATCCTTAATGTTTGTCTGAAGAAGATTACTGTTTGAAAAAAAATGTAAAATGCGACCAGTGCCAATATGTAATGCATACTCTAATTTATAAGGTTGTATTGAGAATGACAACAAATAATGCTATATTGTATATAATTTAAAATAGTAGAACGTGTTCTAATTGGTTCTAAAATGTTATAAAAATTTTCTTATTTCTGCAATAAATAACATGTCCAACCTAAACTAAAAAAACTATATGTGGACGTCTCTAAGAATCCTTTAACTTTCTAAATTTACATAAGCATTTCAGTTGCTATCTACCACCTGCTTAACCCTTTCAGGACAATAAGATGGCTGAGACTAAATATGCGAATACTACACAATATTTAAGTTATTCTGTAAAGTAAGAGATATCACTAGAAAAACATAGTAGGGTGTACAAATTTCCTATAAATTTCATATGAAACATTTTAACACAACGTACCTAAACGTAACGTTTGATATTCATTAAAAAAATATCGATTCAATAATAATAACGATTTTTGTAGAAGGGAAAAATATTTCCCTTGAGCGTGAAAGGGTTAAACTCTTAAAAACCTCGTTTAATGGACTTTTTGGACCACTCTGTATATCTCCTAACCCTCCAACGCTGAGGTATGTTACACTAAGCACCTTGCTCACAAAACGTAAAATGTAAAAACGCTGTAACCCTCTATAATGACAATTTAAAACTCAAAAACTTCCCGTTTCGGGCCATTTGCTACCGACAGTATTGTCTTCACAGCGACTAGTATAGCGAGACCTGTCGAATGCGAAGGGATTTTCTTATAATTCTGACTTATTTGTTGACTTCAATAATAAGAAATTTTACAAATTATTTAAGGTTTTTATCGTAAAATATTTTAGAGAAAAAACTGATAATTGTCGATGGTTTCTCGGCAATTGTTTTATCAATATCAAGGATTTTGTGCACATAAGGCACGTCAATTGAACCATTATTTTTTGCATCGTAATAAAAAAATAGTTTATTGTCCAAAAATATACAATTTTACAGATTACAACTAATGCAATGATCCCCAATAGCCTGCGGCATATTTCATGCACATTATATGGTGCAAATCTTTCTGAAAATGCAACAGCTTCTAAAAATGGTGGTTCAACTCTTTCTGGTTTTAAATTTTACGATTGTCTGTTATTGTCTTATAGTAGAGAGAAGCGTTTTTATTATCTGCGGGCTCAGACAAACCCCTGAAGTGTTGTAGCTTAGGACGATCAAGATGGGGTTTGTAAATGTTTTGCAAGGAACATAAGTTTAAAATGGATGAAATTTGTCTTTTTTTTATTGCTAGAGACGTGTTTTCTTTGATGGGTAATGGTTTTGACTTTTTGTGTATGTTTTAGCACAGATTAATAAATGAATATCTGTGTACGAGGTGATTACAGTTACAGTTCATTTTAGTTGAGTTAGTTTGAGATCCAGTTGTATAAAATTACGTGTAGCGTATGTAACATGTTCTTTTCGATTTACTTCTTTCTTTGCATTAAAATTGATATTATTTACGCATTTCGTTAGTACTGTACTGTACCAACCCATTACTGCCCACTGATGGGCTCAGGTCTCCACCACGCTTGCCCAGTGCGGATTGGGGACTTCACATATCTTCAGATCCTTTTCCGACATGCAGGTTTCCTCACGATATTTTCCTTCACCGTTTTTAGCCAGTGGTGTTGTGAAAAATTGCATATAAATCTTTTTCACATTTAGATTTAGAGGTACGTTAGTAGTTAGGTAGTTAGAGTACATTTCGTTAGTATCGATATTTAAATTAACTTATTAATGAAATTTCTTACTTGTTGATGAAACTTAAATTCAATAATACCTACTTTCTTGCTTAACAAAACATAAATTCGTACCAAAGTTCTCATGCTTGTAAAGGCAATAAAACATAAATTACATAACATAACATATTCCAAACGCAGATACAACAAAATATGTGAATTAATTTATCGATGACAGCCATGACATCAATGAAATCAGTTATTCTGTTCAGGAATCGAACCCGCTACCGTTTCCTGTGTTGTGTTACTAAGGTGCCTTATATGAAACGCGAAAATCATTTTGTACATTAAATAAAGGAAGTCTTTGGTACGGGATGTCCATTGTTACGTTATGGGTAGAAGAGAAATGAGAACATTGTCATAAACAGAATTTTTTATAGTGGAGTTGATTTGCAGGCGAGGTGAAATCACCAAAAATATGAACGTTAATAGGTAGATAGTCCGAGTAATTAAAAAAAAATGTCATTTCAAGTTTTTGATCATAGTTAAAGAAATGGCGAAAATACGGAACGCAATGCATAAGTTATTCCTTATTAAAAAAATAACAATACAATTACCTACATCATTTTTCACGTGATATTTAGAATTGATCTCACATAACGCAAGCATCATATATAAATAAAATGACATTCTAAAGCTAATTAGAATTTTTTGTTTAATCGTTATAAAGATTCATTATTTTGTATTCTACTTATTACATCTCTATCTGATATCACAAGTACACGCAGTCATAGACAACTGTGGCGTTTCAAAATATTGAATATCATCCTATTTGCGTCGTCATAAAAACGAGTAAATTCAAACAAAGAAGTCATATTTAGCCACTTCAGGAGAACGTTTATCAAAAGTCCCTTACAAGAGCGGATATCGCACCACCAGTAATCCTTGACCTCTCTCTATAAACCGACTTTAGACAGAATATACGAAGAGAAGATGAAGGGGAGTTCTACATAATATGGTTTAGTTAGAAACCTATCATTTGTCATGTCAGATTTTTGCGATACCGCGTCACACGGAGTGATGGACACAGATTTGGTTAATACGAACTATGAATATTTTCGTTAACTCCCTGAAGTATTTCTTATCTGTACTTGTTCTGAATATAAATTATTAGGAGAATTCCATGGCGGTTGTGTTGCGTACTGCTGGGTTCAGGTCTCCTCAGGATTAAGCATAGTCCACCACTATTGCCCCAATCATCAGTATGGTTAGATCCATTGTATTCAATAATTGCATTGTCACGCGCGGCAGACATCTGCGTGCAAAATGTCAGCTCAATCGGAAGTCGGGAATCAAATTTAAATAGCAAGTGTTGTAAAAAGGTTTTATTTATTTGGAATTTTTGTTTAATTTTGAAAATTATTTATCATAAAAACAAGATGACTTTTATATGTAAAAAAACGTACAGTTTTAGTTTGGAATTTATTGTAAAAGGGAAAACATGGAATATATATTTATTTGACCAAGTTTTATTAATTAAAGTGTACCTTGAGGGATTTCCAACATCAACATTCCACCCGAACTCACATAGTTGTGTACGTACTTTATACTTTTTAAAAACTAACAAAAACCTATATTTAAGTAATTTAGTAATCTCCAGGTTTTGTTTTATTATTTCTCAAGTTTATAATGACTAGGGTAGGTAATGAATGTGTTCTGAATTAATAAAAAAAACAAGAAAAAAACACGTGTAAATCAAAGACAAAACCAACCCCGTCTCAGCGGAATCATATTACCATACTTGTAATCCTTGAGAAATAAATGTACGAATGAATAATGTATATATTATACGGAAAAGAAAAGAGGATGAAAAAATCTGTGGCCTCAACGCTAAGTGAGTGTCGGAGGTGCGAACTCTATGTAATAGTGAAGGGTATACTCAAAAAAAATAAGAAGGGCTCTGTAGTTTTAATATTTTGACTAAAAGTTTTGGATTAGTAATCTTTAACTGATTAATTAGATTTTATACTTTATGCCTTTAATACTTTTTCTGGGAGAATCTATTTTAATGATATTAATCTATAAAAATAAAGAGGTAATGTCATTTTGTAGGGTGTGTCCAGATAGACGAAGGAATCCCTACTGAACCGATTTGAAATTTTTTTTAATCAATATGTAGCTACGTTATTTGTGTCATATAATTAATATTAGTAAAATTATAAACTTATTCAGACACTCGCAGTTTTCTATAATACTTTCATGCATTTTCAACGGGTTCTTACCACGATATAGATAGAGCAAACAAATCTGTCTACCCTCTTTCTCGTTCGCTTTTGGTTAGTACCACTGGAACTCGAACTCACAGATACAGTGGTAGATACAGTGAGTGTGGTGGGTCGTGTTGTGTTTGCTCTTAAATCGACCCGCAGTATCCAGTCTTCTCGTGATCATGACGTTCGCAACAACGTTGAAATATCGAGACAACTCAATTAATTAAATATCGTGGTAAAGAACCCGTTGAAAATGCATGAAAGTATTAGTAAAATTAGTTCAAAACTGTTTCCCTTCGTGGCGCAGGCAAATATATTTAACAACATGTACTCGAAAATTAGTTTGCTATAAAATGAACTTTTACAAAATACATCAAAATCATTTTTTAACGGAACCCTAACACCGCATTGAACATGAATATTTTAATAGTATCTCTTTGCGATTTTTTTCTAATGTTTATTTATGAGTTTGCGTTTTGGGGATGATACGGGTTAATATTAATGCTTGTAAGATTGGAGGGTTGAGAATACATCTATAAAGCAATTAGAAGGAAAATAAAAAAATGAAAGAATAATACCACTTACTATCAGATGAGGTGTCATACAATAAAAGTGGTAAAATAATTGTAACTTTAGTTTTTCATTTACTTAAACAATCTATTATTTATGTCCTTTAGGTAAAAGTGAAGAAAAAACGGTATTCGCGCTTTTCCGGAACTTTTCGTATTCGGTGTCGTGTTGATCTTTGTAATGAATGTGTGTCTTATTGTAATGTGATAGATGTCATTTTCCAATACACTTGTGGAAATCTACGTTTGACAAAGTTTCATTTTTAATTGTCATAAGTTCCATTTTTGGAGTGACTATTTTCTAATCGAATGGATATTTTGAAGATGTCCGTAAAATGTTACTTCTAACACTTTTCCAGTATGTAAGTAACAATTGAAGTATCTGAACAAAACAAGCATAATTTTATTCATTTCAAAACCATTGTTCGCTAAATTCCCAGTAAAAAAACCGTGAATTTCATTACTTTCCAAGAACGAGCAGTAAAAAAACAGCCGGATTGATGCATTACTTTTATAGTTATTTTACTAAGGAATGTCCGCGTCGTCAGCTCGCATGTTGAATATTTTATATGCAATATAAAGTAAATAGGCTGTTTAATAAGCAAATCATGATCAGCTACCGTCGGTCAGCTCAAAATGGCGGGTGTGTTCTATTTTTGAAATGTGGTGTAACGGTACGCGCGCGTGATTGTGTTACGATTCGAAATTTGATGTTCGGAGAAATTCGAGTGCGGATTCTCGGCCAATCGCATCATTCCGAATTTGCATCGTTTCTCCTTTTGAATATTTAGTTTTGTGCAATCTTGTGCGTCATCTTTTAGGATTGTTACTTTGTAGTAGAAATTATCAGCAATGACAATCTCAATGAGCCTAGCAATGTGACTCTCTTTGTTGGGCTCAGATCTCTTGTGACAAATAAATTATCAAAATAAAAATCTTTATTAATACCCATTTATTTATTTATAATTCAAATCAAACTGAAAAATGGTTTGTTTTTACTCTTACAAAAATTTTATTTAAGTTTCTTATTTCTTTTAAATCTGCCACCTTTAATTACCAAAACCATGCTCTAAACTTTTTGTTACGGGTCTCGAATTTTCTTAAAGTACTTCAATGCTATTATGTACTCGTACTATATAAAGTTTAATCTTGTCGCCGATAGATGGCGCTGACCCATCGAGCCGAACCGCTGAATCGCGCTATTGAGATGAAACACGGCCGATTGACCTGAAACGAAACTGGCCGTACGAATCAACTTTGCGCAGAGGCAATATCGTAACCAATGAGGTTAATCTGAGGTGCGATTATTGCTAGTTGAAAACTTTACCAATACCCCGCCTTGTGGACGTGAAATACCGTCCGCTATGGCAATTTTTGGACGGCCGTTGAGGCCTAATAATACGCTATACTGTGGAAAAGGGCATATATAACCTAATGTGATGCTTATTGGTATAGACGTAAGGTTGATAAGGGCATTAAACATTGTAACGATTTACGATGGTAATGAATCATTGCACATTTAATATTATGATCGATTCCCTATTTTTATGATGTAGTTGTAGAGTGATGAAGTATGAATCTTTAGTCAGTCACTATTTAGTTTAATATTGTTATTGTCTTCTTGAATCCATTCTAAAATATTTAAAAAGTAATTAATAAGTATTTATTAATGTTTTACATATCTAATACAAACATATCGACACAGATACAAACACGAAATTTGGTTATAAAACTGAAATTAAAAATACTTTTTCCTTCGCATTATTCACCCCAGCTCCATAACATATATTTTGATGCATATTTTTCGTCCGTACTCAATGGTGTGACAAATTGTCGATTAGCCATCATTACACACGATTCAGCCCCGTTTAATTATCATAGAGATTGCCCGTTGGCTTTCTGCCATGGAAAAATGGGGAAGATACTGCTGCTGTGGTGGATCTTTCGTATATTACAGGACACGTAATAGTTTTGAGTATATCATAAAAACTGCAGCAAAATTCGTTTGAAAATTTTGTTCGATATGGTTGGTGGGATTTCACGATTTTTTTAATGGTATGCGTAAGAACCACGAACCGGTAGGCGCAATGTTGGTAGACCCCCCACAAGATGGACCGACGATCTGGTCAAGATTGCAGGAGGTCACTGGATGCAGATGGCGCAGGACCGGTCGATGTGGCGAAGTTTGGGGGAGGCCTATGTCCAGCAGTGGACGTCTATAGGCTGATGATGATGATGATGATGAGTAAGAAGGGGCTTACATAAATAGGTATTAATACGAGATGCTCATTGGTCACGGCTTTTTCAGACGGGTATGGCCGCACCGTACCTATCACAAAAGAATTTAAATTGAAATTCGTCATTGTGCCATTTTACATCGCTTCGTAATTTAAAACACTGACTTTTCTCTGCATCAACGAAAATGTTCTAAAAGTCTTTCTTATACCATGCGACTGTTTATTTTATCCCTTAACAAATTGCGATGCACGAGATTCTGAGCACGGACAAGACGAGACCTCTCTACGCTCTCAAAGGAAAAAGGGGTAAATGCAATTTAACAATTTTCGTATTTCACATTTTAATATTATTAAAGCGTTAAATTTGTGTTATAATGCCCTTTTTAATTATCTTATGAGCGTATCTACGTTTGTCACCGTTTGAAGACTATAAATGATTTGTTTAGTAAACAAATCTTTGGATGTTAAAAACACATATTTTTTACTAACAGTGCTCTATAAAATTGCTTAGACAGATATGAAAGTGCTAAATAAGAAAAAGAAAATACCTTAATAATAATATATTTTGGGGCTTACTTTACTTATTTAAAATATTAAAAAAATAATTTTTATTAAAGAAAAAAGACGTATCCAAATTAAATATACACCAAAACGCAGTTACTTCTTTATTCAACAGGGGCCAGAAGTAGGGTTGGATGACAAACGACCAGCAAGAAATTAAGTCTCGCCAGTGAAAAATGGTTCTCACTGTGGACATTATAAAACGACAGAACCCTATGGGATACGGCTATTATAGTGAACAAATTTACACTTTAACGGGGTTACACTTGATAAATATTTGTTTTGATATGTTTACGGTCAGTTTTACGGTAAAAATGATGGAAAACTTTTTACATGGTTATTGAAGATCTAAAAAAAATTAAGAAGTATTCATTTTAATGTTACATAATTTTCATATTATTATATTTAAGGTAACTTATAAGAGTTATATACTTGTTTAATTCCTGTGATTATTCACATCACTAAAATATACCTACATTGAGTTTACTTCTGTACCTTATTTACAAAGCTGCGTCATCGATAGTTTTAATTTGCAGATTTTCAGTTTTCGCAGTGTCGGAAAAGATTGCCTCCGTTCATCAGTTTCTGGTTCAGAAAATCCACTTCATCACTCCCCCGTTAAGCACCATTTGATCTTTACAATAACACACTATCAACGATCTAAAAAACATTAAAACAGACAATAATCTATTCAATATATTGCCAACATAAGCACAATAATCTTTATCATACGATCAATGGGTCACCAATAAATAATCGCTTGACAAATAGTAATCAAAGCCACAATAAAAACGATTCACACGAAAATAAAAGATAAAGAGTACAATAATTCAAAAATAACACTTCAGATTCTATCTGTGGCTATTTGTGGTAATATATGACTTAATCCGAGCGAAAACGATGAACCTTATGTGTAAAAAAACTCATAACTTAGCTGCCAATTTTTACCGTTATGTTGGTGGCACTGTATAGTTCTTTTTGGTATTTGTTTTGTGGATATTTTTGTTTTGTGGTCAGTATTTCATATTTATCATATTCATATTATGGCGTATTTTGGGAGAGGTGTATGTCCAGCAGTGGATAGAGTGAGACAAGAGACCTGCAATGTTCTCTGACTTATACACTTACCCAGTGTTTCAGGTATCCAGGTATCAATAATGATGTATTATCATCATCGAACCTGTATCGAACGGAATATGGCGCTGTTAAAGCCTAGGGGCAACATTTAATTTTTTTTTTTTTATTTGCTTTTTAAAAATCGGTATTTTTTGTTTATGTCTCTTCAATTATGTATTTCAGAATGACTATTTCTAGAGGAAAATGGTTTGATGTCAAAACTCAAAAGTAAGATTTCCTCGACATATTATATTAATAATTAATTTTTCTTCGACTAACTAAGAACTTTTTATCTACATCCTGCCAAAAAACAATTAAGCAAACTCTTGAACGAAAAACAAAAATTCTAAATCGAATGCAAAACCACCAAAAGAAAAAGGACGTAACCCAAAAAAAAACAATACTCAAAAAGATAACGCATAAAAATCAAAAACGACATTTATGGCACAACAAAACTAATATAAATAAATAACACAAAACAAACAGAACGATTAAGCCATAAAATGCTACTGTTTTTTAACACCAAACCAGTTCTAAGAACATATAAAACTGTACAACGATTTGTTTATCCCGAATTAACAAGAAGAAACCTTTAATAAAGTAATAAAATCTCGGGGAGGACGCACGGGAGTATAATTTCTCTATTAATATTCAATTTTTAACTCAAAAGTTTGCTACTTCAAAGAAAAATCTTAGATGTAGATCTAAAACAAAAGTATCGCTTACTTAATTTCTGAGTAGGCGTTTGGAGGGTTAAAAGAAAATTGTGCGGTAGTGTGGTTATTGTCTATGTGTGCGTTAGTAATTACAGTTGATTTAACACTTGTAATGCTTTTAGCACAACGTGTAGAAATTAAGTTATTCTGTAATTTTGCTGCTTTTTTTTTTTTTTTTTTATTGCCTTGTAGGCAGACGAGCCAACGGGTTACGGGTGCTATTTTATGGTTTAATCTATTAATGTTAGAATTTATTGATAATATTGATTTTACTTGAAATATTATTTTGTTTATTCCCAAAACAATGATTAGTTTTGTTCTTTTATGTTTGTTAAAATTTT
This sequence comes from Trilocha varians, assembly GCA_030269945.2. NCBI lineage: Eukaryota > Metazoa > Arthropoda > Insecta > Lepidoptera > Bombycidae > Trilocha > Trilocha varians. The sequence goes on along the minus strand of AP028277.1, from coordinate 3,454,188 downwards.
TGAGAATATGTACTTTTATTTATAATTATGAGTGTATAGCATCTTTATTATTTCTTTGAGATGGACACAATTTTTAGAGTGTTTTGTTAAGCTCTATTACTCGTCAATTTTATTCGACCTACACTTTTGTGTAGGCTTCAAAACTGATCTGAACTGATATATTTATCTAAGTCCTTAATCATAATGACGTAACATGTAGGTGTGTTTGTAGTTACCACGCGTGGGTCTTTAATGTCCGTCGTCATCTCATAAGATGATCCAGAAAGTTTTATAGATATAAAGTAGGTAGACTATTTGGCTCTATGACATAATATAAGGTGATTTACCGAACGATCTATATTTCTTTTTAAGTTAGTCTATGAGTTTCATCGGTAATCTTGAAATTGAAGATATTATGATTGATCTTATCCAGTTTTATAGTATTGGATTCTTAGCAGTTAGTTTGGTGTAACTGGAGTATCTGAGAAAGGATGAGGACAATGTTGCTTCCTTGCTACATCACACGAAAAAGTTAATTGTTCTCAAGATGTCATGTTGGTTAAGCAAAGAGACGATTTTATAAAATGAATGTTGAGTTTGAAAGTTCCAAGAAAAGTCTAAAAAATCTTTGAAGGATGATACGTAGGGAGGTATATGATAAGTTTCGTGATGATTATGTTAGAAGGGAAAATATTCAAGTCTTGTCCAAAGAACCACAGCATTAAATTCTCTGTTATTCTCAATGATACATACTGGGCGGCCACTTGTCTGGCATACAAAAAACGTCAAAAATATCCGTCAGAAATTTAACGAGCTCCTTCAGGGAAGCAACCCTTATACCTGGACGGTTTTGACAAGCGCTATCATTAGATCATAACGCTGCGGGCAGATTTACAACGTCGTAAAGTGCGGCGCGAGCGCATTATAATGCCTTGTTGACAAAATGGGCGCCTGCGATCATCAGCCGAACGTGAGCATGACGTGGATAGTGTAGCTATTAAAAGTGTTTTTTACCTTTAAATTTGTTAACCAGGGAGACAGATTTTTAAGGTTAAAATATTGCGTTTTTTTGTTTGCACTGTTTGAGGAGACATCATTTATTGATCCATCTGATTGTTACGAGTATTATGTTTTGTTGAGCAAATTTTAATTTGTCAACCAATAGCGTTACAGCTCTATTTGTCCAAAAATACGAAGTAGGTATCTATATTTTAAGTTAAAATAATGCTGCCCCGAACCCTGCGCCCTAACATCATTCTGAGAGTATTCGCAGAGAGGTTCGACTGTCGGTATATGAATCATTGTGATAGAATTCATATATTGACAAACAAACAACTGATGTGTCCCTCTTTAACTAATAATATTTGTTAGCATAATAAATGTAATTTAATTTAATTTAATGAAATTTTGTAAATAATAATATTATGATCTATAATTGATTCAAATAAATAAAAATAAAATAAATAATGTCTTATCAAATGTTGTCGTAAAAGTTGTATCCACATAAGTCTTTCGTTTTATTCAGAATCACATCAACTTTTCTACATCTTTCCATACTTCTATAACTTGTTCCTCTAAAATTCCTTGTATCGAAATTGGCTATTAAATTAAATAGTTCTAAAATTCCTTGTATCGAAATTGGCTATTAAATAAAACAGGGGTATGTGGGAGTTGAACCTCACTAAAACCTCCAACCGCTCACACTCAGCGTCCGAACCCCGTCTGAGGCCAGAACCCAGCACGGGGTTATGAGGGACGGGGCGACGCGTCACGCCATCGGCATTCTTTCCCGTCACTCCGTCCCCGGACGCCGAACCGGTAGCCGCCGGCGAATACGGCCACCGGCTCTCTCGGTCGGCGGGCTTTCCGAAGCCCGCCAAGATGGGACCGCGTGTCACCCTCCCACGGAATACCCCGCTGGGTCAGAACCAGCGTGGGTCGGGGAGTACGCGGTCTACCATCCCCCGGTTGCTCTGACGTAAGGGCGTGTTGAGCGAGACACGTCACCTTCTTGGGTCCCCGCTCGCACTCGCGTGCGTTGGGGACCCGAAACTCTTAGGGGGCCAGAATCCGGGCCAGACCCCGGTCCCGACCCCCTGCTCGACGGCGGCGGGTTTCTGCGTAGAGAGAAGAGCTTTCTCTCACACGCCCCGCCGCCTGCTTCTGCGAGATGGTGGACTCGCAGAAGTCGAGCATCGCCTTCCAGGACTCGTCGCTCTCGAGCATCGACGCCACGACGCCCGGGAGCGACAAGTCCGGTCCTATTTGCATGACCAGGACACAACGCTGCCGCTCCCAAGCGGGGCACAGCGCGAGCGTATGCTCTGGTGTGTCCTGGTCACACTCTACACAGTGATGGCACCTCGTCGTCGGCTCTACCTGAATCCGGTGCAGATACCGACCGAAACACCCGTGCCCGGTCAGCATCTGCACCATCCAAAAGGTGAGGCGTCCCTTGCCACGACCCACCCAATCCTTTAGGACGGGGCGGATCGCCTCGACGGTCCGTAGACCCCAGGTGGGGTTGGCCAGCCGTCTCTCCCACGACTCCATTACGGACCGCCGAGATTGGACCTTCCGATCGCGGACCGCTTCCCGCAGGGGACGCACTACGCCCCGGGCGCGGAGGTCGCATCGCCAGCGATAATCGCCGGTGATCGCCTCCGCCTCCAGATCCCAGGGCGGCGTCCCCGCCAGCACACACGCCGCCTCAAAAGCGACGGTGCGGTACCCACGGATGACCCTAATGGCTACGATGCGCTGTGGCCGGCGCAGGCGTCGGGCAAGATTTGCCGGAACGCGAGGCTCGGCCCAGACGGGCGCACCGTATAGGGCCATCGAGCGCACCACCCCCGCATAGAGGCGGCGCACTGCGTGGCTGGGCCTCCCGATGTTCGGGAGCAACCGACCCAAATGGCCGGCCGCCCTCACCAATCGGGGGACCAGGTCCGCGAAATGGGCTCGAAAGGTCCAACGGCTATCCAACAAGAGGCCGAGGTACTTCAACTGCACCCCGACCTCAATCTGGACGCCTCCAACCATTATGTGGGCGTCGACTGGTGGCGCCGTCCGAGGCCCCCGAAACATCAGGGCCTGGGATTTGTTTAGCGCCACGTCGAGGCCCAACCTCCTTATTCTGCCGACGACGAGGGCCACCCCCGCTGTGGCAAGACGGGCAGACTCTCCGAAGTCATCCCCCCGGGCCACGACCAAAGTGTCGTCTGCGTAACACACGACGCTAAGGCCCGGGAGGAGGGCGCCCCTCAGCACCCAGTCGTACCCGATATTCCACAGGAGAGGTCCGAGAACGGACCCCTGTGGAACACCGCGCACGACCTGGAACCGGTGCAAGGTCCCACCGTACCCGGTACATTCGACCGACCTGGCCTCCAGGTAGGAGCCGATCAGCCGGCGGAGATAGAGGGGCACTCCATGCCTCTCCAGTGCCCCCCCAATCACGGACCAGGGCAGGGTGTTAAAGGCATTGGCAATGTCGAGCGACACCGCCAAGGCCACCCCACCCTGGGAGACGGCCTCCTCCGAGAGGGCCCGGACACGTAGAATGGCATCTACGGTCGAACGACCCTCCCGGAAGCCGTACTGCTCCGCCGACAGATCGGGTCCAACCCCGACCAGGTGCTGAACGATGCGGGCTGCCAGAACGCGTTCCAACAATTTGCCCACCTCGTCCAGCAGCACGATGGGACGGTAACCGGCGGCTGAGTCCGCCGGGCGCCCCTCCTTACGTAGGAGGACCAGTCTGCCCGTCCTCCAGAGCGAGGGAAACCGTCCCGACTCCAGGCAGGAATTAAATAGCCTGAGGAGTCGGTCCCCTAGGGCATTGATGGCCAAGGCCAGGACCCGGCCGTGGATGCCGTCCGGGCCGGGGGCCGTGTCTTTCGCGCTCATTTTGACCACGGCCACATGGAGCTCATCTCTCGTAATGTGAGGCACCTCAGCAGTGGCTTCACCGCCGGTGTGATCCGGCGGCTCACCCATAGCAGGCGGAATAAATCCATCCTGCTCCTGCGGGAACAACGTCGAGACGATGTCCCGCAGCTGCTGAGGCGGGAGACGCTCGGTCAGGGGAGGCGCCCACTGGCGCAACTTTCCGCGCACCAACTTGTACGGGCGCCCCCACGGGTCGTCGTCGAGCGTCTCCAAGAGAGCCTCCATGCTCCTTTCCTTGGCCTGCTTGATGGCCAGCCGCATGGCGGTCCTCGCTTCCGCGTACTCGCCATACAGCCGGGCCTCCTCCTCCGCGAACGCGACAGGATCGTCGCGACGCGCGAGGATGCGGCGGCGGTGTCTGGCGCACCGGCGCCTCGCCCGGACGCATACAGCACGAAGCTGCGCTATCTCGGGCGACCACCAGTACGCCGCTCTATCCGGAGGCCGAGGGCCGACCCGGGGCATCGAAGCATCACTAATGCGATGCATCGTGTCCCGGAGCCACAGCGCCTCGACCTCGACATCGACTGGATGTGGACGCATAGGCGTCCACGCCGCCACCGTGGAGGCTTCCACCAAGCGCTCCTTATTCAGGAGCTTCAATGCCCACCTGGGGAGTGACCAGGGTGCAGTCCCCTGGGCGACCGCGGTTGCCGTGGAGGCGGAAAGATCGAACCGAATGTATCGGTGATCCGACAAGGATTCCGCCTCCACCAACACTTCCCAACCGCGGATGCGCTGTGCGATGACAGAGCTCGCGAACGTTACGTCCACGATGGACTCGCCCTGCCACCGCACGCATGTCGCGACCGACCCTCTGTTTATGACACAGAGCCCGGCCGCAACCGCCCACTCTTCCAACAGCCTACCCCGAACGTCCGAGCGGGGGGACCCCCAAGCGACTGACTTCGCATTGAGGTCCCCTACAAGTATCACAGGACGGGGAGCGGAGCGCTGAGTGATCGCTCCGAGCCCGTCCAGGAACTGCCCGAACTCGTGAGTAGGCCGATTTGGAGAGAAGTACACCCCGATCACGACGGTACCTTCTATCTTTACCGCGACGAACCCGGGTCCCCTGGCCACCATTTCCAGGGGTGGGATCGCCGCGGATCTCCTTATATGTATGGCCGCCAAGCCGCTCTCGTCCCCGAACCAGCAGTCGTCCGCTGGGGGAACAAAGTACGGCTCGGCGACCACAGCCACGTCAATGGACCACTCCGCCATGCTCTGGACTAACATGTCCTGAGCCCTGACGGAGTGGTTCAAATTACCTTGGAGGAAGCGACGGGTGCAGTCCATTAAAGTTGGACCACATCCATATCGAAAGGGGGCTAGACGGAAAAAAATCTTACGAGAAGTTGTCAAGACACTTCTTTTGTTTTAGATAATTATAACTAGATGGCACTGAGATCAAAATCTTTTAAAAGGCGTTCCTTATCGCACGTTACGTTAGGAAAAAAAAAATATAAGATATCTTTTAATCGAAAGGAACTTCGTTCTATTCGGGTGTCCCATGACACCTCTCAAGTTTTTTTTTATTGCCATGTAGGCAGACGACCCAACGGGCCACCTGATCGGAAGTGGTTACCGTCGCTTATGAACCTCTGCAATGTCAGTGTTAGTACCTATAAGCGAAGCCACAAGCATAATAATTTGTACTCACTCACACTTTTTTATTTTATTTATCAAACAAGTATAATACCACTCTTAAAATTAATAAACCTGCAAATTGTTTATAAAAAAATAAAAAGAACAAGTCTCACGAAACTTAACCCCCGTAATGCGACAGTGAATTAAAAGTGGCCGCCCTCGTAAATACTCGGGCACGGCATACCCCAGCTATGATTAATGTTCAACGAAATTAAAATAAGTGCGATAATGCCCATTTTATCTCGTCCGTTTTTATTTACGACTTTCATGTCGCGAACTTCCTTTTAGAACAACAACTTGTATTTGCGCTGATGGTTTTTGTCATTAGACGAACGTGTTTTCGGGTTAATCGATTTTATAATCGAATAAGAATATTTAGTATAATTTTAAATTCGTTATTTTATTATCACTCGATTTAGGTAATGTTTTTAGATCGGCTTGTTGACCTAAATTCAGTGTTCTGACTTAGTACTTTTAATACAATTTTTTATTACATTTTTACAGTTAAAAATTAAAATAAAAGTTACCAACAACTTTGAAATTAAACTCTCAGCTGTATTACAATTTGAAATTCAGAAAAATTATGAATTCTTCAAGCGCACTTACTCAAAATGTCGTCACCCACTTTAAATTAGCATTTTCATTAAAAATACGACGAAAAAAGCACCTCCTTGCAGTTAAAAGAAAACAGAACGAGGCCCCCGGGTCTCCTAAACCCGGTTGTAGAAAATTCGCAAGATTTATTTGAATAAATTATTTGTACCTGCACCGAAGGGTTATAAAATGAATTTATGGTTTTATACATTGCCTTTGAATTTTTGATGGTATCTCATCATTTTGTCTTATCTCTACCAAAATAATTAATGTACTAGATATCTTTCTTGTTTAATAGAAATAATATTTAGCTACTTAAAACTAACACTCAACGTAACCAACCACCAACTAAAATCAGTTAAATTAGAAGCTTTTTTTTGTTGATGTTTTGCACCGAGTCAAGTCAAGTCGATGACTAAAAATAATTACATATATAAAGGTAAAATTAAAGATTTTCGGTCTTTAAAGTTAATTTTGAAGACACTAATTTGTACTGTTTTGTTCGGTACAGTTTATCTAGTATGTTATATTAGATTGATGTGTAATATATTCATCGTTTTAACATTGATTTAAGTCATAACGCGTGCCATCCTCCAGTCAAATTTACCACTTGGGGTCTACAAACTTTCCAATGTCGAAAAATACATAAAGCTTCCGCGATGACATATTAAAACAATAAAAAAATTACGTATGTATTTACGATTCGCTTGAAAGCAGTGACATCATCGTTACAAAGATATACCAGAGACAATGGGCGAAAGACTTACAGGAAATAGTTTATATTCTTAAAACAATTGCAATAAACGAAGCTACCTACATACTCTAAACATTCTAAATCAAACCATATAGTAACCCAACTGAGTCTAAATTCAATTGGCACGAATATGTAGTGTATTCGAAACCAAAAATAGTATTACTATCTGTAGTTATTCGTGATTGGTTCTAATTTGGGTTTTTGGATTTGTTACCTTAAGACCCTTTGACATGGAGATGGAGTGGCTTGTTCGATTTCGAATTCTGCACGCGGAGTCCGTTGATAGATCGGCAATCGTTCCCGACGTGGACAGGAGCCCGATTCTTGTGTTATTAGACATTTATCGAATAGTGACATTGACATTAGGTATGTTTTAGTGCCAGTCTCGTATGTGCTTAAGAAGCTTTAAGAAAACTCTTGTATAAATAAGTCTGTTTGTAAGTAAAAAGGTGAGGAATGGGAGTTGTAGCGTATTAAAACCTACAGTTCACGCCTCACACTCAGCATCTGAACTCCGACAAGCTAGAATCTAGCACGGGGTACTACATTGGTGACTCGACGCATTACGCGAAAATCAATAATGTTAGTAGTGCCTATTATTGGAACGAAGTTCCTTATTGCGCGTTATCGAAAGGGAGCTAGACGGAAATTCTTATGAAAAAGTTGTCACGACACTTTTTTTGTTTTAGATGATTATCGCTAGATGGCGCTGTGATTAAAATCGTTTAAAACAATTCCTTATTTTGTTTTATATGATTAATGCTAGATGACGTGATCAAAATATTCTAAATAATATTTTAATATTAAAAAAATATAATTTTATTACAATTCCCTCACTAATTAATCGAAAGGAACTTCGTTCCATCCGGGTGTCCCTTGACACCTCTTAAGTTTTTTTTTATTGTTGTATATGTAAGTCATATTAGATACTCTTAGGAAAAAAAGAAACTTCGTCACTTAAATTCTAAGTAAAAGAGAGCACATTAGACTTATTTAACAAAAAATGTCGAAGATACAGTTAAGTCTATTACCCCAGAATTGGGCTGTAGACTAACGTTTCGGTGCATTTGACCAGAAAAATCGGAGTACGTGGCCTCTTTCACTACAGAGGGTGGGACTAGCGTTTTGAAGTTTATAAATACAAGTAACCTCTTCAAGAGATGAACTCATGCAAAGCTATGATCCTGCATTCTTTAAATACCATGCAGAAAAACGAGCTGACGACCCATCCGATGTTAAGTGATCACCGCTGCTAACAACCTCACTTTCAAGGACACTCGACACTTATGCGAAAATCTTAGAAAATCATCGATTTCAGTTAATTCACAAAAAAATGCAAGCATTCGCAACAAATCATGAAAGCTTGTAAACAAAAACAGTATTTTAATCATTGTTCTAAAAGTACTTTTCAAAGGTGAAAAAAACAGGGTCTCTTGACGATTAGCACTTTCCACACGAAAAATGAAACATCCAAATAGGCCACGCAACACAAACATTATAAAGTCATACATCGTGTTTTGGTCAAAAAAGTTTTTCACACGTTTTAAAAGTATTTTAATAGCAGTATCCTTTGAAAGTTGAATACAAAATAGTATTTATTTGACACATATGGACATTAGAAAGGTAACAGGTGTAATAAATCGTCTTGGACTCTCTACGGATAGAGAATTACAATTACACTTAGTACAAAGAGAGCCGAGTTTATGTTCACAATGTAGACGTCCAAAGTTTATTTTTATTTTGAGCTTTAGTTTATTAAACTTGTGTTGTGGCGTCCTAAATATACAGGGTGATTTTTTAAAGAAGGTATATATTGCAGGAGGATGATGAGTAGGTACTCTGCTCTAAAACGGAATATTACAAAAAATAGGTAAAATAACTTTTTTTTTTTAAATCTAAATTCGATAAAACTCCCTCAAATATAAACAATTTCGGCTAAAAGAGTGTTAACTAATGACCTCTAATGATCTCGTGCATCCCACACCTTCGCCACACCCATCAGCTGTCGAAAAACCATCATTTTGCAATAATTTTAGATATTTTCAAGTTGCGATTACTAAGTCATTAAGCCATATTCTTTGGTAATAATATTTTTACTGGTCGTATATAACCATCAGCTACCATGACCTTCAATATGTACCCTCACTAAGAAATCGCCCTGTATAAAAGTAACGAAATGTAGTTAAGTAAATAGAGACAATTTTGATGAAATTTATAATAAATAAAATAATGCACTAATACTTAAAAGAGTTCTTGTAGTTAATTCTGGAAAAAATGGAGCGAGAAACCATTTTCAAACTCCAACGTGTGCGGGGACATATTATCGAAATCACCTATACCTATTTGTTTTGGCACAAATTGGGACAAGGCGTACCATAATGTAGTAATAAACAAAATTCGACAATAGTTAAAAGTATTCATAAGTTTATCTGCGATATTGTCAGCAAAAAAACGTGAATGTGGGCAGCTAAATGTTTTAGACTCTCCTCCTTTTCGAAAGCCAGTTAGTCTTTAGACATACCTACCTTGATTTTATAACTCCTACACTTTTATGAATAAAAAACATAAAAAGTAATGATATTAAATTATCTTAAACTTCACAAAAACATCGCAAAATAAGAATGACGTCTACAACAGACTTGCTACCCCCCATCCCGTTATAGATACGCACGACTGATTCCTATATTTTATACAGCCTTTGATATCCATCTTTGTCTCACGTTACACAATCTGTATAAGAGTGAAAGAGAAAGAAGGTGTTATTCACAATTCGCTTGATTCGTGGAAATTGATTTCGCGTATCACGATTATTTTCCATAAGTATAAATGTTATCTCGCTAACTTTAATATCTATAGAAAAATGAATTGTCGTATGATAATATCTCTAAAACTTGAGATCGACTAAACCGATTTGGCTAATATTAGTTTTGAAATGTTCGTGAAAGTCCATAGATTTTTATGGTTAGACATTTCACGGGAACATTTTTTTTTATTCCGGCTCATTTGAAGCAGACGAAATTGTGCGGGTTTACTAGTTTTGTCATAAAATGGATAACTCAAGAAACATAACATTTTCACTTTGCCATAGGTACTTATAATAACTAGAAGTAACCTATTAATTATTTACGGACAACAATATCGTCGCGCGTAGAAAATTTTATTTTCCTTCGTGGTGCAGACCAAATTGCGCAGATGCATCTGGTTTGTAAAAATACTCTTCTCAATATTTTATTGTGTCATGACTCATGATCTATTAATCCTAAATCCAGTTTTTTTTCCTATCCTTAAAATTTAAAATATCTTAGAAGACTTCGAAACCCTCAAGTAACGTGACCCGTTTCTCCAAACATACATTTGTCCTGTTTTCCTTTGAATCACGAGACAAATTTCCACTACACCAAGATCCCTAAACTCCAGAGGCATCAAAGAATCCATCAACTCCTCATACATTCGGTGTCAAAGCACCTAATTTTGCTTTACCGTAGCATTCGGATTTCCCGATGGATTCGGTCCTTGAGAGCGAGATAGCAGATACGTGGTGATATGTATTTAGAAAGGGACAGAACTATGGTCACGGACACGATCGAGATGATTGGTGTACGTGCAACGCCGACCGCGCCTCTACGTGACTTTAGAATTTGAGACGATCTCTTGATACTTCGCGATACTGTTCTTGGTACTTGAAATTTGTAGGAAGTGTAATTAGATTTGATTTGTACTTCAACAGGTCAGTCTACATCATTTTTTTTCTGAGACAATGGTTAACATAGTGTGGTAGTCTGGTAGATTTTCAGCAAAATGAGATATATGATTTTTTTTTTTTTTTCAGTTAGAGGTAATCACCGGATCCCCGCCCGCCCGGGGTATGTGGGAGTTGAACCGCACTAAAACCTCCAACCGCTCACACTCAGCGTCCGAACCCCGGCTGAGGCCAGAACCCAGCACGGGGTTTTGAGGGACGGCGCGACGCGTAACGCTCTCGGCACACGTTTCCGTCACGCCGCCCCCGAGATATATGATTAGCCATTCTCTTTTAATTAATTGGTATTGGCTATTGGTAACACACTTGAATGGTCTGCCTGTTTGAGCATAAAAATCTATGTTATATCTGGAATTGTTTTAGCACTGACAAACTCATACCTATATGTACCTTAAAACAACGATTCATGTTATTTTAATAAAATTAAATATTTATTTAGTTGTAAAAGCAAATATAATGTTTTTCTTAATTTAACTTGTCTATGGATTAGTCGCATTGACATCTTGTCGTACTCATTTATCCTTTGCCTACTGTAAGTTAACCGTAAGTTTTTTCACTTCAACGAGGATACTCGTCGACTGTTCTATACTATTTGTATGATCATGGTTAATTTGTAAATATTCAGTACATGGCATAATTTTAAGTACAGAACTGTATCCCTCATTAACCCTTTCACGCTCAAAGGAAATATTTTTCCCTTCTATTCTACAACAATCGTTATTGATTATTATTGAATCGATATTTTTTTAATGAATGTCAAACGTAGGTACGTTGTGTTAAAATGTTTCCCATGAAATTTATAGGAAATTTGTACACTCTACTATGTTTTTCTAGTGATATCTCTTACTTTACAGAATAACTTAATTATTGTGTAGTATTCGCATATTTAGTCTCAGCCATCTTATCGTCCTGAAAGGGTTAATACCACTTTCTCTTTTAATTACTAATAGTGAAGTATCAAGACGTTTCGTCCGCGGTTGTTAATCGAAAGGCGTTCGGACTATGAGGCTGTTCTTGGCTAATGGCTACTGCCTACGATTACTGTTCATTCATCGTTCTGTTTGTACATTTGATTCAGTGCTGGTTTTACTATTTTGATTAAAAACTAGACTGAAATTAGTTTAGGGAAATGCTTTTTTATAAAAAGCATTCATTCATACTCTAAGAACTATGAAACTATGAACCTATTACGAACTCGAAAATGGAAAATCCGATCTCAAAGTGAAGGAGTGGTAGGTAAATGAAATAAAAAATACATATTGCCATATTAACCTTTTTAAACGGGTTCAGCCGATACTGTCAGTGTGGTATGTCGAAATGTGAGTTCGAGTTCCAGTGGTACCAGCTAACGAACGAGAAAGAGGGTAGACAGATTTGTCTGCTCTTAAATGACCTACCCGCAGTTCCTCAGTCTTCCCGTGATCATGGCACTTGGCAAACAGTGCTGAAATATCGTGACCGCTCAATTAAAAATAATCGTGGTAAGAACCCGTTTAGTAATAGTGTAAGTGAACTAAAACTGTAATTTTTCTAACAAAATTATCATTCTCGTGTATTTCTTTTAAGTATTAAAAGTTATTCGCCATCTTTCTTTTAATGCAGAAGTCATGTCATAGGGACATTTTTTTCTAAATTTTTTTCAATAACGTTTTCGAGTCACCCACAAGATTGCTCTTGTTATTCCCAACTGTGGGGTGGATGTAGAGTTATAGTGAAATAGATCTGGCAATTTTGCAGAGTAGTGGATTTTTACTGGTTTTGATTGTAGTGTCTATAGCAATAATAGTTTAACAATGTTTTTTTGTTTTTTTTTTTTCAGCGATGTTTAAACCAATCATGGAAATACCATGAAGCTATAAAAATTGTGTTCTAAATAATAAGTTTTACAAATGGAATATGTACATTTTTTTTTAGTTTGTCTGTTTTTCTTTATAGACTTTGTGTTATGCATTTTAATTAAATGTTTTGAAAATATTCTCGACCATTCTATAATATAATCTATGCAATCTATATAGTCTATGGTAGAGTTGTCGAAGTGTGCAACTGTGGGTCGCAGCATTTTTGCCGGCTGTCAACACGTCATCAACATGTAGCTACTATAATGTAGGGTTCTTTGAAAATTTAAAGCTTTTTAAATACTAAATTCTATTTTATCTAAAAATCTATGGATTTTAAGAATGTCGAAACTGTAGGATAGGCGTAAAGCTTGGCTTTTAAATCTTAAAAATGCAGTGACCTGTTCATGAATGACGATGACCGCTTAATATCAGGTGAGCCGTAAGCTTGTTTGTAATAAAATAATTAAAAATAATTTATGACTGTAGGTTTAAATCGATGTAGGAAAACATCGTACAGAAACTTGCATAGTAGAAAAGGATTTAGTTTTTTTTCTTTTTTTTCTCGGTCCTCGCCTCCAAAGACCAGGGACGATTCGCCACTGTCAAGAAGTATTTAAATACTCGTATTGGGCAAACGTGGTCCACTAAGGAGGTTTGATCCCAACAGTGGGCAATAATAGGTTGTTACAAACAGACACATGCTTCTTATTTTCTTGGCAACCCTTATTGTACAAGTATTTTTTTCTTCGTATGAAAATAAAGTGTCTTACATTTCGACAGACGCAACGAAACAATATTACGTTGAAGAAAAATTGTATGCAAATTTTCTGACAATAGATAGGTTTATGCTGTATCTAACCATTCAAGTTTTTTTATGGCAAATACTGTGTCTGATGGTATATGACTGACGCTCATGGACGTCTGTTATATCAGGGCAATGCTCATTTATTTTATTTTCTTTTATTTAACAAAAATCTACAGCTACAATTACTATTAAATTCAACTTAAAATTATAAAACAAAAAATTAGCCAATTACGGATTTACATTTTGTTTACACTGATTTTAGTCCTTAGGGGTACAATGAGATAAATCAAACAAAATATTATAAACAAATAGTAAAATTATGTAATGTGTAACGTGTGTGCATGTGTGTGTATTTGTGTCCATGAGAGTGCATGTGTGCGTGCTTGTGTTTATATTCACTAAGTACACACACAATCATACAATCTGTAGTAAAAAAAAAGCTACCTACATTCCCAGACTATAATATACAGAAATTTCTTAAACCTCGTTAAAAACAGATCAGCGCTCCGGGTACACCGAGTTCATTTCTGTTCAGGATGTTCTAGTAATGATTTCGTTTAGTTGTCATGATAAATTAAATTGTAGTGTTATGGGAAGTTTAGTTATATAGTACTATAGGTACATAGGTATTATTATTTTTATGAACACTTTTGAATGGAAAACATCAATACCCAAGTTTTTTACAAGAAGTATCTTCTAAGAAATTATGTTAACAAATTTAACGGATTTAATGAATATCAAACACATTTTCCAGTGTAGCTACTCTTATTCCTATAATTATAATAATTGCAACTTTATCCAAATACCTATAAAAGTTACAATTTTTTTTCAACTGAAATTGTGTCTGCATAACACCATCCAAGGCAAAGGTGTCCACGCTAACACGGCCAATTGAAAAATTACCCTCGCGTTATTGCGTTTGCTAGAGTTCCTTAAAAATGTACGCCCTTAGAAAAAAACGCATTCAACGTAGCGAGAAAAATGCCAACACTTAGGGGGTGTTAATGTAATCTTTTTTTAAATTCGAAAGCGGCAATTTGTAGAAATTAGAAAATAAATTCTTTTAAGTTAGAGACGCGTTCTCAAATTGTTTAAGGGGTTGGTCGAATCAAGCTTGTATTGAAATGTAAAATGTAACCTGTTTTATTCGTTTAAAAACGTGAAATTTTGAAGTTGCAGTTTCAGAAAATATGAGTAGGTAAAAGTTAAATAATCTTACACTATTGTTATTAAAAATACAGTTATTACAACATAGTTTATCGCTTTATGTTCATATGTAACATTACTTAAATTTTGAAGTTTTCAAAATTACTTAAATTTTGAAGTTTTCAAAATTTAAGTAATGGTACAATGGTAATGGTACACGCTACGGATTTTGATACGATTTTTTGAATAGATTGATTATTTCAAGAGGAAGGTGTATATCATACATGCATTGTGTAGTAGGGAAATTCTGTCAATTTAACAGGTTTTTCATGTGAGGTCGTAAATAAGCACTTCTTTGAAACCGAACAATACTTTGGCTTAGAGTCTTGAAGACCGTGTATCTGTCTCACTTGACATTGGCGAATCGTCCCGAGTCTTGGACGAGGTCCAGAATAAAAAGAAGAAGAAGAAGAAGCACTTCTTTCTGCACTTACCTACATCGCAATTGCTCTCTGAAACCACTTTTTTGTCTACTAATAAGATTTAAATTTTACGGGTACATTTGACGATATTTTTTTCCACGTATCGCTGAAGGCAAATCAACCAACATAACAAAATGGCGTCGAAGGAATTTTCCTTTTGTTTATACAGATTACCATTGAAATTGTTTTATTAAGCGTTTACGACGCGAGTGGTCATTGAGGAACCGATTTCAATTTTATATAAGGTGATTGTGCGATTAAATGACATTTAAAATGAAGGACGAAACGATAATAACCACGATTTATATGTTAATGACTTTGTGACGAAATTAATGGCATTGTTTACTATAAGATCTTGTGTCGAAATAATGTTTTAAATTTGCAATGAAAAGCTAAGCTTGAAAAGATTGATTTGTTGACCGGCTGTAAATAGCTCTAATGTCCTTCACCGGTAACGTGTAAGTCAAGTTGTTTATATACCTAACACAGTGAGATCTGCTTTGTTAAAAGTTTATACCACTTCTAGCTAGTGGTGGGGGCGGCGCGACGGGAAAGAGTGCCTTGGGTGTAACGCGTCGCGCCGTCCCTCATAGCCCCGTGCTGGGTTCTGGCTTCAGTCGGGGTTCGGACGCTGAGTGTGAGTGGTTGGAGGTTTTAATGCGGTTCAACTCCCACATACCTACTCCGGGTGGGGATACGATTATTTCCTCAAACTTTAAAAAAAATCTTGCTTGTGGTCACTGTTAAGAAACTTTGTATGTAATAGTTATTTTAGCGAACTTGTTCGGAAGCAAATATTTTTTCTATTGATCTTCCTCTTTATATTTTTTTAATTGATGTTTTTTATTTCTTGTTTTTAACTAAATTAACTGACATATTTTCATTTTACTTCAGTCAAATTAGAAGTATCATTTTGTCTGTAGCTAAACAAACACGAAGTTTTAATACATCCTTAGGAACAGGGGTTGTCTCGTGACCTCGTGTCTTGAATAACTAAGCAGCTTCTAACATAAACTCACATCCTGTTTGTTAGCTCATATATCGTGCTTTTACAGCGAAAGAGTTTGTTTTGAGAAATATACAATTTATCTTCGGAGTATACTCTTGAAAATTATTAGTGATAAAAAACGGTGTGTGCCAAAGATTAGAAGAATCGAAATTGGTGTTTTAAATTAGAAATTATAGTAAGACATCAGCACGTATACTTATACAGGGTGATTTCTTAGTGAGGGTACATATTGAAGGTCATGGTAGCTGATGGTTATATACGACCAGTAAAAATATTATTACCAAAGAATATGGCTTAATGCCTTAGTAATCGCAACTTAAAAATATCTAAAATTCTTGCAAAATGATGGTTTTTCGACAGCTGATGGGTGTGGCGGAGGTGTGGGGTGCGCGAGATCACTAGAGGTCATTAGTCAACACTCTTTAAGCCGAAATTGTTTATGTTTGAGGTAGTTTTGTCGAATTTAGATTTAAAAAAAAAGAATGTTTTGTAATTTTACCTATTTTTTGTAATATTCCGTATTAGAACAGAGTACTCATCACCCTCCTGCAATATGTACCATCTCTAACAAATTGTGAAATCCCGTCAGAAAATTAGAAATCATCTGTCCCGACTTCATACGGTAGAGATAAGGTTTTCTTAATTCTAGCAGTAAATATAGCCTATGTTACTCAGGGTAAATATAGCTTTCCAATGATGAAAGAATTTTAGAAATCGGCACCGTAGTTTTTGAGTTTATTCATTTATGTATTTATTTTATAACAGAAGCACCAACTACATTCACACTTAACTCTACTTATACTAAAAATACATAATTAACTCTTGGTCCGAGTGGAATGTAAAATAGAGGTGCATACAGCTTTCACAAAAGTAGTATTAACTCAAAGTTACAGAAAAAAAAAAATAAAGTTAAATTACAAAACCAGAAAAAATAAAAATAGCTTCTTTCAGCAATTTTATCGTTATAAACAAAAATTACAAATCTTTCCTCTTCATAATAGTAGAGTAGTTTAAACATCAATTCTACTTCAATTTTTAAATCAACAACAATTCGAGCCTTGGTATAAATTTACTACAAAAGATAATTGTACTAAATGCATTTTCAATTAAAAAATAGAACTTCATTTTCACAACTTTTATCAACGTGTGTAGAACAAACACAGCATGCAAGCTTAAGGGATGTCTGTCGTGACCAGAATGAACGATCGCGTTGAGCTCATATCCGGCAGAAATTCGTGGTATCTTTGAAGATTTTGTTCAACACGGTGTTTATTGGTGAAAGAGGCTGCGGAGTGCTGCTTTAGCTTTAAGGTTAGATTTTATAGTATTTTAAGTGATGTTGTTCATAGAATACTAGTTCTAGTTATTACTTTACATGTTCTTGACAGCTTTTACAGTCTAAATTCTATTGGATGTTTTAGTGACTTTAAAATAATTTTAACTTATCATTGAACAGGATAGTTCTAAAACTAATTATAGAAGTGTAGCAACCATGAAGGTTGCATTTTTTATTATATATAAGAACCTCCTTATACGGGTCCTTATGAGGTGATTGAGCGATCTGACGATTGTAAAACTTTGACCATTAATGTAAGAGGTTACAGTAACTGTTGACAGGGTTAAACCTGCGTTAATTCTTGAAAATAATTTCCCTAATCCGTCAATGATTTCAAAATCTTCATCCATTCCATCACCCAAATCAACTCACACCAATTATCCCTCGCCTCAACCTTATTATTATATTACTAGGTTCATATTAACTGATCAAACACAACGTTTACCGAGAATTCCCACTAAACAAATTCTCCATCGAAACGTCAAAAAGCGCCATTAATGGCAAAGGGTTACGCGATCGTATCGCCTCGTTTAAATCTTAACCCTTCGCTTAAGGGTAGTTTTATTAATTTATTTACACGTATATCTTGGCTTTATTGTACAAATTCCGACGTAATTGTCCCCATATGCAAAGTTAAGTGTTGCCATTTTGATTTTATCTGTGTTTAATAAGTCATGCGGGGTCGGACGGTCACAGCGGTTTGTAATTGTACTTTTAATTGCTTTTTACCTGCACTTGTGAAGTTATTTTGGATATATTGTAGTTTGATGAGTAAATGAATTGTTTGAGAGTATCTTTTCTAGTTTTGGATGTGGGTTAGTTTTGGAGGTATTTTAAGTATAGATTTAAGCTTGGTTCTAAAGGCACTGCACACTAGTAGGTACAAGAAGATTTAGGTACATATCTCAATTCGAGAGGTACATGGTATTGGCCTTCAAACTTAAAAATAAACTTGGTATTAAGAAGAAATAATAATTTACGAGACATTGAAAAATAATCGCAAAAAAAATCAGCTTAATTATCCTTATGAAGTAAGTTCTCCCTAAAACAAATGAAGTTCACAACGCTGGCAACACAACAACATCTAGGGATGAAGCAATTAAAATTAGAATATCTTAATTCATATCGAAGTATCTGGGTTGCCATCTTAATGTGTGTTCGTACCCTAATTCCGGGGTAATGCGCACATAAAGCCGTGTGCACAAACTTGGACATGTATGTGTTTAAGTGAATGTTTATGTCAAAAGCAAGATATTAAAAGGGGTCGATGTTGTCTTAAAATATTCTAGATAATTGTATTAAGTAAGCTTGAAAGTTGTTTGTGATTATCCACCTGTTGGCTACCTAAGTGCTACTGATGACTACCACTATAATACTAGTTAAGCTTAACTTTAATGTAAATCAGTGGTAAATTTCTTTAAACACTCGCGGTTATCTACATCACTTAAACTATTACTAAACGGGTTCTTACCACGATTATTTTTAATTGAGAGATCCCGATATTTCAGCACTGTTTCAAGCGTCATGATCACGGGAAGACTGAAGAACTGCGGGTAGGTCATTTAAGAGCAGACAAATCTGTCTACCCTCTTTCTCGTTCGTTTGCCGGTGCCACATTTTTGTCTGCTGTAGTCTTTGATGTAGATAACCGCGAGTGTTTAAAGAAATTTATTACAAAGAGTTCATGTTCTGAACAACATTAATACTTTAAAATTCTTTGACCCACGTGATAAAATCTACAAAATCAAAGAAAAAGACGACACTCGGTCATATGATCAGAGATTTACGATACCCTTTATAAATGTCGGTCGTATGCGAATTCGTCTCGAATGTAGGGCAATCAATACTACTTAATATTCACTGTCGCTACTGTAGTGTGGACTGGAATTAACTGAGAATATCTTAGGATTATACTGATATTGCGTATGAATAATATTTTCAAGTTCGAAGGTGATTTAGATTCGATTCGTTTTCTAATAAATGTTTGAGATAAGATTTTGGAAATCTCATAGTTCGATATCATTGGTATAATTTACAGTTCGTGCTATTGTTTAGTATCTATATTCTTCAAATTAACTCAATAATTTTATCTGAAATAATTTTCTGTTTCAAACAACGCTGATAAAATATTCTTCATATTTGAAGTGTCGTATCGGACGAGCCAACGGCCCACCTGATAGGAAGTGGTTACCGTCGCTCATGAACCTCTGCAATGTCAAGGGACACTGAGGAGTCGCGACCTACGACCTAACTTTAGAACCCTCCTCAAGCCTAGTTTGAAGAAGGACAAGTCATAGCGCTCAGTTGCGTTTGGTTTCTACTAGAAAGCGAAGATGAACTGATTTTTTAAGAAAGAAGATGAATAGATTTCATCCTATTACGTAAGATTTTATCCATAAGAGAGTCTTCCTATCCTCTAAGTATTTTAAGTTTTAGATCTGTAAGAGTACAAAATAAAACTTTGTTGTTATGAACAGATCCTTCCTTACCACTGTATTTGTACCAACCCACTGTTGGGCTCAGGTCTCCTCCGAAGAGGGGTTAGGCATAATCCACCACGCTTGCCCAGTGCGGATTGGGGACTTCACATATCTTCAAAGGATTTTTAGAATCCTTCTCCGACATGCAGGTTTCCTCACGATGTTTTCCTTCACCGTTTATAGCAAGTGGTGTTGTGAAAAATTGCACATAAATCTTTTTCACATTTAGATTTAGAGGTACAAGCCGGCCGGATTTGAACCCGCGACCTCCCGTACGGAAGGAAGCGCTTCGACCACTCGGCCACCACGACTTTACTTTACCACTGTATAGAGTATAAAAATTTCTTAAAACGATCTACGTCGCGTACACCTATAAAACTCTATGTAGAGCCAAAGACTAGAAAGTACAAAATAACTGCATATACTTTTTACTAATGGAAAGTCATGTTTTTATCATGTTTTTACAAAAATCACGTAAAATTAAACACTGAAATCCATTAAATGCAGTCACGATTTCTGAAATGACATCTTTCGTCGGAAAAAATTGAAAAACATCTTCGATTGTTAATCGAAATGTGAAAACAGATCGATTCGATTTACGATTTCAATGGCTTATGAAAAAATTAAATCGATATTATAATCGAGTTATTGGAAAGGATTTCAATTTGACGTGACGTTTTCAACGCGAAAGTTATAAAAGAAAATCGTCCAATGTAAAAATACTGCTCAAAACTTAATATCTTCTTCTCTTATATAAAAATGAATTGCTGTTCGTTAGTCTCGCTAAAACTCGAGAACGACTGAACCGATTTGGCTTATTTTAATCTTGAAATATTCGTAGAAGTCCAGGGAAGGTTTAAACGGTGAGAAAATTTCCTTATGTGACGCAGACGAAGTTGTGTGGGCCAGCTAGTGTCAGATAAACTTAAATGTAAAAACTACATGTTTTACAATTTTCTTCAAACAATTTCATGTTTTAGTAATACATAACTGTAAATGATTTTGTTCGTCAAAAATAAAAAATTTTTAGCACAGGTTCAATGTTGTAGCAGCCTTGTAGTAGTAAAATTTCCAAACAAACTTCGAATTACCGATTTTCAGATGAATGATAAATAGACACGAGAAAAATTACTTTTAAAACTCCCAAATTGATTTCAGTACTCAGTATACACATTAGCCAGCAAAAGTTCAACGACCCGGACGGTAATTGTTGAGATGGTGAATGCAATGTCAAGTTCGTGGGCTGCAGGTCCAGGCACCTGTCGCAATCGATACTATTCAGAAAAAAACATTCAAAATCACGAATTATACAATAAGAAGACGGTTTTCTGGTTGTTACGCGGACTTTAGGCCTGTGCTGGTGCATAAGCGATAGCGTTTTTAACACATTCAAACAAATAAACAATGCATCATGCTGTATGATGTTGTAACCAGGGCGTGTGAGAAGACGGCGTGGTAGCCAGAGTTATTCAAGTCCATACATTATAATTATCTACTGGGCCCTTGCCAAGGCATGACCCAGGGAGCTTGATGCATGCTTACCTAAGCGTAAAATAATTACACGACTTGAATCATTTTATGAAGATAAAACTGTTATCGATATATTTAATTTTTACTAGATGACCCGCGCAACTTCGTCTACTTCAGAGAGGGATACAACATAGCCTAGCCTTCCTCGATAAATGGACTTTACAACAGTGAAATAATTTTTCAAATCGGACCAGTAGTTCCTGAGATTAGCGCGTTGAAACAAACAAACTCTGCAGCTTTATACCTAGCTTACTAATATTGGTATAGATTTTCCTTCTACAAAGAACAGTTTCACAATAACAGGTTTATCATTAAATTATTCACATTAGTCATTAAGCATATATTTCCCGCTATCGCTTCTGCTTCCGCTTTCCCATGTAACATATCCCAAGTCTGCGTACCATCGCGTCCGCGCTTTGGAGCGTTCCTTGCGTGACCGTGTCGATCAGCAAGACCACTTTATTGATTATCACCATGGGATTCTTGCACTTGGACTGCGACAACCGGCTAATTTAAGAAGGCCTCTAACTCCCTCATATCCCCATACAAAATACAAGTCATCTTAATTTGTTCAATATACAAATCTAATAAGGTACCCCACTAATCATAGTTACAATGTAATCAAGTGTCTTCGTAATATGGACGATTGTTTACCGCAATTTTAAACGAAAACAAAGTTTTAAAAACTGTTTCGTGCTCATTGAATTTAATATTTTTTTTGTTACAATTTAGTAGAATTGGGGACTGGGCAATTTCGGTGGTTTTTTCGTTTAAAATCGTTGGAGGAGTGACGTTTTTGCTGTCGGTAAGTGCTGGTCATTTACTGAGGTAGTTTAGAGTTATGTAGGTATGTTCAAAGTTATTTTAGAGGCTGACTGAAGCTCTATGAACAATAATTTACAGTGCGATAAAGTGAATGATACAAGTGAAGTTTTGGTAAAATACTTAGTAGTTAGTTAGCTGGGGTGACGAGGCGAGACGTAAGCGTTGGCGTCCCGTCACTTCGCCCAAGCTCGTGTATGGTTCTGTCCTCAGCCGGGGTTCTGATCCCAAATCCCACATATCTCACCTACAGGGCGGCTAGAAGTCCAGCTATTTCCTGTCTCAAAAAAGTAGTTGGAAAAATATAAGATGGTACCTTGTAATACTGAGCTGAAAACTTAGCTATTTTTGATTATGTAACAACTACAGATGTATAGTGTTGAGATATTGGTCTTATGAAGCAAATAGGTGAGCAATTATATTGTGTATATTTTGGATATTGTCAATACTTAATATTGCATGTCAAGGGCAGCCACGAACAATATTAAAAGCTGAACATAGTTTCCATGATAAGAATTCGATTATTTAAATCTTATCTAAATCACTTCACCACTATCAGATGTGTGTAACGGTGACCACTTACCATCACGTGGGCTGTTAAATCTATAATATTATTTTTTGTGGCAACACAGTGAATGGCCAACATTACAATAATATTTGATGTTTTTAATGTTGGCTAACAACCACAAACTCATTTCAAGAACAACAACCAGAGTTGCCGAGAATTTGCGGTTGCCGATTCACTTTCTTAAAAACGAATGTTTTAAAAGTTTTTACTCGAAGTGATTTTATAGATATTTGTAAAAAAATATTTTAGACTAGGTACCAACTGAACTTTCTCTTCAAAATTACCTATTACCAGATTTTCCAATCGGATTTTTGTTTGAAATTCAATAAGTTCTGCTTACGAAATATTTTATTACTGCTTGCTGTTGCATTTAGCTCAGACGGGTACCTTTTTGTGGCGAATTAGTGCCTCATGGAAATGTGTGAAAATTATGCAATTAGGTATGTCACAAATAAATGTTTTTATTTCTTCTTTCTTTTTTCACGGAATTTATTGCCATAATGTAGGTATACGGTTAGAGCCCCTAATCTCACGTTTTCACCGTAATTCTAACACCTTTTCAATGTGAGGAGGCACTGCAGGGCCTAAGACCTAATATTTGACTACTCTCTTTTTCGTTTGATTAGGTATACCTATACCTATACCTTCTCTTATAACTAGACCATGCGCTATTTATTTTATCTAGTAGGTACTAGTTGATGCCCGTTTTGTCTTCATCCCTTTTTTTCTCAATAAAAGGTAGCCTATGTCCTTTCTCAGGGTTTAAAGATTGTGCCAAATTTCATCAAAATCGGTTGAGAGGTTAGAGGAAGTATGGATTCCAACAAAAGCTTAAAATGCAGATTAGATATCGAACAGAGGGAGTGGTCAGCCATTGTGATCTAATCTACCAGCAACAGTTGCAATTCGCGCCGGAACTAACGCGTTGCGGCTTCCGGTGATCTAATGGTTCTGGACAAACCCTAACATTAGGTCGAACAGTTTCTATTGTGAATGTGATGTGCATTTTGAAGAGTTTGTACACCAGATATTTAGTGTAAATGATTTAGGAGAGATTAGAGAGAGAACGTAAGGATGTATTTCAAAAAAGTAACTTATGAAACGTGTTAAATTACTTTATAAAAATGGCCATAAGCCAATGCTTGTCTGTGTAGTTTCAGTCGTGTCTATTGAAATATCAGCTGTGTTCAAGGACTTGGATAACCAGCGTTATCAATCAATAAACCCGGACCACGCCCAACGTCCATTCAGCTCTTAATGTTCAATAACAATCTAGACACGTGTTATCCCATTAACGGTACCAGATGTTACAATTAAAATGATTACGGGACCAGTGGCCCGCAACAAGAAGCATCTCGCAACTGGCGCGCATCCAACCTACAACTCACTTATTATATTCTATAAGCGCTGCCTATAAACGTATTCCTGAACATATCACGTAGTCGACTACTACCAATTTCAACCAATCAGCGTACGACAATTCAACTTAATAGGTCGGGCCACGCCCAATCACGTAACCGCCTATTACGGGCCGCGTAACGACGCAGGCTTTTAACTCCCCGATGACGTCCGATCGATGCGTCGCGTCGCGTCACACGTATAGCCGCGTCCCTCTCCGATGGCCGACGTCAGAGCTCCCGGGTGTCTAGGCCGAGTGCGATAGAGTCGTGTTTGGCGCGCGTGCCTGGTTTCAGTTGCACGTAGGCGCCCGTAGGAGGGGGACGCATGCAACTGTTTTCGATAATCGTCCGCGCGTTCCGTACGTGAAAATCGGACAGTATCCCGCCAGTCACGTCCGCGTAAAAACGGATATATGCCCAGAATATTTATTAAGTGGGTGGCTGTGCGTGACTTTTCCCCTGTGAATAGCTGCCCCGTAAATGATCGACCACGAAAATAGAACGGGCGTTTGTTTGATAACTGAAAACGTCTGAAACGTTTCGGGCCGAAGGTTTCGCGGGTTGTGACTCCAAAGTGACACCGAACAGTGATGTAGCACAGACCGTGCCGGGACAAAACGACGTTCATTGTGCTCTTTATTTAAAAATGGAACAGTAAAAACATTGCCGCCCAAACAGTCTTGATAGTTGTGAAAATGAATTTAGTGAACGCGCGGGAACTTTTCGGCACTGTTCAGTAGTTTAGTGTTGTGAGTATGTTGCCGTACCAAGCGGTAGCGATGGACTACGCGGTAGCATCCGCTGGGTTTCACCACCACCAGCGGCCTGGTGGGCTGCCCGGAGTGATGGGGCTGCCCGGGCCAGGCTCCGGGCTGAACCCTGGCCTGAACCCGGCCTTCACGCATTCCTGGTTCGTACAGACAAGCCCGGATATCTGTCGGCAGCAACAAGCATCCAACCAATCGCATCTCGAACCTGGGCACGTTTCTTTTTTTCTTTATATTTTTATTTAATAGTTTTTTTTTGGATTGATTTGTGATAATTTGTTGACAAAAAAAAGCTTAAGTGATTTTATAGTAAATTTTATTTCACTTGAGTATAACTCTGTAATCGAAATTAGTCATCAAAATTAGTCAATTTTATACATAAATTTTCTTAAATGCCTCTGAAACAAGATTTTACTGAAAAAGTTTTTACTGTTAATGATTCATTATTCAATGTCAACAAACAATCACAGATCAACTATTTTTTTTGCTTTAAAATTATTTGCTTTTAATGTAAATTTAGCTTTTTTGAATGTCGTTTTACCCCAAAGATTATTTAAACAACGACATATATTTTTATAAACATTTGGTAACAAGTGAATTCCATTATGTTGAATGACACAGGCATATAAAAAAGACAATAAAAATACTAAATGGGCACGCGTAAAGCAAAATTACAGTCAAAAATATGTTGTATGATACTTATCTTTACCACAGTGTATACGTAAGCAGTAGAGCAAATTTGGTTATATTAATAAAATTATAATATTAAAATATTTAATTATTAAGGTAACATTTTTGTTTTTATTTTCGTAGTAAGGTAGGCACGTGCTACATCTTAACGTGTTTTATTACCCACTTATTAAAATTTCAATACCCTACAAATAATTACGATTTCTCTTTAACGTTACTAAAAAATATACCATTACCAAGTACCATCACAAATTTCGACATTTTTTTTCCAATCCTTGTAAAAGCATCCACAATTTATTCTAGATCATATTATTTGCGATACTTTTTCTATTAAAAGGCTATATACAGTCTGTTTGGATATTCTTGAAACCACAACATAATAATTAATTAATTTATTGTATTTATGGAATACAATAAATTTATATAAAAAGTAAAAGAAAATTAAAATGCGACTAATCCCTACATGGATAGAAAGAAAAGTGAATTTTGACATAGAATTGAATATGAATTTAGTTTTCCATAGCGCGAGACAGAGTCATCGCGAAAACCAAAAAAGTTTTGATACAAATAAAAATATAAAAAGTTTTGTATGTTCAATATGAATTGAACACAGTCTAAGACGACTTCTTAACGTCCAACAAGAAGCGTGGACAGAACAAGTTTCAAATTAAGATCTCTATCAAGTCATGACAGTTGCCACGCTGTCTTGTACTAAAATAAAAGATTATGTAAATTACATAAGAATTAAATTTTGTTGTTCATGCTTATTAAATACTTTTAAATGAAGAAAATCTGTAGTAGACAAGCAGACTTCAGTTATTGATTGACTTAGAGACTTGATTGATATGCAACCTTCAACTCAAAATGACTGTATAGCAAAAAAAGTAATTGTAATGAGATATATATCAAATTGTCCTTCGGAAAAAAATAGGTATATAATATTAATTTAGTCTTGCAATATTAATATTAAATCATTTTTTACTTTCAAATCATTGAGTACGCGTTATAAAATGGCGTAGGTATCAACTACAATGTGACTTAAGAACGAATCTTGTATTTATAAAAACAATGAAATTTACAATAATTTTTATACTACTCTGCATTTTAAACATATATTTACGTATAATACCAGGTTGGTATTGCTTATTTTGTTTAACAAACAGCAAAATTACAAATAACAGTAAAACAATTCAACTATACAATATCCAGCAGATCGTATCACATTTTTTCGAGCAAAGATACAAAGCACCATGTTCACCTCGAAAATTCGTTGACAAAACATTTACTTTGTAATGAGATCGTTTTATGAATTTAACTACAACCTGTTATTTTCGTCACAATATGTAATTGACGTAAAACATGATCTGTCAGTTTTAAAATGGAGTTTTTATTTGTATAAGTAATTGTATGTTTGAGAGTTGGTATTATGGAATTGCGACATTGTTTTGAAATTAAGTAGGTATAGTAAAAACAGTGCTATGATTTTTTTTGGAACAAAGTTCCTTATCGCGCGTTATCGAAAGGGAAGGAAAAGGAAGACGGAAATTCTTATGAAAAAGTTGTCACGACACTTTTTTGTCTTAAATGATTACCGCTAGATGGCGCTGTAATCAAAATATTTTATTTAAGTTATAATAATTAGTTAGTTTAAAACGTCTGTCTCTCTCTCTCTCTTATTTAATATTTTTTTATAACAATTCCCTCACTAATTAATCGAAAGGAACTTCGTTCCATCCGGGTGTCCCTTGACACCTCTCAAGTTTTTCTTCTTCAAAAGTTAGTCATAGGTAGCGACTCCGCAGTTTGACAATGCGGAGGTCCATGAGTGACAGTAATCATTTACGATCAGGTGGCTCGTCTACACGACAATATAATACAAAAGGTTTTTGTACAGATTCTTTTATTATACAATAAAAATATGCAGGCGATCATCCACGAACTTAAAATTGCGAAAAAACTAGAGTTCAAGGAAATTACATTATTTTGAACACCTTTTTATAAGAGCGTATTTATAAAAGAACATAACACAGGTACGACCTCACAGAAACGACAAGTATATTGAAACATATCGATTTAACCGTGTATTGTAACATTAAATGTTAATACAAAAATACCCGCATGAAAGCTAGGACCAATATTTACACAACGTACACGTTACATGTTTATCAGTAATCTATTTGATCAAATGCATTCTAATAAGTCCTATTAGAGTCTTGTATAGAAAGGGAAACTACGAATTTATTCATATAGATAAAAACGCCTGGACCGATTCGACCAATTTTTTTTAAATGTTCGTTGTAGTTCAAGGATGGTTTGTACAGCAAAATTACTTCGAATACGTGCCGGAAAAATGATATTTTAAATTTTTAAGACAATTTTAAAGCAACGCCATCTATGAGTATTATATCGAATTACGTATAGCTTTTTCGATATAAATAATTTAAATTTGATTAAGTCATTGAATTGTGGACGACGGAGTGTTTTTCGATTGTACAAGATTGCGTTAAGCATTTTCTTTGAAGCCCAAGGATAGCAAGAAAAATCAAATAATTGACATTTTATTGAAAGCGATGCAAACGAAGTTGCGCGGGTCAGCTAGTACATAAATAAAATATACATAACAAACCCTGTTTCACAACAACTGGTTTAATAGCCAGATTCTTCAATCACTTACACAAATATTAAACGGATTCGTACCACGTTTTTCATGATTGACTTTCAACAGCGTTGAAAACTCGGGTTCATTCATTTATTAAACGAGAATTTAAAGACATTTAGATTTTTCAATGATTTATGTAAATCTTTTTAGATCAATCTATTTTTTAATTATTTCAATCACCTAATAATCTCGTTCAAAAATTCTATCATCATCTTAAGTCAATTATACAATCCGCAATGCAGCAGCATAGCACGCAGAAGTGTCCCCTGACATTGCTGAAGTCCATGAAGGACGTTTACCACTCACGATCAAGTAGTCTATTACCTCGTCTGCCATACATGGCAATAAAAAACTAAATTTACCTCAACGCTGTGGGCGTTGTGTTAGTCTTCCCGTAGAAGTATCAAGATGACTTGGTCGCGGTATACGGGCAACATCAAAGGTGTAGCTAGTGTTACTTTTATTACGCGGTTACCAACGTGTATCGCAACGGGCCTTGACTTAATTGTTTGAAATACTTTCTCTCATAATAAACATTTTGTTTGCATTTCGAAAAAAATGTTTCATAAATTTATATGTTTGTAGTTTATAAATCGCTAATTTGAAACAATGAATAGTGAATTTTCTTAGAAAAAAAATTCTTACGAATAAGCTGACAGTCTTTGTGAATGCTAAACGTCTCTCATGAAAAAGATTTTTTATTCTAGGATCCATCATCCTGATTGCTTATAAATTTTAATTTGTAATCAAAGAAGTTCAGCATCTCTATTATAAATAGAAATTACACATTTTTAGCTATATAAAACACTGAAAATATTTTTAAAAATGTCACACGAAAAAAACATGAAATTAACTACAATGCAATATAGAAACTATTCCAAAAGAATCAAAAATAAACTTTTTATACGAACAAAAACGAACTGACTCAAGACAAGACAATCTGGAAACAAGAGCCCTTTCACACTTCATCAAAATTTCTAAAGCACACACAAAAACACCAAAGAAATTTTAAGTAAAAAACTATCAAAGGAACATCCGTTTAACAAAAGTATTTTGATTGGAAAATAAAGAGCGTAGATAATATATATAACATGTATTAAAACTGTATTAAATAATGAAAGGGTTATTTCGGTTGAAGTAGGTATCATCTTAGGTCATTAATAAAACTAAATAAAGGACAATCCATCAAGTTCGAAAAGTCAAAAGTATCAAATACTATGATTATGGTAAATAGAATAAGTATATTCATTTATTTTTTACAATCTATTTTTAAAAATACATTTACAAGAAAATAAAATTTAAAAATACAATATTATTATAAAAAACAGAGGGCCACTGCAGGTAGAGTCTACGACCCAAGCCATCAGTGGTCAGGGCTCAAGAGAGAAGAACCTCCTCACAATACGTGCCGTGTCAAGAACGACCGCCTTCTGAATCAGGCCCTTCACCCAGCCGGGGAACGAAAGCTTCTCTAGATGACGGTTGAAGCTTTTCGCTATTAGACCGTGCACAAATACAACGATCGGAACAATGATGGTCGATTCAACACGCCACATGTCGGTCACCTCGTGGACCAGGTCCAAATATTTTAGCAGTTTTTCGAATAAGTATATTATTAGTTCACAAGTAAAAATAAAAAAAATAATTTAAGTACATACCACATCACCATATTTTGTTAAAGTTAAAACAAAACTAAAATCAAACCAAACAAAAAAAAAACAAGACCATGATATCGATAACAATATGAGATGAGTAACAAGTGATTATGCAAATTAATTAACCTATTCATATATCAATAGAACAATGCGTCATTAGTACATCATCTAGGATCCTAAAGGTGCCCACACATACGCAGTAATATCTCGCATGTATGTGTAGGACAACTTCAACAACAGTATTTTTAAGCATGCATCTTTAAGTCTACCTGCCAAAAGAATAATTCGATGCCGGTATAATTTTAAATAGAGAAAAAAAATATTTGCCAAAGAATAATATTATATATTGTTATGTGTCATATTTTGTGTCATTTTCTATCTGTGTACCATCTCAACATTTGTGACTTCACTGCCAGCTGAGACTGAAAACCAGCGCTGGATGTTGGCATAGATTCTATAATCTGTGTCAATATTTAGCAATACGCTGAGTTGTGTGTGTAATGACTGGTTTGTGGTGGAAATGTAATTGTTTTTAATTTTCCGTCTTTTGTATCATTTTTACCACAAATAAAGTATGTCTATGTCTATAAAATGTACGAAATGTCTACTTTATTAAAATAATGTAATTGTAATCTCTATTTGCTTAATTAATCCAAATTCAGCCTATGTTTGGTTCTGAGGTATCAGTTATACAACTGTAAAGTTTTAATCAAAATCCAAAAGAGTAACAAATATCTTACGAACTTTCGCCTTTGTCATAACCATCATCGTATGTAGGATTTACTTTTCTTTTAAAACTAGGTTAAACAGTTTCCAATTAAAATCTACCAAACATTGCATAATCTGCCCAAAGCGCGGACAACTTAAAAAAATGAATGCTCCCAAAAACTCAATATCAAATATCCGGGTTAAATAATAAGTGAGTATTATCTATCTATAATGCGCTCGAGATTGGTCCAACGGTGCTGACAACCTTAATAAGATGCCTAAAAAATAATATGCAATCAATTTTGAACCCAAACCCGTTGCAGTAATGATATTTTTCGGGTCATCAATAAGCAAAATCGGGTTGGTTTAACCTCAGACGGCCCTTCTTCTATGTATGGATCTATTACAAATTGTCTTGTTGTTACTTTTTTGTTAGTAGATACAGGTAGTTCCATTTGCGGTTGTAATCTGTATTAGTGTATCTAAAAATGAGGAAATTGACAATGTGAATGATGTTATCTCGAGTATTGAAAAGTGATGAATATGTATTTTGTCCAAAACCGTACAATGTCAAAATCCATATTATTTGTTCTTTTAAACGCATTTTATTATTACGTATTTTGTTGACTTGATTACTTTTCATTTTGTTTAGTTATTCCGAATCATTAGTCATTTAAATAACAAAAACTGGATCAAGGCATCTACTATTAATCATCGAATTACTCAGTTTCTCTTTATGAGCTAATTAAACTTGGTGCAATCTAAATTGTTAAGTCTAACTGTTATCTTAGTATCTTTATTTTCGTACTCTTTTTCCTTTAGCTCCATATTATCACATTCAAATGGAGTCGCCGCGATATGTCTTTTCTCTCCATTCATTCCTAATCTCAGAAAACTTCAGTCACGCCGCAAATTTTCATTTTATCTTCCATCTTTTTTAGACCTTGCACCTCTTACCATCTACTTTCATATTATTTTCCTATAATAGATTTATTATAAAATAAACAGCCTGTATCACCCAGTAGTCAATCAGCATCTAAACGCTGACTCACCACGATTCGTCGCGCCCTCCATCCATTCCATTTTTTACATCGTCGGACGGACAAAACTCGTAACACTAGATGTTATAAGTATTTCGCTTCTGTTGTCCTCCAAAATTTAAGGTCACGGTATTGAAAACAAAACAATTAATCTATTTCTGGCTAGATGGCATGTAGAACTACTTCTGCATCTAAGATTTTAAACCGTGTTTTGAAAACGAAGGTAGACTAAGTTATTCCTTATTACAATTTTCTGTCAGTCATAAATCGTCAATTAAAACGGCCCAGTTATTTGAAACATGAGTCGGAGTACCTAAACGAACAGACAGACGCACACACAAACGATATAAACAAAATTGTAATGTTGTTTCAATAAACTACTTTTAATATTACAAACAAACACTTCAAGTTCATTTATCAGTATGGAGACTAAGTTTACAATAAGAAGCTTGCAGACATTTTGTCTGTAGACCATTTTTTGTTTCTCGTTTTTTAATCTCCATTGATCATGTTTAGATCCTGCGATGTCGTTTCGTGTTGAGCTAGACATCAAGATCGTAAAAGCTTTCATCAAGAACATTCTTTCTCTTGCTGATAATCGTCAGAAATATTAAGTTTATGATATGAAATTTGATGTCTTGAAGTTGAATTTGCGGTAGTTTTTATTGTATTTTTTGTTTTTATACTTTACTCCTATCCAACCTGCGCCACAAAGGGAGCAATGTTTAACCAATGTTCACCTTATTTTAATTTATAATATAGCCTATGACATTCACAATCCACATAACTTCCTATGATTAAAAGTAATTGTTGAAGTTGATCAAAAATCATTTTACAACGCCACAAACATCACGACATTACCTCTTTATACAGTATCGATTAAACGATTTGCGTACCATAGGTATATATGAGCATAAATTATACCTACTAATTTGAAGAAAGAAATCTTAAACGCAAATGCAGTGCTGATAAAACCTTGGAATGGTCTTAAAAACCTTATCGATTACCGCTGACCATCGAATTATCCGTCATTATAGAATCGAATAAAAGTCGAAAAATCGATTTTTGAAAAAACACCGATCGATTTGTGTCTGCGGTTGCGTGTTTTTATTGCTTCTCTTCATACATTTTTGTTGGTAATTGTGCAATGAAATTACAATGTCCGTTTTCTTAGTATTTAACTTTTTTACTGCACATAAAAAGATGAAGGGAGATTTTTGTAATCTTTTCAAATCTCAGTTTAAATACGACTTTTATACGGATTCACAGTCGAGTTTGTTGTATTGTCGTGATAAAAATTAAGTTTTTTTTATTATATTGAAAGTCTTCATCGAAATTGAATTATTAGTTAATTATTACTTTCTTCTAATTTAGCCAGACAGAAATTAAAAAGAGACATGCATAAAGATCTCTAATTAAAGAGAATATGATTGTTATGGTTCTCGATCAATTGATTCAAGATCGTACTAATTGTTAGGTACCGGCCAAAGTTGTTCTACCCGATTTCTATAGGGGGCCGGAACCGGGATCTCGCCCGGATTCTGGCCCCCTAAGAGTTTCGGGTCCCCAACGCATGTGAGTGCGAGCGGGGACCCAAGAAGGTGCCGTGTCTCGCTCAACACGCCCTTAGCGTAAGAGCATCCGGGGGATGGTAGACCGCGCTCCCCGACCCACGCTGGTTCTGATCCAGCGGGGTATTCCGCGGGAGGGTGACACGCGGTCCCATCTTGGCGGGCTTCGGAGAGCCCGCCGACCGAGAGAGCCGGTGGCCGTATTCGCCGGTGGCTACCGGTTCGGCGTCCGGGGACGGAGCGACGGGAAGCATGCCGATGGCGTAACGCGTCGCGCCGTCCCTCCAAACCCCGTGCTGGGTTCTGGCCTCAGCCGGGGTTCGGACGCTGAGTGTGAGCGGTTGGAGGTTTTAGTGCGGTTCAACTCCCACCGGTGATTTCCTCCAACTGAAAAAAAAAAAAAAAAAACCGATTTCTATACCAAAGTCCAAATGCAGCCTATGTGGTTTCTGATGTATGCTATACATCTGTACAGTTTAATTAAAATTCATTCAGTAGTTTTTGCATGAAAGATTAACATACATCCAAATTCACATACTTTCATACATATAATAAAATATGTATAATAAAGTTATGTACCCAGATTATCAGCTATTTTTTTTCATTGAATTAAATAAATAAATAATTTTACGATAATACAATATTAAGAACTGTATATTTCAAATTAAAAACAGTAAATTTGTAATAAAAGAATTACAAAATATAGCATGAATGAGAAATGCTCCAGGCATTGATTGAACCAATCAATACATCACAACTGGTCAGTTAGATTTAACCCGTGACAAGTGTCCCGAAAATGATCTATTATGGACCTTTACCTCATCAGGGGACTTTTGTGTCGACCCCTGTTGTTTTAATTCCTTCTTTTAGGGTTGAACTGACACGAGGGTTGAGCTAATGATGGATACGATTTTCATCTGTTTTTTTTGTTTTGACAGACTTTTTCGGTTGAGATATTTGAATCTTAGCAGTGTCTTTTAGCAAGAGAAATGCGCTATTTATGTTTGGTTACTTGATATATCGACAAACTAGCTTGGTAATCTATGTATCGGTGACTTTACCATAATTGATCTGCTGTAGGTATTCACTCTAAATGATTTTTAAATTAAAATATTCTGCATTTTGAGCAAAACAACCACTAGAATGTTTCAAAACCAGTCTCGGTTTTACAAGATAAGTTTAGCATCAATAAAATGCATTTTACTTGGTATTTTTACACGTAATACAAGAAAACCGTGCCCGGGGCGCAATCAGCCGACCCTAAGTCCGATTACCTCAAATAACTATTATTGACTCCTTTCAATTGGCCCCGATGCAGCCAATTCTTTGTGTTGTTAATCTACTTTTAGCTCTACCGTTCTGTTGCTTTATAAATTGATGCTTTTTATTGAGAATTTGGGTAGGTTTATTTACGTAGTCGTACTCTACTAAAGAGTTCGGAATATATAAATTAGATACTACAAACTTATTCAGACACTCGCGGTTTTCTATAATACTTTCATGCATTTTAAACGGGTTCTTACCACGATATTTAATTATTTGAGATGTCTCGATATTTCAACGTTGTTGCAAACGACATGATCACGAGAAGACAGGATACTGCGGGTCGATTTAAGAGCAAACAAATCTGTCTACCCTCTTTCTCGTTCGCTTTTGGGTAGTACCACTGGAACTCGAACTATCGAATATCGAGACAAGTCAATTAATTAAATATTAAATATGGTGGTAAGAACCCGTTTAAAATGCATGAAAGTATTAGGTACTACAATTGAAATAAATATGCAAACGTTGAATATTCTATGAAGACACACATTAGTAAAATTTAATATCATTAAGTGCCTAACCTACTAACAGTTTTAACCCTTCACACTAATCTGTATTTCTCTGAAAACGTAAAAAGGTTCCACCAACTTTTACACTACAGTATGTTCGTAGCTCTATAGAAACTCCGTCTTAGATTTCAGCAAGTATCGCCAACTTTAAGACTACAATACTTTCATGCATTTTCAACGGGTTCTAACGGAAGAAGTGAGTTCGATTTCCAGTGGTACGACCCAAAAGCGAACGAGAAAGAGGGTAGACAGATTTGTTTGCTCTTAAATCGACCCGCAGTATCCAGTCTTCTCGTGATCATGACGTTTGCAACAACGTTGAAATATCGAGACAACTCAATTAATTAAATATCGTGGTAAGAACCCGTTGAAAATGCATGAAAGTATTATAGAAAACCGCGAGTGTCTGAATGAGTTTAAGACTACAGTTTTATAGAGTATGTTCACAGCTCTATAGAAACACCGTCTTAGATGTCAGCACCCTAAACTCTATTATCGCAAATAACTATTATTGGCTTCCACTCTCAATTGGCTGCGAATGCAGGAACGATTCTTTGTATTGCTAATTTTACGATAGTTCTATGTTGGGGTGATATATTTGCACCTTCAGAATCAACTTTGGCTTTAGAATTTTTTAAATTCCTCAGTAGTATTTAGCGGTCACCAGTAATTTTAAATGGGGAAATGTGTAACCATTGTCTTCTTATAAATATTACTGCATCAAAATACTGGGCTTTTCATTTTTTCCTTCCAATCCAATCTCTAATTAAAAACTGACTGTCCCCTTATTTTACCTCAAATTGCCTATTATAATAAACAGAATTGTTATTTCTTATTCATAACTTATATAGTATCCGTGTAAACATATACTAAAGGTTTAGGTGGTATAAATATAATATAGAATT
Organism: Trilocha varians; assembly: GCA_030269945.2. Taxonomy (NCBI): domain Eukaryota; kingdom Metazoa; phylum Arthropoda; class Insecta; order Lepidoptera; family Bombycidae; genus Trilocha; species Trilocha varians. The sequence continues at coordinate 3,418,257 of AP028277.1, read as the reverse complement.
CCAGATAACCTAAATGTTGTTGTACAACTATCTATACTACCTTTACCAAACATAAAACATTGATTCAAAGACCTATTTCAGCGACATGATCAAGCAAACAAATGCAATAAGCCAACACATGGGGCACTAAATCCTGGCCATTCCTTTCATCAATAACAATAATATTCACAAATCCTTCTTTATTGTGTTTTTGAACGAAACAATTTTCCAGTACTGTTGTTGCTTGGACGCAATTTGGTAGACGTATACCTATCATTAGTCATAGCCGAATCGACGGATCCGAAAAGATTGCTCATTTTTCGTAGGGTGTGATGTCTTTGCACGGATTTGGGCGGGTTTTTTGTTTTAGCGAAATCTAAGTAGGTTTTGTATTTGTAATATGCTTTTGTTTTTTATTCATGTATTTGATATCCAATTGGGATTAAGAGAGATAGCAATGCTAGTAGCATTAGTATTAAGTTAAGTAAGATTCATTATTGACGACAAAAAACATACATTTTGATTTTCGTTTTTACATTTTACGTTATTAGTGACTTTGATTTTATTCCTTTCTTTCTTTATCTAACTCAATTCATTTATCAATGTAACCTATAATTGTAAATTTTAATATTTTTATTTACAAACTCTTTTAACCGATCTGTTGTTCTACTTTTTGTGCCAGTATTATAAAAAAATCCGTAGCAATAACCAGTTAGCGGTTCTTTGTTTCGTTCAGAATATTATATTTTGCGGTCTACACCCGTTATTGCTGATCTTATACGATCAGGTGGATTTTATTGATAAATTTATCTGAATGATTTTTGAACAAAATAGGTTTAAGTGAATGGAAGCTTTGATTGAAATTTTAACTGTCGAAGAAAAATTGAAATGTATAATTAATGTGTGTATGATGGTAATCGATGCTTAGAACTGATTCATACTTTTAAACGACATTACCATTCAAAATATATCATACAATAAAAAAATAATATAAGTTTTGTATTTTAAATACTTCTGAAAAATGAAAGAATAAAGTTGAAATAAAATATTATCTAAAAAACAGAACTTATAATGGCTATGAACAAAGTACTTTAAAGGAGGTTAAAAGTAGGTAAAGGTCTTCATATTCAACCAAATCGAGACTAGGTACCTACTCATGATAACAACCTGAAGAGTCGAAGTTTAAGTTCACGAGCAATAATATCCATTTATAACACTATCAAATCAACTTATCAATTACTATATGTATCACCAAATCTTGCATCAAATTTATACGAAACAATTTTAAAATTAATTACAATTTCCATATTAATTACATACATATAATCAACTTAATTATAACAATCAATATCATATATTATTATTCGTGGCACGTTTCAAACGAAAATTGGGTATGACGTGATTATGAGAGTACCTACTAAAGAGTGGCAATTTGGCGTCCGTACAAATCGCCGGTCCCACAGGGCGAGGCGGGTCGAGTTTATTTATCATTGTCCACTTTATGCGATATTGAATTCAAGGGATATCTTGGATTCTATTCATATTTGATCCTGAAAAACTTATAATTATAGTGGTGTATGTTGAAGTACTGTGCAGGTTTGATTTGCTTATTAACTCTACAATACTTGATGGTATCGTATCTGCATGGCCGTCATTAGGTTGTAACAGTGAAACTGAAAAACCTATTAACATAGACATACCGGGTGATTTTTTAAAGAGGGTACATATTGCAGGAGGGTGATGAGTACTCTGTTCTAATACGGAATATTACAAAAATAGGTATTTTTTTTTTTGTTATTTGGCAAAATCTAAATTTGACAAAACTACCTCAAACATAAACAATTTCGGCTACAAGAGTGTTGACTAACGACCTCTAATGATCTCGCGCACCCCACACCTCCGCCACACCCATCAGCTGTCGAAAAACCATCATTTTGCAAGAATTTTAGATATTTTTAAGTTGCGATTACTAAGGCATTAATAATATTTTTACTGGTCGTAAATAACCATCAGCTACCATGACCTTCAATATGTACCCTCACTAGGAAATCACCCTGTATAGATTGCGATAGTTATTTTGCTATTCGTATTCAATGCTGAAATACTTATATCTATTATTATTATCATCATAACAAGAATGCAAGTATGTCATACTAATTAACTCAACTATACATGACAGATATGAAAAACCAAACATATCTATGTATATGGTCGGCTTAATGTCTTACTATGCATTTGATCTTAAAATTGTATTTCTTAACTCTTGAATTTTCACAAATACTATTTTACTACTACAACAAAAACACATTCCAAAACAGTTAAAATCGGCAGCCATTTTGATTGGATTCCCGCTAAAATCCACAAAGGTTAAAGTTCGAATTCGATTTTCAAACACGAACAGTTTAAAATGTGCTTATCATTACAACATTAACACTTAGCACCAGGGTCATGGCTCGACGCGAGTGTCGTTCGGAAATTTGCCAAGTCACATTAGCCTCATCTCAACACAAGCTGCCCCTTGGGACGTCACGATTACTGAACGAATGTTTTCTTTTTTTTTTCTTCTTTTGTGTGCACAAGAACTGTTTACATTGAGAAATGGTGTTGCAATTTTGCAAAAAAAAGTCTCAAAAGTTATTTTATGAAACTTAAAATTAGCTGGAAAAATGTTTTGACTTAAACTGGCTTTTAGAGGTTATTCATTTTAACACATTGATTTTAAGTTATTATATTAAGTATTTATGTATCTAATTAGGGTGAAATAAGCAAATACTTAAACCGTTTAATAAAAAATAGCAAATATAAAACTCTTTCTAGTGAACAAATCTACATCTACTTATTTTATACACTGAATAATTATGTTTACAGAATTAATTTATTATAATCATAACACATCAAATACAAAAGAATAAGTTTTACGGAACCCTCTAATGAATACATGTCCAGATATGAAACATTATGCTCGTGTCAATAATCCTAAACGTAATAAGGCGACAGTTTCATTTCCGACAGAATATTACAATCGCCCTACGTATTTAGTGCCCCACGTATAAAGAATATCGTTTTTGTACTGTTTGATGAGGACAAGGTTGATTAAGACGATAAATTATTATGGAATTCGGCCATCTTGAAATTGATGTTGTGAGACACACAACATTTTTTTTTTTTTTTTTTTGGGCGCGTTATGTGGGAGTTGAACCGCACTAAAACCTCCAACCGCTCACACTCAGCGTCCGAACCCCGGCTGAGGCCAGAACCCAGCACGGGGTTATGAGGGACGGCGCGACGCGTTACGCACGAGGCACTCTTTCCCGTCGCGCCGCCCCCGAGACACACAACAAACTTTTTCTTCAATTTGTAGTAACAAAAATATAATACGAGTATTACGTAGTCGATTTTAGGGTGTTAAATATCTATAGGTTCTAGGTTAAATGTTCGTTTTTGTGATTTTAAGCTTCTATCAAATATACTAGATACACGATTAGATCTTAAAAATGGCGCCAACGAAATTGTACTCAAATCAAAAATTGACAGTCTTTTGAAGTCGTTGGCGTGTCGTGTAACATTAGCGAATAAAAATTTTAGATATTACACATCTTAAGTGCTAAGCATGGGAATTTAGATTTAAACTGAAGACTCTCTCTGACATTTTGTTTAGTACAGTGTATGTAGTATTATATCTATATTTTATGTGTTAATTTTATTATTGTCCGATAGAAATGTGACTTACAAACCCTAAGAACTTTGATAACAATCACCGTCTTGTAATGACCTCTGCAATATCAAAAGCATCATAACCAAAAACACTTTTCAACTTTTCAAGTACTACCTAATATCTTTATTCTTCTGCATCGGATCATGAGAAAGGAAGTGCCAGATAAGGTATGCGAGAATTCGTCGATTTATCTCTATAACCCTCCAAGTGACCGTAGGGTCTGAGAGACCCCTGGGACGGAACGGTTGACTAAATTCCAACGGTTCAAATATCCCAGCTTTTAAAGAAAACTCGACGACCCTTTACTATAGGGTGTGAATTTCCTTTGAGAAGTTTCCGTGAAGAAAACGGACTCGCTCAAGTCATGATTAGATTAAATGGGACGAGAATGACCCGTACATTTTTTTGCTGATGTCTGGGATATTTTGTTGATGTGAATGAGTTTAGATTTATGAGTATTTGTTTAAATTTCACTAACTGCATTTCAAATTGGATGTTGAACTCGGATTCCAGCGAATGGTAAAATTAGAAATTTAAGACAGCGACGATAGATTTTATAGCTTATAGTATAACAACAAAGAGATCCTGATCAATTTAAATGTTTCTAAAATGCACCTGAGTCAATAATATATATGTTACATTTTATGATTAATAACCACATCAAATAAATGACAAAGTTTCTCAAGACTCCAACCCCACCGTTTAACCACAATGGAAGATTTGACGACATCATAATAAGTACTTATGGCCCTAAACGGTAATAACTCCCGAAATTATGAAGTGTCATATTGTTGTCACCATTCTGTGGTCCCGGACTTGAGTACCAAAGAACCACTTCAATGAACAATACTTTGTACCATATTTGATACAGTAAGCATAATAATTGTCGTATAATAATATATTCATCATAATAATCTTAATCCTACGAAAATTGTTAAATAACAATAGATTTTTCTTTTATTTCTATGCAAAACTACTATTTTTTCATAAATTTTTGCATCAATTTAATAATTGTCTTACAAACTTTTAGAACAATCAAATAGTTGTGTAAAAACAAGCGTTATTTTAAAATCTGGTAGAAAAACAGAACAGTTTAAATTTATCGTTTTTTTGTATATTTAATGTAAATTTGTATAATACTGTACTTAAAAAAAATGCTCATTATCCAAAAAAAAGACATGCCCGCTGAGTTTCTTGCCAGTTCTCAGGACGGTGGCTATAATTATTATTTTTTGTGCCCGAACTGGGTGTAGCTTGTAACTTTTGACGTCAACAAGAATGAGTACGTCATCAATGTTGAAAATAAAGTATTTCATTTCATAATTTTTTTAAAGTTATAGATATCTTTCTCAGACTTCTATGTCATAGTTTCAGTATGCAATAACTCCTTAGTCTCTTTACAAAATAAAAGCAAAAGAGAAGTAATTTTGGCGCAACACCTCAAAAACACAATATACACCAACTAATCTTACAATTAAAATTACAATAGCCTTTATTATTCCTTAATACAATAATTACAATACATTCAATTCAATATAATAAAATTTATAAATTCATATTTAAATTAGATTAAGTTACAATAATTCTTCTTCAAATAAAATTACAAATTAAATAACAAACTTGAAAAAATTAATTTCAAATTTAAATTATTTTTAATTAAGGACCTCTCATCGAGTAAAGGCCTCCTCCATTTTTCTCCATAATTTTCTATCCCTCGCTTTTTGCATCCAGTTTATATCTGCTCTTTTTAAAATCTCATCTAGCCATTTCTCTTGTGGTCTTCCTCTAGATCTTTTATTGTACACCAACTAATCTACTTGAATCAAAAAATCTTATTCACCAGATCACACCAATGGACCGTTACACCTATTAAATGAATTTGAACCGCAACAATCAATAGTGTTTTGACTTGGAACCATTCAAGTAGAAAATACTCGAAAATTCCCATGGATCCGTATTTTATTGTGCCCCGCATTAGAAGGGTTAATCAGAGGTGTCGACCTTACAATGTTAACCCCACTGTTGCCGATTTTATTGATGTTTTTGCTACCTGTGGTATTAAAAGTGTAATCCGCAAGGTTTTAAGTGACAGATGGTGTTAGATTTTGTAGTTAACAAGGACATATTTAGTGATAGATATGGGATCTTTAAAAGGGTTTTTAAATGAAGAGTTCTTTAAGAGTAATGGTGAAAGATATTTTGATGAGTGCTGCAAATCCTTATCGTGTAATAGGTGAGTTTGACACTTAGTAAATAGTCATCCTCATAGATATAGAATAAATGGAAGAGATCTAGAATCTTAACTACTCGTCGCCTCAGTGCTTGTTTGGCCAATCTGCACTCGAGCAAATTTTATAGGAGACAGCAAACAAGCAAGGAATTTTCGTTAAGAGCCGTGTTGAGAAAAAAATTAAAATGAGATTTTTATTGTTTTAGAATTAAATATTTTAAAAAAATATTTTACCAGTCGGATGGAAATTTTATCCTTTATAATACTGCATTAAAAAGTAATTTTCGTAAAAAATGTCAGATTGGCCAAACAAGGACTGAGGCGACGTGCTATCAGTGGAAATTGTTCACTGATAGTCAATAAATTTATCATTATTAAAGATCTCCTTCCTCTCCTCACCACTTAATAAATGTGTGACTAAAAAGTACAGTGCACATTTTAAAACAAGCTAGGAAGCATAATGACGAAGACTTTCAAAATTATTCTCAAAATATCTTCAAACTCTTTGTTCCTCATTTTCAAATCCATAATTTCAGAGTTCCGCAAATCAATTAGACTTTATTCGACATTTAAAAACAAAACAATGATGTACATCAACACTATTACGCAACGTGATATCCCGGTGTAGCCGTGGCAGGGTCCCAGGGGAGAGCTAATTTCCCGACCGGGCACAACTCAATTTTCCAGGACACATTAAGCGTACGACACGGTTGCATATACGTCTTTTACGATCGGTACTAAGTTCGATTCCGGCTTCTTTCCTACCACTGTCTCCTATTTCAATTTGCAAAGGATTTTTTTCTTATCCATATATACAGAGAACTCTAGCACTTATAGTATCCTAAATAAGATTGGTTTTTGTGTGGGTATTGGAAGAGCATACGACTTTTTGGAAGCGAAACACGCCAATCAACACTGACCAGTTGGGATAAATTGTTGGTGTATTTTTAGTTTTATCCCAATAGTTTCAAGGTTGATTTTGGTTTGTTTATTTATAGCGAGGGTCAAGACGTTAGTTGCGGGTTCGAATCCCAGGTGTACAGGGCGTCGGGGCACGTACATCGCCACTTAAAGACGGACAATTCTGAGATGAAGGGAGTTCGTCATAAAAATTGGAAAGGACAAAAACGTGTGGAGAGGTCCTTTGGTTAAGAAAACAAAAATAAGATGAAAAATTCTATAAGAAACTTTGAATTAAGCACTGTTCTATTACTGCAGACTTATGTTGTTGTTTAGTAAGGTATTCTTCCGGTTTTCATGTGACAAAAAATATCACCTACTATATAAGAATCTAAATAAATAAAAACAATCACGATCGTCACACTAATCACGGAAAAAGCAAAACAAGTAAAGTTTTATACAGGGTGGATCTGTAACTTTGGACAATCTGACATGGGGTGAATGACCTGTCGAAATACAATTTAGCACCATTTTTATTTTTGGATCGGTTAAACTTTTTTTCTGACATTGTATGGAAAACGTATGACTATCGTTGCGGACCTCCATACTATGATGAAAATTGTTTTTTATCCAATTCCTAAAATAAAAGTGGTTATAAGTTTAATTTTAACAGGTCATTCACCCCATGTCAGATTGTCCAAAGGTACAGATCCACCCTGTATATTAGTTAAATAAAAACAGTATCATTTTTTTTTGTGTGGTTCAGTAACCAAAAGCAGGAGTTCGCAACCCTTGGTTCGTTTTAATATATTTTTAAACTCCCCTTTAAACTGACCAGTGCCCTCAACCCCAAACATTAAATCAAGCAGAATCTTATAGTTTTGTACCATTTACGTAGTTATCTATAAATAAGATCGCCGTACAAAGGGTCCAGTTTAGATTTTCTTTATGTTTTAAATGTTATTAGTCCCGCGGTGGTCGTTATATTGATAAAAGCTTGCGAGGTTTTTTAAATGGATTTTATGTAATGGAGAAGTAAGGGCAGATTAAAGTAATAAGAATTTACTAATAAGAGAAATGTTGCAGCACTTAAAAGCAAACAAATACAATGAAGGTAATTTCATCCGTTATTTCTTCTCATAGCGCCATTATCCGAAAACAGTTTAAAAACTGGCTTACAGTTATTTTAACACTACAATGGATTCACGAGGGCGCGCGACGGGAAAGAGTGCCGTGGACGTAACGCGTCGCGCCGTCCCTCATAACCCCGTGCTAAGTTCTGGCCTCAGCCGGGGTTCGCACGCTGAGTGTGAGCGGTTGGAGGTTTTAGTGCGGTTCAACTGCGGAAATTCAACTAAAAAAAAAATGGATTCACGTCTAACAAGCAACTATTCGGTCTCAAGCACATTGTCGTCATCTCGAACTAGACATCAATATCAAGAGAAGCACGTTCAATTCGGAAATGGCCTTACTCAGGTGACAATAAACCCAGTACTCACGGGACTGGTGTAATCGTGTCCGGTCGTAAACTGAACACATCAGGAGTCCGCTTACTGAGCACTGTTTAGCACCCCTGGCCGTAAACTTTGCGCTGATGTAGACCTCTTAATGTTCATTACAGAAACTGGTTAAGCTTTTCCCAAGTAAATGCAAGTAAACTACGAATTTATTAAAAACGAGTGTCTTTTACAAAAATCAATATTTGTATGTGTTTTAAAAACTTTCAACAGTTTATCTTTTCGCTTCTCTGCCTGCAACTTAAATAAGTAACTAAATAAATGAATAATGAATCTGTTTGTTTGTTTGTGATCTCTTGTGATCGTGCCCGATCGTAAACTGAACACATCATGAGTCCGCTTACTGAGCACTGTTTAGCACCCCTGGCCGTAAACTTTGCGCTGATGTAGACCTCTTAATGTTCATTACAGAAACTGGTTAAGCTTGGACGAATTTTTTCAAGTTAATGTAACTAATTCACGAATATATTAAGAACGACTGTCTTTTACAAAAAACAATTTGTATGTATTTTGAAATCTATTGACAGTTTATCTTTTAGCTCTGCTTACAACTTATATAAATAAACTAGCTGATCGGTGGAACTTCGTTTGTGTCACAAAGGGGTTCAAACAAGACTTGTTGTCGCGATATTTTTTAAACGCAGACAGCGACGAGCTTTATTTGTGTTTAAAACTCGTGTGCCTACGTAAGCCATTCGTCATTAAAAAATATTCTAAATTAGATAATAATGTTATGATTGTTAACTCTTTAGAACTCGTTTACTTTGGAATCGGAGTTTTATAAAAAGTTTTGTCACCATTTCGCAATAAAATTGTTGTTTTATGCGCAATAGTTGCAATTGATCACAGTAGGGTGTTGATCGATTAAGTTAAACTAAAAATAAGTCAAATTAAATTAGATGTCCCACAGGCACATTGCAATAAGTAAAATATGTATTTTTTACAAGCTTTATATTAACTTGCACTGGATGTAACTATCTTAGTTCGAGTGGAATCTTGCGACTTAAATTTGACAAACTTTCCGATTTTCGATTGAGCTGACATTTTTCACGCAGATGTATATCGTGTGACAATGCATTAATATGACAAAATGGCGCTGATCTGATGATGGATTCGGAAGGAACTCTTGTAGTGAACAAGATAGACCCGTCGTGTTTGGACTCGTTTTATTTGTCTTAGGAAGCACTCCACTGTTACGCGATATCTTAAAAACACTTTATTAACACTAACACTAACTTAACCTAACTCAAAAACAAAACATAACCTTAGCCTCATCATAAACAAAGGACTATCAACTTAAGCAATAAAATACTTGAAAGACAAAAATAAAACAAAAAAGTACATTTTTAAATGTAAATGATGAGTTCAGAGTGTCATTAACCCCGCCCGCGCAACGTGGGTGTGGCCAGAACCGTGTACACCTACCCAGGAATTTATAAATTTGAGTAAAACCTTTTTAAAAAATAAAACCTTCTTTTAAAAATACTTTTTGCTAATTCATTTACGGACACTGGTTACGCGATTTTATATCCTGTTGTTATGTTCAACTTTTATGGATGTTATTGTAGGTTTTTTAAAAAGAATCGTGTTTTGTTTATAATCTTTTTAAATGTGTGTTTTGCATGTATGCTGTAGTTTGTGTAGATAGTTATTTTGATTGTGAAGTATCGATATTTAAAAATACATATTCTTAAAACATTGAGTTAAAATTAAACATTAAAAAAAAAAGTGTACCGATATATTTCTATTAAAATAAAGTAATGATTCTTTTTAAAAAAAATCTTTAAAATTACTATTTCGTATAAAATTGTCTTAGTCTTTAAATAGATCATTTCAATCTGAATCTTAATATGAGCTATTATTGAAAACCAAAGTGGTGGCAAATAATAATAAAAAAAAAACACCATAAAGCCTTCACCTAAAAAAAACCACAACATCATATTATAACCAAACTAACTTCAACCTTCTTCCACAGCATTCTAGAACTCCGAAAAGAGAAAAGTAGAGACGCAGCAAGATCAAGAAGAGGGAAAGAGAACTACGAGTTTTACGAGCTGGCGAAGATGCTGCCTCTTCCAGCAGCCATCACCAGTCAGCTGGACAAAGCTTCTATCATAAGGCTGACGATAAGCTACCTCAAGTTAAGGGATTTCTCAGGGCATGGAGATCCACCGTGGAGTAGGGACCCTCCGCCGTCCAGTAAAGCATTGAAAGGTAGGTGATAATTAAAAAAGTTGGTTTTAATGTTGTTGCTTGTTATAGGAGGTTCATATACGTTCAATATACTTAATATTCAAATATAGAAACCAAATTTTCTCCAAACAAAAAGTAGGTACGGTCTACAGAACGTTGACTGTTTCTACTGCAAATGTCAAAAGTAGGCCTAAAAAGGATGGTGCATATATCAGCTTCAGGTACTTCTGTTCAGTAAATACTAACATACTACTGTTACTAAAACAAGAAAAATAGTTCAAAAATGGTTGTTCGATTACGATAATCGTTACTTTAGAGCTAGTATTAGGATTACTAATTACAACATAAACTTGAAAATTTATCAATACTTAGATTAATAAAAATGGTTAGCCAGGCAAAAAAAATAAACTTAATCTTTTAATACTATTCCAAAACCTATCAATAAAGACAAGAAAAAAAACCATACAATACATCTTTAACAAACCATAATCAGTTTATAACGCGAAATTGATTTTCTCGTATCCCTTTGAATAACGACGTAACCTCCCCTTCGCTAAAACTATGCAAAATTATAGAGTTGGTTTAAAATAACGCTGGAGGGTCCACAAATCAGATTTGCCTTCGTCAAGTCATTGTCGGTGGTAATGCTGTTACGGTACCGTTGGCAAAATAAGCTTCCATATTTAGTACTATACCGAGACATGATTTATTAGTGTCTTTAAATCCAATTTTGTAGTAGAAAAGCTGTAAGTTTTATTTGGGTTTGCTGTAAGAAACCTCAGTATTAAGTTAAACTCGCCTAATGTGAACTTTTTTTAACATAGTAACTTGATTTTTCTGTAGGTACATTACTAACAAAGTATTAGATAAATAAAATAGAAAAGGATATCTTTGTTTAAAGCTTTAGCCGTTTACCTGTAAAGCAATAAAAAAATAGTTAAGCGGTGAAGGAAAACTGCAAATGGAAGACTTAAAAATCCTGTGAAATATCTGAAATTCCTCGCAAGCCTGATAGACTGTGTATTATACATGATCCCCCTACTGAAATCAGCAGTGAGCAATAAAGGATTGACAAATTATAGTACAATAAAAATAAATAAAAAGCTACCTGTTACTAAAGCTCACGTGCTAACAACCCATAGCCCTTTTGAACTCATGGCGTCATAATTTCGCGGTTTACTAAGTATGGCATGTTGAATCACACACTTTAATAGTGTTTAAAGAAAATAGATATTTTAAAAATGACTCTCAATCCAATACACACTTTGCAATAAATAGGTTTGATAGCAAACCATGATGCTTTTAACAGTTTTAACATCGTCGTTTTAGCCAGTGGTGTTGTGAAAAATTGCACATAAATCTTTTTCACATTTAGATTTAGAGGTGCAAGCCGGCCGGATTTGCACCGGCGACCTCCCGTTCGGAAGGCGCTTCAACCACTCGGCCACCACGACTACATAATACTTGGACGCCACTGCCAAAAGGAAGACCTACAAATACTTAAACAATTTATAAAATGTGCCAAAATTTAACAAGAAATAAAGTTACCAAAATTTGTACTATTCGTTTGCAAAGCACGTCGCTCAAAACCGTTTTTTACCCACAAACGTAGGGTAAATCACAAATATTGACAATCGAATTGCGCATATGAATGTGCCTTGGGGACACTGATTCACCGCATACGTACCTACGTACGCTTCTTAAGTCAATATTGCACATGTGTTAGAGATTTGCATTTAAAAATTCCTCATTCGCACTTATTTATTGAATAGAGTTGGTATTTTTATGTTACCGCGTTATGCAAGAGGAGTCATGGATGACGTTGTTTAGGTGCTTATTTTGAAATTGGATAATGCTGTAGAGGTTTATGAGCGATGATAACTTGCAATCAGGTGGACCGTAAACTTGATTATTTATCGTAAAAATCTTCAATATTAAAAAGTGAACAAGCATAGAATAAACATTTTTCCACATAAGACACATTCTTTTAAAAAAAAAATATTTTCCTTAAATCTACTGTGAATTTAGGAGAACAAAATAGACAGTAATAACAGTCAAATTTTAAAACAACACATTTCCTAACCTCACCACACATGCGTCTTTTTAACCGACAAAGCCCTAAATTCGTAACAAGTGTGACAATAAAACGCCCTAACTCTAATAATACAATTTTCGACCCCAAATACCCCTAATGCGACCACGCGGTGAATCTCTACGCACACTGTCACTTTAACTCAATTTTCAAATTACTGTACTGCACCGAAAACATTTTAGAAAGACTGGCTTATTTTAAATGTAGTTTTTTCTGTAAATGTTGCAACCTTCTTCGAAGATGCAACCTTTTTGAAAAAGTAAATCTTAATTGTGGTTCCTAAATTAGCTTGTTCACGCACTATTTATTGTCTTTATTTATAAACGGAATAATGATAGATCATTTAAAAAAATCCACAGAATAACTGTACTGTACTGCCCACTGTTGAGCTCAGGTCTCCTCCGAAGAGGGGTTAGGCATAGTCCACCACGCTTGCCTAATGCGGATTGGGGACTTCACATATCTTCAAAGGATTTTTAGAACCCTTTTCCGATATGCAGGTTTCCTCACGATGTTTTCCTTCACCGTTTTTAGCCAGTGGTGTTGTGAAAAATTGCACATAAATCTTTTTCTTAAAATAGCTCAAAGTTTTTGCTGGAAAAACAAATAGTGAAAAAATAGCAACCACACGGTGAATCTATACATACCCCTAATGCGACCACGCGGTGAATCTCTACGCACACTGTCACTTATTCCAAATTATTGAACTGCATCGAAAACACTTTATTGATGTATATATAAATATATTTTTGGAAACTATAAATGTTGTAACCAAAAATATCATTTTAAACTTATTCAGACACTCGCGGTTTCCTATAATACTTACTTTTCTATAGTACTACCCAAAAGCGAACGAGAAAGAAGGTAGACAGATTTGTTTGCTCTTAAATCGACCCGCAGTATCCAGTCCTCTCGTGATCATGACGTTTAGCTGAAACATCGAGACAACTCAATTAATTAAATATCGTGGTAAGAACCCGTTGAAAATGCATGAAAGTAATATCATTTTAAAATTTCGAATAGAGGGGGAAAGATAGAAAATGGTTAGTTAAGATTGACTAATTATTTTCTTCAAATTAGATACTGTGTAAGATTGTGAAACAATAAAAATGAGAATTTAATGAGAATAAACTAATTTATTTAGGGCAGTAAAAGCGATTATTACTACCTACATCTTTAAAAAAAAGTTTATATATTATTAATAACAAACAAAAGTACTCTAGACGTTGCTAGTGGAGCGCTTCGGACGCTTTTAAAGATTTTAAATGTTTAAACCAAAACAAAAAAATACAATGTCAGATAACAAGATTACCCCAAAAATCTGTCAACATCGAAATTGTAAAGCACACCGCTAAAATATTTAATTACGAGCCAGCCCTAACAATACGGGGGCCGGTTGTACAAAATTTTTAATCTAATCAATTAACAATCAGTGCAACCGATATACCGCTTGTTAGTGCTGATTATTTGAGCTACGTGACTCGATTCGTTTATTCAAATTTGAACTGGGGTTCGTTTGACGGCTTCGACGGGCACGTTTAATTGGTTCGTCTTGTGGTTGACAAATGATTTAATCAACGGTTAATTCGGATTTGTTTTGTGGAACCGGTCTTTAAGATTGTGTGTGAGGGATGGGACTGTAGTTTTACTAGTACAAATATATTTTTTTATGAATTGAAGTGAAATTTATTTTAGACATATTAGTGGTGGACATAGTATCATTGAGCCAACTGGTTTTGACATATTGAAGAAAAATGATTGCTAGTTCTTGTAGATACTAACTAAAATGGATTTCCTTTTTATATACATAATTACAGAGGAGATTTAATAATTATTTTCAAATACTCATTATCACCACTAGTATATTACTATTAGGTACCTACTCCTAAATGTATCGATCACCATTTTCTAGCCTTACTAAATTTTGCGTTAAATAGATATATATTTGCTTCTCATTACTATTGCTTAAACAAACTAGTTGTTACTTACAGATATTGGTTTGGAAATTGAGATTAGTAGGATTATTTTTGTACCTCTAAATCTTAATATGAAAAAGATTTATGTGCAATTTTTCACAACACCACTGGCTAAAAACGGTGAAGGAAAACATCGTGAGGAAACCTGCATATCGGAAAAGGGTTCTAAAAATCCTTTGAAGATATGTGAAGTCCCCAATCCGCATTAGGCAAGCGTGGTGGACTATGCCTAACTCCTCTTCGGAGGAGACCTGAGCTCAGCAGTGGGCAGTAATGGGTTGCTAAAGTACAGTACAGGATTATTTTTGGATACTAAAATTATAGATGAAATACTCTATAATCGTAGACAATAAGTCTAGACATTCTTAGAACGCATAAGGTCAACGTATTAAAAGCACGCTTCAATGGTTTATTTTACATAGAATAAATGCTTTTGTTATTTTAACGGCTACTTGACGCCATTGTTGCAGTGAGTAATGCGATTATAATGACGTTTATTACAATATTCACAGTTGTTAGGATAGGAAAATTTAAATATGTACGTATAGCTTATTGGTTTTGATAATATTGTGAAATTAAATGTGTATTACTTTCATGCATTTTCAACGGGTTCTTACCAGGATATTTAATTAATTGAGTTGTCTCGATATTTCAACGTTGATGCAAACGTCATGATCACGAGAAGACTGGATACTGCGGGTCGATTTAAGAGCAAACAAATCTGTCTACCCTCTTTGTCGTTCGCTTTTGGGTAGTACCATTGGAACTCGAACTCACATCACGACACACCACACTCACTGTATCTACAAGATTCTCTGAGCATGAACCCTTAGTGACTGTTGTGTTTAGCACTGGAGACAACTCAACTAATTAAATATCGTGGTAAGAACCCGTTGAAAATGCATGAAAGTATTAAATGTGTATGTTTAGGAAAATTGATTTTGAATTATTTTTTAATTGCAACATAGATAAACAAGCATATGGACCACCTGATGGTAGGCGGTTACCGTCGCTCATGAACCTCTGCAATGTCAGGGCAATAAGGGACCGTTGTCCATCACCTACCTATACAGGACTTTTCTTAAACCTCGTTTAAAGAGGGACATGATGTTTAATACTTTTTGAATTACTATTTCTGCATGAAAAGACAACAGAAAAAAATACTACAGAACATAAAAACTATACCTAAACTACGCGACACAATTCATTTCAACTAATATTAAAAATACCCAAAACACCAATTTTGACCTCATTCAAAGTACACAAAACCAAAATTTTATACAACATCACTCACAACACGTGGTTCACAGTATCAAACAAATACACCTCATAATTCAAATAGAGGTAATATTTCTCAATACGAAAGACACGGCAGATAAATTCGACAAATTAACTTTCGGGTAAACACATGTTTCGTTCCCCATATTGTCGTTTGGCGGCAGCACTGGTGATTTATGGCATTAGGGCGCGATATCTCGTACTGAGTAGACGTGTGATGTTTCAAATGCTTGTTTTATTTATGATTTTTTATAGTTTATTTTGCTTTTTATTTTGTTAGTGTGTGTTCGATGATTTATATCGAATATCTTGTGGCATTGGAGTAATGAATAACTTCATTTGTTTTACAATTAATACACTCAATTGTTTTAAAATTTTGCAGACTTAGTCAGGCCATTTATATTTTTAAAATTTATTTTCATTTGTTTTGTTATATTGACCCGTGCGATTATTGCCTATGTCTGGGATGTTGACTGATCTGATCAGTGTATTTTAGTTTGTATTCAGTTTTTGGAGAATGTTTCACCTTTTATGATCCTGTAATACTTCTATGAGTCCTGGGGGTCCTGATGTCGTGAAATACAGACTTGCGTCTAGTTTAGGCACCAGTCTCCCGCAAACACTGACTGAACTGAATCGGCGAAAATACTTATTACCATACATTTTATTGTAGCGCTAATTTTAATTTACTAGTGTCTGATGATTCTGTTGTGTTTGTGGTGAGAAAAATAAACTATATTCTATATTTCTACAAACCATAGGTGCACATTAGTCGGGTGCATTCATTAACATTTTATCAATAAGTAAAAACAATAAACAATTACATCTATACAATATTTTACTGCAACCTTCACTCACCCTACATTTTGGTCCTTCGAGCCAGATATTTGTATTTCATTTTTTACAATTGGACGAAAGTTGATAATATTGCGACTCTAATAAAATACACTTTTCGGTGGCATTTTATACTTTCTTCATTGACTTTATATCGTTGTATTACTCTAAACAGTAGGTAGGCTCACCCCAAAATTCAATAATGTCGTTTTCAGTTTTTCCACGCTCTACAAAAAGTAAAACAGTTAACATGCATAATAAACTATTCCTTGAAAACATTACTACACAACATCCGGGGGTGTCGCGACGGGAAAGTGTGCCGCAGTGCGTAACGCGTCGCGCCACCCCGCATAACCCCGTGCTGGGTTCTGGCCTCAGCCGGGGTTCGGACGCTGAGTGTGAGCGGTTGGAAGTTTTTTAGTGAGGTTCAACTCCCACATACCCCACCCCCCCAGCGGGTGGGGATCCGGCGATTTCCTTCAACTCAAACAAAAAACTACACAACATCCAACATATTGAAGGCCAAGTTTTCCCAAATAAACTGGACCTCTATTGACCAGCTCAGGGTTATAATTCACGTTCCTAATACGAGCCTATCCGTAAATCATGGCGGCGCACATCTGCCGACGAAATAGAAAAATAACAATAAATAAAGGAAAAATTTCGTCCCTTGTTTGGCACGATTATTGGACATGTGCTTTTGGGTTGTTTTCTTTTATTTAAAGTTGTAGTATTTGTATGTTGAGTTTGGATATTTGTTGTAGTTTTACTACTTTTTTGTGTTTTTATTGTATTTGATTATTTTTGGAACTAAGTTCCTTATCGCGCGTTATCGAAAGGGGGCTAGACGGAAATTCTTATGAAAAAGTTGTCACGACACTTTTTTTTGTTTTAGATGATTATCGCTAGATGGCGCTGTGATCAAAATCTTTTAAAACACGTTCCTTATTTGTTTTAGATGATTATCGTTAGATGGCGCTGTGATAAAAATCTTTTAAAACACGTTCCTTATCGCGCGTTACGTTAGGAAAAAAAAATGTAATCGAAAAGAAATTCGTTCTATTCGGGTGTCCATGTCACCTCTCAAGTTTTTTTTATCAGTTTTATTAGAGTTTTAAAGTAGGGTCTGTTAAAAAAATAATGAATTTAAAATTGGTGTACGAACTGTAATAGATATTTACTTTATAATTAATAGTTGATGTTGGTAATTATAACATATTTTATAGTGAAAAAAGCCTGCTCAAATTACCAACTACCATTACCAACTAAAAGAGTCATCAGAAACATCATTATAATATCAATCTCTTAAAACAACTTATCAATTATATTCTTAAATACATCTAAGCCTCACACCCTTCTAATTAAGTGTTCAATGCTAGTCTTAACATCTAAGAAAGTCCCCTTTCTCAGGAATTTCTCGAACACAGTATAACCCTTCCGCTGCGTCGGTTATAATGAACCTTGGCACCCATTAAATACTGCCGACGCTTTCTTTCTTCCTATTTGTATGTTAATAAAGATATCAGACCGTACGTGACGAAAATATTTCCTTTAATTCATTGTTTTCTCGTCTGAGCTGTTTTGTATGAAGATTTGGGATACGAATCTTATTGGATGTTGCTAATATTGTTTTGTTTGGATATATTATACTGAAAAGCGTGACTCGTGAATAGTAGTACTTTAGTAGTAAAAAACTGGTAGGTTCAAATTGGAGTACAATGGTCAAGACAAAAATACAAAAAAAAAAAGTTAAATTAGTATCCATTTTGAACTTATTCATCAGTATGTATTGAACTTTAAAAAATAGATTGTAACTTTTAATTCTTGAATACAAAAAAAACAATCGACTATCAAAAATAAATCGACAATGTCGAACAAAAATTCACAACATTTATTATCAATCAATAGTGCCAAAAAATGTCAGTTTTACCCTCGAACAGGCGGTGCATCACAATCATCGACATTCTATATTGACAGTACGTGTGCTGAATTCGTTACTTTTCCGGGATTTTGTAGCTATTTTTATTTGGTATCGATCGGGGTGATGCGACTGAAGGGTTGTTCGTCTGTGTAATTGTCCGCGTTACAATTCATTATTTCTGGACACTGTTGTGATTTGCTGGTATTTTTAGGTTGGGTTTTTTAGGGTGAGAATTGTAGTTATCTTTTTGATTGGAGGTTGAGATTTGTTTTGGTTAGATATTCAGTTGTTTTTTGAGATGCATTTTTTTGTATTAGGATGGGTCGTGGATTATTTTTATACCTACCTATTCTAAGTTTCTAATACTAGTAGTTAATTTTAGGTAGGTTATTGTGAATCATAAAAATGTAAGTGTTAAATTACATTTTTTAACATCTTTTTCTAATTTGTATAAAATGATAGCCTTTCTTATTACTTATTGGATACCTTTGCTCAGTTGACACCAGTGGGTTCAACATTTCCTGTAAAAAAAAAAACTTGATTGGTGACATGGGACACCCGAATAGAACGAAGTTCCTTTCGATTAAAAGATATCTTATAAAAAATATACCCTTTCGTAACGCGCGATAAGGAATGTGTTCTAAAAGATTTTGATCATAGCGCCATCTAGCGATAATCATCTAAAACAAAATAAGGAACGTGTTTTAAAAGATTTTGATCACAGCGCCATCTAGCGATAATCATCTAAAACAAAAAAAGTGTCGTGACAACTTTTCGTAAGATTTTTTTCCGTCTAGCCTCGTTTCACAACGCGCGATAAGGAACTTCGTTCCAAAAACCTCTAATCCGAAAGCAGTAGTTGGTACTTCTTTTATCGGATTCTTATTTAAAATTTACAAATAAGTTCTATTACATTTCATTTTAATAGTACATACATTTCTATCGTAAGGGTAATGTATCGTAAAGGTCTCCCGCAATACAGGTCTGACCTAGTGCGGGGACCATCCCTGGGAGCTGGAGGCGGGGGCGCTAGCTGGCGATTATCGCTGGCGATGCGACCTCCGCGCCCGGGGCGTGATACGTCCCCTGCGGGAAGCGGTTCGCGACAGGAAGGTCCAATCTCGGCGGTCCGTGGTAGAAGCGTGGAAGCGACGTCTCGCTAACCCCACCTGGGGTCTACGGACCGTCGAGGCGATCCGCCCGATCCTAGATGATTGGGTGGGTCGTGGCGCAGGACGCCTCACCTTTTGGATGGTGCAGATGCTGACCGGGCACGGGTGTTTCGGTCGGTATCTGCACCGGATCAAGGCCGAGCCGACGGCGAGGTGCCACCATTGCGTGAGATGTGACCAGGACACGCCGGAGCATACGCTCGCGCGCTGCCCCGCATGGGAGAGGCAGCGCTGTGTCCTGGTCCAACAAATAGGTCCGGACTTGTCGCTCCCGGGCGTCGCGGCGTCGATGCTCGAGAGCGACGAGTCCTGGAAGGCGATGCTCGACTTCTGCGAGTCCACCATCTCGCAGAAGCAGGTGGCGGGGGCTGCGAGAGAGAGGCTTTACGCCGCTCTCAACTTGCCAACCCGCCGCCGTCGAGCAGGGGGCCGGGACCGGGATCTCGCCCGGATTCTGGCCCCCTAAGAGTTTCGGGTCCCCAACGCATGTGAGTGCGAGCGGGGACCCAAGAAGGTGCCGTGTCTCGCTCAACACGCCCTTAGCGTTAGAGCATCCGGGGGATGGTAGACCGCGCTCCCCGACCCACGCTGGTTCTGACCCAGCGGGGTATTCCGTGGGAGGGTGACACGCGGTCCCATCTTGGCGGGCTTCGGAGAGCCCGCCGACCGAGAGAGCCGGTGGCCGTATTCGCCGGCGGCTACCGGTTCGGCGTCCGGGGACGGAGCGACGGGAAAGCATGCCGATGGCGTAACGCGTCGCGCCGTCCCTCCAAACCCCGTGCTGGGTTCTGGCCTCAGCCGGGGTTCGGACGCTGAGTGTGAGCGGTTGGAGGTTTTAGTGCGGTTCAACTCCCACATACCCCGCCCGCGGGGCGGGCGGGGATCCGGTGATTTCCTCCAACTGAAAAAAAAAAAAAAAAAAAAAAAAAAGTGCGGGGACCATAGCAGTAGTATAAAAATTGTAATTACTGACTCTTTGAAAACTAATTAGTCCTGATGATTGAAATGTACTTATTAAATTAATTTCATATTAAAATTAGAAAAAAGAAAAAATGTTGATAATTTTTGTCTTTTATATTATTTCTTTCCTTCGTTTATTTTATATTAGTCAAACAAATGATAAAATTGTATCGATGCTAGGTATATCCTCTAAGATTATTTTCTGTGTATATCGGTACGATTGCCTGCAACACAGGTTCGAACTAGTGCGGGGATCAATGCTAATGTGTGTTTTGTAATTGGTGTCTTGGTTCAATAAAATATATTTACTTTACTTTGACAATAAATTTATTTTTATTATTTTTTACCTTAAAAATTCTCCCGTCTTAAATACTGTGGTGTGGTGAATATTACTGTGGTATTTTCCCCGATAAGTAAATAAATAAACATCCTAAGCCGTGTGCTTAGATCACCCGCTGTACCTCCAAGTTGAAGTTTGATGAAGGGCGGTAATTCTTCATTAGTTCGGAAGAGTTCCGGTCAAGAGCCCCCGGGGGATGGCAATCAACCGCTTCTATTATTTTTAAGGGATGAACCGAATTTCGTAGTTTGTTGACGAATGTCTTTGAAGATTTTAGAAGGAAAACTATTTAGGATGAATAGTAAGAATTGACATAAGTACGGAGGAAATGGTACCTAGTTTTAGGTCATGAAAGCTGGGTACATATGAATAAAAAGATTAATAAAATTATAAATCGAGTACCTATTATTAGAGTGATTTGTATACATGCTTCCCGGTATATGTATAACTCTTTATAATATTGTTTCATGTATAATTGTAAGTAAATATAATTGGTGTTGTTGTCCTAATTTTTTTATAGGTAAACCTGGAACAAAATTCGATACTATCGATAAATCTTCTTTTAAGAATTTTATTGTAGGTAGTGGCATTTAAAAAAAAATCTCTGTTACTTCATTAATTTTCCACCAATACAGGTTATTTTCTTTCAATAACTGTTCCAAATGCAAACCCGATGAGGTCCAAAGATCTATAAAATAGATATGTGAAAACAAACTATCGTCCCCCCGTATTAGGCGAGAGTTTTATTTAATTTCGCCACTAAGAAAACACGGGCCCTTGTACAAATGTTGGCTCTGACCGGCACATGTCGAAATGGACAAATACCACTAAATTATTGCTCGGCCAGCTCTAAATATATCGAGATATTTCGTACGATTCGATTAGACGGTTTATCACACCGATGCAAATATTTTTGCAAAAAAATATGCTAGAAAAGGAGTAAATAGAGTGATGTATCCTTTAATAAAAACAGTGAACAGCCATAGTTTTTAAACGGCTAACGGGCAACGTCAAACGTTTTACAAATTATAAACAAAAAAATCTTGAGAGGTGTCATGGGACACCCGAATAGAACGAAGTTCGTTTCGATTAAAAGATATTTTATAAAAAATATTTCCTTTCGTAACGCGCGATAAGGAACGTGTTTTAACAGTCATCGATAATCATCTAAAACAAAAAAGTGTCGTGTTATTTTCGTAAGAATTTTTTCCTTCTAGCCCCCCCCTTTCACAACGCGCGATAAGGAACTTCGTTCCAAAAAAAGGAAACTAGTAAGTTGATAAATTTACTAATTAGTTATCACTATTCTATTTGGATTTTTAGGTCAAAATAGTTTCATTGTCTTACTCTTGGTTTCTTATTAGAATTATAATTATAAATTAATCTGATGGAACTTTCTTTTTACATGTTTTTGTACCAATATTTTTACTTTTACTTTTCTGTATTATTGACTTAACTCATATTCATTCATTCATATATTATCTTATGGATTGAAATTGATGTATGACACATTTTTTTTGTTTATGCCAAGTCTTTTACAGTGAAACTGATAATAAAATTTAATTAAATAAAATATCTTATTTCTTTTAAGCTTCTTTTTTTTTTCTTGTCAGTTCTGTGGTTTTGCTACGGTGTAACACACAGATGTTTTGGTATCAAATTGATCGGGTGTCGGGGGTTGATTGGTGGACCGCAAGGGTGACTTATTACATTTATACTTCTCTACGGTATTATTAGATGGTACTTATGGTTTTGTAGATTGTTACCTAATTCAAAAAAAAAACTTGAGAGGTGTCAAGGGACTCCCGGATGGAACGAAGTTCCTTTCGATTAATTAGTGAGGGAATTGTAATAAAATTGCATTTTTTTAAGTTATAATAATTAGTTAGTTTAAAACGTCTGTCTCTCTCTCTTCTATAAGATACCTAATTATTATAACTTAAATTAAATATTTTGATCACAGCGCCATCTAGCATTAATCATACAAAACAAAATAAGGATTTTTTTATAAAATATTTTGATCACAGCGCCATCTAGCATTAATCATTTAAACAAAATAAGGAATTGTTTTAAAAGATTTTAATCACAGCGCCATCTAGCGATATCATCTAAAACAAAAAAAAGTGTCGTGACAACTTTTTCATATGAATTTCCGTCTAGCCCCCTTTCGATAACGCGCGATAAGGAACTTCGTTCCAAAAACAGTTGGTGGTTATTAAAAGTAATGGTAAAAATTGACAGGAAATTAAAGTTTGAAAGAGAGTTCTTAAATATAGGTGAGTACTAGAGTGGTAAGATATCTTACACAACACATAGCTTCATGAATCAGCTAGATGATCTGGCATCAGCCAGAGTTGAAATAAAAATGTGAAAAAAGATTTTAGTTAAGTTAATGCTTTGAATGTTTTCATTAGAAAGAGGTTAAAATTGATTTTTCTTTTGGTATACATAATAAATCATTAATAAATTTTCAGTTTTTATGTCTTTTTCACAATATTATGAAACTATTAAGTTTTATTATTAGTGTGAGCTCAACAAAGCATTTGTGAGGACGATTCCTAAGTTAAGGGTAGCGACACACCGTCGGTAATGAGAAAATTATACGGGGTCTTACTGGCTTTAATAAAAATTTGTTCCATTCAGGGGTTGATGAAGTAAAATAAATGGTTCTCGAATGCGGCTTTACGAAGATTTTATGTCGATTTTCTACCAAATTACATTATTATAGTTTAATGACGTGTTTTACATTTTAATTTAAAAAGCTTTGCATTTTTTTAAGTATGATGTAGATGTGGGATAAAATTGGTCTCAGTTTAATGTAGTTATAATTTACAATAGGTATTTGAAATATTATCTGATCGTATTTTTTCGTATTCTTATTAGATTAAACTTTCCCATTTTAATACTACGTTTCATGACATATAATATGGCACTAAAAATAAGCTTGAAACAATGACATTTCTCTCTCAATCTTAATTGCCTTCTTTTATTAGGTTAGGTATTAGTGTACCTAAAAAAAACTTGAGAGGTGTGAAGGGACACCCGGATGGAACGAAGTTCCTTTCGATTAATTAGTGAGGGAATTGTAATATAATTTTATTTTTTTAAGTTATAATAATTAGTATTTTGATCACAGCGCCATTTAGCGATAATCATCTAAAACAAAAAAAGTGTCGTAACAACTTTTTCATAAGAATTTCCGTCTAGCCCTCTTTCGATACCGCGCGATAAGGAACTTCGTTCCAAACCTAAAATAGTCAAGCGTTATGACTCAGATGAAAACAATAGTAAAACAATCACACTAACCACGTCCTCAAAAAAAGTACCAAAAACAACAAAGTATACGACATTTCACACAGATATAAAAATCATGATTCAGTCCAACGACCGTATTTTACCGGAGATTCGCGGATAATCTCAGTACTTTATAACGATTTAATTCAACAAAAGTGAGCGCTTTCCTTTGATACGCCGACATGTGTGCCGCTACTGTAACCATGAGTTGTGGACTTTAAAGAAAAGTAACATACATACAGTAGGAAAAATAAATAACTTAAAAATGACACTTTGTTAAAACCCTACGATACCTACCATATTATAAGAAGATGACTACTCAAATCAATAAAATATACTGAGTAATCGTAATAAATAAAATACACTTTAATCCTTGCAGTAGCTATTACAATATCTTGCAGTACGATTTGAGATTTGAGACGGTTCTGTGGGAAAGTAATTTTAGAAACTTATATATCTAGTAGAAATATATTTTTACAGCTATTTAATTAGTTAATTGTAACTTCTAAGAACAGAATCGATCTTTTTTTTGCTCAAACGAAATAATGAAGTAATGCTTTAAAAATACAAATTAAATTACTAACCAAGTCTTGTAGTTTAAGTTCAATAGATATAAATTAGATAATAATGAAGTATATTATTATACTTAGATTTTTCGAGATTTAACCATAGATTGTTATTTCAGTAATATTGGTTTTTCAAAAACCTGAAAATCATTTTATTCTAATGCATTTAGTTATCCAAATAACTCTAAATCATTGTTTTCCTACTCGAGTACAGTTGTGGTACAATAACATTGTAATATTCCCTTTTATGAAATAAAGCTTATGATAGTTACTATTTCTATATTTGTAAATTTAAATTCGGAATGGACCATCCTCGGTGTTTTTGGAGCGCAATGACATGCCACCTTCTTTAAACGAGGTATAAGAAAAGTCCTGTAGTGAGAGAGTAATGGCCTTCCAACGCTCTGGCATTGAAGTTACTTATAAAATAAAAAAATAAAAGTGCAAAAAACTGTTTATTTCTCGCTAACTTAAAAACTATTTTATAAATAATAAAAAAAAAAAAAAAAAAAGTGGCAAGAAAAAATATGAATAATAATATACCTAACGCTAGTGCGAGAACCCCCTATTGGGTAAAGGCCTCCTCCAAAGACGTCCATTTTGATCTGTCTCGTGCCACCTGTATCCAGTTCGGGCCTGCATTGTTAACTATTTCGTCCTTCCATCGTGTTAGTAGCCTACCTCGGTTTCTTTTTCCCAGTGGACCTCTCCATATAGTTACCTTTAAGGTCCACCTTTGATCTGGCGTCCTAGCTATGTGCCCAGCCCACGATGGTGTGTGGAAGTGATGAAATAGTGAAAAAAATATAATTACTTACTACTAAATTTGTTTTATATTACTACACAGTTTTACTGTTCAATCTTTCTTTAAACAACAGGTGTACGGCAGGCAGCTAGTTAATTTATTTAAGTAACTTTGGCTAACCCTTCTGTATATTATAACTGCAGTCGTGTCTACAAACGCAAAGTACCTACCTAGGAAGTCAAAACACAGTTTACTTTAAATCGTGTTACAGAATAACCGCTCTAATTCTGATCACTTTTCGTAACATAATCGTGTGTTAAGTGCATATCGTGTCTACGACTGTTGTCATCACGACTCTCACGAATACAGCATGTCCTTGTCTTGTATGGTCACTTTCGTTGGACTTGCACGAGTTTTAAAATCACTGTTTCTTCTTTCGACGAAGTTTGATAGTTCTACACTGCAGTAGATATGTGGTAGTTCTGCGGGGTCTCCTGATATTGCAGTAGTCCATAAGCGACGACAATTACTTAACATCAGGTGGGCAGTAAGCTAGTCTACCTACGAAACAGAAAAAACTTGAAGAAAGTAACACCTACCGATATTTAGCTAATAGTTGTTACACCGTATTTTGTACCGGAAACTGTATTCAAAAATGGTTCAATCATTTTTGAATTTATTTAACTAGAGGAAACACTCACTAAGTCATTTCAACCGTTCGGGAATAGTCATTGAAGTATTTTACGAGCTACATTCAACCCGATTATAGTGCCACCCATCGAATTCAATTAATATCAATATTGTTTTATTTTTTTTTTATTTATTTAAAAAAAAATCCTCAAAAAATTACACTTCAAAAATATCAGATCTATCTTACACATACAAGAATCAAAATAAGATTAAACAAAGAAACTTCGTGGTAGGATTCCAATGTTAGTTTTATTCCTCTCCAAAAATGGTATACCATAAAATTCTATTAAAGATTCCGTTACCTACACAAGTACACAGGAACCGTCAACGATCACCGTCCATAGCTTTACATTTTCGTGAATCATTGGTCATGAGTCATGCATTACGTCTAGACTTATATTCTAGCTTCTAAGTCACGACCTAGGCATTCTTTAAATACTACCTTTA
Organism: Trilocha varians; assembly: GCA_030269945.2. Classification (NCBI taxonomy): domain Eukaryota; kingdom Metazoa; phylum Arthropoda; class Insecta; order Lepidoptera; family Bombycidae; genus Trilocha; species Trilocha varians. Next base: position 3,391,408 of record AP028277.1, on the reverse strand, counting down.
GTTTTTAAATGATTTAGACTTTGGTATGGTAAAATAGTGTTTTGTATTTGAAAATGTAATTGTTATTGCCAATCGAAAATGTACTTAATCACATTGTTTTAAAAGTTATTACGATTTAACCGATTGTTCAGAATAATAACATCGTTTCTATCTATAGGGCCCACAATGCCTTAAAAAATAAGGAACGTGTTTTAAAAGATTTTGATCACATCACCATCTAGCGGTCATCATCTAAAACAAAAAAGTGTCGTGACAACTTTTCGTAAGATTTTTTTCCGTCTAGCCCCCTTTCACAACGCACGATAAGGAACTTCGTTCCAAAAATCATTCGGCAACATAGTCGTTTCTTCTAAAAAGTTTCCGAAGTGAACAGTCTAAACGCACGTAGAAGTTATCGGAACATACGAATATTATCACCAATTGTTCGAGAAAGTATAAAACAGTCAATTTCATCATCAACAGCCCGTAGACGTCCACTGATGATCATAGGCCTCCTTCAAACCTCACCACAATGACCGGTTTTGCGCTATCTTCAGACATCCCGTAATAAAAAACTGTTAAACTAAAATGAAAACTATAGGAAACAGCTTATCAAAAGTACATTCAAGTTTGTGACACCATGTAAAGGTCCTGCGTAGCTACCGTGCACATCATGTAGATACGATCGCGCGGTGTCAGGTTGCGTTCCCGACTGCTTTACGATGACTCTACCTTTTGTTTAAAGCCTGTGTCTTGACAGGATGATGTCTTTGTTTTGTGAAAGTGTAGGCTTTGCTTGCGGTGTCGCTTGTTGTTGAGATACACAGTGAAATTATGTCTATATCGTTGTAAAATATATATTTTTGGAACGAAGTTTCTTATCGCGCGTTATCCAAAGGGGGCTAGACGGAAATTCTTATGAAAAAGTTGTCACGACACTTTTTTTTTGGTTTAATTGATTATCGCTAGATGGCGCTGTAATTAAAATCTTTTAAAACAATTCCATATTTTGTTTAATATGATTAATGCTAGATGGCACTGTGCTCAAAATATTTTATTCAAGTTATAATAATTAGTTAGTTTATTATAACTTAAAATAATAAAATTTTGTTACAATTCCCTCACTAATTAATCGAAAGGAACTTCGTTCCATCCGGGTGTCCCTTGACACCTCTTAAGTTTCTTTTTAATGCCTCGTAGGCAGACTAGCTAAAGGTCCACCTGATCTTAAGCGGTTGCCGTCGCTCATGGACCTCTGCATTGCCAGAAGACACTGCGGTGCCGCTACCTACAGCCTACCCTTAAGGATTCTCTTCAAGCTTTTTGTTTAAAATACTAATGGAGCTAGTTATCAAGCAGATGATCACTTGATGGGATGTATTTTATATGAGATATAGATAATGGTATTAATTGCAATACATCAAATTTCAGTATATTATTAACGTTTCTCTGAGAGGTGGCCAGTGATCACTTGAAAAAAATATCATGTACACAGGATGGAATTTTAAGGCACACCCTCCAGAAAATGTACTCTGAATAGTAATTTTACTGTTTTTTTATTTCAAAATAATGATTCTTTACTCAATCAGAATCTTCGAGAGTAGTGAAATATTTTTTTCGAAAAACTTGATTATTGATGACATATTTTAAACCATGTTTCTTTTGTTTTAGGGGCACAAAACCGTCGGACAGCCATCGGTTTGGCGATGGAGTTGTTCGAGCAGCATCAGGGTACACATATATTACAAGTAAGTTACTTCAGCATACGATAATCTATAGTAATGTTACAAAAAAAATAAGAGATTACAAATGGTTTCAGTTTCACAGCCAGAGACAATAGAAGAATTTAAACTATTTAACCAAAAAATAAAATTAATATGTTATGTTAAAGAGTTTATGTCAGTGATGTCGTAAGGTACCTAAATATGTTTGGATTTACTGAACCGATTTAGAAAATTATTTTACTTATTGAAACATACGTTAATTGTGAGTATCATAGGCTATATAAATAATTCTAAAATTAAAATTAGGTGAAAACTGAGTTCCCTTGTGGCGCAGGGAAATTAAGTTACGCGGTTCAGCTAGTGTAATAAGAACACTGAAGTAATTTGTATATGAAATCAAATCAAAAATAATTTATTCCAAGCATCATACAAATAACAGAAAATAGCATTCAATAAGTCTAATCTAGTAGTAACTGTATAGTTTTAATGTTTGTAAATGCTTAATAATGAAAAGATTTCGTATTTTTGAAAATAGATTTGATAATGACCTACAAAGTAAATTGCTATGTAAATCTCAATTCTTTAAAACCAATCATCACTTTTTCATCTGAAAATGCGACAACAATAACTACAATCGCAATTTTAATTGATAAATCTTATTAAAATTATCTTCACAATTCACGGTATGTTTGCTTTCATCACAACAAAACCAAATTGGACGGCAGTGTCGAACTTGAACTTCCATTGCGCAACCACTGGCCGACTTAACGCTTTACACCGAACAAAACACACAATGGGCACCCAACAATACAAAACATACGATCGCTTACAAAATCCCAATTCTATATTTCACGGATTTCATTGAAATTTCGTAACAAATTTAATTGGAGGCACACATTTTCTGGGACAAATTTTGATAAGGTTGTGAAAAAAATTCTATTATGAACTGTAAATTATAATTTTGCAATCTCTATCATTATAATGTTGTGGGCACTTTTCTATTATGCGGTTTTCTATTATGTATCGAAAATGGTCGTGTACGTGATTCCTTGGTTCCATTTATTTTTTACGAACACTGCAACAGTTGAGGGACATTGTGTATTTGAGAAAAAATAGGAACGTACATGATAAAACGCGGTTTGCTTACAAAATAAAAGCGTTTTACGAATTAAGATATTGACCGTGTAATAAATATGTCACTCGATGTATTTTTGTGTTAGTTTTTGCCATTCGATCAATGAAACTGCACTTCAATAGTAGATTTTGTGAATAGGCCGTAAGCTTTTTATATCTTGGAGTTATTCGCTGCTCAAATATTAAAAAGATAGGGATTCGAAATACGTTTTCAAAAAGTGCAGTAAGAAGTGTTCATTTTTTGCGTTGAACAAACATTGCAATTGAATTCAGGCGCAGTTTTTATTTAATAGATATGTTTCGATTTCTTCAATTTATTTTTTGTTCAGTTTCGAATATGGACACGCGACCTTGTGTAGACGTTTTAAAATATAATGGGCTATGACTTGTCCTTCTTCAAATGATTGAAAAAGTTACTTTTAGTAAGCTATTGTTAGCTTATAGCAGTGAAAATTATTACCGCTGACTGTCTCTATTTTAATTTTAAAAACTGTACTGCTTTATGGTAGGTATTTTACTGTCGTGTGCAGAAAAAAAAAGTTTCAATTAGCTATTAGATTGGTGACATTAAATAATTATCTAGTCTTAACTATATTTTAAAGTAACTGTTTTTTTATCATTTTTTAACATAAATAGTTGTATAAAACAAATGAAATGTAAAATATTAATGTAAGTAGTGAGTAAATAAAGGCAAGTTATAATTTTATTTTATTTATTAATACAGCAAAAACTACATCGAACAGCTACCAAAATATGTGTATAGGTAAACGCACCAGTCAATACTCCGTCTTAAAGCTTATCTCTAGTTTCTGACATGACAAAAAGAAGACCATTTGCCACAATAAACGAACTAAAACCATAAAATTACTTTCAAAATCTCTCATCTCATTGTCAAACGAGAGCCACGCAGAGAATAATTTGTCTAAAAAATACAGATAAATTGAATTGTGGTGGAAACGATCGTAATCCGAAATGTTTTTGTTCGTCTGCTCCGGAGCCAGATTTAAAAGAAACTGTATTCATCTCAACACGAGCATTTTGTCAACCGTGCATCTCATTACAAACTTTGATGAGTACGTTGATGTAGTTGTTACTGGAAGAGGCTGGATGAGATGTAACTGGCTGGTTGGTACGTAGAAACTTGTACCGGGAGAATTTAAATGTCGAATAGATTTTTTTTTATTTATTTTTTTATTCCTGATTACTTATGGGAAAAGTATTGAAAGTGAAGAATGTTGCTTGAGTTTTATTGAGGTGTATATTTACATGTGTGTTACATAACTTTTAATTTATTTATTTTGTTAACTTACGTTTGTTACGTCACTGCCAGCTGTGACTGAAAACCAGCGCTGGATATTGGCATTTGTCCTGCTGGTATGTGTCTATGTTCAGCATTATGCTGAGTCACAGCTGATTTGTGGTGAAAGAGAAATTACTCGCAATTGTCTCTTATTTTTTGTGTATTTTTTTTTTTTAAATCTTTGTATGTTTCTTTTTTTCATCACAAATAAAGAATGTCTATGTCTAATAGATGATGATCGATGTTTTTAGTTTTGACAGATGATTTGATGTAAATATTGAATTTTAATTTATTTCATTAAGTATGATTCAATATTTAATATATTATTATTATGTGGTTTGTGTTGACATTAAAAATAAAAATTACCAATGACTTTTAATTGAGAAAAAATTTTAACAGCCTCGATTTTTTAATGATAGATCTTATTAAAGGACTTCATACTTGATGGCCATATAATTTTTTTTTTTTAAGAAAAAGTTTCAATTAACCACTCGTCTATGACTGTCAAATGTCTACAGATGGCACTACTATAGTGTTTTAAATATAGCATGATTAGAATGACAGCTGTCAAACAAATGTAACTAAAGTTGGGAATATATCGATGGCACCTACGTTAAATATAGTATGTTCAAAAACGCTACTTTATAAAAGAGCCATTTGAAGATGGTTTTATTCGCATTTTCAACAATTTGGATGAGAAAGAATATAGTCAGTTCCAACGTTATTAAATTTTTATTAACAGGGTAAATAATGGGTAATCCTTTGACAACGAATTAATCAAAACCTTTCTAGCCCTTTGTTTTTCTAGCCCTTTTTGGCATTGTTACAACAAAAAGGCAATAACAAAACAAATAACAATAACTAATACTCAAAACAACGAAAACTGGGAAACACAAAGCGTATACAAGGCGTCGGCACTCGTACTGACAGTCAACCAAAATGTCGGCTCAATCTGCTCAATGTTGCTAACGTTTAAAAAAACGAACGCATGCTTTATTTTGGAAAAGAAATATTTTTTCAGTAATAATAATTAAAATATTGTTTTTAAATTGTTTTAATTTTGTAGATTTACATTTATCGATTTGTCCCATCTCTAACATTTTTGCAACACGAAGTGACCTTGTAAAGACGCAGTAAATATTTAGGCTTATTTTTTTTTGATTATGAATAAGTGCTAACTGGTATAAATTTAAAGCTGAATTTAAATATTATGCACATTTTTATTGAAGATCTGTTGTCAAAAATATTGTAAATACGCTAGAAATGAATGGTTTTTCGTTTGCTAATATTAATCACTCGTTAGACGCTACTACAAAGTTATGCCGTCACTTTTGATGACAGCTGTCATTCTAATCAAGCTAAATTTAAAGAACTATAGATAAAAACCAATTTTGATTTGTTCCCAGTTAGTGATTTGTTCAGAGTTAACAAGTCGCTTCTAGTGTTAATTTATATCTTTAGTAATAATTTTGGCTCGTGGTGTTCATTTTTTAACTATCCCGCGGTTGTTTGTTTACGTTTTTTTGTGCCGGCCAATAGAAAATTGAACTTGATCGTTCGGTGTTACTATTAATTTCAATGCGGCAAAGGTACGGTCAGCCGAAATGTTATATATTTTATTAAATACAGCGGCTATAAATTATTAAGTTTAATTATAAAATATTATTGCAAAATGTGTGTATTCAACTTATCTTCAATTAAACTATTTTAAAATAAAATAATTGTCTCCAGAATGATCATATCCAGTTATGAAGAACAGGAACAATCACTATCAAGTAATATCAAATCGGACACCTTCTTTGCAAACCATTCAATGAAATGAAATGAAATCCTTTATTTTCAATATTGATGATGTACTCATTCTTGTTGACGTCAAAAGTTAAAAGCTAACACCAGTTCGAACACAAAAAAATAATAATTGTAACCACCGTCCTGAGAAGAACTGGCAAGAAACTCAGCGGGCATGTCTTAATTATTAAAACTATAAAATAGAAATAACAAACTTGATTGTTAGCAAACAGTGCGTCCAGATTAAACCCTTGACACCTAAAACATAGTAATTAAACATCCACATGTTTTCACAAGTGGAAGGTAGGTAGGTAATGGCGTGCAGTCCACAAAAGCAAATATGCATTACATATCTTAACCGGGGGCGGCGCGAAGGGAAAGAGTGCCGTGGGCGTAACGCGTCGCGCCGTCCCTCATAACTCCGTGCTGGGTTCTGTCCTCAGCCGGGGTTCGAACGCTGTGTGTGAGCGGTTGGAGGTTTTAGTGCAGTTCAACTCCCACATACCCCGGTGATTTCCTCCAACAAAAAAAAATCATATCTTAACCTCCATTGGATTAAAAAAAAACAAAAATCGTTTAATGCTGTAAGGTACTGTAAAATGAAGTTTATTGGGACGGATTTTTTTTTATTTTAGTGGTATTTAGTTGGCGACATTTTACTGTATTATTGTGAAGTTTAACTTGATCAATAATTATTAGAGTAAAATAAGAATGTTTTGCAAACGGTACAATAGAACTATTAATCACAATTTTACGGTTTTGCTTGCGCACTCCGCACAAGACAATCTCATAGTCACTCGACTACATTTATACGAATTTTAAATTTAACTTGGGTATATTATTGCTATTTAATATTATGTGTTAGTTAGCTTGAAAATTGGTTTGATGATTTTGAATTTGTTTAACATGTAAATGTATGTGGTGGAATTAATAATGAAACATCTCTTTTAATATCAATGGAAAATGATAAACATTATATTTAGATAGGATATTAGATTTATTTGTAAGTATATTTTTTCCAAAAAAATGCAATAACTTAAATCGTTTTAATTAAGACTAAATGTCAAATTACCAAGTTGTAAGATTTATTATCTTAAATAAAGAAACAGGAATAATCAGAATCTACCTACTACACCTCCATTTATACAATAAGTAAAAAACAACGTTAGGTACACTTGAACTACATTTTGGAATCATCAATAATTCGATTTACTGAAATGATCACCACGCAGCATAACCATTGTACCATAGAATAACTTTACAGAAAGAAAAGAATAACACAAACAACAAGAGTTGAACGCTAAGAATCGTGCCCGCACACCTAAAATAGTATTGTCAATACTTGTGACAGAAGCAGTGATGGGATTTAAAGGTCATAACAATTTAATTAGAATGTTAGAAAAAAATAGCAATAATAGCGTTTGAGTAACATGCATCAACAAACTTTTAGTTATTAAAATTGTGTCATTTGTATATACCTCCTGGTGCTTACGTCAACTGAGTTTAGTTTTAAGTGTTGCGCTAAAAGACATGGAAGACAAGGCTTGAAAGTATTGTCAATACTATTGTAGGTGTGTGGGCACGCTTACGAACTCACACATACGCTCCCCTCACTCACATTAAATTACTAGTAGGTAGTGTCAAATTGATTGCGGGAGTGAGTGTCAAACGTTTCACAAACATTATTTATGCATAAAAACGGCAAATATGTTGAATCTAGTGCAAGTACCTTTACTTGGAACCGCTGCGATCTTCCACGGTTCGCTTCAGAAGATCATTTTTGCCGCGTACCATTCCAATTTGGAATGGACTCCCAACCGCGGTGTTCCCGGAGCGCTATGACATGTCCCTCTCTAAACGAGTTTTAAGAAAAATCCTGTATCGGTAGGCGATAGATAATAGCCCATCATTGCCCTGCCATTGCAGAGGTTCATGAGCGACGGTGACCGCTTACCATCAGGTGGGCCGTAGGCTCGTTTATCTATCACGCAATAAAAAAAAAGTAACTCCGACCCACCCGATGGTAAGGGTACCGTGAGCTCATGAGCTTACAATGCATTGGAAAGCCTTTACCTCGCACTCTCTGTACAGGACTTTTCTTAAACCTCGTATACGCGACATGTGATACCTCTAGGAATACTTAAAGCACCTGTCAAAAGACTTGGACATACTGAAGCATTACCTCTGTATAATATAATAATCTGTGGTTATACGCACGAACGCATAATTTAACGCCTTTTTAATATTGCAAATATTTGTCAAATTCTTACGAGATTTTGTTGTGGTTTAGTTTTTCTCCATACATCAAAGAGCATTCTAATTTATATATCAAACTAAAAACACAAAAAAATCAGCCACACAACCTACTATTATTATTCTCAGCCACAAAATATCCACTGCTTGACATAGGCCTTTCCCAATGATTTCCAATGCTCACGATATTAGTGGCGTGCATTCTAGTGTGTTCCTACGATCTTAATAAGGTTATACGTCGCATCCACCTTGTAAATCAATGAAATCCTCTGAAAAGCAAACGAATATACTTAACATACCTAGAATAAAACTAATTAGAGTTCATATAAGTTCAGGGCGAGCTTAAGACCTTTAAATAAGAATAAATAATTATATAAAACCTAAACCTGAACCTAATTTATCATCTTTGTTTCAGTCGCTGGACGGGTTCGCGCTTTCAGTGGCAGCCGACGGCAGGTTTTTGTACATATCAGAAACTGTTTCCATATATTTAGGATTATCACAAGTAAGTTTATGTTTTTTGTAATTTTTCATTAATTAGGAACCAAAAACTTGTAAATAATAGACTACAAAAACGATTTCTTATTGTGTCTGATATTGATTTATTTTAAACTTAATTTTTATTTCAGTTACATTTCTTAAATAAAGTACAGTAAATTTCGGCAATGACGTTGGAATATAAGCCTAATTTAGAAAATAACAATACCTGTATGCGTGTATAATTTAAAATTTTCAAAAATACTGTCGTCTCCAATAGTATGGCCCTCATACTCTTTAGATATATTGTCAATGACAAAGTATTTATACGGGCAAGTACAGTGCCTATGAGTTTCAGTAACATCAAGAAGGTCATAGGCTTATTTGATATTTAACAAAATAGAATCTATTCGAAATGGTGATCATATTTCTGCAATTCAAATAGGAGGTCCTTCTCCAAGTGTCCAAATTAATAGCAAATTATTCGTTTACAAAAAACCTGCTTTCCGTAATGTAACAATGTGTACTTGATGATAAAGGCACCAGGGATGTGTGTTAAAAATCTTAAATATCATATTCAAAACAAAAAGTAAATGTTAAAAAGAAAAGTGAACGTGAGCCCCGTACCTCTCAGCGGCTTGAAAGGATCTGATTTCGGCGCTAGAAAGACATCCGGCGTATCTACAAGTATCATACTAAGATGTTAGATAACGTTGACACGTGTTGTATTATGTCTCAAACGTGAGGCTTTTATTTCTTTAAGGTTCTGTGAACCTCTTTTAATTTTAGTAAAGGCTTTCGAGTCTTCTTAAAGTTCAGCAGAATGATATTTCTGGTAGACATGATGTTTTCTTGGTGCATTAAAATTTTACATCGTAAAATTAAATGTAAAGATAATGAAAAACATATTTGATTTATGTTAATCATCAAGCTACAGCCAAAAGCGAGAACATCAAATAAATAAAACAAACGTTCCAAAATTAAAAAGATCCAAAAGTAACGAAAACTGGGAAATTTCCAACATGGCCGCAGGTTTCGGGGGTGGTGCGAGCGAGACGGCCTCAAAGGGGGAAAGGGACGATAAAGATGCTTGTCACGTACTGGACAAGCGCGGGCGTGCTCCACATCCTAATGCTTCGGAGTCTCACGCACACGTTCACGATACGACGTCGAAACACCTTTCACACATGCTCAAAATAAGTCTTCAGACACATAAAATATATAAACTTCCTGGTAAATAAGCAGCTTCTTATGAGTTCGTGTGCGATATTGAATTCGGTTTTTGTTGGGATCTTGGTTATATTAGCTTTTGTTGTCTCTGAAACTTGCGCGTTGTTTTCCTGTGATCTATTAACAAGGATAATGGTAACAAGAAGTGAAGAACCTCTATTGTATCAAGACATTACCTATTGTTAGTTTCAGATCTCCTCAGTAGAAGGACCATTGATCAGACGTAGTTCAATACTTAGGATAGGGACTACACATACCTTCTAAGGGCTTTTATTTCTTCTTCAGTGTGCAGATTGATGAAGAAACTTTTAAGTACCATCATCACTTCATCATACTAAATTATAGCTCTAGGGCTACAACCATTTCCGTTCAACACAACACATCTATGAAAGAAAATTCCTACATAATCCTGATACTTATCATAAATCCTGAATGATCAATCGGTGAATGAGTAAACACCATAAAATCCATGGGATTTTTCCGAGAAACGACCACCTCAACTCCACCATTGTCTCATAGATATTCACATGCAGCAACAGACTGCGGATACACGAACCTTGAATGAGTAATAAGGTCCCACAATTATATTTGATAAATTTATATGCGCATTTGCATACTGTGAAAGGATACTTGTGAAAGTATTATTTGCATATGACTTTTGTCGTATTGATTGATATATTCGATTGGGTTTCCATGAATTTTCCACTTCGAGTTTTATGTTTATGATGTCAGCAAAATCAGCTTGTATAACGTTTATGGTTTTCTCATAGCTTCATGTTTAAAACATCATCGACTTTGTAAAAATTTGCTATTTTCGCACTTTCAGTTGTGATACTATGTTTCAAACAAAATCTTGTGTTACTCTTACTTTGCTGACTTCCTCTGAGTCTTCACCACTGGTAACACTCGTCATTAACAGTTTTCCAATTTGGTATATTGTTCTTTTTGGAATTATCTTCTGTATCTCCAACACGCTTCGTTGCATGTTTAACAATGTTGACATTAAAATAATAATTTTGATGATACTCCGGAGCTTCCTAGTTAGACAGAAGGCGTGTTTCTATGAAACCACCTGCAATGTGATCAGTGATAACACCATGTTCATTCATAACGACAGTTGTGTACGTGACTTCTTGGTCATTCAGAATTGTTTCGTCTTTCATTTTGGGAGACTCGTTTTTTATTGTATCATTAAAAGATGCTTGTTAGGTATCACGTAGTGGTTTATTTTTTATGTTCCATTGTTTTAAGGAGATTGGAATATTTTGATTATTTCAGGAAGAAGATACGTGTTAGAATATTTATTTTACTTTTAGTGTCTTTCTGGTATAAACATTAAAAACTTGGTAGGACAATTCAGTTATCGACCTTTGGAATAGCTTTCTTGCTCAATATTTGATATTAATTGACGATATTATATGTAAAAAATGATGACCTAGCATCTGAATGAAAATTTATCAAATGAATATTTTTTTTGTCCTTAGGTAGAAATGACTGGTAGCAGTATATTCGACTATGTCCATCAAGCAGATCACGCTGAGATTGCTGAACAACTAGGATTGTCATTAGCAGGAAGATCAGGAGGGACTGGACTAAACAGCCCGGCGTCAGGGAGCGAAGAAGGCAGTCAACATGGAACAAATAATCCAGATGGTAAGATTCTATTAGGTGATACTGTCAGAGATTATATTTTAACTAAGAAAAATTTTGATTTTGAGGAAGTTGAAAAACTGAAGCACTTTATAACGTTTATAACTCACGCACATAAAACCGTTTCAACTGTTTAAGCAGACAAAAAACGTCAAAAAATACTCCTGAAAACAGAACAACGACTTACTGACACCGTTACTTTTTCTGTCTCTGCGACTGTCACATTTCAAGATGCGACAATCAGAAATATAAAAGCTTCGAGCTCGCATTTTCCAATATAAAAGAAACATTCTAAATTCAATTAAACTTCATGTACTTCTGAGGCCGTTGCACTCGTTTCAATCAGCGACAGTACCGATCCAGAGTTTTCACTTAGTATATCGAATTGTCCAGTTTCGTCAGTAATAACTTGTAAACCGATTCGAAATTAGATTACTGAGTCTCCACGGTGTGTTCGAAAGTTATGAAATGGTCAATGGGGTGTCAGCATAAATCTTTGTCCGGCAAATTAATATTTCAATTCTATGGGAAGTTTTTGAGGCGATGGTTCCGAGCTGTGGCCTCGTTTGTTGAGAAATCGAAGTCCATTAGTTTGTTCACCTAACTTTTAATAAACTGGGTGCTGGCTTCAATTAAACGCCGGAATAAGCAAAAAATCTACTCGTATAATAATTTGTACTGTCAATTGTTGTTCACCGCTTGACTGCATTCAAAACGATTTTTTACGACGCTTAAGTAGCGCTATCGAAAAACTATGTTAAAACGTACGCAAGTCGAATTCAAAGAGTTTTCTACGGATTGATTTTGATATAAATTGTGCATTCCACGGGTGAAGCCACACGGAACTTGCATCTTAATTTGTTATACGCAATTCGGTCAGTTTGTTGTCAGCTTGCAATCGAAATTCTCGCAATACATGAATATATTACTCTAAAGACGTACAAAAATGTATTATTTTTACTAACAACTACATATTATACAGCTTTAAGGGCTATATAAGCTTCTGGATTTTGGTATTATGATGTGTTTTAAAACGTACCTATTTGCTTTACAAATTTTAAAGTAAAGTATTAACACCACACACAGTAAGCAACCGTGAAGTTAATTCGTCTAACTTTTTACGAACATTTCCGAATTCTAATTTACTAACGAACGAAGGGCTAAAATCGATTTCAATTTGTTTGCTGGCATTATCGATACAAAAAATATCAATCAGGCTCCAGTTTGACAGTCCTGTATTGTGAAGTGACGGGCGTGGTGAAACGCAGTCACAGCATAGAGAGCCGTGGAGAAATGTACATATTGTCGCGAGATGACCGTGATGTTGTGCCTTCGATTGCGTGTGATGATGTCAGTAAATTGATAGGTTCCAGCGGCTCTTAAATGTCTGATAAAGGGTCCTACATGAGCTACGAATTCTTGGACTTAGGATCCCTTCAACGTTATGATAATAGGATACATGCAGCGAGTCATTTCCAATCGGCCTATTAAATTCTAGCATAGCACAACACAAAACAACTGGCCTCAACTATATTCATATATCGTAGAAATAACACAAAAAATATATTTACCCATAAGGATTCCTCAAAGGAAAAATCCTCACCTTACCAAAAACCCCATCTATAAAACGTCATCAAGGCTACATATTTTTATATTGACTCAAGTTCGTATTTGGTACAAAGACGTGATTGAAATTATTATTGTATAGCTCGCTACGTTCTGTACAAGCTAAGAACTACTAATGCAGTTATTGTTGCACGGAATTGAGATATTTAGGATACATAGCGGTCACTCGAATAAGATCTCTGAGAAATGCACTTTCCTTTTGTGAAACTGAACTGACAAATTGATCTATAATGAGATAACAGAAAATACAATCAATCTTTAAACCTAGGTAAAAAGATTAGGCGCAAAAACTACGGCATAGTTTTAAATAGAAAAAGGCGGAGTAAAAAGATTTGAGAACCGTTGGAATTTTCTAAGAAACTTTAAGGTGAAATGGTTGGAATCAATTAAAGCGTGATTTTTAGGTTTGGTCCCAACGGTCGAGGTGTAGAAATCATTTAATTGACTTCCTACTTAATCAATCAGGGAAGCTCGAGAATTTCTGACTACAAAAGGTTTCTAACGGTATTTTGAGTTCACCGAAATACGCTTACAGAATTTAAAAAAAGAGTTATTCATAGAAATTAAATTCTTAATTTGAATTACTCAGAAGTCAAAGTGTAGATCCCAAGCTGGGATCAAGATCATTAAAGACTATGAAAAAGTTCAGCAAACCTAATATCAGCGTTATTAAAGATGCCTAAAAACTTGGTCTAAAAATTTAAATCAAGGAACATGGAATCAAATCCTCATATAAATACGTGTTATTTTCCTCGACAGTGTCATCACAAATGAGCCTAGCAGCCAGCGGTACATTATACCGAGGCATGGACCGAGCCTTCTGCGTCAGGATGAAAAGTACTCTCACGAAACGTGGATGCCATTTCAAATCATCAGGATACAGGGTAAGGGGAATCACAAGTACACTTAGAGCAAATACAACACGAGAGGGAATTGTGAACAAAATGGAGGCAATTTATTGCTTAATTTTAGGTGTATATTGGGAGCGAATATTTTGATGATATAATGCTTTATATTTTTCTAGTTAGTCAGCATCATTATTGTGAACTTAACAGAAGAAAATACATACCCTAGTAATCTGCATGAATATGCACTTGTATTTACGATCCGTTGAACTTAAGGTAAAGTTTGTTCGCACTTTTCACTCTTGCTGTAGATGCTATAAGAAGAAAAAATAACTAAACATATCACATAAGATGAAATGTCAGTAAAATTTAGTGTACGATCATGAAAATTTCACGTTTGCTTACTATAAGTAAAAATGACAGCAGTCGATGAATTTTCATTTTCGATTTAGGTTGGGAGGTACAAGGACGAGGGTTCCAGCTCTGGAGAGAGTGGTAACTGGCGGGTGGGTATCTGCAGAACTGAATGTAGAATGTAGTTATCATTTGTGATTTCAGTGGTTCTTTCAATGGAGCTGTTTTGAAAATGTTAGGTATAAAGAAGCGTCATTTTCTTGTTTTAGAGTTTAATATAGAGTTATTGTTTAATAAACTCAAATATACTAGATACACGATTAGAGCGTAAAAATTACACCAACTACTACCAAACTCAAATATAATATTATATATAATATAATCAATGATGATTATCTCGGAATAATTTTAGAAACTACACATCTTAAGTGCAAATCATAGATTCTTTGTGCTTGAGATTGAAATTGTTTTAAACTGAAGACTCTTTATCACGTTTTGTAAACCACTTGATGTTTAGACACAGTTTAGTGTTTTAAATTTGTTGTAAGACACCATGTTGTAGGTACCTATCGCGATAAAAACGATGATGGAACATCATAAAAACACAAATTTACATCAAACTTAACCATTTGTATATTTTGCCGTTGAGTTCAAAACAATTCTTTCAAAATTGGCATCTGACACTCAACACTCATGAACAAACCAAATGAAAACAACTTCATACATCACAATTTACCATCGTTTATCAGCTAGAAAATCCTTTATTACCGGGAACATTGTAATAAATGGTACCGTAGTACTTTATCCGTCTTAGATCGCAAATATTATTGGTAGAATTATTGTCTGGCTTGGGGAGCCTCGAGGCGTCGTTCCTTGCCCCATA
This sequence comes from Trilocha varians, assembly GCA_030269945.2. Taxonomy (NCBI): domain Eukaryota; kingdom Metazoa; phylum Arthropoda; class Insecta; order Lepidoptera; family Bombycidae; genus Trilocha; species Trilocha varians. The sequence goes on along the minus strand of AP028277.1, from coordinate 3,376,165 downwards.
ATTTTTGCCTTAACTCGGTGTTAGATCATAAAATGTGATTATATCATCTTGCGAATAGTACGATGTGAACGTAAATGTCCCTTAAATTGTTTCCTAGGTTTTCGTTATTTCATTATCAATTTGTCGACTGTTGGTTTTGGGGTAGATATTGCGGTTTTTTTATGATCTGTTGCCGATTATTTAAAGCAGGTTTTGATTTATATTATGCACTTTTAGAAATACTAACCAATAATGTGTGTTGATGTCCGGATTGGTGTTAAAGGCATATTCTCTATAACTTTACTTCATACAGTTTTCTAAAGATGGACACACATTTTGAAAGTTAAAAGTTTAAAAAAATTGGTCCTCCGAGAAGAACAGTGGTGAAAAGACAATAATAATTTGGTTTTGGTTAAGCTACAGCTAAAGACACGTAAGATACTATTGGTTGTTAACTTCCGTACACCATTCCCGGTAATCTTCATCTTAATGGTTTAATACGGTAACTTCGTGCAATTAGTAGGTACCCACAGTTCATTTATCATTTGGCTAAACCCTCGCAGCTGACATTTTATGGTCTTTATTGGAAATTTGTCGAATAATCTCGTGTTACCTGCTAAATATATTGTATTTACGTGTTCAGCCAATAATAATATACATTTTCATGATAATTTGTTAGCTCTAGAGATCACGTCTTTCGCTGAGTTTAATTTACGAAGTTAAATTGCGACTTTATCTTCTTTAAAGTAATGATATGAATTTTACTTTACGATGTTTAAAATATGTTCCAGTGGTCTATCGTGAGATTAGTTTATTTTAGGGAAAAAGATTAAAATATAGGGTTTTTGAAAACGGTTGTTTTCAGACTCTGCATTTTGTTGTAATCAGTCAAATTTACCTAACAACGATAGATGAGTATCGCTGGAACTAAAGGACCAGGCGAACATAATTTTACTTACAGAGATACTAAAACTGACCAGACATGCGTAAACATACTTCTCAAGTACCTACACGTTTAAGTTTTGTAGGTAAAGGTACATGACAAGGAATGCCCTGGTTTGAACAGCCAGTCTTCTGCAAACAATTACCCTCAGGACCAAATCTTCTAAATCAACCTCATCATCCACAAATAACTCAACACCTATCTCTTCTTTCCAGGTGGTCCTCATGCTATGTAGACTACGGCCGCAGTACTCCTTCTCTCACAGCAGGAAGTCGCCAACTGTCCTACTGGGAATGGTGGCTTTGGCCATAGCGTTGCCGCCACCCTCTGTGCACGAGATCAGGCTGGAATCAGACATGTTCGTGACGAGAATCAACTTCGACTTCCGAATAGCTCATTGCGAACCTAGGTATTTAGATTTTGTATTACAAACCGACTTAGGTATTATATTATATGAAATATTTTGACCATCATCAAATTAGTTCACACAACAAACTGAAAACTAAAAAAAATTGAATCGAAATTAGCAAAAGAAATGGAAAATGATAAGAGATCTAACAGAAAATGTAAACTTTTCAGCAGGGTGTCAGAATTACTCGGTTATACAGCAGAAGAATTAACTGGAAAGAATCTGTACACACTGTGCCACGGAGAAGACGCAAATAAACTTAGGAAATGTCATGTAGATTGTAAGTACATATCTTAATATATTATATAATTAAATTTATTGCCACATTAAGTAGAAATAACCTAAACTTTAAAGGTAATTCATCTTAAAAGAATTGTATTTCAATAAAATTTAGCAATGTTATGACGTAGTGGGTTAAATTTACAAAATGACTCCCAAAATATAAGTTGTCATATCGCCAATTTACATAAGATACCAACTGCATTTTAGTTCGATTATTCTAAAAATATTTCGTGTTAGTACAATAAAGATTAACAATAATCGAAGAGAGACTCCCAATAAATCATTGAAAATGGTCATCACGACATTACTGTCCGTTCAATGTCTCCGTTTGATTCGCCTTGATTCATCATCGATCTATAAATGCCTCCCATGACCCAATATCGTGGTGAAATCCTTCTGTCGAAATCGATTGGTATTCAGTGTATCGTCTTTAGAAATCCATGTCAAGTAGACAGGCACCTCAAGGCGTATACGAGGAAAATTTATGAGTCCGCTGCTTCGATGTTTGTGGGAATTTCTTTTATTTTATCAAGTTTGGATTCTGTTTGTTTTCCTGCTTTTGTTTCTTTTACCCTTTGGCTGAAAGTTCTTGGCAATTCTTTATGCGTTTGTAACAAAATTAAAGCATCAGTTAACATTACTCTTTTAATATGATCATCGTCTTAAAGAGTGTGGCTTCTTGTTTAATCACCAGCAAATATGATATTTTTATGTAATCGACGTAGAGTTATAAAAATATTCAAATAATAAGTAATGTAGCACTCCCCATTAAGAGTTTTCTAAATTCAGATTTTGCAGTCTTTTTTCATAACTCTAAATCTGGATTCACATACGTAGATATTAAACATCAGTCAGCGAGCTACAATTTAGGCGCACCGCCATACGCCGTCCCGGCTCTACGAGAGTTTGTGATTTGAATAATAATTTTTATATCATCATTTTTGTTTCCTTTCCCTGAGTATAGACGTGGGAAATGTCGTTTCTTAATGTCCTTTGAGATTGTTTCGGGTTTTATGATGAATATATGAGAATAAATTCTGGTTTCCGTATATCATTGTCTCTATTTTCTTGCGCACAAGGAATATGAATTGTTTATATCAAAGGATGTTTCACCGGCTTTGTGTATTCAAATAATTGATTGTGAATCGTCGTTTTATTTCTTGTTTACGACTTGATAGCTTATTATACTTTAAAATTTGAATCTAGGAAATTTTAAGTGAGCAATGGTTAGGGCACTGACTCATTTGTTTACGGCATGCGAGTAACTGTTTTAAATTGCTTTCACGATGTCTCGGACTTCGTCATTGGTCTCAATAGATGTCGAAATAGGTCCGATTTGGTATTCTTCATCTATATTATACATGAGGAAAATCGTGTTAACTCTGAACGTGACAGACCGACCTTCGGAATAAACTTAGTCACTGATCCGCTATTGTTGTCCAAACGACTTCGATAATAAGCCCATAAGGCAACATGAATGGAACTCATAATCCTGACGCAATCATCTTGTGACCAATCAAACACATAACAAGATGGCTGACATTTTGAATGCCAATCACGATGAGGCGTTAACGTCATACGGTCCTAGCACCTCACCATTTGATAGCTTTACAAGACCATCAATTTGAATTTAAAATGTACATCTATGTAGATACCGGTCAAATGTGGACAATCCTGGTTGTGAATACCAATTGCAAGAATTAACATAAAAGTCCGGGTGTTTGTTAGAAAGCGGGTAATTTGGTTACAGCGATGGACGCGGCCTGTGTACCTGATAGAGTTGTTGACGGCAAAGACGATATTGCGGTGATGATAATAAAATTCATGGTTATAGTAGACTTCCGACAATGAGCGAACATAAGAATTTATATGTTGGTCATAAAGCGTAAAATTTATTGTTTATATTGGAACTGGAAGCAATAAAGATCCAAATTACGAATTAAATACTAAAGATTTTTTAAATTATGCGTCAAATTCTATTATATTACAAAATAACAAACATCATTGTTAAGTATTCTTTGGGATACACCGAAGAAGATTTCGTATAAGTTGCATCCTTACTACAAGAGGTAATTGATTTTTGGAAACATCATTGATATTGTATAGCTCATCAGGAACCGATATAATCTAGAACTCTTCTGGACTGTTAATTTTTACAATGCATTTTGTGCATCTCATCAGTTAATAATTTTATTTTTCGTATGATTATTAAGCTTCCAGTAATTATACAAGGTATGGCGCTTCACAATCGTTTTCACTTTCTGGCTCCTTCCCAATTACGTTTGAATAGTAAATAATTTAAATAGCTCGCCAATGCGAACAATGTCAAAACACGACCAAAAATCGTATCGTTTCTAATGACTCACGTCTCACAATACACGTGTTCATCACTATGTCTTTTGTTTTCATAATCAATTGAATATAATGAATGTCTTAGTAATTATATTATTGTATATTGGTTATCTATTGTTCTAAATGTATTGGGTATTGGATCGAAGGTCGGAACTTTTTGCTTGTTTGTTTTTTTAAGTTCTTCTGTTGCTTTATTAATATTTTGTTAATTGTCTTTGTTGAGCTTTGAAATTGGCATCAATTTATCGTTTTCTGCTAATGTTTTTGTTACTGTAGGTATGTTTATTGTCTAAAATATGTTTCAAATTAATTTCTTAATCATTTGTATTGGTAACTTCTTTAATTATTTTATCAATGTCTGCTAGCTTCTTGTCCAAGCTTTGGTCTTCTTGGCTTCTTCGTCATTTTCTGTTTTTTTTGTTAGTGTATTGGTATGTGTCTTGAATGATACAATCCTTTTGTTGTCACTTTCTACAATTATTCGATCAATCAAAATACTCGAAGACGTTTCAACAATTACTTTCGTCATTCGTCACCCACAACTGAAGACGTAAATAACAGCATTTTTTAATTTGAAAGTAAAATAATCATTCTAAAATATATTAGCTGTTTCCAGTTCACTTTATTATTCAGAATGCGATATTTTTTACGTTAGATTCGATAAAAACATGTGTTCAATGAAGCGAAAAGTGACAAGAGCCATGTACAAAATTAAACTAATGACATTTTTTTTAAACGAGAACTCATTTATGGTAACAATTATAGTGAAAAATTGGAGTAAATTAGATGTCTTTTTAACTCTGAAAACGTTTGAAAGGAGTGTTGCTAATTTGACGGACAATTAATAGTATTTCTAAGAAATTTAAGAAGAATACCCTATTTATTTTTATGTATTGTGAACGATGACGCACGACCTCTGTTCTCTTTCAGTAAATACTATTAGTGTCTGCCAGTATCGTTTTTGTCGATGTGTTACGAAACGTAAAAAATCAAAACAAGTAATTGTAAAAAACACTTCGTAAGAATCCGTTGATGGCTAAAAATAGTACATTGTCAAATTTAAAAACGGATTGGGAGATAATTGGATTACTATACAACGACAAAAATAGCCGTACATTTTTTCAACGAGATAAATAAATTTGTACCCGTTTAAGAAACGTGGTCTAGCTTATTTAACCTGAGGCTTTGTCAATTAGCGTGCGAAGATTCGTTCATACAGATTGGACAACACTTATCGCGTTAACACGAATATTCGCCTTACCAAAGATGTGTAATTGACAAGCATTTATTTTCTTTTGCAGTAATGAACAAAGGACAAGTCCTGACTCACTACTATAGGATAATGAACAAGCTTGGTGGCTACACCTGGATGCAGACATGTGCTACTGTAGTATGCTCCTCTAAGAATGCTGAAGAGCAAAACATTATTTGCGTCAACTATGTCATCAGGTAAGAAGAGTTAAATAATAAAACAAATGCAAAATATACCTACTTACGTTTATTATTGTATACTAATGTTTCTTATTTTTCCAGCGGCAGAGAATACCCAAACACAGTGATGGACTGCTGCCAACTAGAAGAGAGCGTACAAGGTGTAAAACGAGAAGAAACAACAGGCGACCCCGAGAATGGACCACCAGACACAGACAATACTGGAGGACCACCGCCTCCTCAAAGACATCCAGCAGAAAGAACCGAACCACCAACAAACAACGACGCAGCTTCATCAGCACCCGTCAACACTGCTGATGTAACGCACTTGACAAGACTAAGCGACGCGCAACCATTACCCTTACACACAACCCCTGACAGAACCTCCCCCATGCCCGCTAGAAGACTGAAAAAACGAAAACATACAGACTGCGACGAAGAAGAACGAGAAGACGAGAGAAGGAAATCAGCTTCCAACCCAACCGCGGCCATTTCCCCCGCAGATCGCGACATGACCAAAACCAACTTAACTATCCCTGAAGGTGGAACCGATGCGACTTCTGTTAGAGATCTAGAAAACGCCATGTCGAAGCACCTTCCATCGATAGACGGGAAGGAAATTTCGCATCGACCAACAGATTTCTCGACTGATGCCTTACTAAAGCAGCAGCAGCAGAAGTCAACTATACAGTGGATCGGAACACAAAATCATCACCTCATGAACCGTCAAATACCAGGAAACCATCCGACTTCAACGCCAGCATCTGCGTTGTTAAGACAGTTATACGCAAATAGAGAAAGTGTTATTCGAAGCAACTTCTTAGGAGATGGCAGGACGGGTGGTTATTATTCGAATGATGGACAATCTGGTCCATTACCGACACCACCGGGCAGTGAAGGGTCTGGTTATAGTGAGCAGTTAGGACATAAAGGGACCGATATAGGCTCATTGGCTTATGGAGGTTATGCAGAATACCACTCCGCAATGACGCCTCCCGGTTCAGTATCACCAAGGGACAAACAACAATACGCTTTGTCGTACGATAATAGCGCTTATTCCGAAGCGTTAAGACACTCGTATTTGGGCGAAGCACCTTTACCGCTGAAACCGCAGGCGTATTCGGCCGTGCCAGGAGCATTAGACTACGCATCTTCGTTGGACCAGTCTCAGTTCTTCCATCCACCTTCATCATTCCATTTGTATCATCCGCAGGCACATTCAGCGCACCCCACACATCCCCATCAGCCTGATAAGACCGCCCCTCCAAACACAAATTGGTACTCATCTGGATCATAGTGGAAAAATCGATGTATATCCATTTTTTCTGACGTTAAGGCTTTGGAAGACAGCTCAATTTCTAGGTTGTATATATGGATATTTAAGTCTAATATATCGTATACGGCTAAAGACTTCGATAACGAATACTCAAACTTCTTTATTTGTTAGTATAATTTAAATGAATGTGCCAAAACATGTTTAATACGCATTTACTGAAAAATCATGCTGGCTACCTCTGAAATTTTTGTCACAAATTTTCCTAATAATGAAACTACAAAAATACGTGTCATATTAACATCGCAAACAATTAACAAGGACCAATGTTCTTAAGAGAAACATTTTTATTCAGCACTACACGTCAATATCAGTAATATTTTAACTGGATATTAGCTCTTTAAAGCATTAAATAATTCTTTAAAAACTAAGTTATGAATGATAGTTTCGAAAAAGCAATGAACATGGTACAAAATTTGAAAATACGACTTTATTGCAAAATCATTTTCAATATTATACCAACATAGTTACATCTCTATTGGAAAACGCTAACGCTGGGACCATACTAACAATTTCGCTTGTTCGGTGTGCCAAACCTCTACAAACATTAGTGACCCCAGCAATACAAATTGTAAAGACAGGCGCACACCTTGGTCGAATCACAGAACATTTTCTGTCATTCAACTCCTTTTCTTTGCGAAGTTTAATGATTTAAAGTAATTCAACTGAGCTCGTAGTTATGAGGTTTTTTTTTCAATAAATGGTCTTGTAATCGGCTATGGTGTGTGTGTACATTTCTATGTAAAGTAATCGTTTTGGTAAATAAACTGAGCTATTTGAATGTAGCTTTTGCATATCATTTAAACGTAAGCTTATGTAAATTGTTGTATCATAGTTAATAATTGCATTAATAGTTAATACCTTGTAAATTATTAGTATAAGCGTTGTATTTTTTCTTTCGAAATAAGATTTCAATGTAAATATTAAGAATAAGTCGAAGTTATTTATAGTTTTTTTTTATTGAAATTTGGCGGGAATTTGCTCAAATACGTTGGAAATTTTGAAATTAGAACACTGCCTAATTTATTTATTATGATATTTTCTCTATTCGATTTATTGTAGTTTTGTGTTCGCCGACTTCAAAGCAAGGAGGAACTCGATTTTGTTTATTGAGGTATCTCATATTCGAGTTTCATAAGACAAGTTGTTTTAGATAGTCATTGAAGTTGAGTGTTTTTTATTTTTAATCAATAAATTCATATTATTTTTATCGAAAAGAAAGAACTGATAGTACAACATGACAAAACATGAATACTCGGTACATTCCATTTTTACATGCCAAATATTTTTATGAACCTTTTTTTTATAAATTCTTTATAAGCACGCTGCACCTTACCGAAACTTCGTGAGTTAAATGTACGAGTGTATGACTGCATGCATACAACAATAATATTGTCAATATTTCAAATCGGACTGAAATCTCCGACAATTACCCACGCACACAAACAATATTGATAATACCCAAAATATTGATGGTAATAATGCTTGTGTGCGGGCACGCAATTTTTTGAGGGAATAAACAATTGGAAGTAATTGTAGTACCATTTCTCACCGCTAGATGGCGTTAGGTGTAGTGTGTTAAAATTATTATTTGTGTACTTTTTGTAAAATATCGTTTTTTTGAAACTGTGCAATACGCGTGGATCAATTGTTCGTTTCTTCTAAATAAGGCTTCGTTATATATCGTAATTTAAGGTTAAAATAATCAATAAAAATTGTAATAAATTGTAATTATTAAAAAAGGGATAGGCTTGTAATGCTGTTATGTTTTTTTTTTTCTAAAAATTCTTGTCTTTTTTATTTTTTAATCATGAACAAGAAGAGGAAGTTTTTTCTCTGAATAAATAATTAAGAATTTTCATGTGTGTTTTCTTTAACCTTTTTTAAAATCTAAATAAATAACAAAGTACATAAAAAATATTTATTTTTTAATGCTACAAACAATACAATACAAACAATTATAATTCAGATCTATTATCCGAATTGAAAAATCCGTTTTCAAAAAGAACATTTAATCAATACACCCAGTGGCGTGCAACTCATACATGCTAATATTTATTGCATACCTCTATTTTTCAAATATGATTGAAAATTAACAATTAAAATCTATTAAATGCTGTATATTTCGCTTAAAAGTTAAATTAAATTGATACTAGGATGTAAATAAGTGGAACATTATTCAGATTTACATTTCTGACTGACTTAAATATAATTGCATGTCACTGAATATACCGCCATTTCTGCTATTCTAAATATACAATTTATTTTTTCTTATTTGTGGATTCTCTCTCTTTTTCTCGCTGTAATAGGAAAAGCATTTTAAGAGAAGACAGGTTCTAAACAAAAATTTTGCTTTAGTGGTTTATAGACACTATTTAAATATGTTTTTTAAATAATTTACTTTAAAACTTTTTAAGCTTTTAAGATCCTGGATATCATATAGCAGTAGATTGTAGCTAATACAAGTAAAACGAGTTCAAACACGACGGGTCTATCTTGTTTAGCACAAGAGTTCCTATGACCACCTTTCGAGTTCATCATCACATAAGCGTCATTTTGTCATACGATATACATCTGCGTGCAAAATGTCAGCTCAATCGGAAACGGAAAGTTCATCAAATTTAGCTTGCAAGATTCCACCCGAACTTACATAGTTACATCTGGTGCAAGTTAGTGTAAAACTTATAAAAAGAACTCATTATCTTTACATTTATACAGGGTGTTAAAATCCGATGAAACAATACTTTCACAGCAAATAGTATACTTGATGTAGAAGCCATCCACCAAGTCTGGGTTTTCTAGGCATAATATATCATAAGTTATAACTAATCAAAACTACGTGTTAATTTTCTATTAGTAGGAGTTTATTATAGTACGGAACTCTAAAATTGCGATCGGATGCGCCTGTGTGCTTGAAAATGGCATATAGATATAGCACGCTACATGTAGGTCAGGGTAGGGTTGTCAAAATTAATACAAAATAATATTTTTTCAACTTTGTATGGGAAAATAAAGTCATTATCTCCGTTTCAAAAGTATGTGTATATGATTTGAAATGTGATATAGATTAAGCCCTTAAAGTATTGTTTCACCGGGCAACAACACCCTGTATAATGTTAATTTTATTTGAAATTTTCAATTCGGTAAGAAAGGCACATTTACACTTCTCTTACTACTATATTAATCATAATTGGTATAAATATTTGGACGGAATCGATATTTTCATACTACAAATACAGGGTGTTAAAAACCACTTCTAAAAATTATGACAGTAGGTATATTCAATTAAGGTTTTTTTTTATTAATGCAAATTACATAAATACTAATTTCATGCATTGTGAACGGGTTCTTACCACGATACTTAATTAATTGAGTGGTCTCGATATTTCAACGTTGTTGCAAACGTCATGATCACGAGAAGACTGGATACTGCGGGTCGATTTACGAGCAAACAAATCTGTCTACCCACATTCTCGTTAGCTTTTGGGTAGTACCATTGGAACTCAAACTTATCATAATTAAATATCGTGGTAAGAACCCGTTCACAATGCATGAAAATAATATAGAAAACCGCCAGTGTTTGAATAAATTTATGACATAAATACTTTTATCAATATTTTCTGTATAGCATGTTTAACACCCAGTATATAAAATACAATATACAGCTGCTTATTTAACGTTTTCTAATCTTAATCGATCTACGCTATTTGATATTATAACATAACACATTAAGTGGTTCATTAAAGCAGTCTCTTAATAAGAAAACTATTTTGTAACACTTAATCATTATTGTGATTATCTCAGTAGTTTTTAGTTACAGAATCAAAACAACAATTTAGAAAATAGACAAAAAAACTTTCATATTGGTATCCACATGTAAAAATTAGTATAAAAAACTATAATATTATTTCCCTATTCATGGTAGTCATTTTAAGCTTAAACTCTTTAAAAGTCTCTGTTAACAATTATGTCTTTTAAATGATTGTAAATATTTAAGGTCATTTAATATTCTACTAATATTTCAATATTTGGTGACTGCATTTCTAAAATGATTTGGTATTGTGAGAACACGCATAACCAGCAGTATATCTGAAAACAGAAAAAATGCTATTATTCATACTATCGACGTAATACAATAGAACCAGAGAAAAGAATTGTATAATTTTTTATTTAGTTTTCTTTGAATTACTTTTGAATTTGGTAAATCTACAATTAACATGTAAGAAATATTTTCCTTGCCCCCACCGCTGTAACTCCTGTATATCCAGGATCTACAGCGACGACCATCATAATGACTCTGAGTAGTGGTTACTGTTGTGGGTGTGTGTAAGTGGGGATGGCTACCCGGACCAATGCGTGTATAGCTCCAAAAATAATTGCTGAATTATGCAATCACTTTTTGAAACCAAGAAATAAAGGGGGGGTCTTTATACAAAAGATCCGATTGGTTCCAAGTGTCAGGTGATTGCAATCACCACTCTAACCACAAATATAGATAGTGGTTACTGTTTCTCATGTACTACTTGTAAGGATTCTTCAAGCCTAGTTTGACAAAATTCCATAGCCTAATGGAACATAGGAAATAATAATTCCTTGAATGAACCATGGATGATGAATTCAGGAGGATAAATGAATTAATTGAGAAAGGCCAAATGTTCATGATAATATACTTATTACTTACATTGTAAGCCATCCATAGAAAATCAACAAGAGCTGCAAACGTTGCATCCAGCTGAAATAAAAAAAAACTTTTATGCTTAGAGAAAGTAAAACTAAATCTAAAATTAGATTGAAAATGGCACCAACAAAATATCACATATATTTTTTTTAAGGATAACTTGTTCCAATTTTATGTACACATATATATTCCGTAATAGTAAAGAGTGCTTATCCTATCATAATTTCTACCATCATTAAAAATACACTTATGTTTCTATTTGGTTAAAATCACTTAATTTCATTTTATTTATTTATTTTTTTAATTTTATTAATACAAACTTACATAAATATAGTATCCTCCAAGTAGCCAGAGACCAAACAGCAGTTGGAATACAATGATTAGTCCCATTGTAAATAGCCATGGTAGGATGAAACCTCTCATCCAAATGTTTATGCCTATCACCTGGAATATACAAGGTTAATCAATTAATTTACTCCATATTCATTTATTAGCTTATTTTTTACATTATATTAAAAAAAAAACATTTACAATAAATTAAAATTTAAAAATACAATATAAAAAAGAGAGGGTCACTGCAGTGATCAGGTCAAGCCATCAGTGGTCAGGGCTCAAGAGAGAGGAACCTCCTCACAATACGCGCCATATCAAGCCGGGGAGCGAAAGCTTCTCTAGCTGACGGTTGTAGCTTTTCGCTATTAGACTGTCCGTAAATTTAATAGAAAAATAAAAGAATAAACAAAATGTAATTTGTAGAATATGCATTTATAAATAATAAATGCATTAGAAGTATGTTTTTTTAATTGGCATGTTGCAGATTGCAGACAAGCCAATAAGCAATCTATTTTTAAGTGGTTTACATCGCTGATGGAACTCTGAATGAATGCAGCGAACCACCTGATCGAAGTGTAATCACTTGTAATCTGTAATCAGTCTCTCATGGACCTCTGCACTGTCAGAGGACACTGTGAGGCTGCTACCTATGACCTACCTTTAAGGACTTTCTTCAAACCTCATTTAAAGAAGGATAAATTAACTTTGTTTATTTGAGGTGTGGGAGAGGCCTCTGTCTAGCAGTAAATGACTACAGGCTGATCATGATGATGATTTGGAACTGCAATCTACTACACCCTCTATAAGATAAAGCTTGCTAAGGAATTTTGATATATTTCAATCACATTGATTGGTAGTCAATTCGGCATATTAGACATAGACATGCTTTATTTGAATTTGAAAACACATACAGAAATAAACATATTTTAAATTTACAAATTAATGTGGTTTTCAACTCAAACTAGTCGGGACTCAGCTTAATGGGCGATGTTCACTGTAGATTTACCACAGCAAACACCGAGCGCTGGTTTTCAGCCTCAACTAGCAGTGACGTCACAAAAATGACAAAAGAATAAAATTAAAAAATAATAATAAAAGACACAGTACAATTAAATTAGAATTAAAATAATTAAAATTAATCACATTATCAGTAAGGCTATTAAAACTTTTTACCTACTGTTTTATACTTACTTATTGTTGCCTATTAGTAATTTTACTAGTTTACATTGATAATTTAACAAATTTCCCTGTACATGTTTATTATTTGTTTTAACTTACCATTAATACTGAGAAGACAATCAGAAGGGTCAATATTACAATAAAGATTGCCCCAAATATCTGCAGAGCTGGAATAATAGAGAAAAGTTGCAATTAACAATTGTTATGCAAAAAATAACTAGTTTAGTTGTTTCAGCATGTGTCTCATACAAAAAAATCTACTTTTGTTAATAAACTATTTAGTTTTCTATTGGTTTTTAATTTTAAAATAGATTCAGATCAGAATTTGCATTAAACTCCCACATTTGAAATTAATAATTTATAGCTTGTGTTGTGCTTATGCAAGGGTGTCTTTGGAACTTAAAGGATTTTAAAATTGGTTCAGATGAGATTGGATAGATCAAATTACCCCTTCACAAAAAACTTACTAACTTAACCTTTTCATAGTTTTATTATACTACAAATAAAGTGAAGTTTTACAACATGTAATAAAGATAAAACCGTTAAACTTACAGCCACGAACATCAGCTTCGAATAGAGGGTTCCAGAGCTGTGTAGAATCACCTCCATCCATCTGATATGCTATAAATGTGATCAGAACTAAACTCATAGCTGCGGTATACGCCGCTACCACTTTACTACCCATCTTCGTGTCCGTAGACCAAATACATGGTGACCAGCACGATTCAAGCACCGTCATTTTAATTTCAATTCACTTTGTAATCGAAAAATCCTGGAATAGAACAATGTTTACAATCAAGTAGGCCACGCCTAAAATGGTTAACGACATGTTAGAATTACATAAAGTTAACTTAAAATAAGTACCTGTGTGTAGAATATGTTGATAGGGGTAATTATTTTGCTGTTTAATCGTAATGTATTTAAATTTTAATTAATGAATTCGTTGTAATTTGAAAAGTACGCCACCCAAACACTGCATCAAAATCGTACTTTTTGACGTTTGATGATGTCACAACTGATGTCAGATTTGACAGTTTGTAAAAGACAAATGACAGAAAGTAGTTTTGACATTTGACAGTACATGGAATCCATATCAGACTCAACCACTCACCTGGGAATGCTGGAAACGTCAACTTTCGCCAGATGTTGAAACTGGGATCACTGCCCCGGAGTTCGTTCGCAATCACTACTTGTTAGACTATTTTTTAAAAATGTTTTTGCCGTAAAATTTTAAATTAGATTTTTAATTAAGCCTAATATTCTTGTAATTCTTCATTCTTAAAATACGCTGTAATACATTTTGGACGAAAATATATTATCTCCAGAAAATATGAGACAATAATAAAATGTAAACAAAGCAAGTTTGAGCAAAGCAAAGCAAGAGTGTCCTGTTCCAACAAATAGGATCGGACTTGTCGCTCCCGGGCGTCGCACTCCCCGACCCATGCTGGTTCTGACCCAGCGGGGTATTCCGTGGAAGGGTGACACGCGGTCCCATCTTGGCGGGCTTCGGAAAGCCCTCCGACCGAGAGAGCCGGTGGTCGTATCGCCGGCAGCTGCCGGTTCCGCGTGCGACGGGGGCGGCACGACGAGAAATAGTGCCGTGGGCGTAACGCGTTGCGCCGTCCCTCATAACCCCGTGCTGGCTTCTGGCCTCTGCCGGGGTTCGGACGCTGAGTGTGAGCGGTTGGAGGTTTTAGTGCGGTTCAACTCCCACATACCCGATCCCACATACAAATCCGGTGATTTCCTGAAAAAAAAGCATCAAACAGGACTACTGATTTTTACATTAATTTAACAGAGAACTGAGTTATCATTAATTATTCAGTTTCATAAAATACTGATATTAAGTTAACATTTTAAGCTAACTAAACAGCTGTTATTTGTTAGAGCGAACACTAATAACTAAGACATTAAGATTTATCCATAAACATTAATTTTATAGGTATCTAACTAAATATAAAAAAGGTACAAACCAAGCTATCGGTTAAAGTTCATTCTCCCTTCATTGTACCTTCGCCCAAAGCAGAATACGTAACAATAAAATAAAAACAAACCTCGACTTACAATAACAATGACCAGGCAACTTGTTCCCGGAACAACCCGTTATGATGTCGGTAAAGTTACTGTTACTGTGTTTACAATAAGCTATTTTTATAGCTTGAAAGTAACAGCATAAATTATGAGAAACTTCTTGAATCCGTGTAAAGCTGAAATAAATTAAATCGTAATAAAAATGATTATCGTTGACTTGAGATTTCATATTAGTAATTAAAGTTATTAAAAAAGAAAGGAATTACGAAAAGATACCATCAATATAACGATATAAACAAAGCTGAACATAGTTATTAGTCGTCCTTTTTGAGTAAAAGTAATGAATATAATAAATTACATAATGAATCAATAAATGTGTATCAATGATAAAATCAGTCAGTTTTTTCTTATTTTTTAAAACAATAATAAGTTATATGGTTTTTGTCCCCAGCTTTACAGAGCTAATAGTTCAATATAAAAAAGATTTTTCTAGTAATTCCACTTACTGAAGCAGTAAAATTGCTATTATTATAACAACCGAGTGCGATATGGATTTTATTTATATTTATTTATTTAAAGAAAGGATCATCAACAAAGAATACATATGGCATGCTGATATTAAAAGTAATTAACAATATAAAAAACAAGATTTTGTGCTTCTTCACTTGCAGATGATCACAGCATTGGTAAAAATAGGTATAAAACAATATTATAATTAATGAATGATTTCAACTAATGATAAGCTTCTACTACTTCCTATTTAGCCCTGTCAAACGTGGGCCAACTTGTTTGCTAAAAAATTATATTTAGTCAGTCCATTTGCAAATAAACACACATAACAGCTGTGAATGAACGATAACGTAAGATAATCTCAGTCCATTGTTAAACACGCCGTCCACATTGTAACATGACAATATAATCTTTTATCTAACGTAGGCGTGTTTTATGAATGTGTCGCGTATATCTAAGTATGGGACAGTAACCTCATGGATCGCCAATAGTGGTGCCCCGCCGTAAAAAACTGTTTTCGAGTGAATTGAATTGTCTTACTATTGTTTTTCGAAGACGGACCATAATTAAAAATAAAGGATGAACATTGAAGGTGTCATAAAGAGGAAGAGTCATAAGACCGTTGAAGATTTATTTTTAAGCTAGATGACCCTCGCAACTTCGTCTGCATTACAAAGACGTAATATCAATCTTCGGACGAATTTTTTTTTCTTGAACATAAAAGTGGTTATTGTGACTAAACTATGATGGTTAGATATAATATTATTATGCTCTCGCGGACTTTTTTTTAGACCTGCCTAATATCTAAAAACCCGTAGTACATCATTTTGTGCTATTGTCAATAGTTTTTGCAGCGTATGCATAAATAAGTTTTCGATATTTCACCTCGTCATACAAATTCGATATTTTCATACGGATCCCTATTTTTTTTCAAAACAAAATATAGCCTATAACCTTTCTCGATAAAATGACATGCCAACAGTGAAAGAATTTTTGAAATCGGAACGGTAGTTTCTGAGATTAGCGCGTTCAAACAAACAAACAAACTCTGCAGCTTTATAATATTAGTATAGATTCTTAAATCCGGACACAAAGGGTGCATCTTTATTTCATAGGCATGAACGAGCTAACGACCCACATTTTTGTAAGTGGTTATCGTCGCTCATGAGTTTCTACGATATCAGGGCATTGAGACCACCTTTCATGCAGAATTTTTCTTAAACTTTTATTTAAAGAGACATCAGAATCTGCAAATATATTCGCCGTTTCTTTTGTACAAGCTTGCTGTCTTACTTTTCTGCGCGAGCGAAAAACTACATACGTCAAACTATAATCTCGCGTACTTACTCATACGTGTGTTAGTGTTAGAGATCATTTACCAACACTAAACTTTTTGACTAAAGATTTTGAATGATTTCTTATTGGAATTATTTTTTGCCACGCATTATCCACATATGGACTGAGCTCCTACACTCGGTGTTTCCTGAGCGCTATGAATTGTCCTTCTTGTATTCAATTCTCTTCTTTTACAATGGAATCGCCGTCGAGATGTGTTCGACAATTTCTGACAAACACATTTCGTCCTTTTTCAATCTAGGTTTAAAGGTAGGTCGTAGGTAGCGACTCCGCAGTTTCCCCTGACATTATAGAGGTCTATGAGCAACGGTAACTATTTACGATCAGGTGGCTTGCCTACATGGCAAAAAGAACCGAATGAAACCGAAATTTTAAAAGATTTCTAATCGTTATACAATAGTAGTGGACATACATTTCACAGCAGTGAATCCAATTTGTTTATTCTCAGTCTCATTTGAAAGTGAATTATTGGAATTCGAATAAGAAATTCGCTGGATCTAATTAAGTTTGTTCACTTTTTCCTGTAAGGATTATGTGGTATCTTTTATACTTATTTCAAATCAGGTTATGCCTTATTTATTATCAGAACAGCCGGGCGAGTTAGGTGAACTGAATATTGTTTCTTTTTTATTAAATTAAAACATGTAATTCACATGTTTAATAAACTAATTTTTTTACCTCTAATTTTTGGTTAAAATATTTACCTAAAAAATATGTTATTACGTACAATTAATCCCTCTATTGAGCAGAACAGAGCCTAATAGCGGGTACAGTAGGTACTGACTACAAATTATCACACCACCACTTTCTAAAAACAATGGCGAAATAATGATTTTGGATAGTTAAAAAATAGTTCCTTGCATGACATCATTAAGTAGTTTGTAATTTAATTTATCGAAGTTAAGGTTGAAAAAAATGAAATTACAATACTAATATCGAATCGACTGTTAATAGTCGTGGTTGCCGAGTGGTTGAAGCGCTTGCCTTCTGTACGGGAGGTCGCGGGTTCAAAACCGGCCGGCTTGTACCTCTAAATCTTAATATGAAAAAGATTTATGTGCAATTTTTCACAACACCACTGGCTAAAAACGGTGAAGGAAAACATCGTGAGGAAACCTGCATATCGGAAAAGGGTTCTAAAAATCCTTTGAAGATATGTGAAGTCCCCAATCCGCATTAGGCAAGCGTGGTGGACTATGCCTAATCCCTCTTCGGAGGAGACCTGAGCTCAGCTGTGGGCAGTAATGGGTTGTTACAGTACTAATATCGTGTTTTCAAATATCTCTAATCTTGTTGACATTGCGTGCACTATATTTGCGAACTATCGCGTATTATCGAAATAAATGCGACAGTTGCAAGCGATAAATAATGATAGCCCTATCTGTTATTATCGGTCAAAAACTCAGTAATCAATAATAGGAGTTTGATGGTTAGAATTGTGAAGTTTGGAATTCGAAGTCTCGTAGAACATTGGGCTGATGTTACCTGACTTTGATAGTGTTTTGTTTCTTTTCAAATAAATGTATGTTAATCACAACACCACTGGCTAAAAACGATGAAGGAAAACATCGTGAGGAAACCTGCATGTCGGAAAAGGGTTATAAAAATCCTTTGAAGATATGTGAAGTCCCCAATCCGCACTAGGCAAGCGTGGTGGACTATGCCTAATCCCTCTTCGGAGGAGACCTGAGCCCAACAGTGGGCAGTAATGGGTTGGTACAGTACAGTACAGTACAGTATGTTAATCTATCTCCTTTGAAATATGTTTTTTTCATTATCATATTGTGTATGTACAACTTCGTTGAGAGCTACAACATGATATTGAAAAAAAAGTTTAACCGATTCCAAAAATAAATGTGTTACTAGGTTGTATAGGTCACTTAAACTTCACTTTACAGCATACCTAGTACCTAATACATGGACCAGAGTATCCATGTTTTATTTTAGATACTTTAGAATTTATTTCTTATTATCTTATTCTTTCATTATCTTTCACCGTAGCTAATTCACCACAGTTAGATTAATTTAACGTTATGAAATTCTTATCCTTTCAATTATATATTAAAAAAAACAATATTATATCGATCCAATAAATATCACAAATATTGGATGGGCACTAATGCAGACTACAGACAATAACAAGAAATTCACAAAAAACAATAAACAATTTACTTCGAATAATTTTTGGCAAGTTCTAAGAATATATAAAAAGTCTGCCGATTATAATTACCGAGCATGTAAGAGGTGGAGTCTTAAGATTTTTTTGATGCGATGATAGTATCGTCAACTTTCGGGCGCTGTTACATCGCTATAAATAGTCATACATTTATTTTTACACTTCATTTTATGGATGTACCAATAGTTTTGTGGCTACTGCAATAGTGAAGAGATTAGTTGGTGTAATATGAAATGTATCTTCTTAAAGATTAAGCTAGAGATCTGAGAGATAATATTGTAATTTAGTTATTATTCCTTTATAATTTATGAGATGTTAACTTCAATATATTTTTAATATTTTATATTAACGAAGATATATCCATAAGTATTTATAGAAAGAGGGCGTGAATATTATATTGCATTTGAAGGTTAAAATAGAATTCATTTTGGACAAGATGGTTTGCAATGTGATGAAAAGAGGTGAGATATTAAAATGCTAATTCCGAGATTGTAGCATATTCGATTTAAGAGAGGTAAGGTATTCTATGATAGACGAGAATGTGAAAAGGAAGGAATAAGTTTAAGCATTTATGCCTTTATACTTTGTCTTGTATTTGATCGGGAGCTTAAAGGAGAACTAAACAGTAAAAAATGATTTAAATACGTTATTACGTTACCGTACTAAATCTTCATTTAATAATTAATTTAATTATTTCACCGTTCTTAATTCTTATAAGATCATTATGAGAAATCGAACCGTTTTACATGCATGTCAAAAGGAATTAGAATTCGATCTCAATGCTAGTCATGAATCCGACTCATTGTGAAATAAAACACAATGAGTCTCCAAGAATTTAAATAATAAAATTTAGGTCACACACAGATTTCAACAATGCCGCTTCTTAGCACGTAAGATTTACAAGTCACGTACATATATAAAACATTTCAAATGTTAAGAACTAATTAGAAAGATAACTGATGATAATATATCTTAGAAACCTACAGTTTTATACTTCTCTTAAAGCAGATTTGAAAATGAAGAAAGAATGAATAGAATATGAAGTATATAGTATATACAGAAATGAATAGTGCTAGATGTTAGAGTGACCTTTTCAAAACTTATTTCGGTAAGATTCTTCAAAATCTTCAGTCGCGAGTAAGTAGAATAATGTAGATATCACAGTAATGAAGTTCGCCACGATATCTCGGTTGATTGAGCCGGTCACGACAATTCACAGCGGCTTCAGACCGGTCCGATCAGTTTGAGTCGGCCGTCGCACGCGCAACCGCGACGCTTGCCGCTTCCAATACTTTTTTTTCTCCAATACAAAACATTACATCTAACCCTTCATTACCAGTGTAGTGTGAGACAGTGTGTGTATTATCAATAATAACTGCATCGTTATCATGTGTATCGTCAAATAAGTATAGTGTTTTGTCAGTTTTTTGCACTGCAGCTTTTGCATCGAGAGTCCTGTGTTGTGTTTCAAGTGAAATTCTGTACTGAGTTTGGATTAAGTGAAGTTCACAGTGAGTTTTATCTTGATCAACGAAACTGGTACGTTGGTCTTCTACGATGCTTTTTTTTGTTTTGTTTTCGATGTTTGTACTGATTGATATTGTACGTTGGAAAGAGATTTTATATTGTATATTTTAGAATGCTTTCGTGTGATATATGAATGTTTAAAATGTACTAAAGTCACGTACGGTTATTATTGTTACCTTGTTCATTATCAACTCTGTATATTTTATTAGTTATTGTTTGAGTTACAAAATATACTTCAGTGTTTCTTTTTATTGGGGATTTGGGGAACCTGTTTATAAATTATGAAAGGGTCGATCGTGATTTACTATTGTTTGATTCGATCGAGCTTCGTTGTTTGAATCATGTCGGTTATGTTATTACTCGCAAAAATATAACTGAACATATAGATTTTTATCACGCGATATATATGATAGTGAGATTAATTTAAAATTCTAATTAGAAAAAGTATACCTATTTAGTATTATAGATATATTGTATAGTAATTATACTATAATTATAAATATACTTACCTACTCCAATATTTTGAATATACTTATATGATCAGTTGGCGTTTTGGTTTGTCTGTTTGCGTTTGCAATAAACACCGTTGTTAGCTAAAAGTAAACTCTTTTTTTTTTTTATTGCCTTGTAGGCAGACGAGCCAACGGCCCACCTGATAGTAAGTGGTTACAGTCGCTCTCATGAACCTCTGCAATGTCAGGGGACACTGAGGGGTCACTACCTACGACCTAACTTTAAGGACCCTCCTCAAGCCTCGTTTGAAGAAGGACAAGTCATAGCGCTTGTTAAGCTATTTATTTGCACACTACAAAACAAATGATTATAAACGTTTGTTTTAATCATCAACTATTCTTATTTCACTACGATACACAATAGTGATGAAGAATTCGAATTCTATGGCAAAAAATATATATCATGCAAATTGTACGTGCAAATATAAAATCACAATGAAGCCGATGTTATAAATATGTCTAGTAAAGAAACCTTGAAGAAACCTAATATTTACCTGCGTTCATTTACTAAGCCACAATGTACTATTTTATTTAGTTACATGAGAAGTGAAGCCAATTGAAAGTATGCCGATCGCGTAATTAAACGATGAGTTGATATTAGAGGGTGCTGATTATTTACAGTTTGTATAGCAATTAGAATCTTTGAAACTTCATTCTGCTGTTCATGGTATGGAATGAGCTCCCCTCTTCGGTGTTCCCCGAGCGCTATGACTTGTCCTTCTTTAAACGAGGCTTGAAGAGAGTCCTTAAGGGTAGGCCGTAGGCAGCTGCCCCGCACTGTCTTCTGGCAATGCAGAGGTCCATGAGCGACGGTAACCACTTACGATCAGGTGGGCCGTTAGCTCGTCTGCCTGCGTGGCAATAAAAAGAAAAGAAAAACTTAGTTCTGAGTTACAAGCTTAAAATAATGACCAGTTGAAATATTGTTGACACTTGACTGCCAGTTACAAAAAAGTCTCTAAATTAGTGGAGATTGACTATAAATATCTAATTTGAGATTAGAGTTATTAAAATAAGACCAATGGCAATCGTTCTTACAGTCCAGAAAAATACTCAATTTTCTACGACACTGAAACGTTAAAAAGTTTTTATTCAATTTAGGAACAGACAGTCCTAGTAAAACCGTTTGTGAAAAGTAAGATTTCGTATTAGTCCGGTCATTTTAGACAATTGAAATAAAGAAAATTCCGACAAAACCAAATCTTCGTAGAGACCTTAGGTTTACCACAAGGAATAAAGTGTCAAAAGTCCCCATCAGTACCATGTGAGCTTAGGGACTTATTGGGGGCCCAAGGTAAAAATTTTAGGTTTTTTGGATTTTTCTCGAAAACGGTAATTTTTATCGAACAGTACCTCAGAGCGAAGTTGTAGATCTTAAAATTCTCCATAAAAATGGTCCCTATGATTTTTTCTCTAAGACCCACTATTTCCCAGATATTACGCTTGTAAGAATCACGTTCTACATAGTATGCACACATATGCCACGTATTTAGGTACTCAATATGTTCAGTATTTACGTAGACATTATGGTCATACAGTTACGGTAGTATTTGATGGCTATAGTGACACAACAAAGAACATAAAAGCTGCAGAACAACGTCGTCGTGCTACAAAAACATCCTCAGGTACCGACATAATGTTTGATGAATTTATGACAGTTCCAGTTAATCAACAACATTTTTTTGCAAACATTAATAATAAATCTCGTTTTATTTCTATGTTGAGTAACAAATTAACAGCTGAAAATATTGCCGTGAAACAAGCTCCGAATGACGCCGATGTCCTCATAATTGAAACAGCAATAGAACAATTTAATGCAAGAAATACAACTATTGTAGTAGGTGAAGATGTTGATTTATTAGTACTACTCACTGCAAGGACTCCATCTAATAAAATTTTTTACTTATTAAAACCTGGGAAGGCGCAGCAACGGACAGAAATATATTCTTCTAAAACTTTATCAGCTTATCCAAAATGCCAAAACTTTATTTTATTTTTACATGCGATAACCGGGTGCGATACTACGTCAGCAATGTTTAGAAGGGGCAGTATTAAAATTATTTGAAAAAAATGATTTGATTGACTGCGCAAAAGTATTTACAGAAATTAATTCTTCACCTCAAATACTAATTACTAAAGGAATTCAGTTTCTTCTTGCGGTTTATGGAGCTCCAAAAAAATTGATTGCATAGATACGTACAGATATTTAACATTTGTAAAAAATACACGAAACAAAAAGCAAGTACAGCTATCTTGTCTTCCTCCAACATCGGCATCTGCTACTCAACATTTGTTTCGAGTATACTATCAAGTTCAGACATGGTAAGGCAATGAACTGAACCCTGAAGACTGGGGTTGGAAATTGATAAATAATACTTTGGAACCGATTCGAACTTTACTGCCCCCTGCTCCAGAAAAACTTCTTAATACTATTTTTTGCAATTGCAAGAAAGGTTGTAGTGCCAAATGTGGTTGTAAAAAAGTAGTTTTGCAGTGTTCTCCAGCGTGTACCAATTGCCAAGGTGTCTCTTGCTCAAATGTTCAATTAAATACAAGAGAGGAAAATTCATGTGATTTTGATGAAGAGACAACTGATTCATCTTCATTTGAACAATTTCTAAGCGTTCATCAACAGGAAGGAGAAGAAGAAGAACAAGAAGAAATTGAAGAAAACATGATTGTTGAAGTTGAATATGAAGAGTATGAGTCAGATTAAAGTAATAAAAAAAAGTTAGAACGACAGTTAAACTCAGTAACCCATATCAATAATCTTCATACTATTAAATAATTATTGTTCCTGAAAATAACGTCATAAGGTTCATGGAATAGGCCTACCGGGGATACCACGTTAAAAAAAACGCGCCGAGTACACTACCTCACAGGTGGTGTGGAAATGTGTGCATATTATGTAGAACGTGATTCTTACAAGCGTAATATCTGGGAAATAGTGGGTCTTACAGAAAAATCATAGGGACCATTTTTATGGAGAATTTTAAGATCTACAACTTCGCTCTGAGGTACTTTTCGATAAAACTTACCGTTTTCGAGAAAAATCCAAAAAACCTAAAATTTTTACCTTGGGCCCCCAATAAGTCCCTAAGCTCACATGGGACTGATGGGGACTTTTGACACTTTATTCCTTGTGGTAAACCTAAGGTCTCTACGAAGATTTGGCTTTGTCGGAATTTTCTTTATTTGATCACTATTTTTATGTCTAAAATGACCGGACTATATTGAGTAGTCTTAAGTATTGACTTAGTCTTCGATTGCCTAGAAAATACAGGGTGTCCCGGTAAGAATGGACTCTCAGTAGTAGATAAACCTCAAATATAAAAAAAAACTTGAGAGGTGACATGGGACACCCGAAAAGAACGAAGTTCCTTTCGATTAAAAGATATCTTATATTTTTTTCCTAACGTAACGCGCGATAAGGAACGTGTTTTAAAAGATTTTGATCACAGCGTTATCTAGCGATAATCATCTAAATTAAAAATAAGAAACGTGTTTTAAAAGATTTTGATCACAGCGCCATCTAGCGTTAATCATCTAAAACAAAAAAAGTGTCGTGACAACTTTTCGTAAGAATTTTTTCCGTCTAGCCCCCTTTCACAACGCGCGATAATGAACTTCGTCCCAATACTTAAAAAACTGCAGTAGTTTTTAAAATACGTAATTTTACTCTTTAAACCATACAGTCTAAGATTATTATCAATTCCGGAACACTCTGTATATAAATCTCAATTCTATAACCTTTTTTCTTGTCGGTGTCAAATTGACTCCATTATTAAAACCATTTGAAGCTAACCTTAGCTATAAGCAAACGAACTCAATGAAAATAAATCTCACACTGTTATCTAGTTTTGGCGAGAAATGATAAATTACTTTTCTAAGAGCCTGTTTCAATTACAAATGGCGAAATAAAAACTTATGACGTCTTCAAAGAGCTATCTCTCGTCAATTTTAATAAATAATAATATTTGAATTAGTTGCTCGTTGCTACAGTTAGGTCAGTTTTGGAATATCTTTTAGAAGTGTTGAAATAGGCTTTATTATTTATTTATTACTCGACTCTCGGATAGACTTATCCGAATATTTTATTGCACGATAGATATTTATAATATTTAATATATTAATATTTTTTATTGAGATAGATCGATAGAAAATTATTTATTGTAACACTACATAGAAATAAGAATAATAGTGATTTTGTACAAAGAATACAGTGTAACAAACGGCGGCCTTATCACTTAAAGCGATCTCTTCCAGGCAACCATGTACGGATATAAACTTATTTAATAATACACCGCGTATTATTAAAGAATTAAAAAATATAATAAATTGAGCTTACGGTCCACATGATGGTAAGCGGTCTCCGTCGCTTTTGAACCTCTGCAATGCCAGGGCAATGAGGGGCCGTTTTCTATCACCTACCTATACAGGACTTTAACCTCGTTTAAAGAGGGACATGTCATATCCCAAAATTACGTCTTTGTCAAAATTCAAAAATGTTTATTTAAAGTACTATGGGCATGTTTTTAAAGTTAAATTGTGTAGGTATATTGACCTACCTAACCTAACCTAACCTAACCTAACATAACTTAACCTAACCATCCTTCTCAACTGAAGACTTCTTTCAATACCAACCTCTGATTTTCCATTCCTTATTTCTTCCCAATCCATACTATTTTCGACAAAACTGTAGAAAACACGTCATTTGTATCAAAACTATTAATGACTTATAAATCGTGTTGCCAACGGTTAAATAACAGTAAAAAGTAGGCATGCTGTTAGTTTATCTTTTTTTATTGATGTTTTCTGTGTCGTGTTTTGCAGTACATAAACATGTCGAAATTCAGTTAACAGAACTAGCACGTCCTTTTTAAATATATCTAAAAAAAATTCAAAATAATTTATTAACAGAATTTTACAGACAACTGATACATCTTTAACGATGGTGTCCCGCACTAGGTCAGACCTGTATCGTATAATAAGAGATTACAAATGGTTTGTACAGCCAGAGACAATACTAAGAATTTAAACTATCTATCAAGAAAATAAAATTAGTAACGCTAAATTAAAATAAAGAAACAAAACACTATCTGATTCCATCTATACTACTTAAAACTAAACAGCGTTAACACTAAACTTAACAGGCACAAACATACGTTACACACATTCAACACCAACAATTATTTATTTGTGTATGATCAGGATCGATTCAGTTTCACCATAATCGAGAGTGAGAAGCCATTTATGAACTGTAATCTTTACTTTATAGAGAAGATGCTACATTAAGGTCACGCAACCTACATAAAACATCTAATACCCATTCTGTGAAAATGTTGAAGCCAAGCAAAGAAAAATGATACGGATGAAATTTAATTTAAGCAACGGTAATCGGTTCACACCAGGTGCTTTTGCAAGTCCTGTCAATGCGACAAACTTTCACATTTAAAAAACTTGAGAGGTGTCATGGGACACCCGGATGGAACGAAGTTTCTTTCGATTAATTAGTGAGGGAATTGTAAAATATTTTGATTACAGCGCCATCTAGCGATAATCATCTAAAACAAAAAAAGTGTCGTGACAACTTTTTCATAAGATTTCCCCCTTTCGATAACGCGCAATAAGGAACTTCGTTCCAAAAGATTAGAATCAAAACTACCGGTAAGATATGTTTCAAATAGAAATAAGATTATGTTCATAGTGTCAGCTGTCTAACTTTAAAAATAAATAAAGATTTGTAAACATAGATGTAAAAGTACATCTATGATCTTTAAAAAAATAATGGAACCTCACCACGACTTTCATCTGACACAAGAATATTCCAAATCGTTTCAACCAAATCAAAGCTAGGTAACAAATAAAAAAAAAACACAGATGACTTGGGTATCAAATCAAAATTAATAGGTATTGACAATATTGCAAAGACACAAAAAAACTAATAGACTAACGACATCATTAAATTATGAAAGAACTATAGACATGGCAATGGCGATCTACGCGTCGATATTTTAATACATAAACATAATTTTAATTACAAGAAAAAAATGCTACCGACCGTGCGGCGGATGTGTAAAAATGTTGATTTATGCGTTTCTATATAATTGATCTGCTTTCTTGGTAATGCCGGCGTACATTGGCATATTAATATGGCGGCAAAAAATATTTTCTCGAACATTCTTTATACCAATGTACAAAAATAACACAATATGGAACTCTTTTTGAACCTCGTTTAAAGAAGGACAAGTCACATAGTACGGTATTTTTAAAATCATCATGATAATCATCAGCTTATAGACGTCCACTGTTGGATATTTGTCCTCCCCCCAAACCTGACTACAACGACCGGTCTTACGCTGCCTGCATCCAGTGACCTGGAATAGGTGGATAGCAGTCTTCAATAATTATTATTTTTGTTGACCTTTTTTGATTATTATATTTTTTGGACTTAAATCAGCTTGGACATCATTTTTTTTGGATTTGAATAAAGTGTATCCTGTTTTACCTACTCATATTTAGATCCTAAACTGTAAGCTAGACTCAGCTAGACTAATTTAGTACTTAAACTTAAGCTTCAAACGTTCATTGCATTTTAATCATCCTTCATCTTTTTTAACGAGAAAATCGCATCGTTAACGTTACTCAATAAACCGGGTACCAATTTTAATTTATAAAATTTCTTTCCTGGTTTTAACTGGAACTGACGGAGGCAAGACGACATATAAATTACTTGCTGTAAACTCTGTTATTATTAATGAACAGTAACCAATAATTTGTCACGAAATTTGTTTAATACAGCTGGCTTTAATAGACTTTAAAAGCGTAATTGTCGCCTATGGACTTAACTACAAGAATATACAAGTACTAATAACAACAATAGAAATTGCTTTTACGTGCAACAGGTCTACATTAATATTGCGAGTTTTATGCGATAAAAGACGAATAGTTTTAAATAAATACTTAGCAATACGCTGTTCAAGCCACTACAAGTCATTACACAAGCATTAACACAGAGCTTTAGAATGTGTTCCCCAAAAAACAGCCTTTAGTCTTAATAGTACTAATTTGGGTAATCATACTAAGTATCGTAATAAAAGTTAGTTAAACAACTTCGAGATAAGTTCATTAATTTTAATGGAACTGCTGCGTTCATCCATAGTTCGTTTCGAGAAATCTGCTTTGGTGAAACTATATTACTTAAATTAAAAGTAAAAATAATATGCTTTTCGGTATTCTCTGAACCCTGAGCTCTGACTTGTTCTTGTTTAAAAATGGTTCAATATTATAGAGGTACAGTAAGTAGGAGATTCGAACCTCTTAAAGTAACAATGTCATAGTAACCGTTTACAACCAATAAACTTTAAAACAAAAAAAAAACTGTCAATACTAATAGAAACGTTTTAATTATTATTCAATAAATGCAACTGAGACTGACGTCTGTCGCACAACCGTTGAGAGAAAGTTGTAAAAATGGCACACTATATCATGATTTAAATGTCGACATGCCGATACATTGTACTTTTGAAGCAGACAGCTCAAATTGAGACCGGTGACAGTAAGTCCTGAATATTATTATTGAGTTTATGATTGTGGAACGGTGTGAGGATTTAAATTTGATTTTCCTTATTGTGTTTTTTTTGTTTCAAAAAGAGTTTCAAGTAATTTTGACTGTGTTTTTTTGTTTGGTATAAAAAGCAGAAGGACCAAAGTTACCGACATAGCTCAAAGAATTGCATCTTTGAAGTGGCAATGGGCAGGACATATTGTGCGCAGAACTGATGGCCGATGGGGCCGAAAAGTTCTAGAGTGGCGACTACGAACTGGTAGGCGCAGTGTAGGCAGACCTCCTACAAGGTGGATCGAGGACCTGGTCAGGACCGCGGGAGGTGGCTGGATGCGGACAGCGCAGGACCGATCGATGTGGCGAGGTTTGGGGGAGGCCTATGTTCAGCAGTGGACGTCTAACGGGCTTATGATGATAATAGTAACCATTGGTTACTGGGTAAACCCACTTTAAAAATACATAAATTAATCTTCATAGCTGACTGCTAAAAAATATAGTTGTAGATAAGAAAATGCCCATGGTTTATAAACTTTGGGACTTTATCCCGATAATTTTAAAATTAGAAAGAAGAACAATATTAACATACGAAATGAATATATGTAATTAACAATCAAAATCTATTTCTACGCATCTGTGCAACGTGTCCATTGCAGAGGTCCTTGAACGACAGTAACCACTTACGATCAGATGGCGCGTTAGCTCGTCTGCCTACACGACAATAAAAAAATGTAGTGAAAAAATATCGTTATATTATTCTCAAATGAAATGTGATCTCTTGAAACTTAATCTGCTACTTTCTTTTGTCTCCAAAAGTATTTATATCGTGAGAGTATTTCGAGAAATTCTTTTATAACTTTAAGTATAATTCTTATGCCGCCATCATCGTGGGAGCGGCTGGATCTGTCAAAATAATTACCACCAATAACCCAATATTGACAGCGCTTTGAAATAACATTACGCCTTTGTAAAGAGCTAAGAAAGTTTAGATACGTCACTGGAGTTTTTCGGAACGAAGTTCTTTATCGCGCGTTATCGAAAGGGGGCTAGACGGAAAAAAATCTTACGAAAAGTTGTCACGACACTTTTTTTGTTTTGCTGATTGATGATTATCGCTAGATAGCGCTGTGATCAAAATCTTTTGAAACATGTTCCTTATCGTGCGTAACGAAATATTTTTTATAAGATATCTTTTAATCGAAAGGAACTTCGTTCTATTCGGGTGTCCCATGACACCTCTCAAGTTTTTTTTTCAATTAGTAGTTTAAGTTTGTGTAAATCTAAACACACAAAAGTGACGATAGCCGATTGGTGGAACCGCTTGTAAGGGAGATCGCAGTTTTCAACCGGACGGTTTATAATTCTTAATTTTATCTATATAGATTTAATGTGCAATTTATCATAATGCCATTGGCCAAAATCGGCTTATTAAAACATCCAACCCGCATATTGGAAAAAGATACCAAAAAACTTCATAGACTGTAACCGAGAATGATGAGGAGGAATATAAAATTGTATACGCAGTTTCAGAATAACCTTTATGATATACCTAGTAATTCTAATTGAGTAATCCTATATGAGTTACGATAGTAAAACTATTAAATTTCTTTAAACACTCGCGGTTATCTACATCACTTACACTATTATTCAACGGGTTCTTACCACGATTATTTTTAATCGAGTTCCAGTGGTACCGGCAAACGAACGAGAAAGAGGGTAGACAGATTTGTCTGCTCTTAAATGACCTACCCGCAGTTCCTCAGTCTTCCCGTGATCATGGCGCTTGAAACAGTGCTGAAATATCGGGACCGCTCAATTAAAAATACTCGTGGTAAGAACCCGTTTAGTAATAGTGTAAGTGAAGTAAAACTATTATCTTGGTGTTAATATTATCAAAACATTTTACGCTAAAACTACGGTTTCGGTGTCAAAAAACGTATATTCAGTGTAAATACTTAGTGTATTTAATTTATTTCAAGGAAAAAGTATTTAGAAGCAGCTAGCCATAAACTAGATACAATCTCAAAAAAATCTTTAGAAAAAGATCTACATAAGAATAGAGGGGGCGGCGCGGCGGGAAAGAGTACCGAGAGCGTAACGCGTCGCGCCGTCCCTCATAACTCCGTGCCGGGTTCTGGCCTCAGCCGGGGTTCGGACGCTGAGTGTGTGAGTTGGAGGTTTTAGTGAGGTTCAACTCTTGTGGTGAATGGAATTCGATGATTTCCTCCAAATGAAAAAAAAACAAAAGAATGGAGATCTGTCAAAACATTATTATCTCAATTACGTTATCAAAATTATATTCAAATATTGTCAGTGTTAGATAAATAAATGCTATCTACCTAACCTAGTTATGCTACTAAGTCGACAGAAATTATCAAAAAAATATAACTTTTGATGTGCGAGCTAGCAAAGTATAATACTTGTGATAATATTATTTAATAATAGGCTTCTTTATCAAAATCTAGTCATATATGTATCTATATTAAATAAAAGATCGTGGCACGTACTGTACTGGACCAACCTTTTTCTGCCCACTGTAGGGCTCAGGTCTCCTTAGAAGAGGAACTAGGCATAGTCCACCACGTTTGCCCAATGCAGTTTGGGGACTCCAAATGTCTTCGAAGGATTTTTAGATTCCTTTTCCAATATGCAGGTTTCCTCACGATGTTTTTCTTCACCGTTTTTAGCCAGTGGTGTTGTGAAAAATATCACATAAATCTTTTTCACATTAAAATTTACGCAGCTCCCGTACGGAAGACAACCGCTTCAACCTTAACATTAACAAATAAAACTTACAACTAACCTATCCTAAATTGCATCGGATGTGCCCACTGCTGTGGTCGGTGTGTCCTGTGACACGTAGGCCTCTTCCAGACTCTTCCATTTCTCTCTGTCCCTCGCTTCTCTGGTCCATGTTTTGCCTCGCTTCTCTGGTCCATCTTCTTGACGTCACCAACCCATCGTTTGAACTGTCTCCCTCTACTTCTTTTGCTGTCTCGTGGTTGCCATTCCGTAATTATTCTTGTTCTTGTCACTTATACATAAATAAACACAAATACAAAAAAAATGACTATAAAAATAGTTATCCAAAACCCATTCTAAACATTCCAAGTTCTACAAATTTTATAATATGCAGATTAAGCTACAGTTTACGGGCTGTGTACAGTCAGACAAAAAGTCTCATTACCAGTACTAGTTACACGACACAACGTCACGGTGTTTTTTTTTGCTGACCGTACATAGAATTACGGGCCATTACAATCATTTAAGATAACAATCTTGAATATTGATAAGCTTTGGGAATAAGTAATGAGGGGACATTCTATGAGATTATGGGCACTCTGTTTTTTATTGTTTTAAGAGATTACTTAAATGATTAACTTTGGTCGTGAGTGATCTACCTCCTGAGAGAGTCTATACAGGAATAGATCGTTACAGGGCTCTCCAAGTCACGTGATGAAGTGACAGTGAAGATATGAAGATTCATAAAATGCCTATAATTCACAAATTATGTCCAT
Source organism: Trilocha varians (assembly GCA_030269945.2). Taxonomy (NCBI): domain Eukaryota; kingdom Metazoa; phylum Arthropoda; class Insecta; order Lepidoptera; family Bombycidae; genus Trilocha; species Trilocha varians. The sequence goes on along the minus strand of AP028277.1, from coordinate 3,344,049 downwards.
CTTCAAAAATTTTACAATTACTATAATTAAAATATACCTTTTTGTTTGTCTAGTTTTTTGTGTCTAAGAATACAGCCCAGAATATTGTGTGCCTTGTACACCTACTTATTGTTCTCTCTGCTCCACCCGTGGTTGACTGGTAGATAATGCCTCAGGCATTAAGTCCGGCATTGTACTTTTTCTTTGTACAAGAAGAATAAATAAATAAATAAGTGATCTATGTTTAGTAAAGGCTTTAAGTGATGACTAAAAATACAGTTACTAACAAATATAAGCTTGACGATAATCTTGATTATTTACTTACGATATTTGCTAGCGACGACATCGCCTACAGATGGCTAAAACAACAATACCCATGTATTTCCTTTGAAAGATTTCCATCGGTCATTATTAGGGTTGTCCCTTTAAAGAAATATTAATGATTGTTTAAAGTGTCCAAGAGTCTAAATGTTATCATAATTATCTTCACGCAGTAGACACCGATTGTTGATCATAGATCTCTAGAAAATATATGAAATAGGTTATATTACTGTTGTAGACATTATTTGTGATTTTTCATTAAAAGAAATGCTTTTTCATTCGTTGTTAAAATCAAATTTCAAAAACTGGTATATTACATTACATTTCGCACCATCGCAAAAAATTACCATAATTCAACTTACGACTTTTTTTACGAATGGTGCGTTTTCTTCAATGCTCAAACTCGAGTTTTGGAACGAAGTTCCTTAATGCGCGTTATTGAAAGGGGGCTAGACGGAAATTCTTATGAAAAAGTTGTCACGACACTTTTTTTTGTTTTAGATGATTATCGCTAGATGGCGCTGTGATTAAAATCTTTTAAAACAATTCCTTATTTGGTTTTATATGATTAATGCTAGATGGCGCTGTGATCAAAATATTTTATTTAAGTTATAATAATTAGTTAGTTTAAAACGTCTGTTTCTCTCTCTCTCTTAAAAATTCCCTCACTAAGTTTTTTTTTCCTGGTTTTGGACACAAAGAGCATTATACAAATACTATGTTTAAGAGTACCTACGATATTAGTATATGCCAACCCTAATCCATTCTAATATTTGCTAAATATTCGCGACTAAGTTTATCTTAAACGAGATTCGTGGAATTTCACATCGTCATAAAATGTTATTGCTGGTTACTATGATAATAATGTATCTAACATTACATTCAATGAGTTCATACGGTGTATGAAACTGGTGGCTTTATTACTAATAAAGTAACTTTGGAAAACATTAACTGTCTCACATTGTTTGCCAAGGATATAAGGGACATAATATCAAGTTAATAAGGTTCTTTTTTAATTTTTAAAATCGTAATCAGTTATCGTCGCTCATAGACCTCAGCATTGTCTGGGGATACCTACGAAATTTTCTGACGCCTCATTTGAAGAAGGACAACTCATAGCGCTCGGCATCAAAAAAGCTCCGAGGAAGAACAAACAGAAAGGATTAGAAAAGGACAGGATATTCCACAAAATCAAATTTCATCTTAGCAGTTTAAGTCCTGTGGCATTTGTACTGTACTGTAAGAACCCATTACTGCCCACTGCTGAGCTCAGGTCTCCTCCGAAGAGGGGTTAGGTATAGTCCATCACGCTTGCCTAATGCGGATTGGGGATTTTTAGAGCCCTTTTCTGATACGCAAGTTTCCTCACGATGTTTTCCTTCGCCGTTTTTAGCCAGTGGTGTTGTGAAAAATTGCACATAAATATTTTTCATATTAAGATTGAGAGGTACAAGCCGGCCGGTTTTGAACCCGTGACCTTCCGTAGGGAAGGCAAGCGCTTCAACCACTCGGCTACCGCGACAATTTCGCATTGGCATTTACATAAATCGAATTCTCGGTATATTAAGCAAAGCCGTCCAACCTATGAGATGCCTACATTCAAGCCATCTACTATTCAAACTATATAGATATAATATTTCTAATCTATACTCTGTGTAGTCTAGTAGTCGTATCTATACATCATAAAGTCTATGGTATATAATTGTTCGTTTAAACGTGATTCTAAAGAAAGGCAGAATCTTTACCGCTATTAAATTACGTCATAAGATGCAATAGTTCACATTTCATCACAACTGTATTTACGAAACCTCTAGGTCTTCAATTTGTGACCTAGATAAAAAATCAAACGCCCAGTATGAGTAAATTTATGTGCTTTCACTTGGAAGATGAATGATTCCCGAAGTTTAATCTTTCATTGTTTTTGGAACGAAGTTCCTTATCGAGCGTTATCGATAGGGGGCTAGACGGATTTTTTTATGAAAAAGTTGTCACAACACTTTTTTTTGTTTTAGATGATTATCGCTAGATTGCGCTGTGATCAAAATATTTTATTTAAGTTATAATAATTACTTACTGTCACTAATTTTTAGTTGGAGGAAATCACTTTTTTAGTTGGAGGAATGTATGTGGGAGTTGAACCGCAATAAAACCTCCAATCGCTCACACTCAGCGTCCGAACCCCGGCTGAGGCCAGAACCCAGCACGGGGTTATGAGGGACGGTGCGACGCGTTACGCCTACGGCACTCTTTCCCGTCGCGCCGCCCCAACTACCGTCACTCCTTTAAAATGACAGAACATAGTCGATTAATAAAAAAAAATTCAGAGATTTTGTGCATTCTTTTCTACTACCAAGAAATCCTAATCCGGTACTCTCGAGTAACTAGTGAGAATTTATCTCTTGTTTACAAATTATAGGAATCTAAGGTATGCAGCTGATCAAATTATGATTTAATTGTTGAAATATTCAGTTCCTTTGTGTCGAGATGTTTGTTTAATGATAACACGTCGCTGGCAAATGTTGATAGTATGTGAAAGACGTTCGTTTTGCATTAAGATGTTTTTGTTTGGAAGGCTTCTTATTTTATGTATTATTTGACTATGATCTTCAGAAAGATGTTCGTCTTGTTTCTGTGCATTTTATTGCTTTTGGGCATTGTAGTTTTACTATTTGTCAAAAATGGAGCGGAACGTAGGTAATGGTGGTTACCCTCGGAGTTTTCATTTCTATAATTTAACTAGCTGACCCGCGTAACTTCGTCTGCGTTACAAAGGGGGTTCAAACAGTACTCGCAATGCCGTCGAGTTATTATTTTCGCAGCCCGCAGTGCCCCACATATTCATTGCGTTATATACTCGTAATAACTTCTAAACGAAAAGTCCGATTGGAATAAAACAAAAAGTAATTTACTTCTACGTTAATACTCTTTATAACAAAATACTTAATTTGGATAAGGGTTAATATAACGATACTCATTTAACGTTAAATTCAATCTTGGGACGAAAAAATATTTTTCATAACCATAAAAGCGATTATTGTGACTAAACTATGATAGTTAGATATATGCTGTCGCAGACTTTTTTGTTTATCTTTAAAAGACCTAAAAACTCGTAGTACATCATTTTGTTCTATTGTCAATAATATTTGCAGCGTACGCGTAAATAGGTTTTCGATTATTCGCCTTGTGTTACATATTCGATATTTTCATACGGATCCCTAATTTTTTGAAAATAAAATATAGCCCATAACCTTCCTCGATAAATGGGCTTTTCAACAGTGAAAGAATTTTTAAAATCGGACCAGTAGATCCTGAGATTAGCGCGTTCAAACGAACAAACCAACAAACAAACTCTTCAGCTTTATAATATTACTATAGATAACTTCTAAACGAAAAGTCCGATTGGAATAAAACAAAAAGTAATTTACTTCTACATTAATACTCTTGATAACATAATACTTAATTTGGATAAGGGTTAATATAACGATAGTCATGTCATTAATATTCGATATTTTCATACGGATCCCTAAATTTTTTGAAAATAAAATATAGCCTATAACCTTCCTCGATAAATGGGCTTTTCAACAGTGAAATAATTTTTGAAATCAGACCAGTAGATCCTGAGATTAGCGCGTTCAAACAAACAAACACACAAACTCTGCAGCTTTATAATATTAGTACCTACAAAATACGGGTCACTGTTTAAGTACTTTTGATCTTTTCTTCTAATTACTCCTACTACTTATCTACTATTTACTACCGGTTTAACACGTCGTCATTCGGCTTCATCAAACTACGTTTATGGTTTTGTAGGAAAGACAGTACAAGTTGGATTTCCAGTAGTTCTTACCATTATAACTACTACAATAGCGTCATCAATGATACGCATAATGCAGATTCGCAGTCCAAAGTCCAGCCACGACCTTTCAAAACATAATGAAATGCTATTGAATACATCTTATAATTGCTTATCTTTTATCTACGTACAATAGAACACAATAAAGTGTTGATATTATGACTATTAAATACACAAATAATGCATAGTCAGCGTATTAAATGATGCGAGAGTTCATTGAAGTTTAATTAAATGGTTTTTGTTTTTTTGTGTGTCAACTCGATGGTTGTGAAAGCGAATGATTGGGACATAGTACTTTTTTTTTGTTTAAGGTTGGTCTTGATGAAATGATGCCACTTATTTTGAGCCCATGTATTTCTTATCGAATTTTCAGTGACTAATTGTACTGTCAAAATATTGCGATTTTTTTTTTGTCGAATTACTGAAGGTGTTTGCGTTTTTGAATAAAGGAGTTATGTAGGTCTTATTTAAGTTCAGGTAGGTAATAAAATAGAATAAGCGCCTTAGCACATAGCGTATCCCATTTTGAAACGGTAATAAAATTCTTACTAATTCGTCGCCTCAGTGCTTGTTTGGCCAATCTGCACTCGAGCAAATTTTACAGGAGACAGCAAGCACGGAATTTTCGTTAAGTGCCGTGTTGAGAAAAAAAATTGAAATGAGATTTTTATTGTTTTAGAATTGAATATTTTAAAAAAATATTTTACCAGTCGGATGGAAATTGTATTCTTTATAATACTGCATTAAAAAGTCATTTTCGTAAAAAATGTCAGATTGGCCAAACAAGCACTGAGGCGACGAATTATTAAGCAGTAAATCATATCAATCTATGCAAATACATAATCTTCATTTTTTCTCTATACTTAATGCTTATCCATGGATGTATTGACGAGATTTGTAGTGATTTTTTTCTGTTTTTTTTTTTCTATTCATCCTGTGTTATCTACAGAGATATGTGGGTAATATTTTTATTGTAGATAGTGCTAGATCAATAAATCATAGATTAAGGTTCTTGTTGATATTTGTATTTCTATAGAATTCGTTCATATAAAACATAGGTAACGAACTTCAACGGAAATAAAAAAAACCTTATCTCAAATAAATCACATTCATTATGAACATAAAAGATTATGATCTCAAAAAAAAAACCCAATTAGTGAAAATATAGAATTTTTAAACTAAAAAATATGATAATATTTCGATGTTTTCAATAACAACGAGAACGAAATCCTTTGAGTAGATATTTACGATATCAATAAAATTTCATTTGCATATTATTATAATATGAATACCGTAGTTGTAATCCAATTTAGGTAACAATAAATTTTAAGATTTCAATATATTAGAATTCATGGTAATGTATTGGTAATAAAACGTATTGTTATTTTGTAAAATTTGCATATAAATGGTTTGGACGATTTATGAATTGGTTAATTTGACTTGTGTTTCTTATTGGATGTGATAAGATAGATAATGTTACAAATTGATAGAAAAACTTCAAATAGAGTGGAGAGTATGTTTTGTAAGAATGTTTTCATGCATTTTCAACGGGTTCTTACCACGATATTTAATTAATTGAGTTGTCTCGATATTTCAAAGTTGTTGCAAACGTCATGATCACGAGAAGACTGGATACTGCGGGTCGATTTAAGAGCAAACAAATCTGTCTACCCTCTTTCTCGTTCGCTTTTGGGTAGTACCAATGGAACTCGAACTCACATCACGATCGTGGTAAGAAACCGTTGAAAATGCATGAAAATATTATAGAAAACTGCGAGTTCTGAATAAGTTTGTAAGAATGTTGTGTGAGATAATAATTAGTCTTATATTTATATTCTTATTCGGTGCTATGACCTATTTCTCTTTACACGAGGTTTAAGAAAAGTATTGCATATATACTGTACAAGTTTTAATTACCGTGTCATTCTAGAAGTCCACGAACTCAAACGCTGAACTAACGGTAACCTCTTATCATCTGGTAGGCCTTAAACTCGATTATCTTCCAAGCAAAGAAAACAATATCAATCACATTTGCCATTGCAATGAGATAGCGCGAAAGAAAAATAGAGAATAATTCGTGGCATAGTGAGTTTAAGGGGTACTAGGGAAGGGGATACTTCACAAAATGATACACCGCGCCCATTACTGCCCACTGTTGGGCTCAGGTGTCCTCAGAAGAGGGATTAGGCATAGTCCACTGCGCTTGCCCAGTGCGGATTGGGGACTTCACATATCTTCAAAGGATTTTTAGAATCCTTTTCCGACATGCAAACCTGCACCTCACGATGTCTTCCTTCTCCATCAAATCATACACATACATCAAAATCGGTTCATAAATGATAAAATTATTCTCGAACAAAAAAAAGCTTGATTTAGAAACTTCTTTTTTATAAAAATAACCATCAAATCGATACTATAAAAATGTACAAAACACTATTTATTGTAAAATATTAATCAAAACGTCAAACGTAAATGTTCGTGCCAGTTTTGTACCGTTTTACATAAAAGCCTAATGTGATATCCATTATAGTGATAGCCGGCTATTTGTACTATTTTATATTCATTTTAATGTGCTGTCAAATACGATTGTGTGGAATAGCTTTATGGGAGATTTATGGAGTGTGTACTATGCTTTATCATCCTTCATTTGGTTATGTCGTAGTTTTAGGTCTACTCCTTAAAATTAGTGTGTAAACTAAGTACTCGAGAGGGTGCCATGTCGCTAGTGAGAGTAAAAGTACCTGTCAAAAAGCAAATGTGACATAAATGGCCCCAAATAACAAAATGGAAAGTTTGTCCTAGTCCCCATTTATCCCAAAAGAAGGGTCGACAAATCTGACTTTCAATTTTCCATATAAGACGTTTCTAAAAACGTATGATTCGAAATTCCCACTGTAACTTGTCGTGACTGACAACAGCCAAACTTGAGTTCATCTTCATATTCCACATTGATTCACCAATACGATGATCGTACACAGTGGTCCCCAGGTTTTCCAAATGTAATGATAAATATGTAATGAATTGTATCTGGTCCACGAAGTAACCAATCGACCATCATTGTTCCGCTCGTAATATCTTTGCGCGGTTTAATAGTGAAAAACTTCGACCGTCATCTTCAGAAGCTTTCGCTCCTCGGCTGGGTAAAAGAGAAGATCGTTCTCATTGTGAGGAGGTTCCTCATTATAAAGACCTGACTACTGTTAGCTTGAGTCGCAGAACCCATCTTCAATTGGTTCTCTGTTTTTAAACCGTATTTTAAGTATTATGTTTTGTAAAATATTCAATAAATTATAATATAAATATGATGAATGCCCATTTACAAATACCGCTTAGACGTGATGAAAATTAAGTTCAATAACACAACTTTGTATTAATATGATAATAAAATAAATTGGAAGGGAAATTGGCTTTGCGTATTTTGTCAACGAGATCCAAAGCTTTAGATTTATGGAATACAAGCTGCTGCCCGCGGCGTCTTCGGCGAGAAATCTGTAACTGTACTGTACTGTAACCAACCCATTACTGCCTACTGCTGGGCTCAGGTCTCCTCAGAAGAGGGATTTTTCTTCATCCTTTTTTTTCGTAATAAAAGGTAGTCTATGTTCTTTCTCTGGGTCTAAAGATTGTCTTAGTCCCAATTTTCATCAAAATCGGTTGAGGTTTAAGCGGGATCAGACAGACAGAGTTACTTTCGCATTTATAATATTAGTAGGGATTGGTTATTAAAAAAACTAATCAGTTAATCCATGTTGCTGATGAACACATTATATTTTTTTTTATAGTTATGCTAATATCCAAATGATAAATGATATTTTTTAATACGATTTCCTTTTTATAAATTATCGTTCTCATTAGTGTCTTATAAAAATTTATCAATTCAGTAGATTATTGATATATTCTCAAATAAATTTGATATCTGTGGGAGATTCCGTTTTTTTATTATTTTCCTAATTAGAGAGTGTTTTGATGAACATGAAACTTCTCAAAAGTGTCGTCTGTATTACTCTTCTACAAGTAATTTATAATTTTACTAGCTGATCCAAATAAATTCGTCTGCGTCACAAAGGGAATCAATATATCTATAGCCTTCCTTGATAAATGAACTAAAAGAATTTTTGAAATCGGACCAGTAGCTACGGAGCCTATTCGAAACAAACAATGACACCTTTCCTTTTTATAATATTAGTATAGATTTGCTCCTAGCAAAAAGCTTACAAAGGTAATATCAGTGAAAAAGGAAATCATTTAGAGGTTTTTCTTTTCAATAAAAAGTAGTCTAGCTAAGACTAGCAATGTTACAAATATGCTTTTAAACGCATTTCATAGTTGTGGGATCAGTGATATTAGGCCAAAGGGACATCTCCGACCGGGCGAAGTAGTGTATGCCCGGTCAGGCCGAAGCCCACTGTAGTAGATTTCAGATGTCGTATATATGCGAAGATTTCTGCAAATGTCGTAACCGCGATTCATAATCTCGCGCGTTATAAACACACATTATAAAATACTAGCAATACAACTTAAAATTTAAACATAAAAAACAATAAACCTTATCATAACTATTATTACAGTAGATAATATACTAATCAATCCTTTTTCAATATTGAATAAAAATTCAATTTTAACTCTCAACTCTTAACAAATTAAGATCAAATAAGACATTAGTTTTATTTGATAATATAAATACGAAACTATCTATATTAGATTAATCACAGCACTTTGCATAATCGATTTACCTATTCGAATTAGTAATGCGAGATTTAGTGATTGATCGATTATGATGTAGTCAGTAAAAACTTCTTAAACGAGGTTTAAGAAAAGTCCTGTTTTTTTTTGTATTGCAGGACAGATAAACGAACCTACGGCCCACCTGTAAGCGGTCACCGTCGCTCATGAATCTCTGCAATGCCAGAGCAATGAGGGGTCGTTATCTATCACCTTATACAGGACTTTTCTTAAACCTCGTTTAAAGAGGGACATGTCATAGCGCTCCGGGAAGAACGCGGACGGGAGTCCATACCAATTACCAATACGGAATGGTACGGGGCAAAAATGATCTTCTGAACCTGTAGTAGGATGTGATTAGGTGCGGCATTGTTGAGGCTCATGAGCAACGGGAACCACTAGCATCACGTGGGCCGTAGGTTTGTTTATCTGTCAAGCAATAAAAATAGTAAAAAAACTACTAGATTTTTTGAATATTTTAGAATACAATTTATAGGAATTATGCAATGATAATTACACATTTTAATGATAAACATTTATTTTATTTTTTATTATTTTGATGATGAACATTTGTGACGTCATTGCCAGCTGAGACTGAAAACCAGCGCTGGATGTTGGCATTGATTTTATAATCTATGTCGATATTCAGCAATACGCTGAGTCTCGGTTAGTTTGTGGTAAAAAATGTAATAATTTAGGTATGATTATGTAAATTGTATTTTTTTTTTCATCTCTTTTACCATTTTTACCTCAAATAAAGTATGTCTATGTCTATAATTTCTATTCAGAAGTCTATCTTTTACGTGTTTTGTGATCTAGATAATGTTTCGTCACAGCTTTACCGGACAATTCACAGTTTACTTCAATCAAAACCATCCAATTTAACACGACCTCTTTTTCTAATAAACTTAAGAGATTTAAGAGACATTTTAAATTGGTTGTATTTCCAAACAAACATCACAAGACCTCCCATTGTTTCTTATAGACATGAGAACAAGGTTCCATGTTCCTGGATATTAAGCAACCAATTTAAGTGGGTCGTTGTTTTAATGACAATGTCATATTAGAAGGGTTCATTTTACGTTGGTACTGTGACATTTTGGTGGGCGGATTGTGGGATGTTGCGCCAAAAATACCATTAATCTCTCCGCATAGAATAATTATACTGCACAGAGATAATATTTTATATGTTTGCCTAAATCTTGACTGTAAATAGGGTCAACAAAGTTGGACGACCAACAAGGACTGATAAATGTCCCTAAAGTTACATTGTAGGTGGTGGTCTTATAGTGTCCTCTGACATTGGAGATGACTTTCAGGCGGGCTGGGAAACTCGTCTCTGCATGGCAATAAAACAGTTCGAGATCCGTAGATAGCCCGCTGACCGAGAGATAGTGATGAGCAATGCAAGACCAAGACTGCAAGACCAAGACCAATGTTGATCATCACTACCGAGGACGGGAATCCATTCCAAATCGGAATTAGTGATGAGCAAAATTGGTCTTGGTCTTGCAGTCTTGACTTCGACTTGCAAGACCAAGGAAGACTGTATGGACAAGAACAAGACCAATACCAAGACCAACTATGCAAGACCAAGACTAAATTTACGCAAGACTCAACCAACTTTTTTTTTTCACAGTAATTAAATGAGGTAAAATATTTTTAACAGCGTCAACATATGCTTTTCTTGGAACAATATTAGTTGGCATATCGAATTGTTACTTTATTTTTACTAGTGATGAGCAAAATTGGTCTTGGTCTTGCAGTCTTGGTCTTGCATTGCTCATCACTACCGAGAGAGCCTAGTGTAGCCCGAAAGGAAGTGGGAATGGTAAGGCGATACGCGAGCCTTAGAGTGTAACGCGTCGCGTTACGCCAAATAACCCTGTCCTGAGTTTTGAGTCTGCTTTGGTTCGGACTCTAAGTGTGAGCGGTAGAAGGATTTAGTGCTGTTTAACTACACCGGCGAAATTTAGGAATCCTTCTAAAAAGGGTCTAAAACTTTTTACTTAAATTTTTAAATACAAGTAGTTTAGTTAGTTGGTAGCGACCCCTCAATGTCCCCTGACATTGCAGAGGTTCATGAGCGACGGTAACCACTTACCATCAGGTGGGCCGTTAGCTCGTCTGCCTACATGGCAATAAAAAAAAAAAAAGTTTCTGAAATTCGCCCTTGTATCCTGCACCCTTGTGCCCTAAATCCGTTTGAAACGACTTCGTATTCCGTGTTACAGAGGCACCTTTGCCATCTTTGAATTAATATTTACTTCTGTACCTAACTTTTATTGTGTTATCTGTCTATCGTGTATGTCGTATAACAATAAAACGGTCAATGCTGTCAATAGTAGGTTGAACGACAGTTATTTTAATGTTAGAACTAGATTATGTTATGTTTTACAAGGAAATTTAAACAGGCTCTTGAGTGAAACAAGTTGATGTCGTTAAGCTTTTGATTATAAATTATATATGTGTAAGTCATATAAAGTTTTATTATGTATTTTATGTATTAGATATATTTTATTATTTATTTCGTTATGTATGTAATGTATTATTTTTTTTATCCTTATTTATGTAATGTGGAAAAGTTTTTTTTTTGTTTTTCATGTGTCAGCAAAGCACCTACCATAGTTCTCTCTACACCATCTTTGGTTGACTGGTAGAGAATGCCTTCGGCATTAAGTCCGCCATTGTACCTTTTGTGCATGAAGTTGAATAAATAAATAAATAAAGCTGAATTTATATTTATGTTGAATTTTTTACTGATTTTAAAATGATTCAAATTCGCATTTCCACTTTCAAAAACAAAATGGTTCAAAATATAAAGACAAATTATGTACTTTAATATAATTATGATGCTGCGTTTCCACATTGGCTCGCCAACTTCCAACTTTCATATTGGTCGGCTGTCAACGTCATTTGTTTTATACGTGTATTAGATGTTGGTTAGCCAATGTAGAAACGCGTTATAATAGAATGAGAGCTCATCTCAAATTACTGTTAGAAAAAAAATACGGCGACTTGAAAATCTTTTTATAGGCAAAGATTATCACTTCTAAGATGTTTAGTACACAAATAATAAAATTAATCACTATTTCTAATAATCTAGAGGACCTACCTATATTTCCAGTGGAATAATGTGTTATTCTTACCAGTTTACATTTTTGCCGATCGTCCTCAGTACAATCATATTCAAATGATTCCATTTTCATCATCACTATTGCTAACAAGTAACTGAGTAAAGCAAGCGTACTCTGATTAAAACAAAAGAAAGTAGTTACCTTTACTATATTTTTAGAAAACCATAAATTAAATACAAAACCTGAAATAGACTCTACCATATTGTAATAAAGTATAGTTTTGTTTGGATTAACCATGGATTAGGTTTTGATAATGTTTTGAGAAGCGATGCATCGCCCACGGCCCTCTGCTCCAATATTAGAGTGTAGAGTTGTACCGAAAATAAAATTTGTGATGAAATAAATTGTTCGTAACGAGATGCTGCAATTATCTTGGAATACTGTACTGTACTGTACTGTAACAACCCATTACTGCCCACTGCTGAGCTCAGGTCTCCTCCGAAGAGGGGTTAGGCATAGGACACCACGCTTGCCTAATGCGGATTGGGGACTTCACATACCTTCAAAGGATTTTTAGAACCCTTTTCCGATATGCAGGTTTCCTCGCGATGTTTTCCTTCACCGTTTTTAGCCAGCGTTGTGAAAAATTGCACATAAATCTTTTTCATATTAAGATTTAGAGGTACAAGCCGGCCGGTTTTGAACCCGCAACCTCCCGTACGGAAGGTAAGCGCTTCAACCACTCGGTCATCACGAATGATCTTGGAATAATATACTAGAAATATTTTTTGAGAATGTTAACTGTATTGTACTGTGACAACTCATTACTGTTGGGCTCTGGTCTATCTACTCGAGCCTACCGTCCATCTGATGGTAAATGCTTACCGTCGTTTATAGACCACTGCAGAGGCATAAACAATTTAACAACATTTACTGCAGAAGGAAAGCTTATGATGCTAATTCTGCTAGATTCAAAAAAGATTTTTTATTTGATTTTATTTTCGTCACGCTAATTTGTATGACACTTTCATTCTGTGTAGTTACCCTTTGCTATTACTATTTTTAATAATTTAAATTACAACACTTTTTACCAATCAAATTCTTACGTTATTTAGCTACTGGTTTTGCCGCCAAAACAGGCATGCTAGAAAAAAACAAACTACATCTGTCAACCTGTCAATTTGAAAATGATTACACACTGTGTGGTTTGTCGTTTGTGGTCAGTGTAGACCGCAAGGACGCCTAATTAGGTGTCATGTATGATAAAATGATATGTTGTTATAGTTTATAAACATAACCATTTTATAAGTTAAAACTTCTTGGATAAGCACTTAAAGTTGTTCCAATTTTAAATAAGTACAAAAATTACTACAAAATCAGAAATCAGTTTGATTTGTAAAATCGTTAAAAATACCTACCTAAGTAGGTAATTAATGACTTGTTAATAACATGATTATGATTAATTACCAAAATCAATAGATGTTTATTAAAATTGTATCTAATCAAATATATATGTTTCTTTAAACACTCGCGGGTATCTACATCACTTACACTATTACTAAACGGGTTCTTTCCACGATTATTTTCAATTGAGCGATCCCGATAATTCGGCACTGTTTCAAGCACCATGATCACGGGAAGACTGAAGAACTGCGGCAAATGAACGAGAAAAAGGGTAGACAGATTTGTCTGCTCTTAAATGACCTACCCGCATGTAATAGTGTAAGTAATCAAATATGATTAGATAAAATAGTAATAAAAATCTTATTTCGAATCTCGTTTTATTTAAAAATTCAAATTTATGATTTCCGCAAAAAATCTTGAATTTCGAACACTCATCATATTTCTTAATTTAAAAATTCGAAAATACGCCAAGGATTAAGGAAATCATTAACCCGAAATGGATATGGTAAACAAGATATTTATCATTTACTTATTTCGCACGCACTTTAATGATAAGATTTATTTTTATGACGACAGACATGTCATGCAAATGAAATTAATATTATACACAAACTTGGATAAAATTAAATGTAAATTTATGATATTACAGCAAAAAACTGTTTTTCTAAAATTTATTTATTAAAGTTTTCATCAAAGCTAAAAGTAATCAATGGAAAAAATATTTACTTTTAGGTATGCGTTTAAAAACCAAATGTTTATTTGAATTTTGAAGTATATTTAATTTTATTGTCTTATAATTCTTTTAAATTCTTATAAAAGTAAGAAGAGTCATCGGTAAACAAAAATTATGCTTAGTAATTCTATTTAATATAATAATGTAATTTGGGTTCGCTATTACCCATTCTAACAACCACATCAATTTATTTCTATAATTAATATTTTTGGCATTTGATACTGGCACATACAAAAAAAAGGTTTTTAATTTCAACAAAAAAGTTTCAGTTCGCAGTGACCTCTATCGTAAAATAATAAAACTAAACTCCGCCCGCCCTTCAGTCTACAAGAGCGGGAAATGTTGAGTGCAGTTAGTTCAGGGAAACTGTCATAGATGGCGCTTTTCTACTGACCAATGTTCTTTCTATACATTTTTAGATGGCTAATTTCCAAAATAACCATTGCAAATATGCATAGTTGGTTTGTACTATCTTATTAATCGTAAATTTAAATAATTGAAGAGTTTGAAGCCATACATAATTATGGATCAACCAAAATTACGTTTATTTTTGGTATTATCGGAATCATTAAGAAATTATCAAATTTTCCCTAGATCTTGCTTAGATCTTTGTTCGACCCAAATATTTATATTAACAGGAGTTCACGAAATATTGCCGATTTTTAACATCGAAATGCAATACTTTTTCAATTAATTAAAATTTTGTTTTTAATATCATATTCTGATTGTCAGGTTATGTGAGGAGATCCCAGCATGCTCGGTGTGACGTGACCGCATGGCGTCCGAGGCACGCCCGCGATCCCCGCAAGATGGCGCGCGAAGGAGGCGGGAAAATACCAGGTATGAACACAACAATTATGTAGGTCTTTGTTTATATTATTATAATAGTATGAGACTGTTGTTTGATGGGCAAGTGAGCAATGGAAATCTAGTAATTTTAGTTTGGAAGGACAGAAAGTTTGTGGTCTGAGGGAAAGTTAGTTGTGTCTACTTTTTTCTGCTCATGTTGATTTTATTGAACTTATACTGTAGGTATCATTAGAAAAAACGTTGACAAACGGATGCTAATTTTAACGTTCGTACGTAAAGATTTCGTAGATGCAAATTCTGTACACACAGTTAAAATTAAGATTGAGAATTGTAAACATTGGAACGACGTAGCAATGTCGCCAAATCACCACGACGCACCTATTTTTAGAGTTTGCGTCTTCCGTCTGTCTATCCGGCACCTGCCGTGCACAGAATTGCGCCAACGTTAGCATCACGTCGTCAATACTCTTTGAAATTCAGCAGATTTTAGCGAACTAGTGTCCATTATAACGCACTTCAAAAGAAGCTTGGACACGAGTCATATGGTTAGATATAAGTCCCGAACCGTGGCGGAGTGGGTCGCGGGGAATCCTCCCGGAATTCAGAGTCGAGTCGCGGGGGAAGCTCGACCGCTCTAAATCGGTCGCACTCGCTGCCAAGCTTTTCGGCGGTTCGCGCGCGTATTCTCAGTCTGAACTAATTTTAATATAGAGTCGCGTGCGCAGGTCCCCGTACGTGACGCTGGGAGCGGTGCGGTACTCTGTGCGTCGTGTTCCGCCGCCGCGCGCCTGCCCCTGCCGCTGCTGCTCCGAGGAGGCGGTGGCGGCGTGCCTCGGCCGGGCCAAGCCCGACAGACGCACGCTGGATCGCATCCAACGCCACCTGGGCCGCGGCTCGCGCGACGAGCGGCCCTCGCGCCACCAGCGTCTCCAGGCGCTCACAGACCTGCTGCGCCCGAAACCACACCAGCCTCCGCCGCCGCCTCCGCTGCCTCCTCCACCGCACACTGCTCCAGTACTGCCGCCTGTACCACCGCCGCGCTTGCGACATAGACATAGTCCACCTCGAGGTGTCTCCGTTGATCGTTGTGATGATTTTGATGCAGATAATATCACCTTAGTGCGCGTTGAACCTCGTTCGATCGTAGGTTCGTACGCTCAAAAAACAATACCTTATCGCAGCGCATCATTTTCACAAGGCGATTTTGCGCAAGAAAAATACTATCGAGGTCCGAGTCGACAACCGTCTGCTTTCGATTTCGGAAAGAAAACTGTCAAACCAGAACGACCTATTGTAACCAAACGGAACGTTGAAACTTCTAGTAACGTAACTGAAGAAGGATCCACCGCGTCTGTGGCATCTGTCGACTCGGCAGTCGGATCTGATGAGGGACTACTAACTCATGCATCTCCAGCTGGTCGATCGCCACCTCCTGATGCACCACATAAAATACTTGGTGCACGTTCACTTACGCATCCTTTACCACGACGAATACCACCGGTGAGGGAAGAAGGCCCGACTGAAGCTGGTGGAAGCCTTCCTGCGTTAATGGCACCGCGTGTTTTACACGAATTACGTGAAGAAAGTGACGGTTCTCAAGCTGATAGTGCACAAGCGCATAGTGAGGGAACTTCACCATTGGAACCCGCCCAACCATTTTCTTTTCCTCCTTTACCAGATCCTCCAGCGAATGCATGTATAAACATAGACTGTGATTGTTCACAATTTCCTGTTATACTTGATGATCCTGAACTTGATGTTGAAAATGCTAGTGATATTGCAAATTCAATACCTGTGCCTGTATATGAGTGTATAGTGAAACAGTGGTCAAAAGAGTTACCCCAAGAAGAATTGAATCGCTCTGACGGTGCTTCAGATGGTTCATTAGATAGGGATAAAGAAGATGAAACGATAACAAGTGAGCAAGTAGCTAATTTACTTGCAGCCGTACAAAATCCCTGCACTCCAGCTCCCATTGGTGCTAGAGAACGAAGAAGGCCACTTGATAAAACAAAGAGAAGAAAAGGAATCTATATCACAACACCGAGTGACGAAGGAGGAGAAGAAGATCCACCTTCTGTAAACGGTTGCAAGCGTGAAAGTAGTGACGCTTCTCTACAAGATATGCGCCTATCTGCTGAAACTAGAACCTCTTCAATACTTGGTGATAAATCGGATGATTCATTCACAAACGGACCTCCAAGTCCGTCTGAATCAATGGCGCCAATATGGCCTCGTTCAGAAGAAGTAAAGTCGAGACGAGCTAGGTTTTATCAACAAAGCTCGGATGAGCGTGATGATGACTTTCGACCGAGACGAAAATACGGTGACTCTCCTTCTGAGGCTGATAGTGATACTTGTTCCCGAGATAGAACTGCTTCACCCTCTCCGTTTAGTCCATCAGATACGTCTGACGTTGAAGCGAAACGTCAGCAGTTCTCGCGCGGACCTTTCGGTAAAAATTTAGAGGCTCCATCGAGTCGTTCCGTGGAAGTGGGTAGACGCAGTTTTTCTGATGCAACTGTGCCGAGTCGTAAAACAAGTGTTGGTGCTATGTCAGTGGGGAGTAGGGGTCGCGGGCCCACACATGTGAGGGCAACTTCGTCACCTTCGAAGCTGGCTGGCGTGAAGCCAGGGATGGATTTGCTGGCGGAGCTCCTCCGTGGCAGCTCTGAAGCGCTGTCCAACTCCTCAGCTTTCGACAATGTGGTCCTGACTCTACATCAACACAACGTAAGTACTTTTATTGCACTTTATTTAAAACTTCCTTTGTACACTCATTACTGACCCCGATTACATCCGCAAACGAGCAACAAAGCAAATGTTGTGTTTATCTTAGCAGAAAATAGTGTAAGAACAAACGGATTTGCGTTATTGCCAAAGTTTATTTAAGTTTATACACTGGTTTTTTGTGAGTCTCTTTTTTGATAGTAAAACGAAATATTTCGTGTGCGCTCGTTACGATTCGCAGTCAGATTCAATGCCGGTTTGTTGTTTTTAATTTTACTCATGTTTCCCGACATTTCTTGGTTCAATGTCACGTGACTCACTTCACAGATGTTCCAGACTATCATTAAAAATGTTAAGGGCGATTCGGTTTATTTTAATACTGTCACTAAATTCGAAAATAATCGTCAAGGACGTTTTTAACGAGAAAAGAGCAGTGCCATGTTTTGCATTAATGATGTTTGCGCGTGTTACAAAATAATTGGAACTGATTCACGCTTCATATGAAACGTTATGTTCAATTTTAGTTTAATTATTGGTTATGATCATCGGATTTCAAGAATAATTTAATTACACAGTTCCATTTTGGCAAACACACATAGATTTAATATGATTTCGAAGTATAATGAATCTCTCGTATGAATAGTCTTACTTACCAGTTTGAAAACATTTTCAACCATATTTCTAAAATTTACGATCGTGTTTGTAAAACAGAAAATTTTTAGGTCAAAATAATCTCAATTTACGATTTCGAAGGAAGCCTAAAATGCAAATAATACGATCTGTGGATGGTAAAGCCGTGTTTGTTTGAACGCGAGACTATAAGCATAGCGGGTCTAGTAACCTAATAATGAATTTACAACTATTGAGGAATATATTTAGCTTCAATCACCAAGCAAAAGAAAATACTAAATGTCAAATATAATACTAAATGTAAATGCTTGAGTCGTAAGCAGTGTCCCATCATCTAATTGTTAAAATAACCTTAAAATTCACCACTACAAAGTACATCACTTACACTATTACTAAACGGGTTCTTTTCTCGATTATTTTACTGTCAGTATTTTACTGGCAGCCGATACTGTCAGTGTGGTATGTCGAAATGTGAGTTCGAGTTCCAGTGGTACCGGCAAACGAACGAGAAAGAGGGTAGACAGATTTGTCTGCTCTTAAATGACCTACCCGCAGTTCTTCAGTCTTCCCGTGATCATGTAGCTTGAAATAGTGCCGAAATATCGGGATCGCTTAATTGAAAATAATCGTGGAAAGAACCCGTTTAGTAATAGTGTAAGTGATGTAGATAACCGCGAGTATTTAAAGAAATTTACCACAAAGTACAAACGCACAGGGCAGACCAACGACCTGGTCGGAGCAGAAAGAAATTTGATTCCATGATGATCAGTCGTTATGACGAAATTCGGAGGAAACCTATAACCAACTTAACTACGGAATGATGACAATAATGACAAATTATGTACAGTATTCATGAACCAAAGAGACATGACCTTTATTATCATTGTTAACAGCTGAAACTGCTACCCAATATATTTTTCTTTTCAATACTATCAGTGATTATACTTTGATTATTTACTGTATTCGTTATGTTTACTGTGTCCTTATCATTATTATCAATATCATCATCAACAACAGCCCGTAGACGTGTACTATTGAATATGCCTCCCTCCAAAAGTATTTTTCTCCTTATTCCACATTTAAACGACAAAATGAATCACAATTCATCCTCTTTGGGAACCTTCAATTTTCCTGTAATTTCATATTCAACTAGCTGCTGCCCGCGACGTCGTCTGCGTGAACCCTATGACCCGTTTTTTTCATTCTTCCCGGCAATTATTCGATTTTTTGCCGTAAAAACCATCCTTGAACTTCAACGAACATTTTAAAAAAAGATTTGGCCAAATTGGTCAAGGCGTTGTTGAGTTATGCGCTTACCAACACATTTTGCGATTCATTTTTATATTATAGATTAATTACTAACTGTAGTGAAATTCAATAGATTTCGAATCGAAGAATTCTTAGTATATTTGAACAGTGAATCATCAGTGTTCATAAATCCAATGCTTGACATAATCCCTTCCAAATTTACACTGACCCCGGCTCTCGGCTCTCGACTGAAGGATATACACGAATTCCATCGTAACATCGAATAATAATCGTAATTTCAATTCATATTGGCTTTTACAGGCAAAAAATAAGGGTATTTTCTAGTTGACGCATATATTTTTTTCATTATGAAGAACGGCGGAACAACCTTTTTTTTATTGTCATATAGGCAGACGAGCCAACGGGCAACCTGATCGTAGCTGGTTACCGTCGCTCATGGACCTCTGCAATGTCAGGGGACACTGAACGGTCGATACCTGCAACCAAACTTTAAGGACCCTCCTCAGTCCTTGAAGAAGGACAAGTCATTATGTCATAAAATCATAGTATATTTGCGAATATACTGTCGGTTTTATTTTTTGAAAAAAAAAGCTATGAAATTGGAAGTGAGTGATTTGTTGTTAACTTAAAGATTTAAAAATAAAACAGCGTCCTGCGCTTATGTTTTAAAACCGAGTCTTAATCCAATGCAAATATCATAAAGTAAATTAAAATACTTTAACATTAACGAAACTCTTATTAAATTAATAGTTACTGTATCGAAGGTTGCCGCTCTCATTTCATGACAAGTGGTTTTATTCAATTACTTAAGATTAAATTGACGATATTATTATACTATTAATAAGTGAATTTAAAAGTTATTTTTACAAGGAATTTATTAAAGATTGTAATTGGAACGAAGTTCCTTATCAAAAGGGGGACGGAAAAAAATCTTACGAAAAGTTGTCACGACACTTTTTTTTTTGTTTTAGATGATTATCGCTAGATGGCACTGTGATAAAAATCTTTTAAAACACATTCATTATCGCGCGTTACGTTAGGAAAAAAAATATAAGATATCTTTTAATCTAAAGGAACTTTGTTCTATTCGGGTGTCCCATATCACCTCTTAAGTTTTTTTTTATAAATAAGTTAAGATACGTTTCTATACTGTATTGTTTTGAATTGTTGTAAATGCTTATGGTCCTCATCAATACCAGGGCATACCAGAACCCCGACTTACTATCTACTACATAGAATTTCTTAAGCATTGATAAGCGAACTTCGACTTCTGGTAAGCTAAAGGTAGTAAATGAAAGAGACGAGCAGGTAATCAAGCTCACTATAGCGTAGTTGATGCCGATGTCCAGCAGGAGACCATTTTAGGCAAATGATGACTATGATTATATTCTAACTTTAAATCTTGACTTTTTAAAACGAAATTTGAGAAGAGTTCAAATTCAAATTTATTTATTTGACAACTTAGGTTAAACAAAATAAGACTTATAAAATAGATGCACCTTATAATAAAATAACATTAAGACTTAACTAATGAAAAGATGATGAAGAAGAGGCATCAGCGCTCTTCGCACACAGAGTGAACCATTTAGTAGGTAATAGGAAATAATAATATATAATATATCCGCGTTCGCATAGTACCTATGTTTTAGAGTAGGTCGTGGTTTCTCCTGACAAGTCCATGAACGATGGTAAATACTTATGAGCAGAAGGTTTTCTTGCTCGTCTGTCTGCGTGGTATAAAAAAAAAATAAGTAATATTTAAAAACGAATGCATTTGCAAGTACAATATTATTATGAAGTGTTGTGTAACATTAACTCGTCTGCAGGAAATGATGGAGATTCCGAGCTATTTCTGAGCCTAGTTTAAATTGATATTTACAAAGTATAGCACTTTTCTCCTCTTCACATTTATAGTTCCAGGAATTAAGTGTATTTCTTGTATTTATAATGAATATAACAGATTAATTGGTACGTTAGGCCTTTCACAACATGACATGTCCCTCTTTAGCGAGGTTTAGGAAAAGTACCGTTCTGTTTTGATATAGTTAACAGACACCCAATGGCCTGACATTACCAAGGTTCATAAGCCACGGTACACCTTACGTAGGATAGTTTAAATGTCTTGCAGAAAAATGGAAATTTTTAGCACGTTTTCATAGATCATTGTAGGTGACAGAATCAACAATATTTAAGAACAAAGGTACTGTCGACGAAAGCGACATCTATTCATAGTTTTGTAAACCTTTTAGTGAAATATTTTTTAGTAATAGAGAATAGAGGTTCGTTCGCCTTTTTTGAATTTCGAATATTCCATTGCCGAATACAGACGTTCTACATGTTTTTACTCTACTTTTATTTTCTTAGTTTTATTTAATGATTGTTTTTTACTTTCTCTCACTGGCAACATTAGATTTTTTACAATCATTTTACTCTTTCATTGCTGTTTCAATCATCAGTTAATCTATAGCGGAAATCGCACATAAACTTGTTACTCCTCGTTTATTTATAATCTGATATGATATAGGTACCAGAAGCCTACAACAAAAGGATCAAATTTATAAGACTATTTTTAAGGTGCTTTGGCCTACGTCATCCTGTTTGGTAGTACAATGATATCTTTGTTTTGATCCAAGACCTTGAGATAAGCTTGACCGAACCTACGTCATTTATTTAAGCTAAAACATAATAATATCTTAGAAGATCTGTAAAACAATATAAATATTTTGAGCGATAGTTATAATGTTTTTTTTTTGTGATATTATCTTAAGTCACTAGTACTTTCAAGAGAACTATAATAAAAAGCTTGAGAGGTGTCAAGGGACACCCAGATTGAACGAAGTTCCTTTCGATTAATTAGTGAGGGAATTGTAACAAAAAAAATATTTTTTTAAGTTATAATAATTAGTTAGTTAACTTAAATAAAATATTTTAATCACAGCGCCATCTAGCATTAATCATATAAAACAAAATAAGGAATTGTTTTAAAAGATTTTAATCACAGCGCCATCTAGCGATAATTATCTAAAACAAAAAGTGTCGTGACAACTTTTCGTAAGATTTTTTTCCGTCTAGCCCCTTTTCGATAACTCGCGATAAGGAACTTCGTTCCAATAATTTGGACGAAAAAGATAAATTGTTAAAATATTTGGGACTGGCCCATCAGGTAACCGATATGTGGCGTGTTGAATCAACCATCATTGTTCTGATCTTTGAGTCGGTGCCCGATGTAACAGCGAGAAGCTTTCGCTCCCTGCCTGGGTAAAGGGCCTGATCCAAAAGACAGTCTTCCTTAAGATGGCGTACATTGTGAGGAGGTTCCTTAATGTAAAGCTCTGATCTGCCCTGTTCGTAGACTCCGCCTGCAGGCTTTCTGTTTTTTCAATCACATGAATTTTTAATAATATAATTTAAAACTTAAGTAAATCTAGTGTCAGTATTTTTTTTCAATAATACAGAGCCAGTGTCGATGTTTTTACACAACGATCGATTATAATAAATCCGTCTCTCCAACACTTTAATGATGACTCACGGTTTAAGACGTTATGTCTTTATTTAGATACTAACGGTACATGCGATCTGTACTTACGATTGTTTTAATCGATTCAACTTTGATATTTCATTATAAGACTAAATATAATAGTAAAACTGTAAAGTAAATCTTCAGCTGCTTGACTTGATAGTTATCAAACGAATTGATCTAGAATATTCTGGATAGGGATTGCAATCCGGCATCTTTTTCAATCCGGCCGGATCCGGTCCGTATTAATTAAGGTAGATTTTCATTTTTTTTTTCAAATGTTGTGAGTTAATAAAGTATCATAGTACATACAAAGTACCTACAAACATGATACATTTTTGTTAATTATTTTCACAATACCTACTGGCTTATTTCGAAGATTTTTGCGAGTTTTAATTAATGCAAATGCAACTCTGCAAACCAAAACTTCATAACAACTTATTCATTAAAAATACTAAGGCAAAATACTTAGTTGTCTAAGATTGGCACTACCGGATCCGATCCTCCCAAAAAGTCACCGAATCCGATTTTCCGGATTGCAATCCTTAATTCTGGAAATTATCGAAGACTATTGGTAATTAAAGTAGGTAATGAAAACAAATGAAAAACAATCTAAATTTATAAAAAATAATACACAAACTGTGTTAAATGTTACATAAGAGGACTTGACTAGTAGACCTATCTAAAACACTACATTGACAAATTTCAAATCCAAAATGGCGGACAACATTTATTCTCCCTCAATGTTAATATCAAATAAAAGGACTTACAATATAGCAAACTTTTAGTTTAAACTTGTTAAAAATAATAGTAAACGATCTTGTATAACAATAATTCTAAACTTATTCAGACACTCGCGGTTTTCTATAATACTTTCATGTATTTTCAACGGGTCTTTAATTAATTGATTAACGATATTTAATTAATTGAGTTGTCTCGATATTTCAACGTTGCTGCAAACGTCATGATCAACTCAATTTATTAAATATCGTGGTAAGAACCCGTTGAAAATGCATGAAAACAATAATTCAATTTATTTCGAACAAGATACTATAGGCTAGAAACATGATCAAAACTGATCTCTCTACTGACCTATATTATGTGTGAATCACGAGTATATCGGCTAGATGTTCTGAAAAGTGCCTGTTCTTGGAATACATTAAGGAAAATAGCAGAAGAGTTCAAATAGCAAAATTTCATACACCGTTTTATTTGTATTTTTTTTTGTTATAGGTATGTGTCCTTAAAATTCATACTCATTAACCTAGAAAGTAGAAGTAGATAATATTAGACTTCAATTTTAAATGAACATAGACATACTTTATTTGTGCTAAAATGGTACGAAAGAAGAGAAATGAAAAATAATTACATAATCACAAATTGCCACCACAAAACAGCCGAGACTCAGCGTATTGCTGAATATCGACATACATACATGAATCGCATGCACTTTATTTCAGAGTATAAACTTCATTATAAACTTATTGAGACACTCGCGGTTTTCTATAATACTTTCATGCATTTTCAACGGGTTCTTACCACGATATTTAATTAATTGAGTTGTCTCGATATTTCAACGTTGATGCAAACGTCATGATCACGAGAAGACTGGATACTGCGGTTCGATTTAAGAGCAAACAAATCTGTCTATCCTCTTTCTCGTTCGCTTTTGGGTAGTACCACTGGAACTCGAACTCACATCATGACACATCGACACTCGAACTCACATCATGACACGTGGTAAGAACCCGTTAAAAATGCATGAAAGTATTAAACTTCATTATGTCAATCACTCCATGAGCATAATTATAATTATCCCAAAACATTAATAACATTTAAAATCCCTAAAACATTTTCATGAAACAAGATAAAACATGAAAATGTATTCATTTCATTTACAATATCGTAATAATCATGCCGGAGAACAAAGGAAAATTATTTCAAACGGAATCCTTTGCCTTGGCTACACAAAAGCAAATAACATTGAAAATATTTCTCATAAGCGCCATTGCATCTTTAGTATAGCTTCGGGATGAAATGAGAAATAAATTCCTGACAATTTCTCATCTTTAAATTTTTTTATTGCTATGTCGAGCTAACGAGCCACCTGATTGTAATTGTTTACCATCGCTCATGGACCTCTGCAATGTCACACTGAAGAACTGCTACCTTCGATCTACCTTTATCCTTAAATGTAGGTCCATATATTAGGTAGGTAGCTTTTTCAAGCCTCGTTTGAAAACGATATGGATTAAAAGTATTTAACAGTGTCTTTTTTTACTTTTTTTATAAGTCGAAGGTTTGAATGTCTGTCTGTACCAACCCATTACTGCCCACTGTTGGGCTCAGGTCTCCTCCAGAGAGGGTTTAGGCATAGTCCACCACGCTTATATATGGCATGTCCCTCATTGCCCTGGCATTGCAGAGGTTCATGAGCGACGGTGACCGCTTACCATCGGGTGGGCCGTAGGCTCGTTTATCTATCACGCAATATAAAAAAAATGTATGGTATGGGATGGGATATATGGCACATACCAATTTAACCTTTAGAATAATATGCTACCATATTTAATTTTATAACGCTCTCCAAATAGTTCAAATCTAATGTAGCGTAACATAGCGAGTCATATAAAACCCTTTTTAACCCTTTGAACCTCGTTTAAGGATAACTCATAGCGCTTGGGAAACATCAATAGCTCATTCCAAAACGGATATAAAACTTGTAGTTCTAAACGTTTTGAATTATTAACGATATTTTTGATAAAAAACATTTGCTCGGTTATAATCTTGTTCAGACACTCGCGGTTTTCTATAATACTTTCATGCATTTTCAACGGGTTCTTACCACGATATTTAATTAATTAAGTTGTCTCGATATTTCAACGTTGTTGCAAACGTCATGATCGCGACAAGACTGGATACTGCGGGTCGATTTAAGAGCAAACAAATCTGTCTACCCTCTTTCTCGTTCGCTTTTGGGTAGCACCACTGGAACTCGAACTCACATCACGAGCACACTCAACGCACGACCCGCAGTATCCAGTCATCTCGTGATCATGACGTTTGCAACAACGTTGAAATATCGAGACAACTCAATCAATTAAATATCGTGGTAAGAACCCGTTGAAAATGCATGAAAGTATTTGCTCGGTTGTTCTTCAAATCAAAAATACAAATATCCTACAAATATTTTTACCTATAAATGTACTAAAAAGTACAATTTCCAGTACAAAACATTCCTCTAAAATTTTACTCCTTTAGATTATTTTAGTTTTTAATTCCTGACGCCATGTTTTACCTTTGATATTTCGCGTCAGAGAGAATGCAGTGAAAATTACCTTTGTATTCATTTATCCTTTTCTTTCTTATTGTTGACCTATATGTGCGAGTAGGACAGACTATAATCCTCACACCCTTTTGTTTTCCGTTGTGTCCGCACTAAATTAAAGTGGAAATTGAATGAGGAAAATGAGAATTACTGAAACGGAAAACGCAATTTTCGCTAGTTTGAGCTTTGCTTCAGAACTGTTTTTGATGTACATATTGTTGACGTAGAACATGATTTCATGATAATGTTATTCATTGGAGAGTAAAAATATTTATGTTTGTATATTCACTGTTTTCGCCTATCATTCATCTATCTATCATTTCGCCTAGGTCATGATAAAATTTAAATACTTTTATAGGCACTGGATGTAACTATGTTAGTTCGAGTGGAATTTTGCGAGTTGAAATTACTAACTTGCCGATTACAGATTGGGTAGAAATTTTGAACACACAAGTGTTTCGCGTGAAAATCCAATAGCATCATGCTGATCTGACGATGGAGTAGGTAGGACCTTGGCAATAAGAGAGGAACTCCTATACTTGTAACATGACTATTTTGGCTGGCTTTTTCCTTCTATATGATTAACAGAATAATAAATTTTGTCTGCTCTTAAATGACCTATCCGCAGTTCTTCAGTCTTCCCGTGATCATGGCGTTTGAAACAGTGCCGAAATTTCGGGATCGCTCAATTGAAAATAATCGTGGAAAGAACCCGTTTAGAAATAGTGTAAGTGATGTAGATAACCGCGAGTGTTTAAAGAAATTTAGAATAATAAAAGCTAGTAAAAGTTGATTCAAATGCATGAAAGATAAATAAGCTTACGGCCTATCCCAAAGTGGTAACCATCGCTCGCCTCTGCTATATCAGGGCATATTATTAAGAACTACATCCCACATTTAGGGCAAAGCGCCCAAAAATAAATTAAAAACACCAAAAAGAAACCGTCCATCATCAGTTTAGAAACGAATTATATCAACATAAACGTTCGGTTCATCTTTAACCTACTAAATAGGATTAGTTTAGAAATTAGGTTATTTTTATTGCGTTGCGACAGACGTACAGTCAGACAGTTTGATATGAGTGTCGATGGATTTACGATTTCTCGTGCGGAACTCTAAACAAATATGGGCGCTGTATGGTTCTTTGTTCTATTTGAGAACATAAATATTATTATGGAAAATTTGTAACTGTGTGCTTTGATATTTTTCGTTAAGTAATTAATGATCGGGGGTGACGGGGCGATACGTGAGCGACAATCGCGAACGCGTCCTGTCACCCCTACATCATCGGATGTCGAGCGTGATTGGCGGGAGGTTTTAGTGCGGTTCAACCCCCACATACCCCACTACTCGCGGGGCGAGCGGAAGTCCGGAGATTTCCTCCCGTCAAAAAAAAAAAAAAAAGTAATTAATGATCAATTACCTAATACTTTCATTTTAATGATCCTCTTTGAATGCTAAATTTTATAAAAGACAGATTTTCCTCCAAAAATTAAAGTAGGTAATCGATTGTGCTGCGTTGCGACCCGCTTAACTCTGAACACATCTTTATTTTATAACTGTGATGACAGAAGCAAGCAAGCAACAAGCCATAAAACACCAAATATGACACAAAATAATTAATTTTATCTTAATATTCTCGTAACACAGTTAATCTCAGGCGCCGAATTTAAAAAAAGAAATTTAACAACTCTAAGAATATAATTATTATATTGAATTAGTAGAAACTATAAACTAGTAAATTTCAGCGTTTAAATTAACTTTTGACAACAGCCGTAACCTAAAACTAGATAAAATTAAAAGAGCAACAATATTGTTACAGCATTATTTTGTTCAGTAATTGTGCAAAAAAACCATAAAAAAACACGTTATTAATCGGAATGCTCGTTACGATTGACGCACAAAACAAACTCACTATTTAATGTAATTGTCGAACGGGGACATTTGAAAATAGAACAACATTTTCCGCAATTAGCTTATTATTTATGACTTTTTCAAATCTGATGTAGTTTCTGTGTGCACATTTGTTTTACGCGTATTTCTTGAATAATACGACATACGGAGCAGCTGATGGTAAATGATCAGTGTCCGTGAAAGACTTCTGAAATGCACTAAATAGTCAGTCCGATACTTTTTTTGTTACCATGTAGGCAGACGAGCCACCTGATCATAAGTAGTTACCGTCCCTCATGAACCTCTGCAATGTCAGAGGACACTGAGGCAGGAGACATAAGTATAAAGTAATCACGTATTTTTCTTATACGAGGTTTCAGAAAACAACTGTATAGGTGATGAACGGCTCTACATTAATCTGATACTACAGTCATGAGCGACGGTAATCATTTACCATCAGGTGTGCGATAGGCTCGTATATCGGTCATGCAAAAAAAAACTATATTATCACGTTTAAAGAAGAACTATTATTGAAAATGTAATAGGTTCCTATTTGTATTGTAACGTTATTATTCAAAGGTTTTTC
The DNA here is from genome assembly GCA_030269945.2 of Trilocha varians. NCBI lineage: Eukaryota > Metazoa > Arthropoda > Insecta > Lepidoptera > Bombycidae > Trilocha > Trilocha varians. Next base: position 3,315,197 of record AP028277.1, on the reverse strand, counting down.
AGATTATAAACTTATTCAGACACTCGCGGTTTTCTATAATACTTTCATGCATACTTAAATCGACCCGCAGTATCCAGTCTTCTCGTGATCATGACGTTTGCAACAACGTTGAAATATCGAGACAACTCAATTAATAAAATATCGTGGTAAGAACCCGTTGAAAATGCATGAAAGTTTTTCAGATTTTTCAGTTATAATACCCAAATCAAACTTTTTTCTTAATTAAAAGATAAATTCCTAATACTAGACAATACCCTTAATGCCAGAATTCATGTTATTAATTCGTTCATTATGGTGCCTGTAAAATAAACTATGAATTATTTGGTTTTCAATATAAATAAGTTCATTTTATTTATCACCTCCCCAAGCCTCAGTCACTCTTGAATAACACCATCCAATAATTTTAAAATATCATTATAAACCTTAATTACAAGAGGAAGTGCAGCGAAGATCAAATTTTCCGATAACCTATTTACCAAGTAATTTTAGAGCTTGGCGCTATGCGGTATTAGTTCATTAGGTAAACCTACAAGGTATAGGAAATTTTAAATTAAATTCTATGGTATTATTATGTGGTTGAAGGATCTGTTTGATTCTAGCGCCATTATAGACAGTAAAAAAACTTGAGAGGTGTCATGGGACACCCGAATAGAACGAAGTTCTTTTCGATATCTTATATATTTTTTTCCTAACGTAACGCGCGATAAGGAACGTGTTTTAAAAGATTTTGATCACAGCGCCATCTAGCGATAATCATCTAAAACAAAAAAGTGTCGTGACAACTTTTCGTAAGAATTTAATCCGTCTAGCCCCCTTTCACAACGCGCGATAAGGAACTTCGTTCCAAAAAACTAGAAAATCTTCACCCACGTAGATCTCGTGAAATTAAATGAAATTTTACATTTATAGTCTTCCACATTATGAGTAACTACTTTTTTTTTTTTTTTTTTTTTTTTTTTTGACGGGAGGAAATCGTCGGACTTCCACTCGCCCCGCGAGTGGGGTATGTGGGTGTCGAACCGCACTAAAACCTCCCGCCAATCACGTTCGACATCCGATTATGTAGGGGTGACAGGACGCGTTCGCGGTTGTCGCTCACGTATCGCCCCGTCACCCCCGGACGTCGAACCGGCAGCCGTCTGTGGAACGACCACCGGCTCACTCGGTAGGCGGACCAAAAGTCCACCGAGATGGGGCCGTGTGTTGGAGGGTCTCCCTCGGCTCAGGCTGGCCAGGGACCAGCCCGGGTCGGGGAGCACGGCTTGCCATCCCCCGGATAGATGGTACGGAGGGTGCGCGCTGATGCCTAGCGCAGCACCCCTCGGGTCCGGTGTTGTTGGACCCGGTACTCTTAGGGGGCCAGATCCCGGGACACATCCCGAGGCCGGCCCCCCGCTCGACGTCGGCGGCGGCGGCGGGGTCGGTCGGGGAGGGAAGAGCTCTCCCTCTCCCGTCCCGCCGCCTCCTTCTGCGAGATGGTGGACTCGCAGAAGTCGAGCATAGCTTTCCAGGACTCGTCGTCGTCGAGCATCGATGCCACGACACCCGGCAACGACAAGTCCCGTCCTACTTGTGCGACCAGGACACGGCGCTGCTCCTCCCATGCGGGGCAGACAGCGAGCGTGTGCTCTGCCGTGTCCAGGTCGCTTGTGCAATGATGGCACCTCGTCGTCGGCTCGACCTGTATCCGATGCAGGTACTTCCCGAAGCAACCATGCCCGGTCAGCACCTGCACCAGACGAAAGGTGAGACGTCCCTCGCCGCGACTCACCCACTCCTCCAGGACAGGGCGAATCGCCTCGACGGTCCTTAGGCCCCAGCTGGGGTTGGCCAAGCGCCTTGACCAAGCCTCCAGCACGGACCGCCGAGATTGGGCCTTCCGGTCCCGTACCGCGGCTCTGAGGGGACGCACAACGCCCAGAGCACGGAGGTCGCAACGCCAACGATAGTCGTCGGCGAGCGCCTCCGCCTCTAGATCCCAGGGCGGCGTCCCCGCCAGCACGCACGCCGCCTCGAAGGAGACGGTGCGGTATCCGCGGATGACCCTGATAGCTACAACGCGCTGCGGCCGGTGCAGGAGCCGGACAACGGTTGCTGTCCGGTTTCCCGGTCCGGCCCAAACGGGCGCGCCGTATAGGGCCATCGAACGCACCACCCCCGCGTAGAGGCGGCGCACGACACGGTTTGGTCCCCCGATATTCGGAAGCAACCGGCTCAGTGCGCCGGCTGTCCTCATCAATCGGGGGACGAGTTCCGTAAAGTGGGCCCGGAAGGTCCAACGGCTGTCCAGTATTAGGCCGAGGTACTTCAATCGCACCCCGACCTCTATTGGGACGCCTCCTACCACGATCTGGGCCCCTGCAGGTGGCGTCACCCGAGCCCTGTGGAACCACAGGGCCTGGGATTTATTGAGCGCCACAGCGAGGCCCAATCTCCTAATGCGACCGACGACGAGGGCCACCCCCGCTGTGGCGAGACGGGTAGCCTCTCTAAAGTCTTGCCCCCGGGCCATGACCAACGTGTCATCAGCGTAACAAATTACGCTCAGGCCCGGGAGCAGGGCGCCTCTCAGCACCCAGTCGTACCCGACATTCCAAAGGAGGGGTCCGAGGACCGACCCTTGAGGAACCCCGCATACGACCGGAAACCGGTACACAGTCCCATCGTGCCCAGTGCACACTACCGACCTGGCCTCCAAGTAGGAGCCGACCAGCCGGCGGAGGTAGGGGGGAACTCCATGTCTCTCGAGTGCCCCCCCTATCACGGACCAGGGCAAGGTGTTGAATGCGTTGGCGATGTCGAGCGACACCGCCAAGGCCACCCCGCCCTGTGATACGGCTTCATTTGAGAGGGTCCGCACGCGAAGGATCGCGTCCACGGTTGAGCGGCCCTCTCTGAAGCCGTACTGCTCCGCCGACAGGTCGGGTCCAACCCCGACCAGGTGCTGGACGATGCGGGCAGCCAGAATGCGTTCCAGCAATTTGCCCACCTCGTCCAGCAGCACGATAGGACGGTAACCGGCGGCTGTATCCGCCGGGCGCCCCTCCTTCCTGAGAAGGACGAGCCTACCCTCTCGCCACAGCGAGGGAAACCGTCCCGACTCGAGGCAAGAGTCGTAAAGCCTCAAGAGTCGGTCCCCTAGGGCATTGATGGCCAAGGCCAGGACCCGGCCATGGATGCCGTCCGGTCCGGGTGCCGTGTCTTTGGCACTCATCCTGACTACGGCCACGCGGAGCTCCTCCCCGGTGATGTGGGGCACCTCAGCAGGGGCCTCGCCGCCGGTATCATCCGGCGGCTCACCCATAGCAGGCGGGATAAATCCCTCCTGCTCCTGCGGAAACAGTGTCGTAACAATGTCCCGCAGCTGCTGAGGCGGTAGACGCTCGATTATGGGAGGCGCCCATGGGCGCACCTTGCCGCGCACCATCTTGTATGGGCGCCCCCAAGGGTCTTCCTCGAGCGTCTCTAAAAGGCGCTCCGCGTGCTGTTCCTTGGCCATCTTGATGGCCAGCCGCATGGCACCCCTCGCCTCTTTGTATAAGCCATGCAGCCGGGCCTCCTCCTCCGCGAAGGCAACGGGATCGTTGCGACGCGGAAGGCGGCGACGGCGGTGTCGTGCGCACTGGCGCCTCGCCCGGACGCATACAGTTCTGAGCTGCGCTATCTCGGGCGACCACCAGTACGTCGACTTCGTGGGAGACCAAGGGCCGACCCGAGGCATCGAAGCGTCGCTTATGCGACGCATCGCGTCCCGGATCCAGAGCGCCTCGGCCTCCACGTCCACGGGGTGTGGACGCATAGGCGTCCACGCCGCCACCGTAGAGGCTTCCATCAAGAGCTCCTTGTTCAGAAGCTTCAATGCCCACCTGGGGAATGACCGGGATGTACTCCCGCGGGCGTCCGCAGCCGGCGTGGGGACGGAAAGATCGAACCGAATGTATCGGTGATCCGACAACGATTCCGCCCCCACCAACACTCTCCAGCCGCGGATGCGATCCGCGATGGCAGAGCTCGCGAACGTAACGTCCACGATGGACTCGCCCTGCCATCGCACGCAAGTCGCGACCGAACCCCTGTTGAGTACACAGAGGCCAGTCGCGACCGCCCACTCCTCCAGCAGCCTACCGCGAATCGTAGAGCGGGGGGAGCCCCAAGCGACCGATTTCGCATTGAGGTCCCCCGCGAGTATCACTGGACGGGGGGCGAGGCGGTGAGCAACCGCCTCGAGCCCGTCCAGGAACTGCTCAAACAGTAGGCCGATTTGGAGAGAAATACACCCCGATCACGACGGTGTCCCAAATTGTTACCGCGACGAACCCAGAACCCTTGGCCACCATTACCAAAGGCGGGATCGCCGCGGCTCTCCTGATGTGTATGGCCGCCAGGCCGCAATCGTCCCCGAACCAACAATCGTCAGCTGGGGAAACGAAATACGGCTCGGCGACCACGGCAATATCGATGGACCACTCCGCCATGCTCTGGAGCAACATGTCCTGAGCTCTGACGGAGTGGTTCAAGTTACCTTGGAGGAGGCGAAGGGTGCGGTCCATCAAGGTCGAACCACATCCATCGCCTCCCCCCTTCCTCCATCGCCCCCGCTATCGGGCGCCCGTGGCGCCACAGCGGGGTCTGAAACGCCGGCCGGTGCTCCTCCGGCCGACTTCTTCTTTTGGCGCCGCTTTTGTTTGCGGCGCCTGTTTCGTTCCGTGTTGGAACCGGACGGGGAGCAAGCCTTGCCCCCCGCCCGGTGATCGGCCCTGTGCCCGGCCGCAGCGCACAGAGCGCAGTGCGGTGCAGCCGAGCACACGGCCGCTTTGTGTCCAGGTTGACCGCAGCGGAAACAAAGTTCCCTGCGGTCAACCGTGCTGGTGCACCTGGCGATGCTGTGCCCCGTACCGAAGCACCTGAGGCATCGCCAGGCGCGCGACTCCAGCAGGCGCACGTGGGCCGCAATCCAACCCACGCGCAACCTGCCGGGATATCCTGCCGGTCTACCGGGCGGGGGAGTGGCCAGGGAGGTGGCCGTCTCCACTGGACATCGCGCCTACACCGAGCTGGCCCCGGAGTAGCCGGGGCGAAGCTCGCCCACGACTACGTTTTCCGGGGCGCATTTACCCTGGGCAGCGATAGCCGCCGCCACCTCCTCCTTGGTGGTGCAGTCGTCCAGGCCGGTAACCCTAATCTCCGCCATCTTTACCGGCCTGTGGACTCGCACCACTTCCTCCGGCCAGACCGCCCGGAGGCCCGCCATCAGACGGTCCGCGATGCCGGAACTTTCGGCACCGGGACACTTCAATAGACGAGCCCCGTTGGCAGTCGTCCGGAAGCGGAGGCCCTCCCCCGCTCCAATCTCTCCAAGATCAATGGCCGCGCGCGCCTGGGCCATGACGTTGGGATACGTCATGCCCTTGGCCTCGCCGGCTGGCAGCAGCGTAACCACCACTGCCGCCGACCGCGGCGCGCGCGGTCCCTTCTTCTTCTTGGTCTTTTTTATTTTTTTCTTCTTCTTGGCGGCCGGTGCTCGACCCTGCTGGGGAGCAGCCACGGCCGCCTTTGCCGTAATCCGGTTGGTGGGGGTGGCAGGCGCTCTACCCGTCTGGGGAGCCTGAGCCACCGCCCGCGTCATAGTCCGTTGAGAGGGGGCCGCAGCCCCTCCAGATGGTGAGGCCTCCCCCGCCATCGAAGGGACCGCGATCCTGGCCCTCTTATTACCCCGCCGTACTACCTCTGTCCAGCCGTCGTCCATACTGGACGGCGCTGGCGGCAGCAGGCGGGGCTCCGGTGTTGGTGCGATCGTCGCACCAGCACCGCGTCCCTTCCGGGTTGGCCCCGTAGGGGGCTGCCGAGCCGACTGGCGAGTGGTGGGACGCGACGGGGCGATGGAAGGTGGCACTGCCGGAGCAGTGCTACGCAGGGCTGCAACTGCCGCCCTGAGTTCGGCAATTTCCCTGCCGAACACTTCCATCAGCTCCCGTCTGATGCGCCCCTCCACCTCAGTCGCCTCCCGTATCCCTGCCCTTGTGCGGGGCGAGGGTTGCCGCCTGGGCCTCGTCGCCTCCCCAGGAGGCAAGGCCGGCCGTTCGTCCCTGGTTGGAGCTCGAGGAGCCCAATGCGCGGCCGCATCCTCCGGCCGAGCGGTCGGTGGCGGCGTGCGCCGCTCCCTCCGCGGCGAGCGCGATGGCTCCCTCCGCTCCAACGCCGCCAGCCTCGCCCTGAGGACGGCGACTTCCTTCTTTTGTTGAGCGTTCTCCGCTCGAATTCGCTCAACTTCCTTTTCCAGTGCCGATGCTCGGCTGGTGGCCGCCGAGAACACCGGCACTAGTTTTTTGGCATCGGCTGCGATCTCACGCAGCCTTTGCCCTTCCGCCTTCTGTCCTTTTCCTGAGGCCCGGTTCGACGCGTAAAGCACCCTGCGGCTCAGGCTCCCGAGAACGAAGGTTGGGCTCTCACAGAGCTCCCCGCCGCTCACCGAAGCCGAGACCGCAGACGCCGCCGAAGGTGGTGGTGAGACGGAGTCGTCTCGACCGGGCCCAGGATCGCCGCCCTTGGCGGCCCGACGTTTAGAGTGTCTCGTCCTCTGCGGCATCTCACCGCCAGAGGAAGATACACTCCCCGAGTCTCTCCGCGCAACGGATTTCCGTTTGCGGAGGACCCTCCCCGCCTTCCCAGAGCCGATGTCGCTTGCCAGGAGTTACGGTTTGCTACTCCGAAGCCACGCCGGTAGACCGGTACCCCCCTCTGGAAGGCTTGCCCCTGCAGCCACCGCGAGGCAGCTACAGGCGCCGTGGCAGCCGGCGACCGGGAGGAAAGATCCCCCGGTTCACCCAACAGCTCCAGGCGGAGTCCTTTGCCCTTGCGGGCCTTGGCCCCCGTTTTGTGGCTACGCCCAAGGGCGCAGCCAATCCTTCTCCGGTGGCCCAGCCACCCTTCTCATCTCCAGGGGCATCGTTTGCCTGGCAAACAATGTGGAGAGAGAAGCTCCAGTGTGGTCTTCTTAGTTCGCGGCACCCTCTTGCCAACAAAACACCCTGCGGGGTGCGAGGGTGCTCGCTTAAGCCCCACCGCCGCGACAAGGCGAGACCACAAGGTGGGGATGAGTAACTACTTAACTAAAAACCTATTAAGACCAAGTTATATGATCTAGGACGGGTACCATTATTAAAAACGAATGATCGTAAATTGTTTTTGAGTTATTTTTTTTTATTGCCGTGTAGGCGAGTCAACGGCCCACCTGATAGGAAGTGGTTACCATCGCTCATGAACCTCTGCAATGTCAGGGGACACTGAGGGGTCGCTACCTACGACCTAACTTTAAGGACCCTCCTCAAGCCTCGTTTGAAGAAGGACAAGTCATAGCGCTCAGGGAATACCGAGGAGGGGAGCTCATTCCATAGCCGGATGGTGCGTGGCAAAAAAGTGTTTCTGAAACGAACCGTGGATGACTGTGGTGGTTCCATATAGTAGGGATGAACTCCACCTCGACGCCGAGTGGTACGATGATACAAGGGAGATAAACTATTTGTATCATATTTCATTGTATTGTATGTTTTATTTTTAATTTGGTGTCACTTTTAAAATGCAATGTTCGTAACCCAGACCCACAAACTAATATTAATATTCCTCATTGTTTTGAAGACAACGCCCACATTTCAGTAATCTTCCTAGTCTTCACTCTAACTGGATGGATGCCAAACTTTTATGGTGACCAGTGGGTTTCTGTACTATCAGGATGTGGTCTTCTTTCCGCAGTGGCTTATGTCATGATGACAGATTTAGAATCTGTTTAGATTAGTTTGAGATTATTGTGTATTTTGTTTTATGGTGATTTATACTAGTTTTATTCTGTAGTTTATAGTAAGGTAATGACTGTGGTTGCAAAGCACGTAGGTACACACTCACACACACTCACAACACCTAAAAACACTACATACACTCATCATACACAGACTACTCACCGTTTTGCTATTGAAATTAATAATTTACCTATGTTTTGTCTCACTAGCCACTAAGTAGTTATTTTCTGTTTATCAAGATTGTAATTTGATGTCGATACAAACGGTTAATTCGATTGATAAATGTACTAGTAAGATCTCCACGAGACAGGCTCGACCTAGTGTGGAGGTCTAATGGTTAATTGTATATTACACTGTAAATTTTGGCTGAATAAATATTTTTAATCTAAAAAAAACAAAGGAAAAACACTTTATTTTAAAAGAGGATACGATCCATCTAATGGTAAATAGTTATAGTCGATAATGAGCGTATGTAATGTCAGTATTACCTAGTAAGGAAATCAAATAGTTGTACTAATCTACAGCTCCTTGTTTCTTTCTTTTGCTTGAACTAACTTATTCCAGAAACCACTAGTATCAGTACGGTAAAAATATTTCAGTGCTGAATATTCTATTAATCGAGTTGTGCTATAGGCTATATAATCTTTCTTCTTTCTTATATATAAAAATGAATTGCTGTTCGTTAGTCTCGCTAAAACTCGAGAACGACTGAACCGATTTGGCTTATTTTAATCTTGAAATATTCGTAGAAGTCCAGGGAAGGTTTAAACGGTGAGAAAATTTCCTAATGTGACGCAGACGAAGTTGTGTGGACCAGCTAGTATAAAAACCCAATAATGTTACTTAAGGTGTAATAAAAATGACTAGATATAATTAGGTAAAGCGCGGTCGAGTTTTCCTTCATCAAAATTTCTGTATATTTTAAGTTTCACATAATACAGCGCTGTGCACTCAAAATCCTATTATGTCCACTTTGCAAATTCAAACTAACAAGTTGAGTAGAAGTTCGGAACTGCTAACAAAGTCGCGTCTATAGAACTTCTCGGACGGGAAACTAGATTCTATATAAAATGAATTTTAGATTAAATTCAAAGTTCAGTTTTCATCATAATGCCTTAGTATTTTTTATAGATTTTTATAGATAACTAGCTGACTCGCGCAACTTCGTCTGCGCCGAAAAAAAAAAAATTAGGGGTGGACTACCCCTAACATTTAGGGGATGAAAAATAGATGTTGGCCGATTCTCATAGGTACCGGATAAGCACAAAAAAATTCATCAAAATCGGTCGAGCCGTTTCGGAGGAGTTCAAGTTCGAACACCGTGACACGACAATTTTATATATTAGACTAGCTGACCCGCGCAACTTCGTCTGCGTTACAAAGGGGTTCAAACAGTACTCGTTATGTCGTCGCGATATTATTTTCGCCGCCCGCTGTGGGTGTATTAATAAAATTGCGTTTTATACTCGTGATAACTTCTAAACGAAAAGTCCGATTAGAATAAAACAAAAAGTAATTTACTTCTACATTAATACTCTTAATAATATAATACTTAATTTGGATAAGGGTTAATATAACGATACTCATTTAACGTTAAATTAATTTTTCGGACATTTTTTTTATTTTTATAAACATAAAAGCGGTTATTGTGACTTAACTATGATAGTTAGATATATGCTGTCGCGGACTTTTTTGTTTGTCTTCAAAAGACCTAAAAACCCGTAGTACATCATTTTGTTCCATTGTCAATAGTTTTTGCAGCGTACGCATAAATAGGTTTTTGATTTTTCACCTTTTGTTACATATTCGATATTTTCATGCGGATCCCTAATTTTTTTGAAAATAAAATATAGCCTATAACCTTCCTCGATAAATGGACTTTCCAACAGTGAAAGAATTTTTGAAATCGGACCAGTAGTTTCTGAGATTAGCGCGTTCAAACAAACAAACAAACAAACAAACTCTTCAGCTTTATAATATTAGTATAGATATGAGGCACTAAGGATAATGAGAAGGAGATGACTTTAAAATTAACGTTACATATTCAAGCAACGTTACATTTTAAGCAAAAATATATTATCACCCTTTAAAAAAAATACTGCTCAATTTTGGCTACCACCACTTATACTTTATTTTTTTTATTGCGAGATAGATGATCGAGCCTACGTTACATAAGTAAACAAAACCAATTTGGATGATCCCAGTTGAGAGTCCGTAGACTAATGCCGAACGATTCTTGGCATTCGACAAGAACGCGTAATTAGCGCGCTACGGTGCTTAAACTAATTGATGTGTGTGACGTCACACGTGTGGACGCGTTCGTTCAGGATGTTTTGTTTCTTTAATTTTGGATTTTAGTGCCAAAATATCTCCGGGAGAAATCCGGGTGTGATATACGTCAGAGTTAGAGAAGAAGTAATTTATAGATTATTGAAATGTTACTGAAGAATTGTTCCTTTAGGTGTTTTTTTGTTTTTGAGTGTTTCCTACTCGGGTTATAAATTGTCTTTTTTTTCAAATGTAGCTTGATAATAGTCCTTAAAGGTACTGTTATGCGGCTAACCCCAAAGTCTTTTTAAAAAAAACGCAATTCACAATTCACACCTTAATTTTAGTTTTACTACACTTTTACTAATTTGTATGAGTCCTTAGACTTCCAGATTATGACTGACTTATTGTCCAGTGAATTCGCTTTTATATGTCGTGTTGCGAATTCACTGGAAAACTCCGTTCACATGAAATTTGTATACTTTGCAATTTAAGCTTTAATTGTAGGGTTGTAACAGTACGTCCAAGGTATCTGTCCGACAGTGTATTGCAGAGGTTCATGAATAAAAATAACCATTTACGATCAGGTGGCACTGGTACAATAAGCTTTTACATTTTAAACTATACGTAAATTTCGTTAGTGATTTCAAGAAAAACAAATTTATAAAACGATTATTTTTAAAATAACTAAAAAGCAAAACATTCCCCTACTGTAAAGCTTATCCAATTTCGCTACAAAGTAGCAACTATAAACCAAGTCTTGGCTCCTCGTTAGCTCCAAGTAACATGAAGTCTTGAACGGGAGCTAACTTCTCTGACCCACATACTAACTACCTTAACCTTTACCAACAAAAGCTCATAAATTAACGTATACTTAATTGGCATTAAATAAGGTTTATTTTCGCTTAACGATTTATATAAAATGTCAGGAGCAATGAGCCGATTTAAATGAATCCACTTCCAATTTAATTGCTCAATTACAAAGTCTTTAGCCTTTTAAAAATGACTACCAGCTTTTTGTGTTTATAATTGGACATAAAAAGTTCGGTATATTTTTCGTTGGTGAATGGCGTTAAGAAATATTTATAAACATCATGTGGGCTGTAGGCTCGTTGTTATCTCGCAATTGAAAAAAATATAAACCTATATTTGAGTATATTTGATTTAAATATATTAAAGTTGAACTCAAAAGAGGCTTGTGAAAAGTGGCTGTCCGAGTTAAATCAGGAGGGGGGCTTCTACGGGGGAGGTATTATGAAATTGCCGTGTAGATGGAAACAGATTATATAATTATCGAATAAAACGGCGCATATTTGAACAAAGTCCGATCACTGTAACACTTTTTATAAACCATTGAATAAAGAGCAAAAAAGCGGAAGGTGACAATCTTTATATTAAGAAAGAGTGATAAATACTGAGAAACATTTCAAAACATCTAAACAGTATAACAACACCTAAATCTGCCCATTTTAACTGAAGTCTTGTGGTAAATTTAGCAATCTGAGACGGGAACTGATATGGCGATCCATACCAGTCTTATTAGGCGATGAAGTTAGGAGAAAATCTTGTGTGTTAGCGCGTATTAGCTTAAAACTCTTACCGTGGTGGTCTATGCTTGATATCTCTGAGCCTGAGCCCAACAGTGGGAAGTAATAGCATGTGTTACAGTTTAAAATGTGAACTTCGTGTAGTGTAAGATATGTGTCAGACGTTGGCTGGCTAAAAATCACCACTGGCTAAAAACGGCGAAGGAAAACATCGTGAGGTAAATTGCATATTGAAAAAGGATTCTAAAAATCCTTTGAAGATATATACAGTCCCCAATCTGCATTAAGCAAGCGTGGTGGACTATGCCTAATGTTATGGGTTGTTTCAGAGTGCGTCAGAGTAATTTCTATGAAGATTTCTTTCTGTGGCAGTGTCTATATTGTAATATGTAATATTTTAATCACACTGAATCGTCGCTTCAGCTTGCACTATCTATTCTTGTATTCCACGGTATACTGAATGCCATTGCCAAGGAATTCTTAGACGTTGTTACGTAACACATCTACTTATAGTTACGATTTTATTTATAGATACAATATATTTTTAAACTTTTACGAACTTTTGCAAATGTGTGTTTGTTTCTTATTTTTGTTTGGAGTTTGGTGCTGTTAGAATATTTGGTTGTGGAAGTTCATTGAGTATTATAACAATGCTAATGTGTAAGAAAAAATGTTACATTTTACATACTTATAGTGTTTTACTATTTAGTTAGTGTAAAACAAATTGATAGAAATCGTAGCTTACTGCGTTTGAGACTTTACATATCTTTGATGCATATTATTATGCAGGTTTCTTCTTTTCTATAAAGTATACATATAAGTACATAAAGTATATTTTTTTATTTATTTATTTAGTATACGTATCTAATCTAATCTAATCTAATATATATTATAAAGGCGAAAGTTTGTATGTATGGATGTTTGTTACTCTTTCACGTAAAAACTACTACATGGATTTGAATGAAACTTTACCACAATATAGCTTATACATCAGAATAACACATAGGCTACAATTTTTGATAATAATCTCGACGGGACGAACCTGAAGTAAAGTAAAAGCTAGTAAGTATATAAAGTATATATGTAAGTAGAAATACTTTTTTGTTTAAATCATTGGAATTAATTCAGGAAACAAAGAAACGCTGTCTGTATCTGTGTGCTTAAATCTTTAAATTGTCGCAATGGATTCTGATGCGGCTTTTTAAAATAGATATAGAGGATTGAGAGAAGGGTTTGTGCTTATGCATTATAAGCTGTCTGTGACTGTGCATCGTGAAGCTAACGAAATTGCATGTTAGCTAGTTTTACAAGAACACAACCCTAAAAACTCTGAATGAGTTAAATGTAACGTCAATATATATTTTTAGTTGTCCGCGTTATACTGACTCATTTGTCTCGGGTATTTTTTGATTTGTGTACGTCTATTCACAGTCGAAAACTAGGATTTAGATGTTTTTAGAAAAATTTCAAGAAATTCTAATTTTGAACGCGATGACGTCGGTTGTAAAGCGTTGGCGTCTAGTCCTGAATCATGAGAGTTTATTTCGTAGTCTACGCGACGAGATTTTTAAGAAGTCTTTGTAGCCGAGTAAAGCGCTTGCTTTCCGGAGGTTGCGGGTTTGAACTGGCTGGCTTGTAACTCTAATCAGATGTAGAGTTTGATGAGAGCTGAATTTGTAAATGAATTTAGGTGCAATTTATTACAACTATACTAGATACATTGGTGAAGGAAAACATCGCGAAAAAACGTGAAATTGAAAAAAAAAATATTAAAAAATCCCTTCGTTTAAGGTTATAAAAGGAAAGAAGGGCCTAAGTCCTCAACAGCTCGCAAAGCAACGAGATATACTGTAAAAACTTTATTTGCCATGAACAAAAAGTAGTCTGTAGTCTGTAACAAATGAAAGTTCCGAGAAAATCAGTCTAGTTGTTTAAGAGACTACCCAGAAAAAGCAGATAGACTGCGAAGAGACCGACGAGTCGTCACCACCGTTATGTGACAGGAATGTAAAACCTTGATAAATGTCTGTCTAAATATTTAATATCGCTCTTCACCACTGACGGACAGATACCCTTAGGGGTCTGCTCTCAAGGTTCGAACTCGTGAATTGTTGTGTTGTTATTACCCACTCTGACAGAACAGGACTGTTCGTCGCCTCAGTGCTTGTTTGGCCAATCTGCACTCGAGCAAATTTTACAGGAGACAGAAAACAAGCACAGAATTTTCGTTAAGTGCCGTGTTGAGAAAAAAATTGATATGATATTTTTATTGTTTTAGAATTGAATATTTTAAAAAAATATTTTACCAGTCGGATGGAAATTTTATTCTATATAATACTGCATTAAAAAGTCATTTTCGTAAAAAATGTCAGATTGGCCAAACAAGCACTGAGGCGACGTGTTGTAGTTCGCTGAGTACCTTCGTGACATTGGTCTCGTTGATCCTGTTGCCAGGGGTCCCCACTCTATTTATCCACGGACCGACAGACCTTAACAAGTTACCCGTCTGTAGTAGCAGGCAGAGTAGTTCCTACCGAAACAGATCGTCACCTGGAACGGTTACCCCCAGAACCGCCATTTTGGAGTTCAAAGGACGTCTTTAGTGTATATTTATTTTATTAGCAAAGCCATAAATAATAAGGTTACACAAATTGAGTAATCGCGTGAGTTATCATTTAAGACTAATGAACTACTATGAATGTACTCATAGTTTTTTTGCCGCGTTTTTGCAATGTTTATTAATAAGTACATGTCATTATCTCGATTTGTCCGGAGATGATCTAATGATCAATAATATACCGATGATCTCAGAGTGATCACATGTTACACTCGCTCTAAAATTAAGGGCTACCAATTTTACTACAAATTTTAGGATATAGATATTTTAGGAGTAGTTTTTATTGGATAAGCAAGTATATAACGTATTTGTAAAGAACATAGTTTCATTGATCGGCTTCAATTTTTTAATTAAAGCGTAACTTCTTAATGCATGACAAAAATACAAAATAATTTATTTTGAAACAAAATACACAGTACAGAAAATAGCAGTAGTCCCTGCACTAGGCTAGGCCTGTATCGAAGGAGACCGTTACGTTTTAAATATTATTAAATTAATTGAAAGATATCAGAGGAGACAGCTTAGAACAGATAGAACAACAAACAAAAGAAGGAAAAGAAAATACAATCCGTGTTACTCGTATGAGTATGACATGCATAGACAGTTTAAATTGACATTTAATTATTATGCTAAAACATATAATAAAAAAAATCTATCGTCTTCCGTTTACAATAATTTAACGAAAACTCTTTCGATTTTTATGAAATAAATACCAAATCTTATTAAAAAAATATTTACCTTAATCAGATCTTTCAGACAAAAAATCTGTAATGCCCCACCATAAACATAGAATACCATCCACCATAAATAATGAAAAAGAAACTGATGTTAAATCATAAATGTGAAATAATAAAATGATGCGGAAGTTAATCTAAGATAGAGCGGTTAAATTTATGAAAATAGAGATTAAAATACAATGTAATACATCTTGGCAGGTTCACATAGATTTTAATGTTGATAGACAACAATATCTTACGCTTGTATCGTAAATAGTTGGAATACAAATATTTATTTACTTGGTTTTGGATGTGCTCTTCTCTATGTAGAGGCTAAAAAAATCATTTAAGACATAGACATAGACATCGTTTATTTGTGATGAAAACAGGTATAAAATTACAGAAATTAAAAATAAAAACAACAAACATGGAATACATAATACAAAAAAGATACATATGATATAGTGTTTTCGGATCGTGTGTACGCCTCACTTGACATTGGAGAAAAGTCCCGAGTCAAAGAGTTCAAAATACCAGATTTCAAACAGAAAACGTCACAAACATTACACAAGCTACATTTTGACCATGTTTCTTTTTTGTTGTAGTGTATGAACCAAGTTCTTTACAAACATGAAGACATACACAATAGGGTATACCTATACCCGCCGTTGATTTGATTAGTGTGATATTCCTGAACAGTTTTCCAAGATACACTACAGATATACCTAACCTGTATATTAACTATGTAAAACGATCCAATATACCCTAAAAAAGTAAAAAGGTTATTTTATTTATTTATTTTATTTTACATTTTTAGGAAAACAGCTAGGTACAAATGTAGTTAGAAGTAGATAGTGACTTATGGCTGATAACAAGTTCTCACAAATATGCTACATAGAACAAGTTAAAAATAATTCGAATCGTGGTAAAAAAATGAATTAAAAACAAGAAAGGCATAAACGCTAAAGAATATATAAAATTATAAAGTACTAGGTGACCCGCGCAACTTCGTCTGCGTTACAAAAATTGTAGCCTATGTGTTATTCTGATGTATAAGCTATATTGTGGTAAAGTTTCATTCAAATCCATTCAGTAGTATTTACGTGAAAGAGTAACAAACATACATCCATACATCCATACATACAAACTTTCGCCTTTATAATATTATTATGATAATGTAATGTTACCTTACTTACCTTATTCAATCATGGTACTAATCTAAATTGACAATTTTGTCTATTATGTTGCGTTTGCATATTGGCTTGGCAACTACCAATCCACGCAAATGGTCGGCCAACTGTCAAACGGTATTGCACATAGTTTTAATGCCGGTCATCATCATCATCATCAGCCTATAGATCTCCACTGCTGGACATAGGCCTCCCCCAAACCTCGCCACATCGACCGGTCCTCCAATGCCGGCCAATGGGTATAAAACCTCCGTTTACGTGTTGGTCGCCATGGGCCAGCCATGGGGGTCTGGTCTGGCGTTGGCGCATCAGCGCACCCATTAGGTTAGAGACAGCTTCTGGTTGCCTCCAGCTCCGGCCGAATCCTTGCCCATTCTGGGCAGTCTTCTGATCCGAAGGCCACCGCAATGAAGAAGAAGAAGAAGAGAAAGCATGGCCGACGATGGCACAATATCATTATCAACCATAACCTATTATTTTTTTTCCCTTTTTACCTTTGCCAACGTCCACCACGTTGAATACACCGGTTCTCGTCCGTGTTGGTCGGCTGTTACCGTCACTTATTTTTCACGTGTGCTTGACGTCGACGAGCCCATATAGAAGGGCAGTATGAGAGCCATCTATAGGTGACATTTCATTACCACAGATGAGTGGTTAACTTCCCATTAAACATCATCATCATCATCAGCCTATAGACATCCACTGCTGGACATAGGCCTCCCCCAAACCTCGCCACATCGACCGGTCCTGAATCATCTTTGAAGTGGCAATGGGCAGGACACATTGTGCGAAGAACGCATGGCCGATGGGGCCGAAAAGTTCTGGAGTGGCGGCCACGAACCGGTAGGCGCAATGTTGGTAGACCCCCCACAAGATGGACCGACGATCTGGTCAAGATCGCGGGAGGTCACTGGATACCATTAAACGTTACCTTATACAGGGTGATTTTTTAGAGAGGGTACATATTGCAGGAGGGTGATGAGTACTCGGTTCTAATACAGAATATTACAAAAAATAAGTAAAATTACAATTTTTTTTTTTATCTAAATTCGACAAAACTACCTCAAAGATAAACAATTTCGGCTTAAAGAGTGTTGACTAATGACCTCTAGTGATCTCGCGCACCCCACACCTCCGCCACACTCATCAGCTGTCGAAAAACCATAATTTTGCAAGAATTTTAGATATTTTTAAGTTGCGATTACTAAGGCATTAAGCCATATTCTTTGGTAATAATATTTTTTACTGGGCGTATATACCCATCAGCTACCATGACTTTCAATATGTGCCCTCACTAGGAAATCACCCTGTATTTCAAAGTCGGTCCAAAACACCGTGAAACGTCTTCATTTCGGTGACTCACGCAGATTCACCATGAAATCGAAAGATTTCGTCTCCGCAACGTTTGTGTTGTTTATACAGTGCATGTTTGACTGCCTGCCAACTTTTTTGGGTCACGAACGTTGCACGGTTAAGTATAACTAAAGGTTTAACGATAACTCGATGCGTTTGTTTTGAACGTGGAGCGTGATTCATTCATTGATGCTAAAAAACATGGTGGCCTGAAGTTTCATTGAATTAGGAGTCAGATAAGATACCTAAAAATATGAGAAGGTCATTTTTTGTCACTATTGAACGGGACCGCTATAAGCTGAAGAATTGCTTTCTCTTTATACTTATACTCGTAGTATGTACGAGTACGTAAGCTACTAAAGTATATCAAATAAAATGACAAGAAGTATTGGTAATGTCTTTGGCTGATCTGAACTAGGGAACATCTTAGCATCATCTCGTTTATATCTTCCTGCATACATACTACATACGTTGTACTGAGCGGATGCAGATTTAATGCACTGATATAATCGATATTCAACCTGAATATAAGAGCAAGAGGATTAAAGCCCTTCAAAGATATATTAAGTTGCCAAACTAAACAAGCGTTGTGGACTATACTTGATACCTCTACTAAAGAGATCTAAGCCCACCATGCAGTAGTACGTTGCTTCAGTGATTGTTTGGCGTGTCTGCACTCGAGAAAATTTTACAGGACACGTTTTTTTTATTGGAACGAAGTTCCTTATCACGCGTTATCGAAAGACGGAAAAAAATCTTACGAAAAGTTGTCACGACACTTTTTTGTTTTAAATAATTATCGCTAGATGATCAAAATCTTTTAAAACACGTTTCTTATCGCGCGTTATTTAAAAAAATATATAAGATATCTTTTAATCGAAAGGAACTTCGTTCTATTCGGTTGTCCCATGTCACCTCTCAAGTTTTTTTTATAGGAAATAACAGGATGTTACACTACACCTACAAACTCTGTTTTCAGAATTGTTCAGTCGTTTCTAAAACTATGTTAAAAATGGCGGGAACATTGATATGTAAAAGGCGGGAAACGAGTTTGGCCTTCAGGCGCGTGCTTCATTGTCATTCAGAGAATTTATTGTTCGCTAAATGTATTTTTGTTGAGTTGCACCTGCTTCCATTAGCAGGGTCTGATCTAGGAGTTTTCTGAATAAATAAGTTACCAAATAAGATATTTGAATAACGAATTATTTTTGGTAAGCTAAGCAGTAGATAAAAGTACGTAGAACTGCTTCCTAAACATTATTGTTATTTTATTTCAATATAATACTACAGAATATGAAAAAATTGGTTGCCTGTAAAGTCGGTATACGGGCAAAAGTTTTACGTGACAACGACTCGGGCATGGTTAGCCCGCCTAAGAGCGAGAGAGACAGACAAAAAAGTGAAAGGCACGCGTGCCTCTCACTCGCTCTCATTGTGAGCGCATAACGTGAGCGGAGCGTAACGCAGTTTCTTGAAGTGTCACCCGGCAAACCAATTTATAAGACGTTGTCGGGTCAAAAAATAGTTTAGCTCGACAATTTATTTATCATTCAATCAAACAATTCGTTATTAACTTACGGTACAACGCCAAAATTAATTGTTTATCGTGAAAACACATCCGCCATTCTTCGACTTTTGCCGATATCTATTTGTGTTTCATTGTTCTCATAAGAAACCTGTTCTCAAACGTTGACGAGACAATAGCAAGAGATCAAAGCCCTTCTAGAGAGAATAACAATAGGAAACTGAGCTACAACAATCGAACAATGAGTTTATTTTCATACAAAAAATACGGAAAAATATTTCTGACAAAATTTTTGTGTTTCTCTGCTATATACACGTAGTAAAGATTTTTACTACGTGAAACGCCGAAAAGATCTGGAGTGGCGGCCACGAACCGGTAAGCGCAACGTTGGTAGATCCCCCACAAGATGGACCGACGATCTGGTCAAGATCGCGGGAGGTCACTGGATGCAGATGGCGCAGGACCGATGTGGCAAGGTTTGGGGGAGGCCTATGTCCAGCAGTGGACGTCTATAGGCTGATGATGATGATGAAAGATTTTTAATCTTAGTATATCGGGTATTTGCCCACTTTTCACTCCCACCGCTGTAACTTATGTGTGCGTTTTAATAACTGTAGTAGTGTACCTCTATCTTAGATAGAGAGCTTACAGTAATATTGGCTTAGTTGTAAACTATAAAATGAAAATAGCAAGTCATTTTATGGCTAAATTATAGTTTGACTAACGTTAAATATTTATTTAGAAACTGTTTTCCACTCCCTAAGTTTTCTTATCTACTAAAGTTACAGAAACTAAGGATCTTTCAATCTCAGTATATTAATATAATGTTCTTCTTCTTCCTGTGCCCTCTTCTAACGAAGGTCGGCGATCATTAAGGCGATCTGTACTTTTGACACAGCAGCGCAAAACAAAGCAAGAGTGCTTTTGTTGAACCACTGGCGCAAGTTCTTCAGCCAAGATGTTCTCCTTCTACCTACAGCTCTGGATCTTGCCCTGTACGATCAAGTGCAGCAAATCGTACTTCGGGCTTCTCATGGCATGACCCAGATACTCCAATTTCCTTCTATTGATGGTTTTCAGCAGTTGTTTTTCTGTGTTGGCACGTCGCAAGACTTCTATATTCGTGACCTTGTCTTTCCACGATATTCTCAGCATCCTCCTGTAGACCCGCATTTCAAAAGCTTCCACTTTCTTATGCTATTCACTATAAATCAACTCATAATACTGCCAATTTCGAGACTCCTTCTTATAAGTACCAAGCAAAATCTGTCACAATCCTGTAATTCACATGAGATACGCATCTTAGGCGAGTTTCAATCCGATGTTTTTCTTCACCGATACTAACCTGTATTATGTTGATAAACTACACATATTACAAAATAAAATAAACTAAGGGGCAACTAAAGAACCTATTGTAATTCAAATAGTATAGTAAATCACCAAAAAAAAAACATTAAAATAATTTACATTCTTGTCCCTCATCTGTGCCACATTAGATGTTTCTTCTTGTACATTTTCCGAATCCTGTATTTGTTTTTTTTTTTTTTTATTCTGGCTCGAGTTCTTTCCTTTTGCCAAAGTCACGTAGATAGAATATCACGAACAGGAATGGAAATAAAGTAAAAGAGATAACAATTTTGTGAATATTTGTAAATATTTTAGAGTTTGATGTTATTAGAATGAATGAAAGTGGCTAAGATATACACAACTTTAGGATTGGGAAAAGTTAAAAGATAGTTCATATTAAAAGGAAGTGGTAAGTTACATTTGGCTACTAAAACGTAAAGTGGTTGGCAAGCTATCGTCGCCTCAGTGCTTGTTTGGCCAATCTGCACTCGAGAAAATTTTACAGGAGACACCAAACAAGCACGGAATTATAGTTAAGTGCCGTGTTGAGAAAAAAATTGAAATGAGAATTTTTTTGTTTTATAATTGAATATTTAAAAAAAATATTTTACCAGTCGGATGCAAATTTTATTCTTTATAATACTGCATTAAAAAGTCATTTTCGTAAAAAATGTCAGATTGGCCAAACAAGCACTGAGGCTACGCTATATTAAGGGCGCATTCCAGAAAAATATGGTCTAAAATCCTGTATTTATCAATATTTTCTGAACAGTGTCCTTCAAACGAAGACGAAGGAAAATAACGAATATAAAATATTTCGTGTACAAAATCGGAACTGAGATTATAATAAAAGGTAATGCTTTAGGCGTAACTGCTTGTCGTGACCTTTATAAATAGGTTATGAATACTATCGATCTTTAAGCGTTCCGTTACTGTACTGTTTTTAATATTGGAGTTAGATTTTTTAACCCCTTGGTAAGAGATAATAATCAATTCAAGACAATCTATAATATAAAAATGAATCGCAAAATGTGTTGGTAGGCGCATAACTCAAGAACGCATGGACCGATTTGGTCAATTCTTTTTTTAAATGTTCGTTGTAGTTCAAGGATGGTTTTTACGGCGAGAAAAAATCGAATAGTTGCCGGGAAAAATGAAAAAAAACGGGTCATAGGGTTCACGCAGATGACGTCGCGGGCAGCAGCTAGTATTGTAAAAAATCGTAATATAGATAGTAGCATGTATTCAGACAAGCTAATAGACTATGGACATTACAGAGGACTATTACAAACATAGACACTTCGGTAGGAATCGGATTCGACAAATTCGATCACTTCACTTAATTTTCATCGTTAACCTCAGTTTGTCCTCGACGTAAACTATTAAAACGTATTTAAAATTTATCAGAACACTGAAAAGCATTTTCGATCCTTCTTCGAGAAGTGTTTTATTGATAAACACAAAATTTCTATTAACAACCTTACGATCAAGAATCCCATTATCTTCTGCTTGCATAAAATAATAAATAATCTTATAAATAATATTACACGATCGAATAACTTCATTCGTCTCCTATCACTAAATTTCACGCGCCGGTAACTCGTGCCGAATTTCCACATAATTATAAACGTTGGAAATGACAAATATCTACGGTGTTGGTTTATTTTCGGCATTATTAATATCACTGATGATCTGTACCTGTCATAAGTTTTCAGGAATGATAATTAATTACAAGTTTTGACGTGTTTATTAGTCGACTTTTCATTGAGAGGCTGATGAAAACTGACCTATAAAGTCTTTAGTTGTACAAGAATGATCTATAGCTTTGTAGGTACAGGGTGGAATTTTGAAATGCGTTACAGGAAAAGTACTCCAAAATTAAATAGTTATTTTTGCGAAATTTATTTCAATGTAGAATTGTACTACTTTTCGCAAATAAGGCAATGTTTCTAGTACTTTTCATGACATTTCAAAAATCATAAAATTGTATTTTTTCTTTTATTAATGTTGTAATAATAGTTTACCGTAGTTTTTAAAACAATTTCAGAAAATATATCGAGGGATTAAAGTTGCCTTCCGTGCCTCATATTCAAGAATTGTCTCTATTTCTAAAGAAAAGTAATTTTCAAATCTGTACTCTATACAATTATGACTACTGACTAAAAGATTAAAAGGTGAAGAAAAACATCATGATCTAGCGTGAACATTGGAGAATGATTAAAACATCCTTCGAAGATTCGTAGTAACCTAACCTAATCACTCTACCGAAACCTGGACAGTTCTGAAATACAAATTCTTTGAGTCATTATCAACCATCAACCTAGTCGATATCCAGCGTAATTCTCGTCAGGACGGAACTAGAACATTTGAATTATTTATAAGCACGACTTAAAACCGTTTGAGCCAGTGACACGGTTACGTAATGTTTATTATCTTTGTAATCGTTCTGTGATGGTTCGATGCCAATTTTAGTTTTTGTATGGAGATTTTTAGGAGATTAGCCTTTGTTAATGTAGGTCTGAAAATAAAGGGTTAGGTGTCGCTCTTATATCTTGATGTTACGTTTACTAATTATCAGTCGGGGCGGCGCGACGGGAAAGAGTGCCGTGGGCGTAACGCGTCGCGCCGACCCGCATAACCCCGTGCTGGGTTCTTGCCTCAGCCGGGGTTCAGTCGCTGAGTGTGAGCGGTTGGAGCTTTTGAACTCCCACATACCCGGATCCGGTGATTTCCTCCAACTAAAAAAAAAAAAACGAATTATCAGTAGGTAGGCTATGTGTGTGTATGATTTATTTAACAATTAAAAATGACTTTGCGGTTCTTTGGTTTGATATGCATTACGTAATTATATATAATAATAGTAACCATCTAGGTCACCTGTTTGGTCGTCGGCCTATGTAGGTAGTAATTTTAATAGATGAAAAATGTTGGAATCATTATGTCAAATACTGCAGAAAAGACTTTTTTTTATTGCAATGTAGGCAAACGAGCCAACGGGCCACTTGATCGTAAAACTAATTGAAGATCTGCTAAGAAATCATAATCATCTTCATCACAAAAAGATTGTTGAAGTCCACTGCTGGACATAGGTAGGCCCAAACCTTCATTGACCACTGCGAAGAAATATTGACACAAACATCTAAGAAAGTTAAAGATATACAAATAATATCGTAACCTATACACCGGAGACTATCCATTCAACTACAGGCATATTCAGTATATTATTTTATGAGCGACTCGGGCTTTTACCGAAATGAAAACCCATTTTATTCGATAAATTTACTTGCGAAGAATTTGCTTTTATAAGTTGTGAATCCTTTTCATAAATAAATCATGATGTCTATACACTGTTAGAAGTAATTTGAGTTTAAAAGAGATGCCGTGTTTCTTTTGTTTTTTAAGGGGTTGGGCCATATAAAGTTTGCATTTTGAATCGAACGTTCGAAAGTTCGACTGTCATGTTGGTTGTGTGGCATGTTGTGCCATCCTGTTGAAACCAAATGTCGTCCATGTCATACTCTTCAACTTTTGGAAACAAAAATTCGTTGAGCATGGCACGGTAACACTCTCCATTGACCGTAACGGCAGCTCCTTACTCATTTTCGAAGAAAATGGCCCAATGATGCCGCCGGACCAAAACCCACACCAAACCGTAACTCTTTGTGGGTGCATTGGCTTCTCAATGGTGACGTGTGGATTTTCCGACCCCCAGATGCGACAATTTTGCTTATTGACATAGCCTCCGAGGTGAAAATGGGCTTCATCTGAAAAGACATTTCACATTTCTTACAGTTTGGACTGAAGACTCACCACTTTGGAAGTAACTTTTCAATATTTCCTAATTTTTTTCAAGCGTAGAGCGTCCCATTTCGTAAATGTCAAACCTTTAACTAAATTATGTGATATTATGATATATGTATAACACAAATTGAATGACATTTGAGCTGTCATTCTCTAAATAAACAGTAGTTCAAAATGCAAATGTTAAATCGCCCACCCCATAACATGAGCTACAGATTACCTAATCGCAATTTGTTCTTATGTGATGCTAATTCCTAATTTTTGTAGTTTAATAATTATCATCCTATGTTGAATGTCCTTGACACAGTACGTGTTATGTGGTTTCTTACTCTTTAGTTCTGACCACTGTTAGCTTAGGTTGAAGACCCTGCCTTCAGTGGCCCTGTGTTTAATAACAAATAAAATAGATATGATATTACTATTCCCACTTCACAAAACCGAAAACGTGTTGTGAAATTTATAGCCTATTATAGCTATACGACCGAAGCCATGTACAAAAGTTAGCACATAATAAAATATAACAAATCAAAACCAGTTTGTCAACGCAATATCCGCGGATCTCTTTAACGAGACCATAAAATATATAACATCTTAACTAAGATTTTATATACCAATAAATTATGAGCATTTTATCAAAATAGCCAAATCACTTTTTAAGTGGACACGCGGAAAACCAGACCGTTTTGTCTCTAAATGTATCTTTTCGTGATTTACGAGAGGCTGCCTCCACGGAATTTGAAAACGGAATAAATTACAAGATAAAAGTCGTAATTCTGAACGAGTTTCAGTCAATCAAGCCGTTGTATTAAAAACAGTAGCTATAACACTTAATACTGTCCTAATAAAAGGTAATCCAGTTAAACAAGCGGAAAGGGAGAACGGAACAAAAGGGACATCCTGATGACTGTCCGCACCTGGCCGGATAACCTTTAATATTACGCACACCCGAAAATGAGCTTTGTGCTCAGGTGATAGAGTCCTTTAGCTGCGAGATGTAGTTCCATATGAAACGTTCCTGTAGCCGGGAGCCGGTTTTTCCGTCAGTGCCACGCGTGGCGCCACTGTTAATGGTAGACGTTGCGACGCTTCCAAAACGCTACCCCGCGCCAGCCAATAAAATAATAAAAATAATCAAAAATCGTACAAACGTTTGAATAAACGAATTATACGTGGCCGTAGACTTATCTGGTATGAAAATAGTTATCATAATAGTATAATTTACGTAGTAATGATACAGAAATAGTGTTATGTTTTACGGTGTAGATCGGCATGGCGGTTCCGTACTAAATGTGTGTTTGAGAATCATTCCGATGCGACTTTCAGGGCGGGCGGTATTATGGTTTTTTAAACTGCTTTTTTATTTAATATTGTACATGTATGTTATTTTTGTTATATAAGAGATTAAGTAAGTTAATTTAATGATTTTTTTTTATTTTACTCTAATATGCTATATAAAAAACTGTAATTTAAAATTCGTAAAATTGAACAAAATCCCACTTTCAGACATCATTTACTAGACTAAGTCTTCAGACAAAAGAACTTCCTCGCAATACGCTCTATGTTAAAATTTACATTATTTTCTTTATCTAAACAAAGTCTTCATCAATTATTATTATAAGACAACTTTCTTATTTATTACTATTGCTACCTACGTATTATTAGGTAAACGTCAGTCAAAGACAGGTAGGGTATAGATTTTTGGAACAACTACATTCATTTATTATCTTATATCTTCTTCTTCTTCTTATATATAAAAATGAATTGCTGTTCGTTAGTCTCGCTAAAACTCGAGAACGACTGAACCGATTTGGCTTATTTTAATCTGAAAATATTCGTAGAAGTCCAGGGAAGGTTTAAACGGTGAGAAAATTTCCTTATGTGACGCAGACGAAGTTGTGTGGGCCAGGTACTTTTTACATAATATTAAAAAAAGAATGTACAAGAAAAACATAACTTAAAAATACAATACAAAAAAACAGAGGGCAACTGCTGGCGTAATCTATGCCCCAAATGAAGAACCTTATTGTTCAGGATTTGTTTTTATATTTGAGACCTATGCGTCTCTTGATGATAAGTAGTTTTAGAACTTTGTTTACCAGAAAGGTAATTTCGTAGTATTCGCGAAATTTTCAGTTTTACGATCAAAACATCGACGTGGAGCAACGATTATTCGCTTACAAGCTGTAATATAGGTCTCAAATCTGCGTAGTCTTAGTAAATAATGTAGTCATCGTGAGAAGAGAATAACAAAATTTGTTATGGATATTTATGTATTTGTGGTTTCGTAAAATACGCTAAACAGAATTTGTTTTTTTTGGAACGAAGTTCCTTATCGCGCGTTATCGAAAGGCTAGACGGGAAAAAATCATACGAAAAGTTGTCGCGACACTTTTTTGTTTTAGATGATTATCGCTAAATGGCGCTGTGATCAAAATCTTTTAAAACACGTTCCTTATCGCGCGTTACGTCAGGAAAAAAAACATTAGATATCTTTTAATTGAAAGGAACTTCGTTCTATTCGGGTGTCACCTCTCATGCTTTTTTTTTATTGCAAGATAGATAAACGAGCTTACGGCCCTTATGGTAAGCAGTCACCGTCGCTCATGAACCTCTGCAATGCCAAGGCAATGAGGGGCGTTATCTATCACCTACCTATACAGTATTTTTCTTCATTCTCATTTCAAGAGGGACATGTCATAGCGCCCCGAGAACACTGCTGAACCCCATAGTTTGCGATAAATTGAAATTTTAAATATTACAGTTTATGATGGTATACTGTACTGTATTGTATTAACGATTGATTGATCATTCTTGCTTTTGTAATATATAACACACATATTTCAATATTTAAATCAGAAAATCTGAAAATGATAATATCTTGATATTATATTTCATATTATAATAAATACTAAATATAATAAACTTATTCAGACACTCGCGGTTTTCTATAATACTTTCATGCATTTTCTACGGGTTCTTACCACGATATTGAATTAATTGAGTTGTCTCGATATTTCAACGTTGTTGGAAACGTCATGATCACGAGAAGACTGGATACTGCGGGTCGATTTAAGAGCAAACAAATATCGTGGTAAGAACCCGTTGAAAATGCATGAAAGTACTAAATATATATTATGTTTATTTAAAAACCGCCTTTTTTGAATTTGCCACTCTCATCAATAGCATTATTCGCCAAAAGCAAAACCACACGTCATTCCGATACACTATAAATATTCAACTCACTAACTCCTTCCATTTTAAATCGATAAAATCTAAATCACAATTCAACAGATGAACTTTCCTTTGCACGAATGAAAGCATCCGAGGAAATGAATCGTCATAACTCGGAGAGCGTTCCGGAAAGAAGTTTTCAATAAGAAAATCAACAAGCTTAACAACTTCTCTTAGTACTCGTTCCTTATATTAAATATTAGTTTCATTTCCCGAGTAATACTCGTGCTTCTTCAAACTAGGTTTAATAAGAATCCTTACTATAAGTACGCGTAACTGATATTAAATACTAGTCTAGTATTGCCACTAGATTAATAATTATATGACTTGTCCATCTTTAAATTAGTGTTAAGAAGAGTAGGTATTTTGATAAATACGTAATACTGATTTTAAATATTAGTTTCATTTCCCGAGTATTACTTTTACTTCTTCAAACTAGGTTTAATAAGAATCCTTACTATAAGTACGCGTAACTGATATTAAATACTAGTCTAGTATTGCCACTAGATTAATAATTATATGACTTGTCCATCTTTAAATTAGTGTTAAGAGAATTTATGACAAATACTACTTTCATTTTCCAAGTATTATGACTTACTATTTATCTTTGTAGGATTAATAAGAGTCCTTTTCGATAAATACGTGTTTTAACTGATATATAAAATCATCTTATTTTCAAAATTTATTTGAAGAAGGACAAATAAATGTATTATTTTTTTCTAGAACATTAAAATAAGTAGAACGTATACTTTTTTATGAGTCCTTTTCGATAAATATAACAAGTATTGATATTAAATACTAGTTTTAATTCCTTAAACCTGTGACTAGTTTTTTTTTTTTTCAAAAGAAAATACCAAATTTACGAAAAATCAGTTCTAATTAAAAATATCTCTAGTGTTGACAAGTGTGTAATAAAACTAAAAAATACAATAAAAAAACTAAGAAACTATTTGTACTTTTCTTTAATGACTCACAGAGGTCACTAGTATCACATAAAATACAATTGTAAAACAACGCACTCAATCACATCCAGCTATTAAAATATTGTAAAGTAAACTTACAAATATACACCACATAATAGTTTTTATTACTAAAAACACAATTTATACGTGTCCTTGTGTTTTATTGCGGCGCGTAAAGAATATCTTTTGTAACAAATTTTATTAGCAACGCTTCCTATAGCTCGGGAATGTAATCGTGGGACATATTGCAACCTTCACAATGTTTTTACGTATTTCATACTAAATAACGTTCAGAATTTTATTGATTTAGTTTTATGAAAGCTTTTTATAAATTGCGCGGAAACAGGATTACTTTGAACGCTAATGTAGTCATTATTTAAAGAAATAGATTTCGTAAAGTTACAAAATAAAACACATCCGTTTGAATTGAGTTGTAAATCACAAAAACTCAGGAAATCGCGTATAAATTTAAAACTACTATATTCATGCTCATTATTAACAGCCAAGAGCTTCAATCATAATCATCAGCCTAGGCGTCCACCGCTGGACATAAGCCTCCCCAAACCTCGTCACAATGACCGGTACTACCTAAGACATCTCTAATTATCAATTCAGTCAATTATTATAACATCTCGTGCTGGTTAGCAGCGGGAAAAGCTCGGCTTAAAGACAATTCAATATGAATTCTTTCCAGTTATATTCTTCTTTAATATTAAGTAAATGCAGTTATATGTGCCTTCATCTTGAGGCTCTTCTTGAAATCCAAAGCTGCATTTATTAGACCAGTATGTTTAGGCAGATACCCTTTGGATACTGTACTGTACCAACCCATTACTGCCTACTATTGGTCTCAGGTCTCCTCAGAAGAGGGATTAGGCATAGTCCACCACGCTTGCCCAGTGCGGATTGGGGACTTCACATCTCTTCAAAGGATTTTTAGAATCCTTTTCCGACAACTTTTCCTTTGAATACATAAAAGTATTTTAATTATCGTCACCTTATTTTGTGAAGGTATTTTAAAAATAACTCTGTTTTTATCAAACTTTTCCGAGAATTGGAAGCATTCGTTTTTGCCACTGTTCATTATGAAATTCAATTTACAAATTTACTTCTAGTTATAAAGGAAAAACTTCACTTCAAAGGCTGCATTTTCCAGCGCCATATTTTCCTTTCATAACTTTCAATTAGATGCTTCCGAGAACCTTATTAAAGTGCAGAAACTCCTTGTTAGTAGAATAAGTTGATGTTAGAACCAATGAATAATTAAATGTTGTAGGGATTTATTCCTTTTGCTGACTAATTAATTAATTAAATTGCGTTTGATTAAGAATTTGTTGTGGAAAGAGCTATGCTTGGTGTCTCACTGAAGGATAAGATCAGAAATGAAGTTATCCGACAGAGAACTAAAGTAACCGACATAGCTCAGCGAATCAGCAAGCTGAAGTGGCAATGGGCTGGGCACGTATGTCGAAGAACTGATGCCCGATGGAGTAGACGGGTTCTAGAGTGGAGACCGCGATGTGGTAAACGTAGTGTTGGGCGCCCCCCTGCTAGATGGAACGATGACCTAAGAAAGGTGGTCGATAACAACTGGATGAGACGAACAGAAGATCGAGCTCAGTGGCGTATTTTGGGAGAGGCCTATGTCCAGCAGTGCACGAGTGTGGGCTGATGATGATGATGAAGAATTTGTTAGTAGCATTTCGCACGACAACCACTGCCTAATCGTTGTGGGGAGGTTTGAGGAAAGCCTATATCTAGCAGTGGACGTCTAGCGACTCATGATAATGTTTCCGTACGAGTGACAGTAACATCAAATGGACATTGATCGAGTATCTATAAAGAAGCTTCAAATAAGGGTATAATTCTCATGTTTTTGTGCATATAGGAAAAATGGTAAATTGTTTTTTTTTAACCTGACATTGCAGAGGTCCATGAGCGACGGTAACCGCTTACCATCAGGTGGGCTGTAGGCTCGTGTATCAAAGTCAAATTCAAAGTCCAATCATTTATTTCAAATTAGATGTGGACACACATACATTTTGAATGTCAAAAATAAAATCAAAAGTTAGAACTTTTGACCACCAGTCCGCTAAAATTACGCCTCCGTCCTGAGAAGAACCGGCGCAAGAAACTCAGCGGGCATGTCTTTTTTTATTTAATATGTTTTTTACGTAAATATTGTTTTACAATATTTTTGTTTTTAACATATGTATCAATTGAAATGGCCCGGGACGAGCACCTCATTCCCATTTTGTGCATCTAATTTCAAATAAAAAAAATTGTCATGCCAATGATATCTTATTGTGCAATAAAAAAGTATCGACGTACAAAAAACCTATGATATAAAAATCAGTCAAAGTAAATTCTTGACATCGCATATCTTCTGTTCAAGTATTGCGCAGCGTAGTGGAAAATACAGAAATGTTCATTTTCTTTGTGCTCGTCGCTTCCGCGTTCCTCCTACATAGTTTACGTACATTTTATAACTATCATTCCAGCTTCTTCATGTTACGATGCTTCTCTACTTAAAGTATTTTTTAATTTAAAACCTTAAAGACTTACTTATGAAGAAAAATATACCGAATATGTAGTGATGTATCTAATATTGTATTTACTTTAAACGTAAGTTAAGAGTAAAAACGACTTGCAAGATTTTATTGACGAATTGAAGTTTTCTGTGCATTTAGGTACAAATCAAACAATAAATTAATAAAAAGAAAAAACTTGAGAGGTGTCAAGGGACACCTGGATGGAACGAAGTTCCATTCGATTAAAATATATCTTATAACTTTCTTTCCTAAATTTTTTTTTTACGCGCAATAAGGAACGTGTTTTAAAAGATTTTGATCACAGCGCCAGCTAGCGATAATCATCTAAAACAAAAAAAGTGTCGTGACAACTTTTCGTAAGAATTTTTTCCGTCTAGCCCCTTTTCACAACGCGCGATAAGGAACTTCGTTCCAAAAATAAAATATCACGAAACTGGTATGGAGCATTATTATTACGATTACTAGAAATAATTAATTTGTTGCTTTGTATTACACTCCTAACTTCACAATTTTCCTTACTTTATCCTGTTTACTTTAAAAAAAAATATCATCATCATCATCATCATCATCATCAGCCTATAGACGTCCACTGCTGGACATATGCCTCCCCCAAACTTCGCCACATCGAATAAAAAATATGATTTATGAAAACTCATTTATATCAGTACCTAATACTAACAATAATATCACATCATTATTACTCAATATTAACTCAAATCTCAAAAACACTTTAGACTTCATCTACAAGAACCCGTCACGATTCTAAAATTTATTTTCATTTAAAACCTGAACGAGAAAAACAAACATTAAACTAGGAATAAAAGGAGAACGCTTGTGCTTTCACCAAGTTCTCGGAAAAGGACCGTTAGTAATAAACGAGTGCTTCCGATGGCGGTCGGTAGTTAGATAGAAAAAACGCAAAGTAAAGAGTGTTTTTCTTTGAATTGAGAATGTTTTTGCGTTGGTAGCACTGATTTTGAGTCAGCAGTACTACCAATTTAACGCTTTAGGGGTAAACTTCAGTTGTAAAATCACAAAGGCTTGTAACCACTCAACTGGGAACGTCACTTTTCGCTAGATGGCGAAACTGGGGACTTCGTTCGGAATCACTAACGTGTTTGAGCCCCTTTTTAAAAACATTTTTTTCCAATAAATTTTGATTTCGATTTTTAATTAAACATTATATTTTTGTAAATCTTTATTACTAAACGACGCTGTATTGCATTTTCAACGAAAATATATCATCTCCGTAAAATATGAGACTATAAAAAAATGTAAACAAAACAAGTTTTAGAACTGCTCAATTTTGGTTCCTGCCACAGACTTGGCAAAAGTAATCAAACCAATTTTGTTGCTGATCCCAGTTGAGTGGATAAATACGTGTAAATAAGAGCTAGATATTAATTTTATACTAGGCTGTATAGATATGGACTAGTTAAGATACATTTACACTATGAATTTAAAACGTAGAGTTTTTGTTTGTTTGAATTCAAAATGTTTTTGCAGTGGTTGGTAGCACTGATTTTCAATCAGCTACTGCAGTCCTGTCTACATTGTTTCTAGATGTACATTTACTTTCAATCCATATTTTGAAATTTGAAAGAATGAAGAATTTTAATGGAAGATCGATAATCGAATCACTTTGGATTATTCAAGGACTCCGTAAAAATGCACAATAGGAATAGACTCATACATTCTTTTTTGCAGATGCAATTAAATTAAGTTTTTACAGTTACTTATTTAAAATGTGTACTTTGTTGTATCTAATGTTGAATAAAGTAATAGCTTAGAGTAAATTATGATAATTTGAAATAACTTATTCAACACACCAACAAAAATTAACATTGCTAAACCAAATTAAACAAATGAGGAAAAAATTTACTGTGATAAAATCATGACGAAAATAGATTATCATTTTCCCGCCAAAATTCGGCTTCTCATCAATCAAATAACGTGAAATGCAGACTGTCAAAATACGGAAGCCGCAACTCGGCACAGGGATCTAAAACATACAGCCATTAAAATTTTATGTTGAAATAATTCCAAAAGCAAAATTGCGAACCGAATGCATAGAGGTACGAGGAAAATTTTCATCAAAACGGAAAATCTGAGAAAATTCGCCATTCGAATATCGACTTTATTTCTAAAGAGATAAATAGCAAATTCTACGATCTATTGCGACCGCCAGTGTTTGATGACGCTAATTGATTTCTGTTTTATTGATTCTAGACCTTACATTATGTTCAAGTGGACTTCGTTGTTTGTTTGATTTATATTCTATCGAAGAAACAATGTTACGTATATTGTTGGTTGGTTCTAAAGGTGCAAAGTAATTCTCAGTGTGAAATAGTTTTGCAATTTTGTGGAATAATGAGTTATTTGAGAAATAGGTTGACAATAAAAAAATCATTTCTACCAATCACTTAAAAGTGAAATAGGAAAAACATGGCATATTACGCTTACGATCAGGTGGCCCGTTAGCTCGTCTAAAATAAAATAAAAAGATAAAAAAAAAATCTTTTTAACAACTTCATTATGTAAATCATAAAATATCAAATTCTGTTTTTTTAAATATCGTAACATTATAATGCAACTAAAAACAGCAGTAAACTGATTATCTAAATTCGCTAATGAACATCTTAAAAATAACCATAAAAAGAAAGTTCTTCACCGCCCACAATTAAGAAATGTCGAACCTTTCAAACTCCCAATAAATCAGAATTTCACTCAAAAACGATCCGATCATTAAACTTTTATAAGGAAAATAACAAGCCGAATCGATTCTAAAATTCGAATGATTTATTACGAATCGATATATGAGATGCATCGAGACCATCACGCTATGGCAGACGGCCAAACGGTCAATCCTAGTTGACCTTAGATGGTCTCCGTTTTATTGCATTCGTAACACCTTGAACTGTGGAAGCAGGCGCATGATGAATACTTTGTTAAAATGTAATAAGATGGTACCTAGGGTTAGTATTTGTATGGGGCTTGAAATAGACTGCGCGTGATTTCTATGGATCTCACTGTGAGCCATTTAATGTCTTACTCACGGTGCAATTATGTCGCTGCGGCTGGAACCAGCACAATGAATATACGATCTTATAATTATATGTATTGCAACGTAATTGAATTAATTAAATGATTAGAATAAAACATTACTGACCGTTAAAAAGTATAATTGTTAAGGTTGTAAATACGTGAGCACACTAAAAGCAAAAAAAACGATGTAGATACCGCAAATTCGTCGCGCGTATAATTTTTGCAATGTTGTTGAGTATTAAACTCAACGCCCTGCACCTTATGGTTCAAAATTCTACTAGATATTATAATGACACTTGTTTATCGAGTACACTTACTGTGATAAGTTTTAAAAGTATTAAATTGAAAACAACACTTCAATTTGTTTTTGAATCGCCAAGTGCAACCCAAAATTTCCCAAAAAAAACATCGTACAAAAGTTTTTTTAAATAACGGTAGTAAAGGTGTTCCTTAGTCATATAACACCTCAAATTTTCCCACTAATACCGAATATCAAACAGGTACAGAGAACCGACCTGTAATATGAGTTAGTGAAGTTAACAAAAGACCGGTCGTTATCATGTCTCCCTATACGCTATCATGTTACTCAGTGAAGGCTACACGTGCTTGATAAATGTAGGATTGTGTTCGCTATTTATTTTCTTCATTATCACGTATAATGAAATATGCTATATTTTTACTTTAGGCTGTATGGCGTAGTAACGTTGACCTGTGGACTTCGAAAAAAAAATTGACGTTCTATTTTTAAATTTCGAACAGCATTCGATCGAATTAGTTGAATGTTTATTTTATTTCAATTTTAGTTTAGGCGTTACAGTTCATTTTCGTTTGCTTCAATTTAATTTAAAAATGATCCGCAATAATTTTCGCGCCAATTATTTATTTATTTTTAAACATAAAACCGCCATGCCTACACCGTACAAAATTTCCAATAAAATCTAAAACCAGAATTTCTAAGTGAACAATCTAGTCATAAAATGGAAAACCATTAATAACCTAAAACCAAAGAAACACCAAGAAAAAACCGCGAAAATGAACCCAACATTCCCTAAGAAAATCCAAAAGCCAAAGATTAAGTTACTGCAGAATGTTATATAGTGAAAAATGAGGCGAGATCGTCTCAAGTTGCGGCTAAGCGACCCGAGCGGGTCCGCCGGCCAGTCGTTCCATACTTCGGACTCGGATGATGAGAGTTTCAAAGGCACAAGGAAGATGGGTGACGCACACAACAACGTCATCCCGGCGGCGTTGTCTGCTGCTCAGGTAATTGTAGTTAGAAAAATAATTTAAAGAAAACTTACTAAATACTAGCTGG
The DNA here is from genome assembly GCA_030269945.2 of Trilocha varians. NCBI lineage: Eukaryota > Metazoa > Arthropoda > Insecta > Lepidoptera > Bombycidae > Trilocha > Trilocha varians. Next base: position 3,279,935 of record AP028277.1, on the reverse strand, counting down.
CCCACACAACTTCGTCTGCGTCACATAAGGAAATTTTCTCACCGTTTAAACCTTCCCTGGACTACTACGAATGTTTCAAGATTAAATTGATTAAATAAGCTAAATCGGTTCAGTCGTCTTCGAGTTTTAGCGAGACTAACGAACAGCAATTCATTTTTATATATAAGAAGAAGAAGATGAATAAGCTTTTAAGAAATATCATGTATCAGTAGAATGTTAAGACAAGTAAATGAGCCAAAACACGACGGGTCTATCTTGTTTAGTATAGGAGTTCCATCCTACCTTCCGAATCCATAATCAGATTATCGCCATGTGATGTACATCTGCGTGCAAAATGTCAGCTCAATCGGAAACTGGTTTATCAAATTTAGCTTGCAAGATTCCAAAAAAAAAATATACGAAACTTACTAACATTTTAAATATTATTTATTTACTTATTTCTGAAACTATTCGTTTAATCCGAATGTGACATGAATTGACCCGTATATTTTTTACGATGTCACAAAGGGGAAAAAAATACATTTTTGAAGTGGCAATAGGCAGGATGATTTTTTGCCGCACACCATCCGGCTTTGGAATGAATTTCACTCGGTATTTCCACGGTGCTATAAACTTGTCCTTCTTCAAACGAGGTTCGAAGGGACCAGTGTCTCTTGACTGAACGACGGTAAGAACAGTGAAATAATGCCAAATAAACAAAAGTCACAATGTTCTGAACGATGATCTCTATCAATGTAACCGTCTGTAAATCAGACAGATATTTATTGATATCACTGGGTAAGTGGAATACCTCCAAGATAGATACAAAATTATAGGTCCCTTGAACTCTTACTTAACCAGGTTACACTGTATTTACGATTATGCTCGTAGTACCAACCCATTACTGCCCACTGTTGGGCTCAGGTCTCCTCAGAAGAGGGATTAGGCACAGTCCACCACGCTTGCCCAGTGCGGATTGGGGACTTCACATATCTTCAAAGAATTTTTAGAGCCCTTTTCCGATATACAGGTTTCCTCACGATGTTTTCCTTCACCGTTTATAGCCAGTGGTGTTGTGAAAAATTGCACATAAATCTTTTTCACATTTAGATTTAGAGGTACAAGAGGTACGACCGGATTTGAAGCGCTTCGACCACTCGGCCACCATGACATCTAGGCTCGTAGACTACATTACAATTAAAAAAAGTAAAATCGATTTTCTACCCAATAGATTAATAGTACACTATAAAACTCATTTCTTAGTTAAAGGTTTATACGTAAAGCGTACATACTCGCTCAAGGCTGTGATCGATTGGGTTCATGAAAATATGTAACCCTCTCGTGAACTCTTACATTACAAGTTTCCCTTCACTAACTTTTATCAATACTAAACAGTATACATTTTCTTCTGTGAATAACTTACAAGAAAAAGAGTTACGAAACTTTATATCTTTTGTAATGATTTATGAATGTTTTCTTCGTAATTCTTCACATGTAATGATACATTATGGAAACAAGTCTTTCTCTCTGCCGAAAAAGGACTCTCTCAGATAGCTAACTCTTTAAACTATAGTCTTCTTACTTTAAATCTCCTAAAAACTAAATACATAACCTTTGCAAAGACCAGTAGATCAGAACCACCACCTGCGTTGAATTTAAAAATACACACATGCAACCCAGAAACCACCCACATTCCAAACTGCTGCTGTGCGCCAATCTCGAGAGTAAAAAACATAAAATATTTGGGTATTACAATAGACTCCAATCTGTCATTCAAGGCTCACACAGCCGCATTGACAGGACGTGTCCGTAAATTAATCTATATCATGAGAAAGTTACGCGACTGCACCCCCATCGACATTTTACGCCAGGTTTATTATGCACTGTGCCAATCAATTCTCCAATACTGCATTGGAGTGTGGGGAAGTGCTGGAAAATGTTCCATGATCAGCTTGGAAAGAGCGCAACGCTGTCTCTTAAAAGTGGCACTCAAGAAACCGTTCAGATTCCCTACTGACAAACTACTCACCGAATTCAATGTACTATCAGTACGTCAATTGTTTATTTTAAACGCAACACTGCGAGCACATACACACGTTAAAAAACGCCCTGATTACGAAGACTTAACCAAGAAACGTATTTACAGAATCCCTCTCCCCGCCGCTAACTCAGAACTGGAAAGAAGATGTCCATATTTCACACATCTATTTGTTTATAACGAAATATTGAAAATAGTGCCTGGTAAAATTACCTCTTACTCTATATTTGAATTCAAACAGGCAGTCACTAAAACACTTCAAAAGCTCTCGTATATAGACACCGAAAAGTTGTTGACCATAAACTACTGAGTTTCACACACACACGCACCAAAACACACACACACACACACGCACACACACACACGCACACACACACACACACACACACGCACACACACACACACACACACACACACACACACACACACGCACACACACACACACAAACACATACTCATACACATCACTCAATTCATATTCTACCTTCTCATTTGTATTTGCTCACCTTTTACAAAATCCTCAAATTTATAGTAGGTCTATTTTGTTTTTGTTAGAAGTTGTATATTTTATTTTCATTTTCTTTTGTTTTTGTACTACCTATTACATTTTACTACATCGACATGTCCGTCCTGGTTATTGTAAAGGAGCCCCGTAGCACAAGCTACAGCTTAGTACGGGACTCGCTGTTTTAAAACACAAATGTAAACTGTAATGGTAATAAATAAAAAATTTCAAAAAAAAAAAAAAAAATATGTGGTATAACTAAAACGTCGTTTACCGACATTACTATGATTATCACTTTTTGATTTTAATGAATGCATTGAAAAATTATTTTAATCTGTATACCGAAAGAGATGTATTTTCTATATTGGAACGAAGTTCCTTATCGCGCGTTATCGAAAGGGGGCTAGACGGAAATTCTTATGAAAAAGTTGTCACGACACTTTTTTTGTTTTAGATGATTATAGCTAGATGGAGCTGTGATTAAAATCTTTTAAAACAATTCCTTATTTTATTTTATAAGATTAATTCTAGATGGCGCTGTGATCAAAATATTTTATTACAATTCCCTCACTAATTAATCGAAAGGAACTTCGTTCCATCCGGGTGTCCCTTGACACCTCTCAAGTTTTTATATTATTAATCGTTTTTGAAAAACCTATAAATGAATGTACTAGCTTTAACAATTAGCATAGGTTATTAGTTTTGCAGCAGTTTTTGATTGTATACTCAAAAATCTACCACGGCAGTTACTCTTTTACGTTATCTGCTGTATTCAAGAGGTTGATGAGCGACTGTAACCGCTTACCGTCAGGTGGACCGTAAGTTATATCTCGATCATAATTAGCTTCACTAATTAAAAATGCATTTACAAAACATGAAATGCGTTAATCATCGAACGAATTTATAATTTAAATTTAGATCATGTTTGTTGTTCGTAATCATCAACAAATCATCAATCACTCGTCAAATGATTTGTGGTCGAGTTGATATCAAACTTGAACCACACAGGCAGTTGTCAATCAGAACTGAACTACTTATATAATTTTACAAGGTGTTGCTCTTGGTGCATCATCAAAGAAATTCAATACTGTTTGGTATAGTTATTCCACAGATTAATAATTATAGATTAGTGTGTATTTTTTCTGTAAAATATTGGAACGAAGTTCACTAACGGAAAAAAATCTTACGAAAAGTTGTCACGACACTTTTGTGGTTGTCACGACACTTTTTTGTTTTAGATGATTATAGCTAGATGGCGCTGTAATCAAAATCTTTTAAAACACGTTCCTTATTTTTGTTTTAGATGATTATCGCTAGATGGCGCTGAGATTAAAATCCTTTAAAACACGTTACTTATCGCGCGTTACGTTAGGAAAAAAAATAAGATATCTTTTAATCGAAAGGAACTTCGTTCTATTCGGGTGTCCCATGACACCTCTCAAGTTTTGTTTTTCGTTAGGCTTTGTGGAGTTAAACTGCACTTGCTTCTTCAGTGTTTCAAAATTAAACACTTCAATGGCTAACTATATTATTTAGAATTCAGATGAAACTATTAAATTATACCTATAATAGCAATATAAAAATAAATTCTCCTAAAGAATCTAAAAGAAAACCGTATAAATAAAATCACACATCATGACTTAACCTCACTTTAAATAAACTACGCTCCCAAAACTGTTATAGAAATATAACATTTATTGCCATCAAATGAACAGTGATTACTATTATAAAGAATACATGTCTATGATATAAGGAAATAAAGCGTATATAAAGGCGAATTTCCCTTGTCGCTAATCGGAAGTGACAGGTGTCGCTGAGATATACGTCCCGTTTTTGGATAGCTCCTATCATTTTCCTTTTATGTCGTTTTACGGGATATTTCCACGAAATGGCGAGATAATTGTGCAATAATAATGAAAATTAATGTTTATTTAAGTGAAATAGGAACTGAAGTTTTGATTTCATGTTTTTTTCAAACTGAAATCTTTTAATTTAACTTGCGCTGAATGTAACTATGTAGGCAACGTAATTTGACCAACTTCCAGTTTCCGATAGAGTTGAAATTTTGCACGTGAAATGAATATCGCGTGTCAGTTCATAAATACTAAATTGTCGCGATGACTTGTTCAATAATCTTCTTCTTGTATATAAAAATGAATTGCTGTTCGTTAGTCTCGCTAAAACTCGAGAACGACTGAACCGATTTGGCTTATTTTAATCTTGAAATATTCGTAGAAGTCCAGGGAAGATTTAAACGGTGAGAAAATTTCCTTATGTGACGCAGAAAAAGTTGTGTGGGCCAGCTAGTATTTTATAAAACTGTTGATTTTTTTATTGGAAAAAATTACCCAAATTATTTTAAGTTAACACCATGATGCTATAATTGTGGCATACGTAAGATTCAAGTTATTTTAAAACCTACTTATGTTTAGAAGTAAATGCCTTTAGGTTGATGATAATGAAATGATAATATTTAATGACCTTTTCCAAATAAAAACATCCGTACCCACTTTAAGATAAGATGCAACAATGTATATAATTAGAGGCTTGGTTTTAAGATGGCTGCAACAAAGGTTATGGCGGTATTAAACGGGATATCGATCGTAAAAGACACGATCTTCCGTAATGTAGTAAATGAGGCACTAAAGTGTCCCTATTAACGGAGTTTCACGACTGATTGCCTGAAAAGTGACGTCACTTTCCTGTTCCGCTGATGGTTTGTTGGGAATCTACAGTTTTTCAGAATTCGATTTATTTACTGGTTGTACTTAGCTTTGGGCTATACTTAGAACAAAAATATAATCAACAAAAATTTTAATTTTAGAATTTTTAAAGGATGACTTAAATCTCTTTTCATAGAATCAGATCTTTATGAAACTGAAGTGTTTTAATATCCAAAAAACACACATTAAATATTTCCTAATTCTTAATAATAGGTATAATATGTCGTATCAAAGAGCTCTGCCGTTCAAAATTCCATTCATACTACTGTCTATATCAATCAGTATTTCCGTCATACACAGAAATATATTACAAGTTTTCTGTTAGCATTTGAGGAAAAAAGGCATAAAACTTGAGAGGTGTCATGGGACACCCGAATAGAACGAAGTTCCTTTCGATTAAAAGATATCTTATAATTTTTTTCCTAACGTGACGCGCGATAAGGAACGTGTTTTAAAAGATTTTGATCACAGCGCCATCTAGCGACAATCATCTAATAATTAATAATTAAACTAACTAACTTTTCGTAAGAATTATTTCCGTCGAACTTCGTTCCAATTTTTCATTTACATTTTCAAGGTAGGTAGGTATTTAATCCTAAAATCAAAAATATACTTTAAAAGCAATACAGATCTGAGTAAAACTAAAATCAGACTCTATTTGGACGTATTCACATATCCAGAAATAAAACATTTTATTAACCTCTTTCTTTTCAAAGTTAATTATAAACATGTCACTCAGACTACTGTCCACATCAATCAGTATTCCCTCCATACATCACAGCGATATGCAGGTATATTGTAAGTTTTCTGTCAGCTGCTGAGTGCTATCGATCGGGACGAAGCTCCGCCCAAATCTCGGGAACTCCCCATTCGTTTCACTTTGTACCTGTGTTAAGAAATGGAAAAGTTTTTTAATTAATGAAAATGCTTTAATATGTATGTGCTACTTAAATACAAATAGACCATATATTAAAAAAAAAACAATTTCATGATGAAAAATAATTATCAAAATCGTATGATAACAAAAATGCCTGACCTACGACTACCGTTATATTTAAAAAAAAACACTTCTCATTAAAAGTATGAGAAAAGTATACCGTCGAATAAAACTGTTTTTTGGTTACATAATTTTATACTGGGTGGATCTGTAATTTTGGACAATCTTACGTGGGGTTAATGACTTGTCGAAATAAAACTTTTTTTTTTCATCAGAGTAAAAAATAAACTTTATTTTCTAACATTGTATGGAAAACGTACGACTATCGTTGCGAACTTCCATACTCTGAGGATACATTTTTTTATCCAATTCGTAAAATAAAAGTGTTTCTAAGTTTTATTTCGACAGGTCATTCACCCTACGTCAGATTGTCCAAAGTTACAGATCCACCCTGTATAAAAGGTATATCTCTTAGTTGTTTTTTCCAAAATCAAAACGACAACCATCCTTCAACCAAACAAAAAAAAACTCAACATTATAATGTCACTAACGTTAACACTACATAACAACAAAATGAAACACATTTCAAACTTATATAAAAGGAAAAATATCTAGTTCAAAACATTTTGCACCTGAATTCTATTGTCAAGGGAAATAGGGGTTGAAATACGAAGAAAATCAGTCCCCGTCTCGAAACTTTTAGTTGAATTATTTTTATTTTTCAATACCAACCCTGGAGCTATCCCTGGGGAACGAACAGTAATTTTGAAGCAGGAATTTCTCGAACTTGATATACTTTTCCTGGGATTTTTATAACTAAATAACTTGAATTTCTAACTTATTTTTAAGTTGGAATTCTTCCTACTGCTCTTCTATTTAAATTTGATGTTTGAAGCTAGCATGCACGCTCTATTAATAACAATCTATAATATAAAAATGAATTGCAAAATGTGTTGGTAAACGGACCAATTTAGCCAATGCTAATTATTGCACTGTTGTTCGTTAATTCAATAATCATTGACATTTAATTGAAAGTGACGCAGACTAAATTGCATAGTATATCTATTACAAAACATGCGACTTATTTATTGATCTGGTACAATTGATATGACAATAGGCTATTCTTATTTAAAAGTATCATCTAAATACTGCAATTGATTCCATAAAAATGCACCCAAAATGTTTTAAAACATCAAATTACGAGTATGAAGCTCAAAAGTTTAACAAATTTAATTATGAGTAACTAACTTTTTTCGGGTATTTGCCCACCTCTCACTCCCACCACTGTAACTCCTGTGTAGCCAGGATCCACAGCGGCGACCATCGTAATGACTCTGAGCAGTGAAGCCCAAGAACCCGAGGGAAAGCTAACTTGTCTTGGTCCCCGCAACGAATTTAATCAGAAGATAATAGAAGGAGTAAGAAAACATGAGTAACTAACTTATGCTATATACGAACCTACAATGCCCTATTCAAGAACTAATATGAATTCCATTACATATTTACTAACCTCCTACATCCCTCGGTCACCACTACTACAGAACAAAAACTCAGAAACTGTACTCAATTTTACATTAATAATGAGTACGTGTTGGTTTCTAGTTGGCGAACTCGAGCGCGACCTCTGACCTTATTAAAATTTTATGTAACATCGTTCTACGTTATCACATTATTAAATTTAGCGTGAAAAAGGGCATATAAACGGTGTTGATAAGTCTTTTCTTAAATAGTCTTGTAGTATGAAAGACAAGTATTACTTTTACAAAAATTATAAACGATTTATATTTCTTAAGAATATCAAAAAAACTGGCAATCGAATCTTTATAAAATTTAAATGAGGTTATGTCCCAAGTATCTGCTTTCAAAACTAAATAGAATAATCAACAAAATCGGTTTAACCAGAATAGAAATACTTGCAAATCGTTGCAGCTAATCGTAAAATATTGTCTAATAAAAATAAACTTTAAACAAAGCTTCAAAATTACTACTATGTCTTAAAAATTGGAAATTAAGACATAGACATTCTTTATTTGAGGTAAAAATGGTACAAAAGATAAAAAATACAATTTACATAATCATACCTATTACATTTTTACCACAAACCAGCCGAGACTCAGCGTATTGCTGAATATCGACATAGATTATAAAATCAATGCCAACATCCATCGCTGGTATTCAGTCTCAGCTGGCAGTGACGTCACAAATGTTCAGATTGTACACACCTAAGAAATTATACAAAAAATGAGACGACCATCATTCATTTGAAAGAAGAATCATTCACCAAATAAAAATTATACAACCATAAAAAGATATACAGTCAACTTGATACATAACATGGGGAAGACTATAAAAAAAATGGACACTTATTGAGTTCATCAAAGTTTGTTTTCAATTAAGAAGACTAAGGGTCAAAAGCATAACACACGCTGATAATTACCTAATTTCAACAGCTTTTGTAAAGCATCAGAGCCGACCGAATCGCTAAAAGGACGTTCTCCACCCAAAATTCGTTCCAAGCTACATTATTATTAAACGCTTCAGGCTAACATCCTATATAAACCTCACAATATGCGGTCAGGATTAGAATTTGCTCCGTGCCATTTAAATTAACATACGTTCAGGAATTTATACCTTGCGAGGTTCTCTGGGATGATTATGAAAAGATGACGAGCACTGGTAGGTTTTATTTTGATTACAAAAAGAGCAGTCATGCTTTTCGTATATTTAGATTCTTTTAAACTACAGTGACTCTGTTTCCGCGTCTCGAACAAGTGTTTGATATATAGTATAAGAATGTTATCTATCAATGATTTTGATGGGTAACACCCCTTCTCCCAATACTTTAGTAATACAGATACTCATGAGCGACGTTTACTACTGACCATCAGATAGGCCATGGTCTCATTTATGGTTACAGGAAAAGGAAAGATTTGATGTACTCAAATGCTTAAAATTAGATTCATCTATGTGCCTAACAATTTTACGCAAATAGTGAAACTAATTTAGGTTTATTCTCATTCATCATAAACACAAGAAAACGTAACAAATCTAATCAGAACAATGAACTTATAAAACTAAACGAAATCCCCAAAAATCTTTAAGAATCTGTTTATTTTCTTTCCCCGCAAAATTCGGAATCACGACTTAAAAAAACCATCTAATTCAAATAACATGAAAAGTATCGATAAAACCATTTACAGCTACTAAAACATTTTACTGGAAATCCGGTCAAGTAAACATATAATGAAAATAATAGTAATGTTATTGGGTACTTCACACAAATTGAACAAGAATAGAAATTACAAACAACTCTATTTGAACAGAGCTTTTTAATCGACTTTCAAAAAGAAGTATACTGTTTTTGACGTGACAACGTCTTATAAATTGGTTTGCCGGGTGACACTTCAAGAAACTGCGTTACGCTCCGCTCACGTTATGCGCTCACAATGAGAGCGAGTGAGAGGCACGCGTGCCTTTCACTTTTTATGTCTGTCTCTCTCGCTCTTAGGCGGGCTAACCATGCCCGAGTCGTTGTCACGTAAAACTTTCGCCCGTATACCGACTTTACAGGCAACCAATTTTTTGTCATAACTACTTCGAAAAGGATGGGTTATCAAGTTGAAGTTTCTTTTTTTGTCCGCATAACTTTCGAGGACCGAATCGGATAATTATTTCCAAATGGATCGTGTTGTGCCAAATCATACCAAGCCATAACTTGGCCTAAATTGAGTTATAAATATTATCTAACGTAAAATCACCTCTATCATCATGTCGGTAAGTTTAATTTCAATCTGACTTGTAGAACCAAAGTTAAGAATGTCTGGAACCAACCCACACTATGAATATGTCAAACTTAAAACTTAAATATCTCGGAAAGAGGTCGATGTGGATTGGTATGATTTGGCACAACACGATCCAAATGAAATATAATGACGGTTGTGCGATCATATTCAATGTAGCTTTTTAATGGACTAGATTTCGCGGTTTTCTGTAGATACGTTTAATTATCTCGTAAAACTTGTCTCTTTTGTTTTTTTAACAATTAATAATGGCAATGTTAGCTATATCAAAGATATTTTGAAGTAATTACTGGGAACAGAAAGACCTTAAGTAAAAGCTTGCGCGGTAATATTTAAATGAAGACATGTTGGCATAAATATTCATAAGGTCCCGAGCAAGGGTACTCTCGTAGGGTTAGTAGACTATTGGAAATTCTACTACAACGTTATAAATGGAGAAAACAATGTACTTAACAATGTACTTTAGTACACAATAAAAATAATTGAAATTGTACTTTTCCATCCCCTCTTCTGTATTCCCAGAGCGCTATCACTTGTCCTTCTTCAAACGAGGCTTGAGGAGGGTCTTTAAAGTTAGGTCGTAGGTAGCGATCCCTCAGTGTCCCCTGACATTGCAGAGGTTCATGAGCGACGGTCATCACTTACGACCAGGAGGCCCGTTGACTCGTCTGCCTACAAAATTCAAGGTTTATTCGGTGAGAACAATCGCTGAATATAGCTTTGCAAAACCAAAGCCAACCATTTAAGGCAGTGTTAAAATTCTTAACACCTTTGGAACTTTTAATGACATTTTCTTAATTTTATTCCCTGGCAACCCTATACTGCTGGAATCTCAACGAATTTTAGCAAAGTGCTACGTGAATTATGGCATGTTAAACTTTTGGTTAAAGATTATAAAAAATATCAGAAAATGTGTCAATTTTTTAGTATAAAATGTTCTAAAAGCGGTAGATGTTTGCAGTTTTATAAAAACTGAACATTACTTTCAAGTATTTTGTTTTTCATAGACTCACTTAACTTTGTTTTTATTTTTATGTTGACAATAGGTACTTTTTTAGTGTTCTTAAATATGTGAGCTAAAATCCTTCAACATTGCCATGTGAAGCACCTACTATTCAAATCGTTAAAAATCTACTCTACATGTTTCTCAGAATATCAAAGTCGAAAACAAAGACCGAAAGAAAAGATTCACATGTATGTTTCGATAACTTTTACATACGTTTTGACAGTTTACATCAGGAACGAACTGAACAGCGAAAAAATATTAAAAATTCACAGAATCCTAGTCAATTCGTGATAGTCGATCGTGAAATAGTCGTGGTGGCCGAGTGGTCGAAGCGCGTCCTTCCGAACGGGAGGTTGCGGGTTCAAATCCGGCCGGCGAGTACCTCTAAATCTAAATGTGAAAAATATTTATGTGCAATTTTTCACAACACCACTGGTTAAAAACGGTGAAGGAAAACATCGTGAGGAAGCCTGCATGTCGGAAAAGGGTTCTAAAAATCCTTTGAAGATATGTGAAGTCCCCAATCCGCACTGGGCAAGCGCGGACTATGCCTAATCCCTTTTCTGAGGAGACCTGAGCCCAACAGTGGGCAGTAATGGGTTGGTACAGGAACAATCTATAGGTCTATTAGAAAGCCTAACTCAGCATTTCCGTGCATTGAGAGCACTAACAGTCAATAAAGTACATTTCCTTCGTTCACAGACTCGAATCCATGCTGAACTTTAATAGACAGCTAACAAGCAATCCGTCTTGTTAATGGAGTTTAGATTGGAAACGGACTTGCAGGGCTTTCAGTTTGCTACTGTTGTAGTTACTGAAATTGCTGTTTGAAAAAAATCTGGCTGACTCTTAGTTTTATAACGGAAATGTTAAATGATTTATTACAAGCAGACAAACGGAGGCAGCTTTTACAAATTAGAGTGATTTTATTACACCTTGGGTTACATTACTGGACATTTAGTATGGGTCTTTAATATTTTAAAAATATAATATGATTTATACGAAACGGACTATCAAACACTGAAATATTTTTTAAAATTTGGGTAGTAGTTCCAGAGATTTGCGCACTCAAATAAACATTTTTTTTTCCATTACATTAATTAGTAAAAATGTGTAAAAAAATATCAGGCATAATCTTAGAATACTTTTTCCTGATTTATATCACTATACTTCAAAATGAAGTCGTGGTGGCCGAGTGGTTGAAGCGCTTCCTTCCGAACGGGAGGTCGCGGGTTCAAAACCGGGTGGCTTGTACCTCTAAATCTAAATGTGCAAAAGATTTATGTGCAATTTTTCACAACACCACTGGCTAAAAGCTGCATGTCGGAAAAGAATTCTAAAAATCCTTTTAAGATATTTGAAGTCCCCAATCCGCACTATGCAAGCGTGGTGGACTATGCCTAATCCCTCTTCTGAGGAGACCTGAGCCAAACAGTGGGCAGTAATGGGTTGGTACAGTACTTCATAATAATAGAATTTAGTTAACTGTTATAAAATATTACCCTTTGTACATTCAACATTTTAATGAATAAAATGTACTGAAGTCGTATTTTTTGACCTTTTGATTAAGAAAAGGTACCACCTACTTATAGGTAAATTTAAATTTGACTTTCACAATGAAAGTTTTTGATAGACAGCAGTTTTAATTCTTTGAATTATTCCTTTACTATAACGTAGGTAATTCCTCAAAAAAAACCCTTATACAATAATGATTACGTGTACATAAATTTACTTAATAAATTAAACAAAAAAAATCTGATAAACCTACTATAAGTACCTACTGGTTAAATTTTATATTTAATCTTAAGGATTATCAAATCAAGAATCATCAAAATCAGTTAACATAAAACACATACAAAAAAAATTCTATTCTTTTCTAATCATTGGTTTATGTATAACAATGTAATATGACGTAACCACATCTCAAAGGAAACTCGTAAAGATAAAACCTTACAAAATCCCGAAATGATTACAAAACGTAAGGAAAAATGTAAACGTTCTGTGAACGAAATAATCTGTTTGCACACAGGAAAAAACGGTTTTAATTATACCTAACAAACAAATTAACTCATAATTAAATTTGCAAAAGAAATTTATTTTCTTTGCCAATGGCTTCGGTTAATTAAAAGAAGCATGCATGCTCTCTATGAAAATGTATTGTTTTACTTACTTTTAACGTGTGTTTTAACAAAGCTGTTTAACTAGATTCTAAAATTAAATTACCTATATGACATACTCGTATTTCAGTTTTGTTTGAAGCCTAGATAATGCTGTTGTTTAGTAGGAAAAATCGGACATCTTTACGATCAAACTTTATTTTATTTATTTATTTTATTTATATATTTCAATCAATTATAGATCATATTCTGTATTCATTTATTTACACTTATTTTTTACATTATATTTTTAAAAAAATTAACAAAGGAATAAAATTTAAAAATACAATATAAAAAACAGAGGCCCACTGAAGACGAGGTCTACGACCCAAGCCATCAGTGGTCAGGGCTCAAAAGAGAGAGAGATCAATAGATCATATTATTATTAGGTAATTACAAAATTCCATTAAATTAAATTAAATTACATTTAATATTCTAACAAATATTATTAGTAAAAGAGGGACACATCAGTTGTTTGTTTGTCAATATATGAATCCTATCACAACGATTCATATACCGACAGTCAAACCTCTCTGCGAATACTCTCAGAGGAGTCGAATCGCACTATAATAATGACGGAATAAAATTTGCGTAATAATGTCCTGTACTTGTTAAATCTACCTTTACTATAATATTTAAAAAAATACTTTCTATTGTTTAGCTATTTGATAACACAGTATTATAAACTTACGCTCGCATTTTGTGCATAGGTATATGTACCTACGGTGTTCCCAAAGCGCTATGATATGTTCCTCTTCAAACGAGGTTTAAGAAAATTCCTGTATGGGTAGGTGATAGATAACGGACCCTTATTGCCCTGGCATTGCAGAGGTTCATGAGCAACGGTAACCGCTTACCATATGGTGGGCCGTAAGCTCGTTTTATATTTTATTTGAGTCTACTATAAAGAGTAAAGTAAAGTAAAACAAATAATAATTTAATAATAATTTATTTATTTCTCTTCACACAGTAACCATTGTTATACAAAAAAATTATATTAAATCTTACAGTTTGTGAAGAGCTGGTGTCTGTGAAAGGAAAACCTGTGTTACAGATCACCAGGTCCTCACCCCTGTTTACAAAGACAATGAAAACTGTAAATAACAAATAGCACTTAAAAATAACTTATTAGTAGCAAAAACAGGTTTTATACTGCGAATACAAGATTCTGTAGTCCATTTTCTATACTGGCCACACTAAAACGAAAGTGCGAATTGTTGGTGAGATCTCGAGCAGTATAAAATGTTAATAAAGATAAGTGTTAACTGACTTTAGATACCAGTGAAATCGTATGATAGGATATTAATGTCTTACATACCTTTTCACTAGCAAGAAATATTTGCATGCACTCTGTTACAACAAGTTATATATTTATGATTAAATAACTATTTAATTAATTAATAATTTTAATAAATAATATGAATATTGTGAGTTTTATGACTTCATTCGATATAATAACCTAATATGGATTAAACATAACAAATCTATATCTATAACACTAATATATTAAAAGCTGAAACGTTTGTTTGTTTGAATGTCCATTTGTGCATATATCGAGGAACAAAATCAAGCATCCGTGCTAATAGTTCCAGAAAATTATCAGAAAATATTAGGTATAGGTAGGCAAAACTGCGCGGCTCAGTTAGTATATAATAAAACATATGAAACTACCACAACATAATTACACTAATACAAAAATAAATCGTCATACAAATAGCGATTTTCGCTACTAGCCAAAAACTAACAAGTTCTTACAAAATATTGACACACCTTGTGCTAACATACGTATGAACGCCACCCCTTCAAACATCGTGTTTGGCACGCTATGACGTCACGAGTTTTCCTTAACCACAATATAAAAGTTATCGGTAGACGCTCCTACATAAGAGCATAAACCATAAACTTTATTGTCTATGTTAGGAAACTGTTTCGGGGTGACATTTTTTCGATAACATTTAGGGCAAAGGTGTCATTTTCATACGGCCTTGAGCTTGTTTAGTAGGAATCACTAAATTTATATGTACATACAATACAGTAATTATCGCAAAGCGTTTTAGTTTCTGTTGGATTTTTCTGTTAGTTTCTAGTATAATGGATTAGTTCTTGAGTACCTGATAATATTCTTCTGATATTAGCGGGAGATAGAAAAAAATAGTATCAGACTGTGTTTTAATATTGCTAAATGAGAAAGTAGAAGAGTAATAAAAAGTATGGTTTTGATGATTTATGACCTACTGCAGGCAATGCTCTGACAATCGTTACTAAAGAGTATTAGCTATGACCACTTACTCTTAGGTAAGTCTTCGTTCATAAACAATGCAAATATTTTCGTTTGTTTCTGCGTCTTTGAAACGTCACCAAAACCTAATTATTTTCATACAAACACTTCTGTTTACTTTTGCAAAAACTCGTTAGTTATAAGTTAAATCGTTTGACTTCACTACTATAATTGCAACGTGTGGTTACCGTGTTCTGAAAGCGGTATTCACACTCTCATTTCTTTGTGCTCCGTGGAACAATAAAAAGCCCCATTGTCCTCTTTGTTTGAAGTAATGAGGCTGCCTATTTTAACGCTCTCTTTATATTCTTTTAATTTAATTATGTTCTCTTTCGTTGTGTAATTTGATTTTTATCGCTTAAGATTTTGTAAGGTATCTTTGGGCTTATTTTTAGATTAAGTTTACTTTTCTATGCCAAAATCACATAAAATCCATGTACTGTATATTCATTTATTTTTTACATTCTATTTTTAAAAATACATTTACAAGAAAATAAAATTTAAAAATACAATATAAAAAACAGAGAGCCACTGAAGACGAGGTCTACGACCCAAGCCATCAGTGGTCAAGGCTCAAGAGATAGGAACCTCCTCACAATACGCGCCGTGTCAAGAACGACCGCCTTCTGAATCAGGCCCCTTACCCAGCCGGGGAGCGAAAGCTTCTCTAGATGAAGGTCGAAGCTTTTCGCTATTAGACCGTATACAGATACAACGATCGGAACAATGATGGTCGATTCAACACGCCACATATCGGTCACCTCGTGAGCCAAGTTCAAATATTTCAGCTGTTTTTCTTTTTCTGCCTTCACTATGTTATTCTTAATGAAGACATTGAAAAGAAAAAATTGGTTTACTAGTATAATAAATTACAACAAAACGATATTGCACTAAATCTGTATTGTACTGTATTACTGCCCAGTGTTGGGCTCAGGTGTGCACAGTAGAGGGCTCAAGTACATTATTCATGCCTTATCTCTTAAGGCAGTATGATGAATTATCATTTTATATATTTGAAAGGTTGAATTCTATCTCTAAAATGCAATAGTGCACAATTTTTCCTTTACCGTTCTAGCCACTATTATTGTTTTAAAATGCAGAGAAATAAAACAAACCTATTCATTTTCTAGACTTATAAATTGTACTTGGATATATAAATAATTGAAAGAATGAAAATAATTTTAATAAACACACATAACATACTTAAAACACAAGATAAAAAACAAAATATAATTAACACAGGATGTGTGTCCAAAAGGTATCTGCCTCATCATATTGCTGCGATTAATACAGCGCTGATTTTCAGGCAGAGCCTCAGAACGAAGGTACAGACATAATTACTACACAATAAAAACAAAGAAAAAATAATAGAATAAAATAATAAAAAAGACAAAAAATTCAAACCGACACATGACAATTACACTAGTTTACAGTACATTTGTTGCCGAAGAAATTTTAGCTGTTGCTGACTACATATAATATGCTATTTTCAAAAATATAATTAGAATATTTTTATCAGCTCTAGTTTCTGAGTTTTAGCTATGTGGGTATCAGACAGAAAAAACATGTATTTAATACGAAAAACTTTGTTTAAAAAAACATTTAATCATTGAGTTCTAAAAAACTTATTTTTAAAGTTCTTCTCCGATGTGTCGACTTTGGAAAATGACGTATTAGAGACCAACAATAGTCAGACATCATATTTGTATCCCAGAAACCCTGATAGCGCTCTTCCATGACGTGTAAGTCTTGATGCATACGCTTTCCCTGCTCTTCACTCATATCTCCTAAATTTTCCGGAAACCTGTCCAGGTGACTATCAAGAAAGTGGAGTTTTATACTCATATTACATCTCATATTTCTTAATTGTAGCAGAAGGTCTTCTACAAGTTCAACATAATTTTCAGATTTCCAATTTCCAAGAAAATTCTGCATAACAGATACGAAAGCTGTCCAAGCCTTTGTACTGGACGTTGAACGCAACTAGTACTTGGGTATTGCCATTTAGCTCGATTTTTAGTGTTTAAACCGTTTATGTTTACGCTACAAAAATAACAGTCTATGAGATGATTTCGTGGCTCTTGCCAAATAGTCGGCGTTCCAAATTTAAAGGCACTTCTTTTACCACTTTTCCATAATTTTAAATATTCCACAAACGATTTACAAACACAATTGGGAGCCCAAGAGTTCTCATTTTTATTCAAGAGCATCCCAAAAACTCAAAATAGATATTTTTCAACAACTCTGATATAACTTTTCTGCTATTGTTAAACACATATTCTCCGCATATATAGCAAAAATGATTTGGATTGTTTAAACAACGTCTCCTTGAACTACTCATGACGCAAAAACTAGAGAAACTAATTTTAACACAGTAATATATGCCTGTTATCGATTAATATATATGCTTAAATGATAAAAATCGAAAACAAAGTAACTCGAGCTGCTCATAAAATTTTGAGGATAGATTTGACAAAAATAAGTGATGAGTGAACGATATCAACCACAGAATTCGCGGCAACAGACAAAAAGTTTAATATTGTAAACTAGTGTTATCAATTAAATAATGAACAGATAGGCTGTATAGGTTAAAAACGTGTTACATATGCAATATAAAGTACCTACTCGTAGTATATTACTTTCCATTCCCCATATCTGTGTGGGTGTGTTTATGTACAAGAATGTTTCCTTTAAGTGGTAGAAATTCCTTTTATTCTAGGTTAAATAAGACACTAGCTTATCAGAGTAAATCTTAAGATTAGTTGTTAACTTAAAGGGGAACACTTTGAGTTTATTTGAATGTTGATACTTCTTCTTCTAAATAAAAAAAAAACTTGACAGGTGTCAAGGGACACCCGGATGGAACGAAGTTCCTTTCGATTAATTAGTGAGGGAATTGTACCTAATAAAATTTATTTTTTTAAGTTATAATAATTAGTTAGTTAAATAAAATATTAATAACTTAAATAAAATATTTTAATCACAGCGCCATCTAGCGATAATCATCTAAAACAAAAAAAAGTGTCGTGACAACTTTTTCATAAGAATTTCCGTCTAGCCCCCTTTCGATAACGCGCGATAAGGAACTTTGTTCCAAAAATATGATGTTCATTTAAAAGCGTGGATGGGACCTTCTCCTATCCGAAGTAGGGTAAATGTGCTGTTTAAATACAACTTTAAACTACTTTTTTCTTATATTTTTTTGAGAAGGTTTGGTTATCCACCCTGTATTTTTATTAACATTATCTTAAATAAAATTTAACGAAGCAAAATACTCAAATGCTTCTAAATTACGTGTCATTGTACAAGTAACCTTATAAAGACTGTGTGTGATATAATATTATATACTACACTTGAATTCTACAGCTAAAAGCCAAAATTCAGCAAGCTTCACTTAGAGTAACGAGCTGATCATGAATAGCATATAAATTCAGTTTTACTGTAGGAAAATCCCATCTCTGTAACAGAAAATGATATTGCAATCAAAACAAATCAATATTATCAGCTTACTCATTTGGTATTTCCAAGGGATAAATCTGTATTCGAGTAGGCGATTTATAAAAGCATATAATATAATATGTTTTTAGAATAGCTTTTTTTATTGCAAGATGGATAAACGAGCCTATGGCCCACCTGATGGTAGGCGGTCACCGTCCCTCGTGAACCTCTACAATGCCAGAGCAATGAGAGGCCGTTATCTATCACCTTCCCATACAGGACTTTTCTTTAACCTCGTTTAAAAAGGCTCGGATAACGGATAAAGGCATCGGATAGCTTAAATATTGATTTTCTTTTCTAATCTGCTAAAAATAGTAAAAATATAATCGATCTAATTAATGTCATGTGTGTGTGTGCCTGAGCCTAACAGTGGGCAGTAATGGGTTGGTACAGTACAGTGTGTGTGTGGGATATGTGTCTAGTCTTAAGATTACTTTTTTGCAAACCTAACCATAGGCTGTTTAATAAAGTTACACAGGGTGATTTTTTAGAGAGGGTACATATTGCAGGAGGGTGATGAGTACTCTGTTCTAATACGGAATATTACAAAAAATAGGTAAAATAACAAAATATTTTTTTTTAAATCTAAATGCGACAAAACTACCTCAAACATAAACAATTTCGGCTTAAAGAGTGTTGACTAATGACCTCTAGTGATCTCGCGCACCCCACACCTCACCCCACACCCATCAGCTGTCTAAAAACAATTATTTTGCAAGAATTTTAGATATTTTTAAGTTGCGATTACTAAGGCATTAAGCCATATTCTTTGGTAATAATATTTTTACTGGTCGTATATAACCATCAGCTACCATGACCTTCAATATGTACCCTCACCAGGAAATCGCCCTGTATAAGACAGTATTGTATCTAGAACAGTATGAGCATGCGTGAGAGCGGTTTTAGTGCGGCTTTTCTCACACAATTGCAGGACAAGTGAAAGTCTAGATATATCTTCATACTCAAAAAAAATATGTGCAATATTATAATATTAAGATTTATGTGCAATTTTTCACAACACCACTGGCTAAAAACGGTGAAGGAAAACATCGTGAGGAAACCTGCATATCGGAAAAGGGTTCTAAAAATCCTTTGAAGATATGTGAAGTCCCCAATCCGCATTAGGCAAGCGTGGTGGACTATGCCTAACCCCTCGTTGGAGGAGACCTGAGCTCAGCAGTGGGCAGTAATGGGTTGTTACAGTACAGTACAGTACTCAAAAAAAAAAAAAAAAATTCTAATGTCATGATGTGTATTTACGTGCAATACTTTCAATTCACTCTGTTCATATGATGTTGTTTCCACATGTTTTAGTGCCATATAAAAATTAACAGTCCAATCCCAAACAATTTTCCTTGTTACAAAGCGAATGTTATTCCGCATCTCCAATTGTGATTCATTGTTTGTTTTCCAAAGATCTTTGAGTACTTATACTCATGTTATTCGAAACGGTAATAATATTTTAGGAGCTGTTTACATTGTATTACTATTTTAATGATTTTCAACTGGAGCGCTATGACATGTCCCTCTTCAAACGAGGTTTTAGAAAAGTCCTATATTATTATGGGTAGGTGATAGATAACGTACCCTCATTGCCCTGACATTGCAGAGGTTCATGAGCGACATGAGCCTATTCATTCACAAATAAACAAACATACAAACAAACAAAACTTTCCTCTTTATAATATTAGTATAGATAATACTAGCAAAACATTGTCAAGATGTGAAATGTTATGTCAAGTTCATTCTAGTAGAAAACTCGTGGGAAACTTTACATTCGTAACTATTTTCATAAAATTTTCCTCGCCATCTTCGCTTCTATTTATGTTTTCACAAGTAAAACTGATATTACATAGAAGTTATTATAAAGGTTTATTGTACTGCAATATTTTTCTTTAAACAGTTGTTACCGGCAAACATTGTACCGTTTTTTACTGCGCTACCTACTGCGTCTAAAAGTTTACTAGTTTTCACTAGGGGGCGGCGCGACGGGAAAGAGTGCCGTGGGCGTAACGCGTCGCGCCGTCCCTCATAATACCCCGTGCTGGGTGCTGGCCTCAGCCGGGGTTCGGACGCTGAGTGTGAGCGGTTGGAGGTTTTATTGCGGTGATTTCCTCCAACTAAAAAAAAAAACTAGTTATCACTCACAAGTAATCTGTCCCTATGCCATGCAACGTGGGTTTAATAATAAAATATTATAGTACACAAAAATTATATATAGCACCCTTGAAACTACCATACATACCTTTAGACCTAAACAACAAATATAAATAACAGAACGCATTTAGAAATCATTATCGTTATTCCGTGGTGGTCAACGGCTGGATATGGGACTCCTCCGAAATCCGTGTTAAGGACAGTACCTGCGCTATTTACATGCAGTCTCCCCACTACTTTGATAACTCACGCTGCGCAGGCTGCTTGGTCGCCATTTTGGAACGAAGTTCCTTATCGCGCGTTATCGAAAGGGGGCTAGACGGAAATTCTTATGAAAAAGTTGTTACGACACTTTTTTGTTTTAGATGATTATCGCTAGATGGCGCTGTGATCAAAATATTTTATAAAACAATTCCTCATTTTGTTTTATATGATTAATGCTAGATGGCGCTGTGATCAAAATATTTTATTTAGGTTATAATAATTAGTTTCTTGAGAGAGAGCGACAGACATTTTAAAGTAACTAATTATTATAACTTAAAAAAATAAAATTTTATAACAATTCCTTCACTAATTAATCGAAAGGAACTTCGTCCCATCCGGGTGTCCCTTGACACCTCTCATGTTTTTTATTTTTTTTCGGTCCCATCAGCAAAAATGTGGCTTATTCACAGCCACGCAAAAGTTATACTTCGGCCCCTTACAAATACTACTACCTAAACGTAATATAAACAGCTTTACTAAAACAATAAAGCTTCGACTGTTTACAAATACACTCGCCGACACCTGTTCAGTTTTATCAGTAAAAGCACGCGTTAAAATAATTATTATTTATATACAGCGTGTTGTTTTTTTACAGCAGTGTATCTTAGCAAAGGATTTGCAATACATTTATCGAATCGAAGTTATTGAAAACACGCTTGAACTTGACTTGAACTTACAACAGCGTCAATTTGATAATGTTTGATGAAGATGATTTAATTAAAAAAAAATTGGTTGCCTGTAAAGTCGGTATACGGGCGAAAGTTTTACGTGACAACGACTCGGGCATGGTTAGCCCGCCTAAGAGCGAGAGAGACAGACATAAAAAGTGAAAGTCACTCTCACTCGCTCTCATTGTGAGCGCATAACGTGAGCGGAGCGTAACGCAGTTTCTTGAAACCAAGATAAGATTTATAAGACGTTGTCACGTCAAAAGATGACATAAATAAAAGTATAGACATTCAAGATTAAATTAACAGTATTGTCATTTGATACTTAACGAGTAAAGCCTTTGCTTTACCAATATAGTCCATAGGTCCATATTGCGTAAAACCATAATTAATATTTATATTTTCTTTCATTCACTAAAACCTACACCTATTTTTGTTATAAAGTCACTTTTCACAGACAAGTGAACCATAAACCCTGAGCCACTTACCCAACATTATAAAGAAAACAGAATAGACAAATTATTTGTCGTAGTATTCACTGTATTTTCCCCGATATAATCCTCTTACGGACGTAGTACAAACATACGTGTTTCACAATACGTTTTTCCCTATTGTGTTCAACAATTCCTTTTATTATATTTGTGTATTACTTTATTGTTGTCGCATAAACAGGTATTGTTGAAGCTGAACTTATTTATTCTAATATTTTGATATCAAATTAATTATTTAAATATAAGTAAGACAAGCTTGACCTAGTGTGGAGATCTAATGGTTAATTGTATATTACACTGTAAACTTTGGCTGAATAAATATTTTTAATCTTTATTTTTAATCTTAATCTTTAAGTGTTTAAGTTACTCAATAATGTAGAAGTAGAATGCTAACCAAGACGATGGCATGATGGGTTCATCTTGTGTAGTACAGGGGTTGCTACGGCTACATATGACTCCATCTTCAGATCAGTTCCATAGTACCATATTATTGGATTATTACGCAATATTCATACATGTGTTTCAGATAAATTAGGAACCGGGAAATAGATAAATAAATTTTCGCTACCTGGCATGAAGTCGAAGCCACACTAATTACCACAAGTTTTTTGTTGGACCTAATTATCCAATATCTATACTAATATTATTAGTAGGAATTGTAATAAAAAGGTGAAGTTTGAGAAATCGTGATATTGTAGATAGTATGGGGATGTTCGCTAAATTGATTTTTAAAGTTCTTACACCAACAAAAATTTACGTTACTTCTATTACAAACATTCTTACACCCAGTAAACACTATCTAATTTATTAAATTTTTACACCCTGTATATTTATCAGCAGACGTTGACCTCGGGACAGTCGCGATCGATCCGTACATTAATGATGTTTGACTGTACACGAGCTACTGTGAAAATTATTGTACATACAAAAACTGACCACAAAAAACATAGTATTTTTTTATGTGGACCGATTTGAATGATTCTGATGAGAGATGCTGGTCCAACTTAGGTCCCATTTGTTTTTTTTTATGATCGTACAAATTTTTGGATATACTTTTGGATCTGTGTTTAAAATTGGGTGTACTTCTTTGTTATATGAACCGATTTTGATGATTCTTTTTTTGTTAGAAAGTAGACATTTTGAGCATTATCTCATGTAAATTTGTTAAGATCTGACTGGTAGTTTTTGTGTTATCCTTGAGTTATGGAAGGCGGTCGTTTTTATTTTTGTAATAAAAATATTACTTTGTTTAATAAATCAGATACCTCTGCACATTTTCCCTGAATATTATGTTATGTCCTTCTTTAAATTTGATAGTAATTGTATTTTGTATGTATGTAATAATGGTTGGTTATAGCTCTATACTTGTAAGTAGTAGTGGATAGTAATAAGATCTATTGAACCGAATCGTAGTTTTTTTTATACTGAAAGGAAGTTACGATATTAATTGTTAGTGTCATACTAAGTCATAGGTTAGAAAATACTTATGAAGTTAAACATACCTAAAAACTGCCTTCCTTTATGTCGCGAGTGAGCCATAATTTTTCAAAAAAACAAATAATTATAAATCAAAAATTAATGGAAAAACATTGGATTTTAAATTAACACTAAAAATGAACTTCGAAAATGATAATAAGCAATTTTAATTAAAACTATTTGCAAAGCTCACTTTTCGGTTGTTTAGCATTATTAACAGCACTATTTCAAATCCAATAATCATCTAACAGAATATTTGAGATATTATTAATGACAAAACTAATAGCGAAGCACCCACCAGCGCGCCCTTTTCAGCTCCTGACAAGTCTAATACACGATGACACTGAATGAGAGTGTACCATGTCTGAAGCAATTTGCACCTTAATTAATAGTCGTTAGCTGCCCCAATGATATTAGCATTTTGACTAATGATTTCATGTCCAATTACTTTGACTTTTATGAATATACAATTATTGCATTACTAGCTGCCCCGCGCAACTTCGTTTGCGTCGCATAGGAATCGTTCCCTCATCAGGACGTTTCATTAGAGCCCAAACACGATGAGGTTATCTTGCTTATTGACGGAGTTCCTGTGGCCACCTTCCAGCTCCATCATCAGACCTTCACATTCATTCTCTACGTAAAGTACTCATCAGGACGCTTCATTAAAGCCCAAACATGATGAAGTTATCTTGCTTATTGACGGAGTTCCTGTGGCCACCTTCCAGCTCCATCATCAGACCTTGATCTAAGGTATCCTATCTCTCAAGTTGGATCGAACTGCACATGGTGTGCAAATTTTATTATAATCGGTTAAGTGGTTTAGGAGTCCATTGAGGACAAACATTGTGACACCAGATTTATATATATTAAGATAAGAGCATATTTTTTTGCCAATTTAGATTTTCGACAAAAATACTCTATCATTGATATTAAATACTATAACAAAAAAGTTTTGTATAAAATCTCATGTAAAAAGGAAAAAAATCTACTAATTCTTTACCAATTTGTAGAATATATCCGATCAGTTGGCCTGTTAGCTCGTTTGCTTACATGCTACATAGTAAAAAAACCAGTTCATCAAATATAGTAAGCATTTTAAAACTCGATTATACAGGAAAGCAAAATCGATGAAGTCATAAATAACAAAGGCAAGTCCCTGAAATCCCAACATAATAGAGATAGATTGTATACCAATTAATGATGATAGATTAATACAAATTTGATCCAGTATTTTCCAGTCATGTTCTTAATAACCCAATTCGTTGTTATTTGTTTGTTATGAATATTATTAATCCTTTAGTCGAAGTTTCTATAATAAAGCTTGAGAGGTGTCATGGGACACCCGAATAGAACGAAGTTCCTTTCGATTAAAAGATATCTTACAAAAAATATTTCCTTTCGTAACGCGCGATAAGGAACATGTTTCAAAAGATTTTGATCACAGCGCCATCTAGCGATAATCATCTAAAACAAAAAAAGTGTCGTGACAACTTTTTCCGTCTAGCTACTTTCACAACGCGCGATAAGGAACTTCGTTCCAATATTTAAACACTCATGGTTCTATAAGATAGCAGGTGATGTAATTTTAATAGGTTTTTTTTGTATAATGCTTGAAAATTATTAAATTTTGTGAAATAATCCATCTTTCTCTTTACCAAAATCCATACACAAATTATAATATAAAATAAACAATCTTCTTATTCCGGAATATGATTTTGAAAGATCACTTTATTTTCCTTTATAAGAAAATGAATTAGGGGTGTGTCAAATCCATCTAAGTTTATTTTCTTTATCTTAACCGAAGCTCCTGTTTGGATGAGAGTAATTTATTCAATAATAATATTATGTATTTAACACTTAAATGGACGATTTTTATTTCACGTTTTAAAAAAATATATTTATGTAATAGACATGCATTACTATACTGTCTAGGAAAAAATGAGTACAAAAATCTAAACATGAATTTACTTTACTTAAAAAAAATAGTACAAAATTCGTTCAGAAATAAGAACTAGTTGTCAAAATTAACAAAAAAATTTAAGAAGGTCAATTTTATCTGTGATGTTTAGTATGTAGTTTAAAAACAACATTCTCCATTTAAGGGTTAAAATCATGAATAATTTGTATTGTATTTTTAAATTTTACTTTTGTTGCTTAAAAATCAATTAATCCATCCATCTAGTATATGGTTATCGCCAATGAACCTCAACAATAGCTACAATATGTCTGCAATAAAATAATTGCAATAAAACCTATTTTCTGTCTATACTATTATATTATTCTTATTAGTAAGAATTATTTCTTGTTGACCTACTGACTAGGTTAACGCTTCATTATTATCTTAATATTTTTTTGCATATGTGATAATATTATGTTGTTTTACTATATTGACTATAATGAATTCATTCTAAATTTCATTCCATACTATAGGTGATTTAGAATTTTGAACACAAAAAAGCAAACGTCATGCACATTGACCCGAACTCGGGTCTTCAACTCTCTCACTCTTGTAATTCGATTTCGAATATGACTCGCTCCACCGCTAAAAATATACTAGAAAAATTCAATTTAAATTATCTATTTTAATAATTATATGATGGCCGTTGGAGCACGAAGGTTCTGGAGTGGCGTCCGCGTCAAGGCAAGCGCAGTGTGGGACGACCAGCTGCAAGGTAGACGGATGATCTTGTTAAGATCGCAGGAACACGCTGGATGCATGCCGCTACCAACCGGTCGCATTGGAAATTCTTGGGGGAGGCCTATGTCCAGCAGTGGACGTCTACAGGCTGACAATGATGATGATGATGATAATTATATATATTTTTATTTTTGTTTCAGGACACGAGGACACACGTCGTCGTCGAGTTGTATGAAACGGAGAAGTCTTATGTGGAGGCACTGGAGATTTTAGTCAAGGTAATATTCCATGTTTCAATCTTGTATTTATTTATTGTTTATTTCAGATTGCAATTTTAGAACTAGAGCCAAATTTAAAATTATTTTATAAATCTAATTTTAGCGAAACAGAGGATAAAACTATAATAGAGCTTTTGAATATGGTTTTATTAGGAATTAGGAATGACATTAAGTCCAAATTGGCACCCAAGTTTCGGGATAGAATACTCTACCTCATAATAAGGCAATGTTTTGAATTTTGTAACAAGTTTTTTTTTACTCGACTAAATGTTTATCAACTAAGATCAGAGCTGATACCTGAATATCAAAGATATTGTGAGTGTGATGAATGACTGAATGTATGGAACTATTGGAACTATTCACGGATAAAATATTTATTAAGTTAAACTTTATTGAAATAGTTGTTTAGTTGTAATTTGGAGTAATTAACTACTTTTTTTTTTGACGGGAGGAAATCGCCGGACTTCCACTCGCCCCGCGCGTGGGGTATGTGGGGGTTGAACCGCACCTCCCGCCAATCACGCTCGACATCATGATGTCGGGGTGACAGGACGCGTTCGCGATTGTCGCTCACGTATCGCCCGTCACCCCCGGTAATTAACTACTAGTCGTTAACTAGTATATTTTCAGTCATAATAAAAATAGTATCGAAGTAAATAAACCCATATATTTCCTTTAAAAATGGAACGTTTATTAAAAACATATTTTTTTCCGTCTGTACTTGATCAAAATAATCATAAAAATTCACAAGTTCATTTAATATCCACTAAATTAGCCGCTGAGCGACAAATTCATTATATTTATAGCCTTGAAGAAAACTCAGGGCTGTACTAAGCCTGCAATCGTATTTTATTAAATATTATTTATTATTTTTGCAAAAAAAAGATTTCGTATTGGATGGCATGAAATACTTGGTATAATGATGAATTATATTGTCCACAAGAATAATATTTTTAAAGAATATACAATAGAAGAGACAACGCCTTGCGAAATTTAGGTTAATACTTACTAATGAACATTGTAAAATGAGTTCATAAATAATATCTATCGAAGAAGTATTACAGCTAGATAGATCGTCATATTAATATTATTTTTTCAAAAGGACAATGACATTTCAATCCTCCATTACAAAGTTTATAACTTAAAGTTAACACTAACAAACCACTACTTGCAAATACCGAACTTACATAAAAATATTATAAACTTCATGCTACTTTACTACCGGTTTTATTTCCTTCAGCAACAAAATGATTCTAAATTAGATTATTAGATTTCCAATAATAAGACTACAGAATTTGTAATGTATTTTTAATAATGTATTTCTTGTATTTTTTTTTAATATAATGTATAAAATAAGATAATAAATTAATACAGAAACTAAAGTGACAACCCTAGAATCCAGCTTCGCGAAAATATTCCGCTGCGCCTTGCTCCATGCGAGTCTGTTTACTGTCCCCCTCCCTCGCCCCCTAAGTACATTCACTGAAGGACGGATACTAAAGCTCTGGAAAGGCTTTGAAGATTTTTATAGTTTTATTTTTGAAAAACCCTCCCTGTTTTTCTTTTGCAGTGGAAATAAGAAGCTTAAAAAACCTTTTTGTGGGAATTATGAATTGTTTTTGCGTTTTAAAATACTATGAATGTTTGTTATGACTGTGAATTATTCTCTCTGTTTTCTTATTCGATTTCCTTAAATAATTCAGTGGTGGTGATCATTATGACATTAGGAAAGCTAGTTTAGTTAGCAGAAGTTATTTTATGAGATTTCTATTTTTTTGTGTTAACCACTCAACTGGGATCGGCAACCAAATTGGTTTGTTTACTTGTGTTGTGAAAATTGAGCACAGTTCTAAAACTTGTTTTGTTTACATTTTTTAATCGTCTCATATTTTACGGAGATAATATATTTTGGCTGAAAATGCAATACAGCGTCGTTTAGTAATAAAGATTTACAAAAATATAAGGTTTAATTAAAAATAAAAATTATATATTATTGGAAAAAAATGTTTTTAAAAAGGGGCTCAAACACGGTATTGATTCCGAACGAAGTCCCCAGTTTCGCGATCTAGCGAATAATGACGTTCCCAGTTGAGTGGTTATGGCAACAGACATTGTATAAAAATATTATAACATTATTGTTGACTGATAACATATCTTTATAACATCTAATAAATAAATGCAAACAATTAAATTGAATTTTGTACTATATAATACTTTTCATTGTAAATAAGAGCGAATCTCTCTAAGCAACTGAGTAGAAAAGAAAAGCATCAATTCATGAACAAGTTTATGTCATATAATGTATTCTAAATTGGGACTTGTGAGTCATTAGCAGCTGGAATCATTGCCAATATCAATGCGTTTTAAGATGCATAGTAATATTATAAGTTCGTCAAGTTTTATTTAATAGTCTGAAAGATTATCAACAAACACATCAGTGTGTTCTTGAAAAATGTATTAGAGTAACATTTTTTTTATTGCCACAACACGAGACAACTGGCCACCTGATCGACTGCACTGCGATGACATGAACATTGTTTTTTTACAAAATATCATCATAAAGTATAAAGCTTTGTTACATAACATATCCATAAAATAAAAGATCAATTAATCTTATTATTCAAAAAGAAAATTAACCTTCCAAGGTTATTTTATACTTTTTAATAAATCAACTCTTCGTCACTGCATCATTCAAATCACTTCACTCAATCACTTTTACTCTATAAAAAACAAAAGCAATGCTAACAAACCCTTTTGCCCATTAACAATGTGCTCTGATGCTGAAACAAAAACCTTTCAAACATTGTAAATGCAATTTGCAGTAGCTTATTTAGGAGCTTTGTAGCCGTCAAAGGTAATGGGTTCTGGCTGAATTTGCATTTCACTTCAGCTGGATGCATATTGGCTTTTCCACGTACTTGGAACTCCATTTTACTTAGCTTTTGACAGGAGATTTTAAAGCAATTTGCTAGGATTTTCTTGTTAAAACCTTGTGTTTTTAGGAAAAGCTTTATCTCATTTTCGAATTGTGTTAGGTTTGTTAGTTTAAATTGACTGTTAATTAATATTATATGTACATCATGAGTACTGACCGCTGTGTCGCATTGCTGTTCAGACTATATTCATTATAGAGTATAGAAATTGTATGGTATAATTCACCATGCTAACATAATGCCAGTATATGAATTATTATCTTCAAATGTTTTTAATATTCTTTAATATACCGGTATATACACAACATTTTTCTACTACGTTTAAATTAGTCTAATAATATTTTACATGACGGGGTGATAACAAGGGAAACCAACCTATTCACCATGCGGGTAGTTGGAAGTGGAGACTCGCTATAAATACAGGTGTTGGCCGCTGTTATTATTCATTCGTGTCTGAATTGTCGAGGCGAACGGACCTCTTGATGTAAAAGTAATAAACTGTTAAAACTCGTTATTTTGAAGTTTTAATTCAAAAGTGTTGATCATCAAGTGTTCAAGTGGACATTGTGACGTCATTCCTGACAAAACAAAACGAAGATCGACTAATTACAACGTCATTACACACTATTTACGCCGTCATACATAATAATATACGGTACAACGAAATCTAATTTAAAATAAAACATCTCGAAATCATGGACGAGAATTACAAAACTGTATTATATTTCAAATGTATTCTCAACATAAATAAAAGGTACTCAGTGAAGGTGTCCGAACTTCAAAAGAAATGTTAAGACGGCACTTCGTAATTCTGATTCTGCGGGATGCCCTCGAGAGGCAAGATTCATTCAAGAGTAATAAACTTGACAATTTTGAGATTTAAAAACGTTGACTCTTCTCAATAAAAGTGGTTCTTTCTGTTAATGTTGTGTTTCTTATTTATTTATAGGCCTAAAAGTAGTAAGCATGCTTGTTGTGGGTACAGATGATATTAGGCCAAAGGGAGATCTCCGACCGAGCGAGGTAGTGTATGCCCGGTCAGGCCGAAGCCCACTGTAGTAGATTTCAGATGTCGTATATATGCGAAGATTTCTGTAAATGTTGTAACCGCGATTCAGGATCTCGCGCGTTATTATTGGTCGCCACACTTGTGATGTATTTTAGATAAATTAAGTTTTTCAATATCATTACTTTTTTGTTTATATTTCAATGGTTAATACAATTACAGTTACTACAATGTTTAGAAATATTTCGATAAATTGAACAAAAAACGCATTGATTGCTGTCTCGGAACTACTTTGGTTTACCTATATGCGCCATTATGTGAATTCAATTAAGGTACTCGACGTAATCACTGAATGGTAGAAAGAGAATGATCTCAGTGTAAGCATTGAGAGAGACCATAGACAAAAGTGGATGAGTGTGAGCGTTTATGAGTATGGTAATGGAGAATTGAATCGCAATCCCTTTTTTATCTGTTGCTATAATCATGAAGTTAATCGCTAAATTAATCGCGTTGATCTAAGAAATCAATTGTTGGATGATACTGTTCAATTCAACGATACGATTGTAATGTAAAACAAGTATTCACATTGTGATTTATTAATGTTCCCCTACAATTGAACCGAGGTGACAAACACAGGGAGTCGTCTATGGTACTCACGATACAGGCTTGCCTAGTGTGAGTACCACTGTTAAACGACAGTAATGTCAATACCAACATGATGAGTATTAGAGTGTAACTTTGTAATTAATTTCATGTTTGTTTAATGTATTATGTATGCATGTTGGAAATAATAAATATTTGAATTTGAATTTGAATGTTTATGAAAAACAAATTGCGATCTCCCAAATTTCTATCACTTCAGCCCACATTTTCACAGTCAACCCAATTATTTTTTGCAACGGTAGATGGGGCAAACGGCCCCGACGTTACGTAATTACCGAGGCAAATTGGTACCACAAGGTGAATGCCGACACCCACTTTAATTGGACATGAGGTTTCAATAATTGGTTTACTGAGCAAAAAGTATTTTGTGCCTCAGATAAACATACTTAAATTAACTAATTCTGAATAATGATTGTGTGGTTAATTTTCTAGGTATAATGGCAATATGTTAAGTTTATTCCATAGGTAGTATCATAGATGTTCATGAGGGATGGTAGCAGTGGTGTGCATGTATGTTTTGGTTAAGATATGCAAATAATCCTATTTTTACAAATCTACAATTACAATCAATTTTAATACACTTTTAATCTAAAACACGCAAATAATACGAATTATAAGTGTATTTCTATTAAACAGCATTTAACCGATTGTTATTTAAATAAACAATTTGATATGTTAAGGTATGCAATACGTATTTGCTTCTATGGACTGCACGCCACTGGATGGTAATCATACTAAAATGTGAAGCATTTATCAGTACTGCCACAGAAATAAACATAAAAGTACTTATAATGTAACTATTCTCCTACACAAATATTAAGCATGACGGTGGCACCTTCCCAAATCAGCTCAAATTGGATAAAACTCAATCTTACAATTCTGTGAAACACTTCATTCATTCGTTCATTCTCGTATCTTTCATTTGAAATACATATACACCTGAGATTATGCTTACGAAGAAATAATAAATAAGCCGTATTTTCTTTCATTCAAGTTTTGCTCCTACCGGGAATGTTATCTTTTTCCTTATGAAATTGTATTTCTGAGATTTTCTTCCTTTGAAATATATACTTAAACACATGTGTGTCGGGTTATAAGGCAGACATAATAATGTGTGAAGAATATGAAGATACTCATTCATCGATAAGATAACGAATACTTATTGCGTAAAGTGTAGTAAATTTACTACACTTTGGGTCCGAGAGAGCCGGTGGCCGTATTCGCCGGCGGCTACCGGTTCGGCGTCCGGGGACGGAGCGACGGGAAAGAGTGCCGAGCGCGTAACGCGTCGCTCCGTCCCTCCAAACCCCGTGCTGGGTTCTGGCCTTAGCCGGGGTTCGGACGCTGAGTGTGAGCGGTTGGAGGTTTTAGTGCGGTTCAACTCCCACATACCCCGGGGATCCGGTGATATCCTCCAATCGAAAAAAAAAAACACTTTTGGGTACTAGACCAGTAATTATTGTCAACAGATTCAAATATTAAATTGAATTTAGGGGTGTTTTCAATTTATGCATTTCGTCTGGGACTGCTGTAGTTCTATAACAGTGTTCGTGTTCATAAAAACTGCACGAGGCAAAATCGATACCGTCAAAGTCGACTGTTCAAGTCTGCACTGTTTTGGTACTGCAACGATAAACAATAGATACAAAAGCGCCCTAATTGAGTACAACTTAAGGTTTACATTCCTCTTCTTTTGTTCTAGAAATATCTTCAACCTCTCAAGAGTCCGGAGAACGCAGCATTACTTGACGCGTATCTAGTCGACGAGATCTTCTATCAAGTGCCGGCGATCTTGAACGTACACCAAGCATTCTTAGAGCAACTGATGAGACGGTTGGAGCAATGGGACCTGCAACAAAAAGTTGGAGATGTCTTCTTAGAAGTTGTAAGATATTTTTTTTTATAGGAAGTTAATTTAGTGACGGTCCAATAAGATTTACTGAGCCTTTTTTAAATGTTAGTTTCACTCAATATTATGTCGTTTATTTCAATATGAAGGATTTACGAGCAGTTTGACTTTTTATTCATTTCTGGTTCAGTTCATCAATTTGATTATACCATAAACAATCACTTTCACTTCATCTTTATATATAAAGTTATATTGTCTGAAGCAAGCTGCGAAGAAACTTTTCAAATCAGTTTATTATTGATATCATAAACATTTAAAACGGTACACGATCTCGCTATTAGGCTTTGAAACCTGTTGGTTTTGATACAATTCACACCTTTTACGACTTCATTTTATTCGATAAAGATATTTCGTCGACATTTTATTGGGTCTGCTTAGCCTTAATGTAATTTATCGGTACTTGAAAAGTGGAAAAGTATTCACATTTTAGACAAAGTGGTTTACAAGGACTCAATTTTATCGTAATATATCTGTACTGAATTCCTCTATATATCGACAATTTTGAGAATATATTTTTTATAATTTTAACCATATATTTTTCTTTTAGTTCACAAAACCGGCCGTAATGGACACCTACATGTCATTTATAAGCAACTTGAAGAAAGCAAAGGAAACGATAAAAAATGCATCATCGTCACGACCTGCTTTCGCCAAGTTCCTGGATGCTATGGCCAGGGATCATAAGGGAAAATTGTCATTAGACAATTTACTGATAAAACCTGTGCAAAAGTTCCCTAGTTACAAGTTGCTGATACAGAGATTGATCAAACATACAGGTAGATTGATTCAGAATCTTCTCTTTGGAAACGTAATGATCTCAATTTTTTTTAATTACAATATAAGTAATCGGTCCTTCTTAAAGAAAGTCCTGTAACGGTAAGCGATAGATAACAGCCCCTTGTTGCCTTGGCATTGCAGAGGTTCATGAGCGACGGTGACCGCTTACCATCAGGTGGGCCGTAGGCTCATTTATCTATCTCGCAACAAAAAAAGAGGTTACCGTCGCACATTAATCTTTGCAATTCCAGGATAATGAGGGCCGTTATCTATCTCTTACCCATACCTTTTCTTAACACCATTCTGGGAATACTGTGGATCGGAATCCATTCCAATTCGGAATGGTACGGGTCTAAGATCTTTGAAGATTTCATTCGTCAATTAATGATCTTTTCTTCCCAATATAATGTTGTTTTCCGTGTTTTTTTCACTAAAACAATTTTTCCGTCACAGATCAATCACATCCAGATCACAAACTACTACTGGAAGCTCAAAAACAAATTCACGATCTCTTAGAGTTCATCAATTGTACTGAAAAAGAAAGTCTTGAATATGAATTGCAGCAACAAACCTTAAGAGAACTAGAACAAATTATAGAAGGTCTGTCCAATCTGGTGTCAGCTGAAAGGGTGTTTATAAAACACGAAGTTGTGACAATGCCCTCAGCACAAGGGACTATTAAAGATAGGGCTCTATTTCTCTTCAACGACACTTTGCTGATAACAAGCGTGAAAAGACGGACAGGGACTATTAAAAAACCTATTCCGTGAGTATTTTTGGTAACATCTAATATACCGTAAAGGCCTATTATCATGAATATCAAGAATCATTTCTTGATATTCTTTATTTTGATACTACGTCGCCTCAGTGCTTGTTTGGCCAATCTGCACTCGAGCAAATTTTACAGGAGACAGCAAACGAGCACGGAATTTTCGTTAGTGCCGTGTTGAGAATAATAGATAATTGAAAAGAGATTTTTATTGTTTTAGAATTGTATATTTTAAAAAAAATATTTTACCAGTCGGATGGAAATTTTATTCTTTATAATACTGCATTAAAAAGTAATTTTCGTAAAAAATGTCAGATTGGCAACAAGGACTGAGGCGACGACTAGTTGTGAATGCTCCAGTGATCAAGTTTTTGTCACTTTATTGGATTTTCTTTTATAGAACATACCAAAGTAGTATAGCAAGTCAGATGGAAGGTAACAAGTACAAACTGCTGATGCGGATTTCATTGGCTGATCTCAATATTATTAAAGGTATGTTTTAGAAAAACCTAATCTCAAAATACTTATTAATTCTTATGTAAATAATCATTTAAAGAGTACCTATATATATTTTCTTTAATAAAGTTGTAACGATAATTTTTTAAATAGTATTTATCTTTGAATTATAAATCTTTATTCTTTACTAACTTAGGATTTAGAATTGCTTTTTGACTTTAATATTATCTATATTTTGATTGCCTTAAACAAAAACTATTTAACTTCTAATATAAATAGGTCGAAGTAAATTTTTATACCCAAAAATAACCAAAATTTACAATATTACTATTCTAAATTAAATATATTTTTCATATACTCTAAAGATATTCCAATAACAGCATCGAACAGCGTTCGCTATGCGGAATCTACTATATTGCAGTATCTTTTTAAAAATGTACTGCAATATCCTCGAGGAAGAAAAGCAAATTCAATTTCCTCGCATTTCTCAGCGATACTGGGTCCTTTATAAAATCAATGTTCCCCGGATGCGCTACAATGTCAAAGCTCCTCTTTCTTATTTTAATGATGTCATCTTCGAACTAACGAGTTGCATTTAACCTTTGATCATTTGCTTTGTATTTTACTTGGATGAAAGGTGAATTATTAACATTTATTATAATAGTAGCTTTGTTATTATTCCCACTCTGATATTGTTGTAAAATATTGCCCCAAAAATGTATATACCTAGCACGCCTAGTTTCAGAATTTTGATAATAATTTGGAAAACCTTTCTTTTATGGTCCCTACTATATTCTCCAATAGAAAGACTTATGAACTTAGACTTTTCGATAAAATATATCGCACGTACTAATTTTGGACGCTTTTGCACTTAACTCGTAAATAATCCAGTTGTGTTCTTTCAAATCATGGACGTTGGTATTTATTAGTTCTACCATAATTCTTTTAGGCTACAATCGACATGTCTTCATACAAAATCATTTCTCAACATTTCATTTATCGGCATGGCATGTTTTGTTTACGAATTCCTTAACATTAAATCAACAGGACGCATCTTTGATGTGCGTATTATAAAATTTCGCGAGTCATATACGACAGCTTGCGGTTTTGGCATCTTTTCTTGAAATAGAAACAGACTTATTGGAATTCGCAAATAGTCTTCCTAACCTTGAATTTTCTATAGTATGGACGCATAATAACCTTGTCTTGATATTCTTACTTTTTGAAGACCATACCTGTTTATAGATTCACTTATTGATTTTTATTTCGGTAGTCATATTGATTTACAAAGAGCACCGTAAAAATAGTATCATTTCACAAATTTCTTACATCACTTCTCTTCTTAGCAATATTGATTTCTATCCTCAAAAGAACAAATGCATGCCCCAAGCATAACCCAACCCAGATCATCACAAATAAAACACAAACAATTAACACCAATAAATTTTTAGCTAAAGACGAAAACGTAAGGCGAATAATTCACGAAGTAGAGAAACTTCGAGAAGACGTGAACACACTGACTCTGATATCAGATCACGCGGCGACTCTGCACACGCAGCATACGCAACTAGAGGAAATAGTACGGGACATGTTACATAACCTCAACAGGCAACTGTCGGAGCGACAGAACAGCGATGGACAACTGTGTTGTATGGAAATCACGTTGAACACTGCGTAAGATTTTGTCTATGATAAAATATGTTTCCTTTACAGCATTATCAATTATTGTCTCCAATTAATTTAATTAAATGTCCGTGGTGCTTTTCTCAATTCTAGCGTAATGCATCTTTCAATGTTATTTTATTGTCTCCCGCTTTTCCGAGAAGGGAAGTCGAAACTCATGTTTTTCCTACTCCTTCTATCATCTTCTGATTAAATTCGTTGCGGGGTCCAAGACAAGTTAGCTTTCCCTCGGGTTTTCCTGGGCTTCACTGCTCAGAGTCATTACGATGGTCGCCGCTGTGGATCCCCCTACACAGGAGTTACAGTGGTGGGAGTGAGAGGTGGGCCAATACCCGTTATTGTCTCCAAAAGATTTTTCAGGGAATATTATGATGTAGCCTATAACATCAACTTGTGTAATCGCTGGACACGTGCTACCTTCATAAAGGGTATAATAGCATATTAAATGGTTCGTCATAGAGATAAAATTATAGTGATGATTGAATCTGATCTGATCTTCATTGCCCTGGCATTGCAGACGTTCATGAGCGTCGGTGACCACTAACCATCACGTGGGCCGTAAGCTCGTTTATCTATCTAGCAATTAAAAAAATATATGTGCGACGAACTTTGACCCTAGTTAATACCAGATAACTTGAGAGATGATTCAATTACCTAAGAAAATAAAACAATTCAACAACTAATAATTAACTAACGAAAATGTATTTTTCAGTAACGGCCAAGAGAATTTGACGATAATATTCTCAAAGCATGATAAGAGGAACCAATGGGAGGAAACTATTAATGAAGCAAAACAAAAATTATGTGAGTAGTTTTGTAAAATATATTAACCATACTTTTTTGATTTTCAGATTTTATAATCTTTTGGATTTGTTTAATAAGTCTTGCATCTTAAGAGTCCTTAGTTTTTTTTAAATAAGAACTTTTCCAAAAAAATCAAGCTTGATTCAGTTTATAAACTCTTTCATTAATTCTATTATTCATCTCTAACATCACATCTAATACGACACTAGCGATCGCCGACCCAAATACTTAAAAAGCCTACCAATTTTTGGTAGTAGTTAGTTGGTGCCATTTTCAGGATCTACTATATTACTTTCATGCATTTTCAACGGGTTCTTACCACGATATTTATTTAATTGAGTTGTCTCGATATTTCAACGTTGTTGCAAACGTCATGATCACGAGAAGACTGAATACTGCGGGTCGATTTAAGAGCAAACAAATCTGTCTACCCTCTTTCTCGTTCGCTTTTGGGTAGTACCAATGGAACTCGAACTCACATAACGATACACCACACTCACTGTATCTACAAGACTCTCTGAGCATGAACCCTTAGTATGAAAGTATTATAGAAAACCGCGAGTATCTGAATAAGTCTACTATATTAATCTACTACTATCTAGTATATCAAAATTTAATCGAAAGTTGTCATTATTATTTCTTACTATCAAAAGACTACCAACTTTAGTAACGTTTAGTTTCATGTTTACGTTCTTCTCATGATCTACTTTGATCAACGCTTATGGTCATTATATACCAGGTTTGTATGGTCACGAGCGACCAGCACCAGAGTTCCTGTCTCCAGTACCGATCAGGAAGACCAGAGCTGGTCTACAGTTCACTTGCGCTGCTCCCACGCTACCACCTGCTGGGCAATCACCCGATGTTTGGGTACGTATTGGTTTTATAGAGATGATAATATCATCATTTATATGCTTATTTCTTGCAGCTATATTAATACCTTCTTCATGTGCAACTAGTATTTTAACAAGCTCTATTACATTCTGACCCAATATATAATATAATTCGTGGTATAGTATTGCAACAACATATTATTGCCACTGATGAGGTCAGGTCTCCTTATAAAACGGATTAGGTGTACCACGCTTAGCAAATGCGTAAAATAAAATAAACCCAGGATGCATTCATAAATCCAGATTTGTACAATCAACTACAAATTCTCAAGTTACAAATTTTAATTTTTTTTTTGCCGCGCAATATTCGGCTATGGTAAGAGCTATCCTTCCCGAGAATTATGACTTGTCTTTCTTCAAACGAAGCTTGAAGAATGTCCTTAGGGGTAGGCCGTAGGTGGCGGTCCCGCAGTGACTTCTGGCCATGAGCGGCGGTAATCGCTTACGATCAGGTGACTCGTTAGCTCGTCTGCCATAAAAAACCACTCAAAGTTTAATAAATTCATAAATTCAATTTTTCTTTCTTTTGGTGATAAATAAATTCGAGACAGTCATTCCAAACAATTCAACTACTCGACCACCAAAGCTTTATAAATATCAGCTACTTCACAAATCTCCATAAATTCCAGGTATGCAACAGCGACGGCTACGTGGGCCAGGTCTGCGTGTTGACCCTGACTCCTAAACTGGAAGTGACGTCATGTAACGGAGTGTGCAACGCTCGCATCCTGTGCGTGGCGTGCGTTCCTCCTGCGCCTGCTTTGACGAGGCAGCAGACTGTGGATGTGCCGTGAGTTGGGTTTTAGTTAAAGTGGTAGTTTTATATTGGTGTAGGATTAAGCCTTCTTTGTAGGTTATAGCCAAGTTTCTTCTTTGAGCAGCTTTGAAGGGTTTAAGGTTTCTCTTACTCTTCTTCTTTGCAAGCCTGGATATCAAAACATGTACGTTTACATTTGCCTTTTACTCTTTGTCCTTTTATCCAATAGTTGTAAGATATCCCACCATATTATGACATTATGATTTAAGTGCCTTGCTTACTCATTCTAAATTTCAAAATATCAAATTTAAAATCCTTCAGTAGAAATATACTTATTGGTAGCTAACCTCAAATTTCAGATTTGAAAAACAAAACTTCTACCTATTTTAATAACCTTATCCATATTACTTTTTTGACTACTTTAAGGTCATCGGTAATTCTAAATTTAATCAAGATAAATTATAACCTGTTAACACTTTTTTCAGGAGCACAAGTTCGCTGAGCAGTACTAGTTCAGTGAAGCCAGGCATCAGCATCTCGGATCCTGATGATAGCTGCAAGAATGTTCGGCTGGATAGGTATGTTATGATCTACTCTTCCTTCTTCAAAATCTTTTCATAGGTTTGTACTAATGTACCTAATAGATATCAACAAAAAAAGTATTCGGGTATGTTGCTTATTCAATTGATTTTACTTCACATTAAGGGCGATTAAATTTCCACTAGTTTTAGGTATGATTATTTTATCTTAGAAATTTATACGTGTTGGGTTTTTGCCAATAAAGTTCTTTTATTGTACATTGAAGAACACGATATTATCCAACCGTATATACATTTGATCATTTCCTCATCTTAATATATATATTTCTTGTGTGCGTGTGTATGTGACTGAACTCCTCCAAAACGACTGGACCAATTTTGATGAAATTTTTTGTGTGTGTTCGTGGAGATTCGAGAATGGTTTAGATTTACGAAACAAACGAAGTTGCAAGGGTCAGCTAGTACTCTATAAAATTTATCTCCCAATTCCAGCTCATCATCAAGTGAAGACGAAGACGACGGTTCAT
This sequence comes from Trilocha varians, assembly GCA_030269945.2. Taxonomy (NCBI): domain Eukaryota; kingdom Metazoa; phylum Arthropoda; class Insecta; order Lepidoptera; family Bombycidae; genus Trilocha; species Trilocha varians. The sequence goes on along the minus strand of AP028277.1, from coordinate 3,239,324 downwards.
CCAGCGAGACTCAGGACGCTTTATCAGAAAGGAGTCAGGACTCCATTCGACTCCTCCACTCTCTTAACCGAACTCTCACTCCCAACCACAGCAAGAGTCTCAGCACTCCTCACACAGGACAGAACATCCAGGTCCACCCGGTGATGAAGAGTAGCTCCAACCCGGCTGTTGATAAACAGGCTATGGGGATTACTGCTGGTGAGTTGTGTAAATTTAGGTGTTTTTGGACTAAGAACGCGGCCACAGTAACATATAACAACAAGCACACGTGCCTTTATATAAAGTTTTAAAAACTAGTTGATCCCTTTAAACTGTGCCCAATTGCCTCTAATCGACACTGGGTTGAAATATAGCCATATGTTAATTTGATAGTATCAATTCTAATTAATATAGTCATATACGATAGTCACAGGATATAAAAACAACTTGAGAGGTGTCAAGGGACACCCGGATGGAACGAAGTTCCTTGCGATTAATTAGTGAGGGAATTGTAACAAAATTTTATTTTTCTAAGTTATAATAATTAGTTAGTTTAAAACGTCTGTCTCTCACTCTCTTTCTTATTATAACTTAAATAAAATATTTTGATCATAGCGCCATCTAGCATTAATCATATAAAACAAAATAAGGAATTGTTTTAAAAGATTTTAATCACAGCGCCATCTAGCGATAATCATCTAAAACAAAAAAGTGTCGTGACAACTTTTTCATAAGAATTTCCGTCTAGCCCCCTTTCGATAACGCTACGATAAGGAACTTCGTTCCAATATAGAAACGTAGTGTTCTATCGATATAATACATAGAGAAGAAGGTGCAAAGAGAAAGCGAAGATATCTCATCTTCGACTCGTCTGTTTTATCTGGCTGCTCTCTAAGTCCTAAAGACTTTTTAGTTGGGTTACATTTTTTATTAACTTTATTTAAACCTTTTTTATTGCTCACTTTTACACTCTAGTTACATGTAACTCAATTGCCAATTATATTTTTGTATTAATCCTTTTTATCACAATTTAAATATTTTTCACAACCTTCTCATATTTCACCGTTTTCTAAAAATAAAATTGAACCTTTTTATCCTTTAATTATTACCAAATTTAACTTTAAACGTCGTATCCGATACTTTTTGTTGTGTATTTGTCAAAGTTTTGCTAATTTTAACATTTTTTCTAACCCTTCTCCACGTTACGCTAGTACCTGGAAGAACAATATTTGGTAATGCTAATAATAATATATTTCTGCATGTTTTATAAAATACATTTCTCTACAATGCAAGAGAAATGTAATAGAATTTTGATGTGCAATTCTGTTTCTTATTATTGATGCAGTAAGGCTCGTACAGGGTTGATCTGTAACTTTGGACAATCTGTCGTGGGGTGAATGACCTGTTGAAATAAAACTTAGAACCACTTTTATTTTAGGAATTGGATTTTTTTTTTTCATCATTGTATAGAAGTCCGCATTGATAATCGTACGTTTTCCATACAATGTCAGAAAAAAAAATTTAACCGATCCAAAAAACAAAAATGGCGCTTAGTTGTATTTCGACAGGTCATTCACCCCACGTGAGATTGTCCAAAGTTACAGATCCACCTTGTATATTTGTTTGCTTACTCAGCTTATTAAATTGATTATCTATTTTGACATCAGATGACTGCTGTGATTTAATTAAAATGTCGGTGATTTCCAGCTTTTGATTTTCAAGAATGCGCTTAAAATCTTTCGATCTGTATATCGATAGAGTATATTTTATGCTTTATAGACTAAGTTACCCAATTCAAGAAATATTTAGTATATTATTAGTATATAATATATTACTACTATTGGTATATATATCTAATATAAAGCATCAGTGAAACTGAATTTTCAGACTGAATATAAACTAACGCAGCCATAGCTTAGAAATGTATAATAGAAACCAAATAACATGAGCTTGATAAACAGTACTCCATTGAATCATATAAATATGTTATACTAATTTCTATCTTAGATACGAAGAATAATCCAAATAATATTTAGCTTAAACACAACAGTATACTTGAAATTTAATTATTTTCTACTTCTAAAGCTTCTTTTTGCTTAAGGTACCCTCTCATCACCAGCCAGTCGTCAATCTTCCGAAGATAATGCGACGACAGCTAACCAACCCACTATGTGGTTAGGCACAGAAGATGGTTGCATCCACGTATATAATTGCTTGGATAATATTAGAATCAAGAAGAATAAGGTCAAACTGCAGCATAATTCTGGAGTCCATTCCATAGTGTAAGTATCTAAATACTATTTATTTAAATAACAATATTGTAATATTAATTCTTGTTATTACAAGAGGATCTGATGGTCTTTGGTAAGCATTTTTTTTTCTTTATAAACGTAATTTCTGAAAATAATTAAGCAAAAAAATGAGTGAAGAATTAGGTATTATTTTTTGTTTTAATGTTTCAGATACGTGGAGGGTAAGGTGTTTGTGGCGCTCGGTAACGGTGATCTCGTTGTCTATTGCCGAGATATTGGTAAGAACAAACTTTAAATATTTATCTATAATAATATACAGTAGCTTTAGTTCCTTACGGAGTAGGTATTTCATTTCTATTAGATAACTCATCGTTTTTAAATCCTAGTTCATATTGCTCACTTTCAATTCTAAATTTTCTTTTTGGATGGAATCAGATAGTGTTTTGTTTCTTTCTTTTTATATTTTTTATTTTTATTTAGCGTTATTAATTTTATTTTCTTGTTAGTTTAAATTCTTGTATTGTCTCTGGCTGTGAAACTGAAACTATTTGTAATCTCTTATTGCGGTCTCCCGCGATACAGATCTGACCTAGTGCGGGGACCATTGTCAAAGATGTATCAGTTATATTATCAGTTCTTGTTCTGGGTCTGCTTCAAATTATGTTCAGTTAATACTTCTTTTCCTATTTCATTTCTTTAGCTCAACCTTTCCTATTCAAAGGGGGTTGGCGAAATTTGTCTTCCTCTCCTCCTATATCCATCTACTTTCTTAACTTTATTTATTTAGACTTTATACTCTAAACATTTATAAGTATATTGTTCATTAAATATATTAATCTAGATCTTTCCTCATTTATTTGTAATGCAGATGGTTCTTGGACGGAGCGTAGTACTATCAGCGTGGGTACGGGCAGCACTCCCGTCAGCAGCATGCTCCTCTCCGGAGGGAAGCTGTGGTGCGCTACTCACGCTTCCATCAAGATCATCAACCCTCATACATTGCAGGTTAGTGCCTAAATTATTTTTACTAATGAACTTATCATAATTGATAATTAATTTAATCTCAGTACCTTACTAACACATAATCAATAAGTAATAGCTCTTTCTTTAGAGTAAATATACATTCTAACCAAATCATAGATGCATCAAATGAGGAGCCCTATCTAACTAATTTTAAGGTTAGAAACAGAAAAAAACACATAGAATTATTACATCTGGAATCAACATCATGAACAACAGAAGGAAGCCAATTTAAAGTGCACCGATCGCACGTAACAACACGATGTTTTGAATCAACATCATGAATAACTAAGTGAAATTTAAAGAACTTATGTCTGTGTTATTTTATTAGTGTGTTAAACGAATTGAGTGTTATCGGTACACTAACGCCGGAATATCGTGTTGATACTCGCGATCGGTGCACTTTAAACTAGCTTCATTCTGTTGTTCATGATGTTGATTCCAGATGTAATAATTCTATGAAAACACAGCATAACTTAGCTCACATTTTTCTTCGGTTCATTCACACTTCGGTTGTAATCAATATTTGTCTCCACCAAATTATTTTTCAATTAGTTAAGCTGTTTTCTATTTACCTTAAGTTATAACAACACAATATTAAATTAAAGGTGGACGAAACATTCCAAATAAGTTGTGAATCGAAACCGATCAGTCACATGGCGGTGGCCGGCGTCACCATCTGGTTGTCGCTCCACAACGCGGCCCAGCTCCGTTGCTACAACACCAACACAAGGGAACAGCTCGCCGAGATCAATATTACGCCGCAAGTCACTAAAATGTTGCATGGTAAGGTTTTTATTTATGTTAAGATTGGTTTTTGTAGGTTAGTTTTTCAAATTAGGGCTTTTAGAGCTAAGGACATTTAAGGAAGATCTTTATTGGTAGGTCATAGGTAGCTCAGTCAGTGTCCCCTGATAATACAGAGGTCCATGAGCGACTTACGTTCAGGTGGCCCGATGACATGGCAATAAAAAAATAACGGTATCATTTCACTGATCCAGATTCAACTGTCTCGAGAGCATGTGATGAAAATTAGATGGACATAAGAGAAGAGGAAAGCCTTAGACGATGGTTTGTGGTGTTATGGACGATGTGTGTCAGGATAAAATGTATAGAGAGATGTTACTGATTTGACTTTGACCCCATTTATATAATATAAAGGTAAAACCAAAGAAGATGAATGGATCCAGCAGTTTTCCAACTTAGGACTCATAGAACCAAAGAACAGTCCGCATCCACTAACAGACTTGATACAGGTGTCATAGAAAGTCACTTCCCAAGTCCCTATATTAGAATCACGTTGAGATTTACCAGAAAACACTTAGACCCTTACCCGTTGTAGAAACTTCTGGAACACGTTGATAATTATGATAAGTTTATATACTCCTAATTTTGTTATATAAAGGTTGCGATGATATAATAAGACAGCACAAAGCAGCCTGTCTCCGCGTGACGGCGCTACTCGCACACCGCGACACGCTGTGGGTCGGAACCAGCGCCGGAGTACTACTCACGGCTCCGCTGCTCAACGCTCCTAACGCGAGGACCGGCCTCTTTACTGTACCACACTTGACTGGTGAGGATCTATCTATACTAACGATTATCACCTCGTTCCTTTTATTTAGGACACTATGTTTGTTATCAAAAAATATTCGTAATTAACTGTTCTTTCGATTGGCATCATAAAAATATAGGGTGTTGATTTTTGTCGATTTTGCAATTTACGAACAATCTGTGAATGCAGTATTATTAAACATCAAAAATAAAATGATGTTTTCTTTCAGCAAAACATCCTATCGCTAATATTTTATTTTATATTTATTATTTTAATATTCCAGAGAAACTTACAGCTAACACTTATTTAATTAAAACTATGTAATTCAGATAGCCAATTAAAAGTTTCTACAGTTAAATTTTGAAATAGAAATAGAAAGTGCTTAACAAGATATGTGCTAAATACAATTAATGTAAGTAATAAAACAAAAAATAACAAAAAAAAAATCTATCTTAAGTAAGTAAATAGTAAAAGTTATGTTATGAACCTGCATCACAAAATTTACTGGCTAAAATATTTTTAACTGAAGTTGACGTGCTATTAAATAAATCTAAGTTACAATCCTCCAATACCTCGTTGCAAGACCGACTCGCCCTGGGTATAAAAGAATTGGCTCGATACCTTACCTTCGTAGTGGGTATGTGCAGGAGCTTTGGGTTTCGCAGATAGGTGTTGGAGGTTCGGATCTGAATCTTATTGACTAACTCTGAGGAGTCGATATTCGCTTGTGCAGTTTTAAACAGAAATACTAAGTCGGAAATTCTACGTCTCTCGTGCAAAGGAAGAAAGTGAAAATGCTTACAGCGTAATAAATAGTTAGCAATATAAGTTTTAGATTTAAACTGGACATAACGAAGAAATTTTTTCTGTATGCGTTCAATACGATCTATGTATATATTATAGCAAGGATTCCACACCTGTGATGCGTATTCAAGATGGCTCCTAACTAAGGCACAATATAAGATTTTAATTGTTTTTACATCTTTAAAATCTGACGAAATACGCATCATGAATCCTAAAGCCTTAGATGCGCCCTTAACAATGTTATCAATATGTGCGCCAAATGTCAATTTAGAATCAAACGTTACCCCCAAGTCTTTTATGAATGAAACTCTATTGATCGGAGTATTTTTTAGATAGTAATCATTCAGTATCATTTTGTCATCAGGTTTACGACTATAGGAACAAACGTAACATTTTGCAACATTTAAGTCTAGTTCGTTAATCGCACAATAAGACTGAAAATTATCAAGGTCTTTTTGTAGCAATACACGATCAATAGGAGTATTAATGGGGCACAATATCTTTAGGTCGTCGGCATAAAGAAGAAACTTACAATTTACAAAACAGGAGGCAATGTCATTAATAAAAATGTTAAATAACAAAGGTCCTAAAAGCGAACCTTGCGGTACTCCCGATGGAATAGGCATAGTAGCAGATCTAAAGCCGTTTAGGACTATTGTTTGGCACCTGTTATCTACGTATGAGCAAAACCACCTATAGAGGTCACCACTAATACCAGCAAACTGTAATTTTCTTAGCAAGATCACATGGTCAATACGGTCAAATGCTTTGCTAAAATCAGTGTACACAACATCAACCTGAGAAGATAGCGACATGTGTTCAGTTATAAAATCGGAACATATTATCAGGTTCGACGTTGTGGACCTACCCGGGAGAAAACCATGCTGTTCCTCAATGAATACTCGTTTCATAGAAGAATAAAGTTGTTGATGCACTGTTTTCTCCAGTATTTTAGCGAACAAACATAGTTTAGAAATAGGCCTATAGTTTTCAACCAAGTCTTTAGGCCCTTTTTTATGAATCGGCGTTATAAATACCGATTTCCAAATATTAGGGACTACACCAGAAGAGAGTGACAGTCGAAAGAGCATTGACAATGGCAACGCAAGGCTTTTGGCGCATTTCACTATAAACAGAGCCGGTATGCCATCGGGTCCCGCTGATTTATTTAAATCAAGTTCCTTTAAGAGTTTGAGAACGTTTGATTCAAGGATTTCTATAGTACTTATATGACAGCAACTGTCTGATAAAGAACAATCAATAGTACTGTTATTAGTTCTATTAGTATTGTGTAGGAAATTTGAGTGAAAGAAATCATTGAACATATTACATATTACATCATCTTCACTCGTAGATACTTGGTTGTACTTCATAACGGAAGGGTAATTATGGCTTTGTTTTTTATTCTTTACGTATTTCCAGAATGTTTTAGGGTCGTTTTTTATGCTTAATTCCATCTTTGTAACATAATCCTCGAACATTTCCCTCTCTAGCAATTTCACTCTTTCCCTTAAGAGGGTAAAAGTATGATGGTCAACTAAGTTGTTGTATATTTTATATTTTTTATGAAATTTGTTTTTTTCTTTAATTAATTTTATCAATGGGGTTTTATACCATGGTGGATACTTCGATTTAGGTGAAAATAATTTAGAACTCAGAATGTGTGAGTCATGAGCGCCTTGCAGCACACGATAGAAGATTGAGACTGCCTCTTCCATCGATTTCTCTTGAAATTCAGTTGACCAATCGGTCTCATTGATAATTTTGGAAATCCCATCGTAGTCACCCAACGAATACAAAAATACTGTACGCGGGGTCTCATGAAGGAATGGCTTCTGTACAAAATTAGCAGTTATTTGTAATGCCTTATGATATGCATCTTCAGCGACAAGAGGGTCTGTACATTGCATGACCGATACGTCACTATCCGAGAAAACCAAGTCTAAGATACGATTTAGACAGTTCTTGCAAGAATTAAATTGAGCTAAGTTGCATACATTAAAATTGTCTATAAGGTCTGTCTGAGACATACCTTGAAGGTTATCAGGTTCAAGTGTCACACCGCCCGTCGACTTACGCCAAATTATGTTGGGCATATTAAAATCCCCCAAAACTAAGAACTTATCCATTGGATGTTTCAATATAACATCACTAACTGATTCTGAGAAATGTTTTAATTGTTCAGATAATGAATACCCTTTATGTTGATTACAAATGTATACTACGCAAATATGTAGTCGATATTTAGATTTAGAACCTGGTTCCAAAAATGTTAAACTCAACCAAAGATCTTCAGCAGATGAGGCCCAAGTAGGATGACTGTCGGCCACAAGATCGCGTCTCACAGCGATCAAAACACCCCCTCCTAAAGTTTGATTTGTAGCAGAATAATTCCTATCTCGTCTCCATACAAGGTACCTATCGTCAAACAGCTCACTATTATGTATACCATCTAACAGCCACGTTTCTGTCAAGCAAATAATATCGTACGAATGAATGCATACATTTCTGAGAAACGAAGATGTCTTCGTGCGTAGTCCACGAACATTTTGGTAATAAATTGTTAAGAGCACTTAATAAGCAAAATATAAAATAACAATTGAGTAATACAAAAAATATTATAACTAAACATTAATGCACATTCATTCTCCTCCAGTAGACGAAATTTCAATTCTACCGACATTACAATCATAAAGTGCAAGCGAATAACGACCGCAAATACAAAGCACATACAGTTTAAATGAATATTTTTGTAAACAAGATTCCTACTAATGACATCAAGAATAATGTACAAATGTACCTGATGCAAAATTCTAACAAAACAAGTTTGAATAGAAGTTGTAAACAAGTAGACGATTCTCAAACTTTTTATATTATAACAAATAATTAAATTTAATTTTAAATGTAGTTCAATATTACGACTTAATCTCAACGTCCGATTCTTTTTAAATCCAAATCGGATTTTATGTTTAAAACTGGAGAACTTGAATTTTTTCGCAAAAAAATTTTACTATTTTTAACCCAAACAAACTGGTATCCAAATTCTTTAGCGGTTGTTTTAACTTTATTTAGTAATGATTTGTAGTATAATGACAGATGATCGTTGACAAAAATTCTGTGCTCACCAGAGAGATTTAAGTCTTTAGGGGTCAGAGATGAAAGTTTTCTCGCCGCTGCTACGAAGTCTTCTTTGAGGTATCTGTTGTGCACGGAGACAATAATGTTTTTGCTATTTTTGTCATTCCGCGCAGGAACCCGCGCCACGTAGTTAATTTTTTCTTTGGACAAAGGACAGTTTATTAACTCTCCAATTTTTTCTGTAATCGCGAATAGATTTTCTGAAGAGGTAAAGGGAACGCCCTTTATCTCAATATTATTAAGACGCAATCTCTGCTCAGCCTCCACAGAAGACAAATCAAATTGATCCATCCGCTGCTGCAATGCAGTAATTTTTTCGCTCATTTTACGTAGGTCTTGCAATTCGTCATCCATCGCCTTGAATTTTGCTGAAAGATCTTCTACAGTGTTGTGTACGAATTCAAGTGATGACTTGACATCAACAATTTCAGCTTTAATGGACTTCAAATCAGCAAGTTCGGCTTGAATCTCTTTCATATTTTCCATTATTTTGGGTAAAATAGATACTTGCGATGATAAGCGTTTTAATTCGGATAGAATATTTTCCATGTCGCTTGGTACAGGTGACACGGCTGGTGATGTCTTGGGTGTTGCTAAGTTTGAAAGGGAGTTCTTACACGAAATACATTTCCAAGTCGTTTTTCGATCACCCAATCTCCGATATCCAGCCTCGGAGACACCTGAGCAAGGGAAGTCATATCTATTGTGACATTGGGAGCACTGCACACCGTCCCTGGCTTCTTGTTTGCAAGAATAACACACAAACATTTTATAAGACGAAGATGAAGTTTGAGTATGAAAGTTAAATGTAAAACTAATTTCACAACTTTGAGAACCGTCGATGAGTATTTATGATTCGTTTATTCAGTCTCAACAAATACGTGCACTCGCTTCGCCTATTATGCACTGAATGAATATTTAAGGTACTTCCCGTTCGTGTCGCATAGTATTGGGACACCCTGTTATATACAGGCATACTGCACACGACACGCTCTGTCCAAACCAGATAATAATATCCAGGAAGGTATATAAAATCACACACATACTATTTGGGGCCTATACCAAAATTGAGAGGTGTCAAGGGACACCCTTGATGGAACGAAGTTCCTTTCGATTAAAAGACATCTTAATTTTTTTTTCCTAATTTATTTTTTTACGCGCGATAAGGAACGCGTTTTAAAAGATTTTGATCACAGCGCCATCTAGCGATAATCATGTAAAACAAAAAAAGTGTCGTGACAACTTTTCGTAAGATTTTTTTCCGTCTACCCCCCCGACAGTCGCGGCCCCCCCTTTCACAACGCCCGATAAACTTCGTCCCAAAAATTACGTATCATCAAAATACTTTTTAATTTCAGGTGTCACCTACGGTCACACTGGCCACGTAAGATTTTTGACGATCGTCGAAAACCCAGTATCGACCAAACAGCCCCCGAAATCGACACAGACTTCCCTAAAAACTAAAGCGTTGAGCCGAAGATCAGCAAACGCGGAAAAACTTCACAAGCAAGCCGAAGCGAATCAAAATAACAAAGAAACCCTGGTCATTTCTGGAGGCGACGGTTACGAAGACTTCAGGAGTTCCACCATGACGGAGGATGCTGGAAGAGAGGATTCCACTAACCATCTTCTTCTCTGGAGGGTCTGAACGAATTTGCGGCCGACAGGGTTCAGGATTTGAAATGAAAGCGCTGCAAGAATCGTATATTAGGCATGGCGTCGTAACAAACAATTCAATTAGTATTTACTAATAGAAAAGCAGCATGAAATATAATTATTATAATAAGCTTGTCGTGAAAGCTGTAGAAGATTATTTAGAAATTCAATATCCTCATTTTGGTCAAGAAATAACATCAGGACAGAGTGACGTCAAATTCCCATGACATTGTTTTGTGGCACCAAGATTTTTGTCAACAACAGAGTTATCATATTTAACCACTCAACTGGGAACGTCACTATTCGCTAGATGGCGAAACTGGGGACTTCGTTCAGAATCAATACCGTGTTTGAGCCCCTTTTTAAAAACATTTTTTTCCAATAATTATTAATTTTGATTTTTAATTTAACCTTATATTTTTGTAATTCTCTATTACTAAACGACGCTGTATTGCATTTTCAGTGAAAATATATCATCTCCGTAAAATATGAGACGATTAAAAAATGTAAACGAAACAAATTTTAGAACTGTGCTCAATTTTGGCTCCTGCCACAGACTTGGCAAAAGTAAACAAACCAATTTGGTTGCCGATCCCAGTTGAGTGGTTATCATTCACATATCAACATAGAACTAAAATATATACGCAGTTATCATGCCTATAGATCCCAATATGCGATATAAAGAGCCTAATGATGGATGTTTAGTATCAGCTTTCGATCGATGTCTATGCTAAATAAAAATTGTATTAAATTTATGTATTTTACGCTTCGACGCGTATTTGAGATTATTAAACGTTAAGACATTAAATGTCGTTATCAGAATTTGAGCATTCAGTATTATAGTGGCCCTCTCTGTAGAAGTTTTATAGACAATCGCGGTTTTCTATAATACTTTCATGCATTTTCAACGGGTTCTTACCACGATATTTAATTAATTGAGTTGTCTCGATATTTCAACGTTGTTGCAAACGTCATGATCACGAGAAGACTAGATACTGTCGATTTAAGAGCAAACAAATCTGTCTACCCTCGTACTCGTTCGCTTTTGGGTAGTACCACTGGAACTCGAACTTATCATAATTAAATATCGTGGTAAGAACCCGTTAAAAATGCATGGAAGTTTATAGTATTCAATTTTAGAATACGTTTACATGTCTATCCATATCAAGGCATAGTGTTTCGTGTCTATATCATTAAATGTGGAATCGTAGTGAAATAATGAAAATTTATTTACCTAAATTATTAGGTCTTTGAAGTTGTTCATTAATTTCTTGTAGCTTTGGATTGTATTTAGTGTTGAAGCTTTTTACATTTCCAGTTTTTGCTGTATAAAGGGCTCTAATGTTTAATTTGCCTGTTTCAGTATGATGGTGATACCTATTATTTGATGTGGTTGTATGCAGGCATTTTTGAATAGAATATATATAGCTCGTAGATGTATAAAATTATTCGAATCGATGTACCTTTATGATCATTTACTGGTTGAACGTAATTGTGGTTGCTCAAAAATAATCGATGTTACCTGATCAATATATTTGTGAGAGCAAATCGTTAGAAAATGTTTTTCGATGTCTACGTTATGAGAACAAATAAAAGATCACACTAACATGACTTGCGTTTTATTTTTTAGTAGTACTGATATTATCGTTATTATAATGAGTTGGATTATTTTATTGCCGGCGACTTCGTTCGCGTGGACTTCAGGTTCGTCCCGTCTATATTATTATCAAAAATTGTAGCCTATGTGTTATTCTGACGTGTAAGCTATATTGTGGTAAAGTTTCATTCAAATCCATTCAGAAGTTTTTACGTGAAAGAGTAACAAACATACATACATCCATACTTACAAACTTTCGCCTTTATAATGTATATTAGATTATGATCTTGTAATCTAAAATGATTGAATTAACATGGTAAAAAGATCTGTTATCTCAAACTTAGCCTAGAAAAGATCGCTTAAAGTAATTAAACTTCTTCTATGAAGTTTTGAGGGAAAACTCCTCAATATTATATTATTAATAATTAAGTGTTAAACGGATATCGTTACATACCAAAATTAGTGAAGGAATCTATGAAAACTTTGTATTTGGATTTTATACATTTTATATCAGTTTAATAATTTTATTCTTCTCGTGACCACGACGTCTGCAACATCGAAATATCGAGACTACATGATTAATAGACCTTCATCGAGCTGATAAATTGATCAAACACATTTTTTATCTATAATATAAAAATGGACCGCAAAATGTGTTGTAAGCGCATAACTCAACAACGCCTGGACCGATTTGGCCAAATCTTTTTTAAAATGTTCGTTGAAGTTCAAGGATGGTTTTTACGGCGAGAAAAAATAGAATAGTTGCCAGGAAGAATAGAACAAAAAGCGGGTCATAGGGTTCACGCAGACGACGTCGCGGGCAGCAGCTAGTTTATCATAAATTCTATTGTATATGATATAATCTAACCTATGCTTTAAATTAGGTTAAAATTCTGTTAAATTTCATAAACCTTATTGAATAAAAAAGGAAATGAAGACAAATGCCATTCAACAATTTATTATTTATTGATCGAATCACAATTAAAATGCATTAAATTCAAACACTACAAGAATAACTATGATCAAACTCTATACATTATTTAAAACTAGTGTACACTTAAGAACATTTCGCGGCAACATCCTTTATGAATTCATATAAGTGATCATCGTCATCATTAGAAGCTCTCTTACCCCTACTAGCGACATACGGGTCATTCTGCAACTGATCAGCTATTTTTTTCAACATTATTCTTCTATCTCTTTCACTATCAGTTATATCTCTCTTCATAGCATGATTGTTATTCTGGTACATTACTAGATCTATAGCAGAACATACCAGTTCTTTGATTTTAGTATACTCCTTCAGTTGCGTAAGGTTTCCATTAGAGAAGTCTTTTTTGCCTCTCGCGATGTAATATGGGTCATTTCGCACAGACTTGACTATTTCTTCAATAGCGCCTCGTCTGTCTCTTGCAGATTTCCCAACGTTATAATTCAAAAAGTATTTTTTCCCTCGTGAAATGAAAAATGGATCGTCTTCAGCAGAAGATCTTGCGTTTCTTTCCATTAATATGTAATGTGGCTCTTCTGCAAACATTCGGCTATCTGTAAGAGCTCTAGCGTTCAATGGATTAATAGATCTAACGGTACCTGCAGCAGACGAAATTTTATTTTTTAGGTTTCCATTAAACAAATGCTTTAATTTACTGTCGCGTACACGAGTGGACCAAAAATTTAAAGCTGCACCTGGACTGCGTCGTAGTCTTGACAAAAGTTCTATTTCATTTTCAACGTTATTAATGGAACTGAGAATGTTTTGTTTCAAATATTCCTTGTTGTCTTTAGTGAGTTCTAAATCTTTTCTTCTGCCGCGACTTCCCCAAAATGGATCAATATCATTGTTTTTATCCAAATTACTTTCGAATTGTTCCTGATCACGTCTTCTGCCACGATTAGCCCAAAATGGACTTTCTTCAGTTTCTGCTACATACCTGACATTTTCTTCTTTCTTACCCCTGCTTCCCCAAAAAGGATCCTTGTCTTGTCTCCTGCCACGGTTAGCCCAGAAGTTCGCTGAACTCTTTGAATCTGGATCGTTCCATAAATGAACTTTTGTTATGTAGTCATTGTTTTGTTTCAGATCATAGTCAACACTTTGTGGTTCATCAGATTCTGAACTGTCCCTTCGACCACGTGCATGCCAGAATGGTGCTTCACCTCGGATTTTTCCGTACACAGGAATATCTTCGGCATCTTGAAGCCAATTTTCATTTTTCATAGTTTTCATGAGACTGATGCTTTCTTTATTGGGCCAAAACTGTATTGTGCCATAATCGTTAGTCGATCTTTTTATTCTTTCATTTTCGTATTTGGACTTCGTGTTGTTACTCTTCTTTTGCTGATTGGGTTTTTGAGTTTTCGTCTTGTTGTTTCCCTTTCCAAATGTTAAATCTGATGTAATTAATACCAAGAAGAGTACGATCAGTTGAATTTTTTTGCAGCCCATTTTCATAATCTGGGAAAGGAACATTCGATTAGTATAAATATTACTTCGACGACCATTAATGAATTAGGTCTATTTTTACTTTAAACTACAAACAGTGGTACTTATGCTGTAATAATTATTTGCTTTATTTTAAATTGTATTAAATGCTGGTAACATGTGCTTGTGGTATTTAATAATTACCACCACAATAATACCTCTTGATTCGCAATAGCATTGGATTTTATAAAATGGTATTAACAACAACCAGAAACTACCAAAAACCGATCAATTGAAATGATTTTGTGATTTAAAGAATAATTTTGTGTTTCAAATACATGATTATTTAGGAGTGATTATGTTCATGGTAGTTGCGGCTAATTATGGCATAGTCTGCACCAGAATTTTACAAGTATTTGATATTTAAAATCTGCTGATACGAAAAGAAAGAAATAAAAAACACTTACGTTTTTTTCACGTACAGCACATGCTTCTATGACGTTAGTAGTGTCTTACAACTGAACTGCTTCTGTGAGCTAAACTATAGGTCGCATCCCTTATAAAGGAACAGCCCGGTTCTCTAGGGGTTGCACGTACGTTGTTTTTTTTTCTTTATTTGACATTGACTGCTCCTGGGACTGACCGTTATTAAATTAAAACAATGCTAGATGGGTATTGCTTTGGACTTCTGGTGCGGTTCAAATAAGGCTCCGTTTAACTGAAATAAGTTTTTAAATAACTATTAGGTTTATTTTTTCAATGTGAGTTTCGTTGTTTTAAAACGTTTGAAAAGGGGAAACAAATTTGAGATAAAAACATAATTGTTGATAACACCGAAGAATACAGTACTAATTTCGAAAACTGTTATGAAATGAAAATATTATAATAGTACGTGTGTATTACTGTGTATAATCTATTAGATGGTAAGTTAGTACGCTAACATTTAAATAAGTACGTTACAACGATGCATAAAAAAGCTAAATTAAATTCTCTAAATCTAAAACATACCAAAAAATGTGATTTTTAAATCAATATCCTTATATTATGTGTTATGAAATGCAAATAAATAATAATATTATGTTCTTAGTCATATCAGCTTATTTTTCTGCAATCTTTATTATTCACTGGTGTATAGTTCATACATATTGCTTTCCTTTGCGAAGGTATATAATTTTCTAATTGTGTCATAGTGAGGCCACCATATTGATACAATATATTAATGTTTCAATATATTTTCAAGCAAATGCAAGCTAGATGTATTGTCAACCCTGTCCTTTTCTGCATAATAATATTCAGTGTTTGATATTTCAATGAATATTTTATTTATCACATACATAATAAAGGCAATATGTTAAGATCAAGGACATAGTTTATTTAGGAAGAAGCAAATAACTTGTCCCTCAATCAACATAATATATTAAGTTTATGTATGAAAGAAAAAACACGTAAATAATATTCTCAACTAACGAAATTAGACATACCTAATAACAAAGGAAAAACAACGAAATGAAAATAAATGAAATTTCTGGAAAAAAACATACACCAGCAGCGAATGCTTGATGTGCTTGTACTTGCAAAAAAAACATGAAAAAAACATTGAAGTTTAACGTAAAACCACTAGCAAAATGATGTAGGAAAACATTGAAAAACTTGCGTATTATAGATGGTTTAGGTAAACTTATTCAGACACTCGCGGTTTTCTATAATACTTATCCTCATAATCCTCAGGTACTATCTTCTGAACGTCGTTACGTACCAAGAATGGTTAAAAAAGCTATCGAGATTTCAAGACATAGCACTTTTAACAGGGGTGACGGCTTCAGATTATCGAGTATGTGGAATCCAGTGCTAAACACAACAGTCACTAAGGGTTCATGCTCAGAGAGTCTTGTAGATACAGTGAGTGCGGTGTGTCGTGATGTGAGTTCGAGTTCCAACGGTACCACCCAAAAGCAAACGAGAAAGAGGGTAGACAGATTTGTTTGCTCTTAAATCGACCCGCAGTATCCAGTCTTCTCGTGATCATGACGTTTGCAACAACGGAGAAATATCGAGACAACTCAATTAATTAAATGGTAAGAACCAGTTGAAGATGCGTGAAAGGTTTAGGTAAACCTTGAAATGAAAACCTGTGAAAAAGGTCAGAAAATAACAAAGATTTTTAAATTCACAACCTATTCTCAAAGGAAGTGAATCCAGTCCAATGCAAAACAGAAAAAATACCGTATAATCTCATTAATCGCACTCGCTGTCAAAAATCTACATAAAAATTATGCGAATCGATCGATTGAATTAAAATTGTTCCAGGTGGCTTCGGGCAGTGCGTAATTTAGGGCATCGATCACTTTTAATAATTTTAAACCATGGCGCACGTTTTTTTTTCTCATAAATTTGAGCACGTCTCCGGCACTCAAAATATTATTATGAGGGAAGCTTCATTAAGGTTTAGTTGAATGGAAAATGTGACCGTTAAAAGTATGCGTTTAAGTTTATAAGTATGAATTTCTAAATTATAGTAACTTTAAATTTAGAACTTTGAAAAGCTGTTTTGTTAGTTTAGTCCGCGTATTTTAGCTTTGAATTGGTTGGCATCCTCTTTTTTTTATAGTTGGAGGAAATGATTATATGGGAGTTGAACCGCACTAAAACCTCCAACCGCTCACACTCAGCGTCCGAACCCCGGCTGAGGCCAGAACCCATTACGGGGTTATGAGGGACGGCGCGACGCATTACGCCCACGGCACTCTTTCCCGTCGCGCCGCCCCCTGGTTGGCATCCTAAAAATATTATACAATTTCATACATAGTAACTATTATATTATCATCTCTCTAATTAGTAAACTTCATTTATCAGACGTCTAATACTGAACGCAGGTCTCTCAAAGCTTGCTAAATTTACTGATTTGTGTCGACGAATCTAAGATTTTATAGGAAATCTAAGCTTAACTGTTAACAATTTTAAAATTACTAGTATGTAAGTACCTATCACTATAGTCGGAGCAGGTAACTAGTTTTGTAATACAAATATTTAGCAATATTTTCCATTGAAACTCATTTACATATCCCTATTTTCCTTCACAAATAATATTCATGGATGCTGAAAGAAGATTGAATATGTAAATTGCTTTAGTAAATTGTTTTTTAAAGCTTAAGCGGGTGCACAGTTAATTCTTAATTATTATAAGGCTAAGAACAATATAGGCATTAATTACAATTGACATGGTTTCATTGAAGTAATTTAGGATTTTTTTAAATTCGAAATAGAACTTCGTCTTAACGTTTGGTCACAAGACGTTTGTCGCTCTATGCCTTGATTACTTTGGGCACAAACAGCTGTGTAAGGAGGCGGGGGTAGATTGGACTTGGTTATACCAAAATAATAATATTATCTAATATATAAAATTCTCGTGTCACGGTGTTCGAACTTGAACTCCTCCGAAACGGCTTGACCGATTTTGTTGAAATTTTTTGTGCTTATCCGGTATCTATGAGAATCGGCCAACATCTATTTTTCATCCCCCTAAATGTTAGGGGTAGTCCACCCCTAATTTTTTTTTTTTTTTTCGACGCAGACGAAGTTGCGGGGGCAGCTAGTATTTTATAAAAAAATCACATACAGGGTGGATCTGTAACTTTGGACAATCTGACGCGGAGTGAATGACCTGTCGAAATACAACTTAGCACCATTTGTATTTTTTAGATCGGTTAAACTTTTTTTTCGGACATTGTATGGAAAACGTACGACTATCGTTGCAGACTTCCATACTGTGATGAAATTTTTTTTATCCAATTCCTAAAATAAAAGTGATTCTAAGTTTTATTTCGACAGGTCATTCACCTCACGTCAGATTGTCCAAAGTTACAGATCCACCCTGTATATAGTAAAGAAGCACGCACAATTATGTAAACCATACCGTGAAACTTAGATTCGCTTGGAACGTGGTTGTGACAATTTTGTTGTGGCCTATAATTGTTCGTTTATCTATCTTGCAATAATTAAAAGAAAACTTGCCGCTAATAGCAGAACTAATGTACTATGATGGCGAAATTATGGGAATTTTGTAGGATAGGGTTGGCTATGGCCTCTCTTTGTCCTGGCATAGCGTTACTAACTTACAATTAAAGATTTGCTAGGTAATCTAGTTATTGATGTATCCACCCTATGTTTTTCTGTCACACTAATAATACTCTTCAAACAGTTCGAATTTCAAAATTAAGCTATAGTTAGATAGCTTTATTTAAAATATGTATTTGTTTATTTAATGTTTATTTGTTTTAGTGGGTCAGCTATGTCATTTATTAATTATTTTTTTTGTTACTACTACTTTTAAATATACATAGATTTAGATTTTTTTTGTCCTCTCTCATTTTATATTATATTTTCTACCCAACGCATGCTGTATTTCACCTTTAATTAAGTCTGCATTTAACTTGTTTATATTGTAACTCTAATATGTAATAGCTATAAGTAATGTAATTCTTGTTGGTGAATCAATAAAATAAATAAATAAAATACAATAAACCAATTTTAAAATCGTTATTAAGCCACCAAGGAAAGACTTAAAATTCCGCTTTTGACTAAAATATTATTGCTTTTTCAAAAGCCTTAACTTGTGAAAAACTTTTAATAACGGCGTCAGAGCGTCAGGGAAAAATCTATTAACTTTGACAACTTCTGAACTCACACCTTGCAAAGCAGTTGTTTTTTTACTGCGAAAAAGATTGAAATTGAAAAAGTTTTGGTGAGTCCGTTGAAAATTTGTATTTAATTTGTTATGGTGCTCACAGTCCGACCACTCGCAATATTATGGTCTATTATGTTATATTAAGTGATCATAACATGAAATTAGTAGTAGTAGTAGAAATTTGAAATAGATTGTCAAAACCAAAACAATAAAAAACGTATAAAAACTTCTGTATAAAATAAATATTCTTCAGTGCAATATAATAAAAAATGTTAACAGACGTTTATGAGTGACGGTAACCATTTACCAATTTTGCGATTTTGAGAAAAATATCTCAATAAGTCGTCGCTTTCCCTCGACCACGTGTTACGTTATTTTTAACTATCGTAATAATAAGTTGACTCTTTTAGAGCTTTATAAAGTACATCCCACTCTACGCTCCTTTCTTAGTTCATGCATGGGTCAGTGGTCTACGTTTCTTCGTCAACCAGGACATATTGGATCTCCGGCCTCCCCGAGCTTGATAAGGATAAGGCGGGGTATCTTCCAGGGTGACAGTCTGAGTCCTTTGTGGTTCTGTCTGGCGCTTAATCCTCTAAGCACGTTGCTTGGAGATTCAACGCTAGGCTACCGACTCAAGAGAGGGGGTGAGCCCATTTCACATCTCTTGTACATGGATGATCTCAAATTATTTGCTTCTAAAAAATCTGACCTAATAACTTTACTCAAAATAACCGACAATTTTAGTAAAGCTATTGGAATGGAATTCGGAGTAGATAAGTGTGCGGTCATAGATATACAGAGAGGAAAAATTGTAAACTCTGAGAGTTTGCAACTTAGCCAAAGTGAGGTGCTCAGATCTCTTTCTGAGTCGGAAACTTACAAATACCTTGGAATGTTCGAAGCTTTGAGTATAGTCGATGCAGATATGAAACAATCGGTGAGGGATCGTTTCTTCCGCCGCTTTGTAAAGGTTTTGAAAAGCCTCTTATCTGGCGGAAACAAGATCCGAGCCTTCAATGGTTGGGTCATGCCTGTACTGACGTACTCCTTTGGCATTCTAAAGTGGACGCAATCGGAACTAGATGCCCTGGATAGAAAAGTTCGGCGACTACTGACGGCATACAGGATGCACCACCCACGTTCATCTGTTATGAGGTTGTATATTCCTCGGAAGTGTGGGGGTCGTGGCATGTTAAATGTCAAGGACCTACACAACCGAGAGGTAAACAACCTTCGGGAATATTTCCTTAAGGTAAGCGTGGGTATGTACCGTAATGTAGCAGCAGTTGATAAGGGACTCACTCCGCTGTCCTTAGCGAACGAGAATTGGCGGACGCTAAAGGTAATGAGTGTGACGGATCGCACGGACGTATGGAAGAGCAAGGAACTACACGGACGGTTCTACCGGGCCCTTATGAGCCCCGATGTAGATCAGTTAGCCTCTGTATCTTGGCTACGGTACAGTAACCTCTTCGGAGAGACTGAAGGTTTTGTCTTTGCAATTATGGACGAAGTTATCATGACGAACAACTACCGTAAATATATTCTAAAGGATGGGACGGTCGACATTTGTCGGGCATGTCACCGTCCGGGAGAGTCTATTAGACATATCGTTTCCGGTTGTTCTCGTCTTGCTAACGGCGAGTACTTGCACAGGCATAACCTAGTAGCTAAGATTATCCACCAACAACTTGCTCTGAAATACGACCTTGTTGAAGCCGCTGTACCTTATTACCAGTATTGGCCTCAGCCAGTTCTCGATAATGGTCATGTAACGCTCTACTGGGACCGATCTATTATCACTGACAGGACTATTGTTGCCAATAAGCCTGACATAGTGATAATAGATCGGGACGCGCATCGGGCAGTGCTGATCGATGTCACCATTCCGCATGACGAGAACCTTGTGAAGGCAGAAAAAGAAAAACAGCTAAAATATTTGGACTTGGCCCACGAGGTGACCGACATGTGGCGTGTTGAATCGACCATCATTGTTCCGATCGTTGTATCTGTGCACGGTCTAATAGCGAAAAGCTTCGACCGTCATCTTGAGAAGCTTTCGCTCCCCAGCTGGGTAAAGGGCTTGATTCAGAAGGCGGTCGTTCTTGACACGACACGTATTGTGAGGAGGTTCCTCTCTTTTGAGCCCTGACCACTGATGGCTTGGGTCGTAGACCTCGTCTTCAGTGGGCCTCTGTTTTTTATATTGTATTTTTAAATTTTATTTCTTTGTTAATTTTTTTAAAAATATAATGTAAAAAATAAGTGTAAATAAATGAATACAGTAGTTGACTCTTAAGCCTTTAATTAATGTAAAAATATTTAGATAAGGATATATTCCTATCTCCAACGCGAAATTGTATCTCTCGATTTTATTTTTACTAGGTATGTTTTTTGAATTACCTACGATACAAATTTTAAGACACAATATTGAAAACAATACGTCAAAACACTCATTAAATATCATTTGACGATCCACCATCGTACTCTACACCCGATTTCTCAACCGCCCACTCAGCAAAAAATACATTTCTTTTCATATTATAATAATTGCACAACATTCCCGTATCTACCCACACACTCGGGCGTGCCTACAATAATAAGATTGCTCGTGTTCCCATTACTCGCTCTGTTAAATATTGTTCTAGGGGAAAGTATAAAAATGCAAGTTCTCTATTTGTAGCCTCCATTCGTCTCTTTACAGTCCTTTGGTGCACATCAACAAGAAGTACTCTGATATAATGATCATTTCTATTTGATGATAGATTCATGTCATCGTTTTATTATTATTTATTGATTGAATTCTAATATTCGTAATGAATAAGTGTAATCGAAAGTCTCTCCTGTTTCCGTTCAAAGACGATGCGCAAATGTCTTGTGTGATGAGTACAAAATGCAAAAACAATGCGTTCTTCAGTGTGCTAAAAAATGGTCGTCAGAAAGCGTCGAAACAACTATCAAAAATAGTATAAAAATAAATATAAAAAGTATATTTTCCTCTCCTTATAAAAATGCCGGAAAGTGGTACACGAACTGACAAGACGGATAAGTTTCTGTCATTTTAAATATTCATGGGGAGGATTAATTCAATTTTTTAAATTCACCACGATAAAAAAATACGAAAAGGGATTAGAGTCGGTTTTTTCATCACTTATTTACTTACTAGACGCTGAAATTTAATTTGAGCATAAAAAATAATTACAGTTTTGCTGTTAAAGGTTGGCTTCATTCTTAATATTATATTCTAATTTAAAAAAAAATAATAATCACTCAGTTTCCAAACAATACATTCGAAACAATTTAAAACAGGCCCACGATTATGACTACGTTACACAGTACTAAAGATTTATTGAATTTCAAACATTTTAAAAATAAACCGATCTTCGCAACAGAAATACACCGTGCGTGTAATTTGTTTATTTTGGTCGAATCTTCGGTTAGAATTTACGACAAGTGCCCAATTCTCGAAATAAAATTATCATTTATTTATCAAAACTTTATATAAAATAATATACAAACGTCTAACGTTATTTAGCTCAAGGTGGAACGTTTCAGTATAACAAGGTGTCATAATTTGTTGAAAATTTAGCGAATCATGTTATTTAAGATTATGTTCATGGACGTGGCAAGTGGCACTATGATCAGCAAAAAGATTATTTCTCGTCGTATTGTAAGATAAAAGAGGTTATTGGAACGAAGTATCAAAAAGGGGCTAGACGGAAATTCTTATGAAAAAGTTGTCACGACACTTTTTTTGTTTTAGATGATTATCGCTAGATGGCGCTGTGATTAAAATCTTTTAAAATAATTCCTTATTTTGTTTTATATGTTAATGCTAGATGGCGCTGATCAAAATATTTATTTATTAAAAAAATAAAATTTTATTACAATTCCCTCACTAATTAATTGAAAGGAACTTATTCCATCCGGGTGTCCCTTGACACCGCTCAAGTTTTTTGCTCAACTGATGATTAGCTCGTCGCTCATGAACCTTTGCAATGCAAGGACGTGCAATGTATAACTAGGTAATGTATAGGTACAGGACTCTCCTTTAACCTCATTTATTTATATCACATCTTCCGAGGAGGATTTTATGGATTTAGGATTTTTATAAATATTTCATATTTTCCATTTAAATTGTATTTTTCATTTTATTATGGTAGTTCAACAGATGGAATGCTAGATGGAATGACGACTTAAGAAAGGTGGCCGGTAACAACTGGATGAGACGAACAGAAGATAGAGCTCAGTGGCGTATTTTGGGAGAGGCCTATGTCCAGCAGTGGACGAGTGTGGACTGATGATGATGATGAAATGATGAATTGACCTGATCAATTGCTTCTCCAAAACCAAATTTGACGGATAATAATGTATGGAATAGCTCCTACACGCTGGGCTATGGCATTGAAATTTTCCAACCCACCAATCAGTCGATGGGCGAATCTTATATTTATAAAAAGTTTTTTTTATATTAAACAAAATTATTTCAAGAGTTCCCAGTATAATAACAAATGTTTCATATCAAAAATGTTTTTTTAATTCTCGCTTCATTACATCTATAATTACATTGGTTTGTATGATTCTAAAACTATTTTATTACAACGTTGAAAAGTCGATTTCATTTCGTTCTAAGTTTATTTATGTATTACGGAATATTCGTAAATTTATATCATGGTAATATAATCTTCTTGAAATAAATTATAACTAAATTGCGTTTCTGTAAATTACAATAGCAAAAAAACATTTAAAGCTATTTATTTACACAATATTGAACCAAAATTAATGTAATGAAAACTAAAATATATCTTTTATTCTTCCGTCATTTTTCATAATGTCAGATGAGTGTAAAATTCTCTATTAAATAGTTTTCATTATGTAATACTAGCTTTTGCCCGCGACTTCGTTCGCGTGGACTTCAGGTTCGTACCGTCTAGTTGAAGTTCATTTATTGCTAAACTTATTATCAAAAATTGTAGCCTATGTGTTATTCTGATGTATAAGCTATATTGTGGTAAAATTTCATTCAAATCCATTCAGTAGTTTTTACGTGAAAGAGTAACAAACATACATACATCCATACTTACAAACTTTCGCCTTTATATTATATATTAGACTAATAAGTTTTCATTACACGTATTAGTTTAAATTATATTTTTCTTATTGCTAGAATATGTACAGAAGATTATGGGATATGGTAAGTGGTCACTTAGGTAGGTATATCCGTAACGTCAAGGGCACGATATTGGCAATGATAATGGTCCCTCATTGCCTTGTCATTGCAGAGGTTCATTAGCGACGGTAACCGCTTACCATTAGGTGGCCAGTAAACTCGGTTATCTGTCTCATAGTCTAAAAATCCACACCGTTATTTATGAGATTTTTAATAATTTTATTGTAGTTATAGGCAAATGAGTAAATAGTTCACTTGATAGTAAGTGGTTTCCCATGAACCTCAAATGAAAGTTCAAGTTAACTAAGAGTAGGTTACAAGTAGTCACTTACGAGCAGTTGTCCCGTTGGGTTGACTGTCAGCAAAGTAATAAAAAAATGGCTGTCTTTATATTAAAATATGTAGTTTAGAAAGAATGTTTAAAAAAGGTTCAGTAGTTTTTGATTCTATTCATTTCAACAAACAAACAAGTTTTTCTATCTATAATATTAGTTTAGACAAGGAGAAGATACTTTCATGCATTTTCAACGGGTTCTTACCACAATATTTAATTAATTGAGTTGTGTCAATATTTCAAAGAAGAGAAGTCTTCTCATGATCACGACGTTTGCAACAACGTTGAAATATCGAGACAACTCAATTAATTAAATATCGTGGTAAGAACCCGTTGAAAATGCATGAAAGTATTATAGAGAACCGCGAGTGTCTGAATAAGGAGAAAATAACAATAAATTTGACTATATTTGTCATATGCGAATAATCTAATGAGCCTAAATTTCACGCCCTGTAGGTATATACATTTCTACATGACCGCGTTTTCTGCAAAGCGTATGAGAAGGGAGTGCTAAGCCTTTTAATTACTCCACTTACGGTACTCTAACCACAAACTTAAGCTTTTGAAGGTCCTCGCTTATTTGGACTACTCACTTATTAAAGGTATAACTAGGCAATATGTGTTACGTCGTCTAGGTAGATAGAGAAAGAGAAGTATTCAAGCACATTTTCTTGGATTTGACAAACAAATAGGGTGCATTTTCTCTCTTCTTTTGTGTTAATATTGAAGGTGGCAGTAGAAAACCACAATGTTGATCGATTTTAAGTTTGAACCATCTCTTTGCTACTTTGTTATTTGTACTCCTCAGAAATTAATTTTAAAAAAGTGAATGTTAGTTGTTAGTTCAAGTTATCATTTGTAGTATACCAAAATGTAAACTTTGTGTTTTCAATTTGCTATGGAAGAGTGAGACTCCCTGTCACAAGTTTTGCAAACTTAAAAGGGAGTTCTCCACATCAATATTGTAATGAATTGCATTTGGTACGTTATAAAATTATTCTTAAATTATTCTTATTTTCTGATTTACATCAGGTGGGCCGTCAGCTAGTTTATCTATCATATTGTAATAAAAAAAATTCAGTACAGTGTTTCATTTGGTATCAGTTTTTAAAAAATTTGAGCGTAGAGAACGAAAAATATTCCAAATACTGACTTTTCATGTGACGCAGACGAAATTGCTACATTATTTAATAAAATGCATTAATATAGATTTAAACGTAGACATACTTTATCTATCTATATAAATAAAAATGAATTGTTGTTCGTTAGTCTGATTAAAACCCGAGAAAGGCTGGGCCGATTGAGCTGACTTTAGTTTTAAAATGTTTGTCGTAGTCCAGGGAAGGTTTAAACGGTGAGAAAATACCCGGGATTTTTTTTGAGAAAGTTGCGCGGGCCAGCTAGTTTCTGATAAAAAGAACAATACAAGTATAACTTGACTACATTACATACTAATTATAAATGTATCACTACACGCCCATGTCTCTTTGTTATAATATCGCTGAGCGTAAGCAGTTGGACGTTAGTGCGGTTCAACTTCCACATATCCGATCCAGCGATTTCCTCTATGATTACAGTTCTGCAGATCTGAAACAGCGTAGTACTGAACTAATGACGATATTGACATTCATGAAAACGAGTTGAAAAATTCCTTTCTTACGCAGACGAAGTGCGCGGGTCGTTTCATAAAAAAATAAAGCAATTCCAAACAAAACAAACGATTGATCTACAAACAACAAAAAAGATTGAGAATTCTTTAATGAAATACCGCATACGTTAATCTGCTGTATTATTTCAGCAATTTTCCAGCGCCACCCCCACAGAAATATATCTGTCTCACTCTTATAATACTTTTCAGTGTATAGCCGTCTCTTCCGTGGCTTGTAGCGGGAAAATTCAGTAGGGATTTATCCAGACCTGTAGATTCAGGCAATCGTAGCTGACGTTTCGCGCGCGGAAAGTGAAACTCGCGGGTAAAATTAATTGTGTGTCGACCTTTATCAGTGCAGTGTTTGATAGTGTTAAGTGTGTTATATTTTGGTAAGTTTTATATTTTTAATTAAAAAATAAATTATTGTTATGTAAAATGTTTTAAAGATAAAATTAAAATAAGTATTTTATTTCTTGTTTTCTAAAACTCTAGAAGTAGTAATGATCTCGACATTGCAGAGGTGCATAGGCTATTGTTTACTTATGACTACGTAGACCGTTCGTATACCTACCTACGTAAGAACTTAAAAATATTTTAGTATATTTATTTAAACGTGATATGAGCTTAAGGCCTACCCAATAATAAGTGGACTCACTCATGGACTCCTGCAATGTTTGGAGCCATCACAAGTCTACCTACGACCATCCATATAGAACTCTTCTCAAGCCTCGTTCAAAGAAGGACAAGTGCATTAATATGCATATCCTAATAAAAGTACTTGTCTCTCTTCAATACTATTTAAGATAGTTAGGACAAGTAGGTAACACAGTCATTGGAGATTTCTATAAAGGCAACATATTGTTACTAGGCTAGCCTATCTGCAAAATAACCATTTTAATTTACGTGGTAAAAAAAAATATTTATTTTTCTGTTTCAACATCAATTATTGGGCATCATTATTCCCAATTAATATTCTAATAGAGGAAAATATTTTATGCTTATGGAATTTACTTAAGGAAAATAATTGAATTTGATAAAGCAATGCATTTATGCACATGAAAACTACCATGTCGGTTTTACTTTGCTTGTCCTTAACCCATTTACCTATGTCTTCTTTATGTTCTGACATACATTTTACCTTATCTCATTCACCAATGTATTATTTACTAGGTGACCCGCGCAACTTCGTCTGCGTTACAAAGGGGTTCAAAAATTGTAGCCTATGTGTTATTCTGATGTATAAGCTATATTGTGGTAAAGTTGCATTCAAATCCATTCAGTAGTTTTTACGTAAAAGAGTAACAAAAATACATCCATACTTACAAACTTTCGCCTTTATAATATACTAGGTGACCCGCGCAACTTCGTCTGCGTTACAAAGAGGTTCAAAAATTGTAGCCTATGTGTTATTCTGATGTATAAGCTATATTGTGGTAAAGTTTCATTCAAAGCCATTCAGTAGTTTTTACGCGAAAGAGTAACAAACATACATCCATCCATACATACAAACTTTCGCCTTTATAACATATATTAGATATTAGATGTTCTAGCATAAATTTGATTTACCCACTACAAACCCTCTTAATATTATTATCATACGTTAAATCTTCTTTCCTTATTTATAATACTGGATGATGAATTGATTACTGCCCACTGCTGGGTTCAGGTATTCTCGGCATATTCATCAGGCATAGTCTACTATGCTTGTCTAATGTGGATTAGGGACTTCGCAAAATACCTTCGCAATGGTTGTTTAAATGTTTAATAAGCAGGTTTTCTCACGATGTTTTCCTTCACTATCTTTAACCAATGGTGTTGCAAATCGCACATTAACCTTTTTACAAATAAAGATTTAGAGGTTTACCAATCCCGCTCTCCCACACTGAAGGCAAAAACGTTAGGTACTGTACTGTAATAACCAATTACTGCCCATTACTGGACTAAGGTATCTTTAGTAGAGGGAATAGGCATAGTCTATCACGCTTGCCTATTGCAGATTAGGGTATGACATCTTTGAAGAATTTTTAGAAGCCTTTTCCAAAACTCAGATTTTCTTATGAAAGCGTTAAGTGTACTCAGAAAAAAATACAAAAACATAGTAATCTACTCAATACAGTCTTATGAATAATAAGTTTTCCTTAACATATAATAAGATCTTCCGGAATATTGAGGCCTCGTTGTAATCCTATATCGTGTTGATGAACACCTAAGCTCGGCTTTCTATAATAATCTTACTTGCTAATGAGATTCTCATCTTTTTCATTTCTATCTTAGGAAGTATTTACAAAATATTGTAGTAAAGAGCTTCAAAGAGTAAAGAGCTTCTTTCAAAAATTTGATATTCATATGGAATTAGATAGCTATTATAGACTTCTATCCTAATATCTGCTATGTGTCATTTTCAATTGATCCACAATAATAGTGGTTAAAATGTATTGAAATTATTTGAAATATGCTATATTGTTGGTTACTTTCATCCTCAATAGATGGCGTTGCTAGTATGAACTTTCCTTCCTGGAAAACCACGAGTCCGTGTAGAATAACTCCTTCTAAAGAAACAAACACAGATAGATTTAGCCTGTAAAGAATAAAGAATAAAGAAGAAATACATTTTGAATACATGCAACAACATGATGAACAAGATCGTCACATAAAATATAATGAATTATCAACTACTCATTCTAATACTTAAAAATACCAAAGCTACATTTTTTGTCTATCTGACCGTTTGTTTATTCCGGGTAATCTCTAAATTAAATGAACTAATTTCCACGGGATTTTCACTGACCAATACCTTATGAACTTGAAAAAATTAAAGCTCCATTTTACGGTGTTTAAACCGATTTTTGTCATAAAGACGAAGTTCCACGGACCGTCCAAAGCCCCATTGGACTAATTTTATAAACAGATAAAGACTATAGGCATGGCTACTGTTGCGTGTGCCCTTTACGGCCCTTATCTAAATTTTGTTTACCTATCGTATTTACTGCATTGCGGCGTAGACTCGAGAAACTCCCACACAGTAAGGACTGAAATAACAATATACAATATGTATGTAAGGAATATGTAAATGTGTTAATATTTTAGCTAGGTAAAATATGTTGACGAGGCGATACGTGAGCGTCGATCGCGAACGGGTCCTTTCACCTCGCCCAACCTCGTGCCGGGTGCTGTCCCCGGCCGGGGTTCGGATGCCGAGCGTGAGCGGTTGGAGGTTTTGGTGCGGTTCAACTCCCACATACCCCACTGGCGGGGCGGGTGGAAATCCGACGATTTCCTCCTGTCACAAAAAAAAGATAAAAAATAAAACTCGAGAGGTGTCATGGAACACCCGAATAGAACGAAGTTCCTTTCGATTAAAAGATATCTTATATATTTTTTTCCTAACGTAACGCGCGATAAGGAACGTATTTTAAACGATTTTAATCACAGCGCCATCTAGAGATAATCATCTAAAACAAAAAAGTGTCGTGACAGCTTTTTCATAAGAATTTCCGTCTAGCCTCCTTTCACAACGCGCGATAAGGAACTTCGTTCCAATAATATAATTACGACCTGATTTTTCTTTAAAGGATTTCTTTGTAGATGATAGGTGATTCATGGACTACGGTAAACACTTAAGGTATATTATTTCAGGTATACTGTTATAAAAGACTGATAGTGATCTCGAGTCTAAGTTCAGAATTAGATACGCTACGATATGCAACTACACGCCACTAACGTTCTCAAAAAGGGAGGGCTTACGTCAAGGCTGTGTATTTCAACGCGACTATTGGAACGAAGTTCCTTATCGCGCGTTATCGAAAGGGGGCTAGACGGAAATTCTTATGAAAAAGCTGTCACGACACTTTTTTGTTTTAGATGATTATCTCTAGATGGCGCTGTGATTTAAATCTTTCAAAACAATTCCTTATTTTGTTTTATATGATTAATGCTAGATGGCGCTGTGATCAAAATATTGTATAAAACAATTCCTTATTTTATTTTATATGATTAATGCTAGATGGCGCTGTGATCAAAATAATTTATTACAGCTTAAATAAGTTATAGCTTAAAAAAATAAAATTTTATTACAATTCCCTCACTAATTAATCGAAAGGAACTTCGTTCCATCCGGGTGTCCCTTGAAACCTCTCAAGTATTTTTTTTTAACACGAGAAAAAATACTATGGTTTTTATCCTATTGGATAGTATCTCCGTTAAATATTCGGTTAAATATTGATGTAATTTAGCAGAGTACTGCGTCGACATGCGTAATAAACTTACTGAAAGTAGAAGCCGCAATGCAGCTATCTTATGTAAATATTTCGAGTTTTTTATTCCCAAATGAGTTTGTGGCGAGCCAAAACTATAGTCATTACTTTTACCAAGATAACGTAAGCTACTCAAACTAACTGTAATGATATTATAGGATTACCGTCTCTTAAGGATAGCAGAGCGATACGGCTGCCATAGCGACATACCTACCTCGACATATCGGATAGCTTTGTACTGGGATTTGATCCAGGTTGAAGCAAAGACGTTTAGTAAAACTAGACGATCAAGGCTGATTGGCTGGGCCGCCCACAAAAGCGGTGGCAATAAAGCCATAAAAAAAAAAAAAAAGGCTGATTGACAATTTGTTAAATCAATAAAAACACTAATTATATAAAAATGAAGTCATCGTAAACTTATTCAGACACTCGTGGTTTTCTATAATACTTTTATGTGAGTTCGAGTTCCAGTGGTACTACCCAAAAGCGAACGAGAAAGAGGGTAGACATATTTGTTTGCTCTTAATTAGACCCGCAGTATCCAGTCTTCTCGTGATTATGACGTTTGCAACAACGTTGACAATGCATGAAGTCATTTATCAAAACACTACAGGCTAAAACTGATGATGGAATAAAACCTGGATATTGGTAATGGATTCCGAGAATCCTTCGAAGTTCTTCATCCCCATTGGACAAGCATAGATCTCTCTACTAAGGAGTCCTTGAGACCAGCTTATATTACATAAAAGTCTCACACTAGATTCACCTTCTGTAAACAAAATTCTACAAGAATACCCCAGTGTACAATAAACATATAAAATTACTTGAACGTAAGAATCCTTTTACACTGCTTAATCCGTGGCAAGGACACTGAAGGCTTTCAACATTCAGAAGCTCTATGACCTTGCCCTAAATTTTTGACTTCATAAGAAGTTCTTTGTTTGTTAATCTCTGTAACTGACAGCTAAAAGTTAATGTTCACAGACGTGTTTTTCAGCGGAACATTTCACTTAAGTAGAACGAACCAGAATTGGTTTCTATGTGGTAGTAGCCAAAATTGATTTAGAGTTAGTCAAGTTTTATCGAGAAAATCTAGTTCTTAAGGGCCTGTTTCAGAAGGTCGTTCTTGACATGGCGCGTATCGTGAGGAAGTTCACTCTGGAGCGTAGAGTGACTTCCTATTTTGTTTTGTGGTTATTAAGTGTCATCATCATCATCAGTCATCATAATGTTGTGAGCCTGTTCATAATTGTCCCCTGAATGTATTATTTAGCTTTGTTAATTGAATCCTATAATTGCTATCCAGACGAAAATTTTCGCAAATTTTGCGTATTTCGTTTACTGTTGCTCTAATTATTATTTACTGTAAGACTGTTTTGAGTCCTAAATAAATAAAAATCAGCCTATAGACGTGCTGGACATAGGCCTCCCACAAACCTCGTCACATCGACCGGCCCTGCGCTGTCCTCATCCAGCTACCTCCCTGTTACAATTAAAAAATCAGGTAGCAGTATCTCTAGTGGAAAAATTTCTAGTTATTTTACAAGAGGAATCCACGAGCAGCCTGCATAAACATTCAGTCGTATTTTTGTGTATCGTACTAAGTGCTTTCAGGACAGTTAATGAGGGGAATTTGATTTATTCGAGAGATGCTTTAGGCTACGGCTCGTTTGATACGAGATTTTTGTATCAAAATAACTTACTAAATTTGGTTTATTTACCTATGTAATATACTGTTTTATATGGAATGGTATTCGTATTTCTATATAATGTTATGAAAGTAAAACATTGGCTATCAATTACTCATATTTGAAAAATAACTATTATGATGTAATTTCACACTTTTATGAAAAAAAAATGTTTCACTATATAGACATAGGAAACATAGGAAAGAAATATCACGAGATAGTATAAAACAAAGCCACTTTAGCTTGTCCGTATACGTATGATTAAATATTTAAAACTACGCAATGGATTTCGATGTGACTGTTTTAATAAATAGTTCATACTTAATTCGTGATGCAGACGAAGTTTCGTGTGTCGTCTAATAATATTATTATCTAAATTGCATTAAGTAGACACTGATTCATCTAATTGTGATTGACCAATATCATCAAAAATGATCTTGAACATTACAAATTATATCTAATATATATTATAAAGGCGAAAGTTTGTAAGTATGGATGTTTGTTACTCTTTCACGTAAAAACTACTGAATGGATTTGATTGAAACTTTACCACAATATAGTTTATACATCAGAATAACACATAGGCTACAATTTTTGAGGTTTCTAATGTGAGGTCGTAAAAAAACACATTTTTTGCGATATAATAGTACTATATAATAGACGTCGTGAACTAGACGGGCTAGACGGGACGAACCCGAAGTCCACGCGAACGAAGTCGCGAGCAAAAGCTAGTATGAACATAATTTAATTCATTCTCCAACACTCATTAGAATCATATTCAACATAAAAGTATTTGTATTAACCACAATAAAATTACTTCTCAAGTATATTTCTCACGTCTTACCTATTCCGCTCCACTGCAACTCAAAGGTGTATTGTTACATTCTTATTCAAAGTTCTTTTGCGAAAGTTTCGTGAAAAATGAACTCACAGGTAACTTTGGAAGGGAACTTATAATAAGCAATCGTAAGAAAAACTAGTTTCGGTTCTTATATTGAGTTTTTTGTTGACCTTCTAAAATACTTTGAGTATGTTTTAGAGCATGATTGATATCTTATTTCTCTAGTATTGTAACTAAACATTTTTAGTTATGTTTTTACAATATTAATTACTAGAGCCACAAAGTGATGTTTTTCCAGTGTTTACCTAACCTTAGAACTTGGCGTCGAGGTGGAGTTCATCCTTACTATATGGAACCACCACGGTTCGTTTCAGGAACACTTTTTTGCCACGCACCATCCGGCTATGGAATGAGCTCCCCTCCTCGGTATTCCCTGAGCGCTATGACTTGTCCTTCTTCAAACGAGGCTTGAGGAGGGTCCTTAAAGTTAGGTCGTAGGTAGCGGCGACCCCTCAGTGACATTGCAGAAGTTCATGACCGACGGTAACCACTTCCTATCAGGTGGGCCGTTGGATTGTCTGCCTACATGGCAATAAAAAAAAAATAGGAAAAAAAAACTATTTTGTACCTATGGCTGTAACTAAGACTTATGGCCCTTATGGAACTATTAAATAATGTATCTTACTATCAGTAAGTACATATAATAATATTTTAGTCATTGCAAAAAGTAATTTCAGTAGAAGGATCAGGCATCGTCCATCGCGCTTTCCTAATGCAAGTTGTCTTAACATGCTACAAAGGATTTTGACTCAAATATGCAGGTTTTTTCACGATATCCTTCATCAAAATTATACTAGTAAAGTAAACTTCATTATTCATCTCTTCATTATTAAATAACTAGCTTTTGCCCGCGACTTCGTTCGCGTGGACTTCAGGTTCGTCCCGTATTATCAAAAATTGTAGCCTATGTGTTATTCTGATGTATAAGCTATATTGTGGTAAAGTTTCATTCAAATCCATTCAGTAGTTTTTACGTGAAAGAGTAACAAACATCCATACATCCATACTTACAAACTTTCGCCTTTATAATATATATTAGATTTATTTGTAAAAACTAATATTTATTCTGTATATTTTCATAGAGTTAGTCGGTGCAACTTGATAGCTAGATATAAAAACGGAACGTGATCCCTGGGAGTAATGGATGAGGGCACTGGGTGACGTTAAGAGAAAATAAAAGTGAAAATGTTGAATTAAATTATACATTCTGAATAAAAAAGAAAATGTATTATATTTTTGATTGAATTGATGAGTTTACTATTGGTGCTGGAGTTCAGTTTGCAATACCTTTTTCGGCAATAATCGGTCACATTTGGTCTGTAACTATATATAATACCAATCAGATCGTAATTAATTTAAAAATATAATAGTGTAGAAATAATTACAAATGCTTTAGTTGAAGATATTTCAACTGAAGCACTTTAAGCAAAAATAAGAAGCCTTCTTCTCTAAGTCGAAGATTGAACCATAACCACTCAACTGGGATCGGCATCAAAATTGGTTTGTTTACTTTTGCCAAGTCTGTGACAGGAGCCAAAATTGAGCACAGTTCTAAAACTTATTTTGTTTACATTTTTTAATCGTCTGATATTTCACGGAGATGATATCTTTTCGCTGAAAATGCAATACAGCGTCGTTTAGTAATAAAGATTAACAAAAATATAAGGTCTAATTAAAAATCAAAATTAAAAATTATTCGAAAAAAATGTTTTTTAAAAGGGGCTCAAACAGGGTATTGATTCCGAACGAAGTCCCCAGTTTCGCCATCTAGCGAATAGTGACGTTCCCAGTTGAGTGGATAATGGTCTATAGAGTTGATTTTTTAAAATAAAATATTATTCTGGATGCTTGACTGACATTGTAAGTAGAATATTGAGATTGGAGAACGTTCCATATCGTGTGTATGTTTTAATTACACAGTGGATTCAATTTCTCGATATGTTACCAGAATCCTACAAACATTTACGTATATTACAAACAAAAACAAACAATTCGCAATATACAAACAATATATATTTAAAGTAAGTATTACTGAACTTTACAGAGCGGTGGATTCATTAAACGTTAAGTCGGAGTAAATGTTAAAGTTCAGACTGAAAGGTCGGCAGTGACCGCAACACAATATGTTTCAAGAATTTAATGAAAATTTACAGTTTTGTTTTTCTTTTGTTTCATTTACTATGTTTTCTGAAACCTTGATAAATAAACTATTAAACAGTTAATGCATTTTTTGATTCGGGATTTAAAAAAAAAAAAATGACTAATAAGTCTCCTAAGAGTACTTACTGTCAATAATATAAGTAGAAGGTTTTATTAGTAAATTGTATTTACAAGACTAATTCTTGTTCTCAACTTATTCACAAACTAGTTTTTTATAACCTTGTAGGTAGGTAAGTAGGTAGATAGATAGAGGGTTAATAAATATTATAATTCACACTACATCTTTTGAAGTATATTTTACGTCAATTCAGCTTGACAGCGGGTGTAACGTAAATTATACTTTATGTCTACACAACATACTCCATAATGTAGTTGATCCATACTTTATGTTATTTCTGACGATTTACAAGCTTTCCGTACACATGTTTTTTTTTTAGATGGAGGAAATCACCGAATCCCCCGGGGTATGTGTGAGTTGAACCGCACTAAAACCCCCAACCGCT
The DNA here is from genome assembly GCA_030269945.2 of Trilocha varians. Lineage (NCBI taxonomy): Eukaryota > Metazoa > Arthropoda > Insecta > Lepidoptera > Bombycidae > Trilocha > Trilocha varians. Next base: position 3,203,554 of record AP028277.1, on the reverse strand, counting down.
CGGGGTTATGAGGGACGGCGCGACGCGTTCGGAGTACGGCGTGTACGGAGGGGACGGCACTCTTTTCCGTCGCGCCGCCCCCTCCGTACTGACGTAGTATTCTGACAAAATTTCAAATTTCCGTGAAGACCTTTATGTAATGTCATACATATAAGACAATAATCAAATAAGATATTGCCGAAATTGCTATTTTACTTCATGCTATCCATAGCTTGTTTTTTAAAAATATAGCTTATATAGTCAATAAGCCTGAGCGCTGCTATGGGTATAACAATAAAGAAATCAACCACCACTTAAAATTCAAGGCCAAAAACATTAAAGCCCTAAACTAAATATTTCGCGTCAAAAACAGTATTTCTAAGCCTTAATAGAATTCTCCAAGTTTGCTTGATAAGCCTACGAAAACCGTTTACAAATTAGACTCTCAAGTTGGTTCTATTCAATGCAAAAGGAGGTAATTTTGTTTGGACACTTTCCAGTTTTTCTTTGATATCTTTTAAGAAATATTCATAATTTGCCGAGCGTTGAATTTACGATTTTGTAACGTTAAATTGAGGCTGAGTGGTTTAAAAATCGATATCAAAAAAAAATTCATAAGGCGGGGGAATGTTTGTGTAATTATGGTAACGCGACCCGTGCATTTTCGGTTGCATTAGACGAAATATTTTTCTATTTTTTCCTCTTTTTGCTAATAAATCCAATTTTCTGCTGAACTTAGATATTTTAATCTATTTGTAGTTCCAACTTACTAGTTCGGTTGTTAATTACATAAGTTTCTATCATTGTTTTCTACTTATAGCTATCTAGTCCCCAACCTCACGACCCACATAACTACGCACGTGGTTTTGACGCTGAATGTGAGCGGTTAGAGGGGTTATTTACTCAAAAAAAGATTTCTCATCTGGGATTGAGGAAGCACCCTGGACTTACTTATGTCTGATTCCTCTACTGAAGAGACTTGGACCCAGCAGTAGGCACTAATGGGTTGATACAGTAACTCGTTTAATTCATGTTTAACTAAATTGTATAAATAAGCAAGCTCACGGATCGACTGGAACCTCTGAGTGTGCGGAGAGATTTCAGCTACCTGTGCATTCTGTACCGTTTGGTTCATGGGGAATGCTCCGAGGAACTCTTTGAGATGATCCCTTCATCTCCCTTTTACCATCGTATCACACGCCGCAGGGGCAAGGTTCAACACCTTTACTTGGAACCGCTGCGATTTTCCACGGTTCGCTTCAGAAGATCATTTTTGCCCCGTACCATTCCGATTTGGAAAGGACTCCCATCCGCGGTGTTCCCGGAGCGCTATGACATGCCCCTCTTTAAACGAGGTTTAAGAAAAGTCCTGTATCGGTAGGCGATAGATAACAGCCCCTCATTGCCCTGGAATTGCAGAGGTTCATGAGCGACGGTGACCGCTTACCATCAGGTGGGCCGTAGGCTCGTTTATATATCTCGCAATAAAAAAAAAATAGCAAAGAAGTAATATCTCTGTTTGGGACAGATATTAAAATAGTCCTTTTTATTGTTGTGATATTTAAAGATACATTTTATTATATTTCATAGCACGTGTGTCCTGATTTTGACCTCTTTACGTCGCCAGAAATTGGTTTGCGTTCAAACTGGACAGTGACGTGGGTCACTACATTACTTTCACTAGAAAAATATAAGCTGAAACTGTTTTAATAAAACTAGTAAATAAGCCTTTTAACTATTATGTTTGTGGTCATTTATTTCAATTATTAAAAGGTTACTTTATGCAAAATAAAAAAACTTGAGAGGTGTCAAGGGACACCCGGATGGAACGAAGTTCCTTTCGATTAATTAATGAGGGAATTGTAATAAAATGTTATTTTTTTAAGTTATAATAATTAGTTAGTTTAAAACGTCTGTCTCTCTCTCTCTTCTATAAAAGTATTATCAAATAAAGTAATATAAATACTATTTTGATCACAGCGCCATCTAGCATTAATCATATAAAACGAAATAAAGAATCGTTTTATAAAATATTTTGATCACAGCGCCATCTAGCATTAATCATATAAAACAAAATAAGGAATTGTTTTAAACGATTTTAATCACAGCACCATCTAGCGATAATCATCTGAAACAAAAAAAGTGTCGTGACAACTTTTCATAAGAATTTCAGTCTAGCCCCCTTTCGATAACGCGCGATAAGGAACTTCGTTCCAATTACTTTAACTTTTGAACGTATTAGATTTAAATATAAAAAAAACAATATGTAATTAATTTTAAAGTATTCATTTTAAAGTATTGTTGGTGTGACTTACAAAAATAAAAATAAATAAATAGTGTCATAGTATTTTCATCTATTTCGCACATTAGATAAACGAGCTGACCGCCCACCTGATCAGTAGTTAGTAGTAGTTTCTGTTGGTTGTGGACCTCTACCCTACTAGGGCATTGAAACCAGTTGAAGGGCTGTTTCCTAACTACCAATGTACCTATCGTTATGTCATCTATTATATATACTTAAAAGAGGGAAAAATCACCTAATATTATAAAAATAATTTATTTTTAATATTTGGGATTAAAATATGAAAACACCCAGCTCTTTCGGCCGTGATTTGGTCCCACAAATAGCTAAATAATTTGCTTGTACCAAATTCATTCAAAACCTGTCAATTACTTCTGATTTACACGGCGTTGCTGTAAAAAATATATTTATCCATCGCGACATCGTAAATCCACTATAACCTTGAAATTTGGAACTTTTTAATATCACAAAGAAAATCTATACTGGTACTATCCACTCAACTGGGATCGGCAACCAAATTGGTTTGTTTACTTTTGCCAAGTCTGTGGCAGGAGCCAAAATTGAGCACAGTTCTAAAACTTGGTTTGTTTACATTTTTTAATCGTCTCATATTTTACGGAGATGATATATTTTCGCTGAAAATGCAATACAGCGTCATTTAGTAATAAAGATTTACAAAAATATAAGGTTTAATTAAAAATCGAAATTAAAATTATTGGAATTTTTTTTTTTTAAAAAGGGGCTCAAACACGGTATTGATTCCGAACGAAGTTCCCAGTATGCCATCTAGCGAATAGTGACGTTCCCAGTTGAGCGGTTAAAGAGCTGAAGAGATTGTTTCGTGTCTGATGTTCTTGTAAACTGCTGCGGGCTGCAGAATGAATGGTCGTGAGGGTTAAAAAGTACTGTAGGCGACGAACTGATAGGAGCAATGTGGGCAGTCCTCCTATAAGATGGACCGACGACCTGGTCTAGAAAATCTCTGGATGCAAACAGCACAGGACCGGTTGGCGTGGCGTTGTTTGGACCTATGTCCAGAATTGTCCGTCTACGGTCTGAAGATAATGAAACCTTGAATTTTTCTATAATCCCTGTTTTAATTATCTATGATAGTCGTTTACAGTATACTATTGCAGTACAGATAGTATAATTTTAAATCTCGTAATTTTTGTGAATAAGGTTTCATAGTTTGTTGTCCATGTTTGCGTTTTTAGTTCTAAAAACCAATATGGATAAACATTTTGATAGAAAGCAGATTTTGTAAAGATCTGACTTATATATTTAGTGCTTTTCGCGAAAAGTAATAGTAAGTCATTTTCATTTGTTTCGTTGGGGTTTCGCGTTCTCGATTTCTTAGGTTGGGTTTTCAGCAGGAAACCCCGTCCCAACACTCACTGGAAAAAAGGTAATTAATCTGCTTTGTCTTTGATTGAGAATACTGTTAATATACAGGGTGATTTCTTAGTGAGGGTACATATTGAAGGTCATGGTAGCTGATGGTTATATACGACCAGTAAAAATATTATCACCAAAGAATATGGCTTAATGCCTTAGTAATCGCAACTTAAAAATATCTAAAATTCTTGCAAAATTATGGTTTTTCGACAGCTGATGGGTGTGGCGGAGGTGTGGGGTGCGCGAGATCATTAGAGGTCGTTAGTCAACACTCTTTTAGCCGAAATTGTTTGTGTTTGAGGTAGTTTTGTCGAATTTAGATTTGAAAAAAAAATTGTAATTTTACCTATTTTTTGTAATATTCCGTATTAGAACAGAGTACTCATCACCCTCCTGCAATATGTACCTTCTTTAAAAAATCACCCTGTATTTCTTATTTCATGAAATATCTTTTGTTTATCTTATTGTATCTCTTTCAGAATCCCTTTTCCAAACAAGACACAGTTACTTCCAATCACGTGCCTCATTTGAATTGCAAATTTAGTTTTGATTAATAATATTGTTGAGTGTCCTTGGGTTTCAACAAATTACGCTTTGTAGCTCAAAATAGACTTGAAATTTGAATGAAACTTTAAACTGTTTAAGCTTTTCTTTGTGTTTTTAAAAATATAATTTTGTTAGTGTAATTTAATGGTGTAGATTACGATCCCTACCTAAAACTTTTAATTACTTATTGTAAAATAATAGTTATTCGTTTGTTACAGGTACAAGAATTATAGAAAATAATAAAATATAAAACTTAACTCAAATAAATTTTTTATCAAAAACAGAATTTTAATTCACAACTTGAAAAAATATTAAAAATGTACTCATTGCAGTTTAAAAAATTATTAGTGAAGTGGAAATTCAAATAAAGCCCTAAAATAAAATTTTACAACAATAACAGTGATAGTGAAGTTTTAAATTGGCTAAACACCGCGCAGCCAATGCCATAAATATTTTCAAAAGTTGAAGTTCGTAATTTATATTTTCAAAATGGCGTCACCTCCCGCCGATCCCAAGGCGCCATCGCCACCGCCTCCAGGCCAAGCTCCAAGCAAAATGGAGAGAAGAATGTCACATTTTAAAGAATATAAATTCTTTAGAAGCTTCAGTGCGAAGGTGGAAAACTGGCCGATGAGAAAAGCTGAACAGTTATGGCGGAAAATGAGGGAGAGGAAAATTGCAGGTAAAGTAGCATTCATTAATATTTTTTGCCAAATAACTACAAGTGTATTATTAAGAGGATAATAATTATCATTCTTATATTATGTACTTCATTGTTGAACAAAAATATACAGTTATCGGCAATTTTAGTTCAAAAAATAAGTCTTCAAAAAATAAGTCAGTCGTTTTTTTGCATATTTGATGTCAATGTTTATTTTGTTTTTACCAGATTAGGTAGATCAAAATTTAAAATGGGAGTTCAAGATGTAGCAATGAAAATATTTAAAAGTAAAAAAAAATGCGCCCAACGTGGGGCTCGAACCCACGACCCTGAGATTAAGAGTCTCATGCTCTACCGACTGAGCTAGCCGGGCTGGTACCTCCTGTTGCCAAATGTCAGTCCGGATTCCGGGATCTAGAATTATCATGATATTTTTAGATATATTTTAAAAATATACCTACTGTTGTTGTGATATACAGAAAGTTGTCTTCATCTTCATTATATTTAATCGACCAAACAATGAATGGATTTTTATAAACTTTTTAAACTGTTTTAGCTATTTCAAAAGCAACGCAAAAATATCAATAATTATCATGTTTAGTAATTTTGAGTTATTTTAAAACTTGATATGAAAATTTACTGGTTTAATATAAGGGTTTTTTAATTACATGATAGATAAACCCACTGCCCATCTGGTGGTAAATGTTTACCGTCCCTATGTAATTCCTAGTAGGTATAATATAAAAATTAGTAAATAAATAGGGGGCGGCGCGACGGGAAAGAGTGCCGATGGCGTAACGCGCCGCGTCGTCCCTCATAACCCCGTGCTGGGTTCTGGCCTCAGCCGGGGTTCGGACGCTGAGTGTGAGCGGTTGGAGGTTTTAGTGCGGTTCAACTCCCACATACCCCGCCCGGGGGGGGGGATTGATTCGGTGATTTCCTCCAACAAAAAAAAATGGGCTTAATGTTAACAATAGAAAAACCATAATAATTAAGACAAGTGACGCGATTTGTCCCCAGAGTAATGACGTGATGAACGATCACAACTCAACAGTTTTTGTTACTGGCCTAAAAAAAACATGATTGAACAGCTACTGTCTCTTTTAGAATATATTTTAGGAAAATATTTTACTGTTACTTTCACTCTAGGCTGTTTTTTTTGTTATAAAAAAAATAAGTGTAATTTTAACATGAGAATATAAACTTCAGTACAAAGTAGAGCGTTATTTATTTATTCTCAGCTTCACGTGGCTCATGAGCTAGATAACTTTACACGTAGCAGAAATATAACGAGCCTTCGAACCATATATGTACATGTGACCTACATTTTACGTGGAACGTGGACTATGATGATTGCTTACACTGCAAATAACCTACATATCTACTATTTATCTATACAAATATCATAAATACCTACGAGAATGTGATTTTGTATTTGAAGGAGTGTAGAGAGGTATTGTAATTTTTTGAAACGAAGTTCCTTATCGCACGTTATCGAAAGGGGACTAGACGGAAATTCTTATGAAAAAGTTGTCACGACACTTTTTTTTTTAGATGATTATCGCTAGATGGCGCTGTGGTTAAAATCTTTTAAAACAATTCTTTATTTTGTTTTATATGATTAATACTAGATGGCGCTGTGATCAAAATATTTTATTTAGTTATAATAAACTAATATAACTTAAAAAAAAAAAAATATTACAATTCCCTCACTAATTAATCGAAAGGAACTTCGTTCCATCCGGGTGTCCCTTGACACCTCTCAAGTTTTTTTATTATTTAGGTACTGACCATAAAACACCACAGAATTCATATTTAATTTTTTGTTCTTATTCAGAACTTCATTTTTCATTTTCCTACGAAAATTATCGAAATTTTCATTTAAAATGCCAAAGACAGGTAAGCTTTTTCGCAGGTTCCTGTGCTTCACTATTCAGTGTCATTACGATAGTCCCACCGATCGTGGTGAAGTATAAGTTACAATGGCGATCTTCGGTGATAGGTAGTCTAACAGGTACCCGTTTATAAAAACACAACAGAAACTTTACATATACACTCCACATCAAAGCATATTACAAAAAAAGAAGAATCCATTCGAGAATCAAAGCTTCGTTAAAACTTTGTATCATTGTTAGTTACTTAAATAAAATTTGGACAAACCCAACTTGGTACTTCTACATCACTTACATTATTACTAAACGGGTTCTTACCACGAATATTTTTACTGGAACTCGAACTCAGATTTCGATATACTACACTGACAGTATCGGCAAACGAACGAGAAGGAGGGTAGACAGATTTGTCTGCTCTTAAATGACCTACCCGCAGTTCTTCAGTCTTCCCGTGATCATGGCGCTTGAAACAGTGATAAAATATCGGGACCTCTCAATTAAAAATAATCGTGGTAAGAATCCGTTTAGTAATAATGTAAGTAATGTGGATAACCGCGAGTGTTTAAAGAAATTTGATACTTCTACAGTAGAAATACAGCGAATTTACTTAGGTACTTGCTCTTAACCGTTCAGAACTCATTGCAGACATCTTTAAAGAAACACATTAACTATTTACAACTTCAATTATTCCTTCAAAAGCCACACCACAAAAGTTTTTCCATACTTTTACAGCATTTCACTCAACAACCAGATTAGATTGGTAGGGCTGGTCGTAAAACCGATCGTAAAATACGTTCCAGCGTCATAGATAGAGGTCTATAAATGTTGTACTTAACTGAATGACCCTTAAGCGACAATTTTGCTATGTACGTAGAATTGAGATGTTGTGTAATGTTTTATATAAATGAGATACAAGATGGGTGTTTTTATTGCTTCAGCTGGCGTACGAGTCCTCGGTCTATCTGATATTAAATAGTTTGGTGCTGTCGTTCAGGATCCCTGCAATGGTAAGAATGAAGTCATAGTATACTAAGTGTTAGCCGTTGAGGAACGCGCCGATATACTTAGCGCCACCTGCCGTCGTAATGACACATTAGAGATTGATTATAATTATCTGTGGATACATGATTGTACTATCGGTCATCCCTATTCCGGCCATATTTAATACCTTGTGAAAATAGTAATATAATAAAACCATTACAGTAATTACATACGGCGTATTCTTGTCTCCATATAAACAACAAACACAACACTGAGTATGAGGGCGGACAAACGCCAAATAAACATTTTGAAACAAACATTCTAAAATCTGATTTTACGTGGAAAGAAGTATATTACTAATTTTGTAAATTTATAATTAGCAAGGGATCGTATGTAGAAAATGTAATAAAGACAAATTCAGAGATTTCTAATATTCTATTACCTTGAAAATAAATAAATGAAAATCAAACATAATTAACAAGTAAAATATACATGAAATACGAAATGAAATCGCTTAACATTACACTACAGAGACCGTTCACAATTGACTTACAGAGTGCTACGTAAAAACAGAACTGTTAGTTTAGGACCGATATTTCTAAGAAAGATCCATCTTTCAGCCACCGTCACTTCATTTTAACAGAGGAAGCCGTAAAAACAAAATTATCTAGAAACTGTAAGGCAGTACAAAAACTCATTAAAATCAAATCATTTATTTCAAATTAGTTGTGAACACACAGACATTTTGAAAGTCAAGACCACGTCTCAGTCTTGAGAAGAACTGGCGAAAGAGACTCAGCACATTTTGTAAAATATTCGTCTTTATTTCTATCATCGCTCCGTTTTAGGCAGCTAGTGTAAGTGCTAGAAATTAGAATTGAAACAATCATAATTTTAATTAGAACTAAAGTTAATTAAGTTCCATAGATGGAACAACTTGGCAGCTGATTTTAAGTGTCCACTGATATTACTTTCATGCATTTTCAACGGGTTCTTACCACGATATTTAATTAATTGAGTTGTCTCGATATTTCAGCGTTGTTGCAAACGTCATGATCACAAGACTGGATACTGCGGGTCGATTTAAGAGCAAACAAATCTGTCTACCCTCTTTCTCGTTCGCTTTTGGGTAGTACCACTGGAACTCGAACTCACATCACGACACACCATACTCACTGTATCTACAAAACTCTCTGAACATGAACCCTTAGTGACTGTTGTGTTTGGCACTGGATTCCACATACTCGATAATCTGAAGCCGTCACCCCTGTTAAAAGTGCTATGTCTTGAAATCTCGATAGCTTCTTTAACCATCCTTGGTACGTTACGACGTTCAGAAGATAGTACCTGAGGATTATGTAATTGTATCAGTGATTGGAACCCGAGTCGAACACATGCTCTACGATCGCCGATTTATGCGGTTCGTGGTAAGAACTCGTTGAAAATGCATGAAAGTATTATAGAAAACCGCGAGTGTCTGAATAAGTCCACTGATATTGCCGAGGTCCAGCGACGGTAACCAGTTACGATCCGGTGGCAAGTTGGATCGTCTGCCTACATAGCAATAAAAAAATACAATAATAATTTTTAACTAGCCGGTATCTTTCTGTTACATAAACTCTTTGCTTACAACTTTGTTCTACAATCTAATTGACATTAGCAGTCTTAAACTGCGTTTTCATGTTGGCTCACCAACATCCAACACACGTATAAAACAAATGACGATGACAGCCAACCAATATGAAAGTTGGCGAGCCAGTATATGTAGAAACGTGGAGTAATATTCCGCGTTAAAGGTTCTGCTAGTATTATACTTTCGTCAAGTAAGAAGTATAAAATATTTTATACGTCCTACCGTTCTCTATTACGAATGGTTTATAGTCTAATAAAGTTAGTACTCAAACGGTTGTAGGTACATAAGTCCTATCTACGCATTTTATTGTTTGAAACGTGGAAGTAATACTAAGTTTTTACTATCGGACTGTTAATTTTATGAACTGTTTAAGTAGAGTCTCTTTTGAACAAGAAGGTAATTAATTCTTAAGCATGAAAAGGGAGTTTTTTATTTCTTCTGCATAATATGCGCAGAATTATTACATCTGGAATCAAGATCATGAATGAATGAAGCCAATTTAAAGTACACCGATCGTGCGTAACTACAACATATTCTGAAACAACATCATGAACAACATAGTGAAGTTTTAAAGATCTTATGCGTGTGTAATATTTTATTAGTGTGCTAAACGACTTAATTCGTTTAGGCACCTTCAAGCCGGATAGTCGAGCTGTTACGCGCGATTGGCGTACTTTCAATTGGCTTCATTCCGTTGTTCATAATGTTGATTCCAGATGTAATAATTCTATGATAATACTAGCTGACTCGCGCAACTTCGTCTGCGCCGAAAAAAAAAATTAAGGGTGGACTACCCCTAACATTTAGGGGATGAAAAATAGATGTTGGCCGATTCTCATAGGTACCGGATAAGCACAAAAAAATTCATCAAAATCGGTCGAGCCGTTTCGGAGGAGTTCAAGTTCGAACACCGTGACACGACAATTTTATATATTAGATGACGCGGATAAATTTGCGCGGGCCCACTAGTAGGTATTTAAATAAAACTACATGCAAACTATACGAGATTACACTTATGGAAATCGCACAGACACGAAATAACAAATGGTGTTAAAAAAATGTTTTAGATGTTAAACAATAGCATTAAAGTTGATCAGATGATCTCCAAAAACTTTGAAATACCAAATCATTACAACTAATTAAAATCAAGGAACAAAATGAAATGCTAGGGATAATTTATTTAATGCTAAAATATCAAGAAAGCGATTTCAAATGTTATTAATGAACGTATTACGAAAATATAGCATTCACACAATATCTTTGGCTGGATTCCAACAGGTTTTATTAGACTTTATGCGTGCCCGCACACCTAAAACAGTATTGTCAATACTTGTGACAGAAGCAGAGATGGGATTTAAAGTCAAAAAAAAAATAGCAATAATAGCGTTTAAGTAGCATGCACTAAACATATTTTAGATATTGAGTCAAGTGAGTTAAGTTCTATGTATTACGCTAAAAGACATGAAAAAAAGTAGTTTCAGGCAGCATCAAACCTGTAAAAGTATTAAAGAAATTTAAATGAATTAACTGCATATATTAAAAATTAAAATACCACCTGAATAGTAGACTTACGATGATAAAATTAATATCTTTAACATTATACGATTTTGGAACTCGATCCTAAAACATAATTAAGTTTTCAAGTATTATTTATCCTTAAACATGCACATGATATTTTTGAAAATGGGTTTTTAATTAACAGTTTCTTTAACCTGCTATTTTTTTGTATCTTTTCCCATCTCTCGATCGAAAGTATTGTCAATACTTTTTTAGGTGTGCGGGCACGCTAAGACGATAGCGTTTTTGTCTGCTAAAATAATTCATTATGTTTATTTCTTATTACGAAACACTTCAGTTGAGAGTTTCAATTGTTGACAAGTACAGCCATTTTCACAGTACCTGGAAGTTTCACAATGATATTACGAGATTCGAGAAAATATTTTTTTTGAAAGAAATGTAGGTTGCTATTTCGTAGTTAGTGTTTCTTAAAAAACTTTTAAATTTTTATACCTATTAAAATTAAATGTTAGGTACTAACACAAATTCATTTCAACCATATCGGAGTAAAAAGAAAATCTTAATTAAATGTGAGCCCCTTTTGTTATGTTTCAAATATTTCTAAGAAACTAATTGCTATTAACTATGATAAGGCGCTTTAAATAATTCAAAAAGCTTTAAGTATTCATTGAAGCGATAGGTTTGTGGCGTTATAATTGGTGTTTACATATGTTTTTTCTGGATAAACCGATTTCAATGATTATTTTTTTAAACAAGCGGATACTTTTGACGTTTCTAATTTAGTTTTAATTTGATAACGGTCTGACTGGTATTTTTTGTATTATCTTCGGGTTGATTCAAATGGATTTTGGTCCTATTAGTTTTTACTTAAATATTATTTAGCACTAGTTTAGGTATTTCCATGTCTCCGTCTGCATAACTTATTAGGTAGGTCCGAACAAACTACATTCATTGACAGTTGCTTACTCAAGAAAGGGTGATACAATAAAATAATTAAAGTCATAATTTAATTGTGAAAATATCTATCGGACAAAATGATTTAATTGCAAAAGGAAACGCATAGCAGGGAGTGTAGTTAATACTAAAGACTTCCGTGAAATAAGACAATCGTAAGTCTAGCTGGGACACGGCGCACGCGCAACTATTACCATACAATGAGTGCGTGAGCCGATTCAATGGGGTATGGGGTGGGATGGCCATGGGATTCGGGAATTGTGGGACTTTTATCGCTCATTTATTTTTATTGTTGGAACGAAGTTCCTTATCGCGCGTTATCGAAAGGGGGCTAGATGGAAATTCTTATAAAAAATAGGCACGACACTTTTTTTTGTTTCAGATGATTATCGCTAGATGAGGCTGTGATTAAAATCTTTAAAATCAATTCCTTATTTTGTTTTATATGATTAAGACTAGATGGAGCTGTGATCAAAATATTCTATTTAAGTTATAATAATTAGTTAGTAAAGAGAGAGAGAGAGACAGACGTTTTAAACTAACTAATCATTTTAACTTAAAAAAATAAAATTTTATTACAATTCCCTCACTAATTAATCGAAAGGAACTTTTCGACAAGTTTTTTTTTCTTTTTTTCTTTCTGATTTTTTGTGTCAGCGTGTGAACAAGTTGCAAAGAGTGTGTGATTCGATACTTAGGGATATGGAGTGGGATGAACCAATGGGGTATGGATTGTGATGGTCATGGTATTTGCAAATTGTGATACTTTCTGTCGTTTACTTATTTTGTTTAAGTAAGTGGATTAGTTCAATAATATAGGTAATGAGGCCGATTCAGTGGTAGCCTCCTTGGCTATATTTATATTATGACACTGTTTTTGTTGGAACGAAGTTCCTTATCGCGCGTTGTGGGCTAAAGCTAAAGGCCGCGTAAAGGGGGCTAGACGGAAAAAATTCTTACGAAAAGTTGTCACGACACTTTTTTGTTTTAGATGATTATCGCTAAATGGCGCTGTGATCAAAATCTTTTAAAACAAGTTCCTTATCGCGCGTTACGTTAGGAAAATAATATATAAGATATATTTTAATCGAAAGGAACTTCATTCTATTCGGGTGTCCCATGTCACCTCTCAAGTTTTTTTTATTATAGATGGTTCTCACAAGTATAAAAAAAAACTTATTCTACTAACATCATTCTGCAGTATTTTAGCTGTTATTATATTTTAGAGATAAGAAATAAATCGTTGAAAACCAATTTATTTTATTCTGCTGTTCCGTTGACATTGAAAAGATCCATGAGCAAAAGGAACTAAGAGTAAGAACCATCAATTGAGTCATAATACAATACATTCATAATGTAATATAATGTAGAAATTAATAGATGATAATAATAATAATATGATGTGTGATTGAAATAAAAAAAAACTTGAGAGGTGTCAAGGGAGACCCGGATGAAACGAAGTTCCTTTCGATTAATTAGTGAGGAAATTGTAATACATATTTTTTTAAGTTATAATAGTTTGTTAAAACTAACTTATTTAAATAAAATATTTTGATCACAGCGCCATCTAGCATTAATCATATTATAAAACAAAAAAAGTGTCGTGACAACTTTTTCATAAGAATTTCCGTCGTTTCGTAAGAAGCACCCTTTCGATAACGCGCAATAAGGAACTTCGTTCCAAAAAATAAGACAGATATTTTTAGCTGTAGGTACTGTGTTGTTGGATTCTTATTTCCTTTTTCTTGTTATTATCCTTCAAAACACAAAGACTTGGTGTCAGTACACAAGATCGCGATGTACGCGGGTCGATCACCCCGCCCCGTGTTTATCCATCTGCTGTCTTGCTCCGGACAAATTATGCCATAAAGAACTACTTCCAGGGAATCTATTTCATGGGAACGGTGGTACGGAATTCCCAGTTGACATTGTTTATGTTTGTTTGTAATTTTTATCGCCGAGTCATATACAGGGTGGATTTTTAGAAGAGGCTAGAAATTTTTCTAAAATAGTGGAATGTCTCGTTTCAGTAATACATATTTGCTATTCATTTAGAGTACTTTCAATAGAGGAAAAAAATATATACTTCTAAATAAGAGTCTATGTGTGATCTACCCTTTTGACTTTTATTAACCATAAAAGTCAAGAAAAAGTTTTTTTGAATATGATTTCTACAAAACTATAAGCAATGTACTTTGATTGTAGAACTTTTTTTTGTATTAGATACCTTTTATAAGATTAAAATATCAAGAACCAAGTTCTGAGGACTTTCAATGACAGATAGTTGATGTTATATGGAGTAGATAATCTATGTGAGTACAGTGGTACAGTGAGTGTGGTGTGTCGTGATGTGAGTTCGAGTTCCAGTGGTACCACCCAAAAGCGAACGAGAAAGAGGGTAGACAGATTTGTTTGCTCTTTAATCGACCTGTAGTATCCAGTCTTCTCGTGATCATGACGTTTGCAACAACGTTGAAATATCGAGACAACTCAATTATTAAATATCATGGTAAGAACCCGTTGATAATGCATGAAAGTATTAGGTAATCTAAATTTCTTTTTAACTGCAATATTTTTTTCTCTCTTTGTGATATATAACAATCTTCTTCTTGTGTGTACTAAATGAATACTACACTATTAGAAATGTTTTTTTTGACAGTAGTTGAAATCAACGGACTTCCACCTTCTCATGGGGTATGTGGGAGTCGAACCGCACTATAATCTGCCGCTCACAATCAAAGAATCAAGCTGGCTATTGTGCAGGATGACGCGACGCGTTACATGCTTAGGCATTACGTATCGCCTCTACACTCTACTAGAAATAGACCCACCATAGTTCACCTACATTTTGAAGATTACTATAAGCCACAATTCAGTAAAAAATAGGTAAACCTCGCCTCAAGGTTTACCGTTAAGGCTTTATGTCCGAAATAACAATGTAAATATAATGTACTTACATTATTCATAAAATTTCAGCGACTTCATAATGTAATTGTCAACGAGGCGTAAGTTTACCTTCAGCGTTTGGAGTTTTCGTGAAATTACGAGAAAATATTTCTGTGGAATCATGAAATTTTAAAATTTTCTCTCCTCGGTGTTTCCCGAGCGCTATGCCTTGTCTTTCTTCAAATAAGACTTGAGAGTCCTTGAGTATAGGTCGTAAGTAGGATTAACATTGCAAAGGTTCATGACGGTAACCACTTATCAGGATAGGCTTATTGTTATACGAAACTTGTTAAGTTCCATAGAAACTTAACGGAACTTAACAAGTAACATTTCTTCGTATTTTCCTGTGACATATTATACATACAATGACATCATTCTAATACTTTTTTAAAGTAAGTTTTTACGTCACTGCCAGCTGGGACTGAAAACCACTGGATATTGGCATTTGTCCTGCTGGTATGTGTTAATGTTCAGCATTATGCTTAGTTACAGCTGATTTGTGGTGAAAGAGAAATTACTCGCAATTGTCTCTTATTTTTTTGTTTATATATTTTCTTTTTTTGATCACAAATAAAGAATTGTCTATGTCAATAGCGAGTTAGATTGTAACACTTCTTGTAATTTAAAAGAGTTGCACAATAGCTATAGTTAATTAATAAGTAATAAATAACAATCAAAAAATAATATAATTATACCGAATCGCACGACACACCTTTACAAACGAAAGTTTCCATTATCTTTTGATTTATTAATACAACAAATTACTTAAGTATACACATAATTTCTATTCATCCATAATCTAGTCGAGTTTATATAATCAGAGATAATAAAAAAACATAAAAACACAAATCAAAAACACGTAATTTAGTCATAACAATTAATTAAAAATGGCGAAAGGATCTGTTTATCTTATAAATCACGTTCAAACATAGAAATATATCACAAAGTCTATCTAAAAATGACTCTATATAAAATAAAGAAATGGAAAAATGTGCTTTATTTTTTCTGATTTAAAGACTTTTTTCGCATGTCATATTTTGGAGATACGTCATTTCATTTCGTTAAATAATTCCGGTTGACAGGAAACTACTTTCTATATAATAAGTCGTATATCTAACTCATTATTTTTATGTATTTAATTAATAAGAATTCGTTTTAATCAACGATAATTTGTTGTTATTGATGGGATATCGCGAATTTATTGGTGATCTTTATCTGTGTAAGTGCCGTAATATTTGAATTCGGTGTGAATTTTAATTTTATTGTGGTTGTAGGAAATTGTAACTTTAATTTTTTGTTCACTGTATATTTATGATGTTCAGAGCAATTATCATCCAAGAGAAAAATTCTGAAAGCTCTATAACTTGTCCTTCTTCAAACGGGGCTTCATAAGAATCCTTAAAGGTAGCGGCCCCGCAGTAACTACTGATATTGCATAGATCCATTAACGATGGTAACCGCTTACGATAAGCTGGACTGTTGCTCACTGCCTACGACAACATTTTGTACTGTTTTCATTGTTTGTTTGGTACAATGTTTCTTGTAATATTATATCGATGGATAGATGCATAAAATAATTGCCCCGCTTTGACACAATCTATTTTAAGAAGGCAATAATAATATTATAATTATAGATGCACCTTATAGTGGTTACCGTCGCTCATGAACCTCTGCCAGACTAATGCAGAGCCATTATCTATCACCTAACTTATATATGACTTCTTAAACCTCGTTTAAAGAGGGACATGTCATAGAGCTCCGTCTCAAAGATTCTGGTCTGTTCTTTCGTAATATAAGAAATGCAATACAAATGGGTTGTTTATCTTAAGAATTAGTATCTATATTACCTTTGAGCTATAAGCATATCAAGCAGATGACTCTTGACACCGGAGGTCGGTCGAGAAAGTGTGGATTTCTTTGAGCTTCTTTCTTTTATTACTGGCTGTCAAAGAGTATCAAAACTATAGAATAGACGTTTTTAACCTTTTTTTGCACTCGGATGTCTGCTTATTTTAATCGTGGTTAGCAGTTGGACAGCTTGCGCTTGGAGGGACGCTCCAAAACCCCGTGCTTGGTTCTGGCCTCAGCCGGGGTTCGGACGCTGAGTGTGAGTGGTTGGAGGTTTTAGTGGAGTTAAACTCCCACATACCATCACCATCACAACCCATCACCGGATCCTCCAAATGAAAAAAAAAAATATGTAGAGGTACAAACCGGTCGATTCGAAGGAAGGCTTTAATCATTTGGTCAGAACGATGGTGCAATTAATTTTGAACTAATTAATATTTTTACTAACCTTAATAAGTAGGTCTAGATAGATAAAAACTTAATGAAATGAATAAACATATTTACATAATAATTATTAATTTAGGTAATCATTTTACCATATTTGTAACCGTTAGTCACATCTTCGTGTTTCGTTGAAATCAATTAAGTTTTTCAATAATCAAACTGAATACTGATTGAAAAGAAATCATAGAAGTATAGTTTGGGGCCTTCTTGTTCGAAATGTTTTGGATTAGTTGTTAAGACTTTATTTTTTTGATTTTTAGTTTGCAAAAGTTTTAAAGAATATTGTGTTTCTTAGTTCTGAGGCTTTCTTTATTGGTAGCTTTTAATTTGAATACCTCTTAAGTTTTATATTTATTTTTGGGGTTTAGCCTTTTAGACTCGTGCTAATTAATCGAGTTGTAGGTAATAGTTCTTTTTTTTCTATATTACACTATGATATTAATACCGTTTTTTAAACGTTTAACGACCAGTATCCTGCTAATACAACTGGTCTAAAATAAGACTTATGTTTTGACGTTAAAAGTATCTCAATGTTTACATAAATCATGTGCCATAGTACTGTACTGTAACAACCCATTACCGCCCACTGCTGAGCTCGAATCTCCTCCGAAGAGGTCCCCAATCCGCATTAGGCAAGCGTGGTGGACTATGCCTAACCCCTCTTCGGAGGAGACTTGAGCTCAGTGCCATAGTAACCACAACTAAAAAAAACAAAACTTCCTCAAACTTCCACTTAACAAAACTAATTATGCAAAACTATTTCGTATTAATTTCCCATTTTACATGCATCCATATCACAAAACGATTAATATCTATCATATACATAATATATCTAATTTTATAATTAAAACTCGTTATACACCGAATTTCTGTTTCGCTAGATTAGTCTCTGTTCAGAATTTTAATTGGTGAAAATTATGTCGGCACTTCTCAAAGTGATTTTCGCTTCATTTGATATCATTCGTAATTTTACTATAGATAAGTTTAGATTACAGATGTAAATGTATTTACACTTGCACTAGGATCAGCAAATCACCTTTTAAAAGCTTTTCATTTAATTTACATTGAATATATCTTTGGATTTTTAATTTTGGTGAAATCTTGCGAGTATTTATAAACTTATTCAGACACTCTCGGTTTTCTATAATACTTTCATACATTTTCAACGGGTTCTTACCACGATATTTAATTAATTGAGTTGTCTCGATATTTCAACGTTGTTGCAAACGTCATGATCACGAGAAGAAAGTATTGCGAGTATTTGACTAACTTTCTGGTTTCCTACAAGAAAAAGTATGCGTATGCAAGTATATCACATAATAATAATAGCGTAAAGCTGATCTGATGATGGACTCGGAAGCCTCGTTTTACTTGTCTTGGCTAGCTCTACGTCTACATGATATTTAAGATCTTACAAGCTTGTATTTAAGAACTGTTATTAAATAACATAACAGTTTTGTTCCACGATGCTCCCACAACTTGAAATTTTGTTTCGGTGAGATACGTATTTTTAAAATTCTTAGATCAATTTGTATGATGTTTTCTTTCTGTATAATTATTCTGTGTTTTAGCTTTGTTAATGATTTATGTCAGTGTTCTGTAGTTTTATTTACGATCGCCTGGAGCAATTTAATTTTTAGCGAAATTATGGAAACATTTCTAAACGATCCTTTAAAATATATTCGATTATTATAAACTATGTATATTATACAAGTCGTGGTGGTTGCAGTGCTTGTTTTCCGTACAGTAAGTCGTAGTTTCAAACTAGCCGGCTTATAGGTATCTCTAAAATTTGAACAAGATTTATGTGCAATTCAATAGCTTTTTCAGTCAATGGTCCTACATAGTAGGTATACTATAGAGAGAAAAAAAACTTGAGAGGTGTCTTGGGACACCCGAATAGAACGAAGTTCCTTTCGATTAAAGATATCTTATATTTTTTTTCCTAACGTAACGCGCGATAAGGAACGTGTTTTAAAAGATTTTGATCACAGCGCCATCTAGCGATAATCATTTAAAACAAAAAAAATGTCGTGACAACTTTTCGTAAGATTTTTTTCCGTCTAGCCCCCTTTCACAACGCGCGATAAGGAACTTCGTTCCAACTAGTGAATAGGTAGTAAGATCGCTTAGTAGTTCGCATGACATCTACCAGTGATAATTTGCAGTCTATCGGATGTACGCACGCAACATTAGCTACTGGATTACGTGTAACTTAAGAATTATATGTGGATCAAGTTTTAAGGGATAGCAAAGAAAAAAAACTAGAAAAATTTGGTGACATAATCAGTAATAAAAAAATGTGGGGAACGGGGTGGTTAAACTACGATCCATTATTTAATTATGCTGTGTTAATGCTTTACAAAGAAGACAAATGCGGTCTTAAAGTTTCAATAAAAGAGTGCAAAAGTCTAGACACAGTTGTTATTGACCTAATCTACAAAAGTAGGTAAACTAACTACTAAAAGAATAATAATGATATGTAATGATACATTTAAATTGTTCGCCTAAGTACCTACTTCGAATTCCACGAAAATGGATAGTGCTATAACTAATAATTTATGAGGAAATTTTCTATAATTTATTCATGATAATAAAATTTAATTTTAAAATAAAATGAAATTCAAGATTTTACCAATTTATGCCTATGACTAATAACCATGATCATGATCAAAATACTTAAGTAAAACTGCTGAAAGAGGTAAATCAATTTTTACATGGCAAATTTATAATCGCTTCAGCTCATGTTTCGCACTAAGCCTAACAATGAGTCAACGTGGTTTCAATTTCGCGCACGCGCCGCGCCATTTCCCGTCGTAATTTGATAATATCCTTTTTCGTAAGTACTCATTGACTAAATTGACAAAAGAGGATCAATACTTTTTTCTATTGACTTTCTTGTTAATTTTGCTTCTAGTTTTAGCGCGAAGAAAACAATGACGCAATGTACCTAGCTAGAAAATATTCTTGCATTATTTTATGCTATTAAATTTCTATGTAAAAGAAGAAAAGAGAAGAAAGAAAAGAAAAAAACAAAATTTAGAAAGTCAAAATTAAGATTAACTTAATATTAAAAGAATTCTAAATTTAAAATTTAAAACATTTCTAAATTTATCAAAATAAACTTTTTGTCTAATATTTTTACTTTAAAAATATCCGGAAATTACTATCATAATAATGTTCTAGCATAAATAAATACTTCCGGCAAAAACAATTCTTTTGAAATTAAATTTAATAACATAGTCGGTCCCGTTGCTTTGCCCCGCATAGGAGAAAAACAATACTGGTGGGAATAAAACGATGCCATGGAGAATTGAGGTAAGAACGACCAGTGTTGGGTCTAATAGAAAACATGTTTAAAAATGTATGCAAAACATGTATGTATATATGGATTGAAGTAGGGGTAGGGGTTCAAACAGTACTCGCAATGTTATTTGCGCGGCTCGCGTTGGGTATATTTTTTGCGTTTTACACTCGTCATAACTTCTCAACGAAAAATCCGATTGGAATAAAACAAAAAGTAATTTACTTCTACAATAATACTCTTGATAACATAATACTTAATTTGGATAAGGATTAATATAACAATACTATTTTAACGTAATTTCAATCTTCGGACGATTTTTTTTTTCTTGAACATAAAAGCGGTTATTGTGACTAAACTATGATAGTTAGATATATGCTCTTCCAAACTTTTTTTAGATCTGCCTAATACCTAAAAACCCGTAGTACATCACTTTGTTCTATTGTCAATAGTTTTTGCAGCGTACGCATAAATATGTTTTCGATATTTCACCTCGTCTTACAAATTCAATATTTTTCAAAATAAAATATAGCCTATAACCTTCCTCGATAAATGGGCTTTCCAACAGTGAAAAAATTTTTGAAATCGGACCAGTAGATCCTGAGATTAGCGCGTTCAAACAAACAAACTCTTCAGATTTATAATATTAGTATAGATAAGCCATAGTTCATATTGGACGATTTTTTAATTCTTTAATATCCTAGTACTTGGTAATATAAAAATATAGCAATAATGGTATTTTTGTTGACTACAATCTTTAAAAATACAAAAAAACAACAATTCGTCAAAAAATTTAGTCCAATTTAGTATCATACACATATACATAGAAATCAAAAATAATAAACACGCATTCTCAAAAATCTCTGTGCACCCCAGAGATTAATAAAAAAAAAAAAATTTGAAACTGTCTTTCTATACCTCTACAATCCATAGATAAAATAATTTAGCTGTCATTGCCAACGTAACCCACAGACCAAAATATCAAGACCTTTGCTACCCATTCCGTTCCATCGAAGTTGAGGAACAAAGAATGATTTTTAAAATAAGAACAGCTCTTTCAAAATTGGAAGGTTCACGCAACTACGCGAAGTAATTTCTATGAAGCGTCACGGTGCGCTAGTTCGAAATCCGAATTATTTTTAAATTTGGAACATTACGAAATGACAGTTTCAAGTGGCCAGTAATGGGTTTTGCTTTTCACACGCTTTTATGTATTTTAGAAGCATTACTATTAGCGATGGGTCGTTATCGGTTTTTGAGATAACGTAACGTAAGCGTTATGTGATTTCCAATAACTAGTTTCTTAACTAGTGATTTTTATAACTAGTTATTTTCACAACGTTCTGAAGCAAACGTGATAATTGTAACGTAAAATCGTTTGGTTAGGTAGCAGTATAACTTAATTCTTCTTCACGCACACGTATCGTGTATCGATACTATTTTTTTAGGCGCGTTTTACATTACTCGTTTTACTCCTTTACGTTGTCAAAGCTATGTGTAAGGTGGTCAATGTAAAACGTCGTTTTCATCTTGTCATTACGAATATTGTAAAACCAGTGATTTTGCGTGAGTAGTGAAAGTAGCCAAACATCGACGCTATGCCTTAAACATAAGAGTGAATTCGATTTAACTTTATGGCGTTGTGATTAAAAGAGTTATTGAAGACTGATGCCTATTTCGATCGTTTAAATGGCGTTATGAATATCACTAGTTTTTGTTGTAGTGGAAAACGAGTGATCACTGTTCGAGCTCGTAACTGCATATATAACCAGTTATGGTTAATAACGCCCATCGCTAATTACTATATATCAAAATTATTATTTAGAAGTCGTGGTGGCCGAGTGGTCGAAGCGCTTCCTTCCGTTCGGGAGGTCGCGGGTTCAAATCCAGCCGGCCAAATGTGAAAAAAGATTTATGTGCAATTTTTCACAACACCACTGACTAAAAACGGTGAAGGAAAACATCGTGAGGAAACCTGCATGTCGGAAAAGGGTTCTAAAAAATCCTTTGAAGATATCTGAAGTCCCCAATCCGCACTAGGCAAGCGTGGTGGACTATGCCTAATCCCTCTTCTGAGGAGACCTGAGCCCAGCAGTGGGCAGTAATGGGTTGGTACATGTTAAACTACCTATTATTAAAATTTGTTGACAATAATCTAAATATTCGAAACAATTAGGAACTTACTAAAAATAATAATAAACTTTACATTTAATGATTTCTGTTAGTGAAATCGTAGTTAAAATTTCAGGAAATGTATCTTTCAAAATGGTGTCCTAAAATAAAATGTCGTTCCGAATGTATCCGGTCTAATTAGATTAAGTTACATTTTAAACTTCAAAGCTTTTCAATTTATGAAGACGAAGACATCTTTGGACATTTTGAAATGTCTCAGTTCGTAAAGTGTTCAGTTTTAGTTTAAGTCGGTTTGGATTAATTTAGAAAATTTCAAAGTTGAGCTGAAGATCAAGTAGGTGCACTGTTGTGTATGTAAAAGTAAAAAAAGGCATTGTCAAAAAATCGTCGTAATAATAACTACATAAATTATATTCAATTTGTCTTTTTATTTTTACGGAAAAAACAAAATCAAGGGTAGGTACATTCAATCGGGGGCGGCGCGACGGGAAAGAGTGCCGAGCGTGACGCGTCGCGCCGTCCCTCAAAACCCCGTGCTTGGTTCTGGCCTCAGCCGGGGTTCGGAACAAAAAAAGTACATTCAATTCTCATGCTTAAAACCCTTCTAAAAACCACTAAATCGTAACTAATTTTATGTTACGAAATTAAAGCAATTATTTTTATGTAACGTTCAAACAATAAACGTTATGGCCGTTCCAAATTTAAACAAAAACTCCATTCTACAATGACAGGGACCAATTAAATTGCAAGCGAGTGTATTACAGTGTTACCAACTGACAAGTAAAAAATCGCGATTAAAAATGGAAGGTAATCTAGGCTTTTTTTCAAAGGTGTGAGAGTTTAGTAAATAATATAATTAACTAGCTGGCCCACACAACTTCGTCTGCGTCACATAAGGAAATTTTCTCACCGTTTAAACCTTCCTTGGACTTCTACGAATATTTCAAGATTAAAATAAGCCAAATCGGTTCAGTCGTTCTCGAGTTTTAACGAGACTAACGAACAGCAATTCATTTTTATATGTAAGAGAAGAAGATTATAAAAAACGAGGTGCGAATACCTCGTTTTTATTTGAAGGTTTTTATTCAATTTACGTACTTTTACAAACTAACGTGGTGGACTATGCCTGAACCCTCTACTAAGAAAACCTGAGTCCATCCATCTGTGGGCAGTAATGGGTTGTGACAGAACAGAACTTTTCAGTACAAAACAACAAACAATCAATAGCAAAAAAATTGAGAAATACTATTTGACAAAAGGAGGATCCAGACAGCATATTTCCGTAGAAAAATGTGCTCATTTACGACTGAATAATAAAACACTATAATTATCAGTGTAGAATTTTAAGTATGTTGTATATCATGTTTGCATTCGTTTTACACCATGTAGTAATTATCTATTAAAATCACGCTTAAAAACAAAAAAAGCGCTAAACCTTAATTTGAAGTCCATAAACTGCAATTTAACCACTAAATTTAGTTGGTTTTGAATTGGCAACACTGTTATATTAACCTCGAATACACTTCCGTGCAAATTAATTGGACTTTACAATGCTTTATGTGTGGCTTCTCTGCTAATCCGGACACAATGGGCACAATTAACCGAACTTTATGTCACAAATTGCCCAACTTAGTCAAGTTGGAATGACAAATTCGTCTGTTTGTAATGCAATAAGTTTTCAGTTGAAGGGTAAAGTTTTGTTTACATTGAAGACAAAAGAGGTCTGATTTGGTTGTATTAAGGATATTAATCAATAATCGCATGTTTTTGGAGTTTTTTTAAAGACCCTAAAATTAATAAAAAAAACTTGAGAGGTGACATGGGACACCCGAATAGAACGAAGTTCCTTTCGATTGAAAGATATCTTATCAAAAATATTTCCCTTCGTTACGCGCGATAAGGACCATGTTTCAAAAAATTTTGATCACCGCGCCATCTAGCGATAATCATCTAAAACAAAAATTATTTACTTTCGTAACGCGCGATGAGGAACATGTTTCAAAAAAATTTGATCACTGCGCCATCTAGCGATAATCATCTAAAACAAAAATTATTTCCTTTCGTAACGCGCGATGAGGAACATGTTTCAAAAAATTTTGATCACTGCGCCATCTAGCGATAATCATCTAAAACAAAAATTATTTCCTTTCGTAACGCGCGATGAGGAACATGTTTCAAAAAAAATTGATCACTGCGCCATCTAGCGATAATCATCTAAAACAAAAATTATTTCCTTTCGTAACGCGCGATGAGGAACATGTTTCAAAAAATTTTGATCACTGCGCCATCTAACGATAATCATCTAAAACAAAAATTATTTCCTTTCGTAACGCGCGATGAGGAACATGTTTCAAAAGATTTTGATCACAGCGCCATCTAGCGATAATCATCTAAAACTAAAAAAGTGTCGAGACAACTTTTCGTAAGATATTTTTCCGTCTAGCCCCCTTTCGATAACGCGCGATAAGGAACTTGGTTCCAATTATCATTCGAATAACGTCTAAATATCGATAATCGATCCCTAACAATTGTTTTACTATCTTTTAATTCAATATTTTTTAAGGCTGTTACACTCGGTATGTGATGCCATTGGACATTTGATATGCCTCTGTGAAGGCTGCGGAAAAATATTTTGTACGTAAATAAATAAAATTTTATTTTTTCTTATGTCATCTTCTATCGAAGGTCAGCGATCATTAAAGCGATCTGTGACACATCGCGAAATAGAAGTTGAACCACTGGCGCAAGTTCTTCAGCCAAGTTCTCCTTCTGTCTACTTACATCAGGGTTCAGATTAAAAAAGTGTTACACATTTTAAAAAAGGTTAGAAAGTTAACAATGTTATAAATTAAGGAATTCAAACTGTAGTTAAATGCATTTTGAGGTTCAAACTGTATAAGAATCTAGTAGTAAGTATTTCGATGATATGAGACAACTCAATAACAATAACTCAGATATGTGTCGTGATATGAGTTCGAGTTCCAGTGGTACTACCCAAAAGCGAACGAGTGCGAGGGTAGACAGATTTGTTTGCTCTTAAATCGACCCGCAGTATCCAGTCTTCTCGTGATCATGACGTTTGCAACAACGTTGAAATATCGAGACAACCCAATTAATTGAATATCGTGGTAAGAACCCGTTGAAAATGCATGAAAGTATTATAGAAAACCGCGAGTGTCTGAATAAGTTTATTTCTATTTTCTCACGTATTATATACGTTAAAATTGTTGTCATTTAATAACGTCTGACGAAACTCTTCTCTATGAGATATCAACATCCTAATTTAGAATCTTGGCGCGTCTTATCAAAGTTCAAACGGACTGATAACATTATTTGAACGTAGTGTAAAGTTATCTCGTAAACGTTTTCTGTGGCAGGTTGAATTTTTTTACCGACTTAAAAAAAGAAGTAATTTTGTTTTAGTTTTTACCTTAATGTTATTGTATTTGTTTACTTTTCATTAATTAAGATCATTGCTTGTAACGGAGGTCAAGACTTTAGGACTGAACCAGAGGAGTAAGTTAGAGGAGTACTTATTTTCACGTAGTTTTTACATTATATTTTCTAATAAAAATACATAGAATTAAAATTTAAAAATACAATACAAAAAACAGAGGGCCATTAAAGATGAGGTCTACGACCCAAGCCTTCAGTGTTCAGGGCTCAAGAGAGAGGAACCTCCTCACAATACGTGTCGTGTCAAGAACGACCGCCTTCTGAATCAGTTACTTTTTTATTAAAATGTTTTTTTCTAATACAGTTTTCAACTCTAGTGGGTACCTAATATAATAATTAATCGAATGTCGAAGATGGCGATTGCAATGGTAAAAATCAGTAAATTGTTACAATTGCCCATAAACCTCGACAACTTTAATGGCCAACAATAAAAAAAACCTAAGGTCAAAAAAACCCGGATACCAATACAATTGTTTATTTTAAAACAGCAGTTATCAATACCATAACGAATTAAGTTATTTAAAACATTTCGCGCCAATTAAATATATCTTAAATACTTCGATTTTATTGACTACTTAAAGTTGTAAGCGAGCGTACTGACACGCAAGCCAAATTTACGCAATGACCATTCATAAAGGAACCAGAAGTGGTTTGTTTATGCGAAGAATGTGGTAGTAGTCAAAATTGATCACTACGTGACGTTAGTACTAAAAGTTGTTTTATTATCGCCATATATTTTACGAAGCTTAGAATATTATATTCTTACTCAATACCTACTCAATATAGTTTTCTACAAATCTGATTTTAAACGTTTTTGTAGAAAAAAATATTTTCAAAAAGTTAGTCAAAAATGATTTTGAACGAACTTCAAACATATGTACGACTCATTCAATTATAAGTGGTTACTATCACTCATGGACATCAGCCATACTATTATCACCAGCAAGATCCTTACCGCTAGTGATGTGACATATCAATACTAGTTTATCGATAATAGATTCACAAGCCCGACCCCCCGCTTGTTGTGCCGGCATGTCTGTTATGTTTACCAGTCGGTTCGCTACGCCCGCGCGCGTTGCACGTTCAGCGCGTTTTACCTCGCGCACGATCAGCTGTCTAAAACACTTCATAAGTGCTACATGTGTCGTGTAAACTGTGAGCATGTGCTTTATAGTGATGTGTGATGTGTCTGTGTTTTTATCATGTTAAATGTCGTTCGTTGATATGTCCACGTTAATTGGCGATCTGAGATGGTACGACGAGGATTTGTTCGCTCTGTCGTGGCAAAACGGTATGTTATTAGTGTATTAATCAATAAATATAAAAAAAAAAATGGAACGTAAATCTCTATACTGATTGCTGGATACATTAAAAATACTTTAAAAATAACGCCATAAAATGCAAGGTTTAATTTTATGATGACGAACTTATACCAATTGAAATAATAACTAAGTCAAGTAATGTAATATTACAAAAATAATAATAAAAGATTCTAAATATTTACAAAACACATAAAATAAAGGTCAATCAATAATTGCTTTGTTGATAAATTAAAATAAAACATAACTCACGTAATACGAAAAACTTTTAAAAATAATGTGAAATTGTGAAATATTTAATGAGCACAATGATTGTGTTTATCGTGTCTACTCTTAATTATTGAAACCACTTTATAATGGTTCGAGTAAATTAAGTTTACACAATTGTTTTATAAATTCCTGACTCAAAGTAATTTAAATTTGAAACAGGAAATTAAATTAAATAACGATTGTTTTTTGTTTTTAGTATTACTTTTTTTGCTTTGTCGTGCAAAGATATCACGAACTATGAGCCTAATAAAAATAATAAATAATGATTTAAATAAATAGATATCTTTAAGTATTTAGTATTCAGTTAACGCTTCGCTAACGAGTTACTTCCTTTGACTGGTAAGCTTTTATCGATATGTACACAACGTCACTTCCGCATCCTTACGACGGAGGCATTCTAAGAAATAACATTTTAAAAGTATAAAATATTTATTATTGATTCAATGCTTTAAGTGTGTTTTTAAGGTAATATAAAAGTAAAAAAAATGCTTCACAGCTAACTTAATACAAAACTGAATTTGTTTCAATATTAATTTGAAAAAATATTTTACCTTTAAAACGTCTAAAACAGAACTACTAAAGTGCAAAACATCGAGACAACTCAATTAATTAAATATTTGCATGCATGCATACAAAATGCATGAAAATACAAAACTTCAAATTGCTGATGACCAAACACCTTCAAAACTCAAAAATAAAACATTTTAAAACTACAATCACAATTCCAAATCATCAACCACTTAAACAAATAAAAAAAAAACATTTATAATCAAATCTCCTAACTATCCAATTTCCGAGTACGTATTTAAATTCTTTCCGATATTTCATTGCAGTCTAGAAACAGACCGGACAAGTAGGAAATTATAGTCAAGGTGAACGAGATTCTCGAACGCCTGTTGGTTTTACTTGAAGACTTCAATATAAACTGGCTGTATAACATTCTTATGATAAATTAAAACTAAACACTAGAGACTATGTAAACAAGTGACAATCGCCAAGTAAGGCTTCTGAAACGAATTCACGCAAAACGTACCATTTAGCTTAAGGTAGGTTACCAATTATTACCAACTATTACCGTACCACGTCGTACGGCGTCGAGGTGGAGTTCATCCCTACTATATGGAACCACCGCGGTCATCCACGGTTCGTTTCAGGAACACTTTTTTGCCACGCACCATCCGGCTATGGAATGAGCTCCCCTCTTCGGTATTCCCAGAGCGCTATGACTTGTCCTTCTTCAAACGAGCCTTGAGGAGGGTCCTTAAAGTCCCCTGACATTGCAGAGATTCATGAGCGATGGTAACCACTTACGATCAGGTGGCCCGTTGGCTCGTCTGCCTACATAGCAATAAAAAAAACTTTTACACTATTACTAAACGGGTTCTTACCACGATTATTTTTAAATGAGCGATCCCGATATTTCAGATATAGTGAACTGATGTAGATAACCGCGAGTGTTTAAAGAAATTTGTTACCAACTCGTTTGCGTTTAGTAAAAAGGAGGTTTGGTAGGTCGTATATGGTGGTCCTGCATTATACCCAAAGATTGCCATTTACAGATCATAAATGATCACCGTCACTTATGAACCTCTGCACTATCAATGCGATGATAGATTTACCTATAGCCATTACCCTTTAGGTACTGTTCTCAGCCCACAAACCAATAGACACAAAACAATGTAGATAGATATTTAAATCAATCATGAACTTCAACACCGCCAATGCAGGTTACCTACAGCCTACCCTTTAGAAATAAACGTACACAAAACCAATGTAACCATAAGAAATTATTAAAAAAACTTGAGAGGTGACATGGGACACCCGAATAGAACGAAGTTCTTTTCGATTAAAAGATATATTTTTTTTTCTTAACGTAACGCGCGATAAGGAACGTGTTTTAAAAGATTTTGATTACAGCGCCATCTAGCGATAATCATCTAAAACAAAAGAAGTGTCGTGACAACTTTTCGTAAGTTTTTTTTCCGTCTAGCCCCCTTTCGATAACGCGCGATAAGGAATTTCGTTCCAAAAATCAAGTACAATTGAATAACAAGTTGCTAAAAAGATTTCAAATCACACCAAAATACAATACATTACAGACTTACAAAAAAATAAGCTAAAGCATTCATTCGTCACCAAAATAACAAATAAAAGAACTACACTCATATCATTATATTAGATTCTTCTAAAATCGTAACAGCGCCCACACAAGCCCATAACTTAGGTTTTATAATTCTATTTTATTTCGTAATTTCATTCACAGAAAATGAAAGTGAGAGTGTTTACATTTAATTTTACTGTTTTGGAGTTTCTGTGGGGAATTGGGATCACAGCAGGTGTTGTTTACTTAACCACTCGACTGGGAACGTCACTATTCGCTAGATGGCGAAACTGGGGACTTCGTTCGGAATGAATACCGTGTTTGAGTCCCTTTTTATAAACATTTTTTTCCGATGTTAATTTTGATTTTTAATTAAACCTTATATTTTTGTAAATCTTTATTACTAGACGACGCTGTATTGCATTTTCAGCGAAAAGATATCATCTCCGTAAAATATGAGACGATTAAAAAATGTAAACAAAACAAGTTTTAGAACTGTGCTCAATTTTGGCTCCTGCCACAGACTTGGCAAAAGTAAACAAACCAATTTGGTTGCCGATCCCAGTTGAGTGGATAACAAATAGGGTGTTTTTTTAATCAGTAGCTACATATATTATAACAAATGAATGTGGTATGATGACTTAATATACCTATGCCACTTAAAATTTCTGAAATTCCTGCAAAAAGATTTTAATAGCTGATGGCCCTGATGGGTTGGTCAGTCCTCAGTTATTCATTCTTAAACTTTTGGGGTAATTTGATCGAATTTTAAAAACCTATTTTTATATTCCGTATTTTAAATACTATCATTAAAATCTCTTCGTATTACGTCTAGTATATTAATAATGTACCTACTAAATTAATTAGCACTTTACCAAGAACTGCAATGGATAGATTTATGATTCTACAAATATAGACCTTGAGGTCTTCACTCTACATGTCAAATTGCAAAAATAAGTAGCAAGTTACAGAATTATTTATAAAGTAAGGAATTAAATTAATAATTACAGTCCTTTGCTTTTTTTATTGCCTCATAAGTTTGTCCTGTAGTTTACTAGTTAACTGAGGTTGAAAAGATTACTATTTTATTTATTTACTATTACATAAGAAACTGTGCTATGCTATGGAATAACAGGCTTTTCAGTAGAAAAGTAAAATGTATTAAACCTTCTTATAAACACGTACTGGTAATTTCTTCAAAGTTTAAATTAAAATTAACACGTAGAACATCCAATGGCCCACCAGTGGCTAAGTAAGTTACTTTAGCTCCAACAAAGACATTAAAGAAGTGAAGAAACAGTAGTGGTTATATTTTGGATCATACTAGCAAGCCTATTTAGATTCGTTTGCGTCACAAAGTGAGGTTGTTAATTCCTATGAGATGTGCAAAAAATGGGTTTATGGCTGCGTTTCCACCAGAGATGTGCGATGGAAATGTGTCGTGCGAGGATGTCTAGCTGTGCTGTGAAAATGTGTGGGTGTTTCCACCAAAGCTGTGCGATGATAATGTGCCTACGAGGATGTGTAGCGGAGCTGTGAAAATGCGCATTTATGTGTGGCACGAGGATGCGTTGCGAAGCTGTGAAATGTAAATCAACTCCGTATCTTCTGCTTCCATTTCTTCATCACAAATTGTTAAATATAAAAGTATTTTCTTTTTCCAATTATCCATATTATTATCTATTTTGCACACTTCTACTTCCAACAAACTCCGTCTATGGACTGGCTAGTACAGTATGCGCAAACCTCGCAACACATCTTTCTCAACACACATTCCTCGCACACTTCCCTCGTACACATCCCGCGCTTGTTTTGTATGCGCAAAAATCTAGCTCCGCTGACCGTTTCCACCAGAGCTGTGCTGACCGAGGCAAGGTAAATGAAGCGATCCTATTGGTTCTTTACAAACACATCCCTCGCTATGCATCCTCGCACATCTCTGGTGGAAACGCAGCCTTAATCTTGTTTAAGATCGCATAAGAAATCTTTAAAAATATTACTGTTTCACTGATATATTATATAATTTGACTTATTATAGATTAGTTAAATCACTAATTGGAAATCTGCATCAAAATTCGTTGCGTAGTTCAAAATAAAGAAAAACATATATATATAATGAGGAAAGAGCGTTTATACTTGTATAAAATGATTTTTGATATACATACATTAATTATAGTTCCTCCTCTCTTATTATTATCTTATTAGGTATTGAAGTAGGACTAAGCTACCAACAACATAATTAAGACTTGAAATTGTTGGTAATAAAATATTTAACTACACGTTGACATTTTAATTTACCAATTTTACTATCCGTTTAATGATTAAATTCTAATCTAATATTAACATATTGAGGTTAATAATGTTAAATATTAGTTATCTTATTCAAAAGTTAGTACTATTTGGAATTAATAATGTGGTCTGTTGATTTTGAGGTTTTATGCTTCCTAGTTCCATCAGATTCGCCTATTTTTAGTTTGAAATAGTCTTGAAAAATACCTGATTTTATTCGTAAATTTATTAAAGATTCTTTTTTTTTACCTACCTCTCTTCTGCAATGAAAGGTATGACTATGAGGCCATTTACTTAAATGTATAATATGACAAACATAACAGAAACAACTCAAAAAAACGATAGGTATTTCACGAAACTAATAAAAATGTTGAAAATACAGTTCTGTTGAGATACAGTAACAGATATATTTTTTTTAATTCAGACATGTCGGATAAATCGACACATTATTTAAACCACGACAGATTTGCGTAAAGTTAAATCACTAATTAAAAAACTGCGCTTCAACTTTACAATAGATTATTGTGTTTTAGCGGAAATCATTCCAGTTTTTTCTTAACCTAAAAATCTTATTCATCGTAATCAAGGTCGTAATGCATTATGTTGCAAGAGCAAAAACTGTATAGAATTTTAAATTGATTCGATTTGGCCATGACATTTGGCGCGACTCGAATACCGTTTTGATGGATTAGCCGGTTTTGTCAACGTTGTTATTATTCCATTAGTTTTAAATTTAGAATTCATTGAGTCAAGTGCTTTATTAACAGAAATACTAGTACAAATATTTTGGACAGTGTTTGTATATTTGCCGGAATTAAAAGCAGAGCAACAGCTAATACGAAATTCAATTATGTAAATGGTATCCTATCTTGTCAACGTTGCCAGGATAGGATACATAAGTCATATCAGAGCATGTCATCAAAGCTCAACCTACCAATGATAAGGGAGAAGATACAATGGAAAATAGTCGCCGTAGCCGAAACCGGCATGGAGGATTATTATTATTAGCCTGAATTGACTACTTCTTACACATAGCTCACTTATTTCACATCACTAGTAGTTTATTGCTATTAAAATAGTAATTCTACACAAGTGTCATGATTAATTACTCGACATAAAATGTAGCATAAAATAATTATAAAGTCGTAAGTTTTATAAACAATTTGTATCCAGTCTTCTTCGGTTTGCAAATCCAGAAAATTTTACCATGTTTTACATCCTCCATAGCTGTTACGACTCATAGTCTCTATCAATAAATAATTTATCTTCTTCTATTGATGCCAGCTTCCTAGCAAACTTACTTTTTATACATGTATAATTGGTTGTCTGGAAGAGATCGCTTTAAGCGATAAGGCTGCCCATTGTAACACTTTACTGAACTGTTTTTTTATGTGTTTCTTTTGCATATTTTTGTGGTGTTCAATAAAGAGAACAGTTTCTATTCTATTCTAATTTAAGGGTAGGTAAGGTCGATATTTAACATCATGTGGGCCAGAGGCTATATCTATCATGCAAAAAAAGTTAGCCTTGTGTATGAATGTAATATTTTTACAAAAATTAAAAAAAAATACTTCCATTGTCCACCCTTCGATTTCTTTCATAAAACCCTGATTTTCTTATCATATAACCTTTGAAACATCTTTCAATCATCAAACTCGGTTCACAACCAAAGTTATCCGCGACCAAAAAACACATCAGTCAAATTGAGAAACCTTTTTGAAGTTAATAAAACAAGATCATACATCAGTTACTGCATGAAGATTTGATCTGAAGGTTTAAGTACCTACACTTGATCTTGAAAGATACATTCCATCACTCACATGTCCGACATTAAAACAAAAAACGAACAATCGCTTTTAATTTACACATACAAACCTGTTGTTTGATTACGTCATATATCGTATGTATAAAGAATGTGAATATGAAATGTGAAATATCAATGGCAGTTTGCTTTAGCTGTGAATGCAGTACTGTACTGATCTGTACCAACCTATTACTGCCCAGGTCTCCTCAGAAGAGGGATTAGGCATAGTCCACCACGCTTGCGGATTGGGGACTTCACATATCTTCGAAGGATTTTAGGACCCTTTTCCAACATGCAGGTTTCCTCACGATGTTTTCCTTCACTGTTTTTAGCCAGTGGTGTTGTGAAAAATTGCACATAAATCTTTTTCATATTTAAGATGGAATGCAGTACCAGATTTGGAAAGTTCCTTAAAAAAAAACTAAAACTAATAAAATGTTACTTAAAATTATCTTAGATAATACAATTAAAAATAAATAAAAGTACTCGAATTTCAAAGAATGACTTGAAAATATCAAACTTTTCACGATTGTGAAAACCACCATTGATACATATCAACCACACGGTAATCCAAATTACCATCATGGTGACTACAGTTGTGCAGTCAGCTGTTGAGCTGTTATGATTTTCGTATGATCTTACTTAGACATAATATAATATACAAGAATGTAGCTGATGGTAAGTGATTACTGACAAAGATTTAAAGACAAAAATATCATAATCATAGATTCTAGATCCTATATTTATGATAACGATTATCTTAGGGAACCATTCATAGGGAACATTTTCAATCGATTAATCTACATACCTATTTGTTTTAAATAATAATTTTTACTTTTTTTCGTCATATAGACTAACGAATATCTAGACTTAATCCTAATTAAATGGAACAACTAGAATAAATGAAGCACATCCTACTAAAAGGTACTCAAAATAGCTGAAAGTCGGCAAATAACCAATAGTTGACACTGACCCAACACGCCAATCGTTTAACCAGACGTACGCCACATAATTACACTCCATTTGAATGAGACTATTTACTGGCGGATGTAACACTTAAATTAATTACAGCTTTAGTTATCTTCAGCTTAGCACTATAATGGTTCTAGATCATGTTACCCTAGGGTGTTTTGAAACAATTTTAAGTATGGTTAAAATAATACTTGTAAGAAAAGAAATAAGAAAAATGGTTTTAATATTAGTGTTTTAAGGTTACTCCAAATATAATTAAATTATAATATACACACTGGTTAAATTTGGTGATTGAAAATTTTTATAGTGATGAAACTTGTAAAACTGAGGATTGTTTCCAGAAACCTAAAATCATTTGTAAATTAATTAATAAAGTGATCATTTTTGTTTTTATACCTTAAAGTCCATTTAAAATAAAATTAAAAGTATAATGTTGCCAGATATAACAAAACGAAAAAGATTTCTTTAAATTTAGCTTGAAACCCAAAAGTCTTAGTTTTATTTCGAATCCTAAATATATTACGACTTGTCTTTTTCATTTGTATATAAATAACTTAAAAATTTTACAAACTCAATGTTTCTAACAAAACTACAAAATAGATCCGAATCGAATTCTAAGAAAGACAAACTTCATCGAAATAAACACCTTTAAATGACTTTGATCGTTTAGAACAGCTGTTTCGAACTGAAAAAGAAAAATTTACGTCAGTCTTTTTGAACCTGTATAAATGTTCAATTCTATTTTTAAATATCGCAAATCAAATATGGCGTCCACGTCAATCAGCGAAATTATAACCTTCAAATGTGTTCGATAGTTTCAAACTGTATTATCAACACATTATGCAGCTCAATTTTTTGTCCCACTCCCGCTGATGTCACATACATGTGTCGTTGACTCAGTGTACAAAAAAAACAGTAGGTTCAGATGATTTTCGTTTAATTGATAGCTATTTTTTATCGTCTAAAAACTAGATGATATGGACGTGCAAAAAGAGTGTAATTAATAACAGTTAATCCCCGAGTTTTTGTTGTAAATTTTTGTTGTTCATTTTTAGTTAAATAATACTTTTTTGATGTTATGGTGTGATGTGTAGTGTGTACTTTGAGTTTTTGTTCGTGTCATTAATTTAGTGGTCACTGGAATAATCTTTATTTTGGAATCTTTGTTAATGATCTAATTGATGACATCTAGATATTTCAACTTTTCACAAAACAAAGACAAGTGATTTGTAAGATACGGTTTTTATTGTCAGCTAAAATGAAATGCATTGGTTAAACATTTAACTACTTTTATTTAATGACTGTGTCAAGAAATCAATAAAAATGATTCGTATTAGCCCATTCAAGTATTTTAGGGTATATCTAGCACTCTTATATACTGATTTTAATGTCTACTAACAAGTAATAAAACATCACAAAACTTGCTCAAACTAAGTTAATTTCTATTTTTAACTTCGAGAAACTCAATGATCCATTCTCCGAATTGACTTACTGTCCTCAAGTTACTATGTGACACACACATTCGGTACATCGGAGCTGTGGACACATCGTGAATAGTAAACAGGCTCGCTTACAAACGTACTTTATAAGCCGGAATGCTGAAGGTCGGTCAGCAGATGCAAATATAACGTTTTTTAATTTTATTCCGTTTTTGAACTTATCAGTGATTATAATGGGCAATTGCAGTGTCGATTTTTGTTGTTTGAGATTGAGTTATGTTAATAGGTATCTATATAATTACGTAGTTAAAATACAATTTAATTACGTTTATTATTGTTCAGTTTTGTTGAAAAAGTAACCGTACAAATGAAATGTATACTTAAGGCGTTATTTAATATAATAACTTGCTGATATAATAACGTCTCACATTGTAAATGTATGTAATACTAAAATAAAGCAAAATAAGTAAATTTATAAAGACTTTTAGTTTTTTCAATGCACCGTAGAATAGTACATTTGGGCCCATAACAGATAATAACTGTATCGTAACCTATTACTGCCCACTGCATAGTCTGCCGCGCCTTATACAACTTGGGAACTTCACAATATTTCAAATACACTGATCTTATTTCAATGGTTTATCCAATATACTACAGTTTTATTTGCGATGTCTCATTCTGTATTGTGATGAACAGTATATTTAATATACTATTTAAAAAAAAAACAAAACATATTGTCCTATCTACGTATCGAAATCTGACGCATGATATTATTTTAATACACTATGTTTCCTTATAGAATGCAATTATTTAATATTACTAATCGAGCGTGCAAAACTATTTTGAAGACGCATCCAAAGATATTAATTTTTATGTATCGTTTTTTATTCAGTTATATCACTTTATGATTGCATTTAATGGCTCTGGCGAACTTTAATTGACTAAAGGTTGTAAATGGTGAAAAATCATCACCTTTAAAGTGTTAATTAATATATGGTACAAATTCAGAGATACTTCGTTATTCGTACGTTTTATAAAATATTTAGTTCATTGTTATGCTTTTTTTAAATTTTACAGACACAAAAATAAACTAACTGTGACAAAGATAAAAAAATAATAAAATATGTATAATATTGATAGATATTTTAATAGGGAGATAAATATCATACAAAAAACAAATTTATTTAAATTTATCATGTGGTCCTCGTATAGCGTTTTTTTTGTACTACAAAGGCAGCTAAACGAAAAAACGGACCTTTCATTAAACGGTAGATTAAGTGTAGATTAAATTAAATCTAAAATTAATAATTAGATTTCAACACCAACATACTGATTTATAACCAACACTTAAATTAGCACTAGCCTAAACGTCCTATCTCGACAACCTTTTAAAAAAAATCTCAAGCATTAAATTTAAACTACAGATAGTGCACTCAACGTAATCAACTTAATGTTATAAATATCTACTAACACAGAGTAATGTTTCGCAATAACGCTCTCAATACTGCAGAGAACCTTGGATTGTAATTAAACATTTTATTGCGATAGAAATTATCAGGCGAAGAATTTTAATGTTATATGACACTTTTGTATAAACTAAAGCAATTTAATTTGTAATCCAGAGGTCCCTGAGCAACGGATAATCGCTTATGATGTGGTGTCCCTTTCGTCTACCTACAAGACAGTAAAAAAATCGTAGTGGGAAATAAAACACTACTCATTACTACTACTCATAATTATAGGATGATTACAGATAAAATTCTGGACTCAATTAATAATGAATCCCAAATTATTTTATTTTCACGCAAAATACATATTCGTATAAAATTTCAAGTGAATCGGAAACCGACAAGTTGATCAAATTCAACTTGCAAGATTCTACTTGAATTTACATTGTTAGGTATATAGTTACATCTAGTTTATGTTAAAGCTTAAATGGAATACTAAGAATAAGCTTATAATAATACTAAAAAAATATTAAAATTATAAATTCACATTATATCGCAATATCATTAACATTTATTTTCTGCTCAAACAAAATAAATTTACGTTCAGCTATAATTACTTTTAAATTGACCTCTGTAATCTTAACTAAATGTATGTACTTACGTAATGAGACATAAAAACATGATTCAGTCATTCATCCTCACGTTGATAAGTAGCTAGATGACGTCACAGCGTGCTAGTCATATCTATACTAATGTGTAAAGCTTAAGAGTTTGTTTGGACGCGCTAATCTCAGGAACCGCTTGTCCGATTGGAAAAATGTTTTTTGTGTTGGACAGGACAGACATTTATTAAGGACTGTGTCTATAGTGTATTTTATGAAAAATTTGGGATCCTTAGAGGTTAATTATGCAATCCAAGGTGTAATAAAATTAGTCGAAAATATTTGATAGGACTCTTTAAGTCGCAGGCAAAGTTAGTAGAGTCAAACAAACTCAAACCGACACATACACATCCGCTCATACACACACATACTCACAGATGTAAACTGAAACTCACACATAAATGACGATAAAAAATATCTACCACAAAACCAACAGAGCGTGAAGAGTCTAAATTACGATCTTTTGACTATAAGTCGACCTCTAGACAGAACTTGAATCATTTACACACACGTTCAAACAAGTAGCCGATGACGTCAAACGTAGTCATACATTCAAGTAATAAGAAATAACTACTGCTAATTTAATTATGAATCATGTCTGTTCAAATTGTTCTTTAAATAGAAAATATTTTGAAAAGGACTACATAGTAGGGGTGTGCGAATATCGTTCGAATCGAATCGAATCGAATCGAATAATTTGAATCTTCGAATAGTATCGAATTTGACTACGACGATGCATCGGAAATAGGACAAGAATTTGTATTTAGTAGATAATATCTTTAATGGGCTAGATGTCTACAAAATAGTCGTAGTCGTCGTATTCGATTCGGAACGAATAATTCGTGAGTTCGAATTATTCGCACACCCCTACTACATAGCTTAAAATAAAGTCGCTTCCCACTGTTGGGTAAGTAACCTTTTAAACTGCGCATCGGACTTTGATGCAGTTTCTTTAAAAGATAAGTGATATAAGAGTAGTCAATGTTTAATGTAGTAAAGACAATTGATTGATTTAGAGATTTCTAAACTCTTGTTGGATAAAGACATTAAATTTGAAATTCAGTATCAGCATTGCACCCGTGCAAAGAAAGGGCGAGTCTCTAGTAAATAATAAACGAAAAAGTAAAAATAAGACTCTTTAAGAAAAATCCAATTATTGTAATACAAGATCGTTACATGCCTATACACAAATAGTAAGCTCGATCGTATTCCAGCGCATCTAAAATACAATTTATAAACGATACAATTTATAGACGGCAGCCGATACTGTCATTGTGGTATGTCGAAATGTGAGTTCGAGTTCCAGTGGTACCGGCAAACGAACGAGAAAGAGGGTAGACAGATTTGTCTGCTCTTAAATGACCTACCCGCAGTTCTTCAGTCTTCCCGTGATCATGGCGCTTGAAACAGTGCTGAAATATCGGGACCTCTCAATTAAAAATAATCGTGGTAAGAACCCGTTTAGTAATAATGTAAGTGATGTAGATAACCGCGAGTGTTTAAAGAAATTTACAATTTATAAATTTAAAGCATGATAAAATTACTTCAAAAGAAGACCTTAATTATTTTCCAGAGCACTCAAAAACATGCTAATATATTTAAAGCATTATTAAAGATTTTTGAAGCAAGACCGTTTATCTGAAATCTTTATAGTAAGCTTCGTTTTATATTACAAAGTTACCGTGCAACTAGCACAAGCTTACATAAGAAGTTATCAATCAAGCAGACATTCCGGAATGTGACCTCTGATAACACTGCATCTTCATGCTGTAAATATCTAGTCTTCTACACTTACTATAATTGTTCGTGATTTAAAATAATTATTTAAATGAGTTTTTGGAAGAGTTTTGTATAGGTAAGTAATGGTAGATAAGTCAGCTATAATATAATGTCTATAAAGCAATCAAAATACTCTTTAATTGCAATTACAGCTAGCTAGTACAAGTAAAACGAGCCCAAACACGACGGGTCTATCTTGTTTAGCACAAAAGTTCCTATGACCACCTTCCGAATCTACAAATCAGCGGCATTTTGTCATATTATTGCATTGCCATGCGATAAGTATACACCTGCGTGCAAAATGTCAGCTCAGTCGGAAATCGGAAAGTTTGCCAAATTTAGCTTGTAAGATTCCACCTGAACTTACATAAGTACATCCAGTGCAACTTAATATAAAGCTTATAAAAATATAGAGGTTCTTTAAAGTATCTATACTAAATGAAATAAAATGAAATGAAATACTTTATTTTCAATATTGATGACGTACTCATTCTTGTTGACGTAAAAAGTTAAAAAGCTACCACCAGTTCGGACACAAAAAAAAATAATTATAGCCACCGTCCTGAGAAGAACTGGCAAGAAACTCAGCGAGCATGTCTTTTTTTTGTATAATGAGCATTTTTTTTTAAGTATTTGTACAGTATTATACAATTTTACATTAAATATACAAAAAAAAAACGATTACGATAATGAATTGACCTTGGCGAGCAACTCATTCCCAAATGTAAGAAATCCTATGAACAGTTCTGTGAAATCACTGATTACTACAGATTATTTTAACAATTCGTTACATTTATTCCCAGACGAGTTCTGTGCCAATTTACAACTAACATCACTCGAATAAACTTCTTATTGTTATTCTAACTACACAACTACGTCAATTAAAACTTAGCCTGTTAGATTGTTACATCGTCTTCAAAGTTATTCTAAATGTAACTTATTGACTAAGTAGTAAGGTTCGGTTTTGATAAGTCGGCTAATTAGATCGTTATTTTTATATTCGTCTGAAATACTTTGTCTATTGTCTCTTTAATTAAGTCATGTGATCGTAAATGTAAGAAAATTTACATTTAAATTGATGCTAGTTAAAATTTGAAGTAGTAAAATATTTTAGTAATTCATGTTTGACTTCAAATTTTAAAGTTATAAATATTTTATTAAATGAATGGAGAGAAGCATTCATGTAAGACTTTAACCAGACAAAAAATTAATAGGTTTTTTTATCTTTACCAAAATTTGCACTTTCATCTTTAGATATTTCTTTCAAATATTATTGTTACCTCAACGCGCGACGTAATATTTCTTCAAAAAAGTTTAGTAAGAAATCTATTGTCACTTTAAAATCGAGTAACAAAAAATCGATTTTTATTTATGTGGCACACAATATCGATTCTGTCGTT
The DNA here is from genome assembly GCA_030269945.2 of Trilocha varians. Classification (NCBI taxonomy): domain Eukaryota; kingdom Metazoa; phylum Arthropoda; class Insecta; order Lepidoptera; family Bombycidae; genus Trilocha; species Trilocha varians. The sequence continues at coordinate 3,162,079 of AP028277.1, read as the reverse complement.
TGTTTCGGGGTTGACATTATGTAAATTGTCACTAGTTGTTTAATGCGGGTCTCCGAGTCATCGACCCGACTGCGGTAACATTATTTTCAACTTCATTGGAAAGAATAGTATTGAGTTAGTACTCAGTAGTGTTGTAAAAAGAAATGCGTAGTTGGTTTTCTAAAAAGCAATAATTGCAAATAAAATTATATCTCTTTTATTGTGTCTATATTACATATAAGTGACTAGCTGACCCGCACAACTTCGTCTGCGTTACAAAGGGGTTCAAACAGTACTCGCAATGCCTTCGTGTTATTATGTGCCCGAAGTGCACCCACATATTCATTGCGTTTTATACTCGTGATAACTTCTAAACGAAAAGTCCGATTGGAATAAAACAAAAAGTAATTTACTTCTACATTAATACTCTTGATAATGTAATAATTAATTTGGATAAGGGTTAGTATAACGATACTCATTTAACGTTAAATTCAATCTAGGGACGAAATATTTTTTTATAAACATAAAAGCGGTTATTGTGACCAAACTATGATAGTTAGATATATACTGTCGCGGACTTTTTTGTTTGTCTTACAAAGACCTAAAAACCCGTAGTACATCATTTTGTTCTAATGTCAATAGTTTTTGCAGCGTACGCATGAATAGGTATTCGATTATTCACCTTGTGTTACATATTCGATATTTTCATACGGATCCCTAATTTTTTTTAAATAAAATATAGCCTATAACCTTCCTCGATAAATGGACATTCCAACAGTGAAAGAATTTTTGAAATCGGACCGGTAGTTTCTGAGATTAGCGCGTTCAAACAAACAAACAAACTCTGCAGCTTTATAATATTAAGTATAGATAAGTAATTTATGAATGTTTGTTATTGAAAAGGTAATAAGTGCAACTTGCGATCATGTGATGAAGAGGAACATGCACTTATGAGGCTGATGGTCCATTTAATAGTAGAAGTAGTAGGTATAATTTGCAGATTAAATTCCGTGGTAGTACAAAAAACATGGGTCCGAAAAACCTAAATGAAATAATTTACCTGAAGATCAAGGCGATAAATCTTCCAAAATATTATTAATTGCGCTATAAAATCAACAATATCACTATCTGACCTTGCAACTTTGATGTGTTTAGAAAGACAGTTTATACTTTATTTTAGTATTATTATAGCCTATAACACTCACAAATAACGTAACTTCCTATTAGTAAAATAATTTCCGAAATCGGTTCTGTAGATCCAATAATACCCCTACAACGTCACAAATATTACGACATTACCTCTTCATAATCTCTATTAATGATATTATAAATGCGGAAGTAACTCTGTCTGTCTGTTTGTTACGCTTTCCCGCTTAAACCTCTCAACCGATTTTGATGAAATTTGCCACATAATTTGGTACCTGAAACCTCGGAATCCATATTTAACTCGCATAAAAAAAGAATAAAAATTCGAATAAAACTAGGGTTGCCATAATTTATACATCATTAGGACTTTTTTATAGCAACACTTTTAAATCGATATTCCTGTTATGGCGAGTTACGATTTTTAAGATTTATTATCGATTTTTGTTCATATCATTAAATTTATTCAATAACATTATGAATGTATATTTTTTGTGATTCAATTTGTAATCAAGATACGTCTAAAAGTTTTAAAACTTGTTTTTTAAGGTGACGTGTTGGAAGTTTTTTTTAAATAATTACATACAATTTTAGGCGAAGAAAAACTTGAAAAATAAGGTGATACAGAAAAAATGGTGTAACTACAATAGGTGCTCAATTATTTTATTTATTAAAAGGAAAATCAACAGCAGCAACGATATTTTTTTATTAAATGAGCGATATTTCAAGCTTGCATGTTGCAAACGCCATGATGACTTTCATCAAATGTTGCTAGAAGGAGGATAAACTTACTGGAAGATACTTATACTATGTGTCAAATACCAACTCCACTATCTCCTATTTGTGTATTTAACGGTGGAAACGTTTGTGGTCTATGTATAACCTATGTAATCATGTCCATAAGTTTTGAAATGTACTGTTGTTTCCTTAAATAAATAAATATCTTCTTATATATAAAAATGAATTGCTGTTCGTTAGTCTCGCTAAAACTCGAGAACGACTGACCCGATTTGACTTATTTTAATCTTGAAATATTCGTAGAAGTCCAGGGAAAGTTTAAACGGTTTAAACAAGCTAGTTTTTGATAAATTTAACTTAAAAAATAAATAAATATCCTCTCTACATTCAATGTAAATATTGAAAACAAAGTATCCATTATCATTAAATTAACATTTAGCCGATGTTTATCGTTATATCACAACATTAAAGATAATCAGAATCAGTTGGACAAAACTGATCGAACATCGAACAAAAACAGCGTTATGCTCAATTCGTGATAGTCCGCAACCGTACGGCTATTGAGTGAAAGCTGTGCTGGAAAAACGGCGTAACTTCAAATTTTAAATTTTTATTTTTTGTTGTGTCGGTTTAGTTGCACAGAAAACTTGTCATTATTCGATAATATTATTTTATAATCTATGATATATTTATTGATTAAAGACATCTGCGTAAAATAAGATAACCTGGGAATAAATGAGATTTCTAATTTATGCATTATACTTATTTGATTCACTATTAGAAATTGATTGAGTTCTCTATTTTTGTAATTTAGATTTTAGGTCATGGTACATAATATATATGTCTATAATCTTCTTCTTATATATAAAATTAATTGCTGTTCGTTAGTCTCGCTAAAACTCGAGAACGACTGAACCGATTTGGCTTATTTTAATCTTGAAATATCGTAGAAGTCCAGGGAAGGTTTAAACGGTTAGAAAATTTCTTATGTGATCATGTGTCACTTATGTGATGCAGACGAAGTTGTGTGGGCCAGCTAGTAGTTGATAATATTATGTGCCATTTGACTGTCAAATACAACTTGAAACAACTTATTTTGTTTGACCTTCTAATCTTCTAATATTATAGTAGAGGAGCCCAAGCGGGGATTCCGGGATTTACTACAGCGCGGCAGATTAATATACAGGGGGTACCTTGTACCCGGTTAAGTACCTCCACAAAATATGAGGCCCATATCTAAGGCCGCCCGTGAAGGATACAGGATCAGATTAGTAAAAAAAAAATTGATGATCAGAAATTCTCGAGCGCGTCAGATTAAGGTAGGGTGAGTTAATTACATCCTAAAAAGTGTATATTCCAATAATCTGACAATTTGAGAGTGACGTAAAAAAAGGAGACGGTAACAAAGTTGTAAAAAAAAAAGTCATCTCGACATTCTCGAGCGTAGCTAAATTTTTTTTTATTTTGAAGGAAATAATTCAAGAATAATAAAAAATATATAATCTGACGATTTCCGCAAGCCGAAATAACAAAAATCTTATATATATAAAAATGAATTGCTGTTCGTTAGTTTCGCTAAAACTCGAGAACGACTGAACCGATTTGGCTTATTTTAATCTTGAAATATTCGTATAAGTCCAGGGAAGGTTCGTTCGAGAGATATCGTGAACGATAGAAACCCGAAAAGTGTTTTTCGGGATTCCGAAATTTATCTCCGAAATTTGTGAGTCGATCAAAATTACTTATGAGGATGATAAAACTACGTCGAATGGTGCCAACCGCATTAAAATTGGTTGATCCATTCGAAAGTTATTGCAGTTTGAAAATTCCAAAAATAGTGTTCTATGAAACTTCTATCAGACTTTCGAGCTGGGAGAGCTCAAATGCATAGAAATATTATTTCTTTGAACTCAGGAATGGAATTAGCGGGAAGTTGCAGGGATGGCTTTAAAGTGAACCATTAACCTATTTTTTTTTTTTGTCAGATCAGGCGAATCCCTCTAGATAATCGTCAGATTATGAGACAGTACGTTTAGAACATAAAGATAAACCATATATATCTTAATCTGACGCGCTTGAGTATTTCAAAATGGCGATTTTTTTTTTGCACATTACGAAAATGGCTGCGAGTTTGCGTCCCATCGAAATCGTCAGATTAGTGAATGAGAGCTTTTTTTTGGTGTACTTAACACTCCCTTAGAAAATCTGACGCGCTCGATATTTTTTTTTTTTTTTTTCATTTTCAACCTTTAAATACAACCACCCGCATCACGCAAACGATCAGATTAACATACGTACGTTATTAAAAATACGTAGGGCATTGATGCTATCAATATCTGACGCGCTCGAGGATGTCCATGCAACAGTTTTTTTTTACATCTTTAAAAATCTATAGCCCCTTTCCCCACCGATGTAAAGGTATATGTCATATAACATTTTTTTCTTCTTATCATCTAAGCTTTGCATCCCAATAGGTCTCTTCAACGCTCGAGTAAATCCCCATTTAGCATCGTCGCCTCCTCTATTATTATATTTTATTTTTCCTAGACAAGCGCTTTAAAATAAAACCAAGCTATTTCCTATTTATCGTATTTATTTTTTATTCGGTATCATAAAATAATTATGAAAAAATGAAATTTATCAGTTACGACATTTTACCAATAACCGCAGTTCTCATTGAATAATTCAGGCAACGGTCAAAGGTATAGTAACTGTATCCTACTTTTATGGCATAACGATTGTTTACCTTTGCCTCGGATATGGCACGGTGACTCATAAATGTATCATTGTGTTCAATAGAGTGCAGTTTTGGTGCGGTCTTGCATTAACTCGTCCATTTTGTAAAATGTATTTTTATTTTTTAGAATCATGTGCTTTTTGCTTCTTTATATTGCGATATGTTCAATATCTCATAGGTAGTTTTTATATCTTTTTTTTTTTCTGAAGTTTCAACGATTAATTTCAATGATATATTTGATATCGCTTTTTTATGTTATTCATTGAAATTCTCTATCCTATTCTTTATCATTTTCAGCCTTGAATGGTATTTATGTAGGGACATTGCACAACATATTAAAAGTTTTAGTTGCAAAAACCATAAAACAATAATGTACACGACGTAATGATCTAATGAATCTACACATGCAACTATTATAAATAAAATATATATATAAAACTTGAGAAGTGTCATGGGACACCCGAATAGAACGAAGTTCCTTTCGATTAAAAGATTTCTTATATTTTTTTCCTAACGTAACACGCGATAAGGAACGTGTTTTAAAAGATTTTGATCACAGCGCCATCTAGCGATAATCATCTAAAAGAATATATCATCTATAAAAAGTGTCGTGACAACTTTTCGTAAGATTTTTTTCCGTCTGGCCCCCTTTCGATAACGCGCGATAAGGAACTTCGTTCCAATAAACATATAATATAAAAAGTAATGGAAGTAACCTATACTGACAGAATATTTTTATATTCTGTAAGTTGAACATTAGTTTCTTCAAGTTGAAACATTAAATTATTTGCTCATTAAATCTGACCTTCACATTATATTAATAATACACAGTACACACACATACACACATGGTTTTTATACACATACGTTTTTTGAATGAAAATCCCACACACTGATGATATGAAGATGTGTAGTCGTCTGCGAATGTAGTATTAACATATAAAGTATCATTTTAAATCGAACGTGTAGGTTTTAGATTTTTTCGAACATATTTACTAATATCAGTATCATAATATTATTATTATTATACCTACTTGTCAATTCCCGCGCAATGTCGTCTGTGTGGGAACAAAGTATGTGTGACGTGAAAATTTTGCAAAGGTATTTGAAGTTTGTGTATTTATAGGTAAACGAGCAGAACATCTACTTGATGGTAAGTCGTTACCGTAGTTCATGAATCTCTGTCGTGCTCATGACAGCACGACAGAGACATACAGCCCATACAAACTTCTTTAAACTAATGCAAAAATAAACCGAAGTTTGTGCATTTATAAGTAAACTACAGCCTACAAAAAAAGGATTTATGTGCCATTTATAACACCACTGGCTAAAACCGATGAACGAAAACATCGTGAGGAAACCTGCATATTTGAAAAAGGATTCTAAAAATCCTTTGAAGATATGTGAAGTCCAAATTACGCATTGGACAAGCGTGGTGGACTATACCTAATCCCGAGGAGACCTGAGTTCAGTAGTGGGCAATAATATGTTGGTACAGTATACAGCCTACTTGATGGTAAATGTTTACTGTCGCTAATGAATCACTGTTATGGTATCACGAGGTTGTTACCAACAACATACTACTACACATAACCTCTTTTAAGACTTTCTTAAAAAAAAACTACACTCATTATTTAATAAGGATAAACTCATACAGTTTTTATCAAAATAAAAATCTCTCAGTTAAATAATAACTATATTATTGTAAGCATTTATGAGTTTGGGATACAAATAACAATTTGAAAGACCGCCATTAAAGATTTCAATTTGTTAAACCTCGATTCAACAGCCTTTTTTGTTATGATGTAATTTGCGTGTTTTTCTCAGAAGTACAGGAAGCTTGTATGAAGTTTTATCATTTATTATGTTTTATTTTATATAATTTATAAAATGTTGATGTATTTTTTGCATATGTCCTAATGTTTAAATGAAGATGGATGTGCTTAGACCATAGTAATATCCAGAGGCGTGCAGTTCATACAAGCTGCACTGCATACCCTATCATTTCAAATTTTCTTAAAAAATTGTAACAAAAAACGATTAAACGTTGTATATTTAATCAAAATACACTTTTCATTTCTGTAATTGGCACACATTTAGCGTAAAAGTTAAATGAAATAGATTATAGGACATAAATATGTGGAAAATTACTCAGATTTATATTTCTGCATACCCTGACTTAAATATGCATGCACGCCACTGGTAATATCAAATGTACGTATAAGTTTAAATAGTCAATCGTTCAAGTCATCTTGGTTTTCTCACCATAGCACTAAAGTTTAACATGCTTATAATGTTGTAGGAGACTAAGTGTGGATTATAATAAAGAAAAGAAAAAAAAAACAGAAAAGTAATTATAACAAGACACGTGTTTCTTGTTCTTCTCAGGATGGTGGTATTAACAAGTATCTTGATTCACTAACGTTGACAAAACCAATTTCATTTCAATAAATAATATTATAACGTAAGGTATGGTATAATATATAGAATTATCTACATATCACAACTGATTTCTAAACAATAGAACGGAATGGCTCTGAAGGGTTGGTGAAGCCCGTTCTCAATAGACACAGGCCTTGTCCTAATAATGCCTGAAGACTTTAATCTGTGTGCCGTAATACTATTCATCTTTATGACAATGTTGTATCTAAATATGTATACCTAAAGTCCAGTAAAGGAAACTTTAACCTACCAATACTGTTTTATAGTTTATATATAACGGCGTAAATACTGTGTTGAAGTGTAATGATGGCGTAAATAGTTGATGTTCGTTTTGTTTTGTCAGGAATGACGTCACAATGTCCACTTGAGCAATTGATGATCAATACTTTTGAATAAAAACTTTAAAATAACGAGTTTTAACAGTTTATTACTTTTACATCAAGAGGTCCGTTCGCCTCGAAAATTCAAAATCGAATGAATAATAACAGCGCCAACGCCTGTATTTATAGCAAGTCTCCACTTCCAACTACCCGCACGTTGAATAGGTTTGTTCCCCTTGTTATCACCGCGTCATGTACATACAAGATAGGACGGGAACCTTATTCAAGCGATTTGAAGAAAGTCCTTAAAGGTAGGCCGTAGGTAGCGGCCCTGCAGTGTCCCCTGACAGTGCAGAGGTCCATGAGCAACTATAATTGTTTACGATCAAATGGTCCGTTAGCTCGTTTGCCTAAAAAGTCAGTGACTGAAAGTGTATTTGTACGGAAAATCAAATAATTATCTGTTATTACTTTTATTAAATATCACTTTAATATCAGCTTCTCTAATTTACTTTGATAAACGTTTTAATACTAGTGTAAATAACACGCAAAACTATAATCCTAATAGTAAACAAGATACTACACGCAACATCCTGCTAAAATAAAAATGACAAAATATTTTTCCAAAAAACACAAACACAGCAGCAACATGAGATAAAGAAAAATAAAACGATATACAAAGTTGTAGATCTGGTTTTACAGAGTCGACTTTGTCAAAGGTCGCTGATTAGCATGTAGGAGCTATGTTACTGACTTCGCCACTTACGTCACCAGGTAAATAACCAGTTGAAGGTAAACGAAATGAAAAGGAGTATTTTTTTATTACAGGACAGAAACACGAGCTGGGGGCCAGTGGTATCCCTCGCTTATAAGCCTCTGTTATCCCAGAGTATTGGGGCTACCAACACCCATTATCGACTTTTCTTAAACCTAGTTTAAAAAGGGAAATATAATAGCGTTCTATTCCGCTATGGACTTTTACTAAATCTCGTTTAAAGGAAAATGTCATAGCGCTCTTTTTAAACAAGCTTGATATCAAAGGTCTAATCAAGTGCCTCTTTAGACACGTAAAATCTTGACGATAGGTTTCATCATTGCGAAGTTTACCTCTACCGTTTTAACCCAGTAGTGTTTACTTACTCTTACTCCCACCACTGCCCTATAACTCCGGTGCAGCTAAGATCCACAGAGGCTACCATGGTAATGACTCAGAGCAGTTATAATAGATTTAGTTTGCACATACATCTTTTGACAAATTTAGTGTCTTTAACCAGCAACCTCCCTAAAAACGGCAAATGCTTCAACCATTTAACTAACACAACTGCGAAAACATATGATGAGGAATTTAACACGAAAAAAATCAGGTCATTGCCAACTGCCAATAACATCCAATCAATTTTCCCAAATACTAATCAGCCATACTAATAACATTGTTTTGACAATTGGCACTGCGTCTTTGGGAAAACAAACTAATAGAAGGCTGACCTTCAAATCGCCGAACAAAGACAAAATGAAAAGCGGTTTTCACACGTACAAGAATTTCACTATTTTGTGTCTCTCACGGTGTATACAACAAAATAATTGTTTTACAGAAATAAATCTTGAGAACAATCGAGCTAGAAGAACTCGCACTTAATTTAATATGCTATCGATACAAAAAACCATTCGTCAACATTTCAGAAAATACTTTCATGCATTTTCAACGGGTTCTTACCACGATATTTAATTATTGAGTCTCAATATTTCAACGTTGTTGCAAACGTCATGATCACGAGAAGACTGTTTCAGAAAATGTCTCCACAGTTCCGTTAAGAACTCTAGCACAAATATCAAAAGTCTGTGTCAAAAATTAGGTAAAAACAATATGTTAAGTAAGAATAGGATTATTAGGACAATCATCTTTTGAAGTTACGCTTGCTAACTCTCTTGTGAAGTTTTTACTTAAACTCCGAAGTCAAATTAATACCATGGCATCCAATTGTCATAATGAGCATTAAGAATTCTGTCGTTAAATATACATGCACAACTAATTAAATCTCAAACTGTCCTAAGTGTCCTATATATTTTTAGCTGAAACACATAGTACATAAGTATATTTATAATACTTCTGTATGGTATTACGATTGTGATATGTACATACACTTGCCTAAAGTGTTTGTTTGACTGACGAAAGCGCACGGAACGTAATTTGATTAGGTCCATGAGTAGAAAGTGAGTGTGTTTGAACTAAATTGTTTGGTTTGTGGTCATTTTTGATAGGCTTGTTTCATTGGAGTTATAGTAGAAACAGATGTTTATTTATTGAAAAAAGAAAATACCATTTAATTAATTTTGCAGTTTTAAAATCAGTAGTGGAAACACTTGAACAAAAAGTTACTTTATTTTAGCAAAGATCTTTTATGAAACTACATGACTGCTACCATGCAAAGAAAATTTACCTTATCTTAAAGAATGACCAGTGAAAATGCCAATAAGTTTTCATTTTAATGTAATGAAGACTAACGTTTTTTTTCATCTTTAATAAATCAATAAACTAAAGTGCTAAGACAATATATTTACAAAAACCGAAATGCAAAAGATGTTTTATCCTCGACAGATAAAGAATCTCTTTATATTGATACAAGCAACTTCTGCGTTTCTAATAAAATATTTACTCATGTTCTTATAGGTCTTGACTTGTCTAAATGCAGATATATATTGTACTTGAGAATCTTAAAACATTTCAATATACATCTACTGCAGCTGGTGGTCTGCGATTTGAAATTAGGTTTATAGTCATCTCTGCATAGTATAAAATAAAGTCGCATCACGTTGTGTGTCTGTAAAACCACATAATGGATTTTGATGCGACTTTTTAGATTATTCAAGAGGAAGGTTTATATATAAAATATATGACGGTGTAAATAGTGTGTTGAGGTGTAACGACGTTGTAATTAGTCGATTTGTCAGGAATGTCGTCACACTGTCCACTTGAGCACTTGATGATCAATACTTTTGAATAAAAACTTCAAAATAACGAGTTTTAACAGTTTATTACTTTTACATCAAGAGGTACGTTCGCCTCGACAATTCAAACTCGAATCCATAATAACAGCGGCCAGCGCCTGTATTTATAGCGAGTCTCCACTTCCAACTACCCGCACGGTTAATAGGTTGGTTTCCCTTGTTATCACCCCGACATAAATGTATCATATAGAAGAGAAACACTGATAATTTTAGAGGTGTTTGATGTGATGTTGTAAAGACATATTTTTCTGTTTCTACGCATCGCAATTAACGCTGTCGCAACGGTTGTAAAGCCTTTTTTTGACGCAGATGAAGTGGCAAGAATCAGCTAGTTTTGATATAAAGATAGAATGTAGAGTAAAAATAAACCCTGACCTGGTATTATTGAAGATGTACAAAGTAAAAACGTAGTAAAAAGTTTAATAATATGGAGCAAATTTTATGATGAAACTGGATTTATGATAGTTTTATGTCAACATGTGGAGGCATAATAAAATTTTGCAAGAATTATTTTATCAAACTTATTTTTTCCTAAAGTACTTGAATTATATAAATTTTATGTTAAATTGAACAAAGTGTTTAGTATTTTTGTGTTCAGATTTTTCTTCTATAAAAAAATATAGTATTTTTTCTTTCCTCTTTATTATCCATGAATATAGTATAGAATATAGAATAGTAATAATATATTCCATTCCAATGACGTCGACTCATATGATTGTGTTTTCTTCCTACATTTACTCTTTTTAATATTACATATTTGATATATATTAATTTATTTGCTCATTTTTTAAATTATATTTTTTAAAAAACAATCACAAAAAAAAAAAAAATACAATATAAAAAACAGAGGGCCACTGGAGACGGGGTCTTACATATTTTATTATCAAATATTATAGTTGGATATTTGGTTTTCAGAACTAAAAGTAATTTCAAATTTTATTTCACGTACCATAAAATTTAATTTGTATGCAGTACTTTAGCTTTCTTTATTTTTGATTATGAGAAATTGTTACATCGATATATTTGATAGATGTAGTATTTCACTTATATACCGACCACCCAAGTGTTGCAGAAATAATCATAGATTAGTTAGATATGTGTTCGATTGATTTATGTATAAATACAGAAGCACAAGGTCGGATAGGTGATTTCAGAATAAAAATCTATTTTAAACTCTATTTATGTGAGCTGAGAGACCGTTTTTCTATTTTAATAATATCTGGTGTTGATAAATGTAATTGGTTCGGGCTATCGCAGAAGCTCCGGGCGGTTCTGATGGCGAAAAACGATAAAACTGTGTTGCAGATTTATTTTAATTTAAGGTTTTATTCCTGACGGTCATCCAAAAAGTTTCTTTTTTAAATGATTGATTGAATTAAATTAAAGTAACAGTTTCTGAATTACGTTGCAAATTTGGCTCACCTATTTAGATTTTTTAAGACTAGGTTAAACTCAAAACAAAGTTAAGGTAATGTTGAAATTTAAAGTGAAATGTATACTCAATAAAATATGAGATTATATTTTTATAGAAAATCTCTTGTACATACTTTTCTCTATTTAGCATCTTTCAGTGAAATCTTCGGTAATTAGCTGTGCCATGTTACGTTTATAACTTGTAGATACGATCTAATCCAAATCCCCATCTCATTTATGCTGCTGTATCTGTTTTTTTCTTTGCCTAAAATGATCAGCATGTATGACTAATACCTACTTTATCCCGTCCTCTTCATTATGCATAACAACAATGATATGATTGTCTCAAACACAAAAACAGACAAAGAATTTTTGGTAAGGCTCAAAGGATTTGCAACACGTGGTCTCGTTAAAGAATACTTCTGTGCTGAGCTTACAATACAAATGTAATCTTAAAAACAATACGCATAAAACCTAAAATCCCTTGCAGACCCGAAAAACCATGTCCATAATCACAAAAACATGTCAATTTGGCATGATTTTTGTGGCTCTTATCTCTTGAACAATAGGGTCGAAATTTGCTTGTCATTTTTCGGTTAAGTTTTCGACGTATTGAGTTCATTATTGTCGCAGTGACTGGTGAAATAATATAGTGATTGACATTCATTCTTTGTAACCGATCTTATTTGCATAATCTTTGAACTTGTCTTTCGTGAGCATTGTATTTTATTAGGCCATATTGAAAAGGTGCCATGCTGATTATAAACATATTTATAACGCAACACATGTAAGATTTGAATAGTTTAAGTTAGCAAAATTATAAATATACTGCCTATTTCTGGAATTATTCAGGTCTATGACCAACAGTCACCATTTAACAGAAAATTTAGTATACTTATTGAAATCGAAAATATCTCTAGAAGCCAGGATTTACTTAAGAACCAGATATACTCTTGCAATTTAAAATTTCTACCATATCCAAATGTTTTTGCAGTATACTTTCTATATTATCTTGTTTATATATAGTTTTTATTGACATACGTGACCAAACAGTGCTGAGTGCTTCCTTGTATCGCCTATTGGTATTGAAGGCTACTAATGACATGTGTATATAGTTGTATTTAAACATTTCCTGAGTAAGCTGGTAGCAAACTCTTGTGGTAAAGAAGTTAGTACTTCTTTCTAGTTAGATAGAAATATAGTTTATGGAAGTTCTTTGTCGTATTCATTTGTTTCTTCGCTAATAGGATCAGGTCTCTTCAGGAGAGGGATCATGTATAGACCATCACGCTTGCTCAATACGAATTAGGGACTTAACGTATCTTCGAAAGATTTAAGATTTTTTTCTCAATATGCAATCCCAATTCCTTATATTATTTTCTTTACCCATAGAATTATTAAGATTGAATTATATTGTGTCTTGCAAATATTCTTATATAGATCGGAGTTTTGGGTTTATCCTCTAAAAAACAAGTTCACCCCTTTAAGCATAATTTGTCATTCGGAAAACCCAAGCTGTTTTAATAGAATAAAAACTTGGAACATTTTAATTTTAATCTTATATGGTAGTAATATTTTCCTTACAAAGTTCCAAGAAATAAAACTTGTGGTTGACTATGTCCTAGTGATTCACATTTGAATAAAATTGACGAGTATGGAGTTAGCTTTATTTGGTTTTATTAAGATATTTACACACTTATAGAAAGACAGATATAGCTCGCACTCAATTTTAATATCCTATTTTAATATAATGTTATAATTAAGTGCAATGTAACAGTCAGTTTTGCTATGACTAGCCTTTCAGCATAATATGAGTCACGGTGTTATATATTTACATATATTTATGTATATATAATATTTTTGTATATTATACAATATCGTATAATTCCTATTCTAAAAAGATTAAAGTAAAATCAGCCTCTTTTAACCTTCAAGTTTACTATTAGATAGAATATTTAAGGCATGACACGTTCAAGCTGGACAATAAAATTGCCGGATAGTGTATAAGCAACATGCTGACAGGGACAGGGAAGTGTCGCTTCCCGCATTCCTGAGTTCATAGGCCGGCTTCATAGTTCTCTATAGTCTGTTCGAAGTTCAAATTTGTCCAAAAATAATGTAGTACTTAAAGTATTAATTAATTGGGAAATACTAGATGTTAAGTAGAAGCATAGTGACTGATTTAATGCGTTAGGTAGTCTTTTATTTAAAACCAAAGGTGGTGCAGAAATAGAAAAAATAGATGCTGCTAGTAATGAGTAGTCATGTTTATAAAATATAATTTAAAAAAAAGATATTTTAGTATTTTAAATACATCTAAATACAATCTTAAACATGCTTAAAAAATGGAGACTAACCTACCAAATTAAAAATAAAATAGTGAAAAAATGTGCAAAATGTTCGTTAAAATAACGTACAAAAGTTACAGGTTCAATTTTTCATACAAAGCCACAAGCTCGGTTATTTCATAAGAAAATGTAACTATTATAATTTCTGCAAATCATTTTCCAAACCATTCGCTTTCCAACAACAAACTGTACACAACTCCATCAATCCCGGACGCACGTTCGATTCTTCGAAATTTGAATTTGAAAACAGTCATTAACGGTCATGATTATCATCGTAATGCACGAGAGCACAGAAACGCATTCATCAACATGATTTCATTGACTTCCAGTTTCTCGGAACAATCGGTATTGTGGATAGTTTCCATTAGGTTTGGATGGAGGGAAATGAATGAATCTGTTTATAGATTTCGAAGGTATATAAAATGTTGTCAAAAGTATAACGGCAACAAAATTAGTTTAGGAAACTTAGATTTGTTTTATGTAACACCAGATCCATTAAAATTTGGTTTTAAGGTTGACCAACAGTTTTAAGCTTAACCTAAAAGATGTGGAGTCTGCCTGAAAATGTTTTTGGTGATAAGGAATTAATAGTGATGTAGAATATGCTGATGCTAGATGTTTTACAAGCCTTAATGGTCTATCATTGGTTAGTGACTTTCTCGATGATAACGAAAATGGTTAGGAAAAAGATAATGAATTGAAATGATTACAATAGGTAATATACGGATAGGAAGACAATGAATAACAAGAAAGCAATTATAATGACGACAAAATAGATTGCAATATTATATCAATAGCAAATATCTAATGCATAATAAAAACACGAAAAAAAAGGCAATTTTAGTATTAAAGTTAGTAAACAACCTGTGACTCATGCATGCTTATGAGAATATCGTAATTAGCTTGCAACGCACGGGAATGTCGTTTTGCATATGTTGTACGTTTGTCTGTATGTTTGTATCGAGGTCAGTGACACGGAAACACCATCTTGGGATCAGTTACTTGGAAATCGTCGATATGAACCAGAATTTTGCTGTATGATAGGTTTATCCAGATTTTGTTCTACTTCTCCAGTGGCTTTTTAAGTTGAGTCTGTAAACTGGGTATGTGATTCGTAAAAATGTTTTTTGTCTAATGGGCTATCTGATCGTAGTTATCAAGGACCTTTGTAATGTCAGAAGACATTGTCGACTTTAAGGACTTTCTTCAAGCCTCGTTTGATCATATACGAATATATATTATCATTGACATCTTATACGAATATATATTCGAATTCATAACGCTCGGAAACAGCGATGAGATTAAATTAAAACACTGATCCATATGTACGAATTATAGTATTCAAAAATTCTTATCAATTAAAAATATATTTTCTAAAAGTCTTAGTAAAATATATATCTCCTAGAGGGTTTAATATGTTGATATGACTAAACATAAGCATCATGATAAAATCTAAATAGTCAAAGTCGATGTCGAAGTCACCGAGAGACCCTATCGTAAAGTTATCTTTGTAGCCGGTATCATCATTATGGGTCCTATCCTCATAACATCAGCTCAAGCTTAGCCTTCCGAGTATTAAAGGACGTATTTTACACTTTATTTGATAGAAGACATTTTAAAAACATTAGTTCGAGATCTTACATTCAAATCAAGTTCGTAATGAAGATACCTTTCTTTAGATCTCATTATTTACTTTTTGATAGCTACCTTTTTGGTTATGATGATATTCTCTTTCTTCACCTCCTTTTCGATAACTGAATACTTTGATTATTTGTTAATAAACTGTGGAGGCAGTGAGGTAAATGCAATAAATATTAGCTTAACAATATACTTGGCTGTCAATAAACTCTTGAGGATAGCTTAGCTGGTATCTACTTTCGTTAATCAAAATATCCTCAATTTGAAACCTAAAACTCATTAGTTTGTTCAATATTAGCAAAAGTCCACGACACGTCCATTGCAAATTAATCTTTAAATAAAGGCCTATAAAATCCAATTCTAGTTGCAATAAAACTTAGATTCGTTAAATCATCATTTCATATTATTTCAGCGCGGTTCTCACGAGCCCTGCACTCGCGATGCGGTCACAATGGTATTCATTGATTGAAATGCCTTAAGCGACTAGCGTAGGATGACCGCATAGAATCTATAAACGTAGACAGGACATTGCCATAAACCTATTTTTAGCTTTGCATTGTCCTGTTCGTCACCTCATTGCTTGTTTGACCAATCTGCACTCGAGCAAATTTTACAGGTGACAGCAAACAAGCACGGAATTTTCGTTAAGTGCCGTGTTGAGAAAAAAATTGAAATTAGATTTTTATTGTTTTAGAATTGAATATTTTAAAAAAATATTTTACCAGTCGGATGGAAATGGAAATTTTATTCTTTATAATACTGCATTAAAAAGTCATTTTCGTAAAAAATGTCAGATTGGCCAAACAAACACTGAGGCGACGTGTTGTCTTTATATTGGTACTACAAAAGCATTATTGAAGTTGATAGGAAAGAAAGGAAATAAATTAAGTGAACGTATTGTTATTCTTAGAATAAAGAAAAAAATGTACATTCTATCTGCTCGTATGTCTACAGCTCAGTATGCATTGCAGATATTCACAGATAGGTTGGATGGAACGGTCATCTTCAAATATACTACTTTATAGGTCTCGTTGTCCATAGTTGGGCATAGGCTCTTTCACCATGGGGGAATTATTAAATTCACCATAAACTTACTAAAACACTTTCTCTCTCGACTTACACCTATTATGAAACTTTCTATTCCTTACTATTTGTAATGTGTATCTTACAAAACAGCTGTCACAAATCAACCAGATGATGTTCTACTAAAATATTTAAATAAGCAATATGTAAACTAACACGTGAAGTAATTTGCCAATATTTGCAGTAGCTTCATTGCGAAATTGAACAACTTGTTAAGTAAACACTATTACAATATCAATAGTTTAAAATAATTTGAAACACAGTACGGCTTAATGCCATTTTTTTTTTTAAATATTAAATTCGTCATTATGAGAATAGTTTTTGTTAAAACTTAGCAGCTATTTTAATTTTAGTAAATTGTTCAAAGTCTACATTTCGAGATTTGCAGTTAAACTGCAAATCTCGAAATTCTCTACACAGATTACGTAATTTGAAGTCTACAAATGCTATCAGAACATTAAATCAGACTAATAATAATATCTTTAAATTCAATTTGGCCACATTATTAATTATTGAATTCATTATTTAACAAATGAGGCTATATACTATATTAAAACATACTATATTTCTGAATGCTCTGGATTTTAATCTATGATCATGCTAAAACCGAGTGTTGTTGCAATATTTTAGCACCGTGGGCAGAATCAAGGATGCTGAAGTGTGAAGGGTGAAGGGATTTTGAGTAATTGCTATTCATAGCGATGATTTACGAAATTAACGAGCTTATTGTTGAATATAATAACATGATAGTTATTGAATTCATGATCTTTAAGGTTGTAATCAATATTCACCTTGAATAGCTTTTAGACGAGGTGACTTGATGAAAAATCATATCTGGAACTTTAGAGGTCGAAACTAAGAGTATTTCAAATTTCGCAAGCAAGCAATAATTCAAATGAAGAACAACCTTTTTTCGCCTCGTAATTGACGATGGAGCATTAAAAGTTATAAGTCCCTCAAAGAAGTTTTTAAAAGCTTTGCCGGATTCATTTTAACTTCGTAATTAAAAATTCATTCAGTACGTATCTATACCAAATGTTGCAAAATAAACATACATCCATCTTCCCACAAAGTTTTACCTAACTAGTATCAAGTATCAATTACAGTCTGTACCAACCCAATACTGCTGGGCTCAGGTCTCCTCCGAAGAGGGATTAGGCATAGTCCACCACGCTTGCTCAATGCGGATTGGGGACTTCACATATCTTCAAAGGATTTTTAGAACTCTTTTCTGTCATGCAGGTTTCCTCACGATGTTTTTCTTCACCGTTTTTAGCCAGTAGTGTTGTGAAAAATTGCACATAAATCTTTTTCACATTTAGATTTAGAGGTACAAGCCGGCCGATTTCAAT
Organism: Trilocha varians; assembly: GCA_030269945.2. Lineage (NCBI taxonomy): Eukaryota > Metazoa > Arthropoda > Insecta > Lepidoptera > Bombycidae > Trilocha > Trilocha varians. The sequence continues at coordinate 3,143,880 of AP028277.1, read as the reverse complement.
TTCATTTTCAGTCGAGTAACAATAAAGGTGTTATTTCTTAATTTCTGCCATAAATAACCGGAAAATATAATTGACTACGGCTCATATATGCGACAATTAAAACGTAATAACCTATGGCAAGTTCGTAATATGGTCCGCGAAACGAAATGGGAAGTAATCACGTCATCACCGGCATTGGCGTGTACGATACTTTGTAGGTCAGAACACAATAAAACGTGACATTAATGTAACGTATTCTCACGAATAGGGCTGCCGTATATTAAAAAAATATATATATCTTTGGTGATGTATCTTCAAAAAAGGTTTTAGTTGATAAATCCTTTGATGCTGGGAATGCCTTAAGAATACCTTAAGAAAATTTCGATAACCTTTGATTCATCTTTAATTTTCTTTGTAAAATCTAACTATCCTGATGTTGCTAGAGTAGTAAATTAGTAGTTTGAGTGAAACAAAGACTCCATAATTATTATTAATACAAATACAAGAAACCTTACAGTAGTACAATTATCACACATTATATTAGACGCTCGCACTAAACATCGTGAGGAAACCTGCATATCGAAAAAGGGTTCTAAAAATCCTTTGAAGATATGTGAAGTCCCCAATCCGCATTAGGCAAGCGTGGTGGACTATGCCTAACCCCTCTTCGGAGGAGACCTGAGCTCAGCAGTGGGCAGTAATGGATTGTTACAGTACAGTATATTAAACGCTTAATAAAAAAAAACATTGATAGGAACTTATAACTTGTAATCAAATTAGATTTCCCTTCAAACTTACGAGATATTTTGGTTGTGAAAATTATTACTTAGGTGAATAAATGTGATGACACTGCGGTTACAACAGCTGAACTACTCTCTAGAGCGTTTTAACTTGAAGAGATTAGGGTCACATGCTCGCTACTGAATTATAAATACTCTTCTGACATAAAATATTAAAGATAATTTGACGACATGAATAATTGTAGGTTTCCTTCAATTACGTCTTGGTTTTTTGAAAGATGATGTAGAACTTACTAACAGAGAAGTTTTTTTTTTATTGTGTGCTAGATAAACGAGCCTACGGCCCACCTGATGGTAAGCGGTCACCGTCGCTCATAAACCTCTGCAATGCCAGGGCAATGAGAGGCTATTATCTATCACCTACCGATACAGGACTTTTCTTAAGCCTCGTTTAAAGAGAGACATGTCATAGCGATCCGGGAACACCGCGGATGGGAGTCCATTCCAAATCGGAATGGACTCCAATTTTAAGATTCAGATTCCATCTTTATTCACTGACTCAAGGAAGTCAAATTGTTACCAGATGTTTACCAATGCTATCTGAGTTACAATATTAAACTCAAATGTCATCAAGAAGGGCAAATTATACCACAATTCAGTCACTTCTATTTTAATTTTGATGACCCATTTAAACTGTGATAAAAACTGCCTAAATAGACAACAACCAAAAGAGCAATTTTAAAACACCTTGAGATTTCAGTTAAGTTAAGCCAACTGGCAAACAGACGTATGATCTTACCAATTAACTAGCGAGACATACAGAGCCTGCCAATCTTTATCATAAAACTAGTTGGCCCACACAACTTCGTCTGCATCACATAAGGAAATTTTCTCACCGTTTAAACCTTCCCTGGACTTGAAATCGGTTCAGTCGTTCTCGAGTTTTAGCGAGACTAACGAACAGCAATTCATTTTTATATATAAGAAGATAATCTGTTGTACAAAGATAAAGTTCATGTATATATACAGCCCTTTTGATAGGTACTGTTGATACTTATGTTTAGACCAAAGGACCTGACCTTTAATTTAAGTTTCCCATACATTATATTTATAACACGTTTAAAACTACTTGATATTTTATGTCTGTGAAAGCATAAGAATGAGTTAATAATACCAATTTGTATGAAGGTTCATTTCTGTATATTTATTCTTCGTCTTTACCATGACATAAAATGCCTGACATCACACTAATCCATACCACTCATTTTGTTTGACAACGTCGTCAAATCCAAGGTTGATGATTACATTGTTTGTAAAATTTAACGCTTTGATGTAGTTTTATCGAAGTAACTCGAAATAGTGTGAGATTGTTAACTGCTCCGGATTGTTGGATATTCGAGATCATTTAAGATTTTTTTTCAATTTTCTCTTGTTTTTTACGTTGTATATCTCGTATTTTTTATCGCGTCTATTCTCCCAAGAATCTGTAATAGAGTTAGTAAAACTTTTTCCACTATCGTATATGTAAAATTAATTTTAAAAACTTAAGTTCACATTCACAATAATCTGCTTCAGCATGCTATATAACAATTTAAACTTGTTTAGCATTAGAGTTCTTCATCTAACTTTTCATTTCCTAGTAACAGTAAACTAATAGCTAAGACCTAGCCCGTTGATGATCTAAAATGCTTAATAGCAACGACATCTGGCAAACCTACTCGTGACCTACTCATAGCAATTGACATTAGCTGTTCATTCACAACGTCTACTGCAGATACGTAATTATGGCCATTCATTAGCTGAATAGCTTTTGCATGCCGGCCTTCTGGAAATATTATTTATTGCTTAAGGCCAATGATACTAAATGATCATACCCATTCATACAGTTCAGTGACTAATACTTTTGTGTAGTGAGTATCTGTCATAGTGAGAAACGTTTAACTTTGAACTAGTAGATCAGTGGCTTCAAGATTTGACAAACTAATTATAACTAACAATGACGAAGAATGAATGATTAAGATATAATTTTCCATGTACTCTTTTGAAATAATTTGGAAGCCACTATTTTTCTGTATATTTACAAATCTTTGGACTTTTTAAAACCATAGGAGCCCCAACAAAAACACCCTATCAGCCATCACACCAAACTAAAATCTTTACTAAAAGGCTACCATTTCTACCACACCTTAGACCACACGCATAGAATACGTAAGCCAAGATAAACTATCGATATTAGATATCCTGATCGATACTAACTTCGATTGTAAAATAACTCGATATCCACTAACATTAAAATGAAAATGTACCTGTCTTCTCACATTGACAGCTTATTGAGTCCTTTATAAAGTTGCAATATACTTGTAATATTATGAATACCTATTTGAACTTCTCAGAATGAACTATGTTAAGTTTCGCAAAATATAACGACAGTAAAATCTTAGAAGCTTTATTAGTAATAATGATCATATAGATCTTTGCAAATACGAAATTAAATATAGAAACTAGGAATTGCTACTACGGCTACTTAACAATTTTTCATTCCATGGTTTAATGATAATCTTACATTGACGGTTCAATGTTTTTTTTATTCAAACAACTGATTCCCATTCCCAAACATCTTCAGCTTCATTATACAGAGTGATCTTTTTACGTCACTGTATCGTATTATGCAATAAAAGTACAGGCTGTAGTTTTTTTAGAATTGTAGCAATTTCAAGTCCCGGATGAATCAAGTTTAAAAATTCCACCCTAATATATAAATAAAAAAGAGTAAAACAGTAATATAATCTCAGTGTGTGGCAAGTTACCAATCACGATAAACCTACCAGTATTAGATAACAGGACCGTTAGTCAACTATCGATTAGCGATACCGAACAAGATGTTGTACATGGAAATCAAGTTTACAGATAGCTCGGAAAATGTGCAAAAGCCGCTTTTTATCTACTTTAGAATGGGGCTTATGTAAAAACTTGTTTGTTGACATAATATTTTCTGGCGAATGTGTTATTGCTTCAGGTATCAGATAGCATACTTTATGTCTGTTAGATGCTATCTCAATTCCTTTTTAGGTTTTTTTTGAACAAGTTTTTTTTTTCGTTTTGTACTTTGAAAATGCGGAATCACATACCTATCACATCTCCTTCATCTTGGACACATTTCTCGCCGAGGAGATTCCATTAAGAAGCTCGTGGTCCAGGGAAGAGTTGAGGGGGTTCGCGCTCGTGGAAGATCACCTATGAGGTGGACTGATGAGATCAACACATTGGGAGCTCCATTGCACCAGTGTACCAGAACCGCAACCGATCGGAGAAAGTGGCGGGACACCGTGAGGCGCAGATAGTTGCGAGCAAAAGAAAATCTACTTCATAATAACCACGACCGCTCTGACAATAGTGTACCGACAGAAAAAAAGAATCACATATCCTGTAAATTTGTAAATTTTTACCACATTTAAATTATTCAAGAACATTTACTAAACTACTACGTATCTAGTAGGCAATAGTTTGCTTTTACACCTGATAGTTACGGCCTACTTACTACGTAATCATAAAAACTGGCTAAACGCCGCACTCGCTTTAAAAAACTATTATCATTTCCCAAAAGAACATTATCATTACCGCTGTTGTAAATGTTACAACGGAATTGAGTCGACGTCTGGTGTATTGTTTTCAGACAAATACATATTTTAAAATGGCGTCAAACAGTGTTGGTACAGTTGTTTTAACATTCGTTGAATAATCATGAACTCGAAGTCATTAGTATGGATGTTCATTGACATAGTATTAAGACCTTGAATTAGTATGAATTGGGCCTCTAGTAAGTCTTGCAGTTCAAGTTCATGATTGGTAATATCTTTAAGATCTTTTCTTTCATTCCTTTATTTCATTTTATCTCAACATATATTGGCTTTAGTAGTTTAATGCTTATTGATTATTCATCTACCTCAAATCACTAAGACTATTTTGTAATTACTTTTCTAGTTGAACAAAAATAATTTAATGGACATATATTTTTTTAAATGCATCCTTATTAAAATTTCAAAGTTGTGTGACAGACACACTCATACTAAAGTCTATAAATGATATTGATAAATTGTTTTATAGTGTATACTGTAATGAGGTATTGTTTACAAAACAGTAGCCTTTTCTACCATATATACTACAATAACTACAGCATACGTTTCCATATTGATATTAAACAGTCTATACTGGTGTCATTGAGTCATAGTTTTTTCAATTGGGTCAAGAACTTTATTGTTCAAATTACGTTTCTCGACCGCTAATGTTCTAACGTTAACTTTTCGTGGTTTTCTAATAGCCTCATTTAGTTAAAGAGACAGCTGAGTTTTCAGGCTCTTAGTGCTAGCAATTTGGGGCACGAAATTACTTTTTTTACGGTCGAAGGTTTATATACTTTTGGTACGCTTAAAAATCATTAATCTTGGTTGTAAAAAGCTGCTGTTTGTGGAAATTCTCATACTATTTTATAATGAGACACGCACTTTGAAGCTTTTGAAATGTACACTAATTACTTTGAATTAATATTGTTATGTTAATGATATTGTAGGCGTGAAAAAGAAAAAAAAAGTCCCTTTAATGTAATGTTTTATAATAAACGTAATAAAATCACAAACAAATGTATAATCAGAACCAAGATTGATACTAGATATATAAATTGAGGTTAAAATTTTGCCATAAAAGGCATACGAGTTTGGCAAAACGAAATTTGAAGATACTTCCAGAACCACTTACACAAAACTTAAACTAGATTGTAAGTAGCTATGATCATGAGCATTCCCAGAAAACCTCGGCACTTTCTACCATCAATCAGTAAAAACAAGTGACGAAACACCACTTAACAGTAGCTACATCTTAAAACAAAACTAATGACGTCCAAAGCACATTTGTTTCCCAGCATCCGTGCTGTAAAATACAAGTACACACTCGTACCAACAAACAGGACGGCAGTTCTTTAATGGAACACACATGTTGGGTCTGACCACGATATGTTGAAAAATTTATAGGGAAAGGAGCGCTTCAAAGTGGAGCGCGGGTAAATTGGGCTGAGTGAATGCGGCCGGGCTTTTTACTTTTGGATTAAAAACGTTGGTGGGATGAGGAAGCTGTTATTTAACCACTCAACTGGGAACGTCACTATTCGCTAGATCGCGAAACTGGGGACTTCGTTCGGAATCAATACCGTATTTGAGCCCCTTTTTAAAAACATTTATTCCAATAATTTTTAATTTTGATTTTTCATTTTTTTTCGGCTGGCAACACTCCTAGCGCTTAAACGTCAAATTCTCTGCTCCCGTAAATATTTAAATAAAAATAAACAAAAACTTCATAATATCATCGAATATACATTAAAGTAGTGTATTAAGTGTGTTAGTTAAGTGTTATTATTAAATACTGTGATAAACATTGTTTTAGTAGTCTTTCTGGTCGGTGAGTGTTTTAATTTTTTTGTAAATAGCGGGTAATCTAACCGACAAAACTTTAATTGTTATTTCGTATTTTACATATTTTACACAAACAAAATGATGACTCGCAGTATCAAAACCCGTCAGGTTGAAGATCAGCTCCAACTGACTCTTCAACAATTAAAAATTTCACGCGAAAAATGCGATCAACTAGAAATAGAATTAAAAGAAAACGAAGTTGAAATACTACAAGTCATTAAAAATAACACGGAGCTTAAAAAACAGTTGTCTCAGCTCTTCATTGAGCATAATGAAGTTCTTGAGACAAATAAACAATTGCAGAGTACCGTTGACACCTTCTCTCAATGCAGCAATGAGTATTTTGATTTAGTAGATCACAATGCTGAGTTGAAACGAAGGTTGGCTGAGGCTGAGGATTGTGTCTCTGACCTGCGGTCAGAGATATCTAATCTTGAGGCTCGGCAAACACAAACATTGTACTCGGAACTGATTGAGAGTGAACCGGCTTTGGTACCTGCAACAACTGCCTTTAACCTTGACATAACTACAATTGATCTGACTGGTAGTGATGCAGATGCTACAGCTCACTCTCAGTTAGTATTTAGCAAGAATAAGCTTAAAAAATATGTAAAAGTTAGTAAATTAATACATAAGACACAACAAAAGTTAAGGAACTACAAGTCTGAAAGCCACATTAAATCTATCTGTAAACAAAGAAGTTCATTGTCGCATAAGCTAGCCTTAATGACTAAAGATAGTGAACAAGTTCATCAGAAGCACAATGAAGAGATAGAATATTTAACAAATCAAATAAACACTTTAAAGTTAAGTTTAGAAAAAATAACATTAAATTATGAATTAGCACAGAGGGATATAAGTGAGCATGTCTTGGCAATGGATGGCTTGATTGGTGCCTGTGATTTTAATCGACAGCGCTTTGAATCGTTGACAATGCAGTATGCTGATTGCAAATGCTCTGCATCAGGTTTTCCAGTGTTACCACATGCTCAAAGTGTTACATCCAATCCCTCTGAGATAAAACAAAATAACCTTGGTAATGATGATATTATGAAGTCAGTATCGGTGACTGCCCCCATACCTCTGATCACTGCAAAGCCATCCGCTTCCTCTACTACTCAATATGTAATAAAAATATACAGTGATGAGTTCGGAAAAGATATGGGTGTAGCCTTACATGACTTGTGTTTGGGACAGACAGTGATAAATCATTGTATGCCAGGTGTTAACCCTGCATTAATATTCGACAAGATCCTGACCACAAGTCATTGTGAAAAAACAATCCTAGTTATTATGATTGGGAGGAGAGATGGTTTAAGTCAAAAACAAATAGTAAACTATATTGATAGAATCACTTTGTTAAATATAAAAAATACTATTATGTTTACTTTTCCATATATTAACAGTTTGCCAGCAGAAAATAAAATAAGATTTAACATCAATAACTGTTTGTATAATATGTTTGACAATAATAATAGTATTTTAACATCTTCAAACATACAATTTAAACTAATTGATGTTAATAAATTTGTTAAAAATAGATATTTGATAACTATTAAATATGACATGTATAAATTAATTAAATCTGACTTTAGACAAGTAGCACATTCGCTACATTATTGTTTACAATTAGCTATGTTGAAATTAGCTAGAATACCTACTGCTTCTATTGAGCAGAAAACAAATATGACATTATACAATAATTTGGAATCCGTTCCAAGACCTTATTTAAATTAAACTTTAAGACAAAAGAGTTAGACTCTTGCATCAATAAAAGTAATAAAATAATTGATAAAAACCCAACACAAAATGGTAAAAATAATGTTATTAATATAGTACACCAAAACTTACAAGGAATGTTGGGTAAAGAACTAATTGTAGAATTATTCTTACAGTCTCACAATTTTGATATTTTATGTGTGACTGAGCACTGGCTTAAAAGTTCACAATTGATGTTTAATTTTAAGGATCATCAAATGTTAAGTTCTTTTTGCAGAGAGATAGCGATTCATGGAGGTTCACTAATCCTTGTAAATAAAAGTTTGAAATGTAAAGTTCGCAAGGATATAGTGGCACTCTCGGTGGAAAGGACTATTGAAATTGCGTCCGTAGAACTAGAGCGCTTCATTGTGGTAAGTCTTTACAGACCCCCAAATTCATTATATGATTTATTTGAAGAAATAATGGAGAATGTTTTAATAAGACTTTCTGAATCTAATAAACCTATTTTTATCTGTGGTGATTTCAATATCAACTTATTAGAAAATAGTAACACCACTATTAGACTCAGAACATTGTTCAAATCATATAATTTTGTTAATGTATTCAATGAACCAACAAGAATTACTCAATCAACGGCAACATGTATTGACAATATTTTCACAAACACTAAACGTTTGCAAAAATACATTATTAATAATTTACCTTCTGATCACTGTGGTCAATTTTTATCTTTTAAAAGTAAATCAGATGATAATAATGTAAAAACGCTTGAGTTTGTTCCTATAAATTGTAACCATATAGAAAACTTCAGGAGAAATGTATCAACAAAAGTGTGTAATTTGAGCAGCAGCAAGGACCCCAATACCTTGTATAACGATTTTTTTGACTTGATTAATAAAGAATTTAATGATGTATTTGTGCCTAAGTTATTCAAGTTAAAAAATAAAAAGAGTTTTTGTGAATGGGCTACTATTGGAATTTATAGAAGCAGGGAAAGACTTTACGACTTGTATTATGAAAAGTCATATAATCATAGTGAATCATTCCAACAGTATGTCCGAACGTATTCAAAAATATTCAAAAAAGTCTGTGCTGCGGCAAAATCACTACACTTATCTAGGCAAATAAAAAATGCACCAGACAAAATTAAAATGACTTGGAACATTATCAATAGGGTGGCTGGAAGAGTAATACATAATGACTCTGAATTTACACTGCAAATTAATAATAAAGTTATAAATTCTCAACAAGAGATAGCTAGCGTTTTTGAAGACTTTTTTGCAGATATTCCATCTTCCACAACCAAGTCCTTGATTTCGTCTCCTGCCATTGCTGAATCACTATTAGAAAATCATGTTGATAAATGTAAAGTCAATTTTAATTTTAGCCAGATTAATACAAGTGATATCATAAAAAGTTTTAAAACTATTAATGTTAAAAAAACTCCTGATTTATGGGGAATATCAATTAAGGTTATTAATCATATAATAGACGTAATTGCACCGTTTCTCACTGAAATCTTCAATGAATGTATTAAAACTGGTGTATTTCCGGACCTAATGAAACACAGTAAAGTAATACCTTTATTTAAATCAGGTAGTACATCAGACCCCTCAAATTTTAGGCCTATTTCTGTGCTACCTGCGCTAAGTAAAATTTTTGAAAAAATAATCCTTAACCAACTTCTAACTCATTTTAATAAGAATAACCTGCTTCATAATAAACAATTTGGTTTTACTAGGGGTTGTTCCACTACTGATGCGGGTGTAAATTTAGTTAAAAATATATTTCAGGCATGGGAGAAATCACGTGATGCACTTGGTGTGTTTTGTGATCTATCCAAAGCCTTCGACTGTGTTGATCATGATACATTAGTAAGGAAGTTACACTTTTATGGTATAAGGGACGCTTCGTTAGATCTTATAACCTCTTATTTATCAGGACGGATACAAAAAGTCGATGTTAATGGAAAGCGATCCGGCGGTGTCATGCTTAAAATGGGTGTCCCTCAAGGATCTATCTTGGGTCCCTTCTTGTTCTTAGTTTATATAAATGATTTACCTAGCTTTGTAGAAGCACGTCACGAGATTGTATTGTTTGCAGATGATACATCTTTATTATTTAGACTTAAACGTCAAGAACTTGACTATGACGATGTGAATGATGCCATCTCGCGTGTAGTTCATTGGTTTAGTGTTAACAATTTGTTATTAAATAGTAAGAAAACTAAATGCATAAAATTTACGTTACCAAATGTTAAACAAGTTAAGAGTAATGTTATTATTAGTGGTGAAACATTGGAGCTTGTTGAGTCAACTGTCTTTCTTGGTATAACGGTGGATTCCAAGCTCCAGTGGGGCCCCCATATTACTAGGTTGGCGGGAAGGCTCAGTTCTGCAGCTTACGCGGTTAAAAAGATAAGAACATACACTGATGTGGACACAGCTCGCCTTGTGTATTTTAGTTATTTTCATAGTGTTATGTCTTATGGTATTCTGTTATGGGGCAATGCTGCCGACGTAGAAACAATATTTATTCTGCAGAAAAGAGCTGTTCGTGCAATCTATAATATGAACTCAAGGGAGTCTTTGCGGGACAAATTCAAGGAAATTAAGATTCTAACTTTAGCGTCCCAATACATTTATGAAAATTTAATGTATGTACATAAAAATATTCATGAATTTCCTAAAGTCTCGGATATTCATAATTTTAACACTAGGAACAAACACAAGCTTGCGTTGCCAGCATCTAGATTACATAAAATAAGTAATTCTTTCCAGGGTTTGTCTGTAAAGCTTTATAACAAAATCCCAGTGGCCGTTCAAACATTGCCTATAAATAGGTTTAAGAGAGTTATCAAAGAACGGCTATGCAGTAAAGCATATTATAAACTTAATGATTATACAGGGTGTTATGATCCGATGAAACAATACTTTAAGGGCTTAATCTATTTCACATTTCAAATCATATACACATACTTTTGAAACGGAGACGATCACTTTATTTTCCCATACAAAGTTGAAAAATTATTATTTTGTATTATTTTTGACAACCCTACCCTGACCTACATTTAGCGTGCTACATCTGTTTTCACACACACACAAGCGCATCCGATCGTAGCGCAATATTTACAAGTGACACTCAAGGTCATCGCACTCAGCGACGGCCGCAGCCGTAAAACTAAACAATAATCTAGTCCTAGTTAAGTACTAAAATCATGTGGTAAAATTACAAGTATGGTTTTTAATTGAAGAACTGAGAACTCCCTAAAAGTAATAAGTTGCATTTTTTGGTCATATACCTAATACAAAATGTCTTACATCTTTCGCTTCATTACATAAAATAAGTAAGTTTTGTCCTAATCAAATTATGTTCAATCAGTAGGCGCTGGTAATGAAATAGAATATCATTAGTAGTTTATTAGCAAGGAACCGTGTTTGCATAACCTAACATTTCGAGAAAACTACCACACCGTACCAACTTTCAGTACTTTAATTTTAAATCTTACCTACCTATCGATTCATAGTAAGTGGAAAATAAAACAGAAACAGAAATTATAACAATTTATTAAAATTTTACAAAAAAGTAGATTGCCTACTAACATTTAACCTACAGATTTATGTAAAAGTATGTACCGTATTATCGAGATATTAAGTCCGTCGATTGTTTCGATGTTCGTGTTTTAATTTTCAGTACTCATAATGATAGTTTATGCCATTTATTCAGAGGCCCCCAGTTTCAGTCAGTTGATGAAGAAATTATGAATGGTCAAACAAACGTTATGGAAAGTTTATTGTTACACTGTCACTTATGAAACGAATTTTAGCACTACACAGATAGGTTTGTAAAGCACATTTTAGCACTACACAGTTCCGAAAACACGTATAAGAAGGAAGTCTTCGTTGTTCGGAAGGCGGTCTACCGACGACGTATCGTTGTCGGTAGAGTTCGCGTCCGCCGTGGTAGCTTCCATCTGCAGCTCCAACACTTAAAAGCATGTCGTGATACTCGGCATTTAAGTATGGTGATGACGTATTTTTAGAATTGAAAATTACAGGGCAGGAATAAAATTATCCTAAACTACTTTGGACGAAATGCAAGAGTTTACTGACTGATTTTTGAATTTTAGTTTTAACTTGTACTGCAAACTTCATAAGGTGCAATTTTAGAGTTCCGTACTCTAATAACCCCTACTAATAGAAAATGAATTCGCGTGGCTAATAATATTGTTAACTGACAATTGTATTCACATCTTACATATGAAAATCTAATAGGTACTGTAGGTACATGATTTGGTGTAAAGTACTTTATTTGTTGTAAAAATTTTAGGGTGGGTGATATGCACTCAATTTTTTCGTCGAGCGTTAATCGAACCCCATAATATCATCGATTGACGAAAATGATTTGTTTTAATTTCACTCATTCCAATTTAAAAAAATAAAACAAAAAAATACGACGGAACCATTCAAATTTGTTTGCCGATATTTATTTATTTATGGGCGGATACCATTTCACATTGACCCTAATAATAAACCAATCATAGAAAATCGGCATTTTACAAAAATATAATCTTTCCAATGAGGAGATAGCGCTTCGTTTTAATGTCTTATGTTTAGCCGAAATTTCCTTTGACGGAACCGACTCAGTCCACGTGGACTTGCAGTCGGAGAATCAAAATAGGCATAGAATAAACACATACAGATGTGTCGGTAGTATTCAAAAAATATTATGTATTATTATTAACAAATTTTCGTAATTTCAGAACATGCTCATACAATTTAAAAACTAATTTCTTGTTTTAAATAGTTGGAATTGTGATGTCTTCTCTAAAATAACGAGTTCTGTTGAATTAAATACCTTTAAAATAAATCGTTGTGTTGTTCGTTGAGACAAAAATTTGTAGATTTGTCTTTAAGCCCCTAACAATATTATACCGAATAGTTCTTTTTTTAATTAAATAATATGACCATGCCAATATTTTGTAATAACGTAGAAAAAAAACAATAAACTTTGGGCGGTAGTAAGATAAACATTTATCATCAGGTGGGTGAAGACTAGTATGCTTTCCTTGCAAAAAAAAATGTATCCTGTTTAGAATGTGATTTTTGTCCCGTGTATTATTACAATATTCTATGATACAGGAGGTGACTAGCCGGCTTAAGTCTTTAGTTGTTGGTGTAGGTCAGTATGGTAGGGTTGATCACGCGCCAATCCACACGGAGTTTTGATTAGTTATAACTTATGATATATTATGCCTAGAAAACCCAAAGTTGGTGGATGGATTCTACATCAAGTATACTATTTGCTGTGAAAATATTGTTTCATCGGATTATAACACCCTGTATAAATGACTGCACAAAATGGGAATGAAGTGCTCGTCCCGGGCCATTTCAATTGATACATTTGTTAAAAACAAAAATATTGTAAAACAATATTTAAAAAAAAAGAAAAAAAAAACATATTAAATTAAAAAAAAGACATGCCCGCTGAGTTTCTTGCGCCGGTTCTTCTCAGGACGGAGGCGTAATTTTAGCGAACTGGTGGTAGAACTTTTGATTTTATTTTATTTTTGACTTTCAAAATGTATGTGTGTCCACATCTAATTTGAAATAAATGATTTGACTTTGACTTTGACTTTGACTTTGACATTAAACCTTATATTTTTGTAAACCTTTATTACTAAACGACGCTGTATTGCATTTTCAGCGAAAATATATCATCTCCGTAAAATATGAGACGATTAGAAAATGTAAACAAAACAAGTGCTCAAGAACTGTGCTCAATTTTGGCTCCTGCCACAGACTTGGCAAAAGTAAACAAACCAATTTGGTTGCCGATCCCAGTTGAGTGGATAAAAGAGGTTTAAATAATAATTATTCAAACTATTTATAGATGGCGCTTTTGTCGACAGTATCTAAAGTTTTAGGTAAATAAAATAAAATATTAATTGTTGATTCTGTCGCCTACAGTAAGGAAACACATCAATGTAGTTTTAGTATTAGGTATCACCCGCGATATAATGTAGGTACGGTTCGTGTTGACTAATACTGCAGTAATTTAAAGTAATCTCATTACAAACATACATAAATACGAATTTTTCTATTATACAATATTAGTATAAGATTTCGAATAAACTGCGAAATGTCAAGAAAGCGCCAAATAATGTTAGCGAACACTAATCTTATGAAAGTGAGTTACGAAAGACAAACATTATTGGTTTCCGCACTTCGCATGGAACACACATTAACTAGTTTGTCAAACTTACAAACACTGTTAACACAAGCTCGGCACAGAATACTTTGGATACAGAAGTCAAGGTATTTGCAAAGCGAGATCTTTCACAAACACGTGTTCGAAGGTAGTAATAGTACAGCAAATGTTAGTGAAATCAACCTTATATTCAGGGTGGACATATTTACCCTTCTTACACGACTCCCATGAGATAGATCATATGATATATGATATATGACCGGCCAGCGTGTGCTTTAAAATCTTAGGTAGGAAAATATTGTGTGCAGTTCATTACATGACTTCCCTCCCGTGGCCTTCGTCTTCTTCAAACGAGGCTTGAAGTCCTTAAATGTAGGTCGTAGGTCCCCGCGAACCACGAAAGATCAGATGGCCCATTACTTCGTCTAACTAAATTGAAAAAAAAACACTACTGGTTAAAAACAGTGAACGAAAACATCGTGAGGAAACTTGCATATTAGAGAAGACTTTAATAAACCATAAGAAAACATAATATAAGGTTCAAAACACTAAAACTATGCATGATTTCTGTACTGATTATACCTAAACCTATCACTGGTTAGTGAGTTCAATACATACATAAGCTTGCCTTCTGTACACTAACTATTCTGTAGTTTACAACCTCGATAAGTCGATGCTCAAATCCCAAAGAAATGGCACCGCGTCCCCAATTAATAATTTTCCGCTCAAACGCGCACAATGCTACCATTGTAAAACAATACAATGGTTGAGGCAACTCTTACAGTGAAAAATTAGGTAAACCAACGTAACATCGGACTGGATCTCTTTCGATGGTTACTGTGACGCAAGGGACTAGTGATGGGACACACAATTTATCGATAGTTTTTTTTATTGTATTTTTTTCTACAAACAAATGAATTTCTGCTATGAGAGGCCGTTATTGATCATCTACTTATATATAAATTTGAAGTAGGTAAAATATTGATTGAAATTTTAAACGATTAATTTTAATGATTACTATGCCTCGAGGGAGCTAACTATGGTACAATAGGTCGTTTATTAGAAATATAAAAATGTTTAAAAACGGAATCAATAAAATTTTATTTTTCAAATTGCTAGTTAGTGATGTATAAGTAATCGTAATGGTTGAATAAAATATAATCAAAACATCAATATTTAAAACAACGTATTTGACGATCATTAAAAACAAAGTAAAGATATTAATTGCAATATAAAATTAAGTAAGAACATTTGCAAAATAGTCTGTTAAATTTGTTTCGCAAAATACTAAATACATAATAACATGCGTCGATAATAAACCGATTCACAGTAACTTGTTGGGTACTTGTTCTTAGAATTTTATTGTTTTGTTCTAGTTTTAGTGTGACTTTGTTAGGTCACTCTCGATCTTACTTTGTTAATAAGAGAATTCTTGTTCTTGTTTATATTCTGATTTTAATATAACATATTCTAATGGTGATTTTTATTTTACTTTTATATTTTTAGCTGCTCGTATATCATTTTTTATTACTTAAATATTTTTTTCAAAAAGTTGTTTTCTAATGTTTTATAATAAACGCAAAGAAATCAAGGCATTAGTATAGTAATTTTATTCGGTAAAATATTTAAACAAAAATCTTGAATTTTAGCTTTAAATAGCTTGACTCAAATTTTGCATACAATGTAACGATTCTGCAATTTTTAAGTTGTAAGATAAAATATTTTTGCTCCACACCGTCGAAAAGTCATTACGAAATTAAAATGTTTTTATTATAATGTCATCACATTAAAGCCGGTGTTGCATTTCGGTTATCGATGTCGATAATTTGCATTAAATTATCGTATTTCGTATAAATAATTACCTGAAATTTGGTAGAAGATAAGGGCATTAAATTAATTATTTTTATTTTTGTTCACAGGTAAGAACGATGACGAGGTGCAAATAATATAATTATGTAAGATTATAATAATATTATGCTTAGTTATTTCATAATATAATATTACCTATACTAGGTACAGTACAAATACAATAAGACAAATAATCCAATAAGATCAAAATATATTGTTTGTTGTATTTACCATATTTTTATTTTATTGATTTCGCATGGCACTTAATTATCCGATTTTTTTTTATTTCACTGCAATTCATCGATAACAAAAAACCAAGAATGCCCATCACTATTAAACCAACATCAATGACCCATATCCACAAAAAAATGCTTCCTAGTCGAACAATCAGTTCACTGTGCAACACTAGTGCTGTAATGTCGTTATTTGGGGCATCGATATCGATTTATCGACTCGAGTTTTTAGTGTATTATGCAAAAGATGTTAAGTGTTATTCGATGTAATTCTTGATTTCCACAGATTACGCTGAGAAGTTTTATTTATTTTATTTTAATATCGAAATTTAGTTTGTAATTTAATATTAAAATGTTTCATTTTAATTGGATATGGATTGAATAAATAATCTATCTAACAAGGCTCACAAAGTTAAAAGAAATATATTATTATTTTCAAATCTATTTTTATTTTGTACATTCAGGTACATCAGACAACAGAATAAAAAAAAAGTATTACTATCATTTTAATGAATTAAAAAAAAATAAGTGGCCACAATAATTATAAAAAAACAAGCCATTCGAAAATCTGTCATCAAAATATTTAACGGCCTCCGAAACAATATTAAACAAGTTTATGGTGTTTCAATGCTTAGTTATGTCACACACATACGTTAACGCGCACACGTTAATGTATAAATTCAATGTGTAGATAATTGATATGTTGAATGTCGTTGTCTTATGAAATCTTGAAGAGACATACTGTTCAAACGCGAGGGGATACAACGCGTCGAAAATCAGTGTAAAGTGTTTATATTACAATTACTTTCGAATATTAAATGATGCAGCATATTATTACGATAATCAAGAATATTGAGATGGTTTTTGAATTGATGTAGTCAATTATAGTTGCTAGGAGTAGTGTGTCTGAGAGTGCGACATATTATAACGCCATGTATTTATTTAAATAGCCGCGGTTATCAATGGAATAACGCGTTGGTACAAGCTGCTACCAACCGCGAGCATTGAAAACCATTGAGGGAGGCCCATATCCAGCAGTGTTTGTCTTATGGCTGAGAATGATGATGATGATAGTTATGAACCGTGCTTTAAAAAAACCCAATATTAAGTGACATTAAAAGGTCGTATATATTCATAATTTAAATCTGATACTACAAAACAAGACATAAATTCCACGTAACACGTGTCGTGTTACGTCTCATAAAGTCGTGTTACACTAATATGTCTCCGTCAAAGTGTGATCTCAGAACGTGTCGAATTTACCAATGATGTAAAATGTTTTGTTCTGTGAAGTTGTAGGCGATCATTTAGGTTTTACAAGGCAATTTACAACCTTATTAAAGTATTGGTAGGCTGGTTTGAGTGATAAATATCTACACTATTAATAAAACGTATTAGGTAATATGATGCAGTTTAGGTAAGCAGTAAGTGCCTATTTATGTAATCAAGAATATTGGTGGTTTTGTCATCTTTTTTTCTCACTTAACACCATAGAATATTATTACATCTGGAATCAACATCATGAACAACAGAATGAAGCCAATTTAAAGTGCACCGATCGCGCGTAACAACACGATATTCTGTCGTTAGTGTACTGATGACACTCAATTTGTTTAACACACTAATAAAATATTACATACACATAAGTTCTTTAAAATTTCACTTTGTTATTTCTGATGTTGAATCAAAATATCGTGTTGTTAGTAACAAGCGTAACAACTTGTTACGCGTGATCGGTGCACTTTAAATTGGATTCATTCTGTTGTTCCTGATGTTGATTCCAGATGTAGTAATTCTATGCTTAACACTAAAGATCTTCTAAACATAAGAGAGTTATTAATAATTAAAAGCGTGTGTCAAATAAAACTTTATATAAACTTAAATCCTCGTTTAACTATAAAAAATAAACTATTTTATGCTGCATCCCACACCATCTGATTATTTTGTAAGTGCTTCCTAGCTTAGACATACCTTTGTTTGTAGATCCGTTTTAGAATCTACTAGGCCTTGAAGATTGCCAAATATGGCTGACACGTGCATTACATGATAATATTAGTATATTCTATTATTTTGTGTTAGTATAAATGAAAAATTGCAGACTTTGAGTCATCATTCTGAGCCACAAGACATCCAATGCTGGACATATGCTAATAATTTCTTATACGAAGTTGGTAGCGGCTTTTATCAAGTGCTTACGCTCATCTGTCTACCTGGATCCTGCTTTGTTGTTATGACTTACTGCTTTGGAGCAACTAGGTTAACAAATCTTTAAGTTCTTTACATGAGTCATCAAAATTTCACTACATTTTCGTTTCATTTTAGGTGGTGCTTGGACATCACGTTAGAATCTTTAGGCCCTTAGCTTCTTCGGATAATGTGCTATACCTTTAGCTCTTTAAAGCCCAATTTGCTGTCATAATTACTATCCAAAATTCTCGTCAATGCTATTATCTAAACAGACAATTAACTTCGAAGGACAATAAATAGAACCTTAAGCATTAATTCGTTTTATCGCAATAACCCAGAAAACCGGCCTGTCCGAACTCAATAGCGAATTATGTTTGCTTAGGACTTGATATAAATAGATAGTATACGAGTACGTGACATATTGTCGAGGAAAGTAAGATTAATGACACGTTTTGCAGGAAGTATGTCATAGTGGCAGTACTTATGGGATGACTGGCCATTGTCGTCTAATTTACGACGGTTATACCCTACTTTGAGACGTCAAGTAGTTCGGCTAGAATTCAATTCCGTTGATATGGATAGTGTGGGACTGGTTAGAGTGGCAAATAGGCTTTTTTGGGAGAAGATTCTTGACTCTACACAGGATTAGGGGACAGATGATCTGACGGACCATGAGGTTTTTATTGCTTTGTAAAATGAGATGCAAGCTCAAAAGGGTCTCAACCGTGGGGAAAGAGATAACTAATACCAATTGCACATCGTGACCTTAATACTAGTTTTAACGTGACCCTGTTAAGGAGACCCAGTGAAATATTAAGACCACGAAGATGACTTAAGTCTATTCGGTGATGAGGTCTCGGACCACCATTGCGCGAAATATGATAACCACCGGGTGCTGTGATCTAAGCGACTTTTAACAGTATCATATCAATGATTTTATTCCGTAACTTATATTTTTTATGTTTTCAATTTTGTTGTTTTTGGTTACCATCACTCACGACTGTCTACAATTTTAAATTCCATCGTTCAAACCTCAATGTGCCCCAACCCTGTAAATAACTACAAAACAATTTGTAACCAACTTATTTAAAGTTCTTAAAAATGTTATTGCAAAATACCATACGATCGGTATTATTCAATTACGTTTTATGACTCCGAAGTGGCCCTGGTGTTGGGAATGCAATGATTTATCGCTTGGGCTATTCCCGAGTTTATGGTGACCGTGGCAATCCTACCGTTTGACGTTTTGGCGGGAAATTTATATTAAGTAACAAGTGTTTAAAATTAGATTTTCTGTTCGTGTTGTTTCTGTCCATCAACGATTTTGATAAATTGTCGAAAGCAAAGACCGATGGAGATCCTATACACAATTTTACATGTTATTTTATATTCACTTTTACAATTCGTATCGGAAACTAGAATACAAAGTGATGTAATAGGTACGATTTGATTCTGCGATTGTGAATATACCTACTGGGGCAACGGTGATGGCGGTAATCGTATATTTAAAATAATTTAAAAAAAATCACAAAAAATATTATTCTGTAACTCCTGTGTACCTTACCAGGTTCCACAGTTCATCTCTGACAGTCGTCATTACTAGTTAGGTTAACTACATTAATTAGTATTAAAAATTCTGTTTATAGCAAAAACAATTTATGCGGATGAAATTTTCACGATCAAAGAGCTTTAAATATGCGTAAAAATCCAATAAATCGGTTCATTCGTTGCTCTGAATTTATTTGGCGGGTAAATATTTTTCATTTTTACTTCCAAAGGACTTCTGTTTGCATTCGTTTTTCGAAATGTTTGAAATAAAAATTAAAACGTTCGATGTTTATTTGAACGTTCGTTTTGCGTATTGGCGCGCTTTTTAACGACTTTTTTTTCTTTTGGAATATTTGTGACAGTCTTTTTTTGTAATTAGGTACGTAGATTTTTTGTAATCCGTTTTTTTATAATTTGCAAGATAGCAAATTAAAGTAATAACTAACTATCCCTACCTATTAAGAGAAATAAATCCAAATAAAAATAATGACCAAAAACAGAAATTATAACTCGTTAGTTATTAGTAGGTACTAAAGATGTTTACTATAAATACAAAATGAAAGCAAAGTTAATAAGTTAATAATGGTTAAACCATTAGGTAATCCATTAACACCAAAATAATCTAATCACAGCACAAGCACTAAAACATTTATAAATATTCCAATATAAACTGAAACATCTGTAAAACTTCAAACAAAAACATTCAAAAACGGAACGAATTTGAAAACAAACATGGCTGCCACCGACAGCTGTCAAAATTCAAACAGTTCCAAAAAATCGGATGCATTCCAAAAACAAAATGCAACAATGACGTTTCGTCATCCCGCCATCTGGCGGCCGACGCCTACGTCATTTCGTAATGGCGGCTTTTGGCGCGAACCGCTTAGAGGTCATTCCGTTTATGCTCTAGTAATTAGGTAGGTACATTTAGAGTAACACACATTTAGGTCGCATTAGAAAAGTTTACTCATTAATATTTGGATACATTAACTTTAATGTGCACAATAGACATGGTCATTTTCATTTTAATGTTTCGAACTTTCACGATATTAGATAAGATTAGATAGCTTAATTTTAATACTGTATCGGGCATATTTCCTAACTAAAATGTGTATGAGCAATTAATCGGGGGTGTCGCGACGGGAAAGTGTGCCGCAGTGCGTAACGCGTCGCGCCACCCCGCATAACCTCGTGCTGGGTTCTGGCCTCAGCCGGGGTTCGGACGCTGAGTGTGAGCGGTTGGAGGTTTTGGTGAGGTTCAACTCCCATATACGCCCGCGGGTGGGGATTCCGCGATTTCCTCCAACTAAAACAAAAAAAAAAATGAGCAATTAATACCAAATTCTCCAATACCATACATAGTACGAGTACATTTAAAGAGCTAATTTAAAACGTGAAATTTGCATTTAATTTTATCATTGGTACCAATTTCGCTTATATCGGCTTAAACACTTTTATAATGAGCCAATACTACTACTAGTTACTTCTACTAACTAAACTTTAACTTACAAAACCAAAAAAAAGTGAAACCACTATACAGAATAACGAAGTTAAATTGAAAATCCTTCACAATATTCATAACACTATACTAAGACTCTCACACACAAAAGACGTCTAATAAAACCTCTTCGTATAGAATCCGAAGTATTCCCAAATATTTTGGACCACCAAAAATTCGTAGGAGTTCCATACGCTTTGTTTTGTTACCGGGCTCTTTGGTCGGCCCGACAAAATACTCGGATAGGAATGTACGCGAGATCTGAATACTAAATAATATTAAGGATATGTCTATACATAATTATTTTAAAGACTATTGTCTAACTGTTTTTATTATAAAGTTTAAGTATCAGTCGTACATTAGTACAAATCGACTGAAAAAAATTGTGAAGAAATACGCACAATTTTTACATCATTATAGATTGTAACTACTTGTGTACTAATGAGTAAGTGCAGAGACACTACACTACAGTAAAACAATTACAATATAAAACATTTAAGAAAAACAAGCAAAAGACGAATGATTACTGAGTTTATTTTCGTTCAATACAAAAGCAATTAAAAAAAACTAAGTTTCGGAAACTATTGATAAGGTTAGGTTATTGCTGTTTCGAATTATAGCTTCAATTGATATTTCTTATGTGATACAGAAAAAGTTATCAAAGTAAAAAACATATTTAGTGTTACATTTGTATCAACATTTCAACACGAAACATACTAAAAAAATCTCAAATCATATTTGTTTTGGTGTTGAGACTTCGCCTTAAAAGGTCAATTGTCAATCATTGCGCTGACCACTGACATTCCAATGTTTTGACTTATGCACGCATGTGGTCAACAGTGAGTCAAGAATATGTGTAACTGTTTAAAAGGTAACTTTACTTAGATTGATTTTTAACGCGAATTAGGGCGAAGGGAAAAGAAAGTGCTTGACGTTATGACCTCGATAAAATTAGAGAATCGCTGGTCATAAAGTGGCATGAACCAGACAAAGCAAAACTTAATATTATGTCCAGCAGTGCACGGTACCGGTCTGAAGATAATATTTGATTTTTAATAAATTACAACTGCTTATGCTTAACCTCCAGCTTTGCGATCTTTCATTCAATAACCGCTCCGCCGAACTCCAGTACAGACAGACACACCCATAGCAAGCAATTTTACACGTAAAATTTTTGTATGAAAATCTGATAATTAACTCTTAGTTACGACCCCAAGTGTACATTAATTCATACCTGTCATACGAAATGTGTAAGAGACGGATCAAGATGGCCAATGCATTGCGTTGCACGATAATGTGCTCGCTCCATATCCAAGCTACTTTATGTCAATAAAAACATATATTATCATAACAAGCCGTTAATGTATCGACAGACGTCTTTAGCTCATTGAGTGTGATTGATTATGCGATGGTATCATTATGTAAACTCGCCTTGAACTTTTAGTCGACCAACAAAGAGCAAACACCTTTCAGTAATAAAAAATATATTGTTTTAAATTTACATGTCCGGTTTGGGCGTAACTTTGAACATCTTTCTCGAACAAGATGAATATCTTGTAACTTAACTAAGTAACTTAAATAAGTTAAATGAAGTAAGTGCAAAAAGAAGAAGAGAAGAAGCATAACGTTGAGATAGGTGATAAAATTGTTGGTTTGTTTTTATTGCTTCGTAGACAGACGAGCTAACGGCCCACCTGATCGTAAGCGGTTACCGTCGCTCATGGACCTCTGCGGTGGTTGTCCAAATGTAAGTCTTAGGCTGGAGCATTTGGTGCAATTCGACTCACATACCTCACCTACTGGGCTGTGTTAGTTGGTGATTTACTCTTGTCCAAAAAAAAGTGTTGTTCTAAACTTCTGCACAAAACTATAAAATAAATAATTTGCAATTGTCTTCTTAGCATATATCGTCTAAAATTCTCTCAGATTCCAGAGCAGTGCTTGTAGTTCCAGTGCAATTCCTTAAATAAGAGCAGAAGAAAAGAACTAAATAATTTCAGTGTCAAAAGAAGAAATGACTTCAGCCATTACTTTAAACCTCTTTTAGAAACTGCACATTCAAAAAACGTGTAGGTAAAAACATCCACATAACTATAACAATGACTTTGTCCGAAATACTTCACTAGTCAACTGGTGAACTCAGTTCGTAGAGCGCTTTCAATTCGAAGTACAAACTACTCCAAATTCTACTATTATGTGTTGTGTCCATTACCAACTTCCATTTGCACAATACGTTTAAGTCACAGAATAGCTCGAGGTATAGATGGTATAAATTCAAATTTATTTATTTGACAACTTAGGTTAACAAATAAGACTTATAAAATAGATGCACCTTATAATAAAATAACATTTAGACTTAACTAATGAAAAGATGATGCCTGCAGTAATTAAACTGTGTCACAGGCATCAGCGCTCTTCGCACACAGAGTGAACCATTTAGTAGGAAATAATAATATATCCGCGTTCACATAGTACTTAAGTAATTCATTAATTACATCCACTGCTGTTTTACAAGCTTTATATTAACTTGACTGGATGTAATATACTGCTACACTGCTACATGACCCAGGATTCTAAAAGCTTGTATTTAAAAAAATATTTCAAAATAATTTTTTTTTCACAATTTTGGAAAATAGGCTATTCACTTTTTTTTAATTTGAGTTTTAACACGTAGCCGTATGCAGAAATTTATGCTTACGGTTACGGTTGAAATCTCGAGAGTGGAATTTGACCAACATCCCGGTTTCTGGTTGAGCTTAAATTTAGCATGCATTTGAATTAATGCTGAAGTCTGAAGATGGTCAAAGGAACCGTCTGGTTTGTTTAACACTTCATTGCACATAGTATCTAAGATCTTAAAGCTTGTGTTGAAAAAGTTTCATACTTGTTCTTAAGTTTCTTCTCTTCTTTCTTCTCTTCTTTCTTTTTAGTTGATGTAATGATGGAGTAATGGACTGGTAAAAATTAAGTTGATGGATTGTATACCGTATTGTCTATACAATGAAACCGACCTTAGTGTAGCTCTTGCGCTGATTTCAATGGGTCCAGCTGAAAATCAGCGCTACAGCTTCAGAGCTGTAGCTGTATGCTAAGCTGGTCGCCCCTTCAGTGCACATCCTAAGCACAGTTTCTTCTATTTTATTTATGTTTTTTGCTTTTACTTTTTTGTAGTGTTTAAGTGTGTGGTGAATAAAAGTATTTTCTTTCTTTCTAAATATAAAAATATCCGTTCTAAAATAACAAACCTCTTTGGTAAACGTATTAGCGGTGGTCGACGCGCATTTTTCTCGTCTAACTGTGCCCGTCAGCGCATTGTTCGACGGATTTGGTTTTGTTTGTTTGGTCGGTCGAGGCCGGTCATGCGATGCAACGCGGCGAAATATACAGACGTATGTTGACTTAGTTGCTTTTACATAAGTTTCTATTTATTTACCTTCTCCTTCACTTCCCCCGCGCGCCGCACAGCTGACAGTTTACTTTGTTACGCTCGGGTTTTTAAAAATTGATAAATAGTGTTTAGTGCAATTGTTTTGTGGTAAAAAGTATTTCAATAGGATATTATTATCATAAACCTTTGATTTAGTGAGTTTCTCTGGTTTGTTTTTTGTGTTTTCTATAAATTTTTGTAAAACATCGATCACTCGGTAAGTCTTTTAACATTTTTTTTTTTTGTGTAGGGTATTCCGAAGCGCGTTTTTATTGAACGAAGTACGTCGTATAAGCTTTGTTTTACGAACTTGGTTCGCACCTTTAGCATAATGTCGAGCAAAAATGTTGACCCACCGGATCCTTTTAAGAAGTCTAGTACTACACCGCGCTCACCAAGTAATAAGCGTAGTTATAAAGATACGTCTTCACCCTTTGTATTTTCGAACGAAAAGCGTATACCGCGAACTATTTCTGATGAAAATATTATAAGAACTCTCGACTTAAACGATGATTCTACGTGCGACTATTACGACCTAGTCCAGGAGGCGTCAACGTTCTTATCAAAAATAAATGAAATAGTCAACGATCAAGGCACTCGGATTATTGCTGCGAATAAAGCGTCCATTATGGATATGACACAAAAAGTAACAGCTATTGTGTCGTTGCTCGCGATTCGTTCTTCAACGGTCGAAACGAAACTTGCCAATGCAGAGCGTAATTTGGCCCAGTGCGCCAGGCAACCCGTACCCGTAAATTTAAACGAGAAACCAAAGTCGTACGCAGATACTTGCAAATTAAAATTAGCGAAATCGGTCCCATATGTTGAAACTCGCGCCCCTCTTCCGTGTGTTATAGCTTATCCGTCCCAGGAACGTGCAGTAGAATTACAAACTTCTTCGGCTACTAAAAATGCTCTAATGAAAGCAATAAACCCCACTGACGACGGATTTCAAATAGTAGGAGTTAAAAAAACCGCGAAGGCAGGTGTAGTTCTTCGTGTGAGCAATGAAAACCAGCTTAAAAAATTACAATCAGTCGACGCTATTCAAAACGCGGGATTGCGCTTAGAAAAACCTCGCGGACGCAGGCCTCGCCTCCTAGTTAAAGACGTTCCCGGTTCAATGGAGGACAACGCGTTCTTAGTTGCGTTATATCGTCAAAATATTAAAGACGAAATAAAAGTCAAAGAAGACGACTTTATTCAATCGACAAGAATAGTTCGTCGCCGCGTTCTTAACAACAATAGGAAATGGATAGGTATTGAACTTGATCACACCATTAGAAATCATCTCGTAAATACGAAGGAAAAACTTTTCATCGATTGGGCAACATGTCGGTTTGTAGATGACATCGAAGTGGTACGTTGCTTAAAATGCCAGCAATATGGGCATATTGCCAAATACTGCCACGAAAAAACACCTTGCTGTGAGCACTGTGCTGGTCCACATGAGATCAAGGACTGCAAACAGAAAGACTCCCCTCCTGTTTGTGCTTCTTGCAAACGTTTTAAAAAACCGTGTGATCATCCTACCGGTTCCACTGAGTGTCCTTCACTAAAATCCAAACTAGAGCAACTCATATTAAATACAAATTATGGATAAACTTATCATAGGCCAATTAAATCTTCATAACGATAAATCAGCTACATCGGAATTAGATAACCTCGTAATAGAATACAAAATAGATATAGTATTAATACAAGAACAATATCAACGGGCTGGCTTACGCAGTAAAGTAGTGCAATTTGATAACAAAGCGCGAGCCGGCATTTATGTCGCAAATAATAAATACACAGTAACATATATGCATAATATATCGTGGTCTCACTGTGCGGTGGCGGAGGTCTCAACTTCTACCTTCAACTTATTTGCTGTGAGCTGTTACTTTCAATTCTCTGACCCTGTATCTCCTCATTTGAATCACCTTCGCTCAGTTCTGAGAGCGCTTGCAGGTCAGAAGGTTGTCATTGGTGCTGATGTCAATGCCTCATCACCTCTGTGGTTTGGTAAACAGCGCGCCGCTGACGCTGAAAGACGTAATGCTGTAGAGGATTTCATTGCTGAAATGAATTTAACAATTCACAATACCCCCGAAGCACCACCAACTTTTTGTGGCCCAATGGGCGAATCTTTTATTGATGTCACACTATCAAGTGCAGACGTACTTTTAAACGAATGGCGCGTTCTCCCGGACGCGTCTTGTAGCGACCACCGTTTGATTTTATACGAGTTTGCTGCTGGTATGAAACACGATCCGTCCGCGCGTAGTTACGACTATACATACAACACTAGAAAAGCTGATTGGCAGTATTTTACATCTTTATTTGCTGCTCACAGTAAAGAATTTGTTCGCGATAATATCTCAGCTTCAGAATGTGCAGAACTTATGAATGACACGTTCATGTACTGTGCTGATGTTGCTTTGGGCCGATCTGCGACTCTCAGGGCTCGCAGATGTGATTGGTGGTCTGGTTTACTAGTAGATTTACGCCGAAAATTTCGTCGCGCTAGACGTAAAGTAAATAAGTTAAAAAAGTCTGTTATCTCTGATGAACGAATGGAGGATGCGCGCTTAACACTAAGATGTGCCAGGTCCCGTTATCGAGCTGCGGTTATTCAAGCACAATCGAACTTACTCCGTCAAATAGTAAATAATCTAGAACGAGAGGGTCCTTGGTCTCCCTTGTATCATGAATTTAAAGCTAATAAACCTGTAACAATGGCTTACTTTTCTAACATAAAAATAAACGATACACACACAACGGGTATAGAAGAGACAACGGAAACTTTGTTAAATGTTCTTCTTCCGGACGATAATATTAGCGATGACAACGAATATCACTTACAGATTAGACAACGTGTGACGGAACTACCGGTTACTAGCGACTCGGATTTACCTAACCTTTTTGAATTCACTGAAGTTATTAAATCATTATCCATAAATAAAGCATCAGGCCAAGATAAAATATCAAATAAAATGATAAAAGAAGCGTGTAAAATGTCATCTAGTTCTATCCTGTATGTATATCAACGCTGCATACACGAAGGAGTTTTTCCTAAAATTTGGCGTAAAGGTTTTATAAAATTAATACCAAAAAGCGGTGATAAACCTCCTGACGATCCAAAATCATATAGACCGGTAACATTATTGCCATCGCTAGGAAAAGTGCTAGAACGGTTGATCGTGCCTAGGTTGCTTCCGGAAGGCTTAAAATTTAACCCAAACCAATTCGGCTTCACAAGCGGCAAATCTACAATCAATGCAGTAATGTCGGTTAGAAAAATAGTTCAGTCTTCAACAGCGAAGTATGTTCTCGGCATATTCTTAGATATATCCGGAGCGTTTGACAACGCTTGGTGGCCAATGCTTCTTCTTAAACTTAAACTAAGAGGTTGCTATAAAAACATATATTCTATCATATACTCTTACCTTAGCAATGGAACAACTACGTTGAAGCTT
Source organism: Trilocha varians (assembly GCA_030269945.2). Taxonomy (NCBI): domain Eukaryota; kingdom Metazoa; phylum Arthropoda; class Insecta; order Lepidoptera; family Bombycidae; genus Trilocha; species Trilocha varians. Next base: position 3,115,565 of record AP028277.1, on the reverse strand, counting down.
GGCCACCATGCGTGCTCAAAGGCTTTGAATTTGGGATGTCCGCAAGGCTCCGTCTTGTCACCGTATTTGTGGAATCTAGGGTTCGATGATTTCCTCGCGCTGCCTCTCCCGGCGGGATGTTCCATTACGGGTTACGCGGATGACGGTCTTTTGTTAATCGAAGCAAACTCACGGTCCGAAATCGAACATAAAGGAAGGACTGCTATTGAATTAATATCGGAATGGGGTAGTCGAAATCGTCTCGCTTTCGCTCCGCATAAAACTTTCCAACTACTCTTAAAGGGTGACTTGGTAGCACCGCCGCGTATAAAGTTCCATGGTGTAAACATTAAATCGAAAAACTCCGTATGTTATCTCGGAATGATTTTGGAAAAAAAATTCACCTTTATTGAACACATTCAACAGATAGGCGATAAAGCGAAACGTAACTTTTATGCTTTGACGAGAATATCAACTGCTACGTGGGGCCTTACTTTTAATGTTTTGAAAACGATCTATACGGCTACCTACCTAGGCTGTATTTGCTACGGCGCTCCAGTATGGGCCGACAGGTCCACTATTGGCGCTGCTCGAAGAAAATTACTTCAAAGTCAACGTTTGGCATTGATATTTTTATGCAAGGCTTATAGGACGGTCAGTACGGAAGCACTGCCCGTGATGGCGGGTGTGTTCCCCGTAGATTTAGAAATCCAACGTCGCGCGTCAATGTTTTATAATGTGAATAAAGATGAAGCGTGTCAATTTCTACTACCGCGTGATCAACTCAAAATACAACGACTATATAATTCACTCGATGACGTTTGCAACGATTTAATAACGGAATGGCAAACACGCTGGGATAGCTCAATTAAGGGCCGTCATCTCTATAAATTCTTTCCTTGTATCCGTGAAAGGTTAAAAATGAAATGGATCGAAATAGATCATTGCGTTTCGCAGTTCCTAACGGGACATGGCAATTTTAAACAAAAGCTATTTTCTTTTAAATTGGTAGATTCACCGCTTTGCGACTGTTCAACTGATCAAGAAAAGTATGAACAGACAGCCCATCACATCCTCTGGGAGTGCAATCTATGGCATATGGAACGCGTCACTATGTTAAATTCCTTACAAGTAGCGTCTAGAGTCGTTTATTACACGGATCTTGTAGCATCCAGCGCAAATTTCCGTGCATTCAAACGTTTTTGCCATACCTATTATTGGCATCCTAAATAGTACAACAGCTCACCGCATAGGTCCAATAAATTTAATAAAATGTCCGTGGTGCTTTTCTCAATTCTGGCGTAATGCATCTTTCAATTTTATTTTATTGTCTCCCGCTTTTGCGAGAAGGGAAGTCAAAACTCATGTTTTTTCCTACTCCTTCTATCATCTTCTGATTAAATTCGTTGCCGTGCGTTTTCCTGGGCTTCACTGCTCAGAGTCATTACGATGGTCGCCGCTGTGGATCCTGGCTACACAGGAGTTACAGTGGTGGGAGTGAGAGGTGGGCCAATACCCGAAAATTACCTTCTCCATAATTACAGAAACAATTTTGAAGAAAACTTCAATTTAAAAAAATAATATTATTTAAAAAAAGCAGGTTTGTAGGCTCCTAGACATTGTAATGTATCGCTGTTAAGTACTAGCCAAGACAAGTAAAACATGACCACACACTTGTTTAGTGCACAAGTTTCTTCAAATTCCATCATCCATTGCTCCATCAGCTAATTGATATCATAATATTGCAATTTGCAATGTTATACGATATTCGTAATTTAATCTCAATCGTAATACCCACCAAACCCACCTAAACTAAGATGAGGCCATGTCGATCAAAGTTGCTTTTTGAATAAAAAAAATTAGGTACAAACCGACTACAAAATTAAGAATTCACAACCTCCATTTTAAATCATAAAAGATCGTAAATCGCAAGCTCAAACTAAAGTCCCTGTCATTGAAGTCTCTAGAGGGATAATTAATCTGTCCTAATATAATATTAAATAAGACGATGATAACGTCAATATTATGCCAATTATGATAATCCTCACGTTCTTCGTAGAACCTCGAAAGGGTGTTTAATACTCTATGGTTTGAGAAGGTAGGCTCTATGGAATTTCTATTTAGTAGAAAGGGCGAAATCTATGGAATTCATGTGTCCTTATGTGAGACCTTACTTAATTTTCATTTTGTCTTGTTTTATACTACTACTGGGCTTATTGGGAATACAAGATAAAATTGTTTGAATAGTTGTTAATAGCTTGGAACTTAATTGTTGGTAGATAGTGACTTTTCTCCATGGATAATCTCTTAATGTTTTGAGTATTGTAATTTTTTGGCAAAATTATGACAACTATTTGGCTAAAAATTTTACATTTTATAGCGGGTTTAACTCTTGTTTTTTAAAAAAAAAAACAAAATTCTTTTCATCAACAACAATGTTGTTTAGTCAGTTGAGTATTAAATTATTAAATGCTAATAATTAACACGTGCGTTGTTAGAATTTTTAAATTAATCTCAACAAAACAGTCATAGAAATTTCCAAAAGTCGTCGTCTTAAAAGCAATTATTCATGTAATTCGTTTATTGTCCAGTTTATCTGGTTTTTGCGTATACTACACTCACATGTGGCCACATTCCTATGTGACCACACCTACGCAATTTCACTAACAATATGTAAAAAAAGCAAATACTTGAGTCCTTTGATATATTCTTGGAAACGTCAATGCAAATCTTTGAAATATAAAACCTTATTTCTTTTAGTTGAAAGATAAGTGCTGCTCAAGTCAGAAATTGTTGTCTCGTCTGCTTACATGGCAAGAAAATCTTGGAGTTGGTATACGTTATTGCACAATTTGATATAATATTAATTTTTATGAACTGGGATCAGTGACTACTGGTTTTGTCTACTAGCACCTTTAATATGTCTACTAACAACTAAGGACTCATTGTAAGGTCTGATATAAATAAATAAATCTATGAAATAACGTTTTTACACAACGATGTACTTTTATGGACAATCTTCAATAACCTTCCTATTCAGTAGTAAAACTGATATATTCAAGACTATGATTAGCTATCTCTTATAATATTATCGACTATTATAAATATTCTATGACTGAACTCACAAAATAAAACCTCTGTGGCGACCAATAATAACCCGCGAGATCCTGAATCGCGGTTACGACATTTGCAGAAATCTTCGCATATATACGACATCTGAAATCTACAACAGCGGGTTTCGGCCTGACCGGGCATACACTAGCTCGCCCGGTCGGTGATCTCCCTTTGGCCATAAGTCCACTGTAACCATAGCTCCATACAAATTAAGCCAAACAAAATTCTCTCTCTACCAAATAATAAATCTCTAATTAAAATTAAATAAATCGCTGCCAATTGTCTCAAAAACACAGTTAAATATGAACTTACAATAGTCACATATCAAGTACTGCACTCACCAAACTATTCTATTCTTAACACCACAACAAAGAATGAACACAGAAATAAACATAAAATACCAAGAGGTTCCAAACGACGACGTCTCTTCACGCTGCGTGTGTTTCTATGTATGTTTAAATGTTTAAAATTACACAATGTTTTTTGATGCAGCTTTTTAAATAGAAAAAGTGATTTAAAAATAAGGTGTTAAGTGTTTAATGCGTGCATAATATAGAAAAGAAACACCTCATGAGAGATAATTTTAAAGGTATTTTAAATAAGCACAATTTTCTTCACTTATACAGCAAATTTAATTCTATAGGAACTATGTAATGTTGTGTTTAGATATTCGCTCGCTAATGTCCAATTCACGTAAAAACAAATGACGGTGACGCCCGACCAATATGTAAACCGGGGTTTGTATGCATTGGCCGGCATTGAAACTATCTGAAACACTATTTGACAATTGGCTTACCAGTTGTCATTTGCGTGTATTGGAAGTCGGCAAACCAATATGTAAACGCAAAGGAACTTTCGCGGGTCAGCTAGTACAATATAAGCTTTAATTCTGTTCACTTATTCTGTGTCTTGAACTTAACGGTGCCGGCCGTTGCGTAACTTTTTTTGCTATCCGTACCAACAACAGGCTTTGTTTGTGCCTTGTTAAATAGATGAATATCGCGACGGTACATCAAAGTCACGCCCACGGTCTTTTGAACTTGAATTAGTTTTGAGCGACCAAAAAAAAACATGGAAACGTGGATTGATGTTGAATCTACCGTTGTTGGTGTCATTGATCTACTGTCGCAAGTGGACAGGAAAAGTAAAGAAAAATGGTTGCATTATGGTCATGACAATGACAAAACAATTGATTTTAAAATAGTGAAACTAAAACCTCCTAATGCTCATACACGCGACGGGAAAGAGTGCCGAGCGCGTAACGCCTCGCGCCGTCCCTCCAAACCGTTCTGGCCTCAGCCGGGGTTCGGACGCTGAGTATGAGCGGTTGGAGGTTTTAGTGCGGTTCAACTCCCACATACCCACAGATCCGATGATTTCCTCCAACTGAAAAAAAAAAAAATGCTCATACTCAACGTACAAACCACACCTGATGGTGTTACGGTATGACATTGTTAACAGACGACAATGCCACCAGATATCTGGGCCTTACAAAACAATTGAAAATAAATGACTCTCATCACTATCACTTATTCTCAAGCCTTCTTAAAAGGAACATTCATAAAATCCACCATTTTCTATTTTAGACAACCCTATTCTAACAAAATGAACCCTCGTTAACTTTAATTAACAACACAAATATTACATTACTTTAATTCATAAAAACAAAGCCAGTTTCCCCAGAGAGCTATCACGCGGTGTACGTCACATTACTCAGCATGAATGGAGAGTGGTAACCCTAATGTCATAAGACATGTTGTATTATGAGTTAAAGTTTCATTAGAGGTTATATTTTTTGACCGACTGTCAAAAGGAGGTTACCCAATAAATGTTGATTGATAAAAAACTTGTTGCTGCATTGCAATTATTCTCATCCTTATTTTTGGCGTCAAACTCACACACAGTATGGCAAAACTGAACAAATTTGGTATTCATGAAAATTCTTAAAGATCTTGAACAGAACTTTGGAAGAGATGTAAGAAGAGTCGTTCGTGTACAATCTAGTGGGCTGTAAAAAAAAAACTGCTATATCTTTTTTTTTGAAAATCTTTATCTGTCTAAAAAACTTATTGTGAAATTCGATTTAATCTGAAATCTTTAATTTTTCCTAAATGTTGTCCAAAGATAGTCGTACTACTAAACTACCTCAAAATCTCAATCAATACTATAACAAGCTTTGAAGCTACCATTACAACCACAAAGATTCTCTAAATGATTATTTTACGATAGTTTATTTTTCTTTATTAGTCCCCACTTAACTCTGTTTGTTTTAATTAAAATTTGAACTTATTTACTATGTAAACATTATTACTGAATACGTTTCGGTCCATCTTGTGCGGTCGGTTAAATATAGAATGAAAATGTATGTTTTATTTTCAACTCTTTGTTGAAAGTTGTAGTATTAAATATGAGTTTTAGTTCAAGAAGCCATTTTGTATGTTACGCTAACATTGTAACAGATTTAGAAGAAAAGAAAGGAATTCCTAAAAAGAACAAAGTCTAATTAAGTTTTAAAAATTAATATCAGTTTCAATTTAATTGGTAACAAAAAAGTATTAATAAAAATGTTATTAAAAAATCTTTAAGTAAAATATTTTAGCTTTCAATTTACATTAATTCAACGATGAATTTGATTTATTTTTATGCTTAATATACACCCATTCAATAATCAATTCATAAATATAATATTATATCAATTACAAACAACAACGAAATAATCATAAAAGCGAATTACAATCACGCGTATCATTAAACCATTTAAAATAATTGAATAATTATGCATTAGAATTATCCAATTATTTACGATAAGCCTATTAGAGTAATATTCAATTAATTGTAATAGTTTTACTTGATTAAGGCGGGACACGCTGCGGGGTACGGAAAATGACATGTCATTTATTAATGACCTTAATTTATTAACGATTAAATGTCATAAACGAAATTCTTTAAAGGTCAAAAAAGATGAACCAGTCAAGGACTTCTAAATGAGTAAATTAATTCGTTTTTTTTTTTATTCGATTTTTAAACTAAAATGATTATGGTAAATAAATAATCATTAATAATTATAATCATTTATATCATCATCGTCCACGAGGAACACAATTTGGGAAATAGTAAGAATTTATTTTTATACAATAGGTATATTTTATAATACAGGGTGATTTCCTAGTGAGGGTACATATTGAAGGTCATGGTAGCTCATGGTTATATACGACCAGTAAAAATATTATTACCAAAGAATATGGCTTAATGCCTTAGAAATCGCAACTTAAAAATATCTAAAATTCTTGCAAAATGATGGTTTTTCGACAGCTGATGGGTGTGGCGGAGGTGTGGGGTGCGCGAGAACATTAGTCAACACTTTTTAAGCCGAAATTGTTTATGTTTGAGGCAGTTTTGTCGAATTTAGACTAAAAAATATTTTGTAATTTTACCTATTTTTTGTAATATTCCGTATTAGAACAGAGTACCTACTCATCACCCTCCTGCAATATGTACCCTCTCTAACAAATCACCCTGTATATTAGACTTCGTGCTATGTAAGATAAAAATCATTTTATCTTACATAGTTCATGAGCGACGGTAACCACTTACGATGAGGTGGCCCGTAGCTCGTCTGCCTACATGGCAATAAAAAAAAAATTAAAGATTTTTTAAATAAATTATTTGATATATATTATGTATATATATTTTTTTTTTTTCAGTTGGAGAAAATCACCGGATCGGGGTATGTGGGAGTTGAACCGCACTAAAACCTCCAACCGCTCACACTCAGCGTCCGAAACCCGGCTGAGGCCAGAACCCAGCACGGGGTTTTGAGGGACGGCGCGACGCGTAACGCTCTCGGCACACTTTTCCGTCACGCCGCCCCCTTGATATATTTAATAACATTTTTTTTGATCCATTAACCAGCTCGGTGATGGTTACAAGGGATCTTAGAATTATAGCTCTTTATCTTACGTAAGAGCAGTAAATAGTTACATAAATTATTAACACTATAGTTTTATGAGGCGAAGCGATAATTATACAGGTGCTTTCATATATCGCAAATGTGTGTGAAATTATAAATTACATTATAACGTTGTAAAATTATGTGGTTGTTACGTTATAAAAATATTTTTACATAATTTATTTAAGAGGTCTCCGTGCAGTGACCTTTTTGGCCGACTTACAAGTTTTAAAAGTTTAAAAGATAAGGATGTTTTTGTTTCACTGCAACAACCTTATCTGCCCACTGCTGAGCTCAGGTCTTCTCCGAAGAGGGGTTAGGCATAGTCCACCACGCTTGCCTAATGCGGATTGGGGACTTCACATTTCTTCAAAGGATTTTTAGAACCCTTTTCCGATATACAGGTTTCCTCACGATGTTTTCCTTCACCGTTTTTAGCCAGTTGTGAAAAATTGCACATAAATTCACTTTTCACATTTAGATTTAGAGGTACAAGCCGGCCCGATTTGAACCCGCGACCTCCCGTTCGGAAAGAAGCGCTTCGACCACTCGGCCACCACGACTTATATATATATTACTATATATTACTTGTAGTACATGAAATAGAGTATTTAGCTGATCACCAACAAAATAATATCTGATCAATAATGTGTAAAACATTAAAATTTACATTATTTTTAAAACACAAAACATAAATAAGGCAACGACACACTGATGCATTTCTAATCAGATGTATTTAATATTAATGTATATGAGACGAATATTACTTTCTCATGATCTATAGTTATTTTATGTCCAAACGGCCGTGACCAATCGCGATATTATAAACCTATGCGATTGGGTTACTTATACACAATCTATAGTATGGCTTTATAATTAAAGTTATAATTTTATTTATTTTATTTATTCTTCTTGTACAAAAAAATAAGTACAATGGCGGACTTCCGCCAGTCAACCAAGTCAACCAGTCAATCAAGGGTGGAGCAGAGAGAACAATAAGTAGGTGTACAAGAGAAGTTATAATCCATAGTGTTTGAATAATTTGTGGCAACTACTTTGTAATAAATACAAAGAAAATTAAAAAATACATGCTCCCTGAGTTTTTTGCACATTTTTTCTCAGAATAGAAGCGACTTTAGCGAACTGGCGGAAATATATTTTTTTATCTTGACAATCAAATGTATACAGTGGTGTCAACATCCACTTTAAAATTACTTATTTGACTTTAACTTTGACTTAACTATCGGTTTTGCACACGTACCGAGCCGAGAGTAAAAGAGTTAAGACGAAGAGCAAAGTCTATACTACAGATCTGACTACAATTTATATTAGTAAAAATCGTTTCGGACACGCGATCAATTTGCATTAATGAAGCCACATATATTTTGGAAAGTAAATCATATTTGGACAAAACTGTGTCTAAAGATAACGGTTTTTTTTAAATATACATATTTTAATTTGTATACTTATGGTAATCTCGAATAACAAACGGCTACTATTTTGTATAGTTTTATAATCTCGTAGTTAAGATTGTGTGGCAAAACATAATTTTGATAAATGTTTGGATTTGAATATTTCTTTGTAAATCGCGTGTTTGTTTTGGTAGCTGAGGTGTTAAATTAGAAGTTTTATAAGTTTCGATCAATATATTTTTTATATGTGTCGATTTTAATACTAGCTAATTCTTTTTCTTATTTTTTTTTATTTCGAGGTAGATAAACGAGCATACGGCCCACCTGATGGTAAATGGTAATTCGTTCAACTTCGTCTGTGTCACAAAATGATGTTATTCAGATGTAATCGCAAATAATAAACCAACTAAGCGTAAACCTATTGCATCACCATGTCTATTAAAAACTGCAGGGGGCGGCGCGACGGGAAAGAGTGCCGTAGGCGTAACGCGTCGCGCCGTCCCTCATAACCCCGTGCTGGCTATGGCCTCAGCCGGGGTTCGGACGCTGAGTGTGAGCGGTTGGAGGTTTTAGTGCGGTTTAACTCCCACATACCCCGGTGATTTCCTCCAACTAAACAAAAAAATAATAATAATTAAAAACTGCATTAAAATAGAAAGTATTGCAAAGGTCCATGGGCGACGGCAACCACTTTCTATCAAGTGGTCCGTAAGCTTATCTACCTACGAGACAGTAAAAAAATCATAATCAATCAGTCAATCAAAATCTTATCTTAAGTATTTCAAAAGAATGTCTAAAATCTTAATACTCCCTTTTTTCATTCCAGGTAAGATCCTGTTACGGTCATTCACCTCGATCTCGGCAGATGGAACCCATTGACCTATAAAATACACCTTTAGGCGACCTTGTTGAAAAAAGACCCAAACTGCGTGTTTCCGAAATCTGAGCTTTTTGTTTTACTGTTCGCTTATTTTGCTAAGCGGACCTCGATCTTATTTTTAAGGTGGTAAAGGTGAGATAAGGTCGTTGTGTTTAGGGATAAGGCCTTTTCTTTAAGATCTTTAGATATTAAGGTGGGATACCACTGGACACAAGAAAGTTGGGAAAGAAGGATTGAAAAAAATAAAATAAATAAAAATAAGTAGAGTTTTTTTTTGTTTTTATAGCGTATCTTATTGTCATAATTCTTAGTTACTGTTTTACAATATAACTAAAACTAAGAATGAAAAAAAATACTAAATATCTACTTGAAAAACTACCTAGCACTACCGTAACTAGCAGATACCTAAACGTACCCACTTTAACAGTTCAAGTTTCTTCAAATAAAACTTATGTGAAAAATTAAGGTGTTCATTTTTAATCATTTTTGCACACCGCTTTCAACTGCGTCATGCGAATGACAATATTTTTCAGAAATTTTAAACAACTTTCATTTTACTAACCTGTAAGGCGGTTTTCTTAGACATAATATGTATTATTTTTACTTATCAGACGTGACCATCAACTATAAAATTCTTCAATATCTTAAGCCCGTATACCTTCTGTAAATATTTTCCATGGCACGTGGTAAGCCATCTGCTATCCCAATTAGGGCGCGTGCACAATCCGATACCTTTTTTGTGTCTGTTCCTGACCTTATAGCAAGCCCTTTGAATAGACATCGGAATGTCCATTGATAGCGATCCATCGCCATTATGATCGCGCAGATGTATTTTGCAATACCACAGCTGTTGCTTACATCTGTTTGAAATTAATATGTAATTAAAATGTTTTATTGTTTGTTAAGGGAGTTATCATGTGTGTTACGGTTGTAGTACTTTAGGGGATTAACAACGCTTTTTAATGTGTGTTGAAAAGTTGCTCATAAAAACGTTATAATTTCTTGTACAGCGTCTTATACTTGGGGTATACGTTTATGTGTGTCGTATTCCTAGTTTCTATTGTTTTAAATAACATTTTTCATTGACTCGTAGGCAGACGAACTAACGGGCCACCTGATCGTAAGCAATTACTTCTACATTGTCAGAATACTGCGTGGCCGCTACCTACGGTTTACCCTTATGGACTTTCTTCAATTACAGATTTTTACCCCCTTCAGATTAATAGTTCTGTCATTGGTGTTTTTTGTTTTCTAGCATTGCATGAGCAACCATAACTCCTTTTTTCAAGTGAGCAATCAAGTAAAAATCACCTAGAAATAATCTTCTTACAATATTATTAAACAGAGTATTTAAATCAACACTGAAAACAATTTTATCTAACGCAATATTCCACTTAAGTACATTACCTTGCCATTAACATTATGAAACTATTAGAATATTAATTCAGATTCCCATTGTTCCGGGTTGCACATTAGACTTAGCTATCAACAATAACCCCATCATACTGTTGAACATATCAAATTAATGTAAGGACGCATTGTGCTTAGTACGTGGGTGGAACGCAACTATCGATAGAGATGGGAGTTTATCGATGTTTTTATCGATAACGTGGTGTTTTATTGGGGGAATCGATATAGGTTATAAATGTGATTGTAATAATCTAGATTGAAAGATTTGTAATTGTAGTTACTTAAGTTTAAAACAAAGATGTAAAAGTCTGTCATTGGCAACGATAACCTCTTCTCATCAGGTGGGTCATTTGCTCGTTAACCTGTCAATGCAAAAAAATATGAATTTTGAGTCTGAAAATTTATTTATTTATTAATTTTAGGAACATCTACAGTATAACATATTAAATAATCATTCATTAACAATTCACAACTTAATTTCCAATATGTATACCTATTAAAGATATTCACAGCATTCAATATAATTAAGTAATGTGCTCCAAAATAGCAAACAATTTTCTCGTAAATAAAATGGCATTAATTACTCTAAACATTACAAAAAAAAAACATTAAAATAGTGAGAGGATTGAAAATAAATCTTACATCTCATATCAAAATCAATGTAATTATGTGGAATGAAAGCAGAAGTCCTTCTTGATGATTTATTCTCAATAAAAACAAGGGTTAAAAAATGAGGCACATAATACGGACCATAAAGCATCTACCTTAAATCAGAATTAAAGCACCAACAATCAAATGTAATTAAATGTAACATACTGAAATTACGTCTTTACAGAAAGCAAATGAAGTTATTAACATAACAAATTAAAGTACATACGGAGTAAATTTCACACAATATCAAATCTCAATTTTAATTAAGATTTCTAGAAAACAAACAATACGTATATATAACTAGATTCAGAGTTTGAAATTAGTTTTCATATCTCGTTTAACAACTTCAATAGTCGTCAACTCGTGTATCATAAGCCTCAGAGGCGTATCGTATAGAATTCCTACTAATTTAAATACTATAATAACTTGGTCTTCTATATACTGAAACAGTCCAACTAAGTAAAATGAGATAGGTTCTGTTTGATTCATGAAATGGACACAGCTTACCATCAGGTGGGCCGTAAGGTCTTTTATCTATGTTACAATAAAATAATCAAGTAAGACACGTGGTTGTAAGCAAAACAAAAACAAGTATCCTGATTTGGAATGGTTCTCAGTGTTCCCGGAATACTATGACTTGTTCATCTTTTAATGAAGTGTAAAAAAGTTCTTTATATCAGGTAATGGATAAAATCGGTACCTCAAACAAATAAAAAATGTGTTTATGTCCAAACAAAGATTTACAATTTAAAAATAAGTTTTTGTTGCTGCCTCCCATTATCAATACCATATTCTCTGCAACAAAACATTAAGTTACATATTCGTCTAGCATATAATAAAATTAGTAATTTCATCGCAAACCTAGTCTCAGGCACAGCTGGATCGTAATAAACAACTTCAGTACGATGTCCCGTCGCGTTGAAACTCCATAAGGGCGTCGACACAGGATATACTTTATGCCATTTTACGTCCGTAAAGAGTACATAACTGCCTATTACTTGGTTAAGCGTGTGCATCGCATTGAATTCATTAGACTTCGATATTTTTTGATGGGCTTAAAGACTACTTTTCATTTTCTAATCTTTTTTTTTAACATACATAAAAGGTTCACTTTCAAATCAATTTTAAATTTTGGTATTCGATTTTTTGATATTGTTACAAGCGCCTTGACTCGAAGAAGACATTCAAAATCATTGCCCATACAATTGGGTTTTATCGCATAACTTTTCTTATTGAACCGATTTCGATGATTCTTAATATTATTGTTAACACGAGATGTTTTGATAATATATATCATCATCAGTCCACACTCGTCCACTGCTGGACATAGGCCTCTCCCAAGATACGCCACTGAGCTCGATCTTCTGCTCGTCTCATCCAGTTGTTACCGGCCACCTTTCTTAGGTCACCGTTCCATCTAGCAGGGGGGCGCCCAACACTACGTTTACCACATCGCGGTCTCCACTCCAGAACTCGTCTACTCCATCGGGCATCAGTTCTTCGACATATGTGCCCAGCCCATTGCCACTTCAGCTTGCTGATTCGCAGAGAACTAATATATATATAATCTATTATTTTTTATCCTCTCAAACTCTTCTGTTAAATAATTCTCATTTACTTGATTATCGATAAAATTATTGTTCAATAGTCCCGTCCTTATTCTTAGATGCGGATACAATGTTTCGTACATTAAATTGTTCCGTATTGGTATCGCATTTGAATAACATTACAGAGGATTGTCGTTTACTCCGCAAATTGTGTTCTAGCATTTTTATTATTATTTTCTATTTTTCCTCTTCATTATTGCGGTATATTCATTTTTCACTTGTGGTAAGTGAGGCGGTTTATGTTTACAGTTTTGGAGTTTGTTAAGCTTGAAGAGTTATTCATTTCTTTAAACTCTTCCTACTATCTACATTACTTGTAGAAATGTGTGTAAAATTCTTTAAGATTGCAAAGGTCTATGAGTGATGGTAACTAGGTACTAATCATTGTTTGATAGCTAAGATGCATCAGTAATAGTAGAAATATCAATGTATTGTATTTAAAACGTAACGGTCTCCTGCGATGCAGGACTGCTGACAGCTATTGGAACGAAGTTCCTTATCGAGCGTTATCGAAAGGGGGCTAGACGGAAAAAAATCTTACGAAAAGTTGTCACGACACTTTTTTTTGTTTTAGATGATTATCGCTAGATGGCGCTGTGATCAAAATCTTTTAAAACACGTTCCTTATCGCCGTTCCAAGATATCTTTTAATCGAAAGGAACTTCGTTCTATTCGGGTGTCCCATGACACCTCTCAAGTTTTTTCTATTTCTTGTAGGTACTGTGTATTTTGTTTGAAAATAAATGATTTTGAGTTTGTATTTGTATCGTCATGGAAGTTTTAACCTTTTCCAAATTTTACAGTCGTTATGAACTCGCCTCCTCTCCCAGTGAACCAGTATAAGCCTCCGAGCAAACAAAGAATGCAATTTGAGTGAATGAAAAGTAATTGCTTGTTCTAAATTTAGAAGTTCATTAAGTCGTTTCATTTTGAATCTCAATTGGACTTGTTTACAGATCTTTTTGACCTTTTGTCAACAAATCCGATCCATGCATATCAAATGGGAGCAATTAACTTTTGTACAAGTTCAAATTGAGTTTTTTTGTTCGTTATTTGTGACAAAACGTGTTGTGAATCCAGAGTTGTCTCCATTCTAGCTTTATTTTAAATGTTTTTTGTTGCAATAGGGTAAAAACAGGGTTTTTGTCTGTGACTTTTTTAAAAGTCTGAAGTAACTTTAGGTAGAAGCTACCGAAAACCAAGCTAAGGTGAAACTAAGTACGAACATTGAAGAAGGATTAAAAAACCCTTCAAAAGTATGCAAACAGTATAAGGCAAGCGTTGATTTTGATCCCTCTAAGGAGATCTTAGCCTAGAAATAGACAGTAGGTTACAGTACAGTATCGAAACCAAGATGGTGCGCAAAGATTCACACATTGGCTTATCAACGGAGACTAAAACTAAGAGTGAAAAAAACCATTACCATAATTGAGATAGTTTCTTAGGTTTATATCCAATGCAACAAAATTATCTGCCACTTGAGTAAAGAGTCTTTTTATTCCTTATTTGTAGAAAAAAATAACGTTCCAAACACCGCGATATCGATGTTTTGTATCGAGATTCGATTACTACTTGATATTTCCAGCGTTCGTTAGCGACACCCTCTTGTACATGAGACATGTTTTATCCAAAAAAAAGGGAAAATTCTGAGAATGCTCTCGACTAATTTCCGCTTGGAAAAATTTCGCTGTCGCAAAAACAAATGAAGGTTGTCGGCGGCTGAAAAAGTAAATAAACAGTCTTATGGGAAGACTCAAATCGAAAACTAGGTAGTTTTTAGCTTGTAAGTTATCACACTTAAACTTTAGAATACCTAAAGGTTTTATAGATAAATAGGCGGACTTATTAAGCTGGTTTTATAATGCAATATTGATAAAACCAAATTTATATTTCATAAAATCATAATCTAAAACATCATATACACATAGAATTCAGTTATCTATTCAGTTCACTAAAGTTTAAAAAGTATTTTCAATTAATCTCTAAAATAATGGACCAAGGAGAGCAAAATCATTAACCGAAATAAGGAAGACATTAAGCGAAATTAAAACTATAAAAACTGACGTCAACATTGCAACAACCAATATAAAACGACCAACACGCATAGTCGTGACTGTAGTAGACCAATAGACAATAAATATTAAAATATCCGATACGGCATAAGTACTGGCCGTTCGGTATGCACAGGGCACTCCAGGAAGTAATTACATATCCATTAGGGTGCTGAATTTAGTCGCTCCGTGTTTCGTGACCCGGATGCAAGGTATAAGCGAATTGGCGTCATGTGGCCGGTTTGGATGGCCGTATGTCCACGTGATGGTATTTACAGCTGTTTTATACGAATGCAAATCGGAAGCTTGCGAAGTAAACAAGTTTAGGAATGTAATTTTGTTTTGTGTTAAACGTAACGAATGTAAAGTTTGTAGAAGAGTTTGTCTCTAGAAGAAGAATTTATTTAGATAGTAGTCCGATGATTTAGCTGATAAATTCCGCTACAACATGTCTCTCTTTAAAAAAAATTAAAAAAGTGTAGCGGATGATAAGTAACAATGCCCAGGCCTTTTTTTTTTAAGTTGGAGGAAATCACCGGATCTCCACCCGACCCGTGGGAGTTGAACCGCACTAAACCTCCAACCACTCACACTCAGCGTCTGAAACCCGGCTGAGGCCAGAACCCAGCACGGGGTTTTGAGGGACGGCGCGACGCGTTACGCACTCGCCACTCTTTCCCGTCGCGCCGCCCCAATGCCCAGGCCTTAGCCCCGCAGTGTCCCTTGACATTGCAGATGCCCATGAATCACGGTAATCGCTTACGGACCTGATGGCCCGCAAGATCGTCTGTCTGCAACTTCTGCAACGTAATAAAAAAAGAGGCTCATGAACTATAGTAACTACTTACCATAAGGCCAACCGTAGGCTAGTGGTGCCTAGTAGGCTAGACATATTTATGCATCATATTTACTATCCATATATACGTGCTGATGTTACAACAAAGAATTCCTACACGCAAATCAATTCCAGCAATCAAAAATAATAAAAAATATGCATCGACTAACACACCGTTCACTCACGGCTCGTCAAAGTTTAACACTTAAACCAGTTTCCGACGGAAGCCTAAACTATCTATTGTTCATAACAAGTGTAATTGAAGTGACGAATCAATTTAATGGTAAACAATAAAACGTTTTAAAACTTGCAGTCACACAGTGGCTGGTGAATTGCATGTTTGAATAAAAACTTGTGTGGTCTATGTTACTGGCTTTGTAGTGGGTAAACGAGTAGATGGGTCACTTATTGTGATTTGAAATGAAATACTTTATTTTGAACATTAATGATAATATGTTCATTCTTTTTGAAGTTTCAATATTAATTTAATTTAATGAATTTTGTTATTAATATGATCTATGATTGAAATAAATAAATAAACTACCACCAGGTTGGATAAAAAAAACTTGAGAGGTGTCAAAGGACACCCGAATGGAACGAAGTTCCTTTCGATTAATTAGTAAGGGAATTGTAATAAAATTTAATTTTTTTTAAGTTATAATAATTAGTTAGTTTAAAACGTCTGTCTCTCTCTCTTGAATAAAATATTTTGATCACAGCGCCATCTAGCATTAATCATATAAAACAAAATAAGGAATTGTTTTAAAAGATTTTAATCACAACACCATCTAGCGATAATCATCTAAAATAAAAAAGTGACGTTAAAAAAGACATGCCCGCTGAGTTTCTTGCCAGTTCTTCTCAGGACGGTGGCTACAATTATTATTTTTTGTGTCCGAACTGGTGGTAGCTTGTAACTTTTGACATCAACAAGAATGAGTACGTCATCAATGTTTAAAATAAAGTATTTCATTTCATTTCGTCTAGCCCCCTTTCGATAACGCGGGATAAGGAACTTCGTTCCAAAAAAATAGTCACCACTCTCAAAAGACCTGGCAAGAAACTCAGCTGGCATGTCTTTTGTTGTATTATGTATAAGTTATAGTAATATTTTTTAAATGCATTTTAATATAATACATAAGTTTCCATCGCTCATGAACCTCTGCAATAATATATCTTCAAGGCTCGAAGTTAAAATATAGAATAGGTCCCATTGTAGAAAGGCCCCATTCTATAGGACTTGCTCCATACTCCGTAAATGCTGGATCATACATTTCACCGAAATTACCAGTTGTTTCCATGATATTTCTTGCAAGGAACACCATAATCACTTGTAGCCCTTTGAGATAAAGCCTTCAGAATCACAAAATCACTTATAGCCCTTTGACTTTCGAACACGCGAGACAACATAAAACAAACTCTTCGTTAAAACACAAACAACAACAACTTACTTTTCAAATTAAAACATTAAATAGTAATAGCTTCATTAACAGTTATCATCGATGACATCAAGCAACTCCCTTGAGCATGTTCAATATGCTAAATACGTAGAATCTATAAATATTGATGGTATGTACTGCAATGAAATTTAAGCAACCGCCCAAGGTCCGGCTAATGAGTAAACAATAGACGTTCTGTTGTTCACACTAGAGTCATTTAACGCAGCTTTTTTTCGGGGCATTTATACTGTATACTGTATTTTTATTGTAAAGAAGAAAGAAACGGCTTCATAAGGGAAGTAAAACTATAGTATAACTATTATCTGGTGATTTACATAGACTTAAGACTATATTTCTCTTTGGCTGATATCATCTGATGGTTTTCTTTTTTAGGTGAAATATTCACTACTGGTCTTTCTCGTTCAGCCTTCACCCATTCCAATCGGGCGGGTAATCTCGCATAGTCTTCTGTTAAAGTGCAAATTTTCATATCTTCCAGTAGCGATAAGTATTCTCTTACTTTTTTTTAAATTATGATACGTGATACAAAAACGCTGCAGTTTTTTGTGGTCTTGCGAATAAACACTATTGAAATTAAATTGTGTTTGTACTTGTGTATGTAAACATGTACTTTAATTGCTTGATCATGAACGCGTAACGTTCTTGTACTAAATTGGAATTGAGATTGTTTTTCCATACATAGAGTTTCAAAGGGTACTTGTATAAGTAACTACTACCATTGTTATTGTAAATTATTATCCATACTCATAATTTAAAGCTAAAGAGTTTGTTTGAACGCGCTAATCTCAGGAACTATTGGTCCGATATCAAATATTATTTCAGCATTAGAAAGTCTACAGAAAGAAGTAGTAATCAAGTAGAAATCATTATAGTAGATCCAAAGATCCTAAAACGTCACAAATATGACGAAATTACCTTTTTCATAATATTACAGAAAAAAACCCTTACACACAGCGGCGCGAAGAAAAGAGTGCCGAGAGCGTAACGCATCGCGCTGTCCCTCAATACCCCGTGCTGGGTTTTGGTCTCTGCCAGGGTTTAGTTGCTGAGTGTAAACGGTTGGAGGTTTTAGTGCGGTTTAACTCCCACATATCCCGGTGATTTCCTCCAACTCAAAATAACAAAGGTACTTGAAAGTAATTTTAGAGATTACTTAAAAATGCATTCCCACATTCAGTTCTTTTAAAAAACTTTAAAATATCTTGGCGATGAGAACTTCATTATTAACTTCAAGGAACGTCACAAGTCAGTCATCTTAATAGGCAGTTGTGTGTTTTTATCGACAAAATACATTAATACATGAGCCTCTTAATAAGCTACATGAGATAGCGGTGCGAAACTGTCCCATTAACACTTCGTCGGTTTTTTTATCATTAAAAACGGTAAATGGCGAGTTACGATGTGTATACGTTTGTCCAGCTGTGTGATTTTTGTGAAAATGTTTTTGCCATGTAGCTTGCTTTTTGGAACGAAGTTCCTTATCGCGCGTTATCGAAAGGGGGCTAGACGGAAATTCTTACGAAAAAGTTGTCACGACACTTTTTTGTTTTAGATGATTATCGCTAGATGGCGCTGTGATCAAAACATTTTATTTAACTAACTAATTATTAAAACTTAAAAAAATAAAATTTTATTACAATTCCCTCACTAATTAATCGAAAGGAACTACGTTCCATGCGGGTGTCCCTTGACACCTCTCAAGTTTTTTTTATTGCCATGTAAACTGGATGATAGGCCACCTTATCCTAGATAGTTTTAAAACCTCTGCAACGTTAGAGGATAATGTGGTGTCGTTATCTACGACCTACCTTTAAGGACTCTCTGCAAGCCTCGTTTGAAGAAGGACAAGTCATAGCACTTTCAGTCTTTAAGGCAGACGAGTGGACCTAAAGTAGTTATCGTTGCTCACTGACCTCTGCAATGTTAAGGGACACTACGGGACCGTTACTTATAACCTATCTTTAAGGACTCTCTTCTTCGTCTTCCAACTTTTGAGGTTATCTATATATCAGAAATTGCTTGTCATTTGTCTAAAACTTTCTCGCTTGTTTTAAAAGCATCTAATATGCACATATAGCATATTACATAGCTTCGAATATTACTTACTATAAGAGATAAGCTCATGAATCCTGTAAAATTTACGATTCTTGGCCAAAATGACACAAGTAGCCGAAATAATGACGAACGTGCATCACCTGTAGACATAGTTTGAGATGATGATAGACGATACCATCGAACCCAGATATCTATATATAAATCCATCCAGTCTCTACTATATTATTTAAAACAATATCTTCTTACTACCAAAAGAACAATTCAATGATCAAAATCGGTTTATTAACAGTGGAACTATCCGCTAAAAACATATTAAATAAAGCGTCTAAGTTTATACGGTCGAATTGAAAAACCTCTTGGTTAAAATTACACAAAGCAGCCTATTAATAATACTGTATTTGTTGCTAAGCTACATAATTTGGAATGGAATTAAGCATAAACATGTTTCGGTATTCATAATTATCTTGTCCAAGCAATGCAGGATGTGTGTAACTTTATTCCGGCATATGTCGACCAGATGATCTTAATTTTATGTATTCCGATTACTATTATATATGTAGACTGCCATTGTAGAGTATATTAGCACAAATTATATGTGTTTATACAGGATGGAATTTTGAAATGCTCCTCAGTGAAAAACTCAGTCATAGTCCACCACATTTGCCCAATGCTTCGAAGCATTATGGAACCCTTTTCCAATATGCAGGCTTCCTCACAGCCTGAGTCTGCGCTGTCTGTGTCTAGTAACTTCCCGCGATCCTGATCAAGTCGTCAGTCCATCTTGTTGGTCTGCTCACGCTGCTAAAATTAATAACAATTAATAAGACAAAGACAAAAAAATTGCATAAGAAGCTTCTAAATACCAAAAACCCTACGAGCCTAATATAATAACCATAGTACAATAATCTACTACACAGAATTGGCAATGTACAAGGTCAGTGTTTCAAAGCACAAAGGGCGAGTGCTTGTGTAATCTATCAAACACCTTTGGCAGTCAGAAGCCACTTCACTTGGTCACAGAGTAATAATACGAAACAGAAATCAAATCATAGTAAAATAAATTAGCGAAGGAAAATATAGTTGTAGTGAGCTGAGAATTTTGGTTGCGTACACTAAAGATGTAGTGAAAGTCACTCCTGAGTATTCTCAGAAAATTTTGTCATTTTTTTTTCTCTCAAATAGGACTACAAAAATTTTCGAATTAATCTAGTAAATGTGTATGTTCAAATTGGGCAATGGACACTTTTTCGCGGTGGTTCCTGAGCGCTGTGACTTATTCTTCTTCAAGCAAATTTTAAGAAATTGAGCGGTGGTAGAAAGTTTCTGAGCCCATCATTGCGTACTAATGGCAATCAGTTGGACTTGGATATAGGTATGCTCTTGTACTTGCAAAAATCATTTTAAAAGGTCTGGAGCTATAATGATATTGATCTATATCTTTATGAAAGCTGCTGCATCTTTATATAAAGTTTAACTTCTGTACTGTATATATTCTGCGACTTGGCCAACAGACGATCGCCTTGACACGGCTCATGATCAGTTAATCAACGACAATGTGGGTGTCTTTCTAATCGTGAATCAAAAATGTCGTAAGAACATGTTTGCTTTTTACGGATATTTCGTCTTGTCTTAAAAAGCTTTTCATTTTGTTATGGTAATCTTGGATTAGCAAATTTTTATTTGTAGTTGGACCTAATAAATTTAGAGTTAACAATACTTAAATGGTGATGGCCTAGAGTTTTAAAATATGCGTATTGGCCTATTAATATTGTACTTTTGAGATAAGTAAAGTTTAAGATGGTTTAAAGATAATATCAAAAATATTAGTTCACCCAAGACAATTAGGGCCCAAGATTCTGGCTACACAGGAAACACAGTGGTGAGAGTTGGGCAAATACCTACATACCAATAGTATTGTGTGATAAAAAAAAAATGAGAGGTGTCATGGGACACCCGAATAGAACGATGTTTCTTTCGATTAAAAGATATCTTTTTTTTCCTAACGTAACGCGCGATAAGGAACGTGTTTTAAAAGATTTTGATCACAGCGCCATCTAGCGATAATCATCTAAAACAAAAAAGTGTCGTGACAACTTTTCGTAAGATTTTTTTCCGTCTAGCCCCCTTTCGATAACGCGCTTAACTTCGTTCCAAAAATACTTTATTTGAACAGGTTAGGCTCAAAACAATAGCTACTACAAGATATTATGTTGGCAATAACATTAAATCTTCTTGGACACTTTAATATTAGGTTATCAAACAAAAGCTCAGTTTGCTTACGTATTGATTCTTTTATTGATTTATTATTTAACATAATTGTATCTATAACTGATCATGGCGTTTCCTTAACAATTATTAATGAATTTCGACTGATTGTATATTGTTACGCATCCACATGATTAATTGTTATCTGTTTGAGTTAATTCATCTGTTGCAATAAAATAACGTAATACTTCGTGATTTCCTTTGCGTAATTACTTCGTGAGATGTTTGATTTGATTCTTTAATTTGTTTCGTAATTAAAAATGATTCAAGTTTCATTGAATCTGTCTCAGTAAATAAAAGGCAACGTAATTCAGATGTTTAATGAATTGAGTCGTTGTTTCTGGTATTATGAACTCTGATTTGAACTCTAAAGTAAAAAATTTAGGGTTGCAATTTACAAATTTCAGCCAGCTCTAATTGCTTAACTTGTAACGTATAATTAACTTTAAATGTTATAGTGGAGGTGGAGTTCATCCCTACTATATGGAACCACCACGGTCATCCACGGTTCGTTTCAGGAACACTTTTTTGCCACGTACTTTCCGGCTATGGAATGAGCTCCCCTCCTCGATATTCCCTGAGTGCTATGACTTGTCCTTCTTCAAACGAGGCTTGAGGAGGGTCCTTAAAGTTATGTCGTAGGTAGCAACCCCTCAGTGTCCCCTGACATTGCAGAGGTTCATGAGCGACGGTAACCACTTCCTATAAGGTGGGCCGTTGGCTCGTCTGCCTACATGGCAATAAAAAAATATTTAATTTTCCAGTTAATAGAGTAAGGATTACTTAAAAAGGTGCTAAAATCTAATTTAAGAGTGTCATTTTGAAATTATTTTTTATCAAATTATGGCCTGGTAATTAAGAGCTTCTAGGAGCTAAAATTCAAGGATTTCTTAATTATAATATTTTACTAAAACTGATTATTATCTAATGATTTCGCTCAACACTATTAATTATTTTAAAATCTTGATAATTTGACTTCGAAACTAAACCGAATGGTAATTGAGTAATACACAGCTGCACGAGACGGCTCCATTGCGTCTAGCAAATAAGTATACCTACATAATTGTATATGAAGGAGTATTTAAATTATATAATTGATTATATTCCAGTCAAATGCCTTGTTAATATAAATATCTAAAAACTAATTAAGCATATTTAGATCTCACACATTGGATTGGAAACTTTAATTTGGTAAAAGGTAAGATAAACAAGCAAGGAGATTGGTTGGTATAGAAAGTTGGTAGGAACAAATTATTAAGGCATCTCAACATGCTTATAAAACAAAATAATCTAGCATTTAAGTAATAAAGAAAGAATGTGATAAGAACTAGATGAGCAGAAGATCGGACTCAGTGGCGTATTTTGGGAGAAGCCTTTGTCCAGCAGTTGACGAGTGTAAGCTGATGATGAAGTGATAAACAACCTTAACCATATTTTCCATATTCATTTATTTGCTCATTTTTTACATTATATTTAAAAAAACAATCACAAAAAAAGAAATTTAAAAATACAATATAAAAAACAGAGGGCCACTGGAGACGGGCTCTACGACCCAAGCCATCAGAGGTCAGGGCTCAAGAGAGAGGAACCTCCTCACAATACGTGCTGTGTCAAGAACGACCGCCTTCTGAATCAGGCCCTTTACCCACCCGGGGAGCGAAATCTTCTCTAGATGTTGGTCGAAGCTTTTCGCTATTAGACCGTGCACAGATGCAACGATCAGAACAATGATGGTCGATTCAACACGCCACATGTCGGTCACCTCGTGGGCCAGATCCAAATATTGTAGCAGTTTTTCTTTTTCTGCCTTCACAAGGTTCTCGTCATGTGGAATGGTGACATCGATCAGCACCGCCCGATGCACATCCCGATATATTATCACTATGTCCGGCTTATTTAACCATATTTATTATTATTTACTTAAATTATGGTTAAACTCGATTACCAATTTTAACTATGAGATTTAAAATGGCTTAAATTAGTGTTTCAAATGATAACGAACAAGATAAATTTAATGAAAGGTAAATTTCCGATTTCTTTGTATAATTTATTACAGATAGGAAAAGGGAAATCGTAATATTAATTATGTCAGTTTTATTTATGAATATTCATTAAACCGATGTCGATATTATTAAACAACTTGACTGTTAATACAAACGTCAAGTCATTAGTGCAATATCGAAGTTAATTTCTCGTTTAACTGGTATCGATTTAATTAAATATTAATTGGTATACATTTGGTTCGATCGATTAAAACATTAGATCGATAAGGAATCGAATGCTGTACAGTGTGTTTGGGAAAATAATCGATGTTTTGAACTTTATCGAATTTTGTTTTTGGAAATGTAAAAATTAGTACTTTGACTTTTAATATCTTAAATGGATTACCTACAAGTATTCGAAGCATGAGCGTAAACAACGAAAATAACTGTACCCAAAATGTAATAGTAGTAAATGTAAATCTTGCAAATATTTATGAACAAACACGACGACTGTCATGAAACTTTCATGCATTTTCAACGGGTTCTTACCACGATATTTAATTAATTGAGTTGTCTCGATATTTCAACGTTGTTGCAAACGTAATAATCACGAGAAGACTGGATACTGCGGGTCAATTTAAGAAACAAACAAATCTGTCTACCCTCTTTCTCGTTCGCTTTTGGGTAGTACCACTGGTACTCGAACTCACATCACGACACACCACACTCACTGTATCTACAAGACTCTCTGAGCATGAACCCTTAGTGACTGAAAGTATTATAGAAAACTGAATTTAGTGACTGAATTGAAATATTAATTTTGATTAATTATTAAAATGTCCACTGCTTTTTTAAGATTAATAACAAGTTCGATATCACCCTGTATAAAACGAATACCATAGATTTAATAATGTTGTCTTGGATCGTTAGATTACTAGCTTTGTTAAGAGCAGTTAATATTGTAATGATGAAGATTGATCGTCATTGTTGAACTACCATTTGACAATGTGGATCATGAAAGACTTATCTACAACCAGTTTTAAACAGGTTCTTATTTCAGGTGATTTTTGACCGACTTCTTAGTTAAATATTTGATTTGATTGGTTCAATGTACGGTATGGAAAACATTTTTTGATGCTATTTTTATATCATATTTTCGGTTAAGAAATAAAGTCATCTTATTTTTCTTTAGCAAATAATAATAAACTTATAGATCTTTATATAATTCGTAGTTCACCAAAATGTATATGCCAAAGAGAAAAACAATTTACACACCAAATTCATTTATTTTTCGATCTAAATACGTTGATTTCACTCAAGTGAGAACACAAATTCCCCAGGCGTATATTCTTATATTAAATGAAGTACTTTCAATTATCGCGCCCAAATCTGTTTGTTAATTTTCACGTGCCTTGTAACACTTCAAATATACTCGAAATTTAAATTACTTTGCCTTTGCAAGTTCAGTCAATATTGCGATTGAATTAAGGCACCTCAAACGAAATTACAGAATTTCTGACATGTTGATTTTGTACTTGAAAGATTCATTGCTAGAAACATTAACCTTGTAAAAGTTGTTGCTTTTAATATTGTCAATTTAACCAGTGTCTTAGTATTGTAAAGCCTTGCTGTAGATGAAGAATGAGAAGTAGATGATATTTTGTTTATTATGACTCAAAGTTAAAGATGCCAATGAGGTGACTATCACCTGTGACGAACCACAATACCAGAAAATAAAGCTAACAACTTTGTTACACAGATCTTGAAGAATTGGACACAAATAAATTTAACTTGTTACGTTTATACTAAGTTAGTAGTAGTAGTAAGTACTATAGTAAGTCTCAATTCGAAATGATGATGATGAAGTAACGAAGAATGAGACCAAAAAAATGTCAATAGTGTACGTCTATTGACAATATCTGGAATCATTAGACAGGTTTGGAAACAAAGCTTTAATGATATTCTAATCATAAAAGATCTTTTGAACTTTATAGATTTTATAACCGTTACAGATAGTACATAAGTACTAGAATAAATTTCTCTCAATACTAAAGATAAAAATATAGTCAGGTTATAGGAGAATGTGGTCAAGTGTTGGCAACAAAGTGTCGTCTGGGCAGTTTCTGGGTTTACGACCATCTTTATGGTGTAACGGTGGTGAGATGTAACAGGTAATTGAATTTCTTAGATATTTTCATTTTCCTATTACGCTTAACGTCTTAAGATCGAGAGAATATCATTTAATGATTTTTCAGCCAGCTCATTTTATAGCTTTTAGAGTCAGATGAAGATCGCAATGTTGATTACGATAGTATTGAAATTTGATAAGGTAGGGTATAGGTATATTATTATCACAACATAGTATAAAATAAAGTGTTTCCTGCTATCTGCCCTTATGTACCTATACTTAAAATAAAACTACGCAACAGATTTAGATTCAATTTTTAATAGATATAGTGAATCAAGAGGAAGGTTTATTTATGTAACACATGCATAATATAGTAGAGAAACAGAGTTTTATGATGTGATGTTGATATTAATGAAGAATTTTGTGCTTATAACAAAAACGTTGACTGAATCTTTCCTCTATGATACGAAGTTGAGGAGATCAGCTAGTCTTCAATATTTCGACCCTGGTGCCTTCAAGTAATGAAGTAAATAATAATCTTGTATTATTTATTGTTTCAGTATTAGGTTCAACATTAATTACAGCTTTCAAAAAGATAGCTTTTAGTGTCCAAATAAAAAGAAAACTTTTCTCAGTAATCGAGACATCAAAAACACCTATATGACACAAATTGCAAGTGATTTAAACCTTCGCTCTGGAGAATGAAGTTTAAAAGTTTGCGACGATCGTTCTTCATAAAGTCTTTGTAAAAGTTATGAGATATATTTTTCTGTTTATGATTTTTATTATTCTTCTCAATTGTTTCTTTTATGGTTGTTTTATGTTTTGTTGAGCTTCTCTTCTTTTGTTTAGGTTCTTTTTTCCAATGTTATAAAGGTACCTGCTTAGAAATTAATTTATTTATAGATTTTACCCTCGTCGGTTCCCTGAGTGCTACGACAGGTCCCCAATCGCTTTAAATGAGATTTGGAAAAAAAAAACTGTTTATCGTAGGTATGAGACTCTGCAGTTGTTTGAAATTGCAGGTATCCACGAGCAACAATACCCACTTACAGATGGTCCGTTAGTTCGATTATATACAGATCATAAATATTAATAAAGTAAATCCCTATTTACATAGATTACAAAAAAATCTCTGAATCAATCAATCCTGTCGCAGTCTTTAAAAAAAAAAAAAAATTGCCGTAGTCAAGTATTGCCAATATAAAAACAACAAATCATTTTGATAATATGAAATACGCAACATCATGACTAATGCCTAATCGTGAATATATGGACATAAGTATATATTCTTCGAAACAAGTCAAATATATTTTTGGGTGAAAGTGAACCCTCCAGTTATGATACTGAGAGTCTATAATTATAGTAGCCTACTCAGTTACTACCATTCCAATGTGGTTTTACTTGCTATAATATTATGATTTCTCAAGTATTCTGCAAAACTTACAATTATTACGTATTGGTTAGGCAATAAATAAATATGTTCAATTGTGATCATTACTCATCTAATAATATGTTCATTCAAAAAATATTGGTTAATTTTGAAAAAATATGGGATTATCAGAGAAATACCAAATTTCATACAAAATGCACAACAATTAAATTTGAAGCCAACCATAACAGAAAGCTAACTATCAACTTTAATGCCATAAGCAAACTTATAAAAACTATACATTGAAGTAAACAAGTATATTTCTTCTAGTTCAGTATTATATTACTGCTAGGAATAGCTTGTCCTATGTCTATAAAACTTATAAAACCAGCTACGCCATATTTATTATCTTCAGCAATAAAATAAAGAGATCTCGCGGTAATGTGTTATTGGCGATATAGAAAACTTTAGTCATAACACAAACTTCTGATATTGAAGAGAAATATTGTATCTTTGTGTCGTCAGCAATATACCAAATTGCCATATTCCCGCGATTTTGGGAATATTTTTTCCGCAAATATATCGGCATTTTTCTTGCCCGGATATTGCGCCGGCGGACATATTTTATTGAAAATACACATCTACATTGCATTACATTGTAATATTGTTTTCTATGAAATAGCAGTTTAGTAATTTCAATTATGGGGGAGACTTATGTCCAGTAGTGAACGTCTATAGGCTGATGATGATTATAATCATTTGGAAATCTCACCCAAAGCAATTATTTTAGTAAATTATTCTTCTTTAACCATAATGCAATGTTATGTTATATTCATGTACCAAAAAATAAACCTAACCTAACCAAAGGCATCATTTTCGAAGCGATATCAGAGCTTAAGGAAAAACACCTAATAAAAACAAACCTTTCAGCCAAAATAACATGAGTTACGGTGAAAGAAAACATCGTGAGGAAACGTGCATATTGGAAAAGGATTCCAAAATCCTTCGAAGATATGTGAAATCCCCAAGCGTGGTTGACAAAATCTGATCCCTCTACTAAGGAGGCATGAGCTTAGTAGTGGGCAGTAACGGGTTGTTACAGAAACAAACAAACAGACACAGCTTTATTTATATATGCAAAGATATATTTCCGAAACACATTGTTTGTGGATCGATTGTGTAATAAATATGTTTGCAAAAGGAAGAGCAGGTATATTCATTACTACAGGGCGTATCGGCGGGCGTGTTATGTCATTATAAGGTGGATCTTGACCGATATAAACTAAAATTAATGATTATTATCTGACCAATAACTATGTGTTCGCATTTCGAAATCATCTGTTTCAACGTTCCAAATTTAACATGTTTCGGTTTTCGGTAAATTGATTACTGTTGATTGTGGGTTTGTGAATTGATTGTTTAATTTCGATTCTTTAGTATTTAATTTAATTTTTTAAATTTTCTTTTTGTCAGTATATTTGGTTTCATTCATAACAGTGACTACTTCTGCTAGTATCTATATACCCCTACCTGTAGTTTATCACTTTAGTATTAGCGGAGTTTGATTAAGTGCTGTAAGGTAATACACGAAAGATAAAGGAATATAATAATATCTTGGTATATTATCTTAATAATTAATATCTAATGATTACAGTATATTTTCTTTCATTTCATTGCCTTCAACAATTTTCTTATTCCGTTTCAGATTTATATACTTTTGCTTTATGTCAATATTTGCATAATAAGTACGTTCGGATTTCAGCGTATCTTCTTTAAATATTTGATTAATGTTGTATCGTTTTGTTTTAAGATAAATTCATTGCTGTTGATTGTTACGTTGCATATGGATATAATAATTATGGTCACTTTATCTTTTTCCTTTCGTCTTAAGTAATTATTTTTTAAATTGTTTGTGAATGATAATATATTTAAATTGTAGTAGCTTCTTTTGTAGCTTTCATGATCTTCATGTCATCGTTTGCATGTAAATTGATGTGGAAAATTATATTTGTTTTTTATTTTATTTTGTATTCTCAGCATTTTGAATTTTGAATTATTAGCAACTACTTCTACTGCGTTTAGATACTTCTTTATTATGTTTGTTATGGTTGATATCCGTTAAATTTACTTTATTACTAAAATGTTTTAAAGAGTTACGTTATAAATAATGTTTAACTAAAAACAATTCAATTTTTTTTGTACTATGTCATTGTCAGTATAATATAGTATCATCGAATTTGATAAATTATACAATTAAAATCTTATATTATTTTAAGTAGGTAAATACTTATTAATTTAAAATTAATTTGTATTTACTTGTAACAAACATTTTTGAAACATAAATAGCTGCAAAATATCTGCTTCCAAAAAATAATTTATGAAAATACAACATACGTAATTAAAAAAGGTATTATGCAAACAGGTCACATCGAACAGCCTCAAAAAAAAAACAAAAGGTTTATTGTGCCAAAACATATTGCTGTCAATTAATTAAAAATTCGAACGACGTCCTGTCATGGCCGATAAAGTTTGCAAACCGAACACAAGTACCGATGAAACGATCAATTTCATTATAATTCGACGATTTGTAAACGTTAACAAAAAAGGCGAGAATTACAGGCATTCGGCGTGGAACCAAAATTGGCACACTTATACCGTTATGGTCAGGTTGTTATTAAGGAATTTTCACGGATGACTATTTAAGATTTTAGGTTATGAGTTACGACGGCGAAAATGAATTTTTTAATTGTTTCTTATTGAAAAAAGGTTCTTGGTAGTTGATTGGAAAGTAGGTCAGTGAAATGCAGTGTTGGGGCGAAGAAATCAATACTGTGATGGTAACTCCAGTGTTAAAATATGCAGTAATATTCATCAGTTTTAACTCTATGTTTTGATGAATAGTAGAATAATTTAGTTACATATTAAAACAATACTATATTTAACAGGTTTTTGATTAATTTCATATGAAAATCTACGTATAATTTGATAAATTTAGTCTAAATTTTAATCATGCAATACCTTGGTAAAGCTAAGATGCTTTTATCATAAAATTTTACGACTAAAAATTAACACAGAAGTAGAAACAACTGCACTAATAGATTTAAAATAGTTTCAGTGCATTTACAAATACCAATGTTAAAATAAATCTAAGCTAAAATCAGTACCAATGTCTATAAAAACTAGAAAGCAACCGATAATATTCTCAACAATTTTCTCGGCACATTTCTATCGGCACACATACCGAATGCGTTTAAAACTTAACTGCACATAATTATGGATAAATCACATCAATTACCTTGAATTCCGCAGTCTTGCATTAAACCGTCCAGCGTTTCCTTTGACTAGGTAAATACTGTAGAACCTCATTAGAACCTCGATGAGTCGAAAACCTCTGTAATAAGAGTAAAGGTCTTACTCAAGAGCTGTTGAACATTCAATTGTCAACCTTCTTGTGGGTTGGTTAAGAGTGTTTTTCAATGAGCTGCTTTGATACTGTACTGTGTATTCAATGCTTTTAATTTGGGCTAAATATTAATTCTTTTTTTTTATTTGGGCCAGTGTTTTCAGAATATCTCCTTGCTACAACTCTGTCAATGTCAGATTCTACCCTGTTTATTAGTAACTATTACATCTTCTTTCTTATATATAAAATGAATTGCTGTTCGTTAGTCTCGCTAAAACTCGAGAACGACTGAACCGATTTGGCTTATTTTTATCTTGAACTATTCGTAGAAGTTCAGGGAAGGTTTAAACGGTGAGAAAATTTCCTTATGTGACGCAGACGAAGTTGCGCGGGCCAGCTAGTATGTAATTGATATGTGAATTCTGATATACTTTTAAAATTGTAAATATTACCATTATTCTTTAAGTAAGACTACTAAGAAGTATGTTATATTACTGAATTCCTATCTAATGAGTTGAGGTTTGGAGGAGGCCTAAGTCCAGCAGTGGCCGTCTATAGACTGATGATGAAAATGACTATCAAATAGACCTTTGTCTCATCTTAACAATAATAATTTCGTCCTTTATAAAACAAACAATAAATTTACTTCTACAACTTAAAGGTTATAGCTCGTATTAAAATAAGATTTCGCCTTTAAAACATTGTCCCTTAAGTTATAGAGGTTTTTATTATCTTAGGTAATTACCAAGTTAAGTGGTAAATGGGTTACGGTTATTTCGAGATGTTGAGAATAATGGAGATACCGGTTACGGTTGCTGATAAGAATTAATAAAATATTATTATTACGATAAGTTTTGTAGCTTCTTTATGGACCTTTTGAAACGAACAGTATTTTAAACGTATTTTTGATATTTGTGATGAAATGAGTGTTTTTTTGTTATTTATTTTAATGTTCTTTAATCGAAATAAATTGTTATTGGATAGTGGATTTTATTAAGTTATATTTGTAATATAACAAATTTTAGTATTTTTGCTACAATTATATTTTTTATAACCTTTCTTCAGTATTCAAACTACATCAGACTTTTTTACAAAGGAAACCCTATTTATAGATATTATCTTCTATTTCACATAATATAAGAAAATATATTGTCCCCAATACAAAACAATATCATTTAATATTTCTTTAAAAGAATATCGAGAAGATGTTGTTACGGTCATGTCATTTTTGTTTGACTTGGTGGTCGAAGTGCAATTTCCGAATTCTTAAATGATGATATAAAACAGCAATCAGAGAAAATAAAATAAGCAATAATAATTACAATATCGAAAACAAAATGTCATCATTTTCCCAGTGAGTTTAAAACTGCACCTCTCATTTTATTTCGGTCATTTTTCTTCACATAAGTTCTGATACAGAAAGAAAGTGTTATACGAATGTTTTTGATAGAATCACGCAAAATGCAAATTGTAAATATATGCGGGAGCGAGGGTCAAACTTTTCCGAAACGTCTTGAATGCAAAAAGGAAAAAATATAACTTTTAAATACAAGTGTTTAAGATCACTACAAAACGTCATGCAAAACTAGTAAAACCAACCCAAACACTATAGGTTTACCTTGTTTAGTACCTACAAGAGTTCCTGTGACTTATAGGCCTACCTTCCGACCTCATCGTCAGATCAGCTCCATTGTGAAATATGTTAGGTCAATCAAAAACCGAGACGTTTATTAACTTATTTGGATCCTTATAAACAACAACATATAGAACACACAAGACACCTTCAATTACAGAGGACCACATCAAGCATGTAAACTATTTAGGTATTAACTTATTAATTACGTTGATAAATTTTACACGCTTACATAGGTAGGTACATAGTTACATCCAGTATAGGTTATATAAAAGTTTTTAATTGAAATCAGATTTGTTGACTCCCGTTTACGATAGCTATCAAAAACATACATAAATTTTACATCTGTATAGCATATTATTCTGTAACTTCACCTCTCTTTTTATTTCGTCCATATCTCGTATTTGACCGTGTAATCATAATTACGGGATGTCTTAATAAAGGCAGACCACACATGCGGAGAATGGCAAGGCCGTCTTAAATTATGCAAAGAAAGTGCATAAATATTTAGGTGTCTTTTATTGAGTTTTTGTTTGTTTAAGGAAATGAGTTATGTGGCTTTTTATAGAAGAGATGATGGGCCATCTGGTGAATGGTAACCGTCGCTCATAGACCTCAATGTCAGGGGACACTACGGACCCACTACGTATGACGTTGTTCGAAAGCAATCTAGCCACCAGTCTATAGTCACCTTCGCTTATAAACTCCAGGAATTATCGCAGAACTAAGTCATAATCATTTATAGAGCACTTCTCTTAAACCCCCTTTACTTCTTTTACTTATCTAAACATATTACATTTAGTAAACTATAGTTATGTATTTTAAATATTTTCATTTCCGACGACTGTAAAGATATTTTTCTGAAAGTACTTCACAAAGCCGGCAGCGTTAAACAGAACTCACGACTGGTCATTATTGATGATTCCACGAACCACGTATTTTGGGTGATGGTTCAACAAGATTGTACTTGAGGTCACTTGAGAACGAAATAAATTCAAAATATTAAATAAACATTCCGACATGATTAAAATTGCCGACATCACAAAGTCTGAACAGGAAAACTTTATCAAAAAGCCAATAAATATCCCACTATTTATATTGCGAAACCAAAACCATCTCATAATAAGATCGGGGACTAGATTTATCTTAATCAAGCCTTCTCTGACACTGAACTTGAACTCGGTAACGAAATACAATATAATCTCCGTGAGAGATCGCCGTAAAATCATTTTCACGTCCAAACGGCGATCGGAGATATATAACAATAAACAAACGGGGCGCTGTTACTTAAAGTTATGGTAATTGATAGCGATTAAGTTTGATTTGTTATGTGAAGGTGAAAAATAAATATTAAAGTCTTTGTAATGAGATATTATTTCAATAAAAATATAGAAGAGAAGTGAATGAAAAGTGTAACTACATTAGTTAAAGTAATATTTATCTCAATCTATTAAGAAAGAAAGAAAGAAAAATGACATCAAAAATTATAAAGTAATTTTCACACGCATATTTTCAATCATGAAAAGCAAATAGCCGTACGAAGTTTTAGTTAAGAAGAACCATATTGGCAAGTAGACAAACGAGCTAACTGGACAACAGATCGTAAGATGTTGTCATTAGGTGTATGTTGCAATGGCAAGAGACGCTATTATGCCACTACCTACGATCTACATTTCAGGACATTCGTCAAGCCTCATTTGCACAACAAGAACAAATTACAATGATCAAATTATTTTATAAAGAAAAAACGTTAAATCGTCCAAATACCTCCTTAAACTATAATATTATGTTATCAGCAAAACTTATATAAAAGACGTCATCTTCCAAAGCAAAATTTCCACCCGCCAGCAAAACAAATTTATATTTAGATCTCCAAACGAATCGACATTGACCTTCATAGTGTTTTTATATTGAAATCGTGATAGTTATTCCAATCAATGAAATTAAATATCTATTATGATGTGTGAAGAAATATTTGGAGGCTACAGCACAGAATAATAACAGACTGAAGTAAATCTCATGTGTGCAACTTAATTTGAGCTCAAAACTAATAATGACACTGACTCTCGTGGTGTTTTAAAATCTTTTGATGTGTCATATCAAAGACAGCCACGTTTGCGGGAGTTTCTCATTGTATTGCCGCGTTTCCACATTGGCTCATCATCATCATCATCAGCCTATACACGTTCACTGCTGGACATAGGCCTCCCCCAAACTTCGCCACATCGACCGGTCCTGCGCCATCTGCATCCAGTGACCTCCCGCAATCTTGACCACATTGACCACATTGATTGATTGATCCACATTGGCTCGCCAACGCCGAACGCACAAAACAAATGACAGTGACTGCAAAACAATATGAAAGTTGGAAGTTGGGGAGCCAATGTGGAATTTTATGTACACTTACTTCTGAATATGTTCTGTGGTTACGATACAAAAAATCTGATTGACCGTGACACGGACTCGGTAAGGAGAAACGTCAGCCGATGAGAGCTGTCAAAATGATTGATTGAAACTTTATCCAATTTGCAAACATTCTCGATTTGCATGCGAAATAAGTGCTAATTACAGAAGTTTTGAATATGTAAATAGTTTTTTTTTGCTGATTTTACAGTTTGTCAGTATCTTAAGTAGTATTTATGATAAATTATCAAGGTGATTTATAATTAATAATCGTATATTTTTGTGAGCATTCAGGTAGTTGGTGTTTCGTTCTTTATTGCTTCAAAACGCTGTGACTGATCCTTCTTCTAACGACTTAATGAACTCCTTAGAAACGTAACTAACGGCTCTATAGTATCCTTAATATTTTAAAAGATCCTTGATCAGTGAAAATGACCTACGATCAGGTAGTCTGACTTTGGACGAATGAGAAGAAGTTGGACGTCCAGCTCTGCACATTATCAGGTGGTGATGATGATAATTATTTTAAGCTTTCGTAACACTTACGAGTACATGAGACATACTAGATGTTTTGGTAGAAGTTCTTTAGATTCCCTATTAAGGTTTCTTTTTATATAATTACTAAGCTGACCCTCGCAACTTCGTCTGCGTAACATAAGTAAAGTTTCTCACCGTTAAACCTTCCTTGAACTTCAACTAAATTAGCCAAAATAAAATTAGCCAAATCGGTTCAGCCGTTTTCGAGTTCTAGCAATTCATTTTTACATAAGAGATTGCTTCTCTACTTTTAGGTAAACCATGTTTGTTATAAATACTTAAGATATACTTTAGAAATTCAATCTATACATCTACATTTTGTAATTATAGACACTGTTACAATATTACACTGTTATTTTACGACTAAATTTCAATCAATTAACGAAGGTCATTGCAATAGCCATCGTGTTTTATAATAGCACTTTACAATGACCGTCTCTCGTTTTAGCTGTAACACTATCTTAATCTACCAATTTCTGTGGTGCAACAGATAATAATAAGTCTGTTCGCTAGTTTGTATGCGAGTGTGATGAAATTTAGTTCGTTGAAGATTTTTGAGGAAGATCAAGTTTGAAATGTGATAAAATATGAGTGTTTTAATGGTGACTTGTTGTTATAAAATTAGGCTTAAAATAATCTTTAATACTAGGCTTCACTTTAAAAAAAAAACTTGAGAGGTGTCATGGGACACCCGAATAGAACGAAGTTCCTTTCGATTAAAAGATATCTTATAAACAATATTTCCTTTCGTAACGCGCGATAAGGAACGTGTTTTAAAAGATTTTGATCACAGCGCCATCTAGCGATAATCATCTAAAACAAAAAAGTGTATATTTGTTAAAGGTCATCAAAATCCATTTAGTAGCTTTACCGTAAACATGCTACAAATATTTCTATATAACAATAACTTTGCTTATTATTATATTATCGAATAACGATGTAATGCGATATTGATATCGCATTACATCAAAATCACAACAGCTAAAGTTACAGCTTGGAAAAATATATCAGATTGTAAAATAGATATTTCTATTGTCGATATTGGCCTATTGTGGAGAAGGGCCCATAAATACGTGCTTGCGACACTCGTAAAGTCCAAGTTAGGAGAGTTTTTTAATACAAGCTGTAAGTTAAGTTAAGTTTGTTAAGAAGAAATCCTAAAATAAAACTGGGAAAATAAAAGTTGTGAAAAAATGTACAAAAACGTCTGTATCGGCAATGGAAAGTTCAAAATTCGAAATAAGCGCGCCAACATCTTATTCTCTGTTACAATTCAAAAAGTATTTACACAAAAGAGGTTTCATTAACAAATATTTAAACTATTTATAGATGGCGCTATCGTCGACACAAGTTTGTTCTTTACTAGAATATAATAAAATATGAATTATTGATTCTGTCGCCTACACAAGCTTTTAAGAGCCTGAATATCGTATAGCAGTACAGTGCTCTAATACAAGTAATAAGAAACTCAAACACAATGGGTATATCTTGTTTAGTACAGGAGTTCCTTCCAGGAAGAAAAAGAAGTCACGCGATATACATCTGCGTGCAAAATGTTAGCTCAATCAAAAACTGGGAAGTTGATGTTTAGCTTGCAAGATTCCTCCCGAACTTACATGGTTACATCCAATGCCAGGTAATAATATAAAGCTTGTAATAAACGAAAGAGTTTCTTTGAACGCGCTTTAATCTCAAGAATCTGTACCAACCCATTACTGCCCAATGTTGGGCTCTGGTCTCCTCAGAAGAGGGATTAGGCATAGTCCACCACGCTTGCCCAGTGCGGATTGGGGACTTCACATATCTTCAAAGGATTTTTTTAGAACCCTTTTCCGACATGCAGGTTTCCTCACGATGTTTTCCTTCACTGTTTTTAGTCAGTGGTGTTGTGAAAAATTGCACATAAATCTTTTCACATTTAGATTTAGAGGTACAAGCCGGCCGGATTTGAACCCGCGACCTCCCGTACGGAAGGACGCGCTTCAACCACTCGACCACCACGACTTAGGAATCTCAGGAATCGCAGGACCTCATTTCTGAAAAATTCTGTTAGAGTTTGCTTTATCTAAGCAAAGGGCGAGTCAGCTAGTCGCTTATAACTTTGATCACACATCAACCTCTGACTCACGAGTATTGATATCGCTCCTAGTGTTACAGTCAACACTTCCTATTTCTCAATATATCTTACCTTTAATACACTTAAGGCATCAAATATTTTGATATAAACACGATCTTTATCTTGATTTGTTTTACTTGTTTATTATATTTTGATTCTATGATTATACCTTCTTTAGATTGTTAGATTGTATTGAAGGTATCAAATGTATTATATTAACTTGTGTTGATATTTTAATTTTGTTGGGGATTTATATTCTTAATTCACTATTACTTTGTGAATTACGTTATTTTTTATATTTGCATGGTAATTGAGGTACAATATTATCTACCTTTCGATTTTGATATCTTATTATAACTAGGATGTACAGCTTTCATGCCACCAATTTTCACATGAAAAGCACTGGATCCAGTCTTCTACCAAAGGTTCTACGTACGCTTGAGAACAGCCTGGACATATATACTTTTTGTCTTTTTTGCAGTTACGCTTTGCTTTCTTCGGGACGGGTCCTGTCTTTTTTGCAGCGCTTTAGCGACCCAGAAAAAGATTTGTAGCTGAAGATGCAGTTTCAGCATCTGTAAAAATTTCTTTACTAAATGGCCATATCCCAGTTACTCTAAATCCTTCAATAGCGTTAGCAACTGTTGCTGTTTTTGCATAAGCAGGTGTAAATATTGTTGCTATTTGGAATGTGGTTATTGTTCGTCCAGGATGATTCCGCAACCAATTTTCACATTCAACTAAATAATATGTTTGTTTGTTTGTCCTATTAAATTTAGACATGAGGATAATAATATCATCCACTTATTAATCAAATAGTACCTATTTAAAAAATCCTATAAAATACCAAGTTCTTGGACGCACTGTTTGAGAAAATAAATAATGCCTTTTAACATCGTCTGCGTCACATAAAACGAATAAATAACCTTTCCTGGACTTCCCCGAACATTTAAAACTTAAAATTAGCGAAATCGGTTCAACAGTTCTGGAGCGAGATTAACGATCAGCAATTCATTTTATATATTACATTATAAACGAATCATGTATATTGATTATAAAATTACTATAAATACATTAAAATACCAACCCAATAGCAAATAAAAAATATAAAAACAAGTGACAATCAATAAATATAGGAGCCTATTACAACTTTCTCTTTAAAACATAGTCCTAATGTGTCCCCTTGGATGTAATATTTAATTTTTATTGTGACAACTTCCGTCGATGGGACTTATGGAGTTTATAAACATATTTTTGTGTACACATTTTATGTATAAAATTGGTTTAGTTGTATTTCTTCTAATCGTTCAAAAGTTATGTTTTTATAAAATGTCATAAATAATTCTCTTTATGGAAATATTCTTTTTAAATTTTAATCAGAAATTGTGTTCAAAATGGTAAGTGTAAAAAATCGAATGTTGTCAGTAAGAGAGGAGTAAAGAACGAATCATATAATAAAACTAAGAAAATAAAAGTTGTAAAAAAAAATGTACAAAACGTCTGTACCTATTCGACAATGGAAAGTTCTAAATTAAAAAAGCGCGCGAACATCTATTGTCTATTATAATTCAAAAAGTATTTACATAAAAGAGGTTTAAATAATAATTATTATAACTATTTATAGATGGCGCTTTTGTCGACAGTAGGTATCTAAAGTTTTAGGTAGATTAAACAAAATATTAATTGTTGATTCTGTCGCCTACAGTAAGGAAACATAATTTGAGTTTACTTGTATTTAGTACCATCTATAATGATTAATGACTATGCATTTATGATTAAAACTTTGGATTACACTTACCTCCAACTAGTCAATTTACTTAAATAAACATGAATAAGAAATAATAATACTCACAATATGTAAATATCAAGTATAAAATTACCATAATAACAAGTCCTTACCTAATTACTTAATGAAGCAATTTCAAGCAATCACGCCCTTGATTACGAATTATGCAAATCGATTCCAAATCGAATAACCACTCGTAAAACGAAATTCCGTAATTAAAAAGCATGTTGGTCATCGAATATACCATAAAAATATCTTCGACACATTAATCTGAACGAAATTAGACACATTTAAATACACGAACATTACACAAGAAATCGTTTGATCTAATTTTGTATCGGACATAAATCGTTTGTAATCGATACGGTTCTTTTGATCCGGGAATCGATTTTTAATCGAGTTTTTATCTCGAGTTGTTTGTTTACTTAATCATAGGGTTCGAAAGTTAGTTCGGTGTTTGAAGTGTTTTGTTTTGTAACTGATGAGATCGAACTAGTTAAATTTCAAATGGTTTCCTAAGCTAATTGTTTTAACGATCCTATACACACATTCGAATTTTGGTAATTACGAATGTTATGACTTTGATATGAATTGATTTGATTTTAGTGATTTTAAATTGTTCAAAACTTACCAGTTTTTTTGTTGTTTTAGTCAATTTTTCACAAACTAGAGGACATTATATTATGTGGCTAGTTTAATTTTTTTTATTGCATTGGCTGGTAAACGTAGGTAGATAGGCAATAGTCTCAATATCTTACATTTAATATAAGAGTTCCTATGACCACCTTCCGAATCCATCATCAGATCAGCGCTATTTTGTCATATTATTGCATTGTCGCGCGATATACAACTGCGTGCAAAATGTCAGCTTAATCGGAAACCGGGAAGTTTGTCAAATTTAGCTTGCAAAATTCCATCCGAACTTAAAAACTTACATCCAACTACATAGTGCAAGTTAATATAAAGTATGTAAAACTTGTGGCAACTCTTTACGGAATTACATTTAAAGTAAACAACAAAATTACCCTTACTTTAACAAAACCATGACCTCACATGACACACATTACGGTGCGTACTACGTCTTCTTTTCTAACGGTTGGCAGCACTGCTTGCTATGGAAACTAGTACAAAAATCACAACAATTGGCAGAACTGTGTCAAGTAGTCCACCTACAGTCTAGTCAAGTTGATTGACAGACAAAATGGTGTTCTCATGTTACTGTTTGAGTTTGTATTCAATGTTTTGGTAGCTAATGTTAGTGGGTTACTGAAATAATAGTTATAACCAGTCTAAGAATCTTTAAACTTAAGTGTTAGCTATCTTAAAATATGTATATTATACACTATCGATCAACAGTAAAATTTTAATAATGTCTCCAAAAAAATGATCCAGAATTACCCAGAGATTAGAAGGACCATCAACAGCTCGTAGATGTCCACTGCTGGACATAGGCTTTCCCCAAACCTCGCCACAATGACAGATCCTGCGCGATTTGTACCTATCCTGTGACCTGCAGCTTTGACTGGGTGATCAGTCAACCTTGTGGAAGGTCCACGCTGTGTCTACCGATATGAGACTGCACGTAAAATGACCGATGGGGCAAAAATTTCTGGATTGGTCTAGTTGGTGGTAACTGGTTTATGGTCACTTTAAGATCTATCAGCCATTTTTTCTACGCACAATGTGTCCCATGATGGATAATCAGCAGCAATCATTAAGCTAATTTCAAAGTATAATTAGAACTAAAGGTTTTTCTCAAAGGAAAATACCGTGAGAATTGGAACGTCTCTCTTAATTTGGTTGTTGTTTTAAAGCTGATTTAATGGTCAATCAAACGTTGACGCGGTACAAACGAGGCGTGTCGAGTTGCCGACATTTTAGTGTTTAATTTTATCACCGTTGATAAATAAGATGAATTGTTAATGAGATAATGATGTTAAAAAAACTTGAGAGGTGTCAAGGGACACCCGGGTAGAACGAAGTTCCTTTCGATTAATTAGTGAGGGAATTGTAATGTTTTTTTTTTTTAAATTAGTTAGTTCAAAACTTCTGTGTCTCTCTCTCTCTTTCTTAAACTAACTAATTATTATCATTCAAGATGAAAAACTATCATTCAAGAAACACATAAAGACCCTTGCTGGTCGCGTAAGAAGAATTGTACATGTTATGAAACTTCTTCGTGACGGGGCTAGCAAGGAGATCCTGATGATGGTATACACAGCACTTTGCGAGTCACTGTTGCGCTATTGCATCACTGCATGGGGTGGTGCCTCTAAAACGTGTCTGATAGCCGTGGAAAGAGCCCAAAGGTCGGTCCTCAAGGTTATGTTCCGTAGGCCATATAGGTATCCCACAAAAC
Organism: Trilocha varians; assembly: GCA_030269945.2. Classification (NCBI taxonomy): domain Eukaryota; kingdom Metazoa; phylum Arthropoda; class Insecta; order Lepidoptera; family Bombycidae; genus Trilocha; species Trilocha varians. The sequence continues at coordinate 3,074,178 of AP028277.1, read as the reverse complement.
GTCTTCACTCTGACACCTCAACGCTATCTGTGCGGCAGATTTACATCCACCGTGCTACAGCGTCCTTTCATAAAGTCGCTGCTAGTCTCATGAAAGAATCGGTGTTTTCTAGTTCTTCTCGTATTAGCCGCCGTAAGCGAAACCAAATCAAGATCCCAAAAACAAAAACTACATTTGCTAAGCGTTTCCGGGCATACTCCTTCCCATACATTTACAGTCGTGTAATTCAGTACTGCGACCTTTCCTGTTTGTTGTACGGTGTCAAAACCAAAGTCAGGAAGTGGCTACTCACGTTAGATTATGACGAGACTGAATTAATTTTGAGAAATTTCACGTAAAATATTTATTTTGTTCAATTCTAATTAAGATTAGGTATATACAATTATTAAATGAATTGTGCTATTTATTTATTAAAAATTTATTATTTTGTAATTTATTGATTTGGACTAGTTTGGATCGAGTAATGAAATGTTTTAATTATTTGTTTCGAATTATTGATGTCAGCCTACATTAAAAATTCTTTATTTCTTTAAAAGTTAAAATTTCTTTCAGCTATTCCATATTATCACTATGTACACCTACAAAGCATTGTGACACACTCGGCTACATAAGTATTCACTCACACCCACACACACGCACACACACACACATACACACACTTACACAAATTATTGCATCTCAGGTTTATATGTAACTTTAAATATCATGTTTAGCTTTACTATGAATGACGTTGGCGTCCCATATTTGGTTTAACGAATGATTGTAAAAATAACAGATCACCCGCGATACAGGCATGTCCTAGTGCGGGGGTCACCGATAACGTTATAACGCATGTAAACTTTCCGTTAATAAATTATTTTCATTTCATTTCATTTTTCATTATAACTTAAATAAAATAATTTTGATCACAGCGCCATCTAGCATTAATCATATAAAACAAAATAAGGAATTGTTTTAAAAGATTTTAATCACAGCTCCATCCAGCGATAATCATCTAAAACAAAAAAAGTGTCGTGACAACTTTTTGATAAGAATTTCCGTCTAGCCCCCTTTCGATAACGCGCGATAAGGAACTTCGTTCCAAAAAGATAATTTGTTATACGTATTTTAGTTTGCGTGATATTTATATCGGTAGTTCGGCCATTTTTTATTGTCATAGAGACAGACGACCCAACGAAATATTTGACACTCTAATCTAAGGCCACTACCAACTTCTACAATAACTTGTTTTAAGCCTTAGAGAAGGACCATGGCGTTCGTAAAATACCTAAGAGTCCCTTCTTCCATGTTAGATGGTACGTGTCAAATACTATGAGGTGGGAAGTATGCTCGTTTACCTATAAAGCAATAAAAAATATGTTTCCAGGTGGCTCAGTTCAAAAGGAAATAGTATTCCAAACAAGTTTCCATGTTTAATTCATTATATAATTAAGTATATGAAACCATAAATATTGTGTCGAAAGTTAATGCCTGTTACAATTTAATATTGAAAGTAATTAAGCGTATTTATGGATTTAATGAGAACGATCTGAATATTTCGAATATTTCAAACCTTATTTGTGTTTGGACTACTTTGCTTGATCAAATTAATTGAAGTTATTTTAGGTTTGAGATACTTTTGGAAGGGAATTTTTTTGTAGAGTTTGGAGCACGTTATAATTTTTAATTGAGGTTGAAGTCGGTAGTTTTAATTACCGAGTTTTGTTTCCAGTATTATTTCTTTGTATATTTCTAATTCGAAACATTGAAATAGATTTTTTCTTTAATAATTATGTTATTTTCATCTGAAACATTTTCTCGACTGTGGGAGTAAATTGCAGAAATACCAAAGGAAATAAATAAGATGTAACTTTTTGAGTTTACAATAATTATATATTTTTCAATTTTACATTTTTGTGCTAAAACAATTCTGACAGATAACACTTTCTTTTTAATTTTCAAATTTCGAACACGAAAGACGTTTTATGCTCGAACACGACTTTCTTTTTTTATTTAAAAGTCGTTAATTTTCAATTATATTACTATTTGTTAATTTTACTATCTTTATTTATTTCTAACGAGCTCTCATCTATATCTTAGTATACCTTTCAGATTTCTTTATTAAGTCTGTCTGCTCCATTGGAAGCAGATAAACTATTAATTGAATATAACATGAAGGATACTTTCATATGATTTAAGTTTATATAAAACAGACCGCCTCTGTTACTGATTTTTATCAGCGAGTCCGTACTAAGAATTCTCATTACGAAGTCATGGTCGGTATATAACGATAATAATGTAAGTTCCTTGAAAAATATTCGCGGTATTTTATTAAAAGACCGTTTATAAATGCAAGACCTAAATAGTTGTGGTTTTATTTCGATTATGGCTTTCGATTCGATTAATTGATCGAATGGAGTTCAAAATGATGCACATTTGAAGATTAAAATTTGAGTATAAAATTCTTGTTCTCGTTAACATCTGATTTTGTACATCGTAAAATATATATAGTATTCGATTATCAACCGAGTTCTAATAGTAATAACCAATAATCAATAAAATATCCGCTCAGATAAGTTCAGATAGATAATCACAGATAGCCGAGATCTAGATAAGATAAATATTAGGCAACAATGCTAGATCGAAAGTGAAAGGTAAATATAAAACAATGATTACTGTTAGCAAAGTTGCCGTTACAGGAATGTTTAGTTTAAGTTTGTTTGTTAGAAGAATAAGGAAAAGTAACCGAAATTTTTGCCAAATCAAACTTACTCTGTTCATTTGTTTTTGGAAGGTTATAAAAAAACTCTCTACCAATATTATCGGAACGAAGTTCCTTATACGTTGTGAAAGGGGGCTGGACGGAAAAAATTCTTACGAAAAGTTACGAAAAAGACACTTTTTTTGTTTTAGATGATTATCGCTAGATGGCGCTGTGATCAAAATCTTTTAAAACACGTTCCTTATCGCGCGTTACGTTAGGAAAAAAAAATAAGATATCTTTTAATCGAAAGGAACTTCGTTCTATTCGGGTGTCCCATGACACCTCTCAAGTTTTTTTTACATTTTAGCGAGAATCTACAATTCCATTTGTCATAGATAATCAAATCTGTGAAATTTATATGGCTATGATTGACATGCAGTCGCAATAGGAGTAAAGGATCTTGGTTTCCACAAGGTAGATTGAATGAAGACAGCGTAGCAAAGTGTCTTAGATCTGCATTTATTGAAGAAATTGAATAAAAAAACTGCTCTTTAAACCACTCTACTTTGCTTAAAAGCTCGCTCAGAAAAAATACTTAATATTATTTTATTTTACAAAGAATATGTAATAAAGGATATTTTGAGATGTAAATGTGAAAAATGTCATAATACTCCGAATATTAAGCGATCTGTAAGCCGGGAGCTATGCGTTCGTGGAATCGAGACGAGAAGCAAATACGAAGATTCTCAAAGATGTATTATTTTATGATATAACTTAAATAAATAGACAATTCTCTTTGTTGTATATTTTTCTTGTCTTAATACTCTGTTTTCAGGGCATTTTAGTTCGAAAATTCAGAGAAGAAAGCCTTATAATTGTATTTTTTTTTTTATTACCATGTAGGCAGACGAGCTAACGGGCCACCTGATCGTAAGTGGTTACCGTGACTCTCTGCAATGTCAGAGGACATTGAGGGGTCGCTACCTACGACCTAACTTTAAGGACGCTGCTCAAACCTCCTTTGAAGAAGGACAAGTGATTGCGCTCTGGGAATACCGAAGAGGGGAGCTCATTCCATAGCCGGATGGTGCGTGGCAAAAAAGTATTTATCAGTTAAATCATCAACCCTCGTTTGAAAACAGTCATTCTGGCAATGCAGAAGTCCCTGAGCGACGGTAACCGCTTACGATCAGTTGGCGCGTTAGTTCATCTACCTACGAGTCAATAAAAACTCTAAACTAGTTTCTTGGCTTCGTCGTTAGATTTATCGGTTTCCTAGCTGTTCATCACAGGTATCACTAGTAGGTACTACAACCAGTCTTCATTTTCGAAAGTACCTGTTTTTCTAACACCCTGTATTTATATATCAAAAATTCTTTCCACCTAACCTTGAAGCAGGAAACTCGAAGTTTTCCAAAGTGACATTTCACTGGATCTCTCAGACCGGCCATTAAATTACTTCGTTAGTTATTTATCAAAGCTTTTAGCATTTCTCATGCAGAAAGTTCTTATATTTTCTACTCTCAAGAGAATTTTCTTGACATTTGAATAGGGTTTACAACAAGTTCATTTAAAGCAAATTGTAAATAATTTAATAAATGTATTTTTTGAGAGTAAGATTTACTGGTAGATGTTTTCGCTTTGTTATATTTTCCATTTTCCTAAAAACGGGTTTGAAAAATTATAATTATTTAAAAGGCAAATCTAAAGGAAAGAAGATCATTCTAAATTCAATTTCGACTTCTACAATCTACTTCACTCGAAATCACCTTTTCAAATTCAAACTTTTTGAAATACATTTCGAAACATCACCAACAAGAAACCCAAATATTTAATTCCAATTTCAAACACGTTCAATAAATACTTTGGCACGATTAAAATTCACTCAGCCAACTTTGTAGCTTAGAAATTCAATAACAATTTCTATTGAGTTAACCTAAAACTGTGCGGCCTTACGCTTAGGCTCAATACCAAGTTGAAAACTTAAAGTCATAGGCACAATTGCGTATTGCGACATTTCCAAGCATTTCCCACTGGTGTAATGTAATTAAGAACATTTCACAGCTTTTATGTTTTAATTTTAATCAATGTTTAAAATAACTTGCCCTTGGGGGCTGAATTTTCTTGTTAACTGGATTAAAAGTTAAGTATATTAAAAATGGTTAAGGTGTAAAATGTTTGAGGTTTTAGCAGGATCCATGGTCGACTGGATAAGATTGATTTGACGATTAACTCTGTGATACTCAAAATATTAATTGAATATTCTTTATTTTTCTCCTGTTAATAGTAATTTACCGTCTCCGTCGGCCGGCTTGTACCTCTAAATCTAAATGTGAAAAAGATTTATGTGCAATTTTTCACAACACCACTGGCTAAAAACATCGTGAGGAAACCTGCATGTCGGAAAAGGATTCTAAAAAAATTCTTTGAAGATACGTGAAGTCCCCAATCCGCACTGGGCAAGCGTGGTGGACTATGCCTAATCCCTTTTCTGAGGAGACCTGAGCCCAACAGTGGGCAGTAATGGGTTGGTACAGTACCGTCTCAACGTCCTTACGTTGTGGTTCCTTCATTTCAACAACCTTTGAGACAACATATTGGAGTGTATCGAACTTAATTTTGAATTAAGTTAGTATAACAATTAATCTAACATTATAAACAGTCCTGACAACTTCAAAGACAAACAGTAAAAAAAAATTTCAACGATTTTTCAACACAAATCATGTAAGCACTACCACATTTGTCGCTAAACAATTTTATTTCACAAAATGTAACTCCGAAATCACCTCACATCAACAACTGACAACCAGCGACAGAGGACGAAAGCTACGAGCATTATCATATTTATCTGTCGACCTTTGCAATACAAACATGACGAAATATAACATCCAGTTTTGGTATGAATGTGCCTTTAGGCGTATTTACTGGCTTTAAAGGAAACCCGCATGGTATTTCCTCGGCGTCTATTCAGTGTATTTCTTGGGAATGTTCGTAAATTTCTTGCTCTAAGATATAATATCGGTATTTGTGTTCTGTTATGGTTGTGCTTAGATTTGATCGATTAGCTTTTAGTGAATGGAATTGTAATTTGTTTGGGTATAGGTATATTGAAGAGAGGCCCTTTATATAGGGTGTGGTGTGACTGGTTCTGATGATGTATGGAGTATATTAGAAAAGTTATTTGAAGAAGAGATAGTATGATAATAAGTGGCATAGCTGAAGTAACTATAAACATAACACAAAGATACTTATCGATTTAACTCTTTCACGCTCAAGAGAAATATTTTTCCCTTCTACAAAAATCGTTATTATTATTGAATCGATATTTTTTAATGAATGTCAAATGAACGTTACGTTTAGGTACGTTGTGTTAAAATGTTTCATATGAAATTTATAGGAAATTTGTACACCCTACTATGTTTTTCTAGTGATATCTCTTACTTTACAGAATAACTTAAATATTGTATAGTATTCGCATATTTAGTCTCAGCCATCTTATTGTCTTGAAAGGGTTAAAAGTATTTAAATGAACAGTAAATAGGGAACTACGTTGAGCACAGATGAGAACGACAAGTATATTTTTTTACAAAAATGAACACGACCGACTTCCATTTCTCAACCATAACACAAAAACTACTAGTCAGATCTTTATCAAATTTATATGAAATAAAGATTAAAAACGATACTTTTTAACAAAAAAAGAATGATCAAAATCGGTTCATAACAAAAAGAAATACATCCAAAAACACACAACAAATCTTGATATTTTCAAAAGTATATGCTCGATTTTAAAAGAACTCAAATTCAAATGGGACCAGCACTTTTTATCTGACATCAGAATCATTCAAATCGGTCCACCCAAACAAGAGTAATCGAAGAACAAACATAAAAAATACAGACGAATTTAGTACTTCTTCCTTTTTCGAATTCGGTCAAAAATATCATTTTATTTTGTGATAAATATAGTAATGATAACAAGTTTTATAATGATAATTTATCTTTAACGTTTGTTAGCATTATCTCTTAGCAATAAATTGAAACAAATCATAAGGTTACAATAATAAACAATCTTATGTAAACACACGCTAAACATTTATCTTTTTCAGATAACACTCTAAATTTAAACATCGTTAAAATAGTATTCTAAAGTAAAGTAGCTGTTTTGCATTAAGTCACGGCACACACAAGAGAAAATTGAGTGAAAGAAAGGAAAGAAGAAAGAAAAGGAATATAATAAAAGAAAGAAAAAGAACTGCAGTCCTTACCGTTCCTGGAGAGCTCTTACTTAACGAGGTTTAAGAAAATTGATAACTATTTTACCTCCCAATGCCTTCAATTGCAGAGTCTAATAAACGTAACAACTTAGGCCATAGATTCATTTATCTTGTAAAAAACCTAATGCTGCCAGTGAGAGAGAAGTTAAGAAGGAATCATAAAATAAAACTAGGAAAATAAAAGTTGTGAAAAAATGTACAAAACGTCTGTATTCGACAATAGAATGTTCTAAATTCAAATAAGCGCGCCAACATCTATTCTCTATTACAATTCAAAAAGTATTTACACATAAGAGGTTTAAATAACAAATATTTAAACTATTTATAGATGGCGCTATCGTCGACACAAGTTTGTTCTTTACTAGAATATAATAAAATATGAATTATTGATTCTGTCGCCTACATATCCATTATTCTATAAAAAAACATCTAAATTAGAGCGAATAGTGGTAGAACTTTAACAAATAACGCAGTTTATTTCATTCTACTCATAAAACTATTTTCATACATTCATATACTTAATTTTTTTACACATATCAGAATTGAAATTCAGAAATACTTTTAAAAACGTAACCACACGTTCTCACACTAATTCAAAAATAATTGTCAACAAAAACGAAGCTAGTCAAGAATAAACGGACTCTAATGACACCGCTCAAGTACTCGCAATTACAAAACGTAGAAAGAAAAGAGGATAATTTTTAGAATTGTCTCGACCTGTTTGTCTAAATGGTCCTTTATTTATCGCTGTAAGTACTCGTTTAAGTAATATTACTGGCTGTTAAAGCTATTAAAGAAATAATAGTTTTAAGTCCTTTTTAAATTAAATAGCATTTTTGCATTCAATTATAAATTATCAGTCGACTGGACATGGGCTGTGTGCATCCAAGACTGGTTTAAAGAATGTACCTACCATTTTTTTGGAACGAAGTTCCTTATCGTGCGTTGTGAAAGGGGGCTAGATGGAAAAAATCTTACGAAAAGTTGTCACGACACTTTTTTGTTTTAGATGATTATCGCTAGATGGCGATATGATCAAAATCTTTTAAAACACGTTCCTTATTTGTTTTAGATGATTATCGCTAGATGGCACTGTGATCAAAATCTTTTAAAACATTTTCCTTATAGCGCGTTACGTTGGGAAAAAAAATTATAAGATATCTTTTAATCGAAAGGAACTTCGTTCTATTCGGATGTCCCATGTCACCTCTCAAGTTTTTATTTTAGATAGAGTAACTCAACTTCCAAACATTCACACTCAGCGTAAGAACCTCAGACTTGAGACCAGAACCCAGCACGGGGTTATGGGGGCGACAAGACGCTTTACGCACTAGCATTTTTTACGGTTGCGACGTCGTCGGATGCCGAACAGTTTGATTTCATAAAGAAACTTGATGTACTCAACAATGCCTATTTAATATTTATAATATCTTCGAAATTTTCTCCAAAATTTCATCTTCAATATATATCCAAGAATGTTCAATCACACTTTTCGAGTACAACTCTTCAATTTTTTACGTAATAAGTATCTGGTAGTATATCTCCAATGCCATCGTGAACATAGAGGAAGGAAAATAGTACATGGAGTGAAAAAGTTTGCTTTGAAATTGACGACATCTTATCTTACACTTTTACGTAGTACTGTAACTATTTTTTTTTATTGTCTTGTAGGCAGACGAGCTAACGGGCCAGATTATAAGCGGTTACCGTTGCTAATGAACCTCTGTATTGCTATTAAATATTGTCATTCTGCATTGTGACTACCACAAAAACAAACTTTATACCAAAAAGTGTTTTCACAACACCACTGGCTAAAACGGTGCAGGAAAACATCGTGAGGAAACCTGCATGTCGGAAAAGGATTCTAAAAATCCTTTGAAGATATGTGAAGTCCCCAATTCGCACTGGGCAAGCGTGGTGAACTATGCCTAATCCCTCTTCTGAGGAGACCTGAGCGCAACAGTGAGCTGTAATGGGTTGGTACAGTATACCAAAAAAAAATATTTTATATTCTTTATTGTATAGGTATAATTAACCGGAAAAACCTAGTATATATTTATTTTTTTATTGTAGAGTCGTACAATCTTCGCATATTTTAGTGTAATTATAATTCAAAACAGTACAATAAAATAATTTCCTGTATGAAAGTTTAATTGCTTTTTAATGTAAATGAATTGGTCGTATATTATGTATTACGTTTTACTGCGCATTGCTGTAGAATTACGTAAATTTTATTACTCTTTCTAATGCCTTTAATATACTTAATTAAATTAATTTCATTATTTATGTTCTGGTTCGTTATCTGTTTTGCATATATTTTTAATTTTACGCAAACTAATACTAAGTTAGTGCTTAGTTTTTTTGTAGCTTAAAATACCGTGCCACCCGGCGTCGAGGTGGAGTTCATCCTTACTATATGGAACCACCGCGGACATCCACGGTCCGTTTCAGGAACACTTTTTTGCCACGCACCATCCGGCTATGGAATGAGCTCCCCTCTTCGGTATTCCCAGAGCGCTATGACTTGTCCTTTTTTAAACGAGGCTTGAGGAGGGTCCTTAAAGTTAGGTCGTAGGTAGCGACCCCTCAATGTCCCCTGACATTGCAGAGGTTCATGAGCGACGGTAACCTTACGATCCGTTGGCTCGTCTGCCTACATGGCAATAAAAAAAAAAAAAAATCTCGTGATATTTCGTTCCTAAGCATATTGTATCTCATTTGTATGGTTACTTTTAACCGAAATAAGCTATAGTCTAAACGTGATAATGCAATAAAGTTGCACAATAAAACAAAACAATTTAATTTTCATCGCTTCACTTTTCATTACGTTACAAATATTTAATTATGTTTTCATCTGTTTCAGGTAATTTGATATTATATTCAAAAGCTCCGGTTTTCGAAAGCTTCGCAGCGGTAATGGAAAAGTGAGTTAATGGGGTGCTTTTAAAGCTATTCGTTGACAAAATGCCAACAAGTATTACTGTCAACTTTTAACTTAAACATCGACTGTAGCTTTAATTTAATTGAGGGTTTTTGTGCAATTTCTTTTTTTTCTTTTTTGTAACTTGCTGTCTAACCATTTTTTGTATAAGTAACGTAATGTCTTCTAATATTGCTAAAATCTACATTATGTGTGACAGGAACCGCAGATGATGATGTAGCCCGTTGGCTATCACTACATATTAGCCATAAATAAACTTGAGAGGTGTCATAGGACACCCGAATAGAACGAAGTTCCTTTCGATTAAATCATATCTTATATATTTTTTTCCTACCGTAACGCGCGATAAAGAACGTGTTTTAAAAGATCACAGCGCCATCTAGCGATAACCATCTAAAACAAAAAAAGTGTCGTGACAACTTTTCGTAAGAATTTTTTCCGTCTACACCCCTTTCACAAAGCGCGATAAGGAACTTCGTTCTAAAAAGAAAATTTATTAAAGTTCAAAGTTCAAAACATTCTTGAAAAGATCAAAAACAAAACACATTCCCACAGTTTTTCATCTTAATCTTTCCATCCGAGAATTCTTCCAAAAAAATTTCTAAACAGCTCCGTATTTTAAATATCCTTGAGTGACTTTATCAGAAGGATGTTGGAACAAAAGGCAATTATTTCCAATTACGCTACATTTACTTTACAAACAGGAAAACACGTAGCTGAAAATGGAGAAATCGTTACGGCGCCATCTTGGGTTTTTCCGTGGATTTATGAATAGAAGTTTGTAATTCAAATTATGGTTTAAAGAATTAAGTTCACGATTAAAATTTACATAATAAAATGATTATCAAGTTTTTAAATTTAGTAATTATGAAGCTAATTTTTAAATTGTCGCGGGTTCAAATCCGGCCGGCTTGTACCTCTAAATCTAAAAGTGAAAAGATTTATGTGCAATTTTTCACAACACCACTGGCTACAAACGGTGAAGGAAAACATCGTGAGGAAACCTGCATATCGGAAAAGGGTTCTAAAAATACTTTGAAGATATGTGAAGTCCCCAATCCGCACTAGGCAAGCGTGGTTAACTATGCCTAATCCCTCTTGTGAGGAGACCTGAGCCCAACAGTGGGCAGTAATGGGTTGGTACAGGTAAAGGTGGAAGCTAAATTTTAATGATGTAAAAGATAAAATTGTAGGTAATAAAACAATCTTATTCCTTTGTAAAATAGCCAATAACAAAATGTGTGTTTATCTGACTGTCGTAGTCGTGAGTTCTGTCTGGTTATTAAATTACGAAGGTCACGCCGAGGTCTGCAAGTACAATAATCTGATGTAATTTCATTAAGTAAATTTAATTTGGTCATGTTTAAATTAATTTGCAAAACTGAACTCGGCTTATGGCTGATTACAAAAGTGCTTAAATAGAAAATAGAGACAAGCTAGGTGCTTTGTAAGACCCATATCGTTTTTTAAGGTTATTTTTAAGTTTTTGTTTACTATGCATGAGTCAAATCTGACAGACGTTGTTCTACCGGTCATCCACCGGAACACTTTTTTGCCACGCACCATCCGGCTATGGAATGAGCTTCCCTCCTCGGTATTCCCTGAGCGCTATGACTTGTCCTTCTTCAAACAAGGCTTGAGGAGGGTCCTTATAGTTAGGTCGTAGGTAGCGACCCCTCAGTGTCCCCTCACATTGCAGAGATTCATAAGCGACGGTAACCACTTCCTATCCGGTGGGCCGTTGGCTCGTCTGACTACATGGCAATAAAAAAAAATGTAGTATTTTACGACCACATTTTGGTAAATTTAAAAAACCTGCTTTTCTGTTATTTGTCAAATAGTTTAAAATCTTACAACTGGATATCAGTTAGTGTATAACTACTATCAAATCGTCGCTTTTCTTGTTAATATATTTGTTTGTTTTATATTGAAGTTACATCATCAATGTTCATTCATAACAGACATGATTTTACGATACTTCAAGGTTTCTTGAATGACCAATAGTATTACTTTAGTAATGATAATTTTAAATACAAACAATGTTGTTTACGTTACCAGTCCGTTTATTTTGTGACTCATATCATGCATGCATGGATTAAGAAATGATTCATTTTAGTTCGTGTATTTGTCTCACTTGACATTGGCGAATCTTCCCAAGTCTTGGTGGACGAGGTCCAGGGGAAAAAAAAGAAGAAAAAAAATGAAATACAAAAGTAGGTAAAGCTTATAAACGACTATGAAAAGCCTTTTTAAATAGGTACACTCTAACAGACATCTTAGAAATAGACTCCATTTTACAACACACTTTTAAAACTATGTAATCTTTGATTTCAAAGATTTTAAGTTTTTTTAATGCGTGGTAGATAAACGAGCCTACGGCTCACCCGATGGTAAGCGGTCACCGTCGCTCATGAACCTCTGCAATGTCAGGGCAATGAGGGGCTGTTATCTATCGCCTACCGATACAGGACTTTTCTTAAACCTCGTAAAGTGTCACCAGTTTCAGTTATGGAGACACTTTTTTCTAACGCTTTACAAACTGTATATCTTGCTATACTTGATCGAAGACTTACTTACATTTGTATCAACAAGTTCATTTGTTTATCGAATGTGAAAGGCAATTTCGTTTTCGATCAAATGCAAGGTTGACTTTTTTTATCTCGAAGACCGAAGCAGACTGCGTGACGCGCACAGCTTGCGGTTTTTGCAACCGGACCAATGCAAATAATATAGTGCTGCGCTAATAACGTTACGAAACATCGATACTAAATTTTAATATCGATTAATTTTAATTCAATCGAGAGAATTTTGCAAACTTCGTCACGATGTAATTAATTTTGTTGTTTATTTTATCGAAATGGATTGGAAGTTGGTGATTACGGAATTTACGGATAAGTTTGAAGTTTGGTTCCTGAATTTAATTTATTTCATCCGGTTTTCAAAACTTGAGTGACGGTTCATTCATTTTATTTACTCAAAATAACTTTGCTCTATTCCCTATAAACTTATCATCAGGAAGCAATAAGCATTAAACCCACCTAGAATTTAACCTAAAACACAACCATTACTAATTTCAAACAATAAATTGTTATTATTATATTACAAACTTCATTGAGGCATATTAATTTAGCTAGACACAACATCAATTTGTAATCAGACTGAATGTCTAGGTAATGAACGGGAAACAGGCCAGGCAGCCATTTTCAAGGCAATCTCTCGGATTAAGTTAATCAGTCAAGAGTCATAGCAGGTTGTTAACTATTAGTTATTTTAAATGAGTTTATGTTACCTAATTATTTAATGCAGATTATGTGAAATAGTGTGTTTAAGTTTACTGTATAGCTGTTTATTGGTCTTTAATTACAGTTATTTGTACAAGGCAAAATAGGTATTTACGCCATTTTGATTTGTTAATTTGGTACCTAATACCTAGTACTTTAATGTGATAGACCAATATTATGCTAGGTTTATAAAGATTTGACTTCACTTATCAAACTACAAATTTACAATTTATATGAATCCTTAATACGAATACTTCAAAGCAAATGACACAAATTTAAAAAAAAACTATAATAAAACTTTGTCTATGAAGAGAATCGATTTCAATTATTTCCTTAACCTCCAATACAATACGCTTAGCTGCGTAAGTGCTCGATAGTGAACGACACTAACCGTAGTGATGTGTAATGTCAAAGGTTATCGATATGTGTCAATGAATCGTTCGATGCCGCACGCACTCAATGAAAGTGTGCTCTGATTTTTTATAACATTCATTAAGCTTTTAGCCCGACAGACAATTCTAATGTGCCGCATAACAATTCAATCGTAATGTATTTTCTATTGTGTATCAATTGAATGTTCATAGTTTTTTTATCGATAAACTGCAAATGTAATTTTGTCGATATGCAATTTGCACGTCACGTCACTTCAGCTGTCAATCTTCATTGTGTTCTGATATTTGGATTGATACAGTGTTTATGGTAACGTAATACTTTTACTGGCACTTTTGTCATTGTGGCAATCGAAAGGTGATAGGAGTGATGTTGGATTATTTATTTGTGTTTAGTCATCGAGTTTTAATTATTTTAAGTATCCATTAATTTGCAGGAGCTTTCTAACTCGCGGCGAGTGTTTGATGAATTAAAATAAATTACTTGTTATATAAATGGTGTAAATGATTTGATATTTTTACACAATAGTTAATGGAAGTGTTAAGATTTTAATGATGAAATCTAATTGTTGATTTTTTGAGTGTGTTATTTGAATTAAAAGTAGTACAAAACCGGAAGGAAAACTATTTCGCTTGGATCGATTCCAACACGTTCGCATTACTGAATTAATTTAAAAATATACCTTCTTCAAAATACTAAATTTGGTTCGTTAATGCAATTATTAAAGAAAAATAAATACATCATCGATACAATGTCGATACTTCACAGGTACATCACTAAAACCTCTTAGAAATGTCGATGAGCGAGGTCGGTCAGCAAATAAAACGGTATGGCTACGCTTTAAAGATTTTCCACATCCGTCTGTTTCAAGATTTTCTAGTGTTTATTTATTTAGCATTTAAGGTTAGGTTGTAGAATAGCTAATAATACCACTGTGATGATTCATTCTGAGGCGGTAAAGGCTGCTGTAGTGCATAAGGCATCATGCCGTCCCGCGTAACTCCCTGTTTGATTCTTCTCTCAGCAGAGGTTTATACACTAGTTTGAGGGCTAAGTGATTTTAATGCGGTTTGACTCCCACATACCCCCCCTCAGGGCAAGCGGAATTTCGGCAATTTCTTAATAATAAAGAAAACAATGATTCGTCCGTTTCAGTAACTTCTCGTAAAGTTTATTTGACCTTTAAACCTTGGAAAGTAAATTATAACCTTTTGAAAATTAATATCTGAAATAAATTACATTTAGATATCTTCAATAAGGAATAGAAAGTCTGATGGTATTGGAGTCAGCAGGAAAACGAACCTTAATAGGTTTGTAATTTGTTAATATTACCACTAGCTATGACTTGTAGTACCTTTAAAGGATCCTGACTTAAATGCTGAACAGTACTGACAGTCGTTATTGTACACTGCTGAGCTTAGGTCTTCTGAGTAGAGGGAATAGTATAGGTTCGTATCCGTAAATTTGTCGTAAGATCGGCGTATGATTTGAAGATTTTAAATCTCCGAAAAATATTAATTTCTTTAACATAGAGGTAGCGGAGTTTCCTCTGACATGGCACAGGTCCATGGTCGACTGTAACCACGTATAATAAAATGGCCCGTTATCACATTTTTCTACTTGGAAATTGTACGGGCGCGGTCGTCGGCGGCCGTACAATAATATCGTCAGGTCGTCAATATGTCGAAATAATACAATAAAATAGCAAATAAAGAAAAATAGGAAAATTGTCGGCTTTCCTGCTTGTCGGTCAATGTCCAAAGTCCCCGTCATGTCAAATCGTGGTCTTCGTCTTGTCTTTGTCCCGTCAAAGAGGTTGGTCGCCCGAACAGAAATATAATAAAATCTTGGTTCTTTTACCGTTTTATTCAGCACTTAGCACTAAATGATATTTTAAAAATATGGGTACATTTCAATGTGTGTCGTTTTTCTAAGAGAATGCCATTTGATTTTTCTTAACTGGGTGACTAAAGTACAAATTTCATTTTTACACAAATACCAATCAACCTTGTCCAACTAATCTAAAAAAATGTTAGATACAATCTTATCATTTCCACAATAGTCTCAATGCGTTTGATAAGTTATCAAATAAGAGATTTATTTTCACACAGGTTCAATGTACTTTTAAATTGCAATGTTTCGCGTAACTGACATAAAAATGGTTTGGTATCTGTTGACCTACTTATTTTAAGAATTATGAGTTGATAAAAGAATTATTTTTGATTTATTTTTTGATAATGGTATCAACGTTGATACTATTTTTATAATGAGTACTATTTAATTAGTATACGTTTGTTGATTACGTGGATTGAGTTCGTTCTCATGTACTTACAAGAAGGACTTAGGCCTTCACCAAAATTCACCTTAACGACCAGCCCTATGCCCTTTGCATCTAGTAACTTCCACTCTTCAAGTCGTCATTTCTTGTGGAAGAAATTCCTAAATAAAAAATACACTTTTTTATTTCAAGATAATTACACGAGCTTTCGGCCCACCTGATGGTAAGCGGTTACCGTCGCTCATGAACCTCTGCAATGGGCAATGAGGGGCCGTTATCTATCACCTACTTATACAGGACTTTTCTTAAACCTATTTTAGTTAGATTTTAGTTCTTCCAAACTATGATCGTAAATTGAACAACAGAAAACTCTATATCAAACTTTCCTACGTTCGCTGAGTTTCTATCAGCGAAAAGCAATTTGACGCAGTTCTAAAATAAAAAAACTTAACAGATATAAAACGTGACTGCCAAACCGCCACGACCGGAGTTTGAAAGTCGAGGGAATTGTCACATAATATAAACAAAACCGTGGGTAGTTCGGAAGTAAAGAAATTCAATTTCATAACTATTCATATTTTGATCGAATTTTGATGGGAGAAAGTGACCTATTTTAGTTTAAAAGTTTCTCTGTGTTGGCTTTTTTATTAGTATAGAACCTTCAAATAATGGAGTAGCATTTTGTATCAGTTTAAAAGATGTGCAACTTTAAGATCTTCCAAATAAGGCTTGAAGAGAGTCCTTAAGAATAGGTTATAAGTAGCGGTTCTACAGTGTCCCCTGATATTGGAGTGGAATCTTTGATTTTCTTCACTGTCTCAATTGCAGCCAAGTTAACGGGCCACCTATTCGTAAGTGGTTACCGTCGTTCATAGAACTATCCTGTCAGGTGACACTGCGGGGTATCAACGACCTTTAAGAACTCTCTCTTGTACCTCGTTTAAAGAAAGAAGTCATAGAGCTGTATAACTTACACATCAGAATAACATACAAGCTACGTTGAAACCCAGAAGAGGCACAACAGTCAGGCAAAACATCTGCGAGGTCACAATAAAATATCATAATTTAAAGACTTTATCGACCCTCGTAAGTACGATACTTATCGTCAAATAACTAATTCAAGATGGCGATGATATGAGTAAGTACCACTAAACGTAGGATCAATGAGACTTTCTTAACCCCATTGTGGACACACGCATCGCATATAAATAAACATGTCGCGAACTGGAATTTATCGTACCATCTGTTTTCACCGCACTACAACAAATGCATTGACGTTTTATAGAAAAGTATAGTGGACACTGTTTCTTTACTTTCTTGGTGGAATAGGGAGAAGCTTAATTCTTGACAAGAATTTCTTGTACCTATGCTTGCTTACTGGTAGTCATGAGTTATGTAATTCAGTGCTTGGGTAAAGTTTAAACTTTTTTTGTTACGATACATTTTAAACTTCGATCAAAAATTTTATGAATCTTAGCGCTTAGAAAACTAAGAGGAGATAAAACTAAAATTAGCAATTTTTTTTTGATAAAGTTTTAACAATAATTACTTTTAGAACTTTAACTATAATTTGCTCTCATGAGAGTATTGACAACAGAATGAACGAGTTTTTTGTTGTAGAACGATTAGGAATTTAAGATAGTGAAATTAGTAGACGAATAATATTTTGTCAGAATGAATCATTATTCTATTACAATTGTAAATTTAGATATCAACACAGACAGAATACAATAGAGTAATACTAAAAACACATTGTTTGTTTTCAAATTGAATCGTTGGAGTCATATTAGATCCATGGATCAACACACCTAGTGTTGTCGTCTTATCGACAGAGAATATCGATAATCGTCGACGTCTAATCTACGATCCATGGCAGCTGCCCGATTGAACTTTGCGGAACTGTGAATATGAAATCGTTTTGTTATCGATACCATCTCGATATGTATTGTTGTATTCAATCCGATTATTTGTTTATAGCGATTATTTTATTATGAGTGATTTAAATCACGAGCTTATAATATTGTAACTGTACTATAAATGCATTATTGTTATGGCCATGTGCATGATATGAAATACCAATAATATACAAATAAGACTGAGTACTGCGGGTAACCTACCAGATTTAAGAGCAGACAAATCTGTCTACCCTCTCGTTCGTTTGCCGGTACATCTCGACACACCACTCTCAATCCTCCCGTGATCATGGCGCTTGCAACAGTGTTGAAATATCGGGATCGCTCATTTAATAAAAATCGTGATAAAAACCCGTTTAGTAGTTGTGTAAGTGATGTTGATAACCGCGAGTATTTAAATAAATTTACTAATAAGTTGTAATCGAATTAATTTCGAGCCATGATATCTTCCTATTTTAGAGCGGATCTTTTTGTCTTTTGTCAATAAGTTATGATTGATAGTGATCAAAATAATATTAAGTACCGTTAAGTGATATATGAATGGGTCGTGCGGCAGAGCTGTGTTTAAAATCTATTGTATTGTAATTGCGCAATTAATCGAAGTAACAGGCGTTTACTGTTCATCGTAATATTATTATCAAATCATTTGCAATATTTCCTCACCTGAAATTATTATTCGTGGAAAATTTTAAAGTTATATGCAATATTATTAATAAAAGTTCGGATTCAAAACTTTAATTTTTTTTTTTTTATATTTTTCAACTATTTTCTCAAACCTCTACTGCCCTTCACTACATTTAAATATCAATACTAAATATTATAGTGATTTTAAAGTCAAAGTTTAGGTGACCAACATTTTTATCGATATCGATAAACTTTTCTCATTCCTACCTCACTTACACAGGGCCGTGTTTTGACTACATTAGGCCCTGTCCTTTATTTATTGTTTATGACTAAGATATTTGTACTGGATTGATGCGGAGAAGGGACTGTTTACTTGTAGCAGGCCCTTTATGTCCAAATAAATCTGTTTCACGAGTTCTTTACAAATATTTTTATTGCTTTGTTATTTTTGCGTTTGAAGTAATATACCTTTTATTCTGTTGGTTTTTTCTGTATTCATATTATAAAGAGTCGTGTTTATGACATAATCTTTGGACTACTTTACTAATTGGAAGCTTCGTTTTGTGGTGGCTGGGTGGATAAAGAGCTGGCCAACCTAACCATATATATAGATAGCTAGTAGTAATTTGGTATCGATGAGAAGTACACAATCGAACTTTGTTAATGCTATTTGTATAAAACTGCTTTTTCGAATAGTAAGTCTATACTATCATGATAGTTTATCTACAGCATGAAGCAGGAACCAATTTACAGTTTTTAAGGATATATTGTACTTCTCTAACGATGTGAGGCTGTCTAAGATCTAGCGATTGCAAAACGATAGTATTACTATGGTGGGAAGATGGCACGCGACATTGTTGTTTATTGTGCTTTAAAATACTGACTTATGGCGTTTTATTAAAGTTGTAAATTGCTTATCAAAAGTTGAGTCATCATCATCATTATCATGAACCTACTGGACATAGAACTCCTACAAACCTTGCCACAGGTCTTGTACTGTTTGAAAGCTTTATCCCGAAAGTGGAGTCTTTTCCGAAATATATTTTTTAGATGAGCTTAAGCTCGCTACTGTATAAAACTATTTTCAAATCGAAGGTTTGTAAGGTTGTGTATCGATGTAATGACCTGTCATTTACGATAACCTAGTGGAAAGGCTCGTAAAATTGTACAGTAATGGTAATAACCAACAGTGGACTTGGTAAAAACATAATCTTCTTCCTGGGTTAGGCTGGATTTTGGCCTTAGACGAAGTTCATACGTTGAGGGTATGCGGTTTAGGTGCGGTTCAACTGTCATCATATCCATATGCAGAGTTCAGCAATTTCCTTTCCATTAAAAAACGCTATCACTTGTTATTTGGAACTTCATCTTTGGCGTTAAAACTATAGAGTTAGAGGTGTGAAATTATGATTCTGTGAATTCTCAGGATGCCAATTATCAGTGACAAGTCCCATTCATTCGGGAAGTGAGTTATCGCCTTAACTGTACAATCTGGGAACTATCTAGGTTTATAACTCTAAGTGTTTGCATTTCAGTTAAGGATTTTCCACTAAAAGTTAGAAAGTGTGATTTTAGAGGTTTTTTTCTGATATTTTGAATGGTTGTGGGGCGATATATAAGCTTCGTGTGCGCGTCACGTCATCAAGCCAACTTCGTACTGGGGTTTGACCTCGAGATTCGGAAACTGAGTGTTTGCAATAGGAGGTTTTAACGCAGCTCAACTCCCACATAGCCACCTGCATATGAAAATCTGGCGATTTCATCCTACTCAAAAACTGTTTTTTAAAGATTGATCACCTAATCAACAAAAATACATAAGAAATAATTGATAAGGCTAATTAAGAGAGACTTCATTTTCAATAGTGAGGGAACATGGATTATAAAATCTATGAGGAGTGACCAAATACATTATTAATGTATTATACTTACGAAATAAGGACTTTTGATACCATCATAAGTAATCCCTTAGTAAAGATGATAATTATCTTATTAACAGCTCTAAAATACATGTTTACTCAATATACTTATCTTTTAAGAGGTACTAAAATATCGCAATCATACCAAAGAATGCCATAGATCGTACGATGTTGTAGAATGCATGCAATTTCCGGTGAGTGCAGACCAACAGCTTGCTCAGTTAATCAAGTTTCAGTTTTAAGGAACAAATTCTAAACGATTTGAAGTTTTAAGCACTTTGTTTTAAGGTAGGGTTCCCATTGTATTTATATTTTGGATTCTGCTGATTGATTAGTGATGATCGATAGTTTTCGCAACTTCGTCATATAAGAGGGAATAAATGATCTAGTTTCATTAATATAGAATACGT
This sequence comes from Trilocha varians, assembly GCA_030269945.2. NCBI lineage: Eukaryota > Metazoa > Arthropoda > Insecta > Lepidoptera > Bombycidae > Trilocha > Trilocha varians. Next base: position 3,053,468 of record AP028277.1, on the reverse strand, counting down.
GTGACATGCACAATAGTTATTTTAGTCAGGGTATGCAATGATGTAAATTTGACTTATTTTTTTTCAAATTCTTTATCCTATAATAGCTCAATCAGAAAAGAAGTGTGTTTTTATTAGGTATAACAGCATTAAATCGATTTTTCTTGTAATTTTTTCATCCAATCTGTCAAGGTATGTAATGCTTATTTTCTTATGCACTGCACGACTACGATATCCAATACACGCTTTAAATAATAAACAAAATTTTCAGTGTCAACCCTAACAGTAATAGTGAAGTGTCAGTTCACGATTGCGATCTTTTATCGATGTTTCCATCTCGCTTCTGGTATTCGAATACGTGGTTCGTGAGACGATTCGATACTATCGAATATCGATACTTTTGAAGTCATGACCGACGGATTTCGTCGAAGTGATCTATCTTTATTTCTATGGAAACTTGAGCATCGCTGTGTTCGTTATTTTATCTTGCTCTGCCTTTTAAGGTCTGGTAAGATATTATGAACGTACTAAATGCTGTTATATCATAGTTTTAGTTCTATTAAAGTAAGCAAATGGTGAAGAACTGAGAGCATGATTTAATTGTTCTTATTAAAGATTAAGAATTACAAAAGTGCCTACATTATTGAAGATTAGGGTTGTATGAAGAAAACTACTTCACAGGATTAAGCTTTGTATTTGTTTGTACTTAATTTTGATATAATTTCTTCAAGTTCAATTACAAAAAAAAAAATACACGTATAATCCTTCTTTGATCACATAATCTCATAGCATTATCGAATTAACTTTAAAAAACAAACTACTTTCTACAATGCGACAATGTATCGAGTATAAACATCATAATTTGTTTCCGACGAGTTATAAACAAAATTACAGTCAATTTTCTCTTATTTCGTAATTAAAGTAATGATGTCTTCAGAAAAATATGTGTATACGGTCGTTGCTCGCCGTTCGTTTCCCATGTTGCTAATAAAACATTGAAACTACCTTTGATGAAATAACTGAGACTTGTTCTCGATGAGTTAATCGAAAGAAACTGTCATAGAATTTCTTTAAATGTAGGTATTGATTTTTTAGGTATGAGTTTTTTTAATGATTATGTATTTGGTAATTTTATAATTGTGTCCTATTCGATAATGTTTTTCACTTTTCTGTCTGTAACTTACGATCAGGTGGCCCGTTGGCTCGTCTGCCTACATGACATAAAAATATAGACAGTATTAATTTCATAGTCTGTTTAAACTAGGTCAATTATCAGGTGCAATATCAAAAATGTCAAATTAACTAAAAGTATTAAAAATTTTCACAATATTTTTTATAATTCGATTACTACACAGCCCAATGTGTCAATAGTATAAAAACTTGAAATCAGATGATATCTGATAATCTGTCAACTATCAATGCTGTCTTATTAAGCCAAAGAAACAATGGCATAATGAGGACAATTTGAGTGACAGTTGACTCCCATAGTGACAGTAATGACGAACTTGTTTCTTATTATGAAACATTACATTACTTTTCGAGGTGTCAATGAGAAATTTTCATAACATTTCGTCATGGACGAGGTATTGTAAGATAAAAATGTGCAGAAAGTCAAATTTAGCTTTTAAACTGTCGGTTCTATGATTCACAGGACAACACTGTTTCTCACATTACTTTAGAAATAGGTTAACATCTACATCGATAAATATAATTCTACCTACGCATCTCTATAACTCTAACACACAAAGACTAATTTAATGTCATGCCAATAACAAAGCCTTACAATTCAAAAGTAGACGATTAATAACATCATCAATACGGTTTCTCGATACAGAAGTCAAAATCGATGGTAATCGTCTCGATAACAATCGAATCGAATCAATCGTGCGTATAAAGTTAGTGACGCGAGCTTGTGCTATCGATAAACAGTAGCTAACGAATTGATTGTCGATCATTTTGACTTTTATTCAGTAGGGTTGTCATATCTGTGTAGTACTCTAGATAAGATCTAAGTCAAAATAATCAGATATTGGTTTCATATAGTGAAAGTATTTCCTCTCTAGTGGACTAAGGCTTATCTGTCTTATTAGATCATTATAATAAACATTCAAATCCCTTAACTAAATATTACTATTTGTATTTCAAAGTGAAGTTTAAACAAGCGGCCATTTTGAAACTTATCCCTCACTAGTCGTTAGATATTCAAGCAAAACCTTGCATCGACTACCTCATCAATCTACAACAATTTTCATCGACTCGCTAGCCCTATTATCATCGTTTTAACGCTGTACAAGAGGTCATTGGCGAATGTTTACAGTGAAACTGATTGAATCGAGAAAGGTGTACAATTGACAGTAGTTATCCCGCCGTTGATGGGATGAAAGCGTTTTGAACTGCATTCCGCTGCACGCGATTTCACGCCGAGAACGAACACATTATTCTCATAATAATCATATAAAATAATAGCGGTTTTTATGTGAACATTTCATGTTGACGATGTGTTTGGAATATGAGACTACCGTTGTTTATTGGTCATTAAAGGGATTGCTACTGAAAAACCTAGGTATCTATGTATCTACACATTTTGGAAGGTAATCGTTGTCAGTACTCTTGGGCGACTAGTGGTTATATTATTATTATCCATATTCATTTATTTGCTCATTTTTTACATTATATCTTTAAAAAAACAATCACAAGAAAATAAATTTAAAAATACAATATAAAAAAGCAGAGGGCCACTGGAGACGGGGTCTACGACCCAAGCCATCAGTGGTCAGGGCTCAAGAGAGAGGAACCTCCTCACAATACGTGCCGTGTCAAGAACGACCGCCTTCTGAATCAGGCCCTTTACCCAGCCGGAGAGCGAAAGCTTCTCTAGATGACGGTCGAAGCTTTTCGCTATTAGACCGTGCACAGATACAACGATCGGAACAATGATGGTCGATTCAACACGCCACATGTCGGTCACCTCGTGGGCCAGGTCCAAATATTTTAGCAGTTTTTCTTTTTCTGCCTTCACAAGGTTCTCGTCATGTGGAATGGTGACATCGATCAGCACCGCCCGATGCGCATCCCGATCTATTATCACTATGTCAGACTTATTGGCAACAATAGTCCTGTCAGTGATAATAGATCGGTCCCAGTAGAGCGTTACATGACCATTATCGAGAACCGGCTGAGGCCAATACTGGTAATAAAGTACAGCGGCTTCAACAAGGTCGTATTTCAGAGCAAGTTGTTGGTGGATAATCTTAGCTACCTGATTATGCCTGTGCAAGTACTCGCCGTTAGCAAGACGAGAACAACCGGAAACGATATGTCTAATAGACTCTCCCGGACGGTGACATGCCCGACAAATGTCGACCGTCCCATCCTTTAGAATATATTTACGGTAGTTGTTCGTCATGATAACTTCATCCATAATTGCAAAGACAAAACCTTCAGTCTCTCCGAAGAGGTTACTGTATCGTAGCCAAGATACGGAGGCTAATTGATCTACATCGGGGCTCATAAGGGCCCGGTAGAACCGTCCGTGTAGTTCCTTGCTCTTCCATACGTCCGTGCGATCCGCCACACTCATTACCTTTAGCGTCCGCCAATTCTCGTTCGCTAAGGACAGCGGAGTGAGTCCCTTATCAACTGCTGCTACATTACGGTACATACCCACGCTTACCTTTAAGAAATATTCCCGAAGGTTGTTTACCTCTCGGTTGTGTAGGTCCTTGACATTTAACATGCCACGACCCCCACACTTCCGAGGAATATACAACCTCATAACAGATGAACGTGGGTGGTGCATCCTGTATGCCGTCAGCAGTCGCCGAACTTTTCTATCCAGGGCATCTAGTTCTGATTGCGTCCACTTTAGAATGCCAAAGGAGTACGTCAGTACAGGCATGACCCAACCATTGAAGGCTCGGATCTTGTTTCCACCAGATAAGAGGCTTTTCAAAACCTTTACCAAGCGGCCGAAGAAACGATCCCTCACCGATTGTTTCATATCTGCATCGACTATACTCAAAGCTTCGAACATTCCAAGGTATTTGTAGGTTTCCGACTCAGAAAGAGATCTGAGCACCTCACTTTGGCTAAGTTGCAAACTCTCAGAGTTTACAATTTTACCTCTCTGTATATCTATGACCGCACACTTATCTACTCCGAATTCCATTCCAATAGCTTTACTAAAATTGTCGGTTATTTTGAGTAAAGATATTAGGTCAGATTTTTTAGAAGCAAATAATTTGAGATCATCCATGTACAAGAGATGTGAAATGGGCTCACCCCCTCTCTTGAGTCGGTAGCCTAGCGTTGAATCACCAAGCAACGTGCTTAGAGGATTAAGCGCCAGACAGAACCACAAAGGACTCAGACTGTCACCCTGGAAGATACCCCGCCTTATCCTTATTAAGCTCGGGGAGGCCGGAGATCCAATATGTCCTGGTTGACGAAGAAACGTAGACCACTGACCCATGCATGAGCTAAGAAAGGAGCGTAGAGTGGGATGTATTTTATAAAGCTCTAAAACTCTCATTAGCCATGAATGGGGCACCGAATCATACGCTTTCTTATAGTCAATCCAAGCCATATGGACATCCTTTTTGCCTCGACGAACTTGTTGCGTGATAGTCATGTCAATGAGGAGCAAATCCTTTGTACCCCGAGACCCTATCTTACACCCATTCTGAGAAGGTGACATTATGTCATTTGCCGAGATATGTATTTGAATTTTGTTTCTCAGAATGGATGTAAGTAGCTTATAGATGGTGGGTAAGCAAGTTATTGGTCTATAGTTTTTAGGGTCCGAGGTATTGCCAGATTTGTATATCAGATGAGTGACCCCTGATGTCATGAAATCTGGGAGGGTTCCCGACTCAAGGGCTTGTTGAAACTGAGCAGCCATGCGCCCGTGCGAGTTGCGTATCCATTTCAGCCAGTAGCTGTGCAGCCCGTCCGGTCCCGGACTTTTCCAGTTCGGGGCCGAACGCACCGCACAAGCTACGTCAATCGGCGTGATCGCTACGGTGTTCATGTCTGTAATAGACTCGCACGCGCGTCCGACCGACTCAGTCCACTCCCCCTCGGAGTGACCGATGGGCACCGACCAGATATTTTTCCAAAATGAGGTCATCACATCCTCATCAACTGGTGGGAGTCCATCGGTAACTCTTCCTCGAGAAGCCTCCCAGTTTCTGTAGACACTCCTCTGATTACTCTGGAAGACTCTATTCAAGTGGTACCGCTCCGATCTTATTCGGTACCGACGAATACGGTTCGCCCATGCGCAAACTTTTTGCTTCCAGTAGTCAACACGCTCGACGACACGAGCCAGGTAGTCGTTCCTGCTGACACCGGTGTCAGCGAAGGCTCGGTCGACGAATCGCATTACGCGCGGGCGCGTGTTGCCTGCCTGGAAGCAAATAAGCTTCGCTATAAGGGTCCTGGCTGCATCTATGCGCCTCTCGATTCTGCACTGCCATTGCGGCTTACCATCATGCCGGCGGTACGTCTGGTTCGGGTTCGGGAATTTTACCCCTGCCACTCGACAGACAGCAACCGCACCGCAGTACAGAACCGAGTGGGTGTCGATAAGGTCTTCAGTCGACTCAAAATAAGGTTTTAATATGCAGTCCAGGGCCAATACCAGCGAAACATTGCGTTTACACATGGGCAACCGCGGTAAACGTGGCCGCGAGCATGGCGGGACAAACCTAAATTCTTGTATAGAGTCCTCCAGAGCGCTCCTCAAACGCTCATCGTCCTGGATACTTGCACATGCCTGCACCTGAAGCTCCTCCGCTGGTGGTATAGCTTGGGTGACAGTGACATTTACCACTTGTGTTGATTGTGGTTCATGAGGAGCAGGCAGTGCTTCGTTGCGCAATCGGTCAAGTACAGTCTCATCCAGCAACTTAAGTCGCTGAATGACCCGCACCTGATCCGCTAACCGTTGCACCGTGACGTCGACAGTTGGGCACAAGACCTGAAACAGAGGCAACATCCTTGAGCGATACGCAGTGAGGTTAGTTCCCCCCTCCGTAGCCCTGTAGTACGCCCGCATGACATTTTTATTTACTTCTTCAGACCATCTCATGCGTGGGCGCACTGCACCACTGGTAGCGGGGGCCGTAGACGAACCATTTCGGTCCGCTGGTCCCAAGCGTGCCGGTGGGCGTCCCCGACGCGCAGGTGTTGTTGTCGCAGGGGAAGGCTCGTCGTCTGATGTTATAGTTCGTCTCGTCGGTGTGTTTTCACTCGACGACCGCGACGAGCTGGTAATAGTTGGTGATGGTGCGCTTTGTTGTTTCTCTCGGCACTGACGTTTCGGGTTTCTTCTCATATTTCATAGTAATTTTTATGTATACCTGTTCAGTAATTATTGCCCAGACTATTTTCTTACATTTTTACTGTCCATAATTTGTCTTTTTGTGCAATTTTTTGCCATTTTTCCAATATTTATCTAATAATTTAATATTTTTAATTTTTATTATTATTATCTCTATCCATTTATTAGCTTATTTTTTACATTATATTTTAAAAAAAACATTACAAAAAAATAAATTTAAAAATACAATATAAAAAACAGAGGGCCACTGCAGGCGGAGTCTACGACCCAAGCCATCAGTGGTCAGGGCTCAAGAGAGAGGAACCTCCTCACAATACGCGCCGTGTCAAGAACGACCGCCTTCTGAATCAGGCCCTTTACCCAGCCGGGGAGCGAAAGCTTCTCTAGATGACGGTCGAAGCTTTTCGCTATTAGACCGTGCACAGATACAACGATCGGAACAATGATGGTCGATTCAACACGCCACATGTCGGTCACCTCGTGGGCCAGGTCCAAATATTTTAGCAGTTTTTCTTTTTCTGCCTTCACAAGGTTCTCGTCATGTGGAATGGTGACATCGATCAACACTGCCCGATGCGCATCCCGATCTATTATCACTATGTCAGGCTTATTAGCAGCAATAGTCCTGTCAGTGATAATAGATCGGTCCCAGTAGAGCGTTACATGACCATTATCGAGAACCGGCTGAGGCCAATACTGGTAATAAGGTACGGCGGCTTCAACAAGGTCGTATTTCAGAGCAAGTTGCTGATGAATGATCTTAGCTACTTGGTTATGTCTGTGCAAGTACTCGCCGTTAGCAAGACGGGAACAACCGGAAACGATATGTCTAATAGACTCTCCCGGACGGTGACATGCCCGACAAATGTCGACCGTCCCATCCTTTAGAATATATTTGCGGTAGTTGTTCGTCATGATAACTTCGTCCATAATTGCTAAGACAAAACCTTCAGTCTCTCCGAAGAGGTTACTGTATCGTAGCCAAGCCACGGAGGCTAACTGATCTACATCAGGACCCGTAAGGGCCCGGTAGAATCGACCGTGTAGTTCCTTGCTCTTCCATACGTCCGTGCGATCCGCCACACTCATCACCTTCGGCGCTCGCCAATTCCCGTTCGCTAAGGATAGCGGAGTGAGTCCTTTATCGACTGCTGCTACATCACGGTACATACCCACATTCACCTTTTGGAAATATTCCCGAAGGTTGTATATCTCTCGGTTGTGCAGATCCTTGGCATTTAACATGCCACGACCCCCACACTTCCGAGGTATATACAGCCTCATAACAGATGAGCGTGGATGGTGCATCCTGTATGCCGTCAACAGTCGCCGAACTTTTCTATCCAGGGCATCCAGTTCTGATTGCGTCCACTTTAGAATGCCAAAGGAGTACGTCAGTACAGGCATGACCCAACCATTGAAGGCTCGGATCTTGTTTCCGCCAGACAAGAGGCTTTTCAAAACCTTTATCAGGCGGCCGAAGAACCGATCCCTCACCGATTGCTTCATATCTGCATCGACGATACTCAAAGCTTCGAACATTCCAAGGTATTTGTAGGTTTCCGACTCAGACAGAGATCTAAGCACCTCACTCTGGCTAAGTTGCAAACTCTCAGAGTTTACAACTTTACCTCTCTGTATATCTATGACCGCACACTTATCTACTCCAAACTCCATTCCAATAGCTTTACTAAAATTGTCGGTTATTTTGAGTAAAGATATTAAGTCTGGTTTTTTAGTAGCAAATAATTTGAGATCATCCATGTACAAGAGATGTGAAATGGGCTCACCCCCTCTCTTGAGTCGGTAGCCTAGCGTTGAATCTCCAAGTAATGTACTTAGAGGATTAAGCGCCAGACAGAACCACAAAGGACTCAGACTGTCACCCTGGAAGATACCCCGCCTTATCCTTATCAAGCTCGGGGAGGCCGGAGAGCCAACATGTCCTGGTTGACGAAGAAACGTAGACCACTGACCCATGCATGAACTAAGAAAGGAGCGTAGCGTGGAATGTACTTTATAAAGCTCTAAAACTCTCATTAGCCATGAATGGGGCACCGAATCGTACGCTTTCTTATAGTCAATCCAAGCCATATGGACTCCCTTTCTGCCTCGACGAACTTGTTGCGTAATGGCCATGTCTATGAGGAGCAAATCCTTAGTACCTCGGGATCCTACCTTACACCCATTCTGAGAAGGTGACATTATGTCATTTGCCGAAATATGTATTTGAATTTTTTTTTCTCAGAATGGATGTAAGTAGCTTATAGATAGTTGGTAAGCAAGTAATTGGCCTATAGTTTTTAGGGTTCGAGGTATTGCCAGATTTGTATATCAGGTGAGTGACTCCTGAAGTCATGAAATCTGGGAGAGTTCCCGATTCAAGGGCCTGCTGAAACTGAGCAGCCATGCGCCCGTGTGAGTTACGTATCCATTTCAGCCAGTAGCTGTGCAGCCCATCCGGTCCCGGACTTTTCCAGTTCGGGGCCGAACGTACCGCACAAGCTACATCAATCGGCGTTATGGATACGGTGTTCATATCCTTGATAGGCTCACACGCGCGCACGACCGCCTCCGTCCACACTCCCTCGGAGTGACCGATGGGTACCGACCAAATATTTTGCCAAAATGAAGTCATTACGTTTTCATCAACTGGTGGGTGTCCATCGGTCACTCTTCCTCGAGATGCCTCCCAATCTCTGTAGACACTCTTCTGATTACTCTGGAAGACTCTATTCAAGCGGTACCGCTCCGATCTTATTCGGTACCGACGAATACGGTTCGCCCATGCGCAAACTTTTTGCTTCCAGTAGTCAACACGCTCGACAACACATTCCATGTAATTGTTCCTGCTGATACCGGTGTCAGCAAAGGCTCGGTCAACAAATCGCATGACACGTGGGCGCGTGTTGCCAGACTGGAAGCAAATGAGCTTCGCTATAAGGGTCCTGGCTGCATCTATGCGACTCTCGATTCTGCACTGCCACTGCGGCTTACCATCATGTCGGCGGTATGTCTGGTTCGGGATTGGAAATTTTACCCCTGCCACGCGACAGACAGCAACCGCACCGCAGTACAGAATCGAGTGGGTGTCGACAAGGTCTTCAGTCGACTCGAAATAAGGTTTTAATATGCAGTCCAGGGCCAATACTAGCGAAACATTGCGTTTACACATGGGCAACCGCGGTAAACGTGGCCGCGAGCATGGCGGGACAAACCTGAATTCTTGTATAGAGTCCTCCAGAGCACTCCTCAAACGCTCATCGTCCTGGATACTAGCACATGCCTGCACCTGAAGTTCCTCCGTTGGTGGTATAACTTGGGTGACGGTGACATTTACCACTTGTGTTGATTGTGGTTCAGGAGGAGCAGGCAGTGCTTCGTTGCGCAATCGGTCAAGTACAGACTCATCCAACAACTTTAGTCGCTGAATGGCCCGCACCTGATCCGCTAACCGTTGCACCGTGACGTCGACAGTTGGGCACAAGACCTGAAACAGAGGCACCATTCTTGAACGGTACGCAGTGAGGTTAGTTCCTCCCTCCGTAGCCCTGTAGTACGCCCGCATGACATTTGTATTTAACTCTTGGGTCCATCTCATGCGTTGGCGCACTGCACCACTGGTAGCGGGGGCCGTAGACGAGCCACGTTGGCGCGTTGACCCCAAGCCGACCGGTGGGCGGCCCCGGCGTGCAGGTCTTCTCGTTGCACGGGGCTCCTGGTCGCTCGATGTTCCGGTGGTATTCGTCAGGGAGTCAATGCCATCCCCTGACGATAGCGACGAGTCATGACTTGATGTTGGTTGTGCGCTCGCTGTGGCAACACGCCGGCATTGTCGTACGCCGTTTCTTCTCATCATTTTTATTGGTGTTTGGAATTTTTGACATTTTCACTATTTACTGTTCACAAAGAATTGTTTCAGATACTTTTTCTTGGGCTTATATTTGAGATGTTTTCTAATGCGTGTAACCAATTCAACCGTATATTTATTGTAAAATTTTCAATTTTATTTATTTTTGTAAAATTTGACGTGACGTGACACGGCGGTTGCCATAGATTATTATTATTTTTATTATAAAGGATATAAAATCCATTTTTTTTTCTCATGATAATTACATATTTCTACTCTTAAATAAACTAAGAATTATTTTGGCATTATCATCAAATATCCACTTTTGGACATACGTTTGCCCTAAGAGTCGTCTAATTAAACGCAAATTCAATATGCAAATTCAAATATTGCACATTTAAAACCATCGATAAATCCATCGACACAGTCCCATCACTACCAATGACAACTAAATAGCTTGTCAACCCAACTACAGCGAGGTATACATCTAAATTAACCAAAGTGTTTAATGATTGGGTAATCACTATACTACTTTATACGCTTTCCTAACACTGCATACGATTGAATGCTAATTTCCAGTATATCTATTTGAGTGAGAAGTTGACGGGTATTGATCTATCAATAGTGTGGCTTTGGCGGGTGATTTGAAATTGTGATTTTATTCAAATGGTGTATTTGCACGTCGTTAATTTTCTAGTCCCTTTTGCAATATTGCAGTTGTTTGAATGTATACTTTCTTCTCTGTTTTCGGAATTATACCTAAATTTCAAAAGATTTTTATTGAAATCACACTTTCTACAGATAAACAAGTATACGACTCATCTGTTTTCGAACGATTTGAACGCTTGCACAGGAGCACAATGAAGGCACCACCAATCTTTGGAATCGAGACTGGTTATTGAGTTCACAATGAAGAATAAATTGTCAACAGTGTCTGTCATACTGTTTTTACTGAAATGCACGCCAGAAATACGTTAGGAGTCATTACGCTCCGGAAACTTCAATTTAAACTTTAACTCATCATTCACTAAGTTCACATTCGCGTTTTAATCCATAACGAATTAACAAACCATTTTTTACCTAAAAAGTAACATCAGCACCCTTATTTGACGTTCCATTAAGCCCAGGTGTAGTTAGAGTATTAATAATAATTACTGATTACTTTCCCTGGTCTGGTAATTGAATAGGGAGACCAGGAAACGGTCCGAAATTAGGAAGCAGCCATTTTATAATGTGGGCCTGCGCATTCATTAATTTTAATTGAACTTTATGACCGCGCTCATTGGTAGAAAGGGTTCCGTGGTTCAATGAATGTAATTCGAGTTGCAATCCATCCACTTTAAATTGGTTTGTCTTATCGGTCGTATTAAGCTGTACTCGTTACGTTTTAATTGAACTGTTGGGTTTGTCGAATTAGTGTTGTATCTTTTAGATTGAAATGGATCGGTTTGGTCTATTTTTTCCTTACGTTGTGATTTCAATTTTGTACGAACATAGTAAGCATTGGGCTGACCTCATTTGACTTATTCAAATTAAGGTTCTTCTTCTTCTTTTTTTTCTGGACCTCGTCCAAGACTCGGGACGATTGACCAATGTCAAGTGAGACAGATACACGATTCAGCAGTAGGAAATTAAGGTTAAATTAAAGATAAATCAAATTTTGATCGTGAAGGTTGTCATGATTTCAATCCCGTTTAAGAAAATACTAAGCTATGAAATACTTTTATATACTGTTAAAGATTAAATATTATGATGCAGGATTAACTGAGAACATTTATCCTACTTTTGAACCTCACTATATCTTAAGGAAATGAAATGATAAGAAATGTGAAATATTACAGCCAATAACGTTTCCTTACAAATCCAACAACCATACAGTAAGTCTGTTAAGTCTATTGCAGGATCATAGATTACTATGCAGATTTAAACCTTTAGGACTTACACTTGCATCTAATCTAACTTTTAATTTTACTTCGAGTTATCTTTTAACGAGCTTTTAAGAACATCCTTAAATGTAGGTTGAAGGTAATAAAATTATTTAAACACTCGCGGTTATCTACATTACTTACACTATTACTAAACGGGTTCTTACCACGATATTTTTTGAAATCAAATCTGTGAGTTCTAGTGCAAACGAACGAGAAAGAGGGTAGACAGATTTGTCTGCTCTTAAATGACCTACCCGCAGTTCCTCAGTCTTACCGTGATCATAGCGCTTGAAACAGTGCTGAAATATCGGGACCGCTCAATTAAAAATAATCGTGGTAAGAACTCGTTTAGTAATAGTTTAGGTTGAAGGTAGTCCCCATTCTGCGTGGTGGACTACGCCTAACTTTTCTTCGGAGAAGACCTGAACCCAGCAGTGGGCAGTAATGGTCAGTCCATAAGCGACTAGAACTACGTCTTTGACATTCGCTCCCACTCTTACACCATGTGAAGTTTCATGAGCGACGTGTAATCTTAAAATAGCAATTTATATGAATCTTTCTGTATATTTGTTCTTTGGCAAAGCTCTCGCAACCCATCGTTTGTACAATGAGTTTCAAGTTACTATCCTATCTCGAACGTTGCAACAAAAGTTCATACGTCTGTGATATGTGGCCACGAGTAGGGGGTATTGTACAGATAAAAATAGATGATATCAGAAGGAACACGCGAGCCCGCGCACTTACTAGAGTTGTTCTTCAATGAATGAATCAAATAGAAAGTTAGGTTATAATTGTTTTAAAAATGGAAATTGGCCAATGTAATGTTGATCTTTTTACTAAGAAATTAGTTTTCGATAATAGTGAAGCATTAAGAAAAGAAGTAAAAAACTAAAAGTCGTTGAAGCAAAAGTCTAATAAGATAATCATTGTAATCTTAAAGTATTATAAAGATGGATCTGGTAGTATTGTTTACTTAGTATGTATAGTATATAGTAGTAATAGAAGTAACTAAAATATACTTAAGCTTAAAACTAATTTTGTAACACCTGCAATTGATATCACTGACTAATTTACTAAACACAAATATTCCATTGACATCAGAACATGTAATATAGAATTAATTTGTGTTTTCACCTCACGATTCAGATAACAAAATAGATTCAACACAGCCACATCCCTAGTCAAACGCAGTGGGAACCCATAGTGGTGAACTATAAATAAAATGTTCAATACAAGGATAAAAGTGAAATAATTACGGAGCGGTATCGTACCAGATCGTGGCAAATCGTGAGTTTCATTCCCCGTGTTTTATGGTTATGATACACTGTTTGTTTTACTTGTTTGATAGAGGAACTTGCTTGTTTTTGTTTAACCAATCTGTATATATGTAGAATAATTAAAGAAGAAGGAGGTTTTATTTTAAGTTTTGTAACACTTTAGTTTATTTAGTTTGTGGTCAGATGACAGTTTAAGAAAAGACGTGTATAAAGATGGATGTTGTAAATAATGATTTGTAATGATTAAAATTAAGTAAACGAAGAGTTTTCAATTCCTACATATATGTATATAGTCGATCTGAGTCTTAGACCGCATATAATAAGATATGTAATACAAACACAAAGTACAAAGTTTTAGAACACAGGTTCCAAAATGAAACTGGACTTCATATTTATTTATTATACATTTTCACAGGTGTTTTGCTAAAAAAAATTTTGTGTTAGTGATGTTTACTAAGACAATGCACAATTAGATAGAGAGCTTTATGAACTGATAAAGATGATTCTCGCAACTTTGTATAAAAAACAATAGATATAAATTTCCAAAATGGCACCTCTAAAGTATATACTAAACAACCAAATGCACATTACACAACAGCAGACACAAAATTTGATAACATTCTTAATCAAGATAATTAAACTAACAGTACATTTACAGAATATATTAACTAAATTGATTTACAACTATATAATAATATTACAGAGCAAACTTCAAGTATTAATGAAACTCGCCGGTGCTGCGGGCGTCGGCTTATGCCGCAATAAATTTACGATTCATATACTCAAAATAGTAATAAAGTTTATGAGTTTTACGAAATTTTAATGTCTATTGGTTTCGTGATGATGACTTAATAGTATGTAGCTAGTATCGTAAATGAACTATGATGATGTATAGTTAAAATTGCAACAGTATGTTTGTACTACACTGTACTGTACTGTATTGTAACAACCCATTACTGCCCACTGTTGGGCTCAGGTCTCCTCCGAAGAGGGGTTAGGCATAGTCCACCACGCTTGCCTAATGCGGATTGGGGACTTCACATATCTTCAAAGGATACACATATAGTCGTGGAGGCCGAGTGGTTGAAGCGCTTGCCTTCCGTACGGGAGGTCGCGGGTTCAAAACCGGCCGGCTTGTACCTCTAAATCTTAATATGAAAAAGATTTATGTGCAATTTTTCACAACACCACTGGCTAAAAACGGTGAAGGAAAACATCGTGAGGAAACCTGCATATCGGAAAAGGGTTCAAAAACATCCTTTGAAGATATGTACCTACTACACACTTTGTCTTAAATTTAGGTCATCAAATATTTCAAATTCTACTCTAATCTATGGAGACATAGACAAGCTGTATTTGTGATGAAAACTTTTATGCAAAAATACACATATAATTCGACACAACTTACATTTTTAGTTTCCACCATAAACATTATTTATTTGAAAAGTATAAGGTAATAAATAAGACATCAAATTTTACAGACTTTTTCCAATTTCATGAAAAATCTTTTAATTAGGTTGTCAGTAAAAATAGTAGCCTTGATGAGGATTAAGTACTTTTGATACTAAAAAGTTTAATCTTCTTTGAATCGACAGAATTGAAAGATAAAATCATTTAACAAAGACATTTTAATTTTGTTTAATTGCCTACTAACTAATAAGTTACTAAAAGTTGTGAAAGGCAGTAAGTAGATTAAAAATAATATAATTTACTTACTTTGAAACGTAAAATTAGATATTTTCATGCATTTTCAACGGGTTCTTACCACGATATTTAATTAATTGAGTTGTCTCGATATTTCAACGTTGTTGCAAACGTCATGATCGTGTGTCGTGAGTTCGAGTTCCAGTGGTACTACCCAAAAGCGAACGAGAAAGAGGGTAAACACATATGTTTGCTCTTAAATCGACCCGCAGTATCCAGTCTTCTCGTGATCGTGAAACAACTCAATTAATTAAATATCGTGGTAAGAACCCGTTGAAAATGCATGAAAGTATTATAGAAAACCGCGAGTGTCTGAATAAGTAAAATGAGATTTTTGAAACAGAGAATATTTTTAAAGTTACTTGGTACAATTAATCGCTGGTTACTGATACAAATAATTCATCTCCATAATCATCAGCCTATAGACGTCTACTGCTTAACATAGGCCTTCTCCAAACCTCACCACAACGACCGGTCCTGCGATATCAGTATCCAGTGACTTCCCGCGATCCTGACCAAGTCGTCGTTTCATTTTATGGGAGGTATGTCCACAAGATTATTAAAAAAACTTGAGAGGTGTTATGGGACACCCGAATAGAACGAAGTTCCTTTCGATTAAAAAATATCTTATAATTTTTTTGCGATAAGGAACGTGTTTTAAAAGATTTAGATCACAGCGCCATCTAGCGATAATCATCTAAAACAAAAAGTGTCGTGAAAACTAAAAAAGTGTCGTGACAACTTTTCGTAAGATTTTTTTTCGTCTAGCCCCCTTTCGATAACGCGCGATAAGGAGCTTCGTTCCAAAAACATTAATTATTGCTTTGTGTGAAAGACAACTAATAACATTTCTAATAAGTCATAAAGGTCGTTTAGTTTCAAATTATTTCTTTCGTCTAACTCTTTTCTTCTCTTTCCCTAGCAAACTGAATTTTAGTGAGCATATATTTTAATACCTAATATTCTTGTAGGATCATCATAACAAGTTATTAGTTCTATAGATATCGTTAATGAAAAGTAAAAGTTGGGCTTCTTTCTGCGAATGATTCATCGTTTAAGAGTATAAACATCAGAAGAAGACCCTGCATGTATCAAGATACACAATTAAATTTCTTTGTAAAGACCATAGAATCATTCTCAAGATAGTGCCTTAAGCTTGTTGTTTTTCGTAAGCTCTCTAAGATCTTGGATATAACTAAAACCTTAGGTATTGTTTGTTACTATAGACTTTTTTGCCTTTCGAAGCAACTTTTAATAAATGAGCTAACTACCCGCTTAATAGTAATTGGTCACCTTCACCAACTCTTCATTTACCTCAGCAATACCAGATGAAACAATAGGTCACTGCTTACCACAAAAATTCCTCCTGAAGTCAATACCTCTCACATACTATGAACAGTTACCATACTAAAAAAAATCTTTCTCACGTGTCTTTCTCCTGATGTAGGTATTTATATTCATAGTATAATCTATAACATCTATAAATGACATCATACAGCGTATTTAGTAGCATGATTAACACCATCAAAGGCTTCGACCGGATCTATATATCATCGGAGGCTTTTGTGCTTGATTTACTATTTCCAATGTTCATAATTAGTTCCTAGTTATTCCAAATGATTTATACGATTAATATGTGATGAAATAATTTATTATATTAGAGAAAAACTTTCGCATCCATTAATTGATGATGCCTTGAAAATATAAATGCAGTTAATTGTAACTGTAACTTTGTAACTCCCGTTTTCTTGTCAGATATAGGTGAGATTGTTTTACGTTTAAAATATCTAGGTAGTCGTGATCCTCAGGAAGGAAACAACGTATAACGTAGAAGAGAGAATAAGAGTCGTATTGTAATCGTTAATGATAATCGTTGTTCATAGCCACGGTCTAGTAACGTAAGTAAGTCTAGTAAGTCGGGAGTAACGCTACAGCACTTTCTTTAAGTCTCGTAGGCAAAGCTATTACTTGTCTTTCTTTGAACAAGGTTTGGAAAGAGTTAGGTAGAACATAGATGGTCACCACCTTAATATCACTTGTCATTGCATAGGTTCCTGAGCGAGAATAACAACTTTTTTTTTTTTTTTTCAATTGGAGGAAACCACCGGACCCCCGCCCGCGGGGCGGGCGTATGTGGGAGTGTATGTGAGAGTTGAACCGTACTAAAACCTCCAACCACTCACACTCAGCATCCGAACCCCGGCTGAGGCCAGAACCCAGCACGGGGTTTGGAAGGACGGCGCGACGCGTTACGCCCAAGGCACTCTTTCCCGTCGCTCCGTCCCCGGAGAATGACAAGTAACAACCTTTTTATTATATTACTAGTTGGCCCGCGCAACTTCGTCTGTGTCACAAAAAAAAATCCCGGGTATTTTCTCACCGTTTAAACCTTCCCTGGACTACGACAAACATTTTAAAACCAAAATCAATCAGCCCAGCCGTTCTCGAGTTTTAATCAGACTAACGAACAACAATTCATTTTTATTTATATATATATATATAGATGTAATTATATACCTAAATAAAATTTTGTACCAAGCTATTACTGCCTACTGCGTGAGACTTCCATAGCATAAGTATAGTCCATCAGACTTACAGAATACGGATTGAGGGCATCACAAACATTGAAATAGTTTAAGCAATCTTAAATAGTCTTCCTTGATGAATCTCGTCACCGTTTCTGCTAACAGCTTTAGCATGGAATTATAAATAGAATGGGTGGACCTATTAGAGTAAAGTCTCTTCTTCAGAAAGGTATAAATCTATTTCGTCGCCTAATGCGGGTCGGGGACTTTAGTTCTATTTTCAAAGGGTCCTTAAGCCTTTCCCAATATGCAGGTTTTCTCACGATATTTTTCTTCGTCATTGATTTGACATATATCCCGATTGTGTCAAGTAATTCGAAATGTCGCAATTCATTATGGTATTTATACTTAATGTAGTTATTACCCAAAATTAAGTTCAAATTGTTATGAATTTAATAGTTGTAGAGTTCTACACAGTAGATTGTAAGCTGCAATGCTTTGTCTCTTGACATTGCAAGAGTATATGAATGACAATAGTCATTTACCATCAGATATACCGTTTACTTATCTACCTAAGATGCAAAAAGTATTTTAAGGTAAGAAACTATTTTTTTTATTGCCATGTAGGCAGACGAGCCAACGGGCCACCTGATTGTAAGTGGTTACTGTCGCTCATGAACCTCTGCAATGTCAGGGGACATTGAGGGGTCGCTACCTACGACCTAACTTTAAGGACCCTCCTCAAGCCTCGTTTGAAGAAGGACAATTATTTAGATAACTTGCTGCTACTAATAACACACTATTTCTTGTACTGATCATATTCAGTGCTAAAAAATCTATATTTTTCTTTTTGAATTGGAGGAAATCACCGGATTCCCACCCGCCCCGCGGATAGGATATGAGAGAGTTGTACCGCACTAAAACCTCCAACCGCTCACACTCAGCATACGAACCCCGGCTGAGGCCAGAACCCAGCACGGGGTTATGAGGGACGGCGCGATGCGTTACGCACTCGGCACTCTTTCCCGTCGCGTAGTGCTAAAATATATCTCCAAGCATAAAAAAACCTTATGAATGATGTCAGTAAGTGGTTTGATTGCGTGATGTTTTTGTTAACTATCACTATTGTGATCTCAGATATCATTAACTTTCAACTAAACGTTTCTTCCCACATGCAAATGTATAAGATTGTGTTTCCATGTTCAAATTGTATCATATCATTATAACCAAACCATTATTTTGGATTATATAAGTAGGTCACATTGTGCGCAGAACTGATGGCTGATAGCGCCGAAAAGTTCTAGAGTGGCCACCACGAATTGGTAGGTGCAGCATAGGCAGACCTCCCACAAGGTGGACCGATGACCTGGTCAGAATTGCAGGAGGTAGTTGGATGCGGACATCGCAGGACCGGTCAACATGGCGAGATTTGGGGGAGGCCTATGTCTAGCGGTGGACGTCTATAGGGTGATGATGATGATATAAGTAGGTATCAATGCAAAGTGTTTCGGTGATTTATACATCGGTAACATGCTTAGCTAGAATATTTTATGGGGAAACATTGAAAATGAGTAAAACAACCATAATGCCAAATGAAATGAAATATCTCTACCAACTCAAATCCCAGAATGACGCTGCATCATATCTTAACGACCTTGAGTTATATTTGTATTCATATTATATTATTTTATTGTTGATGACAATAATTTTATAAGCTTTATATTGTTTGTAGTCTAGGTAAAAGAATGCGTATAATTTCAAAAGTTTGTTCTGTCATTTTGATTACATTAAAGCTATTTAACATCAGGTGGCCTCAAGGATGACTTCCAACCATAAATAGTTCCTTTATTTGATTTCTATGTACAACATCGACAGAATAATTAAACAGAAGTAAATCTCGAGTATATAACATTTTTTTAGATCTACTGTTGACTTTTGTTTGTTAAGCGTAGAGGGGCGATACGTAAGCCTTAGCGTACCACGCGTCGCATCACTCCGCACCGATGCTCCCATTGATTATGAGCGGCATGAAGTTTTACTGTGTGTTCAACTTCCACCATACCCCACCAGCGACTTGCAAGGAAGTACAGCAAATTCCTTCTGTCCAAAAACTGAAATTTCTTTTTTTATTGATCGTAAGTGGTTGCTTTTGCTTATAGACTTGTGCATTATCAGGGGACTTTAATTCTCATTTGAAGAAGAACAAGTGAGAGTTACAATAGTTAGTAAACATTGAATAAAATTTTATTTCTGTATATTAAACTGTGTTGTAAACGTGTCTGTTCGAATCCTGCCAGTACATTAACGTGGGCGGCATAATTTAGACTTTTTGCTGTTTCTGACCACTTACAAGATGTTAGAAAATCGATTCTAAGAGTATAAATAGAAAGTTACGTTTGTTAATAGAAATTACAGAACGTCTAGTTAATAGCGGTGTCTTTTATCGAGTGAAATCATTCGTGTTTTAAAACAGTGATACGTAAATACGTAATACGATACTTTAATCGATTCCGTTAGTATAAATTTGCATTTAATCGATTTTGTGCAATCGTTAAACGATTTCACTTTTTTGATTGTCGTAAAAATTTAATTGATTTTAAGTTAATTAAAATATAGCATATATCATCTCGAAAGTGAAACTTGTAAATTTGTTGTTGAAAACGATTATAGGTACGAGTAATATTGTTGTCAAACGAAACATACGAAACTTTACGTCTTTTGAGTACAGAGGTGTCGATATAATCGAATACAACAATATTTTATTTTTCTATGGAACATTTTCTACATCTGTACATCAACAACAAGTCGTGGTGGCCGAGTGGTAGAAGCGCGCCCTTCCGTACGGGAGGTCGCGGGTTCAAATCCCGCCGGCTTGTATCTCTAAATCTAAATATGAAAAAGATTTATGTGCAATTTTTCACAACACCACTGGCTCAAAACGGAGAAGGAAAACATCGTCAGGAAACCTGCATGTCGGAAAAGGGTTATAAAAATCCTTTGAAGATATGTGAAGTTCCCAATCCGCACTAGGCAAGCGTGGCGGCCTATGCCTAATCCCTCTTCTGAGGAGACCTGAGCCCAACAGTGGACAGTGATGGGTTGGTACAGTACATCAACACAGTATCGGATCAACGTCGTCTTGTACGCGACGGTAAGACTGCCGTAGTGCGTAACGCATCATGCTGCCGCGCATATGACTGGGTTCTAACTAGCCAGGTTTCGGACGCTGAGTGTGTACAATGAAGGTTTTAGTTCGGTTCGAAGGTTTTAGTTCGGTTCAACTCCCACATATGTATCCATGGAGCGGGAGTCTGGCGATTTCTCTCAACTACAAAAATAACCACCTTCTTGTACACATAAGAGATTAAAAAACAAGCAAGGCGATGCTGAGGCGTTGTTGAGTTAATATTCCGAACTTGAATCTTAATGATATCTAAAATATGTTAGACAGTGAAAAGATTCAATAAATCAAAACGACAAGTACATGTATACAAGTAGCAAATGTCACAATAAAATAATCTTTAAACTTTCGTTATAAAATTACCATTTTCTACGATGTCTCAGAAAATCATTTCCATAATTGATTTTCATGTACATCGATATGAATAATGGATCAATCAAATTGCTATTGAGTAACATTTGGACATAGAATACAGCAGAAGTAGAACTTCATATAAATTTCTTTTACGAATTCACCAATTACAATGTACGCAATGTACGCAAGTACAACTGGTAGGCCAACTGTCATAATGGGCCAAAGTTCACTTCTACGACGCTTGGAGAATTTGACAACTGGTGCAACGGCTGCCAATGCATACAAATCCTCGTAATTGTTTTTAGGTTTGTTGGGCATTGGCGAGTCAATATTTAAATGCAGCATCACAGAAATATGAAATACCTAGTGATTTCAAATGAGTGCGGGCGCGAGTGTCAAACAATCCAGATACTTCATGTATTTTTTATAACCAATCACATAATGGTAACCTCTTCTACGATGCTAGGGCATTAGGGTCCGTAACTCATTACAAATATAATATACGGAGCTTTTTGTTGTTTAAAAGGACATATCGTCGCCTCAGTGCTTGTTTGGCCCATCTGCACTCGAGCAAATTTTACAGGAGACAGCAAACAAGCACGGAATTTTCGTTAAGTGCCGTGTTGAGAAAAAAATTGAAATGAGATTTTTATTGTTTTAGAATTGAATATTTTAAAAAAATATTTTACCAGTCGGATGGAAATTTTATTCTTTATAATACTGCGATAAAAAGTCATTTTCGTAAAAAATGTCAGATTGGCCAAACAAGCACTGAGGCGACGATATCATAACATTCCGGGCAAACTCAAGAAGGTATCAATAGTACCTTTCAAAAAATACATACTTATACTTCTGCAGAATAATTTATTCTGTGTTTTGGGTCAAGTTACTCGCTTCTGTGTGTTTTATTGCGTCAGGTCGATTATCTCAGTTGGGGTTAGCACCTGTCGATGTTAAGTGACAAATTCCAAAACATATTTCAACACTAAAAAGATTTTTTTTATGATGAAATGCATTTTAACATGAAATTAGTCACTTTTATGTTGAAACGAACATTAATTAAATTTAAAAGGTTTTAAAATTTTGTTAAACAATGCTCAATAATTTTAAATATTCTGAAAAGGTAAGTAATGTAATGAACAAAATTATTATCACATACTCAACCATATGATTTAATTTTCAAGTAAAAGTTACTTAACATACTATTGGTAAAAACAACTACTGATTTTGTATAGCGTAAGAAAATCTAGAACAATCAAGACCATTCAATACTTTTCCTTCTTCAAACGAGGCTTAACCCTAAATGCATCTTGTTGCCAAATGTATACATACCACGTTTCACGTTATTGAAGTCGTGTGGTATGTGTTTCCGAACGCACTTTGACGACCATAGATAATAAATATATTGAGTGTCAAAAAGAAATTACGCAAGTTTCGGCGGCAAATCTATTTTTTTTTGAATTTTTTATTTGGCGGTCGACTAAATTTATAGAGTTATAAGAAGCGTCTCCGTAATTTTGTATTTATTGATATACGAGTGCTATATAATGAATACCTATTTTTTATACCAGATTTATTTCATTATTTTTTATGTTATATGTACCTAAATACCTACCAGGAAACCTTTTTTCCAGGCCGCAATAAAATACCATGCATTTAAGGGTTAAGGAAAGCCCTTAAAGGTTGATCGTAGGTAGAGGCCTTTTAATATCCCTTAACATTGCAGGCCTTAAGCGACGGTAACCACTTACGATGGTGGTTCGTTGGCTCGTCAGCCTGCAAGTGTAAGTAGCAGCCTCTCAATTTCCCCTGACATTGCATACGTCCACGACGGTCACTGCTTACAGCCTCTTGGCTCGTCATGGCAATAATAAAGCCTCTCATCATCATCATCATCAGCCTACAGACGTCCACTGCTGGACATAGGCCTCCCCCAAACCTCGCCACATCGACCGGTCCTGCGCCATTTGCATCCAATGACCTCCCGCGATCTTGACCAGATCGTCGGTCCATGTTGTGGGGGGTCTACCAACGTTGCGCTTACCAGTTCGTGGCCGCCACTCCAGAACTTTTCGGCCCCATCGGCCATCTGTTCTTCGCACAATGTGTCCCTGCCCATTGCCACATCAAAAAGGCAATTCTTCGGGCTTTGTCGGTTACTTTAGTCCTTCTACGGATCTCCTCATTTCTGATTTGATCATGCAGAGAAACACCCAGCATAGCCCTTTCCATTGCTCTTTGAGTGACTCTAAGTCGTCTAATAAAGCCTCTACTTTTGTATAATTTAATTCCAATCGCTTTCAGCTCATATCTTGGAACATAAGTTAATTTTCATGGCATCATAGAGCACTTCCTATTCAGTAATGAGCAATATAACGTATAGTAATGTTTACCTTGTGCTCTGTTTGTGTTTGATGAGATTGAAGCTATAAATACATTGTTTTGTACGTTATCTTGGAGTGTGTATTTGTAGTCAAATTGTTGTTGTGATGAGTGGTTCTACCTATGTAGGTACTGTACTGTAACAACCCATTACTGCCCACTGTTGGGCTCAGGTCTCCTCCGAAGAGGGGTTAGGCATAGTCCACCACGCTTGCCTAATACGGATTGGGGACTTAACATATCTTCAAAGGATTTTTAGAACCCTTTTCCGATATGCAACCTGCATCGCGATTTTTTCCTTCACCGTTTTTAGCCAGTGGTGTTGTGAAAAATTGCACATAAATCTTTTTCATATTAAGATTTAGAGGTACAAGCCGGCCGGTTTTGAACCCGCGACCTCCCGTACGGAAGGCAAGCGCTTCAACCACTTGGCCACCACGACGTACCTGTATAGGTACAACCTACTAAACATATCTAAATTACCAAAGTAAGAAGAGAGGATTCGGTAACTGGTATTACTAGTAGACAATGGTGCATTAAAAAGAGGCAAGCTAGAAACGCGAATTTAATGTCCCACAATACTGATCTTTTGGAAGGAAGTTCCTTATCGCGCGTTGTGAAAGGGGGCTAGACGGATTTTTTTTTTACGAAAAGTTGTCACGACACTTTTTTTGTATTAGAGATTATCGCTAGATGGCGCTGTGATCAAAATCTTTTACAACACGTTCCTTATCGCGGGTTACGTTAGGAAAAAAATATAAGATATCTTTTAATCGAAAGGAACTTCGTGCTATTCGGGTGTCCCATGACACCTCTCAAGGTTTTTTTTTGAGTTGGGGGTAATCGCGGGATTCCCACCCGCCCCGCGGTTGGTATAAGTGGGAATGTGAACCGCACTAACACCTCTAACCGCTCCCAATCAGCGTCCAAAACCCAGCTGAGGCTAGAAAGTAGCACGGCATTATCCACGCTCAAACACGAGATGAACATCAAGCCTTCTTAGTTACATCTTCTTCACCCATCGCACCTTTTCATTCCATGGTTTGGCCTCTCGCAAAAAGACCTTCCCAAGTCAAAGCACGTAAAGCCTGGTACACACGACAATCACCGGCCTCGTCCATTGTTCGTGACCGTTCTGTCCGCTCGGCCGCCCAGTAATTACACGGTTTACTGCCCACTTAAGGGCGGACATGTTACGCAAGTGAGTGCCCAACTGAATAAAATTGCGTGTTTTAGATTTTTTTCCACTTAGGTTGCGCAACGTAATGGGAAATTGTTTTATTTGGTTTAGTTGCGTATTGTTGAATGTTTGCTTTCTTTTCTATTGGCATTTATATTGCACAGAAAGGCTACCGTGCAAATTAAATATCAGTTATGAGGAAAAACATCACAACCGATGTTGTTGTTAACTATTCATAGTTAATCAGCAAGTTTCTTTTTGATAAACTAGAGGATTGAAACAATTTGGGTTACTGTAATATCGCTAGAAAAGACAAATAAAACAGCATATAACATCAACATTTATTTACTTTCAACACACACGATGGGAATTTTGGGCAAAACTTGGATTCTGTAACCCAGTAGTACACTTCTTCTCTTCTTCTTCTTATTATATAATTCACAAACAAAATTTCCTTCTTTGACGTCTTCTAACAAATACCGGATTGTTCAGAAGTAACGTTCAACTAATTTACGTTGCCTCTGAGTTTGTTTAGGTGAGTTTGCACATGTAGAGGTCACGACCGGTGAGAGAAGCAAGGTATATTACTATTATAATTGCTTACATTTACATGAATTTCTCTGACAGCATAAATATTATATTTTACGCACGTCCATCTCCCATCTACTTCGACTTTGGATTGTCAATCACATCTTCAAAATGAAATTTTGTCAATCACATCTTCAAACTGAAATTTAACTGGCTAGATTTATCCAAATTGGTAGCTTAGATACGAAAAAGAGAGAACATGATAACAATAGTGACAATTTCCGTTCTTGCGGTACCAGGTGTAAAAGACTGGGATAAAACTATCATTACGGCGGTACCAGGCGTTTAAACCTTGTGTCCCATATTAAAGTTATGTTTTTCGCAAGATATGGAGGTGTATACTTTTCTTAACCGCGCTGTAAGCGAGATACGAACCAGGGGTTTTTGACTGGTTTCGCAGTGAACGTGTCAAAATAGTTTCGATTTATGAAAAATAAATAATGATGAGAAGTCTGCAAAAGCTTCACTATCAGTTACTATAATGTTAATACTAAAAGTACTAAATACAATTCCAAATTCTCCCCACCAAAATATGATTAATTTCATAAAATTTACAACCACTAAATATAATTTTGTAACAAGTATTACCCTTAACAAAGTTAATGAAGCGTGTTCACTTTGTGTCTGTCCTAATTAGTGAAATGTGTGTCAACTTTAACAGCATTATTCCCGTATAATATTATATTCCTGTTACTGATAGACTCTGTATATTGAATATAACAAGGTACACAGTATTGTGCTTTTGTTTAAATGGAAATTAAATTATACTCCAAATCCGATGTCTCTTTATGATTTTCCACTATCAAGTTAAGAATATATGACAACCTCTCTCCAACCACTGTAATTGTAACTCCTATGCTCCCAGGATCAGTGGTAACCATACTGATTAAGCATCTTATATGCACTACATGGTCTCAAATCCTCTCTTTGTCCCCTAGTGAGATAGATTAAGACGAGTTGAAGCTCACTCTGGGACTGTACTGGACCAGGGTCGTTGCAGATCGAATTTACTGGAAGGAGTTGGAGGAGGCTTATGCCAAAAGACACACCGAGCTACGAGATATATTATAGTTTAAGTTAAATTGATGAACTTTGTTGCATGAACATTTATTTAGATAGATCATGAATATACTTTAACTCAAAAACATTGACAATTAAAAATAAACAACCATCTAAATCGGTATACCCATAAAACTAAATATACACACACATTAGGAATACTCTCGTCCTTTTGCTTACCACTCAAAAAGTAAATAACAATCCAATGAGATATTTTATAAAAAACAAATGACAAACAACATGAAGCTCATACGAGGCGATCATAATGGACACGTGTAACGGTATTATGCTGATGGAAACGAATGGTGACATGTGAATTACTTTACATATCGGAATTTACGTCGAATCCAGCGGTTGGATTTATAACTTTGAATACGGTGGTACTGTTAGTGAACTGAGAGGTAGTTTTAAAAAAAATATGAGTTATCAACAAAAGAAAATGACGACACAGGAAAATAAAGAAAACAATTTAGATCTTCACCAAAAGTTAGAGTATGCAGGTAACGATCTATATATAAGGAAAAGAGCAGGAAGAGAGAGATAATTTTTGAATAGTTTTGAAATAAAACAAAAATAAATAAAATAAGCCTTTATTACTACTAATTTAAACATAAACATAAGAGAAAAAATTATATTAACTATTTAAAAAAACAAAAAGTGTGGAAAAAATAAAATAAAAATAAATGTTGGTGGTCTCTTTGTTGGGTCTTGAGAAATCACTCACTATAGTAGCCGCCTCCTTGGCGTAGGGACGAAATGAAATAACTATAAGTTTTAAACAACACTGTTGTCAAACTTCCCTCAAAAAAGTGTGAGATTAAAAAAAATATCGATATTGTGAAACTTCCATTCTCATTCCATGCTGTAATAATTCTTATCAAAAAAATACATTTTCGAATCATCTTTCCCTCCGTTATTTATAGATAAAACGAATTATTAAAACACAGTTTTATTAGTTTTAAATGTGTTTGTACACTGAACGTAGATAAGAATTTTTATTGCTAATAAAATTAACATTTCGCATCGTGCTAAGTGGACAGTAAAATTATTGTTGAACGTCTATTTTAGAAAGCGAATAACAGGTATGTCTCCGGTTTACCGTTAAGACAGGATAATGATAAGTTTTATTGTTTTCTAATGGAACGATCACGTATTGGATTACCAACTTCCAATGCACGCAAATGGCTACTGGTAGGCCAACTGTTAAACGGTCATATGTTGGTCGGCCGTCCCCGTCTTTTTTTTTTACGTGAGTTGGACGTTGGTGAGCCGATATGTAAACGCAGCATAAATTATTATGTTCACATTTGGTGACTATTTAAAAAGCTCCAAAATTTTTCTTAATTCAATTTAACATTTAACATCCATCCAATAAGGATCATTTTTGACTTGTACCTGTACGATTTGGAATGAACTCCCATACTGGTGTTCCCAGACTGCTTTGTTATGTCTTTTAAACGAAGTTTATCAAAAAGTCCTGTACAGGTTGGTTATTTTATTAACAGCCCATCAATGCCCTGACATTGTACAGACTCATGAGCAGTCACCAGTTACCATTAAGTTGTACGTTATTTATGTGTCATGCAGTAAAATATGTTATTTAATTACCTATGCACTTTTATTACGATTTTTAAAATCATTATCATCAGTTTTTCCCAAAACATAGTATGGAAGAAAGTTCTTAAATGTCGTAGTTAGTGGCCCTGTAGTGTCCCCTGACAACCGCTGACGATCAGGTGGTTAGCTCGTCTGTCTACAAAGCAATAAAAAAGATAAATTTTCAAACAAAAACAATTCTATATTCCAAACAAAGAAAAGACCAATAGTAACTACGGAATCGTGATCGACTCCCTTCTTGTCATGCGTCATTTCTCGACATATGATTGACGGCATCACGCATAATGCTGTCCGTTTGCGGGTTCATGCGTTATGCATGATGTGTGCATCATTGGGTACCGTATGTATTTTCATAGAACCATTGTTTGAAAAAGTTGTAGTTATTGTCATGTAGGCAGAAGAGCTAATGGGCTACCTGATAGTAAGTGGTTGCCGTCGCTCATTGTACTCTGAGAAAGTCAAGAGATTGCATTAACCTGTAGGCTGTAGGTAGCTTTATTTACAGTCAAATTTATTCTCTTGGCTTAAGAAAAGTCCTGTATATGATGGGTTACAGAAAAATACTTTGGAAATGAGGATTCAGAACGACGAATTTACCTTTCTATCGAAAGTCAGAAATCGACAAAGTTATCCTGAAACGAACAAAATGTTTCTAACAAATATTTTAGATTTTACTCACAAAATACAAAATCATTTACAACATAGATTAATTTACCTTTAACAGAATGTACACTCAATAAACATGTAAAATAATCTATTCTATGAACATCAAAGGCCCGAATCGCCAACCCTTTATATTCCATTTGAGTAATGAGCTCCCAATTAATGAGCGGTTATTAACGGTGACAAAGAATAAAATAAATATAGACTGGACAAAGAAATTAGTAAAATTTGCTGCGAATTCACAATTTTTGTAATACATTGATTTCTTTAACAAATTTTAATCAAAATTTAAAGTTTAAAATGTTTAAGACAATTAATAACCAAAATTACTTCTACGTATTTTTTTGTAATTAAAACTATAAAACACATGTTATTTGAAAAATTTACTCTGAACTAAAATTTTTAAGCAAAACTTTGTCTATCTACATATTGAGATGAAAATTAAAACAATCAGTGACTGAGAACTCAATTTCACATATTATTTCACTTATTACCTATAAATTGGTAACAAATTTAGAATTAACGTTTCGCTTAAACTTTTAAAACTGTTTCAGTTCTCTATAAAACCGACCTATGACGTCATACGTTGCCAACCTTTCCACTTAGTTGAAATTTAATTTTATCCCTACTTAGTACTGAGTGTACTTAGGTCATGTTATTTTAGAAGTACTTAACAGTTAATTCGGACGTAGTAGAATGGGTAATATAATTTCAAACTAGACATCTGAAATTTATACTGTAATTTTAGTAGGTACTGTTTTTATACAGGGTGTTAAAATCCGATGAAACAATACTCTCACAGCAAATAGTATACTTGATGTAGAAACCATCCACCAAATCTGGGTTTTCTAGGCATAATATATCATAAGTTATAACTAATCAAAACTAGTATAAATTTTCTATTAGTAGGTGATTATTATAGTACAGAACTCTAAAATTGCGATCGGATGCGCCTGTGTGCGTGAAAATAGCATATAGATATAGTACGCTAAATGTAGGTCAGAGTAGGGTTGTCAAAAATAATACAAAAAAATATTTTTTCAACTTTGTATGGGAAAATAAAGTAACTATCTCAGTTTCAAAAGTATGTGTATATGATTTGAAATGTGATATAGATTAAGCCCTTAAAGTATTGTTTCACCGGGCAACAACACCCTGTATAGAGTATTTAAAAGTGAAGATTTTAACTATAAAATAAGATATGATACTACTGCCCACTGTTAGACTCAGATCCAATCTTGCCTGATTCGATTAGCGACTTCATATACCTTTAAAGGTGTACGTCTTCTGTAGGTTTCATTACGATTATTTTCTTTACCTATATATTAGCAGTAAAGTACTTTACATTGTATATTTGCAAATACAAATCTTTTCATATGATTATATAAGATTCTATTTAGTTTTACCCAGAAGAAAATCCAAATATCCAAAAATCCATCAAGTTTCACCACAAAGGGGCAGGAATGTGTTATGAAATTTTTCACTCAGACGAGTTTGCTTTCAGGGTATTTCATAGGTGCGTGATTTCATTAGAATACATTTTCATGGAACATACGCTCTCAATTTAAATTTTAAATCTATCATATGGAAATTTTACTTAATATGGAATTTGGAGATTTTTCAAGCGCAATTAAGTAATGCGAGATTTTTTTTAAATGCATTATTTTGCTTAGGTAACTAGATAAGTGTTGCGAAATTGAGATAAACCTGTTTAATATCATAGTAAAAGCAAACTTATGATAATTGGAACGAAGTTCCTTATCGCGCGTTATCGAAAGGGGGCTAGACGGAAATTCTTATGAAAAAGTTGTCACGACACTTTTTTTGTTTTAGATGATTATCGCTAGATGGCGCTGCGATTAAAATATTTTAAAACAATACCTTATTTTGTGTTATATGATTAATGCTAGATGGCGCTGTGATCAAAATATTTTGTTTAAGTTCTGTTTCTATAAAGAGAGAGAGAGACAGACGTTTTAAACTAACTAATTATTATAACTTAAAAAATAAAATTTTATTACAATTCCCTCACTAATTAATCGAAAGGAACTTCGTTCCATCTGGGTGTCCCTTGACACCTCTCAAGTTTTTATATTATTTTGATTAAATATAGGTATTTCTATCACTGAACTATGCATAGAATTATAATGCAACAAAATATTCTTATTGCATCGTAGTAATCTTTTCACAATAAAACAAACCTATTTCCATGATTTTTAAATTTAATCAAGTCGTAAACAAACTCATTTCATCTTGAGTCGATATTTTAAAATTACATAACCCAATTCCAAAGGCCATAAAACATTGAAAAACATTATAAAATGGAGCTACAATAAAACTCAATATTTTTATAGCTAAAATAACAGTAGCTTCATTTCACACCAAGAGTCACGGCACATTGTGCAAGAAAATCTGGGCACGCGCATCAAAAAACCATATTTTAAAGACCCATTATTCATACCAATTACTTTAAAACCACAGACCAATTATAATTGGACTTGTTATATGACATAACCAATTTGGGAAGACCCGTATTTTGATGTGAACGTGAACGATTTAAAGGTTTTATAAATTTGTTAACATTATCGGTTCGATCTCAAAGTCGGCTGTACCCGTTAGGTGAATTAGAATTTTTTGTGGCGTGAGAATTATGAGATAATCGAAGAATTGTATATTTGAAGTATTATAATTGGTTATTTTTTTATATTTTACCTTAACATTCATATAAGACAAAGAGTTCTTTGGTTTTTTCGAAGCATAACTTGGTCATCTTCAAGCAAGGTTTAAAAAGGGCTTAGTATAATACTATCAAGCTCGTAAGGGACGGTAACCACTTACCATACGATGAAACATAAACCCGTTTACCTATAAAAAATAGAACACAAAATTTTATACAACTCAAAATGTAATTGGTCTGGTTTGCATTAAAAATTGTTGTAGAATAATTGGATATCCGTTTATCGAGTAAGCCTAATGACATCAGCACAGCTGTTAATATACCATACTACAAAAGTGCTAATGTAGTGACACTGAGTCAGCAACTCCGCAAATAGAGTTTATGATTGATGATGCATAATGATATTCGCAAAAATATACTAATAGGGTCTTCATATTGTAGTATTTCAGTAGGCAGCACTATCAGGTTTTAGAAAGCTGAAATTCGTTTGGTCTAGACCAAATTATATCCCGGAAAATCTATTGAATTATAAAATATGGTCTATGAAATCTTTTGAAGCCGAGAGCCAATAATATTTGAAAACCTATTTTATATAAAAAGAATGCAGGTTTCGCAACTATCATATACCAACAAACTTAAGCATTTGTTTTAAATTTGTGCGAGTTAAAAAATATCTCATCCTAGTTTTTTTTTATTTTTTCTTAGATACTATCCTCCCAACCCACAACCCACCTAATTGTAAGTTATCATCGCTAATATACGTCTATAACGCCAATGAGTTCTACAACTACCACCACGGTTTTCTTAAACATATTACTCTACTTTACTACTGCTTCATGTGACACAAAAAGTAATAAATACATATTAATAAAAGTATATCAACATTAAGAATATTATTCAGCCAAATATACACTGTAACATATAACTGTTATCACTTAATCCTACATCTTAAACTCAATTCACAAGCTTTCAAAACAATATTCCAATCAATTTGGAATTTAATTCAGTTGACTTTAACTTGGAATGTGTTATGGACACGCACAGACACGCAATCAAAACTCTATCGTAATAGAATTAACCCAAATGTCAAATGGAGGTTGTGTTTACACCTGTTTTGTGACAGATTATACAGGAATAAAGCTGTGCAATAATCATCCTAGTGCATATTATTATTAAAAGTGAAATTCGTTTACATATAATGCAGCGACGTAGGTAATTTTGAATGTTTGTAAAAATTTGCTGACCGTATATAACAATAAACTATCATGAACCTTAAAATGTAGGTACCATCAGTAAAAGCGCGACGGGAAAGAGTGCCGATGGCGTAACGCGTCGCGTCGTCCTTCATAACCCCGTGCTGGGTTTTGGCCTCAGCCGGGGTTCGAACGCTGAGTGTGAGCGGTTGGAGGTTTTAGTGCGGTTCAACTCCCACATACGGGACCCGGTGATTTCCTCCAACAAAAAAAAAAAAAACCATCAGTAAAAAATCACTCTGTATACAGTTTTATAAAACTTTATGTGAAACCCCAAACTATTTTTAACTGAGATATATGGCAATTCACATCAGTGTCACTATAACAGAGAGAAAACCAGCACAATCTCGAACTTTTAATATCCAAGAGTCGACACACTTATATCTTCAAACAAACAT
Source organism: Trilocha varians (assembly GCA_030269945.2). Lineage (NCBI taxonomy): Eukaryota > Metazoa > Arthropoda > Insecta > Lepidoptera > Bombycidae > Trilocha > Trilocha varians. The sequence goes on along the minus strand of AP028277.1, from coordinate 3,020,510 downwards.
TCATCAAAAAATCACAGTAGAGATTAAAAAACTGCATCCGTTCACTGATCTATAATCGTCGATTGTAAACTCATAACTATAGAAATAGAGAGATATAACCTACATCGGACGGAAGCGATCGTAATATGCTGCCCTTTGCGGAGAACATCAAAGCAAACTCCATCAGAGACGATAGAGGAATTAGGACGGTAGCTAAACAGGGTCGGACTGTGGAGTTTATAATATTTAACAAAAAAAAACAAAACAATAACCTGTCTTATAAGTATGTTAGTAGATAACTGCGATTGTTTTAATAAATTAATTGAATCATAACATACATTGAAAAAATGTACTTTTGATAAACTTTTCAAAAATCATGTAAATTTAAATAAATATTCTAATATAAGTAAAAAAGAATGCGAATACTATTGAATTAAAATAAAATCACACTCAGTAATTCGAACTGAGAAGTAAACCAGTAAATTGTCAACACCAATCAAAATAATATAAAGTAAGTAATGCAAATTTATACCTACACAATTTACACACAAAAACATCCATTCGAATTTCGAACCCCAACGAAGAAAATTTTACAACACAACACAACAACACAAAAACACATTATTTCCACGCATTTTCCTTTCAGAGGTAATGAAGCCAGAAATATCACGTTCGCACCGAATTAGTCCGGTGTAAATTGTGCTCTCGAGTTATTTTGGGAGGCACCCTCAAAGGTAAATGTAATAAAGTTTGCGCACCTCGTCAGGAATTCATTTCGTGCACAATCACCGAGTTAAGAGACAAATTTTACTGTAATGTTGACGAAGGGTTTTGGTTGGAATGTTACTTTAAACCTTGTAATAGGGTATATAAAGTTGAGAGTTGCTTGTTGAAAAAAACATGTAAGAAACTTTAAACGAGGTTTTAGAAAAGTCCTGTGTAAGTTGGTAACGGTTTACGGCACCTCAATGCCCTGACATTGCAAAGGTTCACGAGTGACGCTAACCACTTATCATCGGATGGAGCCGTAAGATTGTACATCTTGCAATAAAAAATTAAAAAATCATGATTAGTATCTATTAATTAACTCTTACTTATGTATGAACTTTTCTAACAAAGAGAAACACTGGACAGTGCAGTTGACGTGTGAGCAATTGACGTAGCTGGATAATCAAATACCCATCTTACCGATTAAAATAATTTTTTTTCAGATACTCAAAATGTTTTGTCCAAATTCAGCTCTGTACTTTCTCGACCTTCGATTCAGACAACAACAGAACGCTTTTAAAAAGCACCATTTTGCGTAACAATACAGTTCATTTTTGTTTGAAAATAAAACTGTAATAAAAACCATTACCTATGTACATGTTTTCAAGAACTTCTAAATTCGTTGCGTTTCACGATATGTTAATAAAGATCCACTACATCAGCATGATCGGTCCGTAGATATCCACAGCTAGACAGGCAAAATGTTACTATAAAGATCTATCTTGCACTTCTAGGCAGTAAGCATAAATTAGCTTCGACAGCATTCAGACTAAGACGAAGTTTGGAGGACAAAGTATACCATACAAATAATCTCTAGTAGGTTTTTTATTACAAGAAAGATAAACGACTCTACGGCCCATTTAATGATGCAATACAATATTAAAATATTTATTAAATGAAATGGTACACAAATATATATTTAACAATGGTCCTCGCACTAGGTCAGGCCTGATTCACGGGATATATCGCTCAAATAGGTTACCGTTCTCATTAGCATCTGCGATTCCAGGGAATTGGGATGTCGTTGCCATCACATCCTATAGGTACAGGACTTTTAATCCTGTCTGTCTATAAGTTTAAATTATGACCTTACCACCATAGCTTAGAAAAGTCGATAAATTTAAAAAAAAATATTATTAGTTCTTTTTGCCACTTTTATACTAGGTTTTTTTGACATTAAATTCATATATTACTTTTTCATCTACTACATTGATTTTATTAATTACATTTATTCATCTATTACATTGTTAGTTGCACTGTTTTCTTTTTAAAACGTAAATTAGTTAAATTTTTGCTTCATAGATTTAACCGAATTTTTGACCGTGATTAGGTGACACCGAATGCTAGGTAGTGGTTGCTACTGAAAATCAGCGCTTTCGGGATATTATTCCGATAGCAACAGCTGAGTAGTGACCATTTCGGCACACAATATGTGTAAATAAATAATTATGTGTAAAATTTACCTTTTGCTAGTTAACCTTTTTAGTTTGTTATTTTTTTTTTTTTTAGGTTTAATTTTACTTTTAAATACCTAGATGAGTAAGATACATTATAATTTTGTGTCCCTTATTTGTGTCGAATAAAGTTTACTTTCTTTCTTTCTTCTTTCTATTCTCGATTGTATAAGGAAATGATACTCGTAAACCTTTGATCTGATTCTTCGAAATAAATTTATAATTCAAAGACGGGAAATTAAACTTATTGTTCAAAGTAAAATTACAACCAAACTCAAATTAAAAAATAATGTTTAGCGTTAAATTTGTTCAAAGGAATAGCAAGATTTTATTATAATTCCGAATTATGAAAATATGATCAGAATTAGTATGAAAACAATTGTTTATTTACAATTCAATCTCTAGAGCAAATTGTATTCAAATCCAATTAAAATTCAACACGATTAATTTCCATTTATATGCAAAATAATTATTATTACGCAGATCAACGAGTCGGGGAGGGTTTTTTTTCGAACTGGAGGAAATAGCCGAACTTCAATCTGCTCCGTAGATGGGCTTTTGACCTCAACCGGGGTTCAGATGCTAAGTGTGAGCGGTAGGTTTTAGTGCGGTTCGTTTCCCACATACTCCATCTACGTGACGTAACGTGACAGATGAAATTTGATTTTTTACAAAAAACGATATCCTAACTCTATGAGATGATTAATATCATATTTCTGAAAACAATTTTGATGTTAAAAGATTGCTGAAAAGTATTATTTCTGTACTTAAAAATTAAGATGCGTTGCAATATTTTGACTTTTCGTCACATTTGAAGAGGGAGAATTAAAGTAGAATTACAGAATTATTAATTAATAAAAGGTCCATACGATAATGTTTGTGGTCACTGAACTTTAAACTTGTCTAATAAAACGTCTAATTTATGGTTATTAATTAACTAAACCCCGCCAGGACATGAAAAGGGTACTCGAAAACTTGTCGAAAACATAGTTAAATTTTATTACTTTATACGAGGGTATTTTTATTGATTCTAAACACGCAAAGCTCTAGAGAAAATGAAAAGTTTGACGCACTTTTGTCAAGTTCAAATTTCTGTCAACGCTTCTTTGAAAAAACTATTTGGCTCTTTTAAAATTAATAAATAGCCTTGTAGTTAAGAGTTAGCGACTTAAGTGAGTGTAGAATATCTTTCTATTTAACTCTAAAATAGTGTTTCATTATTTGTCGTTTTACAGCAGCATGATTTGAATTTATAATGTAAAAAATAATTAAGTATCTGTACTTCAACCTAAGCTACATTTTTGTTCTTTTATTATTTATTTCTTTAGATACAACGGAACATTGTTTTGAATTTTGACCTTATGTTATTAAAGTATAATTTGTTCTACTAGTATTATCACTTCATTAAAAATTTGAACTAAAAATCAAGTGATTACCTTCACTTTTCTGAAATGGTAGCTTTTCTAAATTACATTAAACGGCAAAACTAAAAAGTTAGTTACGGTAACAAATATAAATTATTGTTTTATCTCAATCAAACAGTTTGCCCCCAGCTTCACACGAACGTTAATCTGTCGGTTAACTTAAGACTCTGGTTATCTCTATCGGCCTGCATAATTATTGCATATACACATGAAAACTATTATTCCTGATGCTGATTAAACGGCAACAAAAAATGCCTAGTTTAGAATGAGTGAAAAATAATGATAAGGTGGAGTAGGAAGAAATTTAAATATTGGATATACAAGTTTTTATTCCAAAACATACTTTATTACTTCATTAGTACTTGTTAATTATAGGACGAGAGGAACGCCTAATAAGAGATGGTTGGATTGTGTGAAAGAAGATATAAAAATTTGCGGCGTGACAGAGGACATATGTCAGATTAGGATAAGGTTAAGACAAAGAAGAAGTACTTGAAAATTATGAGTAACAGAAAGATCTCAATATATCTGTTATTCATTCTCCTTGCCCAAATAATGTATAACTCAAATTTAATCCAGTTTAAATGCATTTAACGTAATAATATACACGCCATTATTCATGTTACATGATTAAATGTGTAACATTTTAAAGTACAATAAAAACATTGAATTTAATAAATAAATAGATAAATCTTAGTAGTCTTGAACAATTTTAAATTAATTTACATTTTAATCCACTAAAATTAGCAACACTTAAGTTTACAAATTAAAATGAAAGGTTGCCCCAAGAACATAAATTTAAGAAACTGTGTGAACTTCCAGATGTTATCTTGTTTTAGAAATTCGATCTCAAAGCAAAGTTCAAGTCGATCGACTTAAATTCAATAAATAATATATTTAACTTGTTAATTATTAAGATTGAAAATTGATGAGCAGTTTTATATATATTTTATGCGTGATTTTGATAGTTTCGATGGTGAGAGAATTCGATAATGGGTTGTTAAATATTTAAGGTATTTTTATTTGGATATTATTGTTTTCACTTACCATTGGTAAAGTTAAATCAGTTGTTTCTACAGTTTTTGTTAATAAACTTTTTTGTATTTGTATTTTTTGAAGATGGAATTTTAGGATTTAAATCTCATTGCATTTACATGCTTTAATAGACTCAAAATTGATACTTTGATAGTCAGATCCATGCCTAAATTAAATGTAAAAAGTCGAAGTTAGTAATGATAAGGTAATAAATATTTGGACCTGGCCCACGAGATGACCGACATGTGACGTGTTGAATCGACCATCATTGTTCCGATCGTCGTATCTGTGCACGGTCTAATAGCGAAAAGCTTCGACCGTCATCTAGAGAAGCTTTCGCTCTCCGGCTGGGACCTGATTCAGAAGGCGGTGGTTCTTGACACGGCGCGTATTGTGAGGAGATTCCTTTCTCTTGAGCCCTGACCACTGATGGCTTGGGTCGTAGACTCCGCCTGCAGTGGCCCTCTGTTCTTTATATTGTATTTTTAAAGGTAATAAATGAAAAAACTTATTGTACAACATTAAAAAAAGTATTAGTTTCACCATTCCTTTTCGTTATGAAGATACATAAACAACGGTAACCGCTTCCCATCAGGTCGACTCTTTGCTCTTTAACCTGCCATCGCAACAAAAAAAATACATTTATATTCTTGAACGCAATATTAAAAACAATATTACCATTCTAGTAAGACGTAACATTACAAAAATAAATCAAAACTAATATACTTTCGCAGACATTGTTTACCTAACGCAATATTAAAACCACAAAAGAAACATAACAATAGAACTAAATTATATCAAAGTCAAATCCAACAAAAAATCACGGGGTCCATTGAAAAGTAAATTAAATAAGGGTGAATACTATTAAAATTGAATAGACAAACAGACAATGGGTCGTCTGTACGTATAACAAGACAAAGAGCTATAAAATGGAGGTGGGTGAGAAATGTGAAGTTTTTCAATCATCTTAAGTCGTAAATGTCTTAACTGTGGGATATTTAGGTCAAAAATATAAAGGTTTTGTAGGATAAATCCAGATCAAACTTTGAAGGTTGCTTTAGTAAATGTATCTTCTTTATGTGACATTATGATGGTGACGGGGCGAAACGTGAACCTTTTTTGTGACAGGAGGAAATCGCCATAGTATAGACAATGTTAATATTAAATTTCAATAAGGTACGGAAATGACACAGATGGCACTTTCGCAAAATACGAAAGATAATAATTTTAAGATTTTTGAACAGTTTCTAAACGATTTCAACAATGCATTATAAAAATTGTAAGACTAAAGTACTAAAATAGAATATACAATCCCTCCTCTGTCCCGGAAGTAGTCAAAGTCTAGAAAGTTCTTTTCGACTCCATGTCGCTAAATGAATCCAAGAAGCTTTGGTAATCAGTGGTATCAGGCCAAAGGGAGATTTCCGACCGGGTGAGATAGTGTATGTATCACTATAGTAGATTTTAGATGTTGTATTTATTTTGCCAAACGTTGCAAACATCGATAGCGCAATTCAGGATCTGGCACTCTATTGGTCCGCCACAAAGCTATGAATTTGAAGATGGTGTTCACAACCGTGTCTAAGAAAATCGTAAGAAGACTTCACATCTGACCACAATGGGCCCAAATTTGAATGGGATATCAAAATACAATGCTCCCTTTTCAAGAGATAACATCAAAGTAATTGGACACCTAGTACACTGCCTCTTCAGTGGTAATATATACGATGGGTTTAATAGCATCTACGGTGATGGATTTATGTTGTTATTACTTGATTTATATGTTGGAATATCGTCATCTGTGTTTGTTTTTGACCGACTTCCAAAAGGAGGAGGTCGAATTCTTCTGCTTTTTCCTTCATAATTTTAGTTTGGATGGAACGATTTGAATGATTTTGGTGTCAGATGAAAGGTGACGGTCGTCATGGGGTATTTTAATATAGTAAAAGTACTTTGGATCTGTGTTTAAAAATGTGAATTTTTCTTGGACAAAATTTAATGGAAATCGATTATAAATTGTAATAGCAAGTGCTATCAACTAGACTCATCTTCAAAGTGCTTTGAAGATGAGTCTAGTGAAGTTGACAAATCGTTTTGATTTTAAGAATGAGAAGGAGTTTGGTTTGAATGATAAAGAAAGTGTATTACAGAATTGTTGTAGAAATATGATGTATACACTCTTTGTATGTTTTTGATATATATATTATGGAGCAGACTCAGCATAAACGTTTAGAATATCTAACTGCTTTTACTTTCAGCATTTCACTATATTTTTTATAGCTTAATGTTAGATTAATAAATTATCGTAAGTTTTTGTTTATTTTATTTGGTTTCAAGTTCTATTTGAAGACTAATTTTTTTAACTATTTATCAAATACATGAGAGCATTTGTTTAGCGAATGAAATTTGCAATTTTCTAGTTAAATATTTCCTCACATATTTTTTTGTTAATACTTAAAGTTAGTCGTGGTGGCCGAGTGGTTGAAGCGCTTGCGTCCGTACGGGAGGTCACGGGTTCAAAACCGGCCGGCTTGTACCTGTAAATCTTAATATGAAAAAGATTTATGTGCAATTTTTCACAACACTACTGGTTAAAAACGGTGAAGGAAAACATCGTGAGGAAATCTGCATATCGGAAAAGGCTTCTAAAAATCCTTTGAAGATATGTGAAGTCCCCAATCCGCATTAGGCAAGCGTGGTGGACTATACCTAATCCCTCTTCGGAGGAGACCTGAGCTCAGCAGTGGGCAGTAATGGGTTGTTACAGTACAGTTACAGTACTTAAAGTTATCATAGTTTTAATCACAGAAATTTCAAGACATTTATTTAGATCACTCCGAATGTTAAACCACTCCAGTGATTTTGAATGTGTTTATTGTTAATTACATTTTTAATTAATTTAAACTTTCTTTCATTCCAGGTAAGAGTTTTACGATTTCGAAGAAGTTAAGATGTTTAGTGACGCCGTAAACAGGTACCAAGATTCTGTGTGTGACATTTTATGATAACATAACATCTCTTTGAAATGGTTTGTATTAATTAACTAAACTATGTTATAAGTAAAATGTAAGATGAAAAATTTATGTTTAAGTTATTAGATTATTACTTAGATAGACTATCAACGACGTAATTAAAAGTAAATATTTTGTAATTGAGGTCCATACAGTTCGTAGAATATCTTAATCAAGGGTTTTAATGAGTTTAATACAGTATCTTATCTCTTCAGAATAAACGTAATGTTTAAACTAAAGTAAATTAATTAATTTAGAGTAATGCCTGGTATCGTCTCGTCTCGAATCGCTAGATCTAATATTTAAAATTCTCGTGTCACAGTTTTGGTTGCCATACTCCTCCGAAACGACTTGACCGATTTTGATGAGTTTTTTTGCGCTTATCCGGTATCTATGAGAATCGGCCAACATCTATTTTTCATCCCCCTAAATGTTAGGGGTAGTCCATCCCTATTTTTTTACGAAGTTGCGCGGGACAACTAGTTATTGTTATACGATAAAAAAAGTAAATAAACTTTTATTACCGAACATCAATTTTGTTTCAAAATTTAATTACATAAAATGATTACCAGTGTTATTAGTGTAGAATATAGATCGATACCTCCCACGTAAGTTGTTGTATCTCCAAAACTGCAAATTTACAGTAGAGCGTTTCAAAGATTCAAAGTGAACCAAAACCTGCATCTATTGTTACATCTTTATGAAATTTCGTATTTAAATGTAATATAAGTCAAAGAATTTCAAAAAGATAGAACAATAAATGCAGATTTTGGTTCACTTTGAATCTTTGAAACGCTCTACTGTGAATTTGCAGTTTTGGAGATACAATAACTTACGTGGGAGGTATCGAGATATAGATAGAAGAAAATACAGGAGCTTCTACACTATTAGTAATAATCAATTTTTAAAATCCCATAGACGACGAATGTGACCCCAAAACAAAAGACTGACACCATTTCTATTTTCAAACAGAATGCAATAAGAACAAATAAAAACCAACACACTCGACCATAAAATTTAAAATCCGATTCACCATCGTAAGATTAAAATATTTTCTATAAAATGACCGCCTTTCATACATATAACGATATCCGATTAGTTGACAAATATCTTTTTATAAACTCGCTACCGTCCACTTAATGGTTCCCCACAAAATCCTTTTAAGTCTCGTAAAACTACAAATAATACTTTGAATGGTGTATACGGGGTGTTGAAAATGAGATATAGGACTAGGAGACTAATAAGAATGTCCCCCCCCACAAGATGGACCGACGATCTGGTCAACATTGCAGGAGGTCACTGGATGCAGATGGCGCAGGACCGATCGATGTGGCGAAGTTTGGGGGAGGCCTATGTCCAGCAGTGGACGTCTATAGGCTGATGATGATGATGATGATGATGACTAATAAGAATATAGGGACATAAGAGTTTTGGAGTAGTGGCCATATGCCGGTGAAGGCACCTTAGATAGGCACATCTGCTCAAGTTCACATGTAATCTTCATTTTCTTTTCCTTAGATAATCACTAGTTTTATCACTCTGCTAGTGATTAACTGTGCCCAGCTTCCACTATGTAACACTTCATTTAGCGTGGTCCTCACGATACAGGCTTTGCCTAGTGTGAGGATCATTGGTTACTTGTTCAGGCTCATCTGTAAGTTGAATCCTATGTGTATTTAGTATAAGTTTTCTGTCAAATGTGTAATGGATTTAACTCACATTAAACATCTTTATTCTTCTTTATTCTTGGAATGCAGATATTTAAGAGAAGACTGTTCAGCAGTCCTATTACAATGATGATGTTGATGATGATGGTAATATATTTCAATGATAATAGAGTTAAAGATTCTATAAAGTAAGCATGATAACTATTAGCTAGTTTAATTGATTAAATAAGATTTTGATAAATCAACGTAGTTCACTTTGCAGCTTAAATTGCTTACGTTAACTTAAGATTAAGTTCGTAACAAACTCACAAATTCAATTTGTGTAGCGGAAGTTCTGAACTCTAGAGAATATCTAAGCTTGACGTTGCACTTAGAATACCCAAACAAACAGCAGATAGAGTGAAACCACCTTAAAATTTTCATCTGTCTGTTTGGTCTAGCAAATTCCTGAAAGGACTAATTTTGGTAGAAATTTTATTGACAGGTAGAAAATATTTTAAAAACTTGTTTGTTTTGTTTTATGTAACGCAGACGAAGTTACGCAAACCTGCTAGTGTCATGATATAATTCCACACGTATTCAGAATTCACATTAAAACATGACGCGAGGTTTGATGTGGGTACAATGCACTCTATTTATAGAAGATGCTTCTGTTAATGTTATCTTAAATGCTTTGTAAAATGAGTTTCTGACGGCTTTATATTTGGATGCTATCATGTTAAGTTGTATATTAAGAAACTAGAATTGCTTAGGTTATAAGGACAATTCTTAAAAAGAGTTAGTTCTCAATCGTTTCATTAGACTAAAAGACTGCCACGCACTATGCGGCTATGGAATGAGCACCTTCTCTTCGGTGTTTCCCGAGCGCTTGTCCTTCTTCAAACGATGCTTGGAGAAAGTCCTTAATGGTAGGCCGTATGTAGCGGCCCCGCAGTATCCCTAACATTGCAGAGATCCATGAACAACGATAATCGCTTACGATCAAGTGGCCCGTTAGCTCGCCTACAAAGAAAAGGTAAAAAAAAACATACACGTGTTGTGTATAATTCTGTGCAAATATTACGTAAATTAAATCACTAATCCACATTTTTATATCAATCAAGCAACCTTCATATACAGCTACATTCAAATTCATTTTTTTAAATCATCTTAGTATGTATTTCGAAATGGATTTGGAGTTCTACTGTCTTTTTCAATCAATATCTCTTGTCCATTGTTTCGACCAGTTTCGATCATTGCTCAACTTTTAAGTTTCGCAAGTTGAGTCTAAAAATCAGCCTGTAGTCACGATACCATTTGACCGTAAACTTTAGATGAGTCCCTCTCTACCGTAAGAGGATTATATTAATAAATATGAAATATATTCAAATCCTGAGACGATGGATCGGTCAAATACACGATTTTTATTGGGTATTACTATTCTATGGATGCGTTTATTGTTAATGCCGGGATTTATCGCTGGCCATTTGTGTTGGGTTCGCTTTTGCATTTTGGTTGTCATTTTTATTTTAATAATATATTCTCAACTTTGACTTACGATCTTAAAGAAACTTACAGTGTATAAGTACTTAGATACAGACGTAAGAAAATAACATAAAATATTTTTGCATTCGACTTGTATCTTTGCCATTTGTATTTGTGTAAACATTGATCATAAAAATTGATAAAATAGTACCAATTTCAAACTTCAATATAAGTGCTGAAACCCAAGTCAGCTAATTTCTTTTTTGGTTTCTTTACACCGAAGATGTGACCCCATGAATTCCACTTTGACAATAATTATACCCTCTCTGATCTCAAGCGTTATTTTAAGTCAAAAGCAACATAGAATTCCAATATCATCATCATCATTATCATCATCAGCCCACACTCGTCCACTGCTGGACATAGGCCTCTCCCAAAATACGCCACTGAGCTCTATCTTCTGTTTGTCTCATCCAGTTGTTACCGGCCACCTTTCTTAGGTCATCGTTCCATCTAGCAGGGGGGCGCCCAACACTACGTTTACCACATCGCGGTCTCCACTCTAGAACCCGTCTACACCATCGGTCATCAGTTCTTCGACATATGTGCCCAGTCCAATTCCAATATCATTAGTCTTTAATTATCTATTATCTGAAACACTGCGATAGTATGCTTTATGCTAACCTAAAACAGTTCAATTGCACACGCTGTATTTCCAGTATCAAAAACGAATATGCTTTCTACCCATCTTTTTCTGTAGCTCATTTCCATTAGCCCAACATCCGTTTACTGCATTGCCTTTAACAACAAAAAATATTCAGTTTGTCGCAAAGGTCTTGTAAGAAAATTGCTTATACACATAAACCTAATTGTTTCGGCCAATTAATTTCGCATCGGCTCGATGCATTAACAATAAAAATTGGACCAAGTCTCCTTTGGAATGAAGTTCTTTTGTACAAAGACGATATATACGCAATGATATTATGAATTCAATTGAATAAAAATAATGATGTGGACCCTTTCTTTCATTAATATAGTGAAACCTTACTAAATATAGGTATTTGTATATGTATATTTTTTGTATATATGTATTGGTACACATGTCTGGTTTCAATTATAGATAATGTTGATATAAACACATCTACTTTTAAGTTATCTAATTAATTCATTGCATTTTATCATTTCTTTTCAAGTCTTCTTAAACTGTCCAAGATCTCATAAAGGACTGTGGTTCTTTCTTCTACATCCAATATTTGTGCATAATTATTATGAACGTACAATACACTCTCATGTATGTCTTTTTTTATTATGTCATACCAGAATAGCCTTTTACTCAACAGTACGCTAGCACAGAACATTGGGGACGGAGCGACGGGAAAGAGTGCCGAGCGCGTAACGCGTCGCACCGTCCCTCCAAACCCCGTGCTGGGTTCTGGCCTCAACCGGGGTTCGGACTTCGGACGCTGAGTGTGAGCGGTTGGAGGTTTTAGTGAGGTTCAACTCCCACATACCCGATTCGAGATCCGGTGATTTCCTCCAACTGAAAAAAAAAAAGCACAGAGCATTTCTATAACTTAAATCAATAAATCCAAGCAGCCCTATTGCAACACAATTATAAATAACACTCAAACAAGTACACACGCTTATCGAATTGTTAAATAAAATTTAAAATTCCATATGCGATGTAACGTCCACACAATGCCATGCATTATTCAAGCTGCAACCGCACAGTTGAAATTCAATCAGCAAAAAGTTTAAAACGAAAAATATGTACGCATCAATTGGAGGTACTGGATTTAAAAAGAAAGGCTCTTTAAGGTTCTGTGTGGAATTTTATGAATGGTATTCTTTGTACAAATAAAACTGTAAAAATTTAAACAGTTGAATAATACTTCGGTATCTTTAGCTTCTACCGAAACAATTTCTGTCTGTACAGATAAAACAATTAATACTGTAACAACAATAACTTCCATTTGAGAGCATATCATGTTGAAGATTCTGTAGGTACATACATTCGGGGGTGTCGCGACGGGAAGGTGTGCCGCAGTGCGTAACGCGTCGCGCCATCCCGCATAACCCCGTGCTGAGTTCTGGCCTCAGCCGGGGTTCGGACGCTGAGTGTGAGCGGTTGGAGGTTATAGTGCGGTTCAACTCCCACATACGCCCCGCGGGTGGGGATCGTAGATTAGAAAAAAAAAATATTATTATCAAAATATCACGAAAACATCAATAACAAATGTAGATTTCGAGTAATAGTTAAATTACTTTTGTTTTAAAATATTTTGGTTTGTTTTGTGACATTATTTTCATTCTACTTTGATAAACTAATGCTAAGCATTAGTCATTCCAAAAAGTCAAAAACTAAAATAAATCACAGACCATAGATGAAATCACTATAATAATACACTACAATTTGATAGTAGACTTCCCGACTCGATACGAGTTATGGTCGTTTTCCTGGACACCCATTAGCAATTAATATAAACAACACATTAAAAACCATTCATATATCTATAAAGGAAAGACTAGAAACGATAAAGCATCAAGTCACAAACATGGACGATCGATAGAAGATAAGAATAATAAAAGAAGAAGAATAAATTTCTTTAAACACTCGCGGTTATCTACATCACTTACACTATTTCTAAACGGGTTCTTTCCACGATTATTTTCAATTGAGCGATCCCGATATTTCGGCATTATTTCAAGCGCCATGATCACGGGAAGACTGAAGAACTGCGGGTAGGTCATTTAAGAGCAGACAAATCTGTCTACCCTCTTTCTCGTTCGTTTGCCAATTGAAAATAATCGTGGAAAGAACCCGTTTAGTGATAGTGTAAGTGAAGAAGAATAAAATTTAAAAGTACTTTTCAAATAAGGAAAGTCAAAAAAAAACCTTTGAAGTAAACATAGAGAGTAGAAACCTTACAAATATTACAGAAAGACAATTATAGATAGAAAATACGAGATCTAAAACCTGTTGAATATTAAGAGAATTTTCCCAAAAATAACGTTTGTTTTTTCAATACCAAAAATTCATGCTGTTTTTTATAGTTATAACAAAAATGACTACATTGTCCAACCGAAATAACGGACACAGCGAACAGTTACAATAATATTTTACAGTAAAACAATGAGAGGAAATCGTCACTTAAATTAAAGAGTCAAAAAACTTAAAAGGCCTGGTACAACGACCTGGTGGAAATGTTTTATGTATTTTTCATTCAGCAAGAAGCAGTCTGACTGGAAAGAGTAAATACGCCGCCAATGCGATCTTTCATTCAAGTGTCTCGTTGTTTGTTTGGGGTTCCGCGGTTAAATGTGTACTTTAAATAAAGGAGTATTCTGAGAAACGCTAAAATGGGAAGGTTAGTGGGAAACGGTTTTGTTTCTGCTAATAAAAGCTGACAAGTCAGTGATGTGAATTGAACAATTTTAATTGGGATTGGTGACGTTTTTTGAATTGTAAGAGAAGATCCTTTAGTGGTTCTTGTTGGTTAAGTGTATCAAAAAGACCAAATATACAAAATCAGACAATAACTTTTTATGTCCATGAAGACAGGTCTAACGGGCTGATCGTACGTGGTTACTATCGCTCATAGACCTTTGAAATGCTTAAGATTCTGCAATGCTCCAAGGACGAAAATTCATTAGGTACCGGTACGTCGCCTCAGTGCTTGTTTGGCCAATCTGACATTTTTTACGAAAATTACTTTTTAATGAATAAAATTTCCATCCGACTGGTAAAATATTTTTTTTTAATATTCAATTCTAAAACAATAAAAATCTCATTTCAATTTTTTTCTCAACACGGCACTTAACGAAAATTCCGTGCTTGTTTGCTGTCTTCTGTAAAATTTGCTCGAGTGCAGATTGGCCAAACAAGCACTGAGGCGACGGGTAGTAATTTAAAATTCGATTTAATAATGGGTCTACTTTTTAGATATATTAGAAGTAATTGAGAAACCACAACTCTTCAAGTGATAAAATGATTCCTTTGCGAATCCGAATTTCGATGCGAATTTCTTACGAATCATAAATCCTCTTACAGAATTCCTCAATAGGGCTCATCAAAATTTGGAAGTTCGAACCCCAAACTTTCTCCACTCGACCTGTACGTGTTCTGTACTTTTTCATTGCAATTCGAGGGCCTTTTAAAGATCACGTTCTCATTCAATTGAATTCGCATTTCGGTACTTAACTCACGATAAGAATAGGTAATGAGACTGTCGCAGCAATAACTTATTTTGATAACCTATCGACCTACATTGATTGTCTTGGATTCGAATTGCAATTCATTACCTTATGCACTTATTGGTACATGAATCTTGCGTTTTTTATAGACATGTTTATAATTAATTGTGATGTATTACCATTTAATATTTGATGTATTTTTCAAGCATTATTTTGAATCCATTACTTGTATAAATATAATAAAATTATGGGTTTATACTTAGATGCAAATAATAACGAAAAACTGAAACGTTATAATCCTGGAACTATTTTTACCTCAACATTGTATTTATTAGTAATTCAATAATACTTACTATATCCATTTAACGTTACGAAATCTCGTTGTCCAAGGTCCTCAGTTAATCTTATTTCTCTATAACTATAATCTTCATAGATTAAAATAAAATTCTGACAAAATACAATAATATAACAAACATGACATTTAATTCTGTGAACACTACTATAAATGTTTATTTATTCTCATAAAATATCACGATTAAGAATTAAACATCAACCTCTCATGTTTTTGCAGCAATTGTGAATACCGAAAAGTTGAAATATTTTTCTTCGATGTCTCACGTTCCTTTTTGTGACAACGACATTGCATTGAGAAAACAATGCAACAAAAACATGTACTGGACACATAAATGGATGGCATTTTGACTTCTGTATTCAGGTTGTTTGTAATGAACGTATATATTTTATAGTCTCATATTTGGTATTGCTGTTTTGTTTTGCAGGTGTAGAAATTGTTTTAAGTTAAAATGTTACTTTTTGTGATTTGAAACGTGCTATAAATATAGCCAAAGCTACTGTTTTCTGTACCAACCCATTACTACCCACTGTTGGGCAGGCCTGGTCTCCTCAGAAGAGGGATTAGACATAGTCCACCACACTTGCCCAGTGCGGATTGGGGACTTCAAATATCTTCAAAGGATTTTTAGAACCCTTTTCCGACATGCAGGTTTCCTCACGATGTTTTCCTTCACCGTTTTTAGCTAAGCTACTGTGGACTCTGTCAAATGTATAAATTTCATCAAATAGGCTGCTAAATTTGAATTAAAATCATTTAATTCAGAATATAATTTGAATTATAAATACTGTAAAGACTCCACATAAAAGGTAATATCAACTTCATTTTATCATATTTCAAAAATAGCACACAGAAATTACTTATATATTGTTATATTATATATTTATATATTAAAAATGGGTGCAATGGCTCGCATTCTCGACCTCTTAGGTCGGGTTTTTTTCAGAATATCCCGTCCCATGACTCATATTTTTATATATGTTATACTTATATATTATAGATGTATAAAAATCTAATATATATAAATGATGATCAGCACTCAAATTTTACTTTGTGAGAATTATATGTGATTTACCTCAACCATTTCCATAGACACTTGATACAAAAACTTGCATCAATTTATTCCCACTTAAAAATTCCACGTAAAAATGTATACCTATTTCAGAATACATTGAAAGCTAATAATAGTTGCCAATGGACGTTTTTATTACTTTTAAAGCAGCAATTGCATAGTTTGTTCTTGTTTGTAGGTGACTAGGTGGATTTCACTTATATGGTTCGATAGAATAACATAAGGACAATGGGAATTGTTTTTTTTGTGGGAGTTGAATTGCTGGGAAAATTGTTGAAGGAGTTTTGGAATGTTATAGGTTTTATTACTGCATTATTAACTCGTGTATGGCTGGTTTTCTATGTAATGTACAACTTTTTAACTATGGTAATACCTAATTGCCAATATTTTAGTGGTTTTTTGATAAAACCAATTTGATGTCAATGAGTCTTTATCATTACTATTAGGTACAGTCTTTGAAATATTGCAACCAATACTTTTCTAGCATTCTTGGGATAGATTATCCTCAGCCGGGAGCCAGTAAGCTTATCATTATTATCTTCAAGGGCTATTAATTTTATTCTGTTTCCTCATGTTTTACCTTTTATAGTGTGACATGACGATCTTGTGTAAGCAAAAATAGATTTCATTCACAGAGTGCCGTAACAAAAAGGTGCTTCGGAATTTAAAGTGCATCTTCGATGAAATTTCCCATTGCAGTGAGGATTCCAAGAAGACTACCACTAGTAGGTGTCACTCCTTCCTCGACAGGATGAGAATCGTGCCATTAAGTTTCTAATATACACCCACTAGCACAACACCCGGGTACGCCCGTGAAAGCAACACAATACGAATTGAAATGATTGGCGAAAGTCGAAATTTGAATACAATGCCACGCGTCTTTTGCCATAAATAAAACATTGTTTCCAATACTTTATGCAACTGCTGTTTCATAATTGTAATAATACGTCTATGTTAATGTGGGCGTCTGTACGTTGCTTTTCTAAGAACAATTGAAAGTGCGAAGTTTTTATCTTAATTTTATGTATGATTTTTATCGCATACGTGGTTTGTGTGTTTCGTAAACTTTGTTGCGAAATAGGAATTATTTAACCGTCACGTTTTGTATGGTAAATGATAGGTAAAATGTATGCTCTGGTATCCCAGAGATCTAGTTTACTTTCACACTCTCGTATAGATGCATTATGAACTTCATCTTTCCTTGAATTACTGTTTTCCACGTTTCAAGAAGTTGTATATATAAATGTATCCAGTTATGGAATGCATTTATATACTTACTTGGATTTCCCTATAATATATGATTGTTTTTTTTTTGAACTTTGAGAGTACAGAGGCTTCATCATGCATCATACAATCATGAGCCTAATGTTATGTACATTTTTACCACCTGCTTTTAAAATTTCGTATTAATCATGTATTTTAAAAGTCTAAGTTGACTAAAACGTTCATAGGTTTCATTACTTCAAAGACATATTCAAACATTTTAAATTATTTAGTTCAGTCCATTAAACTAACCGAATAAATAAACTACCGAACCGCAAAATATAATCCAATAAATTCACGAGTTCACGACACCGGTGGTCGATCAAATCATACAATTTATCAGGCAAATATTGATAAATCACTTCGACGAAACGCAGTCCAATACATCAGCATTAAAATGCTTTAGATATCATTGTTCGAGAAATTTTGCATATGAATGCACCCACACAGTTTCTAAGTATACTTAAATGTTTACTGAGTTCGAGATTATATCGTGTTATAAATTGTTCCGTTGTTTAGTCTATTTATTTGTTATGACTAGAAAAGCGAGGAATGTACGAAAAATACTTTTTTTTTTATTGCTTAATAGATACACGAGCCTACAGCCCACCTGATGGTAAGCGGTTACCGTCGCTCACGGACCTCTGCATGCAAGAGTGGCTGTAGATAACAGCCACTCTTTGCCCTGGCATTGCAGAGGTTCATAAGTGACGGTGACCGGTTACCATCAGGTGGGCCGTATGCTCGTTTATCTACCTTGCAATAAAAAAATAAAAAATAGTCAATTTAATGACTATCCTGCGAGCTATAAAATTACTTTTCTATTCCTCAATTCTGCAATTATATCTCTCAGAGACTTCTACCACAAATTTATAAATGACATTACTAGACTAGGTTAGTTTTAACAGTAGCTATAACCAAAAATGACACATTTAACGCTTACAACATTCATTGCTTCACTAATCCTCTAATAACTCATTTTGAAAGCATCAAACTAGATTAAAATAACAGTTGTATAACGTGAAAATCAGGAGTTATTAGATTACCCCTACCATTGTTTACAGTAGTCATACAATAGTATTCATTACTCATTCGATATCGTGTTAACCATCGCTACACCGGTGGTCACCGGTCGTTTATCAGACAAAATTTGACAAATCACTGGCCGAACTCGACAAATAGTACTGTCTGTTCATTTGTTACTGATATTGTCTTTGACAGCGTTTTTTTATAATCGATATGTCTGCGGTTTCTCTTAGTATTGAAATTGTATAAATAATGGAAAGTCTATTGATAATTATTTAATGTACTATGCTCAGTTTTAGTCAATATCATCTTTCACTTCTTTATCAAGCCAAGTATAGGTGATATCTACCTTAACAATGAAGTAAATTCGAAAAAGGGCAAGGTTCACCACCTTTACTTGGAAACGCTGCGCTCTTCTACAGTTCGGTTCAGAAGATCATTATTGCCCCGTACCATTCCGATTTGGAATGGACTCCCGTCCGCGGTGTTCCCGGAGCGCTATAACATGTCCCTCTTTAAACGAGGTTTAAGAAAAGTCCTGTATGGGTAGGTGATAGATAACGGCCTCTCTTTGCCCTGGCATTGCAGAGGTTTATGAGCGACGGTGATCGCTTACCATCGAGTGGGCCATAGGCTCGTTTATCTATCTTGCAATAAAAAAAAATGAAAACTTAAAATGTACAAAAATACCTAGATCCTAAACAAATGCCACAAAAAATATAGTTTTACTAAAGTCTAACCTAAGTTTTATAATGTTAAATTCTTTTCAAATTTCCCGTTAAAACTTGTTCGAAATTAAGTTCTGGTAATTAAAATATGGATTATCTATGATTTATACCTAGCTTTAGTTTAGCCGTTAAAACTATATAGTATTAAATTTAAAATGTTTACGAGTATTCTTAAGTAGGTCTCGTGATGGTTTGAAAACCGTTTATGACATATAAAATCCATTTTATTGGAAAAGATTAATGTTAATTTATATTTAAATCTCTCTAATAGATTAGTTTTAAGGTTTAAAAACTATTAACTTATTGTATTATTCTTATTCTATATTGAACACAAAAGCAACATAACAGATAACACAATAATATGAAAAAAAGATTCTCTCTGGCAACTGTCATGACAATACAATGTCAAAATTAAAAATATTAAATTATGAGATAAATATTGGAAAAATGGCAAAAAATTGCACAAAAAGACACATTATGGACAGTAAAAATGTAAGAAAATAGTCTGGGCAATAATTACTGAACAGGTATACATAAAAATTACTATGAGATATGAGAAGAAACCCGAAACGTCAGTGCCGAGAGAAACAACAAAGCGCACCATCACCAACTATTACCAGCTCGTCGCGGTCGTCGAGTGAAAACACACTGACGAGACGAACTATAACATCAGACGACGAGCCTTCCCCTGCGACAACAACACCTGCGCGTCGGGGACGCCCACCGGCACGCTTGGGACCAGCGGACCGAAATGGTTCGTCTACGGCCCCCGCTACCAGTGGTGCAGTGCGCCCACGCATGAGATGGTCTGAAGAAGTAAATAAAAATGTCATGCGGGCGTACTACAGGGCTACGGAGGGGGGAACTAACCTCACTGCGTATCGCTCAAGGATGTTGCCTCTGTTTCAGGTCTTGTGCCCAACTGTCGACGTCACGGTGCAACGGTTAGCGGATCAGGTGCGGGTCATTCAGCGACTTAAGTTGCTGGATCAGACTGTACTTGACCGATTGCGCAACGAAGCACTGCCTGCTCCTCATGAACCACAATCAACACAAGTGGTAAATGTCACTGTCACCCAAGCTATACCACCAGCGGAGGAGCTTCAGGTGCAGGCATGTGCAAGTATCCAGGACGATGAGCGTTTGAGGAGCGCTCTGGAGGACTCTATACAAGAATTTAGGTTTGTCCCGCCATGCTCGCGGCCACGTTTACCGCGGTTGCCCATGTGTAAACGCAATGTTTCGCTGGTATTGGCCCTGGACTGCATGTTAAAACCTTATTTTGAGTCGACTGAAGACCTTATCGACACCCACTCGGTTCTGTACTGCGGTGCGGTTGCTGTCTGTCGCGTGGCTGGAGTAAAATTCCCGAACCCGAACCAGACGTACCGCCGGCATGATGGTAAGCCGCAATGGCAGTGCAGAATCGAGAGGCGCATAGATGCAGCCAACACGCGCCCGCGCGTAATGCGATTCGTCGACCGAGCCTTCGCTGACACCGGTGTCAGCAGGAACGACTACCTGGCTTGTGTCGTCGAGCGTGTTGACTACTGGAAGCAAAAAGTTTGCGCATGGGCGAACCGTATTCGTCGGTACCGAATAAGATCGGAGCGGTACCACTTGAATAGAGTCTTCCAGAGCAATCAGAGGAGTGTCTACAGAAACTGGGAGGCTTCTCGAGGAAGAGTTACCGATGGACTCCCACCAGTTGATGAGGATGTGATGACCTCATTTTGGAAAAATATCTGGTCGGTGCCCATCGGTCACTCCGAGGGGGAGTGGACTGAGTCGGTCGGACGCGCGTGCGAGTCTATTACAGACATGAACACCGTAGCGATCACGCCGATTGACGTAGCTTGTGCGGTGCGTTCGGCCCCGAACTGGAAAAGTCCGGGACCGGACGGGCTGCACAGCTACTGGCTGAAATGGATACGCAACTCGCACGGGCGCATGGCTGCTCAGTTTCAACAGGCCCTCGAGTCGGGAACCCTCCCAGATTTCATGACATCAGGGGTCACTCATCTGATATACAAATCTGGCAATACCTCGGACCCTAAAAACTATAGACCAATAACTTGCTTACCCACCATCTATAAGCTACTTACATCCATTCTGAGAAACAAAATTCAAATACATATCTCGGCAAATGACATAATGTCACCTTCTCAGAATGGGTGTAAGATAGGGTCTCGGGGTACAAAGGATTTGCTCCTCATTGACATGACTATCACGCAACAAGTTCGTCGAGGCAAAAAGGGTGTCCATATGGCTTGGATTGACTATAAGAAAGCGTATGATTCGGTGCCCCATTCATGGCTAATGAGAGTTTTAGAGCTTTATAAAATACATCCCACTCTACGCTCCTTTCTTAGCTCATGCATGGGTCAGTGGTCTACGTTTCTTCGTCAACCAGGACATATTGGATCTCCGGCCTCCCCGAGCTTAATAAGGATAAGGCGGGGTATCTTCCAGGGTGACAGTCTGAGTCCTTTGTGGTTCTGTCTGGCGCTTAATCCTCTAAGCACGTTGCTTGGAGATTCAACGCTAGGCTACCGACTCAAGAGAGGGGGTGAGCCCATTTCACATCTCTTGTACATGGATGATCTCAAATTATTTGCTTCTAAAAAATCTGACCTAATATCTTTACTCAAAATAACCGACAATTTTAGTAAAGCTATTGGAATGGAATTCGGAGTAGATAAGTGTGCGGTCATAGATATACAGAGAGGTAAAATTGTAAACTCTGAGAGTTTGCAACTTAGCCAAAGTGAGGTGCTCAGATCTCTTTCTGAGTCGGAAACCTACAAATACCTTGGAATGTTCGAAGCTTTGAGTATAGTCGATGCAGATATGAAACAATCGGTGAGGGATCGTTTCTTCGGCCGCTTGGTAAAGGTTTTGAAAAGCCTCTTATCTGGCGGAAACAAGATCCGAGCCTTCAATGGTTGGGTCATGCCTGTACTGACGTACTCCTTTGGCATTCTAAAGTGGACGCAATCAGAACTAGATGCCCTGGATAGAAAAGTTCGGCGACTGCTGACGGCATACAGGATGCACCACCCACGTTCATCTGTTATGAGGTTGTATATTCCTCGGAAGTGTGGGGGTCGTGGCATGTTAAATGTCAAGGACCTACACAACCGAGAGGTAAACAACCTTCGGGAATATTTCCTTAAGGTAAGCGTGGGTATGTACCGTAATGTAGCAGCAGTTGATAAGGGACTCACTCCGCTGTCCTTAGCGAACGAGAATTGGCGGACGCTAAAGGTAATGAGTGTGGCGGATCGCACGGACGTATGGAAGAGCAAGGAACTACACGGACGGTTCTACCGGGCCCTTATGAGCCCCGATGTAGATCAGTTAGCCTCCGTATCTTGGCTACGATACAGTAACCTCTTCGGAGAGACTGAAGGTTTTGTCTTTGCAATTATGGACGAAGTTATCATGACGAACAACTACCGTAAATATATTCTAAAGGATGGGACGGTCGACATTTGTCGGGCATGTCACCGTCCGGGAGAGTCTATTAGACATATCGTTTCCGGTTGTTCTCGTCTTGCTAACGGCGAGTACTTGCACAGGCATAATCAGGTAGCTAAGATTATCCACCAACAACTTGCTCTGAAATACGACCTTGTTGAAGCCGCTGTACCTTATTACCAGTATTGGCCTCAGCCGGTTCTCGATAATGGTCATGTAACGCTCTACTGGGACCGATCTATTATCACTGACAGGACTATTGTTGCCAATAAGCCTGACATAGTGATAATAGATCGGGATGCGCATCGGGCGGTGCTGATCGATGTCACCATTCCACATGACGAGAACCTTGTGAAGGCAGAAAAAGAAAAACTGCTAAAATATTTGGACCTGGCCCACGAGGTGACCGACATGTGGCGTGTTGAATCGACCATCATTGTTCCGATCGTTGTATCTGTGCACGGTCTAATAGCGAAAAGCTTCGACCGTCATCTAGAGAAGCTTTCGCTCTCCGGCTGGGTAAAGGGCCTGATTCAAAAGGCGGTCGTTCTTGACACGGCACGTATTGTGAGGAGGTTCCTCTCTCTTGAGCCCTGACCACTGATGGCTTGGGTCGTAGACCCCGTCTCCAGTGGCCCTCTGCTTTTTTTATATTGTATTTTTAAATTTATTTTCTTGTGATTGTTTTTTTAAAGATATAATGTAAAAAATGAGCAAATAAATGAATATGTATGATAAAAAAAATGAAAAAAAACATTATTACAACCATTTTATCCAAAAAAGAAAATGAATGTTTCCGAAAAGTTTATTGTTCATTGTTTTCAGTAATTCTATGAGTAGTCAGTAATAATGTTAGTCAATAGTCAGTAATATACTGTGGCGACCAATAATAACGCGCGAGATCGTGAATCGCGGTTACGACATTTGCAGAAATCGTCACATAGATATGACATCTGAAATCTACTACAGTGGGCTTCGGCCTGACCGGGCATACACTACCTCGTCCGGTCGGAGATCTCCCTTTGGCCTAATTTCACTAACACCCACAACTGGTGACTCCGTGGTGAATTACTATACACCTAAAGTAACTACAATGTTTAATTATATACCTAATATAAAATTAAACATTTGAGTACAAAAAAAGCTTTGTATCTTTTCAATGGTCATTAAACAAAATGGCAACTTAAAAAAAGTTTGATAATTAGTCTATTTCGTCGCTTAATATTTATTTCATAATATTATTATGAGTATTTATCGAATATTTTTCCTATAGAGACCAATAGTAGGGCCACAAATATAAAACGATATGACTCAGTGATACCATGACTACAATGGGGACAATTCGAATACAGCTTTTATGTATTCAACACTTCGCGCGATTAATCATTACTTGTCATTGACAATCATTTACATAATGATATGTACTTGTGGGTAATTGAGTAAGGTTATTACGTTTCTTAATTGTTACGTTATATTTTTGTTAACCAACAATTATGTCGCACCATTCGCAAAAAAAGCTGTAACTTGGAAACACTAACCAATCTTAGTTACTTATTGGTCCGTTTAGCCACGCTACTCGGGGACGTCGCGACGGGAAAGTGTGCGTGTGCGGGACCAAGTTTTCAGCTTGCCTCAACCTAGCCAATAATTGGCGCAATTCTCAATGTTCAAAAGTCGACAGCAAAATAAACTCTATACCATAACGTATTTTTCGCTTACATTTTTTATTGCAAAATAGATGAACTTACGGCCCGCCTGATGGTAAGCGGTTACTGTCGCTCATGAACCTCTGCAATACCAGGGCAATGAGGGGCCGTTATCTATCACCTACCTATACAGAACTCGTTAGAAGAGAGATATGTCATTCATTTTGTTTAATGTCTCTATAATTGCGTATTTGGAGCCACAATAGGCATATAAGCTCACAGAACAGATTGCTAATTACGCCAAAATGCAGCTACAATAGCCTAAGTACTTAATATAGTTAGTAATTAACATATTATACGTAGTTTTATTCATATATTTCTGAATTTCTTCACTTCACATGACCGATAAGCGTTGTCGGGAGATTCCGTGACAACAGGAAACACAAACTTAAAAAAGCTTAGATTACGACAAAACGGGAACACAAAATATTTGCCTTTTTTTAAATAAATATCGCGTAGCTTCGTCTGCGTCACTTAAGACGAATTAAATAAGATTTTTTTTAATTCACTTTAGTTTTCCAAGTGAAATGATTAGCATGGTAGAAGATGAAGAATAAGAGTTATTCTATCATGAATTACAAATAGGCACATAAAATAAACGGTGAAGGAAAACATCGTGAGGAAACCTGCATATCGGAAAAGGGTTCTAAAAATCCTTTGAAGATATGTGAAGTCCCCAAGCCGCACTAGGCAAGCGTGGTGAACTATGCCTAATCCCTCTTCGGAGGAGACCTGAGCCCAACAGTGGGCAGTAATGGGTTGGTACATAAAATCAGACTGATATTTAAAAAACTGCCATCTTTTAATAATACTCAAAAAAATATCCTAATAAAATGAAACTTCACAATAAACACTTTCCATATTATTATATGGACGAAAAAAAACATCATCCAAATCGCTTCACAGACAAAAGCACAACATAAAAATACAACTTGGAATATCAAAAATATCATTACATAACATAAGTTATCTCATAAGTTTATACAAAGAATTCCGTTTTAAGACAATCTTATCACATAAAAATGGAATTTGTAACGTAAACAACACTTGAACAGATTCGCTTAGTCTTTCGTAAGTGCTATTGCGTTCAAAACAAACTGAACGTAACATATTTGAGTTGTACTAACTGGGTTTTAGGTGTAACAAGGCATAGGCTGAAGCGGGTAGCGAAAATAGATATAAGCATACTGTACTGTGCTGTAACATTCTATTACTGCCCACTGTTGGGCTCAGTTCTCCTCAGAAGAGACAATAGAAAACAATACAATTTATTTAATACTCCAAAAATTATAGAGAGTTTAAAAACTTAATCTAGTTTACATTTAGAAAAGTGCTTAAAATAAGTTCATAGTTTTCATAATCAAAATTCAATTTAACACTGGCACCCATGATAAGGTTTAAATTTTAAGATTTTAAAATTTATTAGTAAAATCATCATCAAAATAATAAATAGGATATTCAGCATAATCTCTGGATGACATTGGTTTCTGAAAAATATAATAACTATTCCCGATGGCTTCCCATTGCACATTATCTTCCCTCGTAAACTTTTATTGTTCTCTGAAATCGTGCGAGACTTCTTAATGTGCAATTTTAAAACAAAAGCATATCGAAGTATAATTTAAAAAAAAACAAACTAATGAGGGACAATAGTTAATTTTATGACTATCGAGTTTTTTTTTTTTTTTTTATAGCCGTGTAGGCAGCGATATAATTCTAGCCTTATGTGGCAGACGTTAAGAATAAAAATTTAAAAGAACAAACTTTTACACGCAAT
This sequence comes from Trilocha varians, assembly GCA_030269945.2. Lineage (NCBI taxonomy): Eukaryota > Metazoa > Arthropoda > Insecta > Lepidoptera > Bombycidae > Trilocha > Trilocha varians. The sequence goes on along the minus strand of AP028277.1, from coordinate 2,994,110 downwards.
AAAAATACGAATAAAAGTTCCCAGTGGCTATAAGGTTAAGTAATAGCATAACATTTTGAGTCTTATGCCATTGGAATCGTGCATAAAATTGAATAAACCATATTACACGAAAACAAACGAATAACGCTCACCGCTTGTAACTTACACCACACAAAAAGGAACGCATGTACGCTGATGTCACTCATCTCGGCTTTTTAAGTGTTGGCTTAAGATTTTAATGTTTGTTAAAGTGGAATTAAAGCTCAACACATTTACAGCGTGCGTTACGTAACGTACGTTGTTTCCAAAACTTAAAAAAATAATACGAATGACAGATCTCTGTCAGCTTTTCATTTGAGGAGTTTATTTTTGGTACTATTTTTACTGGATGGGATATTTTTCTATGGATGAGAGATTGAAGTTTGAGAGGAATTCAAGCGCCAAGACGATGATTTTTACGACGAAAATTAGTTTTTAAGAATTTTACCTATTGTAGATTAGTAGGTATAGTCATTGTTATCTTTGAATTATTATTTATTACATTATTAATAATTTGATTAAAAACTGCGAGGATCAAACTTCAAATATAAGCCAAATTATTTATTTATTTAATTTAAGGAAAACCAACAGCTGATAATCCGGGCACAAAACTTTGAATAAAAAACTAAAAGTTATTAATAATGTTGAAAGTTTAGACTTTGAAATGGAATATGAATCAATAATATTAATTAGCAATAGTATCATCTGATTAAACTAATTAAAGACAATTATTTATTAGCAAATAGGTTAAAAAGATATCAACTTTCTTGGCATATATACAGAGAGACGATTCTTAATCAACTTCTTTAATTAAATCAATAACCATTAAACACTGTTTCACTTTGATTAGATAAATAATTAAAACGGAAAACTAAATTAGTTCTACAAATTTCATCATTTTACAGCCAACATTTATGACAAGATTCATCTTAAAATCACCCTTATTCCAATGTGATAAGGTCTACCTAGAAAATGAGGTGATATAATTAATGATTGTTAAAGTAAATTAAACTTAATTACTGGCTGTTAAGGTGGAAATTTAATAGAGAATGTAGAGTTTAAATAATTTCCGTTGTGCTGTAATTGCATAGTTTCTTATTAATTGTTTTATTGAATGTTGTCATTACTGTAATGGTAGTAAGTAGTTTGGCTTCTTAGGAAATCAAATTAGAAAACTCTCTATTGTACAAAGTTGTAGTCATAGTAGAAGAACTTAACTGTTTGATAATCCTTTAAAATTTAGATAAAAGGCATTCGCTATTTGCATTTGATAATGTATAGTCTATACTAATATTATAAAGCTGAAGAGTTTATTTGTTTGTTTGTTGGAACGCGCTAATCTCATGGGCGAGAGAAAATCTTCATAATAACCACAACCGCTCTGACAAGAGTGTATCGACAGAGAAGAAGAAGAAGAAGAAATCTCATGAACTACTGGTCCGATTTCAAAAACTCATTCAGTGTTGGATAGTCCATTTATTGAGGAAGGCTATAGGATGTATCCTTCTGATCACAGAGGGATACAGCCTGCAGACGAAGTTGTGCGGGTCACCTAGTTATAAAACATAATATTATTTTGTAACAAGATCTGTTAAAAATCAACATTGCATTGCATAATTTTTGTTGTTTTATTTTAAACAATTCATCTGATTGTAGAAAGCAGTATAAAAAATATTAAGTATTTTTACAAATTATAGATTCTCAGTTGTTTATTAAAAAAATAGTTAGGAATAAGTTTAAGTTCCACTTTTTAGAGATTCCAAAAAATGTTTTTGGTCTTATTATAATTCATAGCTATATTTGCATCGAAAATTATAAGTAATGAAACATTGTCTAATAATAATTAAAGAACATGTAATCGTGTGTACATTCACGACTACACCACCGCGTGGGCAGACTGTGGGACGACGCTAATTCGAAACAGATGCTATTATAACTTTGTAATGAGAATTTTGCAATCTTAATGTACATATTGTTGTAGATGTTTAGCAATGTTTATAGGTAATTTTGTGTTGTTGTTGGGATTAGCAACCCACGTGGGTTGTGTATCAACCCACTGATTCCCACTGCTGGGTTGGGGTTTCTTGCCAGTGGTTTTGTGTTAAATTAAAATAAATAATTTTACAAATTAAGATTTAGACTTACAGGTTGGCATAATGAAAAAATGAAAAAATATTTACTAACTAAAAAAAGGTAAAGATAAAAACAACTTAACTGGTGGTTAACCTAAGAACCAAGTTAAACATATTTATGAGAATTGTTTTGCCTCTAAACAGTCACAATATTATTTTTAACCAAATACATGAGATATTCACTAATTTGTAGATAAAAAAGAAAAAAAAAACAAAATATAACTATTAAAAGTGAACAAAAAAACAATGATTAGGTAATTATATAACAATGTGTAAAAACTAAACAAAAATACAATAATAAAAAGGAGAGATGATGTATGTGTGTCTAGGTTCAAATAGAATCATCCATTAAGGTCTCGGTTTGGGTGTATTTCAATGATTTCAGCTATTTCTGTACGATATGCTTTGCTTCGAGCAGTGATTTCTTTTTTAAATTGCAGTTCTTAATAATTTTGTTGTAGATGATAGCTTTAATGTAATTTTCAAAACGCCAATATTATGTAGCACTTAAATACAGCTTCTGATAATTGTTAAACCTACATTTTTATTGTCTTAATTTTGTTGTTGCAGTTAACTCTACTTTTCAGGAGCTACACAACCAAATTTGGTTACTAAATATTATTTTTGGCTTTATGTGTACACCTACAATCTATTTCTATATTAAATCTTACAATAAAGAGCCAAGAAATTACAATCAAATATTACAAAATAATAACATTTGCTAACAAAAGTGAAACCGTTATTTTCCGAGAAACGAAAGTTCGGTTCCAATTTGTTAGTCAATTTAGTATCAATCTTCGTTTTCCAAATATGGCTAATCTTATCGCGAGTAATTACGTTAATTGCTTATGAATTTTAACGTCATTTAGGCTGTTTATGTGTAATTAATAACTTGTTTTAGTATTAGGCCGCACACACGCAGAGTTTTTGCCAATATTATGGTCGAATACAGCTGATTTCTACATTATCTCTCCGGCATTTATTGCAATAGCTCGAGAGCTAGTGCCAATTTTTCGTATACCAGGAGAACTATGGACCAAGTTTTCAGCTTTCCTTAAGTAACTACCCATAAAATTGGCACTGGCCCTCGGGTTATTACAATGTGTGCTGGAGAACTTTTGACCAACTTCGCAAAAGTTCTGTGTAACCTGTCTCAGGTAATCATTTCGTTTGTTTTTTATGTCCTTTTTTCGTACACAAGTAGGTACTTATTTTCTGGTTACAATGAATACAAAAAAAACAGCAAAAAACATATTATACTTAGTGATTTCAATGATTCGTTTTTGTTCGATAGCAGGCACTTTAGAAAATAAATCAATTTAATTTTGATAAACATTTGACAGCTAGTTATGTACTATTCGTGAAATGGAATTGGATCGTTTTCCTACATGTAGAACATATTATATTAATATAGGCTGTAGTCAGTGAATTTGGGTAATAGAAATTGGGATGCCTATAATATTATTATACGAGAATATTGTCAATACTGAAAGTTTTCAGAATACGATGTTTCCACAACTCAGGCAATACACATTTATTTATTGTGTTTATTAAGTATAAAGTACTTTCAGTTAACTAGTACTTCAAGTAATTTTGCTGACAATTTAATTTCCATTGCATAGGTCAATGTCATGACTAATTCGAAACTATCGAGAAGGAAAACGTTGGTCAAACTTTCCAATATACAATACGGATATATGACAAAATATAGCCAAATCACAGAATAGTTTACTGTACAGAAATAAATAAATAAAGGTCATTGATGGTCACCCTTTTTACAAAAACCTTCTTGTTACATTTCCATTAGAATAATAATCCCGTAAAATTAGGCTTTAACTTTCGAGCTGAATGAGTATTACTAACATAACAGAAAACTCAGTATTGAGTTAAGCTCGCCTTTTGTGAACATTTTTTTAATATAACTTATTTTTCTGTCGTGTACAATAAAGTATTAAATAAAATAAATAAATAAATAATTTTTATCATTATAATGTACTATTTTACTTTTGTAAATTATGTTTAATTGTGGGAGAGAAAATAAACATTCATTCATTCATTCATAGTAATTTGCGTGGATACTAAGTATTTAATATACTTAAAAACTCATCCATAAAAGAAACACGTTACGTAGAGTTCAAAAGAAGATAATTTAAAGTAGAAACATCTTTCTAAAACATAAAACACTCGATTTGGCATTCGGTTTTTGTTGCCATATTGCATATAGGACCTCAGGGGACGCTACAAAGCCATAAGAACTATCTTTATGGACTTTCAAGGCTCGTTTGAAGATACCAATAATTGTATTTCTAATTGAAGAGACAGTGATAATTTAAATGAAATCTTTCTTTCTGCATACGTATTCTACGGCCAGGCGATCGTTAAAATTCAGTATAAACTTATACAAGTGTCACCTATAGCCATGCGTTCACCATAAACCGAACGACCGTCTTGTCACTTTCCATAGTAACAAATGGAATTTATTGCAAGTTTGCTGTCCGCCTTTCGTACGAATAACTAATGAAGAAAAAATGAACAAAAGTACCTATTTATAAGCGAATTAAATAAATTTACATGGTAGAGCCCGATATTATTGATAAAACTTATGACGTAAGTGGAAATGGGATAAAAGTTACATAATTTAAATTAGCATGTTAAAACAGATTATCAATAGTAGCGTTTAAATGAAATACACTAAAATCTTAAAAAGCTTTTGAAATTAGCATCGTTTTATTTGTATAACAAATCATCAGATATTATTCTGCAACCACGCTATGACGTCATAAAAGTCTACTAATCTACGCTACTTAACTTTAGACATCCTATAAACCGATCACAAAGACTCCACATTTTTCTTCATCTATAGTCACTGTAACCACACTATGACGTCATAAAAGTCGACTAATATATGCCACCAACTTAAGCATAGACTGAACACAAAGACTCCACATTTCAATGTTTACTTTCCAAACATCATGGGATCTTAAACACAAAATAAAATGCTAGTTCTGAACGCGCAGACAGGCGTGGAGTGTCGTAAAAATGTCGTAGTCCATGCTTTATGGGAACCCCCATGAAGAGTCATGAATTTGTATGAGAGTGGAATGTTTATTGCTATAGGTTGGGATAGGTCATGGTTTTTGCGATAGGCAACTACCATGTTTGGTGACTGGTTTGTAATGTAAGACAGGTGGCTAGTTGAGTTGATAAGAATGTTACTAACATGTTTTAAAGATATTGGTTAAGTTTTAGTTATATATTTTTTTTTATTGCCATGTAGGCAGACGAGCCAACGGGCCACCTAATCGTACGTGGTTACCGTCGCTCATGAACCTCTGCAATGTCAGGGGATATTGAGGGGTCGCTACCTACGACCTAACCTTAAGAAACCCCCTCAAGCCACGTTTGAAGAAGGTCAAGTTATATGTTTGTATTCTAGAATAGATGTAGAATGGATTGCAAGATAAGGTTAAATAAAATAAAGTAAAAAAACTGAAAATACAGGCTTTTAAGATCTTGGCATATAGCAGTAAAATATTAGGCGAGACAAATAAAATCCCTCATCAGATCAGCTAAATGTATCATATCCACCAGACTATGGCTGCTAATTAATGTCACCATAGACAAACGCCAATTTTTTGTTTGTTCCCAGTTGAGTGGAAAGATATTATTGAATTGTCACGCGATGCAAGATATCAGCTTAGTAGAAACCGCGAAGTTGGTCAAATTCAACTCGCAAGATTCCACCTTAACTTATACAGGGTGATTTCTTAATGAGGGTACATATTGAAGGTCATGGTAGCTGATGGTTATATACGACCAGTACCATTATTACCAAATGGCTTAATGCCTTAGTAATCGCAACTTAAAAATATCTAAAATTCTTGCAAAATGATGGTTTTTCGACAGCTTATGGGTGTGACGGAGGTGTGGGGTGCGCGAGATCACTAGAGGTCATTAGTCAACACTCTTTAAGCCGAAATTGTTTGTGTTTGAGGTAGTTTTGTCAAATTTAGATTTAAAAAAAAATGTAATTTTACCTATTTTTTGTAATATTCCGTATTAGAACAGAGTACTCATCACCCTCCTGCAATACGTACCCTCTCTAACAAATCACCCTGTATAGACAGTAATTCAATAAAATCTTTTAATAAACATAATCAGTTGTTATATTATTATAGTCATGCACTGTACTATATTTAGGTAATGTATATGATATATGTACATCATTTTACTGCAAAGCGTTTAAGAGGTCGTCTGCGGACAGTAAGCTCTATAGGTCAGGCTTCCGGCCCACACCGCGCGGAGATAAAAGAGATTGCCCAGATATAAAACTGGGTACAAGTTGCAGGCGAGAGCGATTTTATATTTTTATCAAATTTTAGAATGATATACTGTTTTTAGTTTTTGGATCGGTTAAAGTTTTTTTCTGTCTTTGTATGTAATTTCAAAATCTGATTACCCGATTAGATATTTTGCAACTTCATAAACATCAGTTTATAACCTCTTTATAATATTTGAATTATTCTACGTTGAAATATCTAGACCACTCAATTAATTAAATATCGTGGTAAAAACCCGTTGAAAATGCATGAAAATTACATAAAATATATTAAACCTAAATCGCTTTCGCTCATAATTGAGACTACACTATAATTACTTCACGATTGCATCAGATAGGGTGTTCAAATCAAGGATTATTGTATAAACACTTAATGCCTCGTCCGCGCTTGTCTTACTCATTTTGTAAAGTAATATTTCGATGTCACCGCGACATACTGACCACACACATTTATACTCTTTTTTATGAAGTGTATTTAATAATTGTCGTTAATTTTTGTTGGTATCGTACTGGTTTTAAGTTTATCTTACACTGTGCTTTAAAAGCGTTAAGCTTATAAAAGTTTTGGAGATAAAATTAAAGTATTATTTAATTACATTATTTAAGAAAAACCCAACTGTATGCAGCATAATACAGGGTGTTAAATACGCGCCCCCGAGAATGAAGACGGATAACGTTACCTACTTAAGTCATAATCATGTAACATTAAAAAAGAATACGAGATTGTTTTTGTGTAGTATCATAATACTATACTATTATAAAGGCGAAAGTTTGTAAGTATGGGTGTATGGATGTTTGTTACTCTTTCACGTAAAAACTACTGAATGGATTTGAATGAAACTTTACCACAATATACCTTATACATCAGAATAACACATAGGCTACAATTTTTGATAATAATCTAGACGGGACGAACCTGAAGTCCACGCGAACGAAGTCGAGGGCAAAAGCTAGTTATTAAATATATGTCAATAACAATGTCATCTATCTTCGCTTTCAAAAGTGCGTTTCTAACACCCTGTATATTACCCACACAAAATTGCATAAGCATGTTTACAATTTCATTTCCCCTTACGTTTATCCTCAAATGATTTCTTCGAAATAATCGGTCATCTCAAACCAAATTAATCGTAATTTTTCTTTTCTAAATATCTGTTTCGGTCGAACATCTGTTTCGAGGGTAACCACAATTTAGTTACGAATATACGGATTTAATTATATTTGTACGATCGAAAGTGCGCAGTTAATGTAGTTTATTGAGTAGTGTGACCATCATTTTTAATTCAAAGTTTTTTTGCAAGTGAGCTTACGGCCCACCTGAGGGTAATCTGTTATGACCTATGTAGGTACAGATGACATAATTAAAAATAACAGCAATACTTTAGGCATTCAATTAAACGTGTTCCTAAAGTAGAATGAAACTTCCCCCTCTAACGAGGTTTAAGAAAAGTCCTGTTTAAATAGATAACGGCTCCTCAATGCCCTGGTATTACAGAAGTATTTGAGCGACGGTAACCACCTTCAATCAGGTGACCAATAAAAAATCCATCCATTTAGTCTAATTTTGACCTGACTCAACATCATAAAATCTTTGAATCACGAGAAATTTCCAAAAATAACCTCAAAAATCGAATAGCAATTACAAAATGATTGAGTGTACATGAGTCATGTCTTACGTCGAACCGATAACAATACATACCGATGTCACAGAATGAATACTGAACAGAAGTAAAAACTATGTGCCATTGATTTTAAAAACTTGTATTTGACTTGCACTGGATCTAACTATGCAACTGTGAATCTATATACAAGTAAAATTGGTTGAAATTTTACACATATTTGTATATCACGTGACAATGCAATAACATGGTACAGTGGAGCCAAACTGATGAGAGAGACGGAAGGTATAGGAACTCCTGTAGTAAACAAGATGAACCTATCGTGTTTGTGCATGTTTTACTTGTCATGGCAAGCAAATTTGAAACCAATGTATACAGTTTTTTACTTTTAACTTATAATTTATATATTATATTATCCACTCAACTGGGATCGGCAACAAAATTGGTTTGTTTACTTTTGGCAAGTCTGTGGCAGGAGCCAAAATTGAGCACAGTTCAAAAACTTGTTTTGTTTACATTTTTAATCGTCTCATATTTTACGGATATAATGTATTTTCGCTGAAAATGTAATACAGCGTAGTTTAATAATAAACATTTACAAAAATATAAGGTTTTATTAAAAATCTAAACTAAAGGTTATTGGAAAAAATGATTTTAAAAAGACGTTCAAATGCGGTAGTGATTCCGAACAAAGTTCCCAGTTTCGCCGTCTAGCGAAAAGTGATGTTCGCAGTTGAGTGGTTATATGACGGTAATGACATCCCTTCACTGTTTCAAAATGTTTTAGAAGTGTTCATATGTTATTTGTCTGTAGATTTAAATTCTTCAAGATGTAGATTGACTTCTGTGTTTTTCTGTGCTGATGTGCTGGTTTATATCAATAAGCAATGTTGCCAGACTATTTGACGAAATTGTCGTAAATTAGAAAAAATATAATGAGTTTATCGTTAGTTGAGAGTATTTTTGTCTTGACTTTGAAATTTTTTGCTGTAATGGTACAATGGTTGGAAATTGAAACAAGAATTTCGTTATTTTACGAAAGAATTTCGTCTGCCTGCAAGGCAATAAAAAAAATAAAATAAAAAAAAAATGATAATATGTCTTAAATATCTAATATATTTTGCATACTTTTGAAAGTAACTTAAAATAGCACAAACATAAAATAAAATATATAATACTTTTTTGCCACGCACCATCGGGCTATGGAATGAGCTCTCCTCTTTGGTGTTTCCCGAGCGCTATGATTTGTCCTTCTTCAAACGAGGCTGGAAGAGAGTCCTTAAGGGTAGGCCGTAGGTAGCAGCCCCGCAATGTCTTCTGGCAATGCAGAGGTCAATAAAAATATATTGAAAAAGCATCCAGGAAAGACAATATTTATATTAATGTCCATTTCAACAATAACATTGTAATCCATTTTGATAACGAAAGATACTAAAAATAAACACCAGTTTTGGCGAAACACTGTCTGCACTAACTTCAGATAAGATTACATACATTTGATATAAGGAGAAAAACTCGCGAATTTCTTATATGACATGAATCATTGATTAAGGATACGAACAGAGGAAAGACCTACTTGTTTGTTGATGACGTCATATGTTTAGAGAATTATTAGTCATGTTTACTTAGAAAACTTTTATGTTTTTACATATGTTTAAGATTCTTTAGTGTAGATTGCGTAACAATTATTTTTATTACCTGACAGTAAATGGTTACCGTCGCTTATGAATCTCCCATGTCAGGGTTTTGAGGGCTTCATTATTTTTTTAAGTAAAATAATTAGGTTGGTAATTGGGCAAGTTTTTTTTTTTCATTTAATTGTCTAGCAAGTAATCCGTGGTTACTTTATTACCTTTATCTATATAATTCAACATATACAGGGTGGATCTGTAACTTTGGACAATCTGATGTAGGGTGAATGACCTGTTGATATATAACTTAAAACCACTTGTATTTTAGGAATTGGAAAAAAAAAATCATCATAGTATGGAAGTCCGCAACGATAGTCGTACGTTTTCCATACAATGTCAGAAAAAAAGTTTAACCGATCGTAAAAAATAGAATGGTGCTGTGTTGTATTTCGACAGGTCATTCACCCCACGTCAGATTTTCCAAAGTTACAGATCCACCCTGTATATCACATAATGTATTATTAATAACAAAATGTAGTTTCTAATTTTTGAAGTATTTATCTGTTATTCTATTTATTCCATTTCATATCTGAAACAGCTGGACCAATTTTCATCGATTTCACAGTCGATTGCTGATGTACTTACTAAGGAGAAAACAGAAGCCTTTTTTACGAGAAATACTTTGTAACACAGACGAAATTGCTCTTATTACTACAATTTCATTACCATTTCGATCAGTTCGGTTTCCTGCAATACAGGCTTAACCTAGTGCGGGGACCATTGTCATAGATGTTAAGTTGTACATTGTTTTTTTAGTAAAATAAACTATTTCATTTCATTTCATCTAATATATAATAAATATATATTATAGAGGCGAAATTTTGTAAGTATGGATGTATGTATGTTTGTTACTCTTTCACGTAAAAACTACTGAATGGATTTGAATGAAACTTTACCACAATATATTATTATACATCAGAATAACACATAGGCTATACGACTAAACTAGACGGGACGAACCTGAAGTCCACGCGAACGAAGTCGCGGGCAAAAGCTAGTTTAAAATAGTGTCCTTTATATACAGTTCTGTAAATTTAATTTGATTCATGGTCACTTCATTCTCGGTATATTGCACTTACGTTGCAGCAAATTACTGTTTTATAAACATCAGGCGAATGTTGATGCAGTCTTTATATTTTAGGAAATTGTCGAAGGTCAGTTATTGTTGATTATATTGTAAGTTGAACTTTCATTTTTGATGTAAAGGGTCAGATTGTACGGGGTTAAAGGTTCGATTAATAAGTCTTAATTTGTTAAGTTACAGTTCACAACCAGCGAAAGTTACCAACTAAAAACGGTCAATATAAACCTGAATTTTGCTCGAAATATATCTGCGACTATTTTATGTACGTATTTGTTTGTTCTAAGCATACTAGAGTAGTCTGAGAAATACCCATCTAATACAAGTACACTCAGTTTTTGGAACGATGTTCTTTATCGCGCGTTGTGAAAGGGGGCTAGACGGAAAAAATTCTTACGAAAAAGATGTCACGACACTTTTTGTTTTAGATGATTATCGCTAGATGGCGCTGTGATCAATTTTTTTTTAAAACAATTCCTTATTTTGTTTTATATTATTCATGCTAGATGGCGCTGTGATCAAAATATTTTAAAACACGTTCCTTATGGCGCGTTACGAAAGGAAATAATTTTTATGAGATACGTTTTAATCGAAAGGAACTTCGTTCCATCCGGGTGTCCCTTGACATCTCTCAAGTTTTTTGTATGTATATTGCACCTTAGATGATCTAAGTAAATTTATAATATAATGTCTCCTATAAATCTCAGACAGACTGACTGAAGACGATACTAATCAAATAACAAATAGTACTTAAAAAGCCACGTGCCTTTAAAAGTAAACAAGTATAATTCATTATACTGTCATTATTATACTTAGTATACTAAACGTGACACACAAACGTGTAGCATATATTATGTAATTATAACAATGTTGAATGACAGAATAGATAACTAAATATTTCCCTTAAATTTTAAGTCGGCCATTAGTTCTATGAGACATGAAGAGAATGGATATGGTCTTGAGATCTTTATTTTAATACAGTCTTCGCTATCGCTTTAGATATTACTAAATAATAGTTTAAAACAAACATTTAAATCACAAGACTTGATTGCGTCGGATTATTTTGTCTCATACGTATTATTAGTGTTGCCCAAATTCAGTCTTGGTCTTGTTCTTGCGTTTTTGCAAGACGAAGACCAAAAACAAAACGACTAATACCATAAACATACCTACAGAAAGTCCTTAAAAGGTAGGCCGTAGGTAACGGCCCCCCAGTGTCTGCTGACATTGCAGAGGTCCATGAGCAACGATAACCGCTTACGATCAGGTGGCCCGTTAGTACGTCTGCCTACTAGGCAATAAAAAAAATAAAAAAAACATAGCGAATAAAAAAATATCAATTAAAATCAAACTGAGTGCATGCATAGTTATGTTTTAGCCATCAGCACTTTGATAATGCGGCATCAAAGGTTTTGTATTCAGTTCTTCGTTTCAGAAAAAATAAAAATCGCGTCAAACATTCTATTACATTGTTAATACTAATCTAATAAGTGTTACAAAAATTTATGTAAACATTACGATTTATCACTCACTAAATACCACATCCAAATCAAAATAGAAAACCAAACATCCGTGAACCAGCTATCGGTGACGCGTCCAGTGATTAAAGGCTAGTAACGACAGTGATAAACAGTGATAACACTAATCTCACTGCGGACGGCGCATCCATTCGGACGTACGTTTCGTGCATCCGTGGTAATAAAGGAAAACTTTAAAAAAAGTGTATTTTATCGGAAATTTGTAGTTCGTTTTCGCTATGAAAGTTGGTGATTCAGTGTTTCTTAAGATGCGCATCGGCGTACCTGTGTTGTGTGCTGTTTAGTGGATTTATAAATGTTTACTATGAGTGTACCGAATTTGAGCGCTGATCAAATAACAGGTGATTTTCATTGATTTATCGTCGTATCAAAATGTCTGATGGTAAATAGGGATTACGTTATGTAAGGTGTAGATTAAAAAAAAAAAATCCGTGTTAAAATTTAGCTTTAAATTTTTCGTTTAAGTGTAACCACAGAGAGAAGAGAAGCATTTCATATTTTTATGATCGACTAGCTGGCCCACACAACTTCGTCTGCGTCACATAAGGAAATTTTCTCACCGTTTAAACCTTCCCTCGACTTCTACGAATATTTCAAGATTAAAATAAGCCAAATCGGTTCAGTCGTTCTCGAGTTTTAGCGAGACTAACGAACAGCAATTCATTTTTATTTATAAGAAAGATGTCTTATGGTACGATTGGTGTGCAGTCTATTTCTAAAATATCAATTAATTCTAAACACAATCAATATATCAATGTACGTACTTAATAATAGAGTAGGTACCTTAATCCACAAAAAACTTTACAAAACAAATTCCTTTCAATAAAAACTTTTCCAAAACAAACCTACCATAGAAAAACTTAAACTCGTGTTCTAAATTGGAAAGTTCCAACGTCAATTGAAGGTACAAACAGCACATTCGTTATCTGTGCCTCTAATTGTCGAAAGTAATTACTGCTACGAACAAAGAATGGCCGTTACGATTTGTAGAATGGTTTGAAACTGTTGACAAAACACAGAATAGTACAGAAGTTTAATTTAAAATATGCTTGACGAACGCACACATAAACAAATTCCATAAAATTAAATGTGTAATGACATTGCAATTATGTGTGGTGAATGTTTGATGCTGTTATAAAAAAACACGTGTATTTGTCCAGTTCTATTTTACACGAACAAAAGAACAAAAACTTAACTTTTCACAATCGCAATATTTTGACAATATTCCAGTGTATGTTTAAGATATATTCCTGAAAATAGTTATGTACATATTTTTAAATAACAACAGGGCAACAGGGCAAAGTTAGGATGAAAGATGAATTAGCGTAAATGTATTGCAATATCATTTAATTTTCCCTTATTAAAAAGGCTTGAGAAAAGTCCTTTAAGGTAGACCCCTGCCATTGCAAAAGGGCCATTAACGCCGGTAACAACATACGACTAGGCGGCCCAACAGCTCGACTGCCTACATGGCCTAAAAAGCCCTAAAGAAAGATAATATATACCCTAATTTAGACAATATTTTAGAAATGTCAATAAAACTACGTGTATTCGAGCATTCTTCACAAACTTGATTTTCACTTTCAAAGAGTGAAATAACAACATTCTTCTTAATGTATTGCTATAATGTTTATCTCTTATCATAATCATACAAGAACAAAGCGCAATAAAACTAGGTACCACTATAAATCTCACAACACGACAACCGACAAATTCATTCAAATTTCAACCATAGGTAATATTAACTGGGATAGATTTATTGTTTTTTATAGCATATATTATTTAATACCTCTTATGTATAGGTGCAAACCCATTTTCAAAATCGTGTCGCGTTATAGTACCTACCTAAATTGGTTTATTTTGTAGTTCTGATTTAAAAAAAAGTAATTTCATCTTCTTATATATAAAAATGAATTGCTGTTCGTTAGTCTAGCGAGACTACTCGAGAACGACTGAACCGATTTGGCTTATTGTAATCTTGAAATATTCGTAGAAGTCCAGGGAAGGTTTAAACGGTGAGAAAATTTCCTCATGTGACGCAGACGAAGTGGTGTGGGTCAGCTAGAATCTAATTCTAATTTTCAAGAATAGCACAAAAACTTCTAGTAAGATCTTTACGACAGCCATTATCTTTCATCTGACACAAGAATCTTCCAAAACGGTCCAGCCAAACCAAAGTTATGCGGTAAAAAACCTCAACCTTCCTTCAAAACCTTCAGTACCTCCTCTTTTTTAGAAGTCGGTCAAAAACACGAAAATAATAGATATCAATAGATAATACAATATCGTCTACTCTATATGTTTACAGATTTAGTTAACAACTTAAATGAGTAGTTCCGATAGTCTGAAGCATTAAACTGGGTCAAGAATCAGTTGAATCATTTGCACTATATTCGCGATTGAAGAATAGACATACATAGACATTCTTATAAACTTATTCAGACACTCGCGGTTTTCTATAATACTTTCATGCTTTTTCTACGGGTTCTTACCACGATATTTAATTAAGTTCGAGTTCCAGTGGTACCACCCAAAAGCGAACGAGAAAGAGGGTAGACAGATTTGTTTGCTCTTAAATCGACCCGCAGTATCCAGTCTTCTCGTGATCATGACGTTTGCAACAACGTTGAAATATCGAAACAACTCAATTAATTAAATATCGTGGTAAGAACCCGTTGAAAATGCATGAAAGTATTATAGACATTCTTTATTTGTGATGAAAAAAAAGAAACATACAAAGATAAAAAAATAATACACAAAAAATAAGAGACAATTGCGAGTCATTTCTCTTTCACCACAAATCAGCTGTGACTTTATTGAAGGAATAAAGTGTTAAAAGATAACGAATTAAACCAAGATTAATATTCTTAGTTTTGTTTTAAAAATGTGAAGTAGACTTATTCAAACACTCATGGTGTTCTATAATCGAAACTACTCAATTAATTAAATATTAAGAATAAGAAGATATTGGTAAGAACCCGTTTACATTGCATGAAAGGTAAAGTAGCTCTATTATCAGTCTATCTAGAATTCCATTTGATAGGTTGTCATTGAATGCATTGCGGGAAGTCACTGGATGAAGACAGCTCAGTACTGGTCGTCGTGGCGAGGCTTGGGATAGACCTATGTCCAGCAGTGGATCTCTACAGGCTGATAATGATGACGATGAGTGTTGAATGATAGGTTTTAGGTTGCCCCAGTGTTTTGCATTGGTCCAAAACATTGCAATGGTCCATGTGTGTCACTGCAAGCAGATAGCGCAGGACCAGTTGTTGTGGCAAGATTTGGGGTAGGTATAAGTCCAACAGTGGCCGTCTACGGACTGTTTATGATATCTGCATTACAATAAACATAAGCTAAATCCTACAATGCTTCCAAATCACATTGACATTTTTTCAATGAGTAAAAATACGTGACATTTGTATTTAAAAAAAATGTATAAAGTCTTTCATGCATTTTCAACGGTATTTAATTAATTGAGTTGTCTCGATATTTCAACGATGTTGCAAACGTCATGATCACGAGAAGACTGGATACTGCGGGTCGATTTAAGAACAAACAAATCTGTCTACCCTCTTTCTCGTTTGCTTTTGGGTAGTACCACTGGAACTCGAACTCACATCACGACACACCACACTCACTGTATCTACAAGACTCTCTGAGCATCCCTTAGTGACTGTTGTGTTTAGCACTGGATTCCACACACTCGATAATATAATCCGTTGAAAATGCATAAAAGTATTATAGAAAACCGCGAGTGTCTAAATAAGTTTATAATGTATAAAGTACCAAGTTTTGTGTACTTTAAACCTCTTATGACGATGGTAAAACGTAATAAAAGTCTTAATACATGACTCATCTAGGCCAGTAGCATGATTCATAGATTTATTGCATGAAAGTCATTTGGTGCGGTCTAATGAAATTGATTTGTAATAATGCATCTTTACTGCAAACTATATGGAGGAATACAATTCTTAGAAACACACGCGTCGTATTTTATGTTTGGTAATCATTACATAGTATAAAACAAAGTCCTGACGCTGTATATTTGTCCTGTACGCCTAAATTTTAAAACTACGCAATGGATTTTTATGTTGTTTTTAATAGAGTGTTTCAATAGGAACGTTTATGTGTTATAATAGGTACATGCATAAATAGAGAAACACTAAAAATTTTAGAGGTCTTTGATGTAATATCTAATATATATTATAAAGGCGAAAGTTTGTATGGATGTTTGTTACTCTTTCACGTAAAAACTACTGAATGGATTTGAATAAAACTTTACCACAATATAGCTTATACATCAGAATAACACATAGGCTACTACTTTTTGATAATACGGGACGAACCTGAAGTCCATGCGAACGAAGTCGCGGGCAAAAGCTAGTGGTAAATAAGCACATTTTCTGCTCATTCATGGCAAATGCTGTCTGAACCCACCCTGTGTGACAAAGACGAAGTAACGCGGATCAGTTAGTATGTTTTAGTGCAGTTTGACTCTCACGATACCTAACCTAAAACAGTCGTGGTGGCCGAGTGGTTGAAGCGCTTGCCTTCCATACGGGAGGTCGCGTGTTCAAATCCGGCCGGCTTGTACCTCTAAATCTTAATATGAAAAAGATTTATGTGCAATTTTTCACAACACCACTGGCTAAAAACGGTGAAGGAAAACATCGTGAGGAAACCTGCATGTCGGAAAAGGGTTCTAAAAATCCTTTGAAGATATGTGAAGTCCCCAATCCGCACTGGGCAAGCGTGGTGGACTATGCCTAACCCCTCTTCGGAGGAGACCTGAGCTCAGCAGTGGGCAGTAATGGGTTGGTACAGAGATACCTAACCTAACAATTTCATTCATACGTACGAGCTTGGAATATTTTTAAAAGTAACGTGTGTCCATTGTTTTTTTTTTATTAGAGACAAGACATCGCATCTGTATATGAGCGACAGAAACTAGTTACCATTAGGTGACCTGTTAGCTCGTCTACCAATAAAAAAATAAGAAAACGTCGTATTCTTTGAGTATCTATTTACTCATTATTTAGACATTTGTTGACGTCCATACCACAATAGTACTGATTAGCCCTTTGGCCCTCAAGTTTCAATATGCTATGAAGACAGTATAGTAAGTTATATTTAAAATTTTAAATGACAGCCTTTTTAAAATAAAAATACTAGAATTAAACTAGGATTAAACTAGAATATTGTTCAATCATAATGTTAATATGGAACACGAAATTCATAATAAAATAAATAGGTAAAAAATTGCATGAGATCATAACTCTTCAATAAAAATAATAATTTAGCTTTGCAGTATTTTTTAAGGGCCTTATCAGACTTTTTATTACTTTATAAAAAGCAAGTTTTAATATTATAATACGATGTTTCTAAAGCACTGCTTCTTTTATCTTCACGATAACCTAAAAATGAACTTATTAATTTTCATTTACATTCTTGTTTTCTTACATATTAATTAAATGACTAGCTTAAAGTATGCAAATTGTTTTTTTCTAAATCTCTTACCTTAAGACCATAAGATTTCTCTAAGCCAGTCTAAAAAAAAACAATTAAAAAAACCTCCACAATTAAATCCTCCCTGCATTAATAAACATGAGTCCTATTCAATCCACGTTCGTATTTTAAAATTCAAATGAACAATCTGAATTTCGAGCACGAAAAAAGGCGCCATTCGATGTCCAATGAGGATTTATTTCTTTCAATACTGTAAGTTCCTACATTGCAACACGGATAAGAGGGTAATGCGACCAAATTAAATAGGTCTGCAGTTGGTCGATATTTCAAGGAGTTTGTATGTAGTTTTACAAATTGAAGTATCTATAACAACGGTTGGACATTAATATTTATTAGAGAAAGCTTTATTTTAAATCTATTGTTTGTTGAAGTTTGCTTGTTTTGTATTGATTGTTTGGAATTTTAATAGGAATTATTTTTATGTGATTGCCCTACTGTTTGTTTTAATAAATCTTTCTTGTTATAACTTGGTTGAAAAATAAAGTATGATTTGTTATGGTAGTAAAGTAATTTATGAAGTTGAAAAATTACAAAAGATTTATTTGTAAGAACACATTTGTAAAAGTTACTGAAAACTTCTTTTCTTTAAAAAAAATAAAGAGAATAAAAAAAAAAACAAAAAAAAAGTTACTAAAAAAAAAAACTTGTGAGGTGTCATGGGACACCCGAATAGAACGAAGTTCCTTTCGATTAAAAGATATCTTATAAAAAAATATTTCCTTTCGTAACGCGCGATAAGGAACATGTTTCAAAAGATTTTGATCACAGCGCCATCCAGCGATAATCATCTAAAACAAAAAAAAGTGTCGTGACAACTTTTCGTAAGTTTTATTTCCGTCTAGCCCCCTTTCGATAACGCGCGATAAGGAACTTCGTTCCAAAAATATTTTTCCTTTGTAACTTAAATGTCGATAGATTTTTTTTTTTGTTTCCTTTAAATAGAAGATTATATAAAACTTTATTGTTACAGAGATCGAAGCAGCAGAGTCTTGCAAATGGCTGAGAGCTGCTGGATTCCCGCAATATGCTCAGATGTACGAAGGTAAGACTAACCTTAAACTAAACTATTATATTATTTTTTACATTTATAATTCTCCAGAATATAATTTTTAAATAGAAAACAGTCGAATCAGTTTTAGACCTTTGCTAAAAAGAGATGCTTTTCAAATCGAATGTATTTAATTGTTTTTTTTTTTTTAGAGGGAGGAAATCACCGGGGTATGTGGGAGTTGAACCGCACTAAAACCTCCAACCGCTCACACTCAGCGTACGAACCCCGGCTGAGGCCAGAACCCAACACGGGGTTATGAGGGACGGCGCGACGCGTTACGCCCACGGCACTCTTTCCCGTCTCGCCGCCCCCATTTTTGTTTGATGAAATTTGTTGAGTACTTTTCTTAAAGATTTCGGTATCGATTCCGGTTATTATGATTTTAATTTGTAACTTAATATATTTGACATCAATTTTCTCAAAGAAAAACTTGGTACAAAACGAAATTATGTTTGTTTTTATTACCTTGCAAAACGACATTTTGTTCTAAAAATTTGCTGGATTTAAGGTTTTTTTCTTATTCTTCGTAATATACGTGCAATCTTCCCTATTCTAGGCAGGAATACCGAGAATGATCACTGATTCATAACGCCATAAGACCCGACCTGTCCCAACAAATCGATTTATCATACTTAGCACGCTGTGTCCCGCATACGAAACTATACAGCGGGATTATTTTAGATTGTGACGGATTATACAGGGTGGGTGATTTAGTTTAAAAAAAGTTTTTGAAAAAAAATACGAGAGAGAAATGCGATGTTTATCTGACGTCAAGAAAGTATTGCGTGTTATCTTTTACCTTTTTTAAATGAACCGATTTTGATGACAATTTTTACATACCTGAAACGTCTTTATATTTTATTTTGAAATCATCTGAAAATTATTGCAACAATATTGTTGCAATAATATACTTAATATTGTTGCAATAATTATCGTTTAATTTAAAACATCCTGTATATACGGTGAGGTGCTCAGCTGTAGATCTTAAATCCCTTTCAATTGACCACTATTCTTGATATTTATTAGACATGGTATTAACATGGATAATCTAAAACACAGAATTATTTAAAAAAACTGGTTCATCTTCAAATGATGCTTGAAGAGAGTCCTTAAAGGTAGATCACAGATAGCGGCCCCGAAGTGTCCTCTAACATTATATAGATCAATGAGCGACGGTAATCATTTACCGGTATGCCATAGATAACAGCCCCTCATTGCCCTGGCATTGCAGAGGTTCATGAGCGACGGTGATCGCTTACCATCAGGTGGGCCGTAGACTCGTTTATCTATCACGAAATAAAAAAATAAAAAAATAAAATAAAAAAAAAGATGTACCCTATAAATGAAAAAAAAATTTCAAAAAAAAAATATTACGTATCTTATCCATACTAAGCTTTAAGTACCAAAATACGATGACAATATCAAGTAAATTATCCTTTAATGCAACTAGAAGGATCAAACTAAACACTATAGCATTCACATACAATAAACAACACTATTTGCTTACAAATACAGACCATTTTCTAATAAGACTCTTTCAAAATTTAAAATTGTTTGCTACAAAAAAATATGCCTTATTCATAGTGAGTAAGGGTTGTTATTCCTAAATCATTTGTACACATTAGTTTACTTTTTGTTACATTCACTCACACCCAGAATTGTGACGTAACGACTATTCTATGTCCAAACATGACAATAGAATTAGATTCAAATTTTAAAAAAAATATGGAAATAACTAAATTGAATTGAAATTTGAAGAGCGTAGTAAATCTAGGGTCGTTTTTTAAGTTATAAAAAAGAAACAGAAAGCACTAAAACAAGACTATTTCAAGTAGTGCTCAATCCGCTATGAGGAAAGGCAATAAAAAGCATTGAACCGATTTTGATGATAACTAAAACTGTAAAAGCGCTATGACTTGTCCTTCTTCAAACGAGGCTTGAGGAGCGTCCTTAAAGTTAGGTCGTAGGTAGCGACTCCTCAGTGTCCCCTGAAATTGCAGAGGTTCATGAGCGGCGGTAACCAAAAATCAATTTGTTCCTAAGTAAAAAAATATCATTTACATAAAAAACTAATAGGCTGCAACCTTTTTTTTGACAAAAATTCTTGCGACAGAATGTATTGTGTTGCGATTCATCTAAGTACATGAGTCCTCTACAATTACACTATTACGAATTATAAAAAAAATCATCGACCTAAAGCATAATTATATTATTACTAAAGTAGGTCTGTTACATAAACATAAATAGAAAAACTAGCGTTAGTTTTTTTAGGACTGTCCCTTTTAATATTGTTTTATTGCTGTAAACCGTACTTCGTGTTTGAAATACCGTTAAAATTATAAAAAAGTCTTAAATTTCATTTTAAATGATTTTATAGATCAATAAAGTTTCTTCTTCTGTTTGGTTGTAACAATAAAGTATAATAATATAACAAAACAGTTATCTACAAGTTCTAAAACAAACTAAAATATACCTAGTAATTTATTTTAAAGAAAACTTTAAATACTTTTTTAAGATCCTGCATATCATATAGCAGTAGAGTATTACTAGCTAATACAAGTAAAAGCCCTAACACGATAGTATTCATTCACGTAGTATATCTTGTTTAGTACAAATGTTCCTTTAACCATCAATTCCGAATTAATCATCAGATCAGCGCCATTTTGTCATATTATTGCATTATCATGTGATATACATCTGCGAGCAAAATGTCAGCTCAATCGGAAACCGAGAAGTTTATCAAATGTAGCTTGCGAGATTCCACCCGAACTTACATAGTTACATCCAGTGCAAGTTAATATAAAGCTTGTAAAAACTACTGCATACTTAAATATTAGCCAAATATCTCAATAAGCACCATTTCTTAATATTCTTCTCCATAAATCATTATAAAATGTCCAAGACAAACAAGGGATGTCCAAACAAAACCAACCGATTAGTGTTATCTCAACAGGTAAACATTCTTGAACCTTTGATTATATTAAACGTATCCCTTAATGCAAAAATCAAAGATGTTTAAAATAATAGACGGTGCAAGCATTTTGATGATTTAGAGGAATAGGCTTGTAAATAGGAATGAGAGTTTGTAACAATTGATTAGATATAAAAATAAAGTTTTAAAATAAGTAAAGGTTATTAATATTGTAGGAAATCAAAGGCTGCCAGTGCAAAGAAAACTACAGAACAAGAAATTTAATAAAAACAATAAAAACTTAAGAGCAAAAAATATGAGGCAATCTGAATTTTACAATGTTCACGAATTCCATTTTCGAAAAAGCGCGGCAAAATTACATCGTACATTTAAAAAAGTATATTTACAAATGAGTTTTTAATCATTCTTATTATTACTATTTATAGATGGCGCTTTAGTCGCTAGTACCTTTGCCCTTATAATGTTTGTTAACATTCAGTCGCCTACAAATATTTTTAACAAATATAATCACAGTAAAGGGGTATTTTTGTGCAGATTTTTGTTTTGATTTTTTGATTTTTTTTGTTTGATTTACTAAAGCTGCCTAAAGTTTGTATTAGTGCCTATTTGTAAACCAAGCATTAAACTATGTGCATTGTGCACGCTTCCTTATAAACTTAAATTATCTTCAAGAATCTCATTAGATAATGGTAGTCACATCAGTTTAATCTCTAATCTTAACAGTCTCATCTATTTCTTGCAATATTAAAAATTCTTTGACCAAAACTAACCTCAAAAACTGACGTATGACGTATTTGATTTTTAAAGCGAGCTGTCATCAATTAATCATTGCAAAATGATTCTTATTGTATACAATATAAGGTGTATTGAAAGTAAAAGTGCATGTAAATGGTTGGTTATCTAAGGGCGGTAGGGGGTCGGTATCCTTGACAACGGCATTCGTCATTTTTTTAATCAGGTAAAGCACCCAGTGTTTGTCAGTAGGGTGTGGTGAACACATCAATGCAGTCATGGTGTTTTTTTGTGCATTTTTAGTGTAAAGTGTAATTGGTGTGGAATGGTAAGTTTGTTTACCATATTAATGAGATTTTGAGAATTATTTTTCATGCTTTTAAATTCTGAAGTGTAATTTTACTTTAGTATTAGAGTGTAATAAGTTTTGGTATCATAATAATAGGTTAAACTAGTTCGTTTAATAAGCAATAATTAACTTAATTTTACTAATTTTTTTACATAGTAATACAATAAAAATGCGGCTCTAAAAATTGTAAACCATTAGTCATCACTGATTGCAAAGTACACCAGTAAATTAGTATTACAACTATTATGTTGTTTAAAATTATAATAGCAATGATTTATATTTATTAAAAGAAAAATATCAATATCGTTTTCCTTGAAATGTCTTCAATCTGAAAACCTAAGTTCAGAACAGCAAATTAAATCACTAAGAACATAACCAAAAGAACTCAGAACCCAGTTAGAAATTTCACTCATTTTTACTTTTATTCAAGACGTGAACTCGAACACGCCAAATTTACCTTCAGCGAGCCAGAAATATGAAAATTTCATCGTAAAAACATGAAAATATTATCTTTTCTAATCATCGTTGAGTGGTTCGCGAATTCTATATTTATAAGACTCGATGTAAGAACGCTGTAAATTTTCTAGTATATAACGTAACATAAATTATTTAGATCGTTATATTTTTATTTATGTACCAGTTATGTCCTTGAACTCAGACTACTATAAAAAAAACTTTTCATATTATCTACGTTCTTATTGGTTAAAATTGGCGGCAAACTATCTCTATGTTTTTTTAAAGTACCTAGTTTAGTTGACAGCTAACCACTGTATGTTAATCAAATTTAGTGATTAGTTAATTTAAACGACTTCATTCCTAATGTTGCAAATTTAGTACTAAACAAACGCTTTAGTTAACTCATAAATACAGTAAATACGTTACTTTAGCTCAATATTATTCCATTCAAAAGGGGGCAGCGCAATTTTTGTTCTTCTCTCCACCAATATCTATTCTGGCATTAGACTTCTTTCAAGTCGCAGATTTTCATTTCTTCTTCCTCATAATCCATATCTGCTTAGGACTTCTTATTTTATAGTACTTTCATGCATTTTTAACGTGTTCTTAGCACGGTATTTAATTAATTGAGTTGTTTCGATGTTTCAACGTTGTTGCAAACGTCATGATCACGAGAAGATTGGATACTTCGGATCGATTTAAGAGCAAACAAATCTGTCTACCCTCTTTCTCGTTCGCTTTTGGGTAGTACCCACTGGAACTCGAACTCATATCACGACACAACACACTCATTATTATTATAGCCATCTACTAATGAAAAACAATACTTTTGACTGAACAAACATTAGTATATCAAACAAAAGTTTATGAACCAGTCAATACTGGGTTACAGTATCTCCGAACTATTTATTTTATATCAATCGACATAATAACAGTCAGTATCATGTAAATGGATCGATCTTTCGGTACTTCGCTTATTTATATAGTTTGCACATGTGGTCGATATAGGGCTGACGAATTTGTCAATTTCAATTCGATTTTTCTGATGAATTTTTGGCAATATATTAAAAAATTTGATTTATTTAATTTTTCTTGATTTTAAGATTATTTTTGAGCTCATAACTTACGGAAAACTCTAGTATAAAGATGTTTTAAAATAAGATTATTGTGTAGAAAAACACTTATTTGATGATTTTGAAATATAAGTCTTAACGTTAAAACTAACTGCATTGCGAACACAAAAAAATATTCAAAAGTAAAATTTATCATCAGGTAAATAAGAAACTTATTAATCAATGTATTAGTATCTTAAACATGATTATAGATACAGATCGAAAAAAGCAAATTTAACTAAAAATGAAAGACTTTACAACAGACTATAATTAATAAAATATAAATTATACCAAGTTAAAACACGTAACTGACATCCCTAACAGTAATCCCAGATCAACATATCTACCTTTAAATTTTAATATTTTTTTTTAAATTATTTTTACATACCATGACAACCCTATTAGTCATGACCTTGGCTTACACCAGTCTTTGATGGGTGGTCCAAAACACAGTCGTTGGCGCCACTAGTTTTAAGAAGAAAAAATATGCAATCTGATAAGTTCCATTTCGCAAAAATCTTTTTGAGATAAGGTCTTTTAACTATGGAGCGAGTGAAAGATTTTTATCAATACAAAAATATTTCTTACTAAAGGAGCTCGCATACTTATGTAGGCCGCATTGTAATGCATTCTAGTATGATTATTTTATACGCAAATCCGAAGCAAAAAGATGTTGCCTAAGTGAGCGTCCTATTTACACTAAATACGACATAATTTTTTTGTATAATTAACTGGACATAAGAGAGTTCAACTAATTCCACTCAAAAAGAATGTCTTAAATTTACAGACTCTGCCATTTTCTGTATCAAAGCATTGTATTACTACTTACTTGTCCATCTTCAAACGAGACTTGAAGAGACTTAAGGATAGGTCGTAGGTAGCGGCCCCAGTATCCCTTGACATTGTAGAAGTTCCTGACTGACGTTAACCATTTACATTTAGGTATTTACATCTGCTAAAATAAGAATGCTTCTCATAAGATAGGTATTATAAGCACAACAACCTATTGCTGCCCATTCTGTTAGATTTCTTCACTAGAGAGATCAGGCATCTTCCACGCTTGTCCAATGCGGATTGGGAACTTAAATAGATTTTGCAATAAATAGAAACCATTTAATAATTTTAAGCCTACACCATTTGCTCCTGAACCAATGACCTTTGCGTCTCTGCGTTTAATTTTCCGCGCCATTGACAGCAGCTGGTTGTACGCTGCACGCTTGTAAAGACGTACAAAGCTGGTTTGTTTGACTACAGATGGACGTCGTTACAAGGTCACTTTACAATAACGTTCTAGATTCAAAAGCCGCTGTATGGAAATGGGGATCCCTTGTGTTTGATTTATTCACAATGATCATTATAAAAACTCAGTGTTAAGACTTCCTTTACTTATTACGCCTCGATTATTTGATTGGCTAATTGTACCAAGTTAAGTCAGATCATATTATAATTCAAATTTTATATTTAAGTGAACCAGAACATACATCAATTTTGAAAGTCAAAACAAAACACTACTAGGTACCTACTTATCACTTGGATTAAGTATTTAACTTATTACTCTAGGATTTAAATGCGATTCTAAGTTAAGATCAATGTCTATAACAGATTTTAATACAGATATAAAGTGTATTTTAATTTTAAAATACCACTTTAAATTACTTTATATCCATTTTAGTAAATGAAAGAATTGTAAATACCATATATTTCCCCCTAAACCTAAGCCGTAGCAAAAATCTATTTATAGTAAAACTAAATGCGTCACCGCATCTATTTTACTGCGGAAAGATATCCACTAAACCCACATAAACCTACCCATCGAAATAAGGTGTACCTTCATGAATAATATTAATATTTTATGTAATACATCTTTAATACAACGTAATAAGGTTCAGTTTGGTCTTAAACAAATATGGCCACAAGAGAGTAGGTACTATATATTTTAGTTAGTATAACATTACAGAAAATACAAGTAAAAAAACATAATTATAATAAACTTATTCAGACACTCGCGGTTTTCTATAATACTTTCATGCATTTTCAACGGGTTCTTACCACGTTGAAAATGCATGAAAGTATAATTATAATATGTGTTAATTTAGTAGAATAATACAAATGAAATCTTGATATTAATTTCTAGTAATAAGATTCATATTAGAATATAGTATAAATATATTTGAGTCAGTAATGGAAATTATATGAAACATTTTTGATGAGATGCGATAGACAATTGTTGTACACGTTGTACGCAAAATGTTATACTGACTTACTTTAAATTTAATTTGAAGATAGAAGCAAATGCATTCATTTATCACTGCATATTATAATTTAACAAGCACATAATATTTTAGGCAAAGTGACTACAAAATTAAGAAGAAGAACATTAAATTACAAAAAAAAATACAAAAAATCCCTCACAAAGTAAAATTTAGAACCCTATGTATTATTATTCTGTAAAATCCTCGTCCACGGTGTTTTCGAGCCGATGGCTTCGGAAGCTTTGTTTGTAAGCACGTCAGCTAAAGCTCCAACACTGATAGGCTTACCTTCGAGCTTTGTGCGTACATTACGAGCTTTTCAATGGGAGAATATTTTTATTGCATTAACGATGGGACGACTTCAAAGAGCGGGTGATATGGCGATACTGATACCTCTGTTTTGCAGTTTTTTTTTTAGAAAACAAATGAACGTGATATATTGTTATATCTATACTAATATTGTAAAGCTGAAGAGTTTGTTTGTTTGTTTGTTTGAACGCGCTAATCTCAGGATCTACTGGTCCGATTTCAAAAATTCTTTCACTGTTGGAAAGCCCATTTATCAAGGAAGGTTATAGGCTATATTTTATTTTCAAAAAAATTAGGGATCCGTATGAAAATATCGAATATGTAACACAAGGCGAATAATCGAAAACCTATTTATGCGTACGCTGCAAAAACTATAGAACAAAATGATGTACTTCGGGTTTTTAGGTCTTTTGAAGTCAAACAAAAAAGTCCGCGACAGCATATATCTAACTATCATAGTTTAGTCACAATAACCGCTTTTATGGTTAAAATATTTTTTCGTCCCAAGATTGAATTTAACGTTAAATGAGTATCGTTATATTAACCCTTATCCAAATTAAGTATTTTGTTATCAAGAGTATTAATGTAGAAGTAAATTACTTTTTGTTTTATTCCAATCGGACTTTTCGTTTAGAAGTTATTACGAGTATAAAACGCAATGAATATGTGGGGCACTGCGGGCCGCGAAAATAATAACTCGACGGCATTGTGAGTACTGTTTGAACCCCTTTGTAACGCAGACGAAGTTGCGCGGGTCAGCTAGTTGTTATATATCACGTATTATTAATATTATTAGATATATTTGTTTCTTGTGGATGAGGCTTGAAAATATTTGTAAGATAAACTATTGAATTTAATAAGGAGCATTATTATTTTAAACATATTAAAGTCCTATTTACTAACGCAGTTTTTAAAGTTCAATGAAAAAAAACTTTAAGTAATTACTAAGTACAATAAAACACAATAAACTAATTTCATTAATAGCTTTAAAAAGTCATTTCAGTATATTTTTTCTCAAAAATGTTATACCTTTTATTTTGACTAAATATAAAATTCATTCCAGACACAACAGAAAGGTAACGGTATAAAATATTTCAAATGTTTTAACTATCAGTGTCTTATTTAAAGTCGATAACAGTCTATTGTGTAAAGATTACAGACAAAATAAATTCCATTAACATTATAAAGATAAGGTGCGCAAACATTACATTCAACAGTTAAAGCACTTTTCTTAGTAAATCTTTTATACAGTGTATTATACAGTGTATTATTACAATGTTCTATGATACAGGAGGTGACTAGCCGGCTTAAGTCTTTAGCTTTTGGTGTAGGTCAGTACGGTAGGGTTGATCATGCACAAATTAACACGTAGTTTTGATTAGTTGTAACTTATGATATATTATGCCTAGAAAACCCAGACTTGGTGGATGGCTTCTACATCAAGTATACTATTTGCTGTGAAAGTATTGTTTCATCGGATTTTAACACCCTGTATAGTTCCTATTATCATCTTCTTTTTTAGTGGCGGATAACGCCAGATTCCTCCCACATGGGAGTTAAACCACACTAAAACCTCCAACCGCTCACACTTAACGTCCGAACCCCGGCTGAGGCCAGACCTCATGACGGTGTTATGCGAGTTGACATTACGGCACTCTTTCCCGTCGCTCTGTCCCCTTATTATCTTAGTTTCACGTTTGCAAGACAAATAAAAGAGCGTAGGGCCCATCTGATGGTAAGCGGTCACCGCTGCTCATGAACCTCTGTAAGTAATGCTAGGACAATGAAAGCTAGAGCAAAGTTAAGCTAGCTAGCAAAAGGAGGGGCGTTTACAAATTCCACCATGTATCCCTTAAACCCTGTTTATGTATTATTATGTATGCTTTTGAATAAAAAAAAAAGATGAAATGAAAAATGAAGTTTAATTGAACAGAACAGAATAGCAGCAACATTAACAATTCAGGAACTTAAAACTACAACTTAGAAAATATACTTAAATCTAACTGTAAAATCTATTGAAGATTAACAATTTTCTTATTTGCGCAACTTGAGCAACTGGCCCTAAACTAGGTAAGACCTGTATTTTGGGTACCAGTGTTAAAAAAATTATGATAATATAGTTATATTCATAGTACAACACGTGTGAGTTATGAGATGTAGATAGCTATATGATTTAAGATAATTTTATGGGATCTTAAAACGAGTGTAAGTTTTTCGTGTCTTCCTTTTTAAAAGACATCTCTTACTCTTTTAACTTTTAAAAGCAAAGTCAAAAAATATAAAACAAAACAAGATTCAAATTTCAAAATAAAAAGACATCATTAATTGTATTTGTGTTATGCTTGTTATTTATTCGTAAAAGAGAACTAACTTGTTCGTTATTCTATAATAAAATATTATTGGGTTTCTGTTGTATTCCTCTCAAAGGTATTTTCTTAAATTGGTTAGTTTATTTTTGAGAAATAAAATATGAGTAACAAATCGAAGATGTATTTATTCCTTTACACAAGATAGTTTTCTACATAGAATAATTATTCTTTTTTATAGACGCAGGCAATTATTTTTTTTAGCATCATCGAATAAATTTCTTTAAACACTTGCGGTTATCGACATCACTTACACTATTACTAAACGGGTTCTTACCACGATTATTTTTAACTGAGCGATCCCGATATTTCGGCACTGTTTCAAGCCCCATGATCACGGGAAGACTGAGGAACTGCGGGTAGGCAGACAAATCTGTCTACCCTCGTTTTCGTTCGTTTGCCGGTACCACTGGAACTCGAATTTCCCGTGATCTTCCCGTGATCATGGCGCTTGAAACAGTTCCGAAATATCGGGATCGCTCAATTAAAAATAATCGTGGTAAGAACCCGTTTAGTAATAGTGTAAGTGATCATTCGAATAATTTAAAACTTATTCTTTGTATGCATATTTGTGTCAACTTGTAATTAGCCATTACTTACTATGTATTTCTTACTTTAATTGTACCCAGCTGTAAGTTATCTAAAAAATTTAAATAAATAAACGGAACCTTGATTTCTTAACCTAACTTACTGAGGAACTTTAACAGCCAGAAATTTGACTTGAAAGACACATCAAATCTGCTCGACTATTACCAACAACCAAGACCAAAGCATAAAGTAAACTTATTATCCAAAATTACAAAAACAATTCATTTTATAACCCAATTGTTAGGATGTGTCGCCAATACAATGATATTTCTAGATGCTTCAATTAATATTTTCGAGCAAAACTTCTTAAAATTTAAATCTGACGTGAGGAAAATTATGTACGACTAAAATTTTAGTTTTTTCTTATTATTTTATAAAAACCTATTAATTTTTCTTAAGTATAATATAATTTTAATTTTGAATATTACTGAACTGTTTTCTATTATATTTTGATGCTTATATATACACATGTTTAGGGATATAGTATAGCTTAGTAATAATGCACTTGAAAACCTTTAAATCATGTTTTGACTGTATTCTGTTTTGTGTAATAATAATAAATAAATAAATATCCACTAGCGGGCCCGCGCAACTTCGTCTGCGTTACTTTCAGTTTAAATATAGCCTATGTTCTTTCTCAGGGTGTAAATATTGTATGTGCTAAATTTCATCAAAATTGGTTAAGAGGTTTAAGCAGGAAAGCGTAACAGACAGACAGAAAGATAGACAGACAGACAGAACGATAGACAGGCAGACAGTTACTTTTCCATTTATATTAGTGGGGATTGCATATCTACACATAACACATATTCCTATTCTATAAATAATCTCAATTAAAAATAGACACAAAGGAAACAGTCGAGTGAACACGAGTTCTGTTTGTGGAATATTTAATTATGTGTTGGCAAATGGAATTTACGGTAGACTGAGCACTTGTGTCACCATAGGTTGATAGCTGAATATACCTATCAGACAGAACATTTAAGGCATACAAAAAAAACTACAGAACAAGTCCTCGAAATTTCCCTTTTGACTGTTTTTATCGTTCACCATTATATTTATTATATTTCAGTATTCATTTATTTGCTCATTTTTTACATTATATTTAAAAAAAAACAATCACAAAAAAATAATTTTAAAAATACAATATAAAAAACAGAGGGCCACTGGAGACGGAGTCTACGACCCAAGCCATCAGTGGTCAGGGTTTATTATAATAAAGTAATAATAAAGTAAGTTTATTTCTCTTCACAAAATACAAAGTTATTTTTAAACATAATAATAATTAACTTAAATGGATCATTTGTGAAGAGCTGGTGTCTGAAAAAGGATTTACCTGTATTACAGATCACCAGGTCCTCACCCTTATTCTAGATTAAGTAACAATCAAACAAACAATTAAAAACCAAATATTCTAAAATATGAAACTACAAATTAAAATAAGGATAACAATCACAATCGTGCAAAAATAGTAAGATTAAATTAAGTCCTACTGTGTGCAGTTACATAATTGTATGATTGTAAATGCGTAGCGCTCCGGTATATGTAATTCAGATTTCAATCAATCAAAAAGCCTTTATTTCCAACCTTAACAAATATAACTTACAACTAACTTATCCTAAATTGCATCGGATGTGCCCGCTGCTATGGTCGGTGTGTCCTGTGACACGTAGGCCTCTTCCAGACTCTTCCATTTCTCTCTGTCCCTCGCTTCTCTGGTCCATGTTTTGCCTGCTACCTTCTTGACATCATCAGCCCATCGTTTCAACTGTCTCCCTCTACATCTTTTGCTGTCTCGTGGTTGCCATTCCGTAACTATTCTTGTCCACTTTAGTCTGCTATCTCTCGTCATGTGTCCTGTCCATCTCCATTTCAGTTGGCGAATTCTGGAAACAATATCTGCTACTTTTGTAATGGATCTTATGTATTTAGCTCTTTTACGATCTCTCAGGGTGATGTTCATCATGCTTCTTTCCATGCTTCTCTGACATTTCCTGAGTTTTTCTAAGTTTTTCTTGGTTAGTGCCCACGTCTGACAGCCATATGTGAGACATGGCAGGATGCAGAGGTTGAAAACTTTCATCTTGGCATGCATGGGGAAGTTCTTGCTTTTAAATATTTCTTTCAGAGACCAGTATCTCTTCCAAGAACTGGAAACTCTTCTTTCTATTTCCTGATCTTCCTGATTCCTGAATGATAATATTTGTCCCAGATATATATAATTTTCTACATATTCTATGTTCTCACTGTCCAATATAATAGGAGTTTCATCTCTATTAGTCATTATTTTTGTTTTTGATCTATTCAGTGTCAGACCCACTTTCTTGCTAGCATCTGTTAACTGTATTAACATTTCCTGTAAATTGCTTGAGTTTTCTGCTACTAAGATTATGTCATCAGCAAATCTAAGATGATTAAGTTGGCTACCGTTGATGTTTAACCCCAAACCATCCCATTGCAATCCTCTGAATACATCCTCCAGCACCGCAGAGAAAAGTTTTGGGGACAATGGGTCACCTTGTCTGACTCCTTTTGATATTTGAAATTCTTCTCCTATTGTATCTAATTTGATCTGTGCTGTGCTACTTACATATATGTTTTTAATAATCCGTATAAATTTTTTTGGTACTCCTTGCATGACTAAAGCCTTCCACAGGGCCTCGTGTCTTATTGAATCGAATGCTTTGTTATAATCAATGAATGCTATATACAAGGGTTTCCTGTATTCTTGGCATTTCTCTATTATTTGTTTGATTGTATGCATGTGGTCAACTGTTGAAAAACCAGACCTGAAACCTCCTTGTTCCATAGGTTGCTGTTCATCTAG
Source organism: Trilocha varians (assembly GCA_030269945.2). Classification (NCBI taxonomy): domain Eukaryota; kingdom Metazoa; phylum Arthropoda; class Insecta; order Lepidoptera; family Bombycidae; genus Trilocha; species Trilocha varians. Next base: position 2,961,189 of record AP028277.1, on the reverse strand, counting down.
TATCTGTGAAAGTCTATTTAAAATTAATTTTGAAAAGATTTTGTACATGTTTGACATCAGACTTATTGGTCTATAGTTTTCAATAAGATCTCTGTCACCTTTTTTATGTAACAAGGTTATGACACTCTTTGTCCACTGCAAAGGAATATTTTCTTGTTCTAGTATTAAGTTAAAAAGATCTGTGAGTTTTTTAAGTGTACCTGGTACTTTTATGATTTCCTTAATCATTTCATTTGTTATATAATCTGGGCCTGCTGCTTTACCATTTTTTTGACTCCTGACAGCTATTTCAATCTCTGAAGGGAGGAAGATTGGTACTTTTTCTAGTTCAGTATCGCTTAAATCTATACTTTGAGTTGAATTTTGATGTTCCTCTGAGTAGAGTTTGCTATAAAATTCAGTGGCTGTATCAATAATGGCTCTTCTTGTTGTTATTTGTTGCCCTTGTTTATTTTTAATATTTGGTATCCATGTTTTTGATTCAGTAAGTTCTTTTAGGGCTTTCTTAACTCCTCCTGTTTTATTGATATGATTGAGTAGCACTTTAGTTCTCCTTTGTTTCCTGTCTTGTTTAATTTTTATCTTTATCTTCTTGTTTAGCACTGAAATTTTTTTCATAATATCTTTATTTTTCTTGAGGTGCAAGAGATTTCGTCTTTCTTCAATTAATTCTAATGTTTCAGGTTTCAAGCAACTATTATTGTGTTTCAAAGTTTTATTCATTAGAGGCTTGAGTATGTTGTTTATTTCCATTTCATATTTTTCTTGTAAACTATTTTTAAAACTGATTTTTTGAATTTGTTTTTGTACTTTGAAGTTAACAGGCCTATTGAAACATTGTCTGCTTCTCCTTGGTTCTTTGCATTTTAATATTGCTCTCACCATACGATGATTGGTGTTGAAGTTTAAGTGGTTTAGGATACTTACATCCTCGAAGCATTTTTTATAATTAGTTGCTATGTAGTCAATCTCGTTTTGATAGGCTCCATCTGGAGAAATCCATGTCCACTTCTTCTTTACATTTTTCTTGAAGAAACTGTTCATGTATGCTAGATTATTTTCCATCCCAAATTCAATCATTCTATCGCCATTTGGACTTCTTCTACCATAACCAAAACTGCCCATCACTTGATCTTCACCAATTCTCTGACATCCTATTCTGCCATTAAAGTCTCCCATCACAATGACATTCTTTTGAGCATTTTGTATAACATCAGTTAATTGTTTATAGAAATCATCTTTAACAGTTTCGTCATGTTGTTCTGTAGGTGCATAGACTTGGATGAATGACCATTTCTTTCTATAACCTGGTAAGTTCATATTGACTATTGCTATTCTTTCAGATATACCTTTAAATTCATCTATGTATTTTTCTAAACTTTTTTTGATCATGAATCCTACACCGTAACGGCCTTTTGTTTCACCTTTGAAATAGAAGATATAATCTTTGTGATCCTCAATGCTCTCACCAAAACGCCTAACTTCGCTGAGACCAAGGATATGCCAGTTTATTTTTGAGATAGCCAATTCAAGTTCGGCCAGTTTTTCGTTTGTCCGAAGTGATAGGCAGTTTAGAGTTGCGATGTATAGTTTATCATTGAAATTATAATCCTTTAAAACATGGTTTTCAGTTCTGTCTGGAAGGGGGTGGTCTACATCCCCCACGGAGACCAACCGTCTTGGGGGAGTTGTGTTTGATTTAATATGTTTGGAAAAAGAATCAGTATTGTTTCTTTTCCGATTTCCGATGCATTCTAAATGTTATTCAATATGTATGTCTGATGCTGAATGTGATCTGTGGCTCTTGTACATTCTCTCAAAAGCGTTTATTTTGTTTATTTTTGATGGGGCTCTGTCAGTTGCCACAGGTTTTGGTGAAGATGAGTTTTCTCTTTTCCTCTTGTCACGAAGTGCACCTGAGTTACCCTTCACTATTAATTTGTCTTCCTTTAGGTATGCAATATTGCCTCTTTTTCGTTCCTCTTTTAGTTGTGGAATAAGTGCTTTTCTTTTTTCTAATACTTCTTTACTAAAGTCTTCACTTATAAAGATATTTTGTGGCAATTTTTTCTTATTGCGTAGTATTTCGTATTTTTTCCATTGATTCAGCATACTGACCAGGATTGGACGATTTTTTCCAGAGTTCTGGCCTATTCTGTAGGCTTTATTTATGTCGTTTCTTTCAATTAGAAGGCCCGAGTTTTTCAATTCTGTTATTAAAGTTTCTAATAAATCCACATTTTTATTTGTTGATTCTTGGATGCCATAAAACACCAAATTATTTTCTCTTTTTCTTATCTCTAGATGATTAATTTTTTCCGTTATATTTTCTATTTTGTCATTAGTTTTAACATTTTCCTCCATTATGAAGTTCAATTTCTCGTCCATCTTTTTCAATACTGCATTAATTATTGAATCAGTTAGAGTTTTTGTTTGTTTCTCCATCTCTTCTCTTAATTTTGTAAACAATATTTGTGTTTGATCGTCCATTTTGACATTTGACACTTGACAGCTTTGGTGTTTTTGGTGTGAAGACTAAATGTTGCCAGAAAATTTATGTTCGATGAAATTCACAGACTATTAAATTTGCACAGTGTGTATGTTTTTAACTGTGTGTCTGTTTTGAATATCACAGATGTTTTCGTGATATTGGTACCTCTGATGATCATTTAATAATGTCCGATATTGTCCGACATTTTAGGTTATGACAAACTTTCAATTCACATAAGTCTGAATATAGTTTAGAACACACTGATTGATATGTATTGCAAACTCACTTTTGGACTATATTTTTGAAATTGGTAGCACAACACACACTTTGGCACAGTTTTACCACTTTAAATTAATATTTTCACGGAGCGTACGACAATATGACCGAGCTATTCAACAGCCGGAAACGGAAATTCAGATTTACTTATGGTTAAATTTGGAGAATAAGTTACGAGTGTTCGCCTGTTTGTGTGCGTGTGCGTGCTCGAGTGTGTTTGCCTATTGTGTGTGAATATGAACTTTTGTGTATGTGTAAGTGAGTGTGTGTATGTATGTATAAGTGTGTGTATGTATGTATAAGTGTGTGTGTGTGTATCATGTGTGTGTGTGTGTGTGTTTGTGTGAATCAGATCAACAATTTTTCCGTGCTGTCGTAGTCTAGGTTTTGAAGCCAATTTTTGACAATACTTTTACATGAACTATAAGGCAGAGGGTAAATTTCAAGTGATTTATTAATTTTATTGTATAAATTCGAACTGAGAAAGCAGTAGAAATGGTGTGTGAAACGTGTATTATAACGAGTGATAAGACAGACTCGATCCTTTCGCCTTTTTTTGCGTCTTAAATCTGGATCATAAATAGTTTTGGTGTGTTGTCTCAGAACAGTATAGAAAATAAAAAGTTGACGTACCGTCAAAACACCACATTTTTTGTATAATTCTTTGGTAGGGTAATAAAAAGGGAAAAAATTGCTTACTTTGAGAATAGCCCTTTGTGCTCGTTCTAATTTTAACAAGTGTGTTTTGTTAGCCCCGCCCCATGTGGTGATACAATAATTTAGCAGGGATTGACAGAGGGCAAAATATACTGTTTTTATTAAATTTTTATCCGCAACATGTCTCAGGTTTTTAAAAATGACTATTAATTTTCGGATTCTAGATGATAAGAGGTCAATGTGCTTATGAAAATTGAGTTTGTTATCTAAAATAACCCCTAGATATTTTATAGATTCTGTTCTTTGTAGTCTAGGACATTCGCAGTTATTATCAGTGTCGTTCGAACAAATATGTGAGATTATAGTTTTATTAGTCAAGTCTGAAGATCTAATTGAAAAGGTCATGAATTTAGTTTTTTCGGTATTTAAGGTAAGGACATTTTTTCTAAGCCATCTGTTTATTAAATTAAATCCGACTTGCGCATGTGAGAAGGCTTCCTCCCACGAATCACCAGTAAACCTTTTTTACCTTGTGGTAGTAATAGTTGACAAAGGTCATTTATGTATATCAGGAATAAAATTGGACCTAATATGCTGCCTTGGGGAACCCCATACGTAACCTGCAGTTCGTCGCTTACGTAACTACTAATTTGATTTATTATATTATTATTAAGTACCGTCTAGCAATGTTATTTATGTTCATAAAGAAAAATCTTCTATTCAATACATAACTTCTAAAAGAACCTTATCTAGAGTCACTCGTTGTCTCTGGTTTCAAAAAACAAAGCATTTTAATATACTTTTCCATTTTTTCATTCATTTCAAGAAAAAATCTGACTCATTCAGAGGTTCTTTACAAAGTCGGTGGTGACAGTAGGGTTGTCAACGATCTTTGATTTTTTTCGAAATAATTGTAACCTACTTGACAGTTCTTATTGTAAATCAAATATTTTATTGCCCATATTGTTCTAAGTATACTGGTATCTAAATCTTATCTAAATTTAATTTAGAGCAGATAATCAGTTCTCTTAGATACATAAAAATATTATGTTAATATCTTATACATTTGTGTCTCAAAATGTATCGAGGATTTTTTTTTTGATCTACCACAAGTTTTTAATACGGCTTGTGGGTACCTACAGTGGATTTATGGCCAAAGGGAGATCTCCGACCGGGCGAGGTAGTGTATGCCCGGTCAGGCCGAAGCCCACTGTAGTAGATTTTTTCAGATGTCGTATATATGCGAAGATTTCTGCAAATGTCGTAACCGCGATTCAGGAACTCGTGCGTTATTATTGGTCGCCACACGGCTTGTGTTAAAAACTTTTAAGCAAATTCAATGGCATCAATATTTTTACATATGGTAAGCCAAGCTTAACCAGGTAAATAATTAATTTCAACTCAACTGATCACTTAAAGGTTATAATATAATAACGTTAAGAACGAACTACTGAAACTTTAAAATTAAACTTAAAAAAACTGAAACTGAAAACTTTTCAAAAATAAAACTAGTGTTTTTCAACCCTAATAATATACAGAGGGGTTGAAATTTTAATTAAAAACCGTCGACTCGTAAGACAATCCTCAGGTCTCGTCTTCTTGACTTTTGACCTTAAATAAGAAATCAATCGAAAAGGAAACGGAAGTTTCAAACAATATTTATTGAAAATTAATAATGGCTGAAATTACACGATGTTTAGAAAGAAGACAAGTAATTTGCTTCTTTATTTCAATATTTTATTTTTTTCTATGAAACTAGCTACCTGTACCATTACTGCCCACTGTTGGGCTCAGGTCTCCTCAGAAGAGGGATTAGGCATAGTCCACCACGCTTGCCCAGTGCGGATTGGGAACTTCACATATCTTCAAAGGATTTTTAGAACCCTTTTCCGATATGCAGGTTTCCTCATGATGTTTTCCTTCACCGTTTTTAGCCAGTGGTGTTGTGAAAAATTGCATGTAAATCTTTTTGTCACATTTAGATTTAGAGGTACAAGCCGGCTGGATTTGAACCCGCAACCTCCCGTTCGGAAGGAAGCGCTTCGGCCACTCGGCCACCACGACCACAAACTAGCTACGCCCGCTGAGTATCCACTGCTGGTTTTTCTGTAGAGGAATCAGGCATAGTTCACCACTTTTATGATGTCTCTAATCCACCTTTCCTGTGCAGAGTTTTAATTCCTTGATGTAGAAGCAGGTTGATGGCAATGTTTTCCTTTTATTGCGTCGTAGGCAAACGAGCTAACGGGTCACCTAATAGTAATCATGAGCAGTTACCGTCAATCATGGATAGTGATGAGTAAAATTGGTCTTGGTTTTGCTTTGCTCATCACTACTCATGGACTACGGCCTACCATTAAAGACTCTCTTCAAGCCTTGTTTGAAGAAGGACACGTCTTAGTCCTGTACCGTTTTCGGTCAATAGTCTTATGATAAAATACAAAACTCGCTATTATTCAGCTATTTCTGTAAAAGGTATATAAATAAATAATTACCTGCTACCTAATATAAAAAAGCAATATAAAACATAGTAAAGTACCTATATAGACAGGGTGGCAGTGATTTAGGATAAAAGGCGGGATCAATGGAGCGTGAACTGCATGGCTCGCCGAGCGCGGTCTAATTTTACTACAGACAACCCTATTTACACCGCAGACTATACAGCTGTGGCATAGAATAAGCATACAGAATTATAATGTCAAAGGGAGGACTGTTTTAGCAGGTTTAATCTTATCTAATATATATTATAAAGGCGAAAGTTTGTAAGTATGGATGTATGGATGTATGTTTGTTACTCTTTCACGTAAAAACTACTGAATGGATTTGAATGAAACTTTACCACAATATAGCTTATACATCAGAATAACACATAGGCTACAATTTTTGATAATACGGGACGAACCTGAAGTCCACACAAACGAAGTCGCGGGCAAAAGCTAGTCCCTAATATTATAAATGCGAAAGTAACTAACTTTCCAGCAGAGAAAGGACATATTATGCTACCTTTATTGCAAAAAAAGGTATGAAAAAAACGCGTTTTAGAGTTCACGCAGACGCCGTCACGGGCAGCAGCTATTTTAAATATAAAACTATTAATAACGTAGCTTATGGATTAATTGTTTCAGTAGATAGATAGTAATGAAGCTAAACTTCATATAAGTGCATCATCTGGGAGTGCAATCTATGGCATATGGAACGCGTCACGATGTTAAATTCCTTACAAGTAGCGTCTAGAGTCGTTTATTATACGGATCTTGTAGCATCCAGCGCAAATTTCCGTTTTTGCCATACCTATTATTGGCATCCTAAATAGTACAACAGCTCACCGCATAGGTCAAATAAATTTAATAAAATGTCCGTGGTGCTTTTCTCAATTCTGGCGTAATGCATCTTTCAATTTTATTTTATTGTCTCCCACTTTTGCGAGAAGGGAAGTCAAAACTCATGTTTTTCCTACTCCTTCTATCATCTTCTGATTAAATTCGTTGCGGGGTCCAAGACAAGTTAGCTTTCCCTCGGGTTTTCCTGGGCTTCACTGCTCAGAGTCATTACGATGGTCGCCGCTGTGGATCCTGGCTACACAGGAGTTACAGTGGTGGGAGTGAGAGGTGGGCCAATACCCGAAAAAAAAATAAGTGCATCATAGAGGAAGAGTTCAGTCATTTCATTCTTTGATGCTCACACGTTTGAATATCTATATCTTGATTTACTCTAAAAGGGATCAAAACGCTAGTTTTAAAGACAACGTGACGCGACTTTTTTTTATACCATGTACGTGTCGTAATGTACCAATTTCAACTCTGACTTCTACACAAAAGGCAACGAAACCTATTTGAAAAACATCAAGCAAAATTCATGTGAAGATTTAGTTCTGTTCAGTAATTATTTTGTATATTCTGAAGTAATTATAGATAATGCAGTGTTTTGCCGTGATCAGTGAATTGGGAGGTTAGAGGGAGTGATTGATGATAGAAATAGAGATTAAGTATTATTATTAGTGACTTAGTTTTTACTACCTTACAGTGAGCTCTTTACAACCCTGATACCAACACATATCGTTTTTACATTTCTTGGCAATTATAACCATTGGTTTAGGTAGGTACTTTTTAAATTGAAGAACAATTATAATGGAATTTTAGTTTTTATGATTTTTTTTATTTGTAATAAGATTAATATGCAGTTCATCGCACATCGTGAGGAATCTGTATCTTTGAATTAAAGTAATTTAAAAACATGCAATCGGTGGGTTGATACCATTGACGAGGACTTTATATAACCCTATTACTGTGGGATTTCCCTTTAGTATACATATAAAAAGATAGTAAGTACCAGGGACTATTTTAGGATAGCTTATGAAAATTGAATGAAAACCAAATGTGCTGGTAAGAATCTCTTAAAATCGACTCCTTTTATAGAAAATTGACACTTCGCCACTAATTAATACAGTACAATACAGTGTGACGATTAATGGATTTTTAGTGTATCTCGATATTTTTTACTAGATAAGTTTAATAGATCTTAAAATATGTAATGATTTAAATCACTTTGTAGAAACTCGAAATTCAATAATTAAAAAGGAGCACCTTGTTTCAAACTCTTTGTGCTCGTATAACAAAAGGACTTGAAATATGTAAATTCCGTACATACATTTTCTAACACTTATCAAAGGATGCGTAACACATTATTCTAATATATTCACGTGCCCAATATGTATGTTATTGAGTTTTAAAGTATGAATATTAAAATAATTTAAAGGGTTTTTAGGTTATTTCTTCAGCTGGCATTAGCAGCTGTCCTGCGCCATAATAATTATTGTTCAGTTTTTATTCTCATGTTGTCGTAGACGAGCTGTTTACAGCCCACCTGATGGTAAGCGGTTACCGTCCCCATCATACCTCTACAATGTTCGGGGACACCACAGGACCTACAATTCATACCATTAGCGAATTTGTCGGAATATATTATTTTTTATTGCCATGTAGGCAGTTGAGCCAACAGGTAACCTCCTCGTGGCTCGTTGGCCGTCGCTCATGGACTTCTGCAACCATTTGTAATTAAAACAAAGAAAATCTAGTGATCGAACAACAAATTGTTGAGATAAATCAATGAAATGCCTAGAAAGTAAGTATAAAAACAGATAAAAATATAAACTTTTAAGTATTAATTTATTGAGAACCCCACTTAAAACTTAGTTTAGTTTCATCATGAATAATTAATTGTATTTAAAGTAAGTTTCAAAATATTAAGAGGATTAATTAATTTTACATTTTTAGTAAATTATCTCCATAGAAAAGTTTTGAATTGAGAGCGTCTTTACTATTATCAAGATGAATTAAGTTAGTGTGAATCACGCGGCTACTTAAGATTTTGAATTAAACATAAAATTATTACATCTGGAATCAACATCATGAACAACAGAAAGAAGCCAATTTAAAGCGCACCGATCGGGCGTCACAACACCATATTTTGATTCAACATCAGAAATAACAAAGTGAAATTTTAAAGAACTTATGTGTATGTAATATTTTATTAGTGTGTTAAACGAATTGAGTGTCATCGGTGCACTAACGCCAGAACATCGTGTAGTTACACGCGATCGGTGCGCTTTAAATTGGCTTCATTCTGTTGTTCATGATGTTGATTCCAGATGTAATAATTCTATGGAATTAAATAAGTATATCAGATTTTCTTTATTTGTTGAATCAGAGAAGTAAGTAATGCTACCTAAATAAAAGCAGACTCCTTTGCCACAATTTGTTTTTAAAACAAAACACAATGGTAGATTTATTATTTGTTACTATAGTAATCCGTATGCCTAATCCCTCTTCGGAGGAGACCTGAGCTCAGCAGTGGGCAGAAATGGGTTGTTACAGTACAGTACAGTACTATAGTAAAACTTCGTTACAAGGTGTTCGTAAAAAAACAACTGTTTTAACGCAACACCTTCTTACAAATCAGCGATATACAGGATGTTCAACAAAAATTCTCGATAATTTTGACAAATGACAGTACTTAATGTCAGAACGATGGAACAAAAAAATAGCACAATGATTTATTTTATTCCATTATCACATCATTAACACTGTCATCTTCGTGTCTATTAACACCCTGTATACAAACGTTATTGTGTATTTTCCGAACAATAAAGTTTCCGTCAAACACAGCATCAGTACCCGGATATGCCAGACTGTTGAAACGCCCGAACCCATATCGGATGAACATGACACTTGCAAGATACAATGTTGTTGATAGAAATTAGAAATTTGAATGTTTTTTTTAATATTGTGTGTTTTATCAATGGTTGTATTATCGTAGTTCCTAAAAAATAATGTATTCTTAAGAGTGTCAAGCGAAAAGATTCAGTGGCCCGGAGCCGACTTATATATCCCCTCAACTGGGATCGGCAACAAATTGGTTTGTTTATTTTTGCCAAGTCTGTGGCAGGAACCAAAATTGAGCACAGTTCAAAAACTTGCTTTGTTTACATTTTTTAATCGTCTCATATTTTACGGAGAAACTATATTTTCGCTGAAAATGCAATACAGCGTCAGTTTATAATAAAGGTTTACTAAAATATAAGGTTTAATTAAAAATCGAAATTAAAATTTATTGGAAAAATTGTTTTTAAAAAGAGGCTCAAACACGGTAGTGATTCCGAACGAAGTTCCCAGTTTCGCCATCTAGCCAAAAGTGACGTTCCCAGTTGAGTGGATATTGTCTATGGAACTACTGATAGACTGCGCAGCTTATCTATGGGTTCTGGGATTGGCGCCAATTTGGAGAAGTCGCGGAATATATGGTGGATTTGCTTTGGATTCAGATTCGTATAATTTTTATGATTTTTCAATTATTAAGTAAAGGAGGTTCCTTGCATACCATTAATGAATTCTTTTTAAAAAAGTAAAACCACTTCTGGTTCATAAAAGTATTAGAAAGATCATCAAACTAGATATTCAAGTTGCATGCATTTTAAATAATTACTGATCGCAGTGTCTTCTAATAATGCAGAGGTCCATGAGCAACGGTTACCACTTACGAGCAGGCCCGTTAGTTTGTCTGCCTACAAGGTAAAAAAAAAACTGATTTTTAGGCTCTAATTACTAGAAAAGTAGCTATTCAAAAACAACCAAAACCGCCATCTATAATCAGCTTTGCAATTTGTCATTTGATTAAAATGATTGATGAAACAAAATTAAATTGCCTTTGTTTCTTTATTCTCACCGTGACATTTTTATTATACTTCATTTCGAAGGATATTTTGATGGCTGACAGGTTATTTGAGTGAGGTTGTAAATGGCTCTGGGCGTGTTATTTCCAATTGTTTCTTTTGTCCTTTTATGGAATAGACCTAATTATTTTTGGGCCATTTCAATTCGGTCTCTTTTTATAGTATTACTAGCTGCACCGCGCAACTTCGTCTGCGCCGAAAAAATAAGAAAAAAATTTAGGGGTGCACTACCCCTAACATTTAGGGGGATGAAAAATAGATGTTGGCCGATTCTCATAGATACCGGATAAGCACAAAAAATTTCAACAAAATCGGTCAAGCCGTTTCGGAGAAGTTCAAGTTCGAACACCGTGACACGAGAATTTTATATAGTATTATGTAATGCTATTTTGTAAGGAGGGTCCTTAAAGTGAGGTCGTAGGTAGAGACCCCTCAGTGTCCCCTGACATTGCAGAGGTTCATGAGCGACGGTAACCACTTACTATCAGGTGGGCCGTTGGCTAGTCTGCCTACATGGCAATAAAAAAAAAAAAAAAACCGATTTTGATAACTACTTGTTTCTGTTTTATGGCATCTATAATGATGACTTAAATCGAAATTATTGAAGTTGGTTATAATTTTAAAAAATTTTAACCTCCCATAAAAATAAGAACTAAAAGTAATACAAAAAAGTACGCAACAAATAATCCCAGTTCAACATACAATTCTTTTTTCAAACCGCGACGTGTACACGACCTACTTGTATGACAGTCAGCGCTCGACTGCGACGGAACTTCCGACAGCCCCCCACCACGCCACGCCGGATATACCACGGAGATAGGCTTGACAACTCTTTTACACGATAAGTCGTATAGACTTTTGTTTTCATGTCTAGAGATTATGATAATAATTATATTTTTGTTGTTGAGTTATTTATAGTATAATTGTTTTATTTTATTTACTTAGATTATGTATGACTCATTTTTGTTATAAATATTTGATCAATAAAAAAGTTACGAAAAAACAAACACAATTTATTTGTAAATATTATTATACACTATTACATAATAGGTACATTTGTTTACTATGAAAATAATGAGAACGAATATTAATGCTATAAATTAGACGCAACAATCTTACTCATTTGCCTTTACTAAAAAAATTAAAAAAATCTGCTCTAGAAATAGAATTTACTCCGTAACCTTAGAGACGAGAAGTAATTGCATTGTTCGAGAGCAATTTAATTTCCTGAACAGATGCAAACAGCTAAAGTAAGTTCAGCTTCGAACTCGAGAGCACTGAGTCGTGTTAGAGTTAAGTTGGGAATGTTGGTAGCATTGATACTAATATGAACTGTTTGGGTGTGTTGGTACTATGATACTGTTATTGAAAATAGAGCGGTTGGATGATTGTTTTCAGAAGTTCAACTTAATGTCAGAATTTTTTTTTCAAAAAAATATACTGACTAGATACACTAGAAACGATTGTAAAAATGGCACCTTCTAAACACTGATAAATCGGAGGTTGGTAATCTTTTGAAGCTAGTGGCAGTAAAATGTTAGTTAGTAGAAATTACACATTTTAAGGTTCGTACATAGATTCTCTGTCGTTTATGCTTTAAATTGTTACAAACTCAAGACTATTTAAGACATTTAACAATTGAAGTTTAGTGTAGGATTTTTTTGTAGACTCTCTTTTCAACTAACACTTTTAGAACTCGTTTAATTTCACTTAAAATTATATGTGAAAAGATAAAATGATGATCTAGTTATTCCAGTCTACCTTTATTGCCTAATATCTCTAAAAATTACAATATTTAGTCCATTTCCATCAAGATACTTTTCGCAAATGTAATATCGATTGACAGCCCATTATACAGCCAGGAAATTGAACTGAACTGAGCTTGTTGTCAAACGAAAAGGCTTTAAGTACGTATGAACATAGAGTAGTTTATGTACAGAAGTCAATTTGAAGATCGTTCAATTGTCAAACTCAGTGACATATTTGCGTTTTTTTGGATGAAATTTCCGGATTGGGAGTGAATGGAGTTGAATGTGGGAGTTGAACCGCACTATAACCTCTAACTACTCACACACAGCGTCTGAACCTCGGCTGAGGTTAGAACCCAGCAAGGGGTGGTGCGGGAGAGCACGACGCGTTACACACTACGGCATTCTTTCCCGTCGTGCCATTATTGGCGTAACGTTTTGAAACTTCATTATTCTGTATATTGGTAGTCTAATGTGTGTGTGTTACTTTGTTTGATCAAGACAAAAAAAAACAATAAAGAATAAGCAAAATCGGTTCAGCTGTTCACGAAATTTGCGCTTATCAACACAGTGAATCATGTTACATTGTTCATGATACAGCGAGTCTCATACTTCTCCTATTCAATTTATAAAAACAAAAGCTTTTTAATATTCTCTATTCGTGTATAACTTTTGACGTTTTTCTCGTCTCGTCAAACGATACGTCAACTTTCCTGACGTGGGTCGAAATTTGGTTATGAAAATGTTGCTTTAACGCTTCGTTTCGTTTTAATTTAATTAACTGCGTATAAAAGTTAACGTTGGCGATGAAATGAAAGCTTTTTGCAAAGTAATCAGTTTGGAAATATTTTTGAAATAAGTTTGAAATATTGGCTAGGCAGTTTAGGGTTGGAGCGCATTCTGGTCCTGAAGTTTATCAAAAAAATCTCTTAAGTTCATTGTTCTTTTTCAAAGTAATGTAATTTAAAAAAAAAAACCCTAATAAATGACCCTCTTTAAACGATGTTTAACAAAGTCCTGTATAAGAAGGTGATGTATAACGACTCCAATACCCTGAGCAGTGAAGCCCAGGAACCCGAGGGAAACCTAACTTGTCTTGGTCCTCACAACGAATTTAATCAGAAGATGTTAGAAGGAGTAGAAAACCATGAGTTTCGACTTCCTTTTTCGCTAAATAACAACAATAAATATGTATATATAATTTAAAACTCAATTTCCTTTGTTACAGATCTTCAGTTTCCAATAGACGTATCAGGTGTACAAAACGACCACCCGTTCCTGGATGCGGATTCCCTTCAGTCGCTCTTCAGGAGGCTCACGGCTCTCAACAGATGCGCAAACATGAAGCTGGAGCATCATCATCATCAGAAGAGATCGGTGAGTCGAATGATAAATATTTTATTTCAAAACACTTCAATTACAAGTTTTTTAGACCTGTGATTGGACTGCCAGCCAAGACAAATGAGACGCGCCCAAACACGACGAGTTTATCTTGTTAAGTACAGGAGTTCCTATTTACAGGAGCTACCTTTCGAATCTATCGTCAGATCAGATCCATTCTATCATTTTATTGCATTGACACGCGATATAGGTACATCCGCGTGCAATATTTCAGCTCAGTGGGAAATCAAAAAGTTGGTCAAATTCAACACGAAATAACTAATATTATCATCTCATTGCTCTAAAATCTTATTTTAGGAAAAATTTGGACTGTAAAAGTACTACCTGCTTAATCTATGATCAAAAAAAATACAGAACACAAGAATTTCAATTTAATTTCCCTTACTTTGTCAATTATTTTAATAAAGCTCCATCCTGGATCACACGAAGCGTGTCGTATTTGATCAGCAAGCCTGTGCCCAACGTTGGGGAAACGATAAACTCGCACCGACGGGCCCAGTGTGCGATAACCACTGCGATTAATAGGAAGCTAGAAAGCAGAAATAATCTGATTAGTTTTGTGAACATTGCCCTTCTATGAGACGTTTTCGTGTTATTTTGAACATTAAAGTACCTCTAAAGAATATGTTTAAAAAAAAAACATAGTCAAGTTATTTTATTCCTCTTAAATGAGCAGTCTCAGTGAAAGTCTTCCACGTGACCAGTCAGACCTTAGCCGAAATTAAAAAAAAAAAATTTGTATGTGTGGTGTACGTTGTACTTACAACCAATATTATTATTTACTGATAAATAATAATTTCATAAATTTGCGTTTTGTTAATGCGTTTTTATGAGGTATTTTAAAGTTAAAAATAGTCACATTTTTTATTTGTTATGTACATTACAATACCTTTTTTGGTCAATTTCAGTCATTTAATACAATTTTGATCGCCGAACATAATCACTTCACAAACTACAGAACTATTACCGACCTCATTTCACCTTTTTCCTACATCATAAATTATTCTAAAACTACTTTATTACACAACAAACCAGCCATTTTTAACCATCGAAAGCCGCTTAACTAATTGCAATTTGTCATTGCCACCGATATTTCACAATGCCACATTTCATTATTCAAATGACATTATTTCGTATTAAGTAATATGATAGTAGCGAAGTAGTAATCTAACAAATTTTATAATCGAGGAGGCGTCAAGGAGAGACATTCTCCTATCTCTAGTTGCATAATATTATTACTCTGTAGTGATTGACGACGTCTTCCTCCCCTAATGTCACTGTCATCTTCTGCGTCCCAAGATCTTACAAATTTATAGGTAATCGAGGAGATGTATAGAGATTCTCCTGCCTCAAGTTGCATAATAGCTCTGTAATTGATTGACGACGTATTTCTAACATAATACAGTGCCAGTTAAGTTTCGTAAAAAACCGTTTGGTAGTTTTTGCGTGAAAGAGTTACAAACATTCACACATATAAGGTTTCAGACTTCCACATTTTTTTTTAATTTTAGTTAGATGTACCGCAACATCATGTACCTTCGTATTGCCACGAGCGATTAACGTTGGTTAAGTACATTTTTTTTAATTTTAGTTAGATGTACCTTCACAGCCACGAGCGATGATTAGGTACTACTTACTATTAGAATACATGAATCATAAATATTATGCTTGTACAGAAATTAAAACATAATGATAACGCCTATCAAAAACTAGCCAAGGTTATTTTCAGAAATCAAATTACATTTTTATTTGATTTCTTCCTTAATTCATGTCGAATACCAAGAAAATTTATATTACACTTAACACCTTTCAACATGGAAAACATTAAATAGCTTGCCTACCTCAATACTAATCTAAAACAAGATGAATGAAAGTCGTTCTTATACAGCTCTTAAACTATTCAGTAATATGATATTACCTAGATCTCTACTGTTGTTATTATCGTAGTAATATGATCATGAATTGTACTGGTTAATAATGTCATAAATAACATTGACAGAATAGAAAATCAATATCGAATTAAAGTGAAAGATATTAACCTATTTTATAATGCTTAGAATAGATTTTATTTGATAGGAAACGAGTCGATCAATAAAAAGTATGCTTACCATATTTTATTGGAACGAAGTTCTTTATCGCGCATTATCGAAAAGCGGCTACACGGAAAAAAATCTTGCGAAAAGTTGTCACGACACTTTTAAAGTTGTCGCGACACTTTTTTATTTTAGATGATTATCGCTAGATGGCGCTGTGACCAAAATCTTTTAAAACACAGTTTCCTTTTTTTTGTTTTAGATGATTATCGCTAGATGGCGCTGTGATCAAAATCTTTTGAAACACGTTCCTTATCGCGCGTTACATTAGGAAAAAAATTAAAAGCTATCTTTTAATCGAAAGGAACTTCGTTCTATTTGGGTGTTCCATGACATCTCTCAAGTTTTTTTATTTTTAAATACTAAAATTTTAGAATGTTATTTGGCTTCTTTAAGAAGAGAACCCTTTTATTTATTTATTTATTTTAGGTTTATTTTGAGGATCACATCAAAAACTCACTGAACGAAACTACAATAATTCCGAATAAAAAATATTCAAGACGCTGTGGAAAACAAAAATTAATACGAGTTCAAACCATAATTTCAAAATCATTCAATTTTTTTATCATACATTGCATTTATCATATAAACAACCTTACGGCTCACCTGATGGTAAGTAGTTATCAATGCTCAGCTTCTTCAATACCAGAGTATTCGGGTCCCGTTACCTCATTGTGCAGTTATCCTAAAACTTATGACCCGAGAGCTAGTGGCAATTTATTTTCCCATGTAGGCAGACGAGCCTACGGCCCACCTGATAGGAAGTGTTTACCGTCGCTCATGAACCTCTGCAATGTCAGGGGGACACTGCGGGGTCGCTACCTACGACCTAACTTTAAGGACCCTTCTCAAGCCTCGTTTGAAGAAGGACAAGTCATAGCGCTCAGGGAATACCGAGAAGGGGAGCTCATTCCATAGCCGGATGGTGCGTGGCAAAAAAGTGTTCCTGAAACGAACCGTGGATGACCGTAGTGGGTAGATATTTGAGATAAGCTGAAAACTTGTTCCATAGTTCTCCTCATATACCCCAACTCGGGAATGCAGACCTGGCTGCTGTAAGGCTAAACGGCTTACCTCAAACACCTTCCGAAAAACTACTTGTGGCGACCAATAATAGCGCGCGAGATCCTGACTCGCGGTTACGACATTTGCAAGAATCTTCGCATATATACGACATCTGAAGTCTACTACAGTGGGGCTTCGGCCTGACCGGGCATACAGTACCTCGACCGGTCGGAGATCTCCCTTTGGCCATAAGTCCACTGTAGATACCCACACTACTACTAACTCTCGGGCTATTATAAGTAGGCGTATTTATCAAACCCTCGTAATTCGGTTCTCCTGAGTCGGTAATTGACAAGTCAACACCGTGAAGGAGCTTAACCGATCTATTCAATTAACAAAACCCTTCCTGTAAATTTACGGCGTGGACTTGACTCCATTGAATTATTTTAATTAGATTTTAGGAACGAAACTGAATACTGTGTACACAGTGCAGTTTATAAACAGTAAATTCATAGCGTCTAAAATTCTTGGTGCTATACTGTGACAGCCCATTACTTGTATTGCTGATATAGGTTGTCTTCGGTAGAGGAATCAGATGTAGTCCAATCTTGCCTAAGGTTTGGAGAGATTTAAATGTTTAAAGAGATCCTTTTCAAATATGCACGTTTTCTTACAATAGTTTCATTCACCATTCTTAGCCAGTGATGCTTTGATAAATTGTACAAAAATATTTTACCAGTCGGAAGATTTGAACCATCATTTAACCATAGGAAATCTTTAAGAGAAATTTATTTTAACTAATCAAAAGTAACAAAACAAAACAGAACGTTTTTAAACACAACAAAAAAATTACTACCATTATCATTATCAACACTAGACAAAAAAAAAATATATTTATTTATTGTTTACACACTTATTGTAGAGAATGTTTCCAGTGGCCCTCACACTAGGCCTAGCCTGTAACGTGAGGACTTGATGGGTTCATAATATCGATTATAATAAAACATATATTTTTGTTTTTTAACTAGAGTAGTATGATAACAATAATAATACAGGAACAAAAAAGAAATAAATTACTTTAGTGTTACTATATTAAATCGAACTACATTTTTTAATTTCAAACTAACCTACTATCCGACTTACACTATGTCATAATACTAAGTATCCTCTCGTCATCCCAATAAATTGGTATTGCACTGCACAAGAAGTTAATCCAATACCATTAATCAATAACATATCGATATAAAATGTAATTATCGATACTTGTGCGAGATTTATCGAATGATGATTCGATTTTTAATATTGCTTGAGAAATTTTGGGTATTGTGATGGATGAATGTTTGGTTAGTTCATTTTTTATGACATTTTTTTATTCGAATATAAAGTTTACAGTTATTCAGACACTCGCGGATTTCTATAATACTTTCATGCATTTTCAATGGGTTCTTACCGCGATATTTGGGTGGTACAAAAAGCGAACGAGAAAGAGGGTAAACAGATTTGTTTGCTCTTAATCGACCCGCAGTATTCAGTCTTCTCGTGATCATGACCTTTGCAACAAAATTGAAATATCGAGACAACTCAATTAATTAAATATCGCGGTAAGAACCCGTTGAAAATGCATGAAAGTTTACAGTGATATCAGAGTTTTTCAAACGATGATTTTGCTTGTAAAAATTATCGTTGTTTTTAAACCACGGTAATCTCTTTTTTTTATTTACATAAGGACCGAACTCAGTAGATTTCTTGTATAAGCCTAGCTCTTAGCCGCTAACTAAACTCTTAAATATAATTTTTAACTATACGGTTTTTTATGTTAGCGATGCTTATGTTGATACACTACCTATGAGATGATTAAATTAGTGTGTAAGTACATTTTTGAAGCTTAGAGCCTTTTTTTTGAGTTGAACCGCACTAAAACCTCCAACCGCTCACACTCAGCGTCCGAACCCCGGCTGAGGTCAAAACCCAGCACGGGGTTATGAGGGACGGTGCGACGTGTTACGCACTCGGCACTCTTGTCCGTTGCGCCGCCTGCATGTTTAGAGCCTGCTCAAAAGTTAACGGTTTTTAAAAAATAATGCTGTTTAAACACTATACGTGTACCTACTATATTATTATTAACAGAATAAAATCCTAACAACAATTGCTTCTAATCTAAAGCAGTTGTTGTGAAAAACATAACGTTTTGTACCTCTGTTATGATAGCTGAGAAGGCTTTCACGGTACATGATTTCCCCTGAGAAACGTAACAATAATGGAACGGGAATGTTTTCAAAACTGATTCGTGATCTTTTATTTAATGTTTGTAGTAATTGATTGAAGGTTTGCTGTCTATTTATTAATTTACTAGCTTTTGCCCGCGACTTCGTTCGCGTGGACTTCAGGTTCGTCTTGTCTAGTCGTATAGCCTATGTGTTATTCTGATGTATAAGCTATATTGTGGTAAAGTTTCATTCAAATCCATTCAGTAGTTTTTACGTGAAAAAGTAACAAACATCCGTACATCCATACTTACAAACTTTCGCCTTTATAATATACCTATGTAGGATTACAAATAATAAAAGAAAAATAAACGAAAAAAGCTGAAGCAGAGTAAAAATTTCATGAATTTACAATTTAAATATAGAGTAGTTTTTAAATTAGGGTTTTATCTTAAGCAGTTTAAGCAAAATTAATACATATAGAAATTATTGAATTACACTAATATAAAAACATAAACATTAATATTATGTTATCTGACCGCAGTTTTTTCTATTGCTTTTATAGATAAAAGAACATGGAGCTAGTAAGTGGTTACCATCGCTCATGGACCTCTATAATATTTGGGCATCGTTGTCGTTATCTCATAGCTCTGATTTTCATTGTTTGACATGAGTTCAGTTCCAGTGTTACCGGCAAACGAATGAGAAAGAGGGTAGATAGATTTGTCTGCTCTTAAGTAATCTACCCGGCTGTACTGAGTCTTCCTGTGATCATCGCGCTTGCAACTGTGTTGAAATATCGGGGTCACTCGTTTAATAAAAATAGTGGTGATAAACTGTTTAAAGTCGTGGTGGCCGAGTGGTCGAAGCGCATCCGAACGGGAGGTCGCGGGTTCAAATCCGGCCGGCTTGTACCTCTAAATCTAAATGTGAAAAAGATTTATGTGCAATTTTTCACAACACCGGTGAAGGAAAACATCGTGAGGAAACCTGCATGTCGGAAAAGGGTTCTAAAAATCCTTTGAAGATATGTGAAGTCCCCAATCCGCACTGGGCAAGCGTGGTGGGCTATGCCTAAGCCCTCTTCTGAGGAGACCTGAGCCCAACAGTGGGCAGTAATGGGTTGGTACAGGTACAAACCGTTTAAAAGTTGTTTAAGTAATTATTTTTTTCTGTTACAGAATGATTCGGACGATGAGCAGTGTGCGTTAAGCGACAAATGGCAGTATGAAAGAAAGTCGAGAAGGTGGTCAAGAGTGGTCGAAATCACGCCTCAAGCTCAGAGGCGGTTGCAGGTGTGTTGTTTTTAATTATTAATACGTACTACTAAAGAAAATAGGTTTTTGCCTCCTTTGTGATGGGAACGAATGGTACTTAGTTAAAAAGAATGCTAATGAAGAAACTCATTTCATAGCTCTATGTATTTTTTTCTTTATGTAATAGTAGATACAGCGGATTGTTTCACTTTAATTTTTTGTTAACAATTTTTTAATTTCAACATATTGTTTCTCAAATGCTTTTGTTACCATGATAATGACATAACTACGTACATAATTATCCTTAAAGTTATAGTATTCTTCAATTTTATTGTAACTTCTTAACTTGAAAAATAAAGATACAAAATAATATCATAGCTTTACCAAATTCGTACCGCCGTACAAACAAGCGTTTTCTTTGTTATTTATTTATTTTACCATTTACGGCAAGTTCTGTGTAGAAACAGATGTAATGAACTCAAAACAAATAACAGTATAAATAGTCATTGTTTCCTATAAAAGGATATAATGATGCGGAATGTCACAATGGTGGAATAAACTAACTTGTTTCGAGTTTAATGGTAAACTGTAGATTTGATTTGTAAAGGATTTGGGAATGAAAGTTTTAGGTTAGGATTTATAGAGGAATTTTGCATAAAAAATTGACAGACAGAGATTTGAAGTTATTATTAAAGGTTATTATACAGGGTGGATCTGAAACTTTAGACAATCTGACGTGGGGTGAATAACGTTTATTTTTCATCATAGTATGGAAGTCCGCAACGATAGTCGTACGTTTTCCATACAATGTCAGAAAAAAAATTAACAGATTCAAAAAATAAAAAAGGTGCTATGTTGTATTTCGACAGGTCATTCACCTCACGTCAGATTGTCCAAAGTTACAGATCCACCCTGTATTATAAAGGATGTAGAAGGAGGTTGTCATCGACTGTATATTTTTTTGGGTGGTTCATACACATACAGTCGTTCATATATCTAAGCAAAGATAATAATACACTGAAGCCGCCGTACCTTATTACCAGTATTGGCCTCAGCCGGTTCTCGATAATGGTCATGTAACGCTCTACTGGGACCGATCTATTATTACTGACAGAACTATTGCTGCCAATAAGCCTGACATAGTGATAATAGATCGGGATGCGCATCGGGCAGTGTTGATCGATGTCACCATTCCACATGACGAGAACCTTGTGAAGG
This sequence comes from Trilocha varians, assembly GCA_030269945.2. Lineage (NCBI taxonomy): Eukaryota > Metazoa > Arthropoda > Insecta > Lepidoptera > Bombycidae > Trilocha > Trilocha varians. The sequence continues at coordinate 2,939,612 of AP028277.1, read as the reverse complement.
CAGAAAAAGAAAAACTCCTAAAATATTTGGACCTGGCCCACGAGGTGACCGACATGTGGCGTGTTGAGTCGACCATCATTGTTCCGATCGTTGTATCTGTGCACGGTCTAATAGCGAAAAGCTTCGACCGTCATCTAGAGAGGCTTTCGCTCCCCGGCTGGATAAAGGGCCTGATTCAGAAGGCGGTCGTTCTTGACACGGCGCGTATTGTGAGGAGGTTCCTTTCTCTTGAGCCCTGACCACTGATGGCTTGGGTCGTAGACTTCGCCTGCAGTGGCTCTCTGTTTTTTATATTGTATTTTTAAATTTGATTGTTTTGTAAAAAATAAGTGAATAAATGAATATACAGAACTGAACCAAACTAATTAATTGAACACATAACAAATAATATATTTTTTTAAGCCTAATTTAAGTAATCATTTTCATCAAAACACCATTTCAGACATCTTAAAAAACTCCTCTAATTATGAAACAATTTATTAAATCTAAACTTTCCAATCCAAATAAAATAACTAATTACAAGAAAATCTGTCAGTTTAAGCCACGCTTCAACAATTCACAAAAGAAACTTCACTCTCAAGGGATCTAAAAATAAGTAACAATGAATTACTTTGTTTATGTTTGAAACTCATCTTGTTTTAACCAAACTCATACTTAGCAGTGTTAACGAAAAGTTAGAGTCTTTGTAAGATCGTTGAGACGAGGTTCGTGGCCCTGGAATTTAATACAAGCGTTTTGTAAATAGAAATTCACGTTGACTCTGCGAGAAGGGTGAAGGAACGAGGTCTCTGTTGTTGGTTAAAATAATAATTTATACAGGGTGATTTTTTAGAGAGGGTACATATTGCAGGAGGGTGATGAGTACTCTGTTCTAAAACGGAATATTACAAAAAATAGGTAAATTTTTTTTTTTATATTTTTTTAATCTAAATTCGACAAAACTACCTCAAACATAAACAATTTCGGCTTAAAGAGTGTTGACTAACGACCTCTAGTGATCTCACGCACCCCACACCTCCGCCACACCCATCAGCTGTCGAAACCATAATTTTGCAAGAATTTTAGATATTTTTAAGTTGCGATTACTAAGGCATTAAGCCATATTCTTTGGTAATAATATTTTTACTGGTCGTATATAACCATCAGCTACCATGACCTTCAATATGTACCCTCACTAGGAAATCACCCTGTATAAAGATAATTTTAAATACAAACTTTGAAGATACTGGATATCATGTATCAGTAAATTGCTAGCTAAGACAAGCAAAATGAGCCCAAACACGACAGGTCTATCTTATTGAGTACAAGAGTTCCTGTGACCACCTTCCGAATCCATCATCAAATCAGCGCTATTTTATCATATTCTTGCATTGTCACGCGATATTTGGAAATTTGTCAAATTTAGCTTGCAAGATTTCACTCGAACTTAATTAACCTAAGAATGTTACATCCAGTGCAAGTTAATTCAAAGCTTGTAAAATTAGTTTTAAAGTATAATTAAACAAACTAGATAATTATGTTATATTATGCAAATATAATATCAGTAACAATTCACCACCCACGCCCCGCGGGTGGGTATGTGGGAGTTAAACCGCACTAAAGCCTCCAACCGCTCACACTTAGCGTCCGAACCCCGGCTGTGGCCAGAACCCAGCACGGGGTTTGGAGACGCGTTACGCGCTCGGCACTCTTTCCCGTCGCGCATCTATATACTTACGCCTTCATTTTTAAAATGTTAGTAATACAAAATACTTTAAATACAAAAGAAATGCGTCGCGTTACATTCATGTCTTAGACACAGACCTATCATAAGGAAATAACGGAAAAAAACTTCATTGACTAAAAAATAACAGTTTCAAATTGTTTTTCATAGGTAATAGCAGCAAGAGCCTTAGCAGAGCGTGAAGCTAGAGAAGCGAGAGGAGAAGTAGAAGATGATGAAGATGAAACTCTACCAACGATAAGAGTTGGACTGGTTGATGCTGATGGTCATTACACTGATGTCGAACCTGATTTGTAAGTATAATTTTTTTTATTGCCTTGAAGCTAAACAAACAATTTTATACTATACCTACTGTACTGTAATAATGCTAAATTTGCCCACTGATGTACTTAAGAGAAGAGAGATATGTAAGTTTCTTGACGTTGTTTTCCTTCACTGTTTTTGGACAGTATCGTGAAATTGTAAATAAATATTTATTAAATAAAATTGAGGCATAAACTGATCGGTTCAAACCCGTAACTTCTCGAATGGAAGGCAAATACGAATGTAACAAAAGAATACAAAGGTAGATTTGGAGTTTGAATTTATAAAGTTTTAGGAGAAATCTATGGATGTATTAAGCCGATTTCTAAAATAAATTTATCAACTGACAGTCATGTTAACTCTGTCTCATAGGTTATTTTTTTTGATTAGGCGTATAGGGCAACAAAAAGACTCGTTAAAATTTTAGTTGTTTATTCAAACTTCTATAGTATGAATCATTTCTTTCGTCGTTTTTCTTTACAAAGGGTAACAAAAGCCCATTAAACATTTATGTTTTGTGACTAATGATGACCTGCAAGTTACCTATATTGTTTTGTCAATACTTTATGTCTTGTATGAAAATCAATTGTTAATTGTTAATTAATCAAATATTAATTTACCTTTTGATTTGAAAATATGCATTTAAAGTAATAACTTCTTTTAACCCTTTCACGCTCAAGGGAAATATTTTTCCCTTCTACAAAAATCGTTATTGATTAATTATTATTGAATCTATGTTTTTTTAATGAATGTCAAACGTAGGTACGTTGTGTTAAAATGTTTCCCATGAAATTTATAGGAAATTTGTACACCCTACTATGTTTTTCTAGTGATATCTCTAACTTTACAGAATAACTTAAATATTATGTAGTATTCGCATATTTAGTCTCAGCCATCTTATTGTCCTGAAAGGGTTAACTCTATTAAAAATCACAAATGATTATTTTGAGAATTATGAGCGTTGTTCATAAGGAAAAATTCCGGATATATTTTTCTTATACTTACGAAATACGTCCGCAAATCCTCTTTACCGTCGGAAAGGCGACCCTGAGAGCTCTCAACACGAGTGTTTTTCACTTTATACTGTCTCCATTGTGCGTCTCGACATTTCTTTGTTCAGTTCGACATGGCTGCAGTACTGTTTCAATTCGTACATTGTACTTTTTTTTTTTATTGCCATGTAGGCAGACGAGCCAACCGAGGGCCACCTGATCATAAGTGGTTACCGTCGCTCATGAACCTCTGTAATGTCAGGGGACATTGAGGGGTCGCTACGACCTACGACCTAACTTTAAGGACCCTCCTCAAGCCTCGTTTGAAGAAGGACAAGTCATAGCGCTCTGACTTTCGATCTTTTAAAATTGTGATACATATTTCAATACTAATTAACGTTGACTATGTATGAGTACAATGGTAGATCAGATATTGTTTTGTTTTCCAAATGCAGTGCGAACTATCGGGTTCAGATTATGTCAAAATTGAGTCAATTCAAAAATATTGTTAAATTTAGAATTTCAACCCTGTGAATTGTAGTAGTTTTTTTTTTTTTATTGCCTTGTAGGCAGACGAGCCAACGGCCCACCTGATAGGAAGTGGTTACCGTCGCTCATGAAACCTCTGCAATGTCAGGGGACACTGAGGGGTCGCTACCTACGACCTAACTTTAAGGACCCTCCTCAAGCCTCGTTTGAAGAAGGACAAGTCATAGCGCTCAGGGAATACCGAGGAGGGGAGCTCATACACGACACTTATTTTTTTTTTGTATTGATAACATCATTGACAGTATTCCTTTGTCAGTTAAAACATTGTTTACTCAACTACCAATATTTCAACAACTTCTACATTATTATAAGAAAAACAAATAAAAATATATTGCTACAAATGCATACACTCATTATAAGTGCATCAAACTTCATCCATTAAAAAAAACGACGGCCTTATTCGGTATGGTAATAGCAATGTCGATCTCCATCAAACGTCATGTTAAATATGACGCCATAAAAGCATCACAACATGATTCGACAGACGCTAACTACATTATAATGCGTTTAAACTTGAACCAAATATGGTACCAGTCAATATTATAGTAATGGTTAAATGATCCTAGATGAGTTTAGATCATTTTTTTCGATATATTCAATGGTTTATGGTTTATTAGTACATAGTTTTAAGACAGTCTGGGATTTAACCTTAATTATTGGACTCAAGGTGTCTGTCTACATTTTTTTTGAATAGATACATCTATCAAAAAATTGCATCAAATCTAAGTAAATCATATACCGATTGTATCATAATTTGAAAGATCACTTTGTTATATACTATACGTAGTAATGTTACGAAAACTCCTCCGATCTAGTTAAAAACGGACAATGGATTTCATCTCATTCTTAAAAATATCCAATACAACATCACTTTCAACATTAAAAACTTCAAAACGAAACGCAAGAACCCACATTCTAAACACACTTGTGACCTATTGAGCCACAGAAAAAAGTGATTAATATAAAAACAACAACACGAGACATAATAAAAATGAGTCAGAAAGACAATGAGTAAAAAAACACTCAAAAGGCCAGAAGGTCACAGCTTTTGTTCACCACACAATGGGATTACACAACACGGGAGCCAATTATAGTGATGCGTATGACAAAGCTCTGGTCTGTTCAGAAGTGGACAGAGTCATTGTTCAAATTCAAATCTCAGTTTTTAGTATCATAGTATACAATACTATGAACGTATACACGATAGTATTGTTGATGCTTATGTAAAAAGACAGTATTTCTAATAGTATTGGTAATTATAACGAGAAAGCATAAAGTATGATTGATAAAATTAAATTTAATGATTTAATTAATATTGATTCTGTGCGTGCGAACGATTGATAATTTTCAAAATATACTCTCGAGACTCGCAATTTTATTGAAGAAATAGTTTCTAATCAGTATAATTTGACAATGTTGAAAATAATGTCTATATTTATATTATAACTGGAAACTATTATTAACTCCAACAATGAAGTATACGCATACACGAAAATTTTTTTATAGTATATAAAATATTGGAATTATTTCTGTATGTGTGCTAACTACATATACATACTTTCCAAAGTTTCAGATATTGCCTTAGAAGTTTTATGAGTCACACTCCAATATAACAAATCGATTCTTTTGTGTAAACATATTGTAGACACATCGATCTGTCATTCGATCTATCATGTAAAATGGACTGACAAAACTATACGTGGGTACAAAATGGGCAAATAGTGACAGTTTCTTATGTGATAGGTATATATAATGTTAATTAGATTTTCTGCAAAATATTTCAAAATTAAGATAAGTCTAACATGATACTAAGTACTTACGGTCGACTCTATGTATGAACAAAAGTTACACTTATTACTTTGTTCTATAACAGTAATCAAAAATTTAATAAGCAGAAAGCTACTTCATTACTAATATTAGAATAAGTAATAATAAGTAATAAAACAATTCGATTATATTACCGACAAATATGTTTTATAAAAACAGCCAAATTAATAACATACAAATCTAATCAGCTTATGAAACGGTAATACAACCTTCAAACGCGAAAATCGATTCTAAATAAAGCCCTTGGATTACTCTATTATTAGATTAACAAGGAAGGTGATTATCGATATTGTTAATTATAATCGAACGGTATGCTAAGCAGGGTATCACAATTCAATGTCAGTGATGTAATTCTATATCCCAATAAGTTTGATTATAATGATCAGTTTCGTATAGAAGCGATGATTTAATTGAATGAATTGTGTAAATGGAATATGCTTTTGATAATAGTAAATTAGTTTTGAAACCCGATATAATCTAAAGATTTTAGTAAAGCATCTGAAGTTAAATTCTTAAACACCTCATAGTACCTATTTTATTCCTGAAACGTCAGTTTTATGACTTAAATTTATGATATTCACGAAGATTTCTAAACTACTTTTTAAGATAAGTATTAACTAGAAAGCTATACATTACAATCCAAAAAATCGATCTATCGATAATTTGACAGTTAATCCAAGATGGCGCCCGTAATAATTATCAACGGTCAATGTCGTCAATCAAAAATTTAATAAAGATCTCAGTATCGTAAGCCCTTATTATACATGACTGTCGAAACAACACAATGTACTATGTAGTACACAGTACACACAATGTGTATAATTCTCTCTCCTCTCTCTCTCGGACCGCGGAAGCGAACGCACGCGTCGCATGTGCCACTCGCTGCGCTGCAGTTCATTGCGCAAACAGTTGTTAAGTTAAAAACTGACGGTGAATAATAACGCTGCGTGTCGGGCCACGAAATCCGCAACTAAATAATTTCGAATCAAGTGACGATGCAACGTACACCACCAAGTTCCAGTATAATGTACAACTCTGAACCGGACATACATGCACTTTCTGGAAAGGACAATAAGATGAAGCGCAACAACCCTAAAAAGAAATGCAAAAGGCCAATCACGTCGGATGATGAAGATGTTTCATTTCAATTGACTGGTTTTAAGGATGAAGTCATGAACGCACTTAAGAAGATTACAAAAGACATGGAAGAATTAAAAATGCAAAATAAAACCATTAAAGAAACAAATCAAGAAATTTCCAAGTCAATAGAATTCTTTGCTGTAAGATATGATGAAATGCACTTAGAAATTCAAACCATGAAGAAAGAAAGACAAGAAAATATCAACCAAACAAAAAAACTAGAAGCCAAAATTGAAGAACTCCAGAAAAGTTTGAAGGCAACATCTGTTGAAATTAGAAACATACCGTCAACTAAAACTGAATCTCAAAAAGATATAATCAAATTGGTTCAAAAAATTACTCATGAGATTGGTGTAGAAATAAAGGAAAACGATTTGAGAGATGCTTATCGAGTGAAGACCAAAACCGGAAGGAATACTGTTGTAGTGGACTTCACGAACACTCTGACCAAGGAAGAAACTATACGAAAGGCTAAAATATACAACAAAAGACCTGGCTGCAACCTTAATAGCACCGCTGTTGGTATTGACAGTAATAACACGCCTATCTTCATATCTGAACTTCTCACAGCTAAAATTAAACGACTATTCTACCTAGCACGAGATCTTGCTAAGACGCAGAATTACAAGTACTGCTGGACTGCGCATGGGAAAGTTTACATCCGGAAAACAGAAGGGACACCACACATATTAATAAAAGAAGAGGATGACTTGGCGGCCTTACGGGAGAAGCTGGACTGACTGGGCGAAAACAATGTAACGAGAGTAGCTGCTTCAATGATGGAGGTCCTTGACATCTACATCTGCTTTCCTTATTCTGGTGAACAAAATAACGGTTCGGTAACAGTATTTTTACAAAGGTACTGTAATTGTAAAATATTCATATTATTGACAACCTTTATTTTTATGGCCACACAATTTTTTCTTACTGCCCTATCTTTTGAAGTGTTTAGCGGCGATTTTAATGTTAATTTCACATATTTTTTTATTATTAATCATAAGTTTTGTAAACGTATATTCTCAAATTATTATTTTTTTATAAAGTTTAAATCCTCAACACAATCAAAAGACAATTACTTAAATCTTAACTATAAATCTAAAATAAGTTTCTATTGCAGATTTTTAAACTTAATAGTTTACTATAATAGTCAGTTCTTTGTTTTAATACTAGTTTTAATTAAAATTGTGACAAATTTATACGGAAAAGTACGCGTATTCGTTGTGCTATATTTTACATTGACTTTTTTTTCTTTTCGTGCATGCAGGTGGGACACATTTCTATTATTAATATTTTTAGATTATGGGTGACGTTGGTGACTTATTAATTGATATTGATTGTTATGCCGACATCAATTGTGTAAAATTGGAACAAAGTGATTTGTGTGCAGAGATGCTGAAAACTAGTATGTACTCTCAAGGTAATTTTTTTAGTATTTTATCTCTCAATGTCCGTAGTATACAAAAAAACTTTGATAGTTTTATAATATTTGCCGAAAATTTGAACTTTTCTGTGGATGTTTTTGTTCTATCTGAATGTTGGATTGACAAAAATAGTTTTATACCGTCCTTATCAAATTATCAATCATTTAAAACTTTAAAGAGCTTGAATCAGAATGACGGTCTTGTTGTTTACATTAGGAACGGGTTAAAGTGTAACGTCTCGGAAGTTGATATAAGTGATGGTAACTGTTTGTTAGCTACGATAGATAACTCGTTAAGTATAATATGTTCTTATAGACCGCCTTGCTTCCACAACCCAATAAACTATTTACATAGCTTGGATACTATTTTGAAAAAATGTAAAACAGAAAACATAATACTAACAGGGGACATTAATATTGATATTATGCCAGATAATCTGAATAAAGTTGCCCTTAAATATCTTAATTTGCTGGCTTCTAACGGTTTACGTCCGGAAATAAACTGCCCGACGAGAATTAGTACATGTATAGACCACTTCATGGTTAAATCCGCCCATCAAGCACGTTCCTTTGTTTTTGAACCAATCACTGATCATTGTCCTATATTACTTTGTTTGAAAAAAAATGTAAATAACAATAACTTAAGCGAGTACAACTACATTCGAAGTAATATAAAACAAATAGGAACCGATTTAGAACTTTTAAATTGGAACGAATATTTTAAAATAAATGATGTTAACACGGCGGCTGATATTCTGATATCTAATTTGCAAACAGTGATTGATAATAATACAACGGTAAATAAAATCAATAGAAGTAAAAAACCACTAAAACCATGGATTACACCAAACGTATTAAAATCATTGAGAAGGAGAGATAATTTACACCGAAGAATTAAAAAACGAGCAAATCTGGATAATGAAGAGCTGAAAAAATATTATCAAAAATATCGTAATATTTGCAACAAAATTATAAAGCATTTAAAAAGAGAGTATTACAAAAAGCAATTTAAAAAAAATCATGGCAATAGTAAACAAACTTGGAAATTAATAAAAGAAATCTGTAATTTTAAACAAGTGACTGAATATGACACCTCGAAAGAACTTCTAAATATTTGTAAAAACGACAAGGAATCATTAAATGAAATTAACCAGTATTTTACTTCTGTGGGCAGCACTTTAGCTAATAAAATTTTAACAAAATTAAACACAACTGATACTTACCTATCAAACTCTGCACTGTCACTAAATGGACCTTGCAATTCATTTTCATTGATCCCTACTAACACTCAGGAAATAAAGGGAATTATATTGAGCTTGAAAACTCACAGTGCTCCAGGGTGGGACAATATTACTACATCTGTACTAAAAAAACACATGGAACTAATTGTTGAACCTATAACCTACCTATGTAATCTCAGTATGCAAAGTGGGGTGTTTCCGAAATGCTTTAAAAAATCAGTTGTAATACCAATCCATAAATCTGGTGACAAAAAAAAACTTAGTAATTATAGGCCTATTTCACTTTTATCTACACTATCTAAAATATTAGAAAAACTAATTAATAAACGCTTAATTACATATCTTGAAAAACAAAATTTATTAGCTGCAAATCAATATGGTTTCAGAACAAAACGCTCAACAAATGACGCCATCCTGCGATTCACGTCCCAATTAAATTCATTCTTGGACCAGGGTGAGAAATGTATAGGTATATTCCTAGATCTCCAAAAAGCGTTTGATACAGTATCGCTGCCTATTTTGATTGCACGGCTACAAAATATAGGAATCAGAGGTTTGGCCCTCTCGTGGTTCGAAGATTATCTTAAATGCAGACAACAAGTGGTTAAGATTAATGGTTGTTTAAGTGATACAAGTACATGTACATACGGTGTTCCTCAAGGTTCGACACTTGGGCCCACTCTTTTCCTCATTTATGTTAATGAATTGAGTAAACTTAACATTCAAGGGGCAGACCTATTTATGTTTGCAGATGATACTGCAATTTTGTTCCATGGAAAAACGTGGGATTGTGTTAAAACAACAACAGAGAAAGGCTTATCAAATATTATGGCGTGGTTAGAAAACAGCCTTCTGTCTCTAAATATTGAAAAAACAAAGTGTATTTGCTTTCGAATGACTGATGCATCCAAACCTCCCTCTAATCTTAAAATAAAGATACATACCTATCCTTGCAATAGATCAACTGAAGTGCACTGTGCCTGTTCTGAACTGACACAAGTTAGTAATGTTCGATATTTAGGTATTATTATTGACAACAAGCTTAATTGGAGATGTCATATTAATGCAATGTCAGCTAGACTGAGAGTACTTACACGCATTTTCAAAAATATACGTAAAGTAGTTAAATTCAAAATCTTAATTCAAACCTACAAATCTTTATGTGAAAGTATACTAACGTATTGTATTTGTGCTTGGGGGGGGGGCTGCTAAGTCTTATATTATTGAATTGGAAAGATCTCAACGCATTATAATTAAAGTTATGCTTGGAGTGTCCTACCTGCATCCCACAAAGGAAGTTTATAATGCTGCCAATGTCCTAAGTGTACGCAAGTTATACTGTTATGAAATAATCAGAAGGTATCACAGAGTAGACCTACCTTATCTTCCCGTAACCACTAAAAGAATAAAAAGAATACCTGTACCTAAACGAAAACATGAATTTGCAAAAAAACATTATGATTTCTTGTCACCTGTAATTTATAACAAAATAGACAGTTGTTTAAACATTAGAAATTACAGTAATTATCAAATTAAGAAAGTGATTGTTGGTTGGTTGAATGGTTTTGATTATGAAAGAACTGAGAGGCTTTTAGACTATACTAATTAGTTATATTCTATAATTGTTAAGATGATAGTAGAATTGTTGAGGATTAGAGTAATTATTATTTTGTCTGTATTTTTCTTATATTTTTTCTCTAGTGTTATATAAAAAAAAAAAAAAAAAAAAAAAAAAAATATTGTCACTTAGTAAATTATAAAGTGTACATTGTAACCTACTTAAAGGGAGAGCACTGGCTTTCATAGCACAGTAGTTTTACTACTAGTTTGAGAGCCTGGGTTTAACCTATATAGTTTGTTGTTATGTGTTCCTTAAATAAATAAATAAATAAATAAAAATTAAGTTCACAGTCATTTGTTCCGCTATCGGCTGGTACTTAGCCCTTCACCTATCACGTTCAATTTCGGATTGCCAAACGCGTGGATAATGATAGCTTTGAAGACGATGGTTGCATTGTGAGCGGGAAGTGAGATGGACATTTAAATTGTGCAGTTCTAGCAATTGGTAAAGGAAATTTTTGTTTTTATCGATCACTGAATCTGTCAGAAAGCTGTATAAAGGTGTAATTAAGGCGATATTTTGATCTAGAAGAGATGTGTCAGCCTGAAATCAAAAGACTTTAGTATTGTTTGTAATCGTTTAAATTACCTGATGAACGAAGACCAATACAATTTTAAAAGCTACATCTCGCCCTACTGCTAGCCATAATTTATTTAAAATGTAGGTCTATTCTTCACTCCTATACGATTCTCTAATCACTTATATAAAAAATAGCAACTATATCAAGATAATTATGGAAATAAAATACATGATACCTAAATCGCTGTTACTAGAACCCCAATACACTCTATTATGTCGACCCAAATAACCTACAGGGCATTAAGTTTTTGAAACGAACCTTTTAAATATAGATTAATTGTACAAAACACCGGCGTAATTATTAACAATAATATTATGTATATTAGTTAGCTTCGCGATAAAAACAAGTTACAATTGAGAAACAGATTTTTTATGTTAATTTTATGTATTTATTCGGAGCGTGGCTTATTAGTTATTCATAATTTTCTTTTTAATTTACTTTTACTAATTGGAGTGTTACATATTACAGAAAATATAAGTATTATTACTTACACCATTACTGAACGGGTTCTTACCACGATTGCTAAACACAACAGTTACTAAGGGTTCATGCTCAGAGAGTCTTGTAGATACAGTGAGTGTAGTGTGTCGTGATGAGAGTTCGAGTTCCAGTGGTACTACCCAAAAGTGAACAAGAAAGAGGGTAGACAGATCTGTTTGCTCTTAAATCGACCCGCAGTATCCAGTCTTCTCGTGATCATGACGTTTGCAACAACGTTCAACGTTGTATATCGAGACAACTCAATTAATTAAATATCGTGGTAAGAACCCGTTGAAAATGCATGAAAGTATTATAGAAAACCGCGAGTGTCTGAATAAGTTTAAAAGTAAAACTTTAACACTCTATTCTAAGTTTAAAGTTTCTTAACGGTCTCTAATTTCCAGTACAAATTGCAAGTAGAAGTTTGTAAACCCTAATTTGTAGAGTACAAGTAGTCCTTAAAGTTTGTTTCGCTCTGTACAGTGTGTTCTTATAAATAACTTAACTGAATAGTAAATACAATTTCTATAATAGGTTCTTTTTTAAATCTGTATTTGAAATAAGTTTTAAACTACGAGTATTTATTACATTTGTTTAATCTTTAATTTTTTTGGTTTAACTAATTTAAACATAGACATACTTTATTTGTGGTAAAAATGATACAAAAGACAGAAAATAAAAAACAATTACATATCATTTTACATTTCCACCACAAAGCAGCCGAGACTCAGCGTATTGCTGAATATTGATACAGATTATAGAATCTATGCCAGTCTCAGCTGATTGATGTTATATTGTATTTTGATGTTATATTGTATTTGTAACTTGGTAATTAAAATTCATTCATTCATACCAGTATAATTTAGTTTTCTCAAATAATAATAGGATGTTTTATACATCCCAAAAACTACGAAAGCATAACTGAAATGTTATAACAAAGTAGTTTTCATTATGACAGTATAAACCCATATAAAATTTAATTAAAACTTTGTTATCACTAATCCGACGTTGTACACGAAATGAACATTAAACTTTTTAGTTGGAATGTGAAGTCTTGTTAAATATTATATCGCGTTTCTACATTGGCTCGCCAACTTTCATATTGTCATGTGTTGGACGTTGGCGAGCCAATATAGAAGTTTAGCATTCGTATTTTGCTTGACTTAAAACTGAAAAATATCTCTGCCACTTTCTAGTTTGTGGTAAAAATGTAATAGGTATGATTATCTTATATAATCATCATCAGGTGGGCCGTATGCTCGTTTATCTACTTTGCAATAAAAAAAAAAAAAAAAAAATATGAATTGTATTTTTTTTTCTTTCATCTTTTGTACCATTTGTACCTCAAATAAAGCATGTATATGTCTTTTAAATATGGCTTAGATTAGTCTCTACAACATTAGTGATCCGAAATTAAAAGTCTCATGGGAGCATAAATGAGCATACGACCCCTATGATGGTAAGTCACGAGGTCGCTACCTTAGTACAAAATATTACCAAAACATTAATTTATTTATCCATACCAGTTGTATTTGTTCTATACTCGGATGTTGAAAGTTCATACATTTGAGTTTACGATCCATTTACGAGAATGTGTTTCGAATTTGTAATTATAAATTGTATAAAACTCATTACGTTTTGTTCTACTAACTTTTGTAACGACTTAGCCTGAGTTAGGTTCTTGGAAAACGTTCCGAATGTTTAGTTAACTTAAATCGTGCTTTGTTAAAGTTACCTTTTAAACTTTCAATGGAAGTTCCACGACAAGATTAGAAAATTTAACAACCAATAATAGACTTTGAATACGCTTAGAAAGCGTAATTTACCTAGTTCATACCTACCTCTTCATCTGACTTCACAAATAATAGTTATAAGTAGTTCCTATAGTTATTAAAACTTTGGAAACACTAACAAATAAGGATAGTCACAATCGCAAAATCGACTTGGATTGATACCAATGCAGTAGCACGTTCATCCGCACTTAGGTACATTATTATAGCTCACATCGAAAACTTACAGCACGAAATCGAAATCAACACTATGCTATGCAATTTCTCGTAGGCTTTGTTAGTTAGACTTAACAGTGATAGTAGTAAATGTGAAAATGGACGAACTTTTTCTAAAAATGCACTTTGTTTCAGATTAAACGTCTCAGGGCAGATTCAGATGCCCAGCGATAAGGAAGATGAGGAGGAAACAGGGACTCGCTTCCGTCGTACAGGCTCTGAAAGGCTCCGAGATGGTGCCAAAGCTTTACTCCGCAGAGTCGAATCACTCAAGACTCGAAGAAGAAAACGTCAAAACAGAACCGAAGTCATCGTGTCTTCGCCACATTTTCTAGATGTCCAAGCAGACCAATACCCAGATTTAAACTACATAGACATGACCCCTACCACACCTACAGCTTTCCCGTTTCCTGATTTCCACGGGTCTCCAGCTCATGCAGCAATTCGAACTCAGCCACCTTCCCCAATGACCGTAATGCCTCCATCACCAATAGCTCCTTTGGAACAGTCTTTTGTTTTACACGCTCCATTCGGTGATGATAGTTCTTCTTACGCCTCAGACGGGAGCATGAGTTCCAGTAATAAGAGTTCGAAGTCTAAACTGGGGAGAGCTAAACGGATATTTCACAGAGGGATCAAGAATGACGATTCGAGCGCTTTGAGCGATTCGGAATGCCAGCCTGCTAGTTGGAGGCATAATTATTACAAGGATATCAATGCACATCATACTGAGGTAATTGAAGACTTTTCTTTTGGCTTCAATAATTTTAAAAACAAAACACTGATATCTGATTTAGAATGAATCCCAAAGATCCAAATGAGACCTTACGTACACACAAGAACCATTAAGAACCCTATTTTTTTAAAAGATCGTAGGCTCTTGCCATTTATGGCGACTTTATTAAATATAAATAATACAAAAGATACACTAATTAATCAAATCTTTTTTTCCTTAGGTTTATGTAGAACCACCATCGCCAGTGGAGTTGAAACCAGATCCTGAAGTATTGCGGGAGGTTCAGAAGTCTCCGGGACACACTCCCCACAGGCGACAGGCCATTAGGACCAGTTCGTTGAACCTTGGCAAGGAAGGACAAAAGTGAGTACATTGATAAAATTGGTGGTTAATTAGTAGGACTTTTTGGTTTTTATTTCTTCAGTTAATGGTATAGTTTTGTTGAAGTTTTTTCCATTTAAAATATTGTGCACAAAAAATATGAGTAACGACAAAAATGCGCATTACTAGTGTTTGTTTTTTTTATTGAAATAGATATAGTTTGTTTTTCATTCCTAACAGAATCCCTAACATCATTTACATAAAGATCGCTTCCCTTTATCCATTTAAATGAGGTCGTCGTAATGTTTTATCCCTCCACACCTTTCTATCTTGACACATCTGACGCACCACAAACCATCATAATAAGACCACCCGAAGTTCAAAAGTATTCGTACCCAATTTGTTTTCTAAGTATTTTATTTGGTAGAACAGTTAAGACATCAATCATTGTCTAAAGCTTACTGGTTAAAGCAATTTCTCATTATTTTGTGTAAAACGACACCGCGAAACTCCAGATCTGTTATCACAAAGTTACGTTTACTAGTCTTTGAACAATATTGGGACGATAATTACGTCTTAAGTATCGTCTTTAAATTAGTAATTAAATTAAATACTATGACTGGAATTTTTAAGTACTTACCTCTTATATTTGAAAGTTTTTTAGTATGGATTTATGGATGTTTGTCACGCGTAATTTTGTTACCTTAAAATCGACCATATACTTGGCTTCGGAAACGTTTAATATTAATTGTTTTGTTACAGATTTCGTGACAGAAGTCTGAAGAGGGACAAATCAGCTTCCAGGAGTTCAGAGCTCGATAGCAGCCCCAACTCAGCTGGTTCCAGGTCTCACGATGGTGATCAAGATGATGATGACGATAGTTTAGATCTGAAGAGTAAAAAGTGAGTTTCAATCAACTTTTTTTCATTTTGTCCCCAAAATTCAAATACGCTTCTGTCAAGTGAGATGCACACACGGTTTTAAATCTTAACGTTAATTTTAGGAACAGCATACAGAGATGGTACTCGTTTCGCACTGGTGCTTTAAATGGAGGCCCCAAGGCCAACAACACTCTTCAGCCAGCACCTAATCAAAAGGATCCTGATTCATACCGTAAGTATCTAATATATAAATGAAATGTTGATTTATCCATCAAAATATGTTGCATACTTCAAACGTCAACAGCTCACCGCATAGGTCCAATCAATTTAATAAAATCAATGTCCGTGGTGCTTTTCTCAATTCTGGCGTAATGCTTTTTCAATCTTATTTTATTGTCTCCCGCTTTGCGAGAAGGGAAGTCGAAACTCATGTTTTCCTACTCCTTCTATTATCTTCTGATTAAATTCGTTGCGGGGTCCAAGACAAGTTAGCTTTCCCTCGGGTTTTCCTGGGCTTCACTGCTCAGAGTCATTACGATGGTCGCCGCTGTGGATCCTGGCTACACAGGAGTTACAGTGGTGGGAGTGAAAGGTGGGCAAATACCCGATACTTCAAACGTTATTTTGCTCATACATTTCTTTTAATACTGGTTCTGCAGATAGTATCTAAACGATAAAATTATTAAGTAAGTTCTTACAACGACTTCTTATTGAATAAGTTTTAATATTTCGACGCTATTGAATTCAAGCGCTATGATCACGAGAAGACTGAGTACTGCGGGTCGGTACCTAAACAAGAAAAACTTGAGAGGTGACATGGGACACCCGGATGGAACGAAGTTCCTTTCGATTAAAAGATATCTTATATTTTTTTTCCTAACGTAACGCGCGATAAGTAACGTGTTTTAAAAGATTTTGATCATAGCGCCATCTAGCGATAATCATCTAAAACAAAAAAGTGTCGTGACAACTTCTCGTAAGATTTTTTTCCGTCTAGCCCCCTTTCGATCCGACCGAGAGAGCCGGTGGCCGTATTCGCCGGCGGCTACCGGTTCGGCGTCCGGGGACGGAGCGACGGGAAAGAGTGCCCATGGCGTAACGCGTCGCCCCGTCCCTCATAAACCCCGTGCTGGGTTCCAGCCTCAGCCGGGGTTCGGACGCTGAGTGTGAGCGGTTGTAGGTTTTAGTGCGGTTCAACTCCCACATACCCCGCCCGCGGGGCGGGCTATCCGGTGATTTCCTCCAACTAAAAAAAAAAAAAAAAAAAAAAAGCCCCCTTTCGATAACGCGCGATAAGGAACTTCGTTCCAAAACGTGAAACACGGTATACACAAATTTGACTTAGATTCGACAGTTATCTTATATTATCTTAAAGTAAAAACGACCCAACGGCATATCTGATGGTAAACGGTTGCGATCATGAACTATTGTGATTTTTGGGTAAAAAGTCTTTCTGTATATCTTTGAGTTTCCTTTTATTAACTAAACAAACCTGATCAAACGATTAATATTGAAATCTGAGATCAATATCCAATTTCAGTTTATTCTCTCTCTGAGGCTTTAAATTAAGTTAATTCTATGGAGTACTCTAGCTTTAGGCAACCGCTAATTAATTCAAACACAATAGCCTGTTAACCAAATAATTATAATTAATATTGAAGGAATTTGAGGAGGTAATATTTATATCTTTATTAACATAAATATCACTATAAACTTATTCAGACACTCGCGGTTTACTATAATACTTTCATGCATTTTCAACGGGTTCTTACCACGATATTTAATTAATTGAGTTGTCTCGATATTTCAACGTTGTTGCAAACGTCATGATCACAAGAAGACTGGATATTGCGGGTCGATTTAAGAGCAAACAAATCTGTCTACCCTCTTTCTCGTTCGCTTTTGGGTAGTACCACAGGAACTCAATTAATTAAATATCGTGGTAAGGAACCCGTTGAAAATGCATGAAAGTATTATAAATATCACAGTTATTGTATTAAATTATATATTTAAATGTTCTCTGATGTTTGAGAAAGACAAAATTGTTACAAAACTAAATACTAGTCTCGAATAGATTTTGAATACAACAAAAATTTTACGTTTTTTTTAGTAGATAATTAGTAAATACAATAAAACTAAGAAAGACAGAATCAAAATGCTTATTAATGTTATCTCTAAACCACTCAACTGGGAACGTCCATTTTCGCTAGATGGTGAAACTGGGATCGCTCGCCCGGAGTTCGTTCGGAATCACTATCTTGTTTGACTATCTTTTAAAAATATTTTTAACACTAAATTTTGAATTAGACTTTTAATTAAACCTAATATTCTTGTAGCTCTTTATTCTTAAAATACGCTGTGATAAATTTCGGTCCAAAATCTATTATCTCCAGAAAATGTGAGACGATAATAAAATGTAAACAAAACAAGTTACCGAACGTCACGTCGTGCTCAATTTTGGCTCCTGCTACAGACTTGTCAAAAGTAAACAAACCAATTCTGTTGCCGATCCCAGTTGAGTGGTTATCTGAGACAAAGTTTTAAAAAACCGTAAAAAAAACGAAAGCTAAGGATGTTTTTTTTTCAGTGTCTCGGCCAATGTCATCACTATCTTGCGGCCAGCTACATATCCTGAGGAAGCTGGCTCTCCTCAGACTGACCGCCTGCATGGAACGATACTGTCCGTCACACAAGTCTGGCTGGAACTGGGAATTACCTAAACTTATTAGGAAAATTAAGGCTCCTGATTATAAAGGTAAATAGGAATAATAACAATCTTTATAGTGATTGTCGTAAAATGGTTTTTTCTTTTTTTTTGGACGGGAAATCGCCGGACTTCCACTAGTCCCGCGAGTGGGGTATGTGGGGGTTGCACTAAAACCTCCCGCCGCTCACGCTCGACGTCCGATCCCCGGCCGGGACAGAACCCGGCACGAGGCTGGTAGGGGTGACAGGACGCGTTCGCGATTGTCGCTCACGTATCGCCCCGTCACCCCCTGTCGTAATGTGTTAGTAAAAATAATGACATATTATTATTTCTTTTTTTTTTTTGCGATCGAAAATCAACACTAAGAGTTTTCTGAATAATATGCAATCGCGTTGCTCCGCAGACTCGGACGCTGAATGTTAGTGTTAGGAGGTTTTAGTGCGGTTCCACACACACACAGTTCAATCCTAAAAGAAAGTATGCAACTTGATAACATTAAAGTTCCAAAGCAAAATTTTCAGAAACCCATTTGAACTATGATACAGGTTACTTTTAAATTTAGAAAGTATGCTTTATCATTATAATAAAATTATATTTCAGATAAAACAGTATTTGGCGTTCCTCTGACCATATCCTTGCAAAGGACAGGTCACGCTCTACCAAAACCGATCCAGTGTGCTCTGAATTGGCTGAAGACCAACGCTTTGGACCAGGTAAGGGGAAAAAATATACCCTACCGATTTCAGCAGACGTCCAAATTAATCTTAAACGTTACTTGCAGAGTCTTTTATTTTTATTGTGAAGTTACATTCTAATATTTTTAGTTTTTTTGATAAATACATAATGAAGGTAATCAATGGTTCAATATAGATAGAAAAACTGGTTTTACGTTTTTTATTTGTAGCCCAGCTAACAGCCGTCATCTTTTTCATCAAGAAAAACACTAAAAAACTTCCAATAACACATGAAAAACAAATAAATTCATCTAAATTACAGATGGGTATCTTCAGAAAAGCAGGCGTCAAGTCTCGTATAGCAAAGCTTCGGAGTGTAGTCGAAGCAGCCGGTGCCGCAAACGCTGCATTTGCTATAGAAAACATGAACACCATTGACCAGAACCAATCGAGTTTGAACTTTGATGGCGCTCAAGCTCATGACGTGGCTGATATGGTGAAGCAATACTTCAGGGAGCTGCCTGATGCGTTACTCACTAATAAACTTAGTGAGACCTTCATTGCTATATTTCAACGTAAGTAAAATTAATTATTAAAAGCGAAAGTTTGTAAGTATGGATGTATGGATGTTTGTTACTCTTTCACGTAAAAACTACTGAATGGATTTGGATGAAACTTTACCACAATATAGCTTATACATCAGAATAACACATAGGCTACAATTTTTGATAATAATCTAGACGGGACGAACCTGAAGTCCACGCGAACGAAGTTGCGGGCAAAAGCTAGTTGATAATAAATTTCTGCAAATAAATAGCCACATGGATGCCTGAAACTTCAACTTTTACCGTAAAAAACAAAACGTTAACATAACATTGACTATACTCTTCTCGACAAATGGCGAAGGTTATATACAACTCGACTCTCAACTTCCTTTTCGAAGTACTGACAAGTAAAGGTCCACCAGTTCAACATATTATTAAGACACGTTAAGATATTCCAAAATTAAATGAAGTTTCTTTTTTTCAGATGTTCCTGAGCCCCTTCGGCCTGACGCAGTGCAGTGTGCACTACTTTTGTTACCTGAAGAACATTTAGAAGCTTTACATTCATTATTGATATTCCTTTCTGATGTAAGTAGAATTTTAGAATAGTTAATTTAGATAAGTATATCTTTCTTTTTTTATTGCCTCGACGAGCTAACGGCCCACCAATCGTAAGCCGTTACCGTCGCTCATGGACCTCTGTACTGTCAGGGGACACTGCAGGGCCGCTACCTACGGCCTTAAGGACTCTCTTCAAGCCTCGTTTGAAGAAGGACAAGTCATATCTATCTGATAATCTATTAAATACTATCTCAATGGGTATTAGTTAGTAGAGTTATAATAGGAAGAGCGGATTATGTTATTACTATTTTAATTTATGTAGGTACTTTAGATTACAAAACAGAAGCAGTTAAATTGTTGAATTAAATTGCTTAAGGATAGATACTAAATTAATTTTTACCTTTTCTAAAGATATCAATTTTCAAAGATATATACTTTGACAGGTGGCTGAACATTCCGCAGTAAATCAAATGACAGCATCAAATTTGGCTGTTTGTTTGGCGCCAACATTGTTGAGGTTACATCACGCCCCGCCAACAACTGGAAGTACTAAAGAAGGAAATTCAAATAGGTATGCAACGGCGAATATTGTATATAACTCCATTCCTACTGGCTTCCCTGGTAGCTTACAAAGTCAGACATAGATAATTAACGTTGAACTTTTACTTTAAAAAAATATTATAACTTTATTTTCTTTTTTGAACCTACGACAATAATAAAAGATAAATAGAAATTTAAAATGTTTGTACTGTTTCATAAAATCGGTGTTCCTTGTTTTGTCTCTTATCCCAAATAGGTTTACGAATCGTATTTTTTAATAATTAAATAATGAACGATATATAATATTTAGTCAAAAATACCTACGGTTCATTTATTTCACAATTTTATTCGGAAAGATCTCATTGACCAAGTAAATAATTAGCTAATGATTAAATTCCTTTATTCAATAGGATGGTAATAGAAAGCGTGGCAGATCAAAGGCAGATAAGCGAGAGTCGAGCTGCCCACGCCTGCCTACTACTTCTCATACAGAAACACAAACAACTGTTCCTGGCCCCGGCTGATATGCTGGCCAGGTGCAAGTTCAACTATTTTGAGGAAAGCGTACCGGTAAGATACTAACATTATTACTATCCATTCAAATATGAACGGTTCCAAAATTAGTCATGATGTCAAATTACTAAAAACGATTTTGTTTAAATTTTATTATCGTCTCAGTTTTACAGTTAAAATTTTACACAGTTTAAATATCGAAACAATTAGATAAATATTATTAAAATCTCGTATTCGTTCCATTCGTACTCGTGTCTCGTTCCCTCCATCCCGAAAGCAAAAAAACTCATAATTAACGTCTACAAACATAATAATATTCCTTTTCAGGTATCATTAGAAGAATTAGGCGCTGACTTCAACCAAGACTGGAAAGGATTCCAGCAAGCATGCATCAAAGCTTTAATAAAAGAAGCCAAAGAGAAGTACGTACAAATCCTATTCTTCATTCGAAACTACTAACTCAATACTCTTGTAGTAATCTGTACCAGATTGTCATTAATCTGTATCGAAATGTCATTAATCTGTATCGAAATGTCATTTCTATAGCTCTAACTTTTTTCATGCTTTTTTAGAGTCTGTGGCAGATCTGGAAAGAGGTGAGATATTGGTGTTAGAGCGTTTTTCACGGACATCTTATCATTTAGTTTTGCAAATTTTTGCTTTTGGTTGTATTTGCACTAAAACTTTATTATGGGCGAGTTTCAATAGATCTGAGTCTTTCGAATTGTAGCCAAATATTTTGACGGATTTCATTTGAAACCGGTCATGCCTTCAAAAGTTTTCAGTGCAAAAACTCGAAAATGGTTAGCTTGTTTAACGAAAATTAAATGCAAAATTCTCACTTCATTCCCATCTTAGCTGTTTTGTGGCCACCTAGATGTGTTCAGTGTTAGAAATAATAAAAATGAGTGTATAATAAAATTAACTTTGTTAGAATAATAATATAAACCGAAATAATGAAGAAAGTGTGTGTTGAAGTTACAACAAGCAGCTATTTTATAAAGGTTAACTGCAGCATTTTGTGTCAGCAGCATTTTTACAAAATGTGTCAATTACATTGAGTAAATAATGTGATGGATACGACAATTGTGTGCATGGATGTTAAGATTAACGAATCTCGCTTTGTATCGAGAAACGTTAAACATATTTATTATTTTCCAATAAACACGTAAAAAATTACTGAAGCTATTTATCTGAAACTCGATGCAATGCGATTACAGCTGTGCCTAGAGCTATTTAACTACGAGAAGAAATGGCCACGGCCCCAAGCTAAGGGAGCGAAGCAGCGTAATTTTAACAATCAATTAACAAAGGAAATATAAATAACTGCTGTGACAAATGCAAATTTAGGTTAGTTCTCAGTTGAGTGATTAAATTTTTACGCCGCTTTGCTCCCTAAAAATATTTATTCCATAACCAGTTTCTAAGACAAGTAACTATATTACAGAACAAGAGGATGGATGTCGGTGTCGGGTGCAGCCCCACACGTTGAGTTGTGTTGTAAGAAGGTTGGAGACGGTCATCCGCTGCGGCTGTGGAGAGCGACTACGGATGTGGAAGCGCCGCCACAGGAGGTAGTGCAGAGGTTAGTTCGATTTTAAATTTATCGATAATATTATTTTCAACTGTTAAATTGTACTATTTAATAGTAGTAACCCATGAATGTTCTCTTTTTCTCTCTCTCTCCCAGGAAACTAGAGTCAGTAAATTTAAACAATTTGAACCAGAGGTCGCTTTAATTTAGGTTAGAAATAAATGTACTAAAAATAACGGCGAATTCTCTAGAATAGTCTTTGTTTAATTCAGTCAAATAATTTTGTATTTAAATTCTGTTTCCAGAATCCTTCGTGAACGACATATTTGGGATGATTCGCTGGTGAAGTGGAGGATCGCGGAGAAACTTGGCTCCAACGCTGAAGTATTTCAATACGTATCGGCTTCTTGTATAAATCTACCGCCACGAGAATACTGTGTTTTACGGTGAGTTTTTTAAGAGTACATTTGCCAAAAGTCGTGGTGGCCGAGTGGTCGAAGTGCTTTCTTCCGAACGGGAGGTCGCGGGTTCAAAACCAGCCGGCTTGTACCTCTAAATCTAAATGTGAAAAAGATTTATGTGCAATTTTTCACAACACTACTCTACTGGCTAAAAACGGTGAAGGAAAACATCGTGAGGAAACCTGCATGTCGGAAAAGGATTCTGTATATTATAACCTACACAGAAATTGACTTAGACCCTGTATGACCCCACAACATTTTCAACGTTTACCTTTATATCCAGGTCGTGGCAGCAAGGTGACGGCGGCGGCGGCTGGTGCGCGGTTGCAGAGACGTCCGTGGCGCACGGTCCGCCCGGCGCGGAGGGCTCGCGCGGCGTCGTGCTCGCCTCGCGCTACCTCGCGCAGCCCGCCGGCAAGGGACGCAGCCGACTGGTGCACTTGGCCAGGGTCGATACTATGTAAGTAGCAATTATTTAGTAGTTAGATACGTTATTTACGCCACAAAATGGGTACAAAATAAATACTAATATTACAAAGAGCTAGACGCTCACAAAGTTTTGTATTTTACGATCCGGTGGCCCGTTAGCTCGTCTACCTACATGGCAATAAAAAAATAAGTATTATATAACAATTATAATCAAATCAACTGAAATTTTGAGAAAAATCATCTTAAAATTATCACCTTGTACTTTTGAGTACCTAAAGAGTTGGTATTTTGTTGATATGGTCTATTTTGTCCAATGTGAGAACTTGTTAAAAATAATAAATATTTCATCAACTTATTACTTAAAACAATTTGACATATAAATAAAGATGATACTTTGGTAGAAGTTAAATGTCTGATTTCATCGACAAAGATAAAATTAATAAATACTCACTCTCTCACTAATCATATCATAAACTTTTTTGTTTTCAGGGGCCGAACACCAGAATGGTACAACAAGTGCTATGGGCATATCTGCGCACTGTACTTAGCTAGAATCCGGGCTTCCTTCAAGCACAATACAGAAGGACCGGAATCGAATGTATGATCCAAGCATTCCACTTAAGCTGGGCCCAGCTTAAGTAGACGTGAAAACGTCTTGTGAAAAGGACTTTAAAACAACCTAAATAAGGTTGATATTTGAATGTTGTGTTTCGGCGGTTGTTTATCGATATTCCTATATCGATAATGATGTTCTGCAATATTGTTCACATAGTAATGTAAGATTTTAAAGTGTATTAATTTTAATGAATCCTCTTAATGTTCGTGATTGTTAAATATTTGCGAATCGATTTTTGTGACCAAAATTGTAATCGATAGTTTGACTCTTTAATCTTGTTAAGAAATTTTAATGTTCTAGCGTATAATTCAATTTATTAAATAAGATTTAAAAAGATAAATGCATAATAATAGATTTAAAAATTATATTATCTAAATATTTACCTACCTCCATTTTGAATGTTTTAGAACCTTGTTATACCGTACGGGAGCCACCAAAAAGCCTGAAATATTATGAGAAAAATTAGTATATTTAGTTAGTGAAACCCTTTGGTGCATTGTACATAATTTTATCGAAGTATATATTTATACCTATTATAATTTAGTTTTGTCGAAAGGGATGTACAAATTATTGATATTATTTAACTCGCAATACAAAACTCGAATGATAATATATTTTAATTTTATCGACATTGAGTACAACCCTATCGACTGAAAATAAGTGTTTAAAAATTATATATTCACAAATGAAATATTTTACCATTAACATATGTAAAGTTATCGTTACATATCACTAGTCATATTTTATAAATAAAATTTTAAAATAATACATTGTTTAAAAAATAAAACACATAATTACCGTACCTGTCCTGTGTTCAGGAATAGTATTAAAGATACTCTATAGATAATATTTATAAATGTTTAATCAATTCTTGTTACGGTCCAATGTAAAGCAATTAATTATCAAAATCTTTAAATATCCATGATTCACATTCTATGATCCGATATACCACATCCAATCAAGTTATTCATTAGTCAACTGTTATTTGATTCGTCCACAGATTATGCACAACAAATAGTTTACGCTAGTGTGTGCTTGCCTTAAAATGCAGTTCTTAAAAAGTATCCGATTTTAAAAGTATTTTATTGTGTAAAGGACATTTTAAAAATTATATTGTTAACTGAATCTCAACTATTAATATACATTGGATCGACATAAATTTTGAATTTCATGAATAAATGTAGCAGATTGTTCGCGTTGTAAAAAGTCTGATTGTAAATAGTTGATTAGCAATCTCTAGGTGTTTTAAGCATCACAAGTTTTAAATGTTATTAGCTTAATTAACTTTAGTCTGTGGCATGTTCTTGATGTAAACTTAAAAAATAAAAAAAATATTTTTGACATGGCAAGGATTTTGACATTGTGCCTCAAAAAAAAAGTTAGTCTGTTATACATTTTTACAACTCAGATAGCAATAATCATAATGCCTAAGGAAAACGTAGCCTTTTGAGAAGACAATTATTATTATACTTCATTTTTGAACCACAATATATTATGTCATTTTTCTAATTATTATTTCCAGAACATTCCACAGACGTTTCCTCATAAAAATAAACATTTTGAAGCCAAATATTGTGTAATAAAGATTTTCTTGTAAATATTGATATTATAATGAAACTGTAATCTCAAATGGTTATTGTAAAATTAGTTACCTTCGTTATCACAAGTTTTCGGTGCGTTTATGATATTTAATGTTATGTATCTATAGTTATATTATTATGCTTTATACAGCAACATACATCTTTGTGAAAGAAAATACAAAAATTGTATTATAAAATTTGTAACTACCCTTTTCATTCTTCTTATTATTTATATGTAAAGGTAATTTAAACAAAGTATAATTATATTTGGATAAACTGTATTGTAACAACCTATTCCTGACCACTGTTACGTTCAGTAAAAATATCACTCAAATTCATGACATCATAAACCTACCCATTCTAAAAACTGCTCTTCTTTAATTCTTTGAACGTTAGAACTTTTTAGAAGTGTTAATAAAGACGTGATCTTATTAAAATCTACAAAATAAAATGAAAAATTAAATAAACATGTATGTTTGCTGAATGACGCCAAGACGTTGCATTTAATTAATAATAATTAATTACATCACAAAATGCAAATCTGATAAGGCCAGTAGATATTAAATATAAGGAAGCTCTATCCTGATAATAGTCATCATCATCATCAGCCTATAGGCTGATAATAGTACAAACTGATATTTAGACATCGATCAAATATATTAGATACACGATTAGAGATTTAAATTGGCACCAGCTAAACACTACCAAAATGAAAAATTGGTAGTCTATTGACTCAGCTCCGCACGTGTAAAGTGACAATAGAGATGAAACATTTTAGATTTACACATTTAAAGTGCACTCTGGACTCTTTAAGATATTTGTTAAACACTAATTGCTGTTTAGTGTCGATAATTTATTTGGGAGACACTATTTTGTACTGTTTTGTTCGATACAGAGTATCTAGTAATATTAGATCGATGTATTTAGACATTTAGTTATAAATATGGGGATTTTCTCTGAATACAGTTTCCGTTTAAAATGTTTAACGTTATCCTGTTAGTACTCACTATTTTAATGTTTATAAAGAATAATAACTACCACCAAAATCTTTAGTTAGCCTGGCCCCGATTTAAAACATTTCCAACCAGTAACAATCATTCCAATTTCAATTTATATTAAAATATTACCATATTCAAAAAATATATTAGAATAAAAATGTATTTTTGATGTTATTTAAGATTGAATGCACGTTAACGATATTTTTGAAAGAATAATAATATGTTCGGTAGAATGAAATAGCAAAAATATTCACCTACAAATACTCTTTACCTGTTATATTTATGTAATATAGCTAATGCATTGTGATTTTATTCGATATGGAAAAAATATATGGACCATATTTTACTGATACGATTTGTTTTATTTACAACAATTAAGGATATTTTGTAGCTACCCACGAATATCAAACATAAACGAGTCTCCGGCGGTATACCCAAAAACTGACGTACAAGTTACTAACCGGAATATTCGCACGAAATATAGATGGTAAAAACTACAAAGCAACTTGATAGTGGTGATAGTAATAAAGTGATACGATTCATAAAGAACCTTGGACAAACAGAGAGTTGAAAGCAAAAATGCAACAGTAATTCAGATGATGAAGTTTTCGGCGGAAATGTATTTATCGTCGCTTGTGAACCTCTCCAATACTGGAGACACTGGAGGCCGCTTGAGGACTCTCTTCAAGCCTCGTATAACATAGAGAGTACACTGTGAAGTGTTCATTCCACGAATAGAACTGCTGTAGGGTAGGGATTGCAATCCGGAATACCGGATCCGGTAATCCAGTGGATCCAGTGTTATTTAAGATCCACCGGTACAAATAGGTAATAGGGGTTCCTTTTAATAATAATATTCGATTCGATTCGAACGATATTCGCACACCCCTAATAGGTAATACTATAATAACCGTTAAAAAATACCGGATCCCGTTGGTTTCCCAATTAGGCAACGAAGGGATCGATTTTGACGATTCCAATATATCTTTTTTGAAGCATGATCAATAATAACAAAATCATACATTAGTAAACTTGGATAGATACCTCCTTCTCTTGGAAGTCGGTCAAAACAATATCGGAGCACTCAACATGAATTGAAAGAATCATTGTAACATTGAAGCGGGATAATCATTTCCATCTTTTTTAACGGTACATCCAATTTATGGTACGCATTGCGGTTCTTTTAATTTAGGTGGGCACGATGAGAAAAGATTTCAAAAATTGCATCATGCAGGTGTCAACCAATGAGATTTTTTAACTTGAAATTGTTATGTGATTGGTTCGTCAAAGCTGAAGTTGCCATTACTAAAATTTGATATTTCGTTACACGCATAAAAAACAAAACTTACGCTAAACACTTTTGTAATTATTACGTATGTTTCAATGACAATTTAATTATTAAATATTTTTTATCCGTATAAAACCATTTTTTACTTAAATAATCTGATTCATCTGGTTCTTATCGTGTTACACATGGTTGACATGGTAACAATTGTTAAACAGTTAAAAGTTATTTTGCGTGGAACGAAACGTTTTCAGAGTTCGCGCAAAATAAAATGTCAATGTCAATGTTTTCAAATCGCCAGTCTGTTTTTCAATTCAGTTAGTGATGGATAGATTATAGAAAATTATTTATTTTTAATTTAGTATTAATTTTAAACATAAATTCAAGCATGAGATATGTATAGAAAATGAAAACAAACAATTATTTAAGTGTGATCTTAGTGAATATTTAATACCGACTCAAATTTTCATCTCAGCTCTGTCATCACTTTCTATTTCAATTTAAGTGCGGCCAACAAACATTTGTTTACATTCAAAAATGGAAAATTTAAAGAATGAAACCAATATGGGAGAGTCAAGTAGCGGATCTACTAAGAAAGAACCTTTTTGGGTATTTGGATACGGCTCCCTCTGCTGGAATCCAGGTTTCGAATACCAACAGTCTGTGACTGGATACGTGAAGGGTTTCTCAAGAAGATTCTGGCAAGGGAACACAACACATCGTGGCACTGATGAAAAAGTAAGTTTGACCTTTTTCACCTGACCTCCTTTGTTTATCTCGTGTAACTGGCAGCTACATTAAATTTCGAATAAATCAAATTTTAAAATTTACCGCGAAAAATGTACTGTTTGGTTTTCCCTGATAGACGTCAAATTAATCACACGCTTCTTGGAATTATAATAATTCTATGGGAATTATTAACAACTTTTATGTAAGGACTCTCAGTATAATGATAACATAATTTAAGTTCAAGAAAAATCAAGGATGATAAGAATTAGTGAGTAATAAAGTAAAATAAAATAACATTAAGTTTTTGAAATTAGTACCAAAAACACATTATTTACATGTTTCAGTTCTACAAAAAATCTTTCATGCAGGAACCAGTTCTGATAAAATTAACCATTTGACCATTTCTTTTTCTGCTTTTGATCTAACTAATAACTATTTACTATAGTCATGTAAATGTGGAAATGCATCATATCTATCAACAATGATGTCATTGACCTAACTTCGTACAAATTCTAGCCAAGAATTTCAAGGTCTACATTGATACTTGCATAAAAAAATTCAGTATAAATTTAAAAAAAAAATGAAAAAGTTTCCATAGTTGAAGAACTATGATGATAGTAAAATTTAAAATATTATGTGAAGTCCCTAATCTGCATTAGACAGGGTATACTCCTTTGAGCAAACCTGACCCGAGCAGTTTGTATAATGGTGTGATAAAGTACTAAAATTTATACAAAGTTTTTCTAAATTATACTGTTGAATTATCCAAAATTATTGAAAAGCTTCCATGTAGTACCAATAATAGAAGTAAATCTGAGAAATCTCTTGTCATACCTATTGACCGACTCTAATACTGGCCATACACTCTACGGTAACATGACAGTCTTACTGAAAAAGTTGAACTTTACAGATAAACCTAAGGGTGTATGTACACAACTATGCTGCATATTTAAATGTCATACTACACTGTCAGGTATACCTCAACGTTAATGACTACCGTTAGCAATAAAACATTTATAAAAACAAAAAAAAAAACATCTCATTCTTTAGTGACATATTATATAACTTATAAATGTCATGTATCAGAATTTAATAACCTTAGGGGCTTCACAGAACATGTCGCAACTAAAGCTCTGACTCACTGTACTGCGTCAATGTCATAGCTAATTATAAAAAATCAATGCCATACAAAATTATTTGAAATCATCATCACATGAGACAGAATCATATTTCCATTCCTAAGAAACAGTACAAAAAACTGCAATAATTATTAACTTTAAAAATAGATAATAGACCCTCAGAACTAAACATTTATTATTTTTCTTTAAGACATCATCTGCTTGTGTTTTGTGTATCACTTTTACACTGCATTGATCTTCATGGACAATTTAATTCTTTCATTGGCAATTTTTCTGTAGTTATTTTTTCTTAGGATTTTTTTGAATGTTGTTGAAGTGGTCATACATTCAAACACTAATTATTTATTTTGTTTGACAATAAAATAAAGTCCTTTAAAGTTGATAGTAATAAATACTCTTTTATTCAGTCTGATACTAATTTTATGTCTGTTTTTAATTCTTGAGTTTATTTAGCACACCATTGATAAATTCAAATGATATTCAAACATTACATAGCTTTAATTCTTGTTTTTGAGCAAACATTTTTGCAGAACTAATAAAATTTTATTTGCATGGTATATTCAAGGACATTGTCAATTGTAAAATGATAGACACCATAATAGTATTAAAATACACCATTTATTTTGAAATGTACAATACAGTCGTGTATATTTTACAGCATAGATAGTTTTTCCGATCATATGTTAGTATATACTTACTTTCTTAGTATTTGACTTATCTAATATTATATTATAAAGGCGAAAGTTTGTAAGTATGGATGGATGTATGGATGTTTGTTACTCTTTCACGTAAAAACTACTGAATGGATTTGAATGAAACTTTACCACAATATAGCTTATACATCAGAATAACACATAGGCTACAATTTTTGATAATAATCTAGACGGGACGAACCTGAAGTCCACGCTAACGAAGTCGCGGGCAAAAGCTAGTTTCATATTAAAGCTTTTTATTGATGTAAATATGATCTGTGGTAGTAGAAGTTACTACCTCTCCAAGATGTGTATAAGATTGGTTAGCGTTATTTAACGATCAGGAGTTTGAGCAATTTCCGTCAAGGGATCGACTTTACGTACGGAATTCATGTGCACTACAGTAATCAATAATCATATACTCCAACGACCTAATCCTAGGTCATCTTACCTTGTGGGAAGTATACCCACACGCCGACAAGAATAAATAATAACAAAAAGACGATATTAACAATAAAAACCAATACAAAATTTACATGTCGAATGAATATTCCTAAAATAATATATAATTTTCTTAATATAATGACACACATTTGATAATTTGTGTTGTGATAATATTTGCCCAGTTTTCTTCATTATGTTTTGTTTTTGTTTCAGCCTGGTCGCGTCGCAACACTCGTAGAAGACAAGGAAGTAAGTATTTATTTAGTTTAGTAAATATTATTAAATTGATAATGGTTCATTCTTGCCAATTTTGAAGGTTGAACTAGATACGACAAATAAATTCGTTTAAATTTGTGATTATAATGGACATGAGGTCTATAAAGGTCAACTTTTTATTTGCTTGTTTGTGGTATCGAATTCTATATAGTAAGGGTGGTAAGTACGTAGCAGATCTATCTACATATATGTAGGTATTGAGTCATTTAATTGAGGCTAAATAAAAAAAAAAAAGTTGTAATCATAAACTGGATTTTACGTATTTTTTTTAATAAAGAACATAAAGAACGTTTTTTACCATGGATAATATTTTATAATTTTAGTTTGTTGTGTCAGAATTTCATTTTTCACAACACCACTGGCTAAAAACGGTGAAGGAAAACATCGTAAGGAAACCTGCATGTCGGAAAAGGGTTCTAAAAATTCTTCGAAGATATGTGAAGTCCCCAATCCGCACTAGGCAAGCGTGGTCGACTATGCCTAATCCCTCTTCTGAGGAGACCTGAGCCCAACAGTGGGCAGTTGAATTATCAAAGTTGGTACTTAAACAAAATAATACATATTTAGGTAACTACAATTGCTATCTGGTAATCTATAATCTATGCACAAAAGAACATATATTAATAAATTCAATAAAATAAGCTAATTATCAGATTAATTACTTTAAAATGTGTCACTATGTGTAATCAGGTCAATTTGGGAACAAGGTCAAACGCGCCTTATGGAAATAGTTCTAATATTTTGTTGTTCTTGCATAGGTACACGTAGGTATAACTACCTATAAGTATGGATAAACTATAGGAACTAATCTATACTTTAAAATACTTCTATCGACGATAGAAGTATTACATTACAAGACATTTAAAATACCATTTTTATTTTATTTTATTTTTTCGCTTTGTGTGCTTAATTAGTGATAAGTAATTTTTTACTCTGTCTTGATCTGTAATCTTGTAAGTCGTGACCTTGTAAATCGTAAAGGTCTACCCGCAATACAGGTCTGACCTAGTGCGGGGACCATAGCAATAGTTAAAAAAATTGTAACTACGGACTTCTTGACAATAAATTTATTCTTATTCTTATTCTTACCATCTCCGTCTAATAGCATTGCAAAAAAAAAAGATGTTTTATCATTTGTTTATACCAATATTAAGATAACAACTTTAATCATATAACAAATAAATGGATCCAATATTTATAATTAAAAACCTCATGAAGCTACTTGATAACCTTTTCATAAAACATGTGACAAATAAACTAATACATATTATTAAACTAAGCAACAAATGTTACGTGTAGATAAGGCTTTTGTTTTGTATTTATCAATGTTTTGTAAGAATTAATACAGCATTTTCGAGCTACATATAATTAACCTAAATTTTATAATTATTTACGAATTATTGAGTTTGTCGTTAGTAACTTTTGATGACAACAAGTATGATATTTCTTTCACTATGTTGAAAATGAACTATTTTGTTTTACTCGTCAGGATTTTAAGTTTATTTCGTGTCTGATTTTTATATTTAAGTATATATTTTTTTTTATAATTTTTAATCTAAATCCCCCAACATTATCGAGGATGTTCTTAATCTAATTGTTGGTTTGTTTACTCTTTCATTCCAGTTCTCGCTTCTGTCCAACTTTCGTACCGCATACTTCACATCCATCCTTCCCATTCACACTTTCCGCTGGTGGGGTACCAGCCTATACCTATTCTTCTAATATCTATATCTATAGTGGGGTTCTTTATTTAAATCATTACTTCATCAGGCATTTATTGAACTTATTTCTAGTGATTCATTTAGATTTTATATAAATGAATTTTTGTGTTCCTGTTGTAGTTGAGTTTTAATTTAAGTATTAAAACCGCTAGACTTTGGTGTCTCTCATAGGTCAGTCAAAATGATAATATAATTCATGCTTGCATTCATCAAATAATCGATATCTTAAGACCGTCATCTTCATCTTTGCCGTGTCTTTATATTCGTCCTAAACTTATCGTTTTAAAATCAATCTCAGTTAAAAACTTATCAAGAAATCTTCATATTATTAAATGATAAACTTCGTTTAGACTCCCTTCATATCTAAAACTATTGCTCAGCTTAGAATAAACACATATAGTGAGCACAAAGAACGATGTTCTAGAAAAAACACTCGTTTTGAGATTTACATAATCGTATACATAATGGTCTTATTCAATTATGGACTAGTGAAGTAATTGTTTACTTAGATGTCGTATATATATATGGCTTAAATTAACATACATTCCGCAACTACATTTCTGATTCACAATAATAGAATATTAATTATCAATCTGTAGAACACAATGGTCTTCAGAAATAAGTTCCCTCGAATTTCACAGTTATTTTTCGGATTCTTGGTTTTAACATAATTGAATTAGGCTTATTAGATCTTCATACATGCATTCTCTTATTATTAGATCTTCATAAATCATAGATATTAAATGGGTCGAGAATTGATGACAGTGTGGGTAACGTAAGATCAAATAAACAACATATATTAAATATTGAATCATGTTTAATAACTTTTACCATGAAAAAAAAGTATTTCAGTTAAAAATGAAAATTATAATGTTTACAAGAAGAAAATTGTCAAACGTAAAAATTTACGCGTCAGCCAAAACTCCATTCCAAATTCAAACTTCTGGGTAAAAAATGTAATGTAGACGTTTACCAGCCAGTCATCTGGTTACAACAGTAACTAACTCTAAACTTACCTAATTTTGTATGATGAGTGATGATCTTCGTGAACAATTATTATCACTTTATTTCATCACATCAAAGTAACACTAAACTAGACTAGATTTTTACCATCATTTGTTCTCAACGTTTAGTTGCTCCAAACCAAATCAATAATGCAACAGATACCATGAAAGAACCATAAGATGTTTCGTAAAACCGTTTTGTTTCATTATTTCCTTTAACCCAATAGATATTTCGTGTTACTTGACGAACCAAATCGATGGTGTTTCTATAAGTTGGTCAACATTGACCGGTTGATTATTGCTACATTGTCTACCAATCTTGTGGTTAGAATTCTAAAATGTATCAATGGACTTGCACGGTTGACTACAGGTTCACGGTTTTTTTTTTATTTACTGTTATAGAGAAATCAATGGTGGTATATTTCAAAGTTTCTTGTACTAACAAAGATCAATGAAGAACAATGACTACCTCTAAGCGGGACAGATTCGTAAAAAATATGAAGAACAAAAACTAAAGAAATTATACTGAAGGTCATGTAATAAAACCAATAAAAAATTATGAAGGTTCTAAAAAGATCTTTATATTTAAGACTAAAATATCTTGTATGACCAATTTCTTTGTTTTATCTAAAGTAACCTTATTAAATTTATGTAAATTTAATAATTTAATAAAATAATAAAGACGTGCATGTGCACGTCTTTATTATTTTTAGTTTTATCATGATACCAATAAAACGACCCAAAATTATTCCCAGTATATCTAAAACAATAGGTAATAATATTTAAAAGCGTCACATCTGTTCATTGAAATTGAATATAACAATGATAATAATTAAATTTAAGACTGCTTGGGACGTAATTTATATCTCTAAATTAAAAATTTCAGTATTATATAACACGTAAATCTTCTATTGGTAATAAAAGCCTTATAAAATAATGTAAATAATCGAATTAAGTAAATTTCATAATATTATACTAGCTGCCCCGCGCGGCGAAAAAATAAAAATATTTCGGGGTGGACTACCCCTAACATTTAAGGGGATGAAAAATAGATGTTGACCGATTCTCATAGATACCGAATAAGCACAAAAAAATTCATTAAAATCGGTCAAACCGTTTCGGAGGAGTATGGCAACGAAAACTGTGTCACAAGAATTTTATATATTAGAGATATTAATAATTCGTATATTTTTAGATTATATTCAAACAAAGCTCAACACCATTTTTATTAATCTCCAGGCTCGTTTGCGTCACTATTGTTTGTCAATATTTATTGCTAATGACTGTCGGTCATTCGTTCTGGAAAATTCGATAACCCTTTCACAAAGATTAATCTAAGGTTAGTCGTTTCACCCCAACACAGCGGAAAGGCCTTGTAGGTCGAATATAGACGCATTTTCCTTTACATGTGTTCCTAGCACGTGTCCTATTAAGTTTACATTGTATTATGTTTATAAATATCCAGTCTTTGTTAGTCATGTATGTTTCATTTCTTTAGTGTCTTGTTTTCTATGCGTTAATTGATTACACACTTCGTGTAGGGCGATTCTTTTGTTTTTAATTACGAATTGAAATTAAAAACGTGACAATAGGTTACAATTGTTTGCATTTTAATTAGGTCTTATTCTTAAGTGCTATATACAATGTCTTCATTTTTAGTAATCTGATTCCGAAGTACACCCATGGATCCATTGCAACTATTCTTTAATGGAAGCAGTACGTTCTTCTTTAGAAGAATTGTTCGCAGTTCACCTAGAATCGCTATTCTCATATCTGAGAGTTATGGTCCTATCGACAATACCAAAGATCTGTCTTTTTTTTCTAGGTGTAGATATAAATAAAAACACGTGGGTTCAGATACTATCTACAATGTCCCTTTTATTTCCATTGTGCCCTTATTTTTATAACCATCACAAAGACTTTGGACGTATGCCAATTCGCATCATTTTCGTTTAATTTGGTTCCGTTCCCACGTTGTGATTGAATAAACCCCATCGGCCCCTTGTGTGTGATGAAGCGAAATTACATCCGCCAATTTCCAATGAATCGCTCGGAGTTTAAAGGTTTTGATCTTGACCGTTTTACTCCTGAAATATACTCTATATTGAAATGAAATTCGACATATAAAGGTTGGTATTTGCAAAGTAGTTATTCTGAATTGTGATTTTATCGAAATTTGCTGAAAAAAAACATACCTTAATTTTTGAATGGCATTATTTCTTTTGTAAAAAAATATGTGAGTATACTATACCCCAACCGTGAATTGAAACTGGTAAAATTTAAAAATCATAGAGTGCGGCCTGTAAATTCATAAATTTCTTTACAATCGTTTATTATTTGTGTAAGTGCTGTATAATTATAGATATTTATATGAAAATTTATAATTTCTCAAATACATAGAACTCAAGAAGTTCCATCTTTTGTGTTCTAATTGAACAGTGAATACATCATCGCTAACAAAGTTGTCCAGATAGACAGTTACTGATAAAATAAAGGTTGAATTATGTTTCATTGCTAATAAAGTTCAGAGATAGTAGATAGGATACATAAATTAGACACTATCGAAAACAATTTCATGGTTATCTAATATGTTTGTTACAAGTCCGTGGCCAGTTATAATTCTGTTTCAACTAGACAAATAGAACTCGTCGAGAAGAATACCGGGCAGGGTTCAAATATACAGCCTAGTGTTTTAAACTGAAATTGCTTTAGTTTATGACACAAATATAGTTTTTCCTACCCTTACATTTGAAGTAGATATATGTAATTAAATGTATCAAGGTAAAAATAGACACGATAGCAGATCCCACTGATGACGCCATAAAATTGCGGATTTGGTTTCCCACACGATGGAATAACATATTCCCTACCGCGGAAGACGTCACGTTTCGTTGTTTTTATTGACACCTGCGTCGGTTTGAATATAGTATAACTTCGATCAAATATAATATGATACACTGACTGAACAAATCGTAAGGAAAATTGTTTCACCATATTCATATATAATTGTAAACGTAGGTATAATTGTAAAAACTTACAATACCTAATATCCAGTAATGTATAATGAAATTTATGTCTATATCAATAAGGAATACATTCGTTTAAAATAATAATGCGATACTAAGAACCGACTATGAAATGGTGGTTACTTAGATCATTTTTTCTGGTTTTTAGTTGATGACATTCTATGGCTGTATTTCTGTGTTATATTTCATTGTAGGAGAATAATAATACTATCATGACTACGACTACATCTGGTCTCTATCAACTTATTAAGACACTCGCGGTTTTCTATAATAAATTCATGTTTTTTTTTTGCATGTTTCTTAAATCGACCTGCGGTATCCTTTTGGTGATCATGACGTTTGCAACAACGTTGAAATATCAAGACAACTCAATTAATTAAATATCGTGGTAAGAACCCGTTGGAAATGCATGAAGCATCATATTATCCTTCACACAATCATACCATCTTTTCTTCGGCCTTCCTGTCCTCTTATTATATTAACATATTTTTTATTTTGTAAACCATATTCTGGATACGTTTATGCAATATAATTCTTAAACTGCGCAACAAATCTGAAACTGTAACGTTTCAGACGATAAACAATTTAGTTTTCCTTGTTTGTAATTTGTTGCGCTTGATATTATTGTTTCTCAATAAATACTTATTACAATTACATAACCAATATCAATACTTAAGTTTAAGTGCTTAATCTTTAAGAGATAAACATACATTGTCTTGTACATACTATGTAATATTACTACATAAATATGATTAACATACATACGTTTATGTATGCTAATCACTAAAAATAGTGTTTCCAAACAAATTGCCTACAAGGGAGTTCGGGGGTGTCGCGACGGGAAATTGTGCCGCAGTGCGTAACGCGTCGCGCCACCCCGCATAACCCCGTGCTGGGTTCTGGCCTCAGCCGGGGTCCGGGCGCTGAGTGTGAGCGGTTGGAGGTTTTAGTGAGGTTCAACTCCCACATACGGCGATTTCCTCCAACTAAAACAAAAAAACACTAAGGGAGCAATTAAGGGTTTAAATTTTAAAACAAATTTAAAGCGACGGAGATAGAGAGAGAGGTGATAGATAACCCCTCATTGCCCTGGCATTGCAGAGGTTCATGAGCGACGGTGACCGCTTACCATCATGTGGGCCGTAGGCTCGTTTATTTATCTTGCAATAAAAAAAAGATTGAATATAGCAGCTGCTGTGTAATTTTCGTTTTCTTTTTTATTGGCATCGAAAGGCTTTAATTTTGGAAATAGTGTCATTTTTACGCTGTAATCATGCATAAAAAATGTATTATAAAATATCGATTGCGCGGTGATTGAATTTCGTAATTTAATAATTTAGAAACAATACCTAATTCGATTCTAAATTAGCTATTCAATTATTTATTTCAAAATATACGATTAATTGAGTTTTCAGCAGCTGATTAATTACACGGCTCACTTTCCTTATTTAGCTGCTGTTACAAAATCTATAATTATTTAATCAAAATAAAATTTACGTAGACCTTAGCTAATAAACGCTTAGATCATTCGATTAACTTTTTTTAACACGAAATACAAAAGTACCTATAGTCACATTATAGTGTATGAACTGCACAATCTCAGATCCGCAGTAGCTTATTCAGATATAATACAATAAAAGATACCATTATCTTAACCACTGTCATATCTAAGAGAGTTCAATATACTCATTAATGTTATGAAACGACTAATTCGCTTGTTTACTGTATTTCAATATCTTTACTTGAATTTGCTGCTTTAATGTAGATTTTGTCAATTTTTGCTCGAAATAAATAAGATACTTAGAAATTTTTTCTGTCTCTTCTGAGCATCTGCTTCCAACTAACGAGCTGATAACTATTTAACTGCATATAGAAAACCGATTAAAAACACCACCAAACCAAACACCAATTATCCGCATTGGCCAAGCAGGGTGTACTATGCCTGATTCCTCTTCTAACTAGACTTGAGCCCAACAGTGGACAGTAACGAATTGTTACAGTACTATATGAACCTTCTACTTTAATCAAGTTTTCCTTTGCTTCGAACTAGACAACCATTTTTACCTTTATTTCACACATCATCATCATCATCAGCCTATAGACGTCCACTGCTGGACAAAGGCCTCCCCCAAACCTCGCCACATCGACCGGTCCTGCGCCATCTGCATCCAGTGACCTTCCGCGATCTTGACCAGATCGTCGGTCCATCTTGTGGGGGGTCTACCAACATATATTTCACACATGGCTTAGAAATTAGTTCTCATCTCTAATATCTAAATACTATATAATGTATTTTATTCACATATCAGGTCGTGTGATACGCCTAAGTTTATCGAACACTCGTCGATAAGGTCAGCAATAAACAAAGCTCTGTTGTCAGTCTGATAACTGCACGATAACCATTACTATAATAATATCAGATTATATTTGTATTGGAAACTCGAGTGTTTAAGTTGATGGGCTTGTAAATGGATAGCGTCATGATTTGATGGTTGCTACGAGAACTATTAGACTACAGGCCCATGAAGAAAAACTATGGGTCATTTGAACCACCAGGTGACCTATCGAAAACGAAATTCTAGCATAAAATAATAAGATTCAGTACTATGCCGTCACTTGTAAGCTGTCCAACTGAGTGCAGGTGAGCATTCAGGGGATTGCAATCATCGTTTTTTCCCCTTGTCGCATGATTTTTGTACGGCGTTGAGGAATAATGGATTAGAAGCAGTATTTAAATAGTATAATACAGATGCCGTACAAAAATGTTGGGCCATAAAGTCGGATTTTTTTTTTAATTTTCCGACAATTACCAGGGTATATTTAGTCATTTGATTTTGTACGTTTTCGTTTTAGATAGGTCACCTGGTGGTTCAAATGACCCATAATTTTTCTTCATGGGCCTGTAGTCTATATCGTTCGGTTGGTTTGTCATAGTTTTAGGATAAACTATTTTTGAATAGAAGTAATTATATACTTCATTGCACAGGTCCAAGTGCGAAAGTAACCACTTACAATCAAGTTACCCGTTGGCTCGTCTGCTTACAAGGCAAAAAATCCGGTAAAGTTACAGATAGGCAAAGAAGATTTAATTGCCTACCATGTCTTATATTAATTTACAAAAATCTTTCCCTCTGTGATAGCTTCGATTAAGTCTTTCTTAGGAGTAACTTATCTTTTGAACTAACTCTTATGGTCATTGCAAATTTGTAAAGAAAATCAGAAAATGTCTTGTGATTTTGTTTTGTATCTTTGTTTTTGGTGTGACTTTACAAACGTTTTTATTTGAAAACAATAATAAATGACTAACGTACGTCACCTAAACTGCCATTAGGTTCTCTTTATCAGTCACAATATTCTGCTTCCAGTTCAACGTTTGTAGGTACTACTTTTATCTTTTGTTATGTCGCAAACTGTTATTATGGTTTGTGTTTATAAAAATAAATATCGTAGTCTTTGTTCCATCAATCTTTCTAGTTTCACTGTCCTAGACAAAACGACCTAAATACCTTTCAAAATTTATTATCACGAACTTGTGAATGTGTGATAAGAATGATTTGGCAATCTGTATAGACTGGTAAACTATAAAGAAATCCAAAGATGTCACACACAAAATCAAAATGCATTCAATGGTTTGATTGACTACCAGATTCGATATTTTCATTTATGAGAATCCGAATTTAGAGTTCCATCATCTTCATCCAGTATTCAACACAAACAAAATCTGTCTTTGTATATTCAACGCTAAGGTTCTAATTACGAGTATCAATAATAATCTCTACAACACGTTCAAGATCAGTAGCTTAATGTGCAAATTAAAATTCTTTATAAACATTCTTATCTATAGTAATGACGTTATATTTAAACACAAAACATTGAACAGATGTGCAGAAACAGTTCGTGACCTATTTTGAGGCTATTGTTATGATAAGCCGTCGTAGACAAAAACCAATTTGTATTTATATGACCTTTGACACCTAAAGCTTCCTGGCTAGGTATCTATTGTGTATCTTGGCATTAGTGTTGTTGGAAAGAAATAACGATTGTCTGTTTTACCATTGCAAGTCTTATCATCTTGCTATGAACATGTTCTTTTTAGCAAAACGAGTTGTTTGCAGACTTTGGTGTGTTCAATCGTCGCAGCACCTACACTTGACAATTACATTTAAATCCATTTATTAGTTTTCGTGTGAAATACTAAAAAACAGCTACACACTATTGATTGAACCTCTATAATTTTTTTTCTTTATTTGTTGCATTTTTAGTGTTTAACTTCGACCTATTGGAAAACAACGTGGTTTTGCATTCATACATCCTCATCATAAATTATAATTTCTAGTTATCTAATACGAACACAATGATATATTTGACGCATCTTCTGATTTATGCCGTTCAAATTGTATAAATTGTATGTAAATCATTGTCTGATATCAACTCTTGACTGTAATTCACATATGCATGATTTATTAACATCGAATATTTGAAAATAGATTGTGCGAAAGATCACGGAAATACGTCGCGCTTTCTGGCAAATAATCAAATTTGAACACGAGTTCTGCTAATGGAATGTAACAAGCAAACTAATTTTAGGATTAGAATTTCAAATATTTACATGACTTTCTTCAAATATGACGGGAATTTAAATCATATAAATTAAAGTGAGTCTTATCAGAACGCTCAAAGTCTCTCAGAGAGTAACAAATAGGAATATGTTTAAAACCTCATTGCTGAGCTCTAATTACGAAAAGGAATAAAGAAGATCTGCAAGAGAACAAGACACCTTTAAAATAATCAGACATACAAACAAATTATTATAATTACTATTAAGCATAATTTTATATAAACCTATGTCAAAATAAGACTAGGATCAGCATTGGTATAATTTTCCATATAACATAGATCTAATAAGTATTTCTTAAGCCTTAGAGGCTACATTTTAACTTAATTTAAATTTATAAGTGAACTGTAGTTCTAATGGAAATAAAATTTATTTAAACCTAACAAGAAATCTAAAGGGATGGTCACTGCAAAGGCAGTATCGGTTCATGTGGCGTCACTCAGATAAGACTTATATCCTATTAGCAATGATAATTATTAACGAAATATTGAAGACAATTAAGTTTTCTAACAATATATATCATTATTATGCTACATTTACATATTACTTGATGATAGGACTGAATCCAAAATTAATATTCTGAATTGAACAAGGACACGACGATAAAATAGTGTACCTAACTACTACCCACGATACTGTTACCAGTTTTAATACTTCTATTTAAATAATGATACAAAAAAATGCATGTTTCGACTGACGCGTAGGTAGGTATTTTCAGCAAAGAATTTAAAATTGTCGTATTTCTATATTACGAGATTATTCTAAAGAATGCAGACGGAACTAACTAGCCGGATTTTAGAGAATTTTATGCAGTCACTTATCGCTGACTCGTGGAATTCGAGAATCTTTAAATTAAAGTGGATGTTGATCCTAGGAGATCTTACATTCATTGCATTCAATTATGGAATTCAGTGTTTATCTTTTGCTCAATATATTCTGTCACCTAACAACAATATAATGTCAAAAATATGTG
This sequence comes from Trilocha varians, assembly GCA_030269945.2. Classification (NCBI taxonomy): domain Eukaryota; kingdom Metazoa; phylum Arthropoda; class Insecta; order Lepidoptera; family Bombycidae; genus Trilocha; species Trilocha varians. Next base: position 2,896,729 of record AP028277.1, on the reverse strand, counting down.
TATGCAAAACATGTTTATCATGATCTTGTAAAGTTAATACCGCCAGATACCGCAATATAATTTTACCATACTATTAAAATTTGGGTACTTATTTGCACAAATATTTGCACAAGCATCTTGCTTGCTTTTGTTCATTAAAACTAAGAGGTTTTATGTCCATTTGTTTGCTGACTCTTTTGTATTTTTGTTTTCGTAAGACATTATGATTATCTTTGTTTAATGATCAGTAGCTCTTAAAACCTCCATTGGTATATCTCGTTAATCCTTAACAGTACTCAAATTACTATACCAACATTTTATTTCTTCAACAAGTAGTATTTCGATTCTTCTAATCTTTTCTATTCTGAGCACGTCTAAAATCAATATTAGCATCGATTTGTCTCACGTGGTAATTATTTATTTTAATTATTATTTGGCAATAATATTTGTCCGACAATTCCGCACGTTTAAACTCTCAGGTGCAAGCGATTGAAAGATTTAAAAGCTGAACAATATGACAAAGAGATTTATATGGTTTACCAAATCCACGTGCACCCAAAAATAATGTATGAGCAACATGATGTGCTCACGCGAACTACACGTGCTCTTCGTAAACATTGCAGAGCGATATTCCGCAAATGAATACTAATACTTTGTATACGTTCTGCCACGTGATTCCTAATTCCATTGTCTCAGGAAACATCCTAATGTACTTTATAAAATATGTTATCGTCAAATTAAACCAATAAATTGGAGTCGTAGAACATAAGATCAATTTTGGATTTATCTACTAATTTAAGAAGATTGGATATATTTAGCTGGTTCCAATCTCACTGAATAATCCCCAGGAAATCTATCAACATCTATGATAATATATTAAGCTAATGAATATAGATGATACGTACGCAGTATTTGAATGTACTTAGTAGATTAGGTAACATCACATGGTTACAATGTACCGACTCGTACTAAAATTGCCCTTTGTCTGGAGATTGGGAATCGAGATATTTATTATAAAGATAATTTTATCTACTTAACCGCTATCACGGTCTTAGAACGACTTTACGATTACTGCATTGTATCTAACTAATAGGTAGTTTCGTTAAGCTGAAGATAGTGAATGAAATCTTAGATACTATTATTAAATTAGATGGTAGTCCTCACTACACTTGTACAATTGAATTTCAATTATATCTAAGTACTGGTGAAAGGTGTTCCAAATATGTCAATACTATCACTCTTGATAATATTATGCTGTGTAACTTTGGTATTGAGATAAGATGTCTGCGAATAATAGTTAAACTAGTTTATGCTGCCTTTGAAAAGATATAATATCATACGATCAAAGTATTAAGAAAATAATGTTTTGATATATGATAATGAGTAATCTTCACGCATTATAATTGATATTATATATTGAGATATGAATATTTCAATAATCACTAAAATATTGTTATCTCCTGTTGCTACATTATTCTAGAAACTATAAATCGTTTTCTTTTTTGTTACAGGGAATCACATGGGGCAAAGCTTTCTTAGTCGCTGGCGAGAACACTCTAGCGCTTCCTTACCTTACCACAAGGGAGTGCAAATTGGGTGGTTACAAAACTTGCATTGTAAACTTTCACCCCACACCTTTCTTATGTAACGGAGACAAAAAGGACGCTTTGTTATACATAGCCCTTCCAGAAAACAAACATTGGCTCGGGGCAGCTCCTCTCCCAGAAATGGCTAAACAGATCTTAGAATGTCGTGGGGCTTCTGGTCCTAACGCGGAATATCTTCTAAGGCTCGCTGATTTCATGCGAGAGGAGATCCCAGAGGCGTTAGACGATCACTTATTTTCTCTCGAAAGACTAGTTAGGAAATTTGCCGCGGATTTCAGGATATGCTTAAGGTCTTTGGTTGGGGAAAGAGAACGAGAAGAGGTTGAAGTCAAAGCGGTTGTGTCTAGTAATCAATTCGCTTCCAGGATACCAGAAAAGAAACTTCGTTGTGTTAATATGTGATGTTTTACGTTGGTTTCTGTTATCGCGCTTAAAATTTTCTTGGGTCGAAAATTCTGAAATATCGTAAAGATGCATATACATGTGTCATACTGGTTATGACCGTTGTATGTTTGGGCTCTTGAAGACCAAGACTACTTTCTTCTACTTTTATAGTTGTATTTTCACGGAGCGGTTTTGCCGGCACCAAGGCGGTTTACTTTTCACTTTTGACGTTTTCTATGAAGCTTGTTGCTGGTACCTTGAAAATATTACCTAAAATATCATTATTGAGATCTCGAATCTACTAAGCGTTCGGCAATGTGTTCGTGAAACTGACTGAATATGAGATAAGATCAATGTTTAAATTATGCTTTTTGGACTTGACATTTTTCAGATTATTAAAAGTCATAATGAAACTTGACTAGGATAAACTATCTGATGTTTTATTGTAATCGTTATACTGAAAAACATGATTTACTGTGGTTTATTTCAATTAAGAAAAACAGGAAACCATTACACCTAATTTTTCAATTGCGATCAACAAAAGGTCTTCTGATTGACGAAAATTATTCCTAATCGAAGTTCTACAAAATTCTTTATCGAGTGCCGGTTTAAAAAATAAATTACAGTATTTACTAGAATGGAACTGAAAATGTTGTTTTATTGTATTCTACGGACTAAAAAACGACAGGAAGGAGTATTATGACAAATCTATTGACTAGACAAAAAACAAGTTGACTATTTTGTAAAGAATGAGTTCGGTTGAGGCAGATCGTGTCACCGAAAGATATAAAAAAAAGCAAGGGAAGTTCTCAGAAAGTATTCAATTTCCTGACCTTATTTTTCATATTATTGAATGTGGATAATATATTAAAAACTCCACATTTCAAGATTTCGATTCAAACATTTTTTCTACGAGTTTTCGCTAGTTACTCAAGTTAATTAAACGAAAAAGCTTTTAGATTCCTTCTTCTGGTAATATGTGACGAAGGCAGTTTTTGTATTATAAAATCTATGTAAGTTGTATAATATATTAATTTTCTTATTTTATTTTTGTTAAGTGTATGCCATAGGCTTATGAAGTTTAAGTCAAAGTCAAAGTCAAATCATTTATTTCAAATTAGATGTAGACACACATACATTTTGAAAGTCAAAAATAAAATAAAAATGAATGTTTTGTTTTATAATTAAAATTTGTATGAGGTCTCAAAATATTGTAAGTAGTATTATCTATTATTGTTATTATATAATTCTATTATAGATTAGACAATAGTTCCCTATCATATATTTAATATCAACAAACCAAACAATAGAACAATAATGTTATGTTTTAATGCAATTCCCAAAACAGACGATGCGATCATTCGTCAATATTTGAGTTTTAATAGTCAGATAATGAAATGGTAGATTTTTTTTCTGGCAACATTTTAACAAGTGTTCCCGTGTTAATGAATATTTTTGGCGGGCCAAGCTAAACAAAGTTGGTTATTTAAAATTCCACTTAACAGACTTCTACTACAACATGATATTTAAAATTTACAAAAGTTATTTTATTTACTTTGTTCACTTTTTATGTAAACGTACCTAAATGACGATCTTACACATAAATAATTCTATCATTGCATCATAATAATAAGCACTCAACTGGGATCGGCAACCAAATTGGTTTGTTTACTTTTGCCAAGTCTGTGACAGGAGACAAAATTGAGCACAGTTCTAAAACTTGTTTACATTTTTTAATCGTCTCATATTTTACGGAGATGATATATTTTCGTTGAAAATGCAATACAGCGTCGTTTAGTAATAACGATTTACAAAAATATAATGTTTAATTAAAAATCAAAATTAAAAAGGGGCTCAAACACGGTATTGATTCCGAACGAAGTCCCCAGTTTCGCGATCTAGCGAATAGTGACGTTCCCAGTTGAGTGGTTAATATGTTTTGTTATCATTATATTTACGAGCAGTTTAATATTCGGTTATGTTGCTAAGCAAAGATAATTTTGTTACAATTGATTTTTAAATAATAATATTAATAACCAATGTCTATATCTAAACATCTATTATATTTCTATTGTTTTGTAATTTTAGGTTTCTTTAAAATAGCTTTAATTTTAATATTTTTGACTAAATTACATAATATACGTATTTCGTGAATATTATGGTTTAGAACCAAATAAATTGAAGTACCTAGTGTTGATAAAAATTGTGATACAATATTAGGAGGCTTTGGAAATATTTTTAAAATAAAAAAAACTAAGGTAATGAATTGAAATAACTATTAGTTTATTTGGCAATTTTTCTAAAAGACATTCTTCAAATTTACTTCAATTCAATGTAGATTTTTATTGTATTTAAACCACTTTTAATTTTCTATTTTTATTACATGTAAAAATGTATAGGTGCATTGACTAAGCTAAAGTATATTTTATAAGCTATAACATCCTAAATATTGTGATATATTTGTACGTGAAAAACTAATAATAATTGTATTAATTTAGTATAACTTTAACAAAATTGTGTATTAAAAAAAACTTTACAAGCATATTGTTGTTTTATTTTTATGGTTTTATCATTTTTGTTACCTACAATACTGCAGCAATAAATTACTCATGATAGAGTAGCTCTCACTGAAAACTCGGGACCTTCACCAATCTCATTCAAGCAAAATATATTTTACTTTCATGCATTTTCAACGGGTTCTTACCACGACATTTAATTAATTGAGTTGTCTCGATATTTCAACGTTGTTGCAAACGTCATGATCACGAGAAGACTGGATACTGCAGGTCGATGTATGAGCAAACAAATCTGTCTACCCTCTTTCTCCGGGGACGGAGCGACGGGAAAGAATGCCGATGGCGTAACGCGTCGCGCCGTCCCTCCAAACCCCGTGCTGGGTTCTGGCCTCAGCCGGGGTTCGGACGCTGAGTGTGAGCGGTTGGAGGTTTTAGTGAGGTTCAACTCCCACATACCCCGCCCGCGGAGCGGGCGGGGATCCGGTGATTTCCTCCAACTAAAAAAAAAAAAAAAAAAAAAAAAAAAACCCTCTTTCTCGTTCGCTTTTGGGTAGTACCACTGGAACTCGAACTCACTTCACGACACACCACAATCACTGTATCTACAAGACTCTCTGAGCATGAACCCTTAGTGACTGTTGTGTTTAGTACTGGATTCCACATACTCGATAATCTGAAGCCGTCACCCCTGTTAAAAGTGTCTTGAAATCTCGATAGCTTCTGTAACCATCCTTGGTACGTAAAATATATTTTTATCGTGTGTAATTTACACTAAGACCAAAATACCGTTTTTATTTTCTCGAATAGAGTTTTAAAAGAATAAGTACTTGTGGAGAACAATATCGTTTTGAAACTAAGATATACTTATAGACCTTTCTGATAACGGATATATAATGGAAACGAAAATTTTGTCAAATTGTTTCAATATTCCCTAAAAAGCAGTTTGAAAAGTTGCCTTCCTACCTACGATAATGGATTTTTTAAAACAAATTTATGATAGGGTGAGGTGTAAATAAAACGCGAACTTACATTCAATCTAAATATATTTCAGTTAAAAATACTTCTCAAGCCACTTCCAAACTATTCAAATATACATACAAATTGTGGACTTTTTTGTATAATTTTATTGCCAGTGTCAAAATTTTAACATCAGTGTTGCCATCACTACAGAAATGCACTAAAAATATGGTAGTTTCTTTTTATGAAATTAATTTTTATAAAAGTGTCAATCGGATATTACTATTTTTTGCTTGTTGCTTACTACCTTAATAAACATTATTATTTACAAATCAATCTCAATATTCGGTATAGAATACAATTGTGACACTAATTAAGTACAAAAACTTTTGGTAGAAAAACACAAAATGTAGTTTCAACTTTTTTGTTGTTCACTTTCTACAATTATAAAACATAACTTATAGACTAGATTCCAATATTTTCAACAAGAATTTGAGACTAAAATTATTAAATATACTAAATATTTTTAGAATTTTAAGTTTATTTTTATTACCAAGATAGGGAATAAATCAATTGGCTTGGTTGTAGATAAATCATTTTCAATAAAATTTCAGTACAAAACTTTGGTTCTTAAATTAACTATTTACAAAAGAATTTACAATAAAATATTATGCATTACTTTGTTCATTTTTTAATAGTAAAAATAAATATCTATCAAAATCTACCAAAAATACTTAACATCTAAAAATCGACAGAACCTTAAAATATTACAGTTATAATAGAAGAATTTTAGTAGATATTTTTAAAAATATATAACATTCTGACAAATATAAATGTGACAATTTCAATTAAGTATAGGAATCAACTATAGTGGAAATCTGAATATTAAATAAATATTTTTTTTATTTTTATTGGAACGAAGTTCCTTATCGCGCGTTATCGAAAGGGGGCTAGACGGAAAAAAATCTTACGAAAAGTTGTCACGACACTTTTTTGTTTTAGGTGATTATCGCTAGATGGCGCTGTGATCAAAATCTTTTGAAACACGTTCCTTATCGCGCGTTACGTTAGGCGAAAAAATTTAAGATATCTTTTAATTGAAAGGAACTTCGTTCTCGAATAGAATGGTGTCCCATGAAACCTCTCAAGTTTTTTTCTTGTATGTAAATTGTACTTATTCGATTCTTAATTGTTTGTGAGGTCGTTAATAAATATAATTAGGTAGAACGACATCGACTGAAAAACTTTTGTAATTTTTCAATTATCTTAACGATGACTACAATTTAAATTGTTTTAGACTGTATTTTTTCAGTTCTATGTTACATATTTTATTATGCATAGGTAACGTATAAACCTATACAATATCTAAACAAGAAATAAGAATTAAATCAAACTATTTTTACCCACTAATTTTACCTAATATAAATAATAAAAAATATTAAAAACAAAAAAAATCTGTTTAAAATAACAGAAAATACACAATATTAGTAAAATCTCAATTTTATTGGTGGGATTACAAAATACGCCTATTATTTAAAACCATCTCGTCAAATTTGATATTTTTTAAACTGTTGTGATTGTTTGGAAAAAGGCGAGAATTTTCATATTTTAATTGATTTTCATTAAAATCTTAATTTAATTTATTTACACAAAAACATAAAAAAGTATTATCTTTTCATAACATTCAGTCGCTATTCTAAATGCATAACATTCAACATTTGACTTGAAATTCCAATTCCTTTTTCAAATTTGCTTTTTTTTTCAACTCGTTCAGCCAAACCGAGGCAAACGTATCACTGCCCAAAAGGCGCTAAATTAAGGCACATAACATTTATTTTAAATTTTATTTAATAAATGGAAATTCAGAATCGCTTTCGTCACCAGAACCGTCGTAGCTTGAAGGTGGAGTATCTAATTGTGGTAATCCTAAGTCTAGGTACTCTTGGTTGGCTGTGACTGTGAGAATTTTGTCTAAATCTTCGACCAGTTCAGTGAATGACGGTCGGTCGCCCGGTGAAAATGACCAGCATTCCCGCATCAACATGTAACTGAAAAAAAAACACAATTATTTTTTTTTCGATTTCGTATTTTTGCGACATGACCTATCCTTCTTAGAACGAGTTTTGACCTTTCGCACCATTATAACTCCGAAATGACTTTTTAATGTGGCCACATTTTGAGAAAAATGTAAACCATGTTAGCTTTATTATTTACTTTTCTAACGTTATCAAAATTTGACGATATCCATAAAATTCAAACATTGATGGTAATGGTTTATTACCTAAAAGTAGCGAAGGCTCAATAAAAACGATTTCTATCGACTTCCCTCTATGATAAAACACATCATCAAGCACCATACAGTTTTTGATCCTCTAGTACAAATCAAGCTCTGTTTTTAATAGAAAATTCTCTAAAAATCATCACCAAATTTTCATCAAAAAACATCCCTAAAATTGCATAAAACTCCACACACTTACATCTCAAGACTGCAACAAGGCGGTTTCTCCATGCGATGTCCGGCGCTGAGGTGCTGGTACATGTACTGTCCGGGGACCGTCGGGTAGGGGGTGCCGCCTAGAGTCATGATCTCCCAAAGTAACACGCCGAACGACCAACTGAAATACATAATACCATAAATTTAATAAAAATTACTAAAAAAAACTTGAGAGGTGTCAAGGGAAACCGGATGAAACGAAGTTCCTTTCGATTAATTAGTGAGGGAATTGTAATAAAATTTTATTTTTTTAAGTTATAATAATTCGTTAGTTTAAAACGTCTGTCTCTCTCTCTTATTAATCTTATAGAAGAGAGAGACAGACGTTTTAAACTAACTAATTATTATAACTTAAATAAAATATTTTGATCACAGCACCATCTAGCATTAATCATATAAAATAAAATAAGGAATTGTTTTAAAAGATCTTAATCACAGCGCCATCTAGCGATAATCATCTAAAGCAAAAAAAGTGTCATGACAACTTTTTCATAAGAATTTCCGTCTAGCCCCCTTTGATAACGCGCGATAAGGAACTTCGTTCCAAAACGGAAATAAGAAGGATTCTTAGCGTGCAACTGTGGGATAGTGGGAGATCGGCGATTTCCTCGTGTCCAAAAAAAACGGGTGCCTACCCAAAACTGCAGTTATAAGCGTCACTGAACAATCACTGAAACGTGGTCGAACAAGTAAGTAGCAGCTGACCCTCCGTCTTCTTAGTCTTCTTATAGTACCTACCTGTTAGATATATCATATATGTTATGCACATTACTACGTTGCATGTGTGTGTGGCTGCGCCCACCCCGCTCCCTTGCAATAATAAACCAGTGCGCATCTAACCGGTGTTTGATTAGCTTGTCCGCATACTGTCCTCATACGTAACATTGGCGACGAACAGAATATTACCTACGCATCACAAAAAAAAAAAGTGAAAGTGAAAATGTCGACACATCTTGGCATTTTATCTGCTTTTGATCACCAAAATCAAAATTGGAAAGCATATAAAGGTCGTATAATGCAATATTTCATCGCAAACGACATAAATCAGTCGACGGATTCGTTAGGCGGCAAGAGGAAAGCTATCTTATTGAGCGCACTCACCGAGGGTACCTATAAATTGGCAACGGACTTGGCCTTGCCAAAAGACATAACCGAGGTTCCCTACGAAGATCTTCTGTCACTCTTGGATAACCATTTTATACCGAAGAGTGTCGGATTTGGAGACCGGCACAACTTTTATGCAGCGTCGCAATTGGCAGATGAAACTTACTCACAGTGGGCGGCGAGACTGCGGGGTTTGACAGAGAAGTGCGGGTTCCTGAACGTGGAGGAAGCCCTTCGTGACAAGTTTATAATGGGTATGCAACCAGGGAAGGAAAAAGAAAAACTGTATACGCAAGATTTGGCAAACTTAACATTAGTTAAGGTTGTCGAAATATCGGAAAACATGAGTCGAGCAAATGCTGCAGCAGCTACGAGCGCAGGGGTGCCGCAACCGTCATCTGAAAATCAGTTTTTCAATATTTCTGCAAAAACGCAATATTTCAATATTTCTGAAATTTAACTTGCATTAATACAAATCGAGGACTTTTTAGATCAACGCGTTTAGTTTTCGGGTTGTCCAGTTCACCGGCTATTTTTCAGCGCGCAATAGAAAGTGTACTATCGGGGATAGATGGAGTTTTATGCTTATTAGATGACATATTAATCACGGGGAAAAACGAGATAGAACACAAACATCGGTTGAATGTAGTTTTGCATAAGTTGCAGGACGCGGGACTGACGTTGCAGAAAGAAAAGTGCGTTTTTTTTCAAGACCAGGTTTCTTATCTAGGTTATATAATTACTAAAGACGGGCTGAAAAAATCACCGGAGAAAATACGAGCTATGGTGGAGGCACCCACACCGACAAATGTAAGTCAGTTACAATCATTTTTGGGTTTAATCAATTATTATAGAAATTTTATACCAAATATTTCAACAATATTGAGTCCATTATACGAATTGCTCATAAAAGGTTGGGGAAGGTGTTATATTTGGTCAAAGAATTAGATAGTGCAGTTATTCATAAAAGACATAAAAATCAAATCATACTTTACAAAGGAACAAGTATAAATGATGTAACTGCAGAGTATCCACCAACGACAACTACAGCCAAGCCATCACCGTCAGCATCGTCGTCTCCTATAGAAGTAAGCCCAATGCAATTAAGCACAACTCCAGTAGCATCACCTCCTGCTCAGCCAGGGTCAAGCCACACGCCCTATTCACTAGAGGCAATGGACAGCCCTATAGCTTCCACATCAACTCCACAGAATATTGCACTCAGGGAAAGGAGGGCGGAATTCTACGAGCCTATGTCACCGGTGGCTTCTAATGAAGATAATATGGTTTATAGGGATGCTCCTGAAACGCCGGAGAATGAGCAACCATCGATAAATGAGGAGGAATTCGTTGAAGCAGAAACGCGCTCAGAGGATACAGAAGTCACTCAGCCAGTAACGGAAACTATTTAAACCAAACGAAATTTGCGTAACCGACCCCATATATCTTTTAAAGAATATTTTTAGATATCATTTAATTGAAGCAGTTATTATTATATGTAATTTTAGAGTTAGTGTTACTAATATTGTTGTAATAGAGGGAGGAGTGTTAGATATATCATATATGTTATGCACATTACTACGTTGCATGTGTGTGTGGCTGCGCCCACCCCGCTCCCTTGCAATAATAAACCAGTGCGCATCTAACCGGTGTTTGATTAGCTTGTCCGCATACTGTCCTCATACGTAACACTACCTTACTAAGTCCGTGATGAAATAGGATTGAAATAGTAAATATTATTATGTCAATGACATACATTGCAACACCACTGTGAACTCTTCAAATGTAATCTGATGCTTTCAAGGGTTGTCTGGAAGAGATCGCTTGAAAGATCGAATAAGACCGCCCATTGCATATTGTATTATTTACTTTATTTTCTGTACGCGTTATTTTCTGTTTTTGTATGCAATAAAGTGTATTCATTCATTCATGTTGAGGACACATTAGTTATAGAAAAAGAATTCATTGTTACACATTCATCTTCGTAGTAATCACCTTGTAATAGAGCAACTATTCACGTCTTTCACGATACAAAAGTCTGCAGAGGACAACCCCGCCGCCGCCGACGTCGAGCGGGGGGGCCGGCCTCGGGAGCTGTCCCGGGATCTGGCCCCCTAAGAGTACCGGGTCCACCAACATCGGACCCGAGGGGTGCTGCGCTAGGCTTCAGCGCGCACCCTCCGTGCCATCTATCCGGGGGATGGCAAGCCGTGCTCCCCGACCCGGGCTGGTCCTGGACCGGCCTGAGCCGAGGGAGACCCTCCAACACACGGCCCCATCTCGGCGGACTGTAAGGTCCGTCCACCGAGTGAGCCGGTGGTCGTTTCACCGACGGCTGCCGGTTCGACGTCCGGGGGTGGCGGGGCGATACGTAAGCGACAATCGCGAACGCGTCCTGTCACCCCTACTACATCGGATGTCGAGCGTGAGAGGCGGGAGGTTTTGGTGCGGTTCGACACCCACATACCCCACTCGCGGGGCGAGTGGAAGTCCGGCGATTTCCTCACGTCCAAAAAAAAAAAAAAGTCTGCAGAGGAAGAGACACATTAGTACTTACACATCAGTCTGCGTGGTGAACACCTTGTGGTAGAGAGACTCGGGCGCCATCCACCGCACCGGCAGGCGGCCCTCCGTCTTCTTCCTGTAGTAGTCGTTGCTGTGGACGTCCTTCGCGAGGCCGAAGTCCGCGATCTTGAGCACGCAGTCGTCCGACACTAGGACGTTGCGAGCGGCTAAGTCTCGGTGGATACACTGGAATAAAAAAAATGTGTTAAAAAATGTTGGGAGTAGTTGAAAAAGTATAAGTCTTGAAAAGCGCATAAATTTAGATGGGTCAACATAATGTATCGGTCTATTTATTCCGCCTGTTATACATACACACTGGTAAGGCAGCAACTAAGTCTCAAGTCAGATTTTCAAAACAATTACGGTGTATATTTGCATTTCGTTGCGACCCAGTAAGTGTAGTGTGCTCCATTAGTTTACATTAAAATGTGTGTCTTCTTAAAATAATCTAAACTGTATTGCGAATATATGACATGTAAAAGTTAATACTCGACTAAATTAAAAACAAAAGTTTACCCTTCTAGACGCTAAGTATTCCATTCCCCTCGCCACTTGGTACGAAAATGACACGAGATCTTTTTGTGTTAACGTCTTCTTTTCTTTCAAATCATCGTTTGGTGACTCGTATCTGTAAACAATAACATAAATTCAACTTAAAAATTGCTCGTAATTTTACAAAATTACATTTATAAATATGTAAATGAATATGCAAGTACATTTAAAATGAATGTATACATGTCTGTTACTTTTATGCAAATAAAATATGTATCTTATTCAATGTTTTAATGCATAACATTGTTTAGTAATAGAAGAACTATTTGCACATTTATTACAATTCTTAACACACGACTAATAGATTCAAATATCATTATGTTGTTGGTAAATACTAGCTTTTGTTTCAATTTCATTTCTATTTGAAATTATAATTTCACAAAACTATTGGCAAAATAAGTTAATACGAACGATTTTTTTATTAGTTAATTCTAGGGGGCGGCGTGACTGGAAACTGGATTCTGAACACAGTCGGGGTTCGGACGCTGAGTGTGAGCGGTTGGAGGTTTTAGTGCGGTTCAACTCCCACATACCGGTGATATCCTCCAAGGAAAAAAAAAATATTAGTTCAATTTTCATTTTTAACGAATGACATTCTTGTAAAGAAGAGTATACTCGGTAATTTTTTTAACTGATCTTTCAAAATAAATCTGATACTGTTATATGAGGAATACCTACTGAAAAACAGTGTCATCTGACATTTTGATGATTGTTAAAAATAATCATTACTATTGACTCGAACCTGGAGATTTGAGAAAAATCGCTTCCACTATTGCATAGTACCTATTGATTATAAAAAAGAGCAAATCTAGAAAAAATTGTACGATTATTTTTTGCGGTGGTAGATAAAATATGTTTTACCTGTTCCCAGGTCTGTGATTTCTTAAGAATTCCCTCAAGTTCCCATTCGGTGCGTATTCCACTATCACATAGAGAGGTCCATCTTGAGTGCAACATCCCAACAAGTTGATTATATTCACGTGTTTCCCGATCATCTTCATCATCTCCATTTCTGAGACCAGAGCCATCATTTCGGCGTCTGTGTGGCCTTCTGTTAAGCGAAAAAAAACACACAGTAAGAAAAGGCGAAGAAGACTTTTGAAAATTATTGAGTACCTACTCCATCGGTTGCGCCATAACACTTATTCGTTTATTTACCTAAGCGTGACGTCAAACGCGACGCCATGACACTACGGGCTGTTTTCGAGCACTATTTAAAATGAAATTCAAAAATGGCTTGAAACCTAGTTAAACTTTGCATTGTTACCGAAATCTAAGTAGTTTCGTAATAAGTAAACAGTATCCACAATATGGAAGATGATTTCAAAATGTTTCGTTAGAAGTTCTCAATTTTAATTATGGTAAGAAATGTTCTATAAATATTCGATCACAAAAGGAATCGATATCTTTAAATATATCTAATTGTAATTACCGAAATAAATTGAATACGACTCAAAACAAAGAAATGTAGAATATACTAACCCTTTAACATCTTAACAGCCACAACAGACTGCAGCCCTGGTTTCAATATACCAACACATTCCGCCTTCACCACTTTCCCGAATTCTCCTTCACCCAGAACTTTTCCTAAAGATAATGATTCTCTCGCCACTTCCCAATCTATGTCCATCGGTAGTTCATACTCCGACATCATCATTGAATCTGATGTGTGGTTCTGTACTTGTGATAGCTTCTGTTTCTCGATCCTTACTACTGGCATTAGCTGTTGGATGTTTTTAAGTTATGTTAAGAACACTATCGTTTTTAAGACTTACGTTGGTATTTAGAGCTAGTAAGTGCTATATATTTTAGCCCCAACTAGTTATATTAGGGATTCGAATAATAAAAAATCTTGAAACAAACCCTGTGAGGCTACGACAATAAAGACCTAGTTACAAGGTAGTTTATTTACTAATTAATAATATCGCTAAAAGTTAGGTACTAAAAGGAAATGCTAATTATGCTGTCTTTGTATATAAAGCAGGACATAATAATATGTCTATTATCCGGTCAAATACAGAATGAAAAAAATATTCATTCTGTATTTGACCGGATAATAGACATATTATTCATATCTTACCAAGCCTTCTCCAGTTGTGTTAGGAGACCCATTCATCTGAGGTTTCTCAACTGTCACCTTCTTCGTCCAATGAGTGACTATGACAGCTCTAGCCGTCTCTATAGCGAGATGTTTCTTTAGTTTCTCTCTCTTCAATTTCTTAATCACCATTACTACTACTATAGCGGCTACGAAGAACATCGCACCTAACACTGCTGTTAGTATGTTGATGAGGAGGGTGTGTTTTCCGTGATCTGGTAATTCTGGCTCTGGTGGAGCTGTAAGTGAAATTTTGTAGATGCCTTTTTATTAAGATGTTATGTTTTTGTTTTGCGATTTTTTTACACTCATCCTGAATATACGTCCTTTTTTGGTGTTTAGTAAAATCTACTACGTATGTTTTAGATGTGACATATGTATGTTTCTAGACAAGACAATAACTAAGCTTAGCTGTTTTGTAAACTTTTATTATACCAGACCTGTATGTATCGACATCGACATACAATGACTATATTATAAAATATCAAAATAGACTGCAGAATTAATAATAAGTATATTTGAAGTTTCTTATCTAATTAATATGAATGTGACTAATAGAATAAACCCATTAAGTTAACGCATTGAATAAATCTAACAAGAAAGACATCGTTCAAAGGATTCACAGTTATTCGCTGTGACAATCGAATCTAGTATCTCTGAATGGGACAAGCTAAACAGCTAATGTCTTAGAGATAAGCAATACATGAGCGTACTGACTTTAGTTTAGATAACAAGAAGTTTCAACGAAACAAAAATATACGAAGTAACAGTATATATTTATTTAAACTCGCCTTTTATTCAATAAGGTAAAATGGATGCTGTTAAAATATTTTCAAATCAAGATATGATTTTTTTTATTGTCTTGTAGGCAGACGAGCTAACGGGCCACCTGATCGTAAGCGGTTACCGTTACTCATGGACCTCTACAATATCAGCGGACACTGCGGGGCCGCTACCTACGGCCGAGTCAAAACGTCTTTTTCGGTAGATAAGCAATACACATTTTGTTAAATTCCTTTTGTCTTCTAAAATTACCTACATACTATGAAGCGGGTCTTCAACTAATTCAAAAATAGTCTTTAACTATCCTATATGAAAACTTGAGTTCTTCAAGTCCTCGAAAATATTTTGCCTTAAAGTAAGCAACCCTAGCTAAGACTTAATAATAGTTCCACATTGGATACCGTAAGTTTCTGTCTCATTGTAAAAGATAAATTTGTCACAGAGATAAATCTAGACTTGGATTAATGAATAACTGATAAACTTACTTAGAATTAGATGTTTAGATTAATTATTATCGTTATTTAGAAAATATCAAACAGAACCTAACATAACTTCTTACGTAGTAGTAAATAATATAGAAATTTAATAATTGCTTTATTAGTTAGATGTAATAATAAAACAGAAGTAATAGGTACCTAATTAAGATAACTACATAATGTAATTCTATAACACCATATATACCTACCATAGTTCTCTTTACACCACCTTTAGAACTGAAGTTTTTTCCTCATAAGTATAATAATAATTATTATACCTACAGAAATAAATATTGTATTCAACGGACGACGAAAATTTAATAGCAAAACTAGAGTAAAACTAATGAGACAGAAAATCATTCAGGCGCTAAAGATGAACTTACAGATCAAACCTCAAATCAACATTAATATGACTATAATGACTATATACCTGTGCATGTATAACTATTATATATACATCATATATATATATATATACTTTTGGGCATATATAATTACTCACATTCCAAGACAGTTAAATATCCTTTAGCAGTAGTATTTCCGAGAGTGTTGATGGCTACACAGACGTACCATCCCTCATCTTCTTTGGTAACGTTATATAAAGTCAGTTGCTCCAATTTGTCCTCAAGATTTTGGCTCTGTAATTTGTCAATATGTATATTTTAATACGCTTAGTTAATTAGGTCAGAAAATATCTAGATAGTTTAAAAAAATCACACACAAAGCTTGGCACCATTTAGAATTAAATGAAATTCGGATTGGACTAAAAAAAAACTGGATGTTGTATAAAACTATTATTGCCTTTTGAAAAAAATATCAAATTTAGAAGGAACTGAATTTTGAAAATCGTATCTGTATTCAATGGTTTTAGAAGCAAAATAGCAATTGTTTTTTCTTGAACACATTTTCACACACTCAACAAGTTCTACTTAAAATCATGCTTATTGAATAAGAGTTAAAAGCACTTAAGATAATTGTCATGCATACACGTGCAACATTTAGGAGTACATTGCAAACAATATATAAACCGAGTCGACATTAAACTAGTATGTACGCAAAAATATAGTTTAATAGTTCACTTAATTTATACATTTTCGGCTGGCCATATATAATACATTAGAGTATACCAGTACAGTCGAATTTACAGCGGAGCTTCATCATTAGAAAATTAACAAGTGTGTCTCAATACGTGTGTCTAACTTCAGTACCTGTCGGGTATGCCCTAAAGTGTATAGCCACATCGCCTGGATTTATCGCCTTATAACTTGGCTACAACAAACATGCAAAGACCCACACACATGCGTTAATCACCTCATCACTGTTCAAAATAAACTTTCTCGTGTCATTTGAATCAATAACGGTACCATCCCCATCAGCATTAGTGTATTGATCGGTCGGTATATGCATCCAGTAGACGAAAGGATGCAAGTCCGAGAGGAATTCACAGGAGAATTTAACTGTTTCACCAACTAGCCTCGTTTGATTCACGGCTCCTTGCGTGAGGACAGGCTTCGCGTATAAACGCTCTATAAAACCATTGGAATATAAAAAAAAATGCCGGAATATAGACATGTTACTAAGTATACCAATCATTGAAATGTTTCTTATGTATGAGTAAGTCAAGATCACAGTGCATACAAGAGCATATTATCGGGAATATTTAACTAAGAAAAGTCTAAAATAATTGGTATATGTAGTAAACTACATCTGCAGTACCTGTAATAATACACTTAAGAGTAACATATAATGTGCCATAAATAACCCTTACAATATACCGTCACCACATAAGGTTATATACAAAGGTTTAATGACTATGAATCTTTCACCGACGTTATTCAATCACTATCTTCCACCACCTTGCAAAATGACAACTTTATTTAAGATCAATCTAATATCAAAAAGTGCTCAAAGCTTAAATCATTGATAACTCTTGGTATTGGCTCGAATATTTGATCAAAAAGTTTGTCAATTTGCAAGACCAACTAAATAGGGATCCGCCACCGTATCAAAATTCTAGACCTCGACAGTATCTCCGCCAGGTATTGGCTGATCGCTTGGTCCAACTTCTCCATCTTTGAGAGAGTGGTTCGACGGTCTGATCCAGTATAGAAAAGGTTCCAAGTCGGAGACTGGTGGGCAGGACAGTATGACTGTATCGTTGACCAATACCGTCTTATTACCAGGATAACCCTCTTTTATATACGGCTTCGATGGGTATCGTTCTAAGGAAGTATATTAAAATATATTCCAGGATTTCTCCATAAACCCCTCACATCAAACTAAAATACTATGTACCCAGAAATCGTAAGAAAAAAATAGCGCTTTCAAGAGTGTAGTCTATAAGACTTGGCAATTATGTTGATTCTTTTAAGACTAATTTGAATACAGATAGCGTGAAATCTAATATTATAGGAATGACTGTTGTATTTTATTATTTACCAACTCTTCCTACGTAAAATGTACTTTCACTAAATCTGTATATAACATTTATAATTGAAAAGTCATCGCTAATTCCTAAGTCTAGTGTGTATTTGCTAATTATATTCATACCTACAGTCGTAAATAAAAAGTATAAATGAGAAAGAAGCTTATTTCTAGACTTTTGGAAGTTGCTAATTGATCAAAGTTAGAATGCGAATTTCAAAAAATCAAAATACGTATTGTTTTAATATTTTATACAGCGTTTTGATGTCTATGGATTTTGTTTTTCTGGTGAGATCCTTGATATATTTTCTAATGTATGTTAAATTATAAAACTCTTCACACATATACAAGAAGGTGCTTTTGAATGCAAAGGGCATTCAGTTAAATTCGTGGATGGATATGCGTCTTTTAAAAAATTTGTGAGGGCAGTTCTATTTTTTTTTTAATACAAAACTAACTTTCGAAATTTAAAATTCGGTATAATCATTATTATGAGTACTTTCACCAAAGGCCTTCTCATTTCAAAATTCCACTTTGATGATCTAATTAAAATGTAATGTCCCTTACCTTGTATACGCAGTACAACAGTATGTTCTATGCAACCTAATTCATTGCAAACAACACACGTGTAGTTCCCATTGTCAGTTTTGGTAAGTTCGTCCAGGTTAATAGACCATTTCGCATACGTTGGTTGGAAGTAAGTCCTTTGTATTGGATTACTTTTGTTTTTGTACCAAGTTATGTTTGGCGTTGGATTACCTGGAAACGAATTGGTTTGGTAAACAGCCTTATATGGATACTCTAGTTACTTAATTTTCTGAGATATCATGTGAAAATAATATAATAGTGTCTCAGTAATTTTTGATGTATTTCGATGAGATAGGTACTCAAAAAAAATCGATCGCTTTTTTTATGTATTCTATTCATTTAATGCTCAAAGCTCATATTAAGGCTCAAAATACAAATCAATTAAAATGTGACATAAACGAGGAGTAATATTAAATCTTTCTTTTGAAACTTATCCTTACCTTCTGCAGGACATTTGAACCTGATGGAACTACCAGCAGGTTTCATCTCCATGCTATACATCTTCGATGGATGTTTAAACTTTGGAGGGTACTTCGTTTTAGTTTCGTCTACATGTCCATATACAGGATGATCTTTTTCATTCTTTTCATCAAGATCATCATCTTTTGGATCATATTCTTTGGATCGTTTTGGATCAGTCATGTTTTCTTCGGATCTGCTGTTTTCTGTATCAGCTTGGTGTTGTGCTAGTATTTCTGGCATTGGCCTTTCTACGTCTACATCTGCCTGATATTCTGAAACAGATGGTAAAATGTTAAGGTGGAAATACTACGTTGTTATAATGATAAGCGTTGCTACCCACAATGTTCCTTAAAACATGGACATTTTATGAAAAATCGCCGTTTATTTTGCATATTTTGTTTTATTACTAGATATTTTATATTTTCAAGTATTGCTGATTTCATGGCATCCGCAAAACTTCAGTATCCTCAATAAGGAATTTAAATGCATCCTTCAGAAATGGTGTATGAATTCGCTCGGCAGTCTCATTTATTAATACCGGAATCCAGCGCCCATGTCTGACTGTGTTTGTACATCTGGTTGACCAGTAAACACGCCAATAAAATATGATATGGAAATAGCTTCAGTGTACATGGTGTGGGTTAGTGTATATTTGACAAACAGAATTGGAATAGGAAGCACGTAAAAGCAACTGTATATTAAATATCGATATATAGCAAAACCGTGCCAAATACGCAGCGTATTTTGCTGCTTTTGGGTCGATATCTTTATTACCAACTAGCTGGCCCACACAACTTCGTCTGCGTCACATAAGGACATTTTCTCATCGTTTAAACCTTCCCTGGACTTCTACGAATATTTCAAGAAAAATAAGCCAAATCGGTTTAGTCGTTCTCGAGTTTTAGCGAGACTAACGAACAGCAATTCATTTTTTATATATAAGAAGATTTAATTTTAATTTAATGTGATTGATAGAGGCTTCATCAACACTATTCAAAACAAAAACCAAAACTAAAGATTTGGTTTAAAATTACCTTCTAAATTATCCTGATAGTTTCCTACTTTATGTTTGATTGTGACAGCCATTTCTTTGTATTTATCTTCTTCAGTTTTGCATGAGTAGACACCGGCGTCTTTTGCTCTGAATGCTTTTATTCTCAACCTGAAAAATAATAGTATTATTATGATACCAGAAACTAAAGCACTAGAAGTCAGAGGCAGAAATACTGTACATTTATTGACATTGATTCATCTTTTATTATGCAGAATATTTCCTGTTATCACTGTTCTAGAAATTTCAGAAATTAGACTACTCGGTCAAGTAAAACGTTTACCTTTAACTTAATTTTGAATTTACCAATTTTATTAGCTGTAGTCTTTTTTATCTCCTTAACAATAAAATGTTCAATTACATAAGTAATTGTTCTTCTATGCTTTTCGCCTCTTGAATGTAGTTTAAATTCAAAATGGTAAACGCTGGCAATTTAGCGCACATTACAGCAATATTGTTCAAAATAACAATATTCAAATTTATTCCGCCACCCACGAAATAAACTTAGAAACCGTTTCGAAATTTGAATTGATTAATACGATAACAAAAACGTTATGTATGATTGACAGCTTGTTTTCACAAGACTTCGATAGACGGATAACTAACAACCCAGCACGTAAAATATTATGGGTATTTTGAGCTCAGTAAATACTGTACTAGTCTACTAGATACTGATGCGTTCCTAAGATGCTATTTATATTCAAATACACAGTTTCTCCATGTGATTTAACTGTGAAATTGTTAAATGACAAGTTGTTTGAGAAATTGCGTCGTTTACAAAAGGTCTTAAAAGTTTATCAAAAAGTATTTCTTCGTTTTAAATACATACACGAGGATTTTGGTGATCATCAAAATTACTTTTTAAAGTCATTTAACTGTAACAATTGTTACTTTATATTATAAGTAATTTCATGCTCATACGAAGTTAAATATTACATTTAAATTATAAGAGTACATGCTCAAATTAAATATGAAATATCGCATCTCTAGCATGTTTCAGGAAAGACCTGTATATCTATTTTAGTTCGTAAATACGTGGTTTTATAGTATATTGAACTCCATATTTGTGAAATCGTGCCAACATTTGGATAATAATCTTTATGGTTTAGCGTATTGGATGCCATTCCACGTGGATACCAAAATAGGATTAAGACGAAGGATTTGCGCGTCGAATTAGTTAATTTATTTTCGAATCGTTGTGCCAGAAATGTTATGCTGGAGTCTAAAATATGTGTTTCTCCAGCAGATTCTTATGTTATGCTGTCGATATTTGTGATTATTTGTGATTGTGTACTTGTGTAGTCTCTTAGGAATTTTCTTTTTGAAATAAAATATAAAGAGTAACTTTAGAACAACTCCTAGACGTTTTTATAACATTATCAAGCTTATCACACACCTAAAGGGAAGTGGTTTTACGATTTAAGACATCACTAGTACTCCCATTATTTTTCATATTCGCCAGGTAGACATAATATTGTACGTGGTGATAAAAGATAGCGTACATCACAACTGTGATATTTAATTGTTATTCATATTGATAAACGAGCTTATGGCCCTGTAAGTGGTCACCGTCGCTCATGAATACAATGCCAGGGCAATGAGGGGCCGGTATCTATCACCTACCTATACAGGACTTTTCTTAAACCTCATTTAAATTAATAACCTAAGATTTCAATATTTCCATGTACTAACCATTGCCTCTGCTGTGTAATTCTTTTAGAGACTCCATCTAATGCTTGTCCGTCCTTGAACCACTGGACCACTTGTCCTTGACTCTTGGACTTCAGGCCGCAGACCAGTCGAAGTCTATCATTGGTTACAGCTTCAATAACTGTGTAGTTGTCATCTGTAACAAGTGATAAAAATGTTTACATGTTCGGTAGTTTTTGAAAAAAGAAAAAAAAACAATAGGTATATTTAAATTAAAAAAAGACATGCCCGCTGAGTTTCTTGCGCCGGTTCTTCTCAGGACGGAGGCGTAATTTTAGCGAATTGGTGGTAGAACTTTTGATTTTATTTTTGACTTTCAAAATGTATGTGTGTCCACATCTACTTTGAAAATAAATGATTTGACTTTGACTTTGATGTTAAAAAATTAGGCATAATAACCCCGAAAAAATTTAGAGTTTTTACTTAACATTTTTGTAATAATGTTGTAATCTATAATAGTATTTTTTAACTTGCATTGAATCACATCTGAGACAGCTGCACCTATTTTAAAAATTATTTATCCTAGTAATATAATCTATCTGAAGGTTTTTAGACTGAACTTTCACTTCAAAAAACCTGACCACTATTAATTTTATTTAAAGAAAAATATTATGGTATTGTCCATTGTGCAAGCGCTCTTGTCGCAAAAACAGCTAGTAAATAAACAATAAAAGAAGCTTTCAGCCTCGTAGGTACTAAAGCTTAAGAGATACAAATCTCACGCACATGTATTATTTAAATAAGTTCTTGAAAGTTGCAGAATAAAAATAAACAAAATTGTCAACTCATAAACTTAACCCCTCTGCTGCGTACGAATACGTAATGGGGCGAAACTCGACTCATACGATCATAAATTTGCAATATATAAATAGCTTGGTAAATGAACAGTTGTTCCAAAAGATTTATTGTTTAACGTGTTTTTTGATATGAGATGATTGATGTAGGTCGAGATTGATGTATAGAAGTGTTTAAGAATGTTTTCAACACGGAATGGTGAATTTCAGTTGGCAGTTTACAATATAGTTTCGATTTGCGAAGGAGCATGTTTTGTATGTGTAAATTTTTATACCCATTGGTGCCTCTGCCTAAATAAGATAAAAATACACATGATGTTATTACCGGGGGTAAGTACATAACAATATTAACATTTTGAGACCAATTTGATCAAACACATTCACCTTTCCAAGAATCACCTAATTGGAAAATCACCAGTAAAATCATTACAATACTGTTATTTTCAGTTATGAGTCAGATTCTTCAGATTTCATAACGATTTTCCTCATGCAATAAGTAGTTTGTAAAATAACTACACCGGTCCAAATTCAAACTGCCAGGCAGATTTTCGATGAAGTCTCAGATTTATCAAAGTTCTAAACTATATCATAGATATTTACTTAAACTGAAAATTGTCTCGCAAAAACCACTAGTAGATAAAGCTTAGTCTTTTACAAACCACTCATTGGCACATTTCGTTTCAAATTTATCAACGTTCATAATTTTTTTCTCACATCATAATTAGCTCAAAACAAACTAGATAAAACACTGTGTTTCGCAGACTAACAGGCGCTTTAAAATAAGCACCTAGATTTATAGCGTTCAGGTGTCCAGCGCGAACTATTTTGAAGCTACATTATTTTGAAATATGCGCGCTATTTTCGAACTTGTGCGATTCAGTGCGAGCCCGAGGCTTTTACGGGTTATTATAATGAGAATTTATTTTTGAAAACATTTTTATGGTTGTTAACGAGGAGTTACGGTTTAGTTCATGAGGCTCAAGACGTGAGTATGGCGATACTTTATTGGTTTGTGCTTTGTATCTTTGATCTGATAGATCTATAGTTAGGTTAAATAATAACCTTAAAAAGAAAGAGAGTAAATGTAGTAGTATACTTTCTATAGTCTACTCAATCCAGTAATCGACTTTTAAAGTATTTTAACGTCTTAAAACTTTTATTTCAATTGATTAGTCATTACTGTCTCCGCAAATATCTATTCATTCGAGTTAATTGGAGATATTTCTTGACATTTTGCAGGCTTTGAACACAGAATACTGAATGTACAGAAGTCTCACTGTACATCGGTTTGACCCAACATTTTTAAACCTACTTACCTCATTTTTTGTATTTTTTAAGTTCGTTAAAAACAGCAAGAGGTTTATCAAATATTTTACTTATCTCTGCACTGTTTTGATATTGTCTAGTGGTACCTACATAATTAAATCATCAAACACCTTTTCTACTATTCTTTAGTACAATAGCCATTTTTTTTAAGACAGATATTTCTAGTCAATAAGTAGGTCGCCGCTGTGTATCCTGGCTACACAAAAGTTACAGTGGTGGGCAAATGCTCAAGTATACAAATTCTGTGTATGTACCTACATACATATTACCTCTGTCTTATTCCCTGCTTGAAGTCACTTTGTTCCAAGACCCGATTGAAATTTTAACAGCCATTAAGATTTGTGGACTGTGAATTATGTATAGTGATGCGCTTTGTTCTATCGATGTCGACATTTTATAACGCGTTAAATTGTTTTCTTTTTATCTTGGTTTTTTTCATTGAGGAAGTTGTTCTCTTTTATTGTTTGATGTTGAACATTTCATGTTTTGTCTGATGACGCAACTGGTCAAATCGAGAAATGGACATTTATTGTAATGTTTTCTGCGCGTAATGAAATTTGAAAATATTCTGTGTCCTTTAAAACTATAAAAACGGTTGCAAGTTTTATAAAAAGCGTTGAAGTAATTTACTTATAAAATTGGCAGTCTATAACGACATTTTTATGGGTAAATAACTAATTCTTAATAAACTTAAATATACAAATAGTTTAAACTTAATCGATATACAGCAAGTAATTAACCGAAACACAGGTTATTTATTTATTTATTTATTTATTCATTTTATTTTCATTTTTTATTCATTGTAGTGTCAAAGTTAAAATCGATATCAAAACTATCGACAAACGGCCATCACTAGTCTTTTTGCGACATTTTAAATTGACACGTTGCATGTGCACAGCAGATGTAGGTCCCGACGCCCTGGGACCCGAAAATAACAAAACATCGTCAATCGCAAATGTATTGGCATTTTTAAAAACAAAAACTTTCGACCGAATACCACAATCAGTCGTTTCACACGTTTTAGCAGTTGTTTTAATATTTTAAAGGCTTTTTGACAAAATCCAATGATTCTTTGTTTGAGGATTGTAGTAGTTATTTTGGGTATTATGTAATGGATATAACTTACATCTTGGTCAGTTTATTTGCCGAAAAAATGTTCGTTAAATAATTTCAGTTTTAACACGATTGTATTAGTGTTGAAATTTATATCTATAAATTGACTAACGATAACAGCACTTTGAAATGATCTCAGTGCTTAACCTCAAAAAAAAAAATTTTACCTTGTAGGTAGACGAGCTAACGGGTTACAATATTGTCATAGACTTTAACTCTTATTTTAGGCTCGTTAATTAATGACCGAGTGAGTATGCAAAACCAAAAATACTTGAATTTTATGACCTTAATAATTTACAACTCATTATTAAATACCTCTAGTTTCGCATACTATTTTTCAACAAACAAACAACTGAGTCACATTCAAAATTAATATTTGTAAACAATGCAGTCAAACTGTGACGAATCGAAAGGCGATTACCCGAAATCCTAATAAGCATAAGATTAACACGTTTGCTGCGTAACAGGCCGATATCGGCCTGCCGCGGTACTTCAGCTGGTGCGGACGAAGAAACCTATGTCCCTCTCGCTTGTGCGAAACGATTACCTCAGGTGTTTGTAAATATTTGACAGAGACAAATATATATTTCATATTGTGGTCAAAATTGTAGGTGTTCCCCTTCAAAACATAACGGCAGGCTTTTATCGACCTACCATCGCACTTACGATGAAAAACATCCACTGAGTGCGGCAGCGGGCCTCTTTCGGCCCGCCCCCCCACCAGGCAGCTGGTGACCCGATACCGCACAGAGCGCGCGCGCCGCCTGTTAGTGTTGTGCCATATAATTGATCTGACGTTGCATTCGTAACTATTGTCATTATTTTGCATGGCCTTCGTGCATGAGCTTTATGCTGACTCCACTATTTTTCTGCGAGCAACGTATGGCGTTTTTTGCACTACTGCTTCTATTGTGGTATGTTATGGCACTATTTATTTTACACGGCCAATTTTTTTCTTTCTAATATCGACCTATGTTCTTTGGGGAAAGTTGTTCAGTGACTCGGTTGCATCTCAGGAACCACGCTTCATACTTACTACCTTATTGCATTATATTCTTGTTTAGACGTTTATTAAGTGAATAATTGTATTCCTACAATGCGATTAAAATGCTAAGCGAACAAAGAGCCGCCACGCCATCTTGCCATTTCCATTGGTCAAACCTTGGTCAACAACTTCAGATTTGTTTTCTCACTCTCTCGCACTTATTGTGTTAGAAAGAGACAGCAACACTTAAGGGAAGTTTGTCACTAACGCCGTTAATAAGTGATTTTGATTTTTTTGACAGTTGTTCCTCTTTTTTGAGATAATTTAAGAAAAAAAAAATCATTTCAGAAAATGAAGTAAAACATAAGGACAATGACCATATCCTTGAGATGAGCGCTAAACGAAGAAATTGTGCAGGGTACTAGTACCCAAGCAAAAAAAAGGTTCAGGAAATGCAACCAACATCTTTGCGTAACATGTTTCAAAGACAGGCATGAGTAAATAAAAACATTTTGCAGTTCTTTTACGATAATTCTGTTTTATTTTCGATATGCCCTTATTTTTCTCCGTCCCATCACTACTAAAAATACTTTCTAGTGCGGTTCAGGTCGATACCGATCTGCCGCTTTTCCTGCTTTATTTCTCATTTCCTGTTTGGCAGATCCCGGGGCGAATCAAACTTAAGGAAGTTGGATTCAAGGTCATTCTAACAATATAAAAAAAAATTATGCATTATGTTTCCACAAATTTATAGCAATTATCAATCAATCTTAGTGCTGGTGGGTCTAGAAAGACCTGCCACGCACTGGCGGAAATATCATTGGGGGCGCATTTTGGCCCGCCACCGCACCAGATGAAGAATTATGATTTTACTTGTCGCAGTAAACGTGTTAAGAGAATCAAGCTTCCATTGTTTTGTATGTTAATATAGTTTTCCATAATGATACAAGATTGCATGTTGAGTTAAATAAAAACTATTTGCTTTGTCATCACCTCTATTTGTGGGGCTTTTGATAAATTATTATAATAAGTATCAGAAATGGTTGCCGTCGGTCATGGACTTCTCCAATATTGGTGCCTATTATAACTAAAATACTTCGTCTCCTTGAGTTATGATAATTATAATCACTCTATTTTTTTTCATATTGCACGTTTGATAATATCTGCAAAGCCATGGCATTGAGGACCATCTCGTTGTAAATCTTAATATTAATGGTGACCGATATAATTATTGTACTACTCTTGAAAAATGAAAGCGATTCGTTGTGTGGCAGTTTTCTAAACACAGATTCTTTATTTCTATAAAACAAAAAAGCATCGATATATCATTAATGTATTTATAACACATAATCTATGACGCGTAGAAAAATGGTTCTCTATGGTTTTTTGATAGCTTGGATGGCGGCCAAAGAGTTCTCTTGTCAGTGATTCTTTGCTAATGCTGTTCTTTCAATTTAAAGTGTGAGGCTGAGATCATTTGTACAACTTTTAACTTATAGTTGGATGTGTGCCCGATTGTGGGCTCTTTGTGGGTCGTATACAAGTTGTTTTGATGTCAATGTTAAATTATAATATTAAAAATATACTTTATTATCTGTATATAAAAGCTTAAATTAAAACAAGGTTCAAGAAAGTTTGTTGATTGTAAATGTTAAATGTAAAAAGTAACTTCAGTTTGTTGATCTTTTTATAATTTTACACTTTTATTTGACTTTTTTAAAACCCCATTCATTGACATCTTAACAGTTTCCGGTGTCTTCGACCGGATGTGAAATGGTCGCGAAGATCAGATATTATTATTTTTTTAACTTAAATCAATCGTGAAGGAGGCATAGACTAATGGCTTATATTTCGAATAAAACAAGATACCCACACCTATACTTTCGGTATTATGACCATTTTTATACCCTAATATTTTCTTAGTGCTTGTATTTTTTACTCTATGTTGAGTTATTGAATCAATGTTAAAAAATACATTCGTTAATACTGTTTTACATTTTTAGTTGCACGCCAAACATCTTCGTTACTCAAATTATCTATGAAGACACTTAAGTTATTTCACAAAAAAATACAAAAAAGCTATTTCTAAAAATATCATAAAAACATCGGCTAAGTATCGATAACTCCAAACCGATACACTACACAACACTAAACATGTAACTGTCAAAACATTTGCCATTCAATAATCGACTTTATCCGTCTCAAAATAGGATTGTTACGGTTGATTAAGAACGGTATTGTTACGTTCGAGTTTTGAGTATATCAAATGACAGACGTCATACACCTTCGAATGGAAATAGCGCGGTTTCCTGTGACGTTGGTGATTTTCTAGTTAATAACGAGGGAGTGCTATTTTTAGCATGCTATTTCGCATGTTGATAATAGTTTAGCAAGTGAAAATTGATTAGCGAGGTAATGTTTTTTGAATGGAATTGAATTAATAATGATTCGAGCTATGAAGGTTAATAACAGCCACAAAAGTACTACTTTCATTAACCACTCAACTGGGAACGTCACTATTCGCTAGATGGCGAAACTGGGGACTTCGTTTGGAATCAATACCGTGTTTGAGCCCCTTTTTAAAAACCTTTTTTTCCGATATTTGTTAATTTTGATTTGTAATTAAACCTTCTATTTTTGTAAATCTTTATTACTAAACGACGCTGTATTGCATTTTCAGCGAAAATATATCATCTCCGTGAAATATGAGACTATTAAAAAATGTAAACAAAACAAGTTTTAGAACTGTGCTCAATTTTGGCTCCTGCCACAGTATTTTACTGTAAATTAATATGTAAGTTACGATAAAACAGTACAATGTAACAGTAGTAATTCAATTCGTTCATATTTCTATTAAAAAGACTCGTAGCATTAAATATTAGTAAAATCATCACAACATTTCCAGAACTTAATTAAACTGTTACTATCGTAAACACTCCCAAACAGTTTCCACTTTATTAATATTTATAGTTAACTAAAATTTTATATCTTAATTACTGAAAACACTCTCAGTAGCGAGTTATCATATTGTCCAATGCAGAACGAACATCAAAGAAATATTGAGATTTAGGAAGCCATTACAGAATCCTAAACCGACGACGAGATGAAAAGAAAAATCTTCGGCCGCGACACTTTTATAAAATGGGATTATTAAAAATAAAATGACACTCAACGGTATATCCGTTTCCTCTTCGCGCGCTCTTTCCTATCCAATATGGCGTCGATGCAGTTAAACGTCAAAATTGTAATTGGATAGGTAGATCTTTTTAAAGAACTTTGTCCTCAAAAGTGTGATAATAAAACAAATATTTATGGTTTTTAAATTGTACGATAGATGAACGAGCTTTAGACCCACCTGATGGTAAGCGGTCATCGTCGCTCATGAACCTCTGCAATGCTAGGGCAATGAAGGGCCGTTATCAGTCACCTACTTATACTCAGGACTTTTTTTAAACTTCGTTTAAAGATATTTCATAGCGCTCCGGTAACACCGGTGAATTATGATACAATTTATTATACAATCGATTATTCTGTGCCAACCCATTACTGCCCACTGTTGGGCTCAGGTCTCCTCAGACGAGGGATTAGGCATAGTCCACTACTCTTGCCCAGTGCGGATTGGGGACTTCACATATCTTCAAAGGATTTTTAGAATCCTTTTCCGATATGCAGGTTTCCTCACGATGTTTTCCTTCACCGTTTATAGTCAGTGGTGTTGTGAAAAAAATGCACATTAACTCTGTTTCACATTTAGATTTAGAGTACAAGCCTGCCAGATTTTAAAACGCGATGATGAATCGATTATTAAGTTACTTATATTAAAAGTGGTTTAAAAAGTATTCAGATACCAGTGTTACCAGCTCATGATCAAAAAATACCACACAATGAAATTCCTAGACCAATTAAAATTCTTCGTAACCATCTTCAAGTGAAATTAACTGTAATTACAATACTTTAAATACTTTGTAAGCTCATTATTAGCAGAATTCCTGCTAATAGCTCGCCTTACACATTATAATGTATCTTCAATATTTTTTGTATATGAAGGGACTGAAGTCTCCTGTTTCGTATTTATTTATAGCTGTGCACGCGCCGCATCTTTACAATTAACTGAGAAATAGGGCTGGCAAGTTACCGCTATTTTTATTTTTCTTGAATTTTTAATACCCAGTCTTCACTACATAGTATAAAAAAGACACTTCACGCTGTCTGTCTTTTTTATCTCTTTAAATCTACAAAGGTGATTCAAAAGGATGGTTCATGGTTCATTTATAGAATATTTTAAGAGGTTTTTGATGTGATGTCGTAAAAAAGCACATTTTTCTGCGTTTACTTCGCAAATGCTGTCTATATACTCTCTATATGATGCAGACAAATAGGAGCCCCAGAAAGTATAATATCAGTTGACACTTCTGTCTTACACTACGAAAAGTTTTTTTTTCAAAAACTAGAATTCAACTTGGGATCCAATTGTTTAAGGTGCCAACAATTGCCCAAACTCCAACTCATAGCATAAACTGCAAATACCACTGGATCAGCAAGAACCATAGAGAAACCTTAATTGTAACAAAGATGCCAGAAGAAAACTGTGTAATTACTCATAATGTACCATCCCTATTTTTCAATTAGATAGATTTGTGAGAAATCGATTTCACGGAAGTCACGTCTCCCGATGTGGACACGCAGCTAATGAATCGAGTTAGAAACTTTAATTCAATGTAAACTAATCGATACTTAATTTGTAGATAATCGATTGCAAGTTAATTGCAAATCGGAATTAGATAAGTTATTTCTAAACTTCGTTTATGAAGATTAATTTATTTATCCAGTTCTGTTTAAGAAATTGTGTTTCTATGTCTCTAAAATGCACACGATTTTATTCCATTATTTTTCATCGGCAAATAATCATAATTGTAGGTATATTTTCTAGAAAAATAGTGAAACGAACAAGGGTTTGCATTTTGTTAAAATCGATTTTAAAAAATCGAAAATCGATTTATAGTTAAGAATTCGAGCGTCAAAGATGCCGGAAGGAATTTCAGTACAAATGAACTGAAAAGTATTGCGTCCGGACTGGTTTAATTTCGGAAACATCCGATAGTGTTCGATGACAGCTTTACAAACCGGACAACAGTACGATGAGGTGACGAAGACTCGTTTACGATACCACTCTAAAAGAACACGATGGAGAAAGACAGGAATTTCTATTTAAAAAGGGGTCATTCTGTGCTAGTGAAAAATGTTTTCTACCAATCAGGCCTGGGGACGGTGCGACAGTAAAGAATGCCTTAATAGGTATCGCGTCATTCCTTCCAGCAATAATCTGTGCTGGGTTCTGGTATATCTACTTGCGAACTGGAAGTACGACAATTTCCTCTTACTAAAAATAACCTTAAAATATTAGGCACGAGGGAGTTTGATGGTAATCGAAAAGGTACAATTAAATATACAAAATAATTTACCATAGTTTACTTCCTATTGAAACATAACCAAAGATTATAATAAATTTGACCTAAATTATGTCCTTTTCAAAATAAAGACACTTAATTTTTTCTTATTTTTGATTGAATCAGAGCAGATGGTCGGTATATTCATTGATGGCTGAAGCTAGTGACCGTGTCGCATTAGATCTAGTCTGGTGACTTGGCAGACATCTGGTCCACAGTGGAGATAAACCAGTAAGTTAATGAAGAAAATGTTTTACATCACATCTCAGTTATTTCATAATTTGTAATGGTTTACAATTGAAATAGAATTTGAACTAATGAAGAGAGAAAAAAGATATGTCAAAAAATTTCGCTAGTTCTTCTCAGGACGGAGGTTTATTTTTACAAATGGCAGTTAATTGTATTTTTGTAGACAAACAAAATATATCTGTTCACTCCTGTTAAACATTGCTTAAGTTAATTGCCTAAGTTTATCGGACATTTTAAGTGCGAAGAAGATTCGTGGACCCTGTTCTTAAACGTCAGATAAATTATGATAATTTTGTTCTCCGTGCAATTTTTTGAATGGAGTGTTAATACTAAATGACAATTAGCTGTGGAAAGTGACGGATCTTCGTCTACACAGCTTCCTGAATATAAATAAATTAGACGTTCGCCGCATTTCATTAATGTAATTATCCTCAGAGTACTTTACGTGTACGAAAATTAGAAGATTGTTTTTGGGTTATACTAAAGCAAATTAATTTTTTTTGACATTCGGACCCTCACTATCAATTTTGCCGATTAGTTTTAAGCCTTAAATAAGAAATACCTACGCTGGATCTTCAAGGATTGTCCAAAAAATTAATTATGAATAAGTCCAACCAGACTTCTCATTATGTTCAAAATGAAGCTATATGAAATCCTTGAATTAGAATACCCCCTTTTTTTTTTGTTTTAGTTGGAGGAGGAGGTTGGGGTATGTGGGAGTTCAACCTCACTAAAACCTCCAACCGCTCACACTCAGCGTCCGAACCCCGACTGAGGCCAGAACCCAGCACGGGGTTATTAGGGGTGGCGCGACGCGTTACGCACTGCGGCACACTTTCCCGTCGCGACACCCCAGAATACCCCCTAACAACTATGCAAGAAAAAACACTTTTTTACACTTACTTCAAAACTTACTAACCATACTGAAAACTACAACGTTACATGCAAAGATCAAAATTCCTGGCTATTTCTCTTCGGCTCTAAATTTAGAAATCGGGACAAAATAAAGTGATTAATATCAAAATTATGCGCGTGAACAGGAAAACGGCGTTGGTTGGATAAACAACCGACTGGCTACCAAACATGACCAATGTTTACAATTTTAAGGAACATATTTTGGGTTTTATTTGCATGAAATTAAGTTAAGAAATTAATGTTATACATTTTATTACAATGATTTTTGAGAATTTTATTTATTTTGTTGTTAAATGCTTGAATATTGATAAGTACAAATAATTCGAAAATTATGGCAGATAATCCATGTCATCCTCTTCATCCTGAGGCATTCTGTCTCCTTGGTTCTCATTAAACCTGTCACCAATTATCTACTACACTGACCAAGTATATAGTCAGATTAATCTTTCAATTAAAAAAATAACTTATAAAGAATAGACGAAATTAATATAATCTAATATATATATTATAAAGGCGAAAGTTTGTAAGTATGGATGTATGGATGTATGTTTGTTACTCTTTCACGTAAAAACTACTGAATGGATTTGAATGAAACTTTACCACAATGTAGCTTATACATCAGAATAACACATAGGCTACAATTTTAGATAACACGGGACGAACCTGAAGTCCACGCGAACGAAGTCGCGGGCAAAAGCTAGTAGTTATATATAATAGTTGGTTAGTTAACCAACTTCCTAAAGGAGATATTCAGTTCTACTGGATTTTTAATTTATGCTACTGCACAATTTCTTCTATTCTTTATTTTTAAAGTTCTTTATATTTCTTTCGTTTTAAAATTAGTAGCCTAATCTATTGACAGAGATGCATAATCACTCTATCTCTTTCTTTCATCGTGTGTGACTTACTAACTTCACGTATGCTTCCGTCCATACGAGGACCGTAGCTTCGTCCAAGTTCGTCACATTTTATTATTATTAACCGCGACCAAAACGGTAACAATCGATATGTCATAACTGTATAACACTATTAATATTTATACAATCGTAATAAAACTATTCCTTGTTAGGCAAAGGGCTCACATGTGAAGTAGGATGTATAGACACTATTGAGCTTAAAGGGCTCCACAAGAAAGTATATTTATTCCATACACACAAAAAGGACACATATAAACTAAAAATACAAAAAAGTACTACATTATACTTTTACTTTGAGAATGTTCAAATTTTATTAAACTTTAAAGAAATCAATGCCCTGGGATTACAGAGGTCTGGTAACCACTTTTCTGGTGACAATTTTTTAGTTGGAGTAAATCGCAGCATTCCCACCAGGATATGTGGGAATTGAACCGCACGAAAACCTTCAACCACTCACACTCAGCGGGAGAACCGAACCAAACCAACCTGAAACCAGAACCTAGAACGGGTTGTGCGTGGCGGCACGACGCTTTACGCACTACGGCATTTTTACCTTGGATAACTACGAACCACCAAGAAAAGCCCATGAATGGCCATGAACTCATTCATCTATCATACAAAAAAATCTTAATTGATTTTTTCAGTGAGTCACAGAACAAACGCGCAGACCGCGAGGGTGTGAACATAAGAACGGAAATACCTTATCTTGTGCTACTCTATCGCAATTTCACACCATGTGCGGAGACGAGCAAATGTACTTTATAACAATCTAGTTCCGCCCAAAGCTTTGAAGATATCAATATGGTAGTGTATTGAAATGCTTTCATGTATTTGAGTGCGAATTCCAAGTCTTTTGAGGTGTTTGCGGGATTCAATTGAATTTCGTTTTAGTGTTATTATGTGGTAGGTAAGTGAACTACTATTAATGGACAGTCAATTATTCTGGAATATTCTGATTTGGTTTATAGTTTTTCAAATTCGGTGTGCATTATATATTACTTGTTGATAATTCTAATCAAATGTTTTAACATGGCTCGGTCTCCCGTGATACAGGTCTGCCTAGTGCGGGGATTATTGTATTTGTTGTAATGTGTAAAAGTGTATTTTTGGACAATAAACTATTTCATTTCATTTCATTATAAATTATTCTTTGTTACAAAAATGTTCCTTATTGTACGTTTTACCGGTAGACGGTAACAATGCAGTCGGTCAGAACATCTTCCAGAAATTTTTAAACCATAAGAACTATTCTAACTATCTTCCAATGATTGGCTTTCCAACAGTAACCACTTACCATCCAATGCATCACAGTTCGTTATTAATCAAGAAAAACATTATAAACACACGCTTGCTACAGTTTTTGTTCTATAAATATTTGTTGTTACACAGATCTGTGATTATGACTAAAATTGTCCCCTTGTCTCGGAGTCGTCTCGTCTGAGATGACTCATATGATTCACGGCATATGTTGACATACTCCGTGTTTCATAAACTATATCAGTGCTGTTTATTATTTATTGCTTGTTGTCAAGCGTATTGTAATTGTTATCTATATTTCATATCAGAGCATCAAGGCTCAAAATACAAACAATAAGAGGGATAACAAAGTCAGTTGCCGTAACCAAAACAAAATGGAGGCTTATTTTTTTTTTATATTGCCATGTAGGCAGACGAGCCAACGGCCCACCTGATAGGAAGTGGTTACCGGCGCTCATGAACCTCTGCAATGTCAGGGGACACTGAGGAGTCGCTACCTACGACCTAACTTTAAGGACCGTCCTCTAGCCTCGTTTGAAGAAGGACAAGTCATAGCGCATTATTATATTTCATACGTTTTGTTGCTAGAAGCACAGGATAATCTTTTACTATAAGGTATTATACCTCTTACATTTTCTCCCGCTTTACGAGAACGAAGTCGGAACTAATATTTTCAACTTCTATCACCTTCTGATCATATACCATAAGACAAGTTACAAGTTTTCTCGGGTGTCTAAGTTTCACTGCTCAGAGTCATTACGGTGATCACTATTCTGGATCCCACATACACAGTTACAGGTGGGAGTGAAAGGTGATTTAAAATAATACTCATACTAACGTAATAGATAAATTTCATATTTACAATTGGAAATCGATATGAAAAACAATTATTTTTGATCGTAAATTTTAGAGATCAACCGTGCTAATCATGCTTCACTATATTGTAGTTTACGTATTTTATGTTTTACTATTCAGTTATTTCTCTGCATTTCACGCTGTTGTTTATAGAGGTGATGATTTATCGTTGAATATTATTTATTGCTACACGCGCGTGGCTATTAATAGTTTGGATATTTTAGCGCCAAATCAACTATTAATATTATTTTCAAAATCAAAAGTGTTACTATTTTGAACATTAATTACCAAATTACATTTAAATAAACATAGGCTTTAACGTGTTATCACTTATGAAAGACGCTTTTACGAGAGATTTACTTATGACATTAAAACAGATTTAAAAATCATCAAATAATGGACATCACAATTCCTACTCTTATCCTAATATAGTAAAGCCACTGTCTACTACAAACTATTATAAGTTAAATTTCTTATATTTGAAGACAATTATAAATTACTTAGCAGACTTTAAGTTTGTTTGTTCATAGTATGGAACAAACAAAGGTTGGAGAGTTGGACAAATATAATTATTGGTCAGTTCCTTTCGTCAAACATAACCTATACAAACAACTTATAACATCAAATACCTGTTTTTGTGCTAAATGATGCAGTAGAAAATTATTTACTGCACAACTTCGTCTACGTCACAAAATTTGAGTAAAGCGAATAACGTGTAGGTATTTCTAAAGTATTCTATTGATTCTTAGTGTGATTTTGTCTTCTCAAATTTGAAAATGCCTAATATTAAACTGAAGACATAAGTAGGTATTAGGCGTACAAAACATTGCACAACATGAGAAAAAATAAAATAAAATACCTACATAATACATAGAAAAAACACTAACTATTCAATTTGGTGTGGATCCTCGCTTTTAGCAACATTGCAAGTACTATGACCTCACGGTGCAGACATAGAAAAAATGTAGACTGACAAAAAATTTACTCATAAAATCTCAGTTCCAAATGCATAGT
Source organism: Trilocha varians (assembly GCA_030269945.2). NCBI lineage: Eukaryota > Metazoa > Arthropoda > Insecta > Lepidoptera > Bombycidae > Trilocha > Trilocha varians. The sequence goes on along the minus strand of AP028277.1, from coordinate 2,860,107 downwards.
TTTTTTTAGAAGCAATGAACACGGTATGACCTCATAATTTTACGACACACTATACGTTCTGCTTATTCTGAGAAGTGTTTTGGCGATGTCCGTGGGCTCAGATTGTTAGACATACCAGATGAATGAGAAAATGTTTATGTCAAAAATTGGTTACTTTTAATAAAAGTAAAATTAATATTAATGATCGCTAAATATAATATTATTTACTTAACACCGATGTTCGCATCCAATTCAATTTCGCCTTTCAGCCGATTTCTGAATGAAGATTCTGGGTACGTTTGGGACAGAGTTGAAGGAAAATATGACGTACGTATATGTATGAACGACACGGCGGGATTTAGTCAAACCAAAAAACTCTTTTAGGTAATATGTAACCACTTTATTCTGGATTTTCCAAAATCGTTTGATTTTGTAAGGGAGAAAACATAGACACTTTAAATGGTGTTTCTTTGTTCCTATAATGCAAAATGGAAATTAGGGGAGTAGGTTTAACTTTTCTGTGTCTTGGCCACGAGAAGCACTTTGTCTATTTACACTCAAATTCAATAAAAAATCGTCGTCGTTTCATAGAGAAATGTGGTATGGGAAATATAGATAAGACATAGATATAATACAAAGTTGTTTATTGTTCTAGTTTAGTGTAATTACATTGAGTGGGGGTGTTGAAATACTACAATGTAATTTCACCTTTTTATAGTTTGTCGGTTGATAAAACTATTCTGAATATCTATGGTATTATTAAAAAAACAATGTCAGTTGCTAATGGTTGCTAAGTTTGATTCGTTTACAATAAAAATACATTTCGTTAAATCGTGCATTATTTATTTCATCACAACAAAAATATATCATAAAAGTTGTTCTTTACTAGCACTCATTTTGAGTCTAACCATTCATTTGAATAAGACGTAATTAAAACCCAAATAAACACCAGTAATTCACACTATATATTTAATTAAAGTAATTCTCAATGCCAAATCGTATTTGATTGTGGAAGGTTAATGTTCCAACAAAAACACAGTTAGGTACGTCTGGGTCAGCCATTATTTTCAAATCACAGACAGACATGCCACGGTGCATGATTAGACGTAAAAAATATAGCTGTAGAGGTGAAGGTTGTACTATTTTTATTCAAAGTTCTATTTTATTAAAGTTTAGATGGGTAAATTTTAGTTTAAAAATCATAAATTATCCTTCGATCAAATATGGTGACATCTTCACCCTTTTTACAAACTTTGTATTAAATTGCACTGGATGTAACTATGTAGGTTCGTAGCTGACATTTTTCACGTACATGTATATCGCGTGACAATGCAATAATATGACAAAATGGCTGATCTGATGATGGATTCGGAAGGTGCTCATAGAAAGACCTGTACTAAATAAGATACACCTGTCGTGTTTGGACTCGTTTTACTTGTATAAGCTAACACTCTACTGTTACATGATATCCAGGATCTTAAAAGCTTGTATTTAAATTTAAGTGTTCTTTAAAACAAATTGTTAGAAAGTAAGACGTTTCTTTTTCATCTACGTGTGTATGTTAGAACTAATTATTTTCTTATGTCAATTGTTCTATATCGTTCTCCATGATTTCGAAGAAAAGTCCAGTTTTGGGTTATCCAAAATATTGCATTCAAATGTTTCCCTAGATTTCGTATCAATAGTGTTTTTAAAATAATACTTAACGGTAATACTTATTATTCTCGGCTACATCTCTTCACATCTCGAATTATGATCAATGTATTATAAATTAAACTTCCTGTCTATAACTGACCGCGCCAAATCGTCTACTACTTATAATGTCATTTGTATCATGCGTAGTTTGTGTGCAGAAAGAAGAAGATAATATTCTCAATAGACTAAGAACTGGGTGGTATTATTTCGTAAAAAGAATACCTAAAGACAAATATTAATTTAAGCCAAAGAGATTAAAGTATGTTGAATGTCTTTGGTTTAAGCCAATGTATATGGTCGATTTACCTTAGTTAAAAACCTTTTATTAAGCTGCACTGAATGTAATTAAATATCGACGGGTCCTAAGTACACTGCTACAAAATTGTTTATCAAAATCGTTATATCCTGTAAATTTTATTTTGAAATTTCAGTTATTATCAGAGATAGAACTTACTAAATTGGCGTAAGTCCTAACAAAGTTATCAAATATACAACATTGAAATGGCTCTCCTGTAGGTAGCTTTCTGTATTAAAGAATACCAGTCGTGTTCGGGCTCGTTTTTTTGTCTTAGTACACACTACTTCTGCATGGTATAAAAAAAATATGTATTTAAAAGTTTTATTTAAAATAAATGATTTAACAATCATCTCAAATTATTGTTTTGTTTTTTGATAGTGCTTAATATAAGTATGAAATTCAGAATTTGTATTTAATGTAATTAAGAATTTATTTCAAATTGTTTTAAACATGTATTAATACCATGGTTTGGATCTGAGCGCATAACAACAGTTCACCTTTGCTGGGCGTCTATTTGTGGAGCCCTTTCGTCGGCCGGTTCAAGGGCGGACCGTGAAACGTTTGCGCACTAATATTTACTTAGTAGCCGTGTCAGTACCCTCCTGTTTCAGTGCTGATGTGTTTGTTGCTCATTTCTTTGGTGGGATATACTATTTTTGGTAGCTAGCTGGTCACACAGAGTCATTCTTACTTTAGTCTTCTTTATATTAATTCATTCTTAATTAAACCTAACAGTCATAGATAATATTTACTCTCATATGGTTTTTTTAATTCTCAACGTAAACAAAACCTATGTTGTTTTTTTTGTAGCTATGTGGGCAGATGAACTAACGGACTACCCGATGGGATGAAGTTACCGTCGCTCATGAACCTCTCTAATGTTAGGATGCCAAAGGGTCTCTTGTTGCTTTTTTTTTTTTTCAGTTGGAGGAAATCACCGGATCCGGCACGGGGTTTGGAGAGGCGGCGCGACGCGTTACGCGCTGGGCACTCTTTCCCGTCGCTCCGTCCCCGTTCGCTTGTTGCTTAATAATTCCTTGTATTATTGTTGAACTGAACTACTCATCTCATTGGCCAACTTTTTTTAAATATCCATCTACTGAACTTATAGTTTTCTTTACCACATCTAAACTATGAAATCTTATTATTTATGTAATTTTATGTTATACATAATATCCTATATATCATAAAACATAAAGCTTAAAGATATTGTTTCTTTCAATATTCTTATAAGTCGTTTAAATTTATAGCATATCCTTAAATAACAAAACAGAGAGCAATAATAATTAAATATAATTGTCAAAATAAACAATTACATGGTACTTATTGTGAGTAACGACACAATAATATTTAATATGCGCTTAATTTAATCACAATGAATGGGTTTTTATCTCCAGTCGTTAAAATCATACTAACTCAATTGGGCAATGAGTTTTAGTTTATTCGGCTACTAAGCGGTTTCGGGTCGGAGGAGGTGCGACGGTATAAAATGCCGTAGCGCTGTACATAGCAGCCAAGTGCTGGGTCAGATTCTGAGTGTGAGCGATAGGTTTTAGTGCAGTTCGACTCCCATATACCTCATCTGCGAGGTGGATTTCTGACGTTTTCCTAAGGGAAAGTAGTTTTAACCTGGTGTCGTACCAACGTTACATTGATTTTTGTATTACTCTGTAGGTAAACGAACCAAGCGTGTAATACGTGCGTACCGTGACTAATCAACCTCTGCAATCTCAGCGGTCTCTGTCAAGCCTTGTTTGAAGAAGGACAAGTCAATAACAGTTTATTAATTTTCAATTCAATTCAATTCAAACTTTGATATTTTGAAGAGTTTTTCAATATTAGTACTAATGTGTGTCAGTCCCGTATCGTTTCAATGGCCGTTGCACCTAAAATAATTTAAACATTAAAGCTTACTGTACACGTTTTTATGCAACATGATATTGGATATTTTAAAACAAATAAATATGAGATGCAAAAAACATACGCTTGTAAATCTGCGATCCTGATTAGGAATACAAAATGGAATGGAGTAATTACTAAAAATACTATAATATATATTTTTTCAATTGTTGTATAATTATTTTGTCTAATTGTGAGTACAAGAACTAGTAGCAACAAGGTCTATGCAAATACCTATGCGATACAGGTATTACCTAGTGCGGGGTCCATTGTTAATTCCTTAAGTGTGTGTTGTTATTTTGATAATAAAGATTTTTTACTTTACTTTTTTTTTACCTATTTTTATGTAAATGTAATTTTTCGTGAATAAATCTTATAAAGTCACAATCATTTACTTCAGTCTATCCGACAATTACTCTACCAATAGAGATGAAGTAACAATAGAATTCGAAAATAGATTTAAAAATTAAATCAAAAAAAAAACGTTTCAAAAATTCATACCAAACCAACAAAAATGACAAACAACAAAAATGGTAAAATATCAAATAGCTACTGCACTTTACTTTTTTAGTTTTTTTTTGGGATAGGAGGAATCGTTGTTGGCCCTCAGGCCTTTACAGCTTCGCCAGGATGGAGGTGCGAGCTCAGAAGGGGCTCAGCTGAGAAGGAAAGAACTAGGAAAGGACTGCTAAAAGTCGCCGCAAGGCAACTTATTAGCACATAGTGATTCTGCCACTGGATTCGGAACGCGACCCAACTGAGAAGAACCAGCAAGAAACTCAGCGGGCGTGCAAATAATGAAAAGCAGTACACCAGAAAATAATTTATTTAATAACAAACTAAGCTACTGCACTAAGCTACTGTTCTGAACACATGGTCTTACAAAGCTAAACGTAAAGCTGACTTTGTGAGCACCGCCCGCTGGGAGATAGCGAAATTAAACGTTTTATGGGAAACGCAATGTGTACACAATACTATTTACTGTTTGTATTCTTAATAATTTGCTGGGAATTACTAGTAGAATTGATATTAGGTACATTTGTATGCGATCGTAGAAATTACGAGCTTGACGTTTTAGTTCAAAGAATGTTATTTTGTATGTTACTTTATTGATGTTTTTTTACATCAATATTTAGTGTTAGTATGAGGAATAATAATATATATATGTATAATACGTGCATAATATAGTAGAAACTAATAATTTGAACGATTTTTGAAGTGATATCTTAAATGAACATCTTTCCTTGCTTACATCGTAAATCGGAATCGAAATCTCAGTGTGTGATACAGACGAAGCTACGCGAAAAAGAAAACAATTTCATGACAGTTAAAGTATTGCGACAAAGTTAAAAATGTAACTGTATCCCAGATGACGAGCAAAAAATAAGCAACTGTGTTCATTTTGCAGGTGCACATAACAAAGTTTTTATACTATAGAACACGGGGTTCTACTTGTTAAAATTAATATAGGTAAATGTGATATTAAAGTTAAATGGTATCTTAAATTTAATTTTTGTTCAATACTTTAATTAGTTGACTTGACAAACTTCTAAGCACTGCTTACAAACCAAAATTTAATCTAAGGACGAAAAAAATATCAAAAATGGTTTCTCGTCGACTACAAAATAGTAGGTAACTAAAACAAAAATGCAGTTAAAAAAACTCCTTTTTGGAGGTTAAAAATAAAAGATTAATGATGCCAAACCTACATTACCAAAACAAATCATATTTTAGACGCACGTTTCTTACACATCAGTGACTCAAAACCAATTAGCAATTAGTCAGAACAGTGTAATTGGAATCAAGTTCACATGCCACAGAATAATGACTTTACAGAATTAAATTATCATACAAATCATGTTGAACTTATACACCTCTTACTAATACAGTAGTCGTTTCAAACAATTACCAAAAATTACAGAAACTTCTTGCCCCCAAAAATGAAGTCAAAAGTTAGATTTGATAGTGTGCAAGTAAGATGAAAGTGTCTAATAATAAATATCTGCTAGCAGTTTTATTTGAATCAAAGTTGAGTTTTTGAAATTACAAAAAAATGCTTCGGTGTACATTTAAATCAATGGCTCGGTAGCATTATTATGGTACTCTTTTCTACTTATATGCCGCATCTATCGATACAATAATCTATGACATACAAAAACTTCTGTATAATATACTTATTCTGTATCCATACCATACACGCTATAAATAACTGCAGTAAATAAATCCAGACGCACATCCGAACAAGACGATGTATAAGAACAAAATGAAGTTCCAAGTCCGTTCGACATCTGGGCACCTGCCTCAACTGAAACGCAGATATCATTCCTAGAATAGCAACAGACTGAAACGGCGAAAGCTCATCCAAAAACATCAAATCATAATGCTATGCAAAACTGAACTCTATTACTTTGGGTTAAAGGTGACTTTGCTAGTTATTTTAGGATTAAAGATGGTTATTGAATTGTGAATAATTTGTCTTTCGTCCGTTGTAGCGATGACATCCCGTTTCGGTGTTTCGCTAATGTTCCCTTCGATGGTTGTTTTAGGATTTCGATTTTCAAAAAAACGTTTCGCATATGGTGATCTTTTGATGCTCGTTAATATATCTTCGAGATTCTCTTTGCTTATTTTTGATGCTAAGTTATCAACCCTAGAATGGCAAGTCATGTTTATTTTTGCAGGTTTTGGAAATGTAAAGAAATTAACAAAGTTTTGTACAGTCGTGTTGTATCATGTCATATTTTTCTAGAATTTGAAATTGATAAGTCGTTGCTATGTTTTTTAGGTTCTACTTAGTCCATGTCCACTTGATAAACCGTTAGAGTCATGTAGATAAAGTAACTACCAATTTATATCAATAGATAATAAATGCAATGGTAATCAATAAATAATATTCAATTAAACATTTTACTGAATATTCGTCTACTGCAACTCATCTCAGCTGAATCTTAAACTTCATATGCACACGGAGACACGAAAACCAAAATAATTAACAAGATGAATGTGCACTCATTAAGAGGCATAACAAGGATCATACAAGCAAAAGCTAAAATAGAAAATGTGCAAGAAACAAATAAAAAATGGTGGAGTAGCTTTAGTGATGACTTGGCACTTGGCTTAGTTTCACGAGGAGATATTTAGGAAAGTTACTTAGGTTAGATGCATTTTAAATCAATATTATATTACCTGTTTAATTATCTAAAGTAATCAGAGTCACTCGAAAGAAATTATTCGTTTTACAGACATTAACTTTCGTCAGCCACTGCTGAAGAATGATCTTCACCAACTCTAAACAAAATACTTCCAGTCTTCCTGTAGTCTTCTTCTAGTAGAATCTCACAATCTATACAATATCCATAATTATTTTAAAAAAACTTGAGAGGTGTCAAGGGACACCCGGATGGACCGAAGTTCCTTTCTATTAATTAGTGAGGGAATTGTAATAAAATTTTATTTTTTTAAGTTATAATAATTAGTTAAATAAAATATTTTGATCACAGCGCCATCTAGCATTAATAATATAAAACAAAATAAGGAATTGTTTTAAAAGATTTTAATCACAGCGCCATCTAGCGATAATCATCTAAAACAAAAAAAGTGTCGTGACATCTTTTTCATAAGAATTTCCGTCTAACCCCCTTTCGATAACGCGCGATAAGGAACTTCGTTCCAATAACATAAATAAATCGAAATCCCTCATAAACCAGTAAGTAAAAAACTATTCCTGAATCATAAAACGGGTGAGATGATTTAAGATCCATAGTGCATACATATATGACAGATTGACAAGATTTACACCAAGACCAGTATAGACTGAGTCTGTGTATGTCAACATATCTTCAGTGATGACGTGTTTAACGAGATTAAGATGAAATGAAGCTTGAGCGTTAAAATTGTTAGGAATGGACCATAATAGAAGAATTTTTAATAATTTGTTACTTAACCAATGGGACTGGGGACGGAGTGACGGGAAAGAATGCCGATGGCGTAACGCGTCGCCCCGTCCCTCATAACCCCGTGCTGGGTTCTGGCCTCAGCCGGGGTTCGGACGCTGAGTGTGAGCGGTTGGAGGTTTTAGTGAGGTTCAACTCCCACATATCCGGTGATTTCCTCCAACTAAAAAAAAAAAAAAAAAACCAATGGGACTTCTGGAATTGTACTGTTTTGTGAACTGTACCTATCAATTAATTTCTGCCTACCACTGAACTCAGGTCTCCTTAGATTTATGCAGACAGTTCCAAAATAGTTCATTGTGTACAGAAATATATTGAGCTTGTAGAATTTTACATAAACTTTAAAGGGTTTAAATTCTTATCAAATATGCAGTCAACGTATGCTATTGAATGACCAAAACATTTCATAATATTTATTGAAACATCACTTCGAAGACGCAATATTTTTGTTCCAAATTAAAGATATTATTTTTCTATTTATTCTACTACTACAACCCTAATGTCAAGTAGCATTCAACAACACAATTACTAGGGATAATAAATACATTTCTTATTATTACATATGTGTAACTGCGTTTATCACACTACACCTGTCAAGCACAAAAACAGTGCAAAATAACAGCGCGTTTGTACCACGCCTAATATGACTAGTATGACCGCATGAAGTGCACTTTGCAAGTAATGAGCTGCCTCTGTTGAATATTGATAACCACAGCTGTTAGTGACGCGTGCTTTAGATACTAAAGTAGTATTCTTTTGGAGATTATGAAGTCCAATTGAAATATATTTGTTGATAAATTTGAGCTTAACATCAATGAAAAAAGCGAGATCTCGTGAAACAAAGTGTTAAAATGCATATATTAAGGACATATGAAATGAAGGTTTCGCTCCCCGGCTGGGTAAAGGGCCTGATTCAGAAGGCGGTCGTTCTTGACACGGCACGTATTGTGAGGAGGTTCCTCTCTCTTGAGCCCTGACCACTGATGGCTTGGGTCGTAGACCCCGTCTCCAGTGGCCCTCTGTTTTTTATATTGTATTTTTAAATTTATTTTTTTGTGATTGTTTTTTAAAAATATAATGTAAAAAAATGAGCAAATAAATGAGTATAGGTATGAAATGACATTTGTTACTCATAAGTTTAGGGACATTTGATATCACTTTGATTTTGTATGAACAAGTGTAGGGAAAACAAAAAGGGTAGTGAAATAATCTATTGCGGTAAGTACTGATTCAACTCACGCTTTCAATTTCAAAAATACTGAAGATTGTTTTTTTTTTATTTATTCACATGTAGGCAGACGAGCCAAAGGGCCACCTAATCGTAAGTGATTACCGTCGCTCATGAACCTCTGCCATGTCAGGGGACATTGAGGGGTCGCTACAAGGGGGGGGGGGGGGATATTAAGAGTGTTTGAAATTACACCGTTAAGTTTTTTTTAAGTAACAACCTAAATACATTTTCTTTTTGAAAACAGTTGAAAAGTTACAAGTTTCATATAAATTTCATTACAAATTGTGTTTTGTTAAAGTTTTTTATAGTGTTCATCTCTTTGATGTTGATCGTAATTCATGATTTTTGTTTGTATTTTTTACGATTGTTTTGGACGATACATTTCACTAATGTTTGTTTATTCCAAAAAGTCATTCTTAATTCATTTTATGATATCAAAACTGAAGCAAGTTAACCTATAAAAGTGTATGTTTAATGTTTTTGTTAATTTATACTGTGTTTTCGTATTTTTGTTGTAGTTGTTCAAAAATAAGATATTATTACAATGTCATACTAATATTATAAAGAAGTTATGTCGTGATATTTGTGACATTCAAGGGGGTAATCCTCCAATCTACTAAACCAATTTCAAAATATATTATACTAATACCTACGTTCTTTTATAAGTTTCATAGACTATTTTCTAAACTTAAAAATACCTCACTTACACTATTACTAAACGGGTTCTTACCACGATTATTTTTAATTGAGCGGTCCCGATATTTCAGCACAGTTTCAAGCGCCATGATCACGGGAAGATTGAGGAACTGCGGGTAGGTCATTTAAGAGCAGACAAATCTGTCTACCCTCTTTCTCGTTCGTTTGCTTTGTTCGTATGACCTACCCGCAGTTCCTTAGTACCCGCAGTTTTAGTTTAGTAATAGTGTAAGTGATGTAGATAACCGCGAGTGTTTAAAGAAATTTATTAAAAATACCTATTTGTAGACGAAGTTAGTTAGTATAAGCAAGCTACAGCATGCCACATTTCTCCCACATTCCAGTTTGTGTAAACTCATGTGACGCACAGAAATCTCGTACATTAAATCTTAAGTATAAATCAAGTGCATATAAAGATACATTCTCCTTAATACGACATTAAGCAGACTAACATATAAATATATTATCGTATAACTTATCTTGACTGAAAACTGGCAATTATGTTACGTTATTGATATATTGCGTACTTAAACTGCTGTTTTGTGGTTAAATTGTAGAAATTATTATTAGTACATTCAGTAATAGATTCTATTGATTGGAAATTAGAATTCAAATTTACATAACCATTGGTTATTATTTATGCTTTATTATACCAATTTTCAGTTTAATTAATGTCTTATATTCTAGAATGCTCCAAAATTAGTTGGTTTTTTGCAAGACCTGGTTTTTCTTTTCAAATTTAAGCTCGAAAGTTGGTGCGCGTATCCAATCCAAAACAGTGAAAACTACAATATTTCGGTATATTTTTTTTCAAAATTTTATGACTACGTTCTATCTTGCACAATTAAATTACTAAAATTTTATTTATTACGAAACTATTATATTTCAAAATCAATTTTCACGTTGCAATAAAACATTTATTGTGTATCTCTTAAATGGAACACGGTGAAACACTATATATATTTTCATTGGAACTATACAATTTTTACGACACTTTAAGCATCGTCTCCACTTTACTATATTTATTGAGAGAGTGTCCGTTACTCTATGATTGGACCACCGTGACTATGAATTTTAGAGGATTTTAAAATGTCACCATTAAACTGTAAGTTGATAATTTTTAGTCGACTTCCATTTAATTTTTCAACCGTAATATGGTTTTATATTTATTCGCGGATAACTCCTTCGTCAATGAACCGATTTTGATGAATCTTTTTTGTTGGTGTGAAAATATTTTACAGTACAGAAAGGTACAGTTTATAAATAGGGACACCTCTCGGTAAAATAGTGTTTTTTTCATAATAAACCTTTATGAAACTTAATTTTATACCTACACAGGAAAAACATAAAGCTTAAAGTCCTTGAAAACATCATTCACCTTGAAAATTGCAAACAAATCAAACTTGGACGAACATAACTCAAGCTACAAACAATAAATCGATCAACGATAAAAATATATTAAAGTACAATTTAAAACAAAAGATAGTCGATGTTTCCACAAAACAGAGATCGCAGGTAAAGTGTACCGTCACTTGCTGCATACAAATATCTTGTCGGTCTCTTTGAAAGGGTATAACGCACATCCTCCAAGGATGAAGACATAGGGTCAAACTTTACGACAAGAACATTTTTAAGACAGATTTTCAAAGTCAAATAGGTACATTATTTGGGAGCCTACTGACTGGTGAAAGAAAGTACGCAAAGGTTTTAAATCAAGAAAGAAACACATTAAGGATTAGCTAGTAGTATTATGCCTAGTAGTATTATTCATGGACAGGACATGTTAAGCTGATGGCGTGAAGCCAGGTGACGTTACTAAGCCGACCATACCTACCAACCTTACCTTATATCAAATACTTATAAGGTAGAGCTAAATAAACACACTACACATTACTTTTAAAATTAAAATTAAGTTCGTCATTCAACATAAGGATCTTCAAAATTAAATATGTGTTCTACTGTTTTTTTTCCTATTATTGCAATCATAACTTCAATGATCACATACATAACAAAATCTACTGACTTTGCAAATACAGCCCTAACAATGCAGAATGCGTTAAAAAACCCGTGATTATTCTCTCATACGATCGTGACGTCCTCACAGCCTTGCGATGTCCTTCATTGGTATTCAATATCGTTTTCAAACATAGAGGAAAGTTCATAAGAACCCACCTTCTAGGTAAAGTTGTGAACGTGATCCCACACAGAAACAAATCATATGTTACACGTGAGATGTTTGCAAATGTTATTCTTTTATAATATGTTAGATTTTCTGTAAATGATGTTTAAATTGCTTTTTATGACTTTAGAAATGAAGTACCTGAATTGAATAATTTTTAAGTGGATGTCTTTTGAGAAGGATTGAAACAGGAACTTGTTTGATGTTGAACTTAATAAGTGATTAAACTATCAAATCTCCTTTTAAGAACCGATTCTATGACCAGTCGATCTGTAATCTAATTTTATAACGAACTTCTCTTAACGTCTCAATATCTTCATTACTTCAAAATTTAAAAATAGCACTTATAATCAGAGATTCTTATATATTTTTACAGTGTCCCAGAAGGTAATCTTAAACCCTTGGATAGTTAAGCTATTGACAACTCTATAAAATTTCATATACTTATCGTAAATACGTCTAACATGACTTTCTGATGAATAATAAATCCGCCATATAATATTTATTGTCTTTCTTTATTAGACGCCTACGTGGCATTAAAAATATTGATGCGTTTTGTAATATCGATGATGCCTTATTCGAAATTGAGAAATGATTTTTATTGATCTGTTGTTATTGATTTTATGTTAAACGTCAATCTTTTATTACTCAATGTTCTGAAGAAATGGAATGAAATCATTTTGGTACACTTTGTTGTAGTACCATGAATATTTTGAGATAAATATTTATTTTACATAAAACAAAATAACAAAACGAAAATGATGAGCACTTACTGTCAAATGTCTACATCGGCTGCTCTACCTTAAACTTCATAATAATATCTTTGATATAAAATTAAGGGCATAGGGATTTCTAAATCTTTTGACCAAATAATAGTATTTACTTAGGATAGCTTGGACATTCCGATATTCATCTAAGTTAACAGAACTATTTGATTTCGATGATAAAATTGACAAATATCAATATGACTAAAGTAAAACATGGGTTTTTTGCAATACCGTATTTATAAAGGAAATTTTTGAGGAACTCAACACAATATGTGCCTACGAGACGATCATTTTTGACCGACTTCCCAAAAGGAATAGGTAATCAAGTTTACTGTTTTATTTTATATTTGTCTTGTGGACCTATTCGAATGGTCATTGTTTCAGGACACTTAATGAAAAGCAATGGTCGTTGTGGGATCCATTTTTTCAAGATCGTACAAGTACTTTTTGGGCTATGTCAATAAATGTACACTGTTGATCATGCACCTACAATTATTTTAATACTACAAATCTCCCATTAAATAAACAAACAAAATCATCTCTTTCTGATGAAGATTTTAAAAATAAAAGCATCGTCCACAATTGTCTGGTCATTAAAATAATGAAGCATCCGGCGTCCTTAATTGAAACCAAATGAGAGGGTTGCATTCTACAATCGATTTGTCCCCGTGACGTAATTATTCTTTCCGTTCATACTGTTATTAATAATTATATTTAAACAGTCGTTATCGCATGGGCTGTGAAGAGGGTGAAGTTCATTAAGATTAAAATAATTGTGAATGAAGTGAAAATGAGATGCTAGATGCGTTTTTTTTTGTGCACAGCATTTAAGTGTCATATAATTTTGTTGATTTTTTGACTTAAATTTCATTTCTTCTTAAAGCCACGCTTGTAATTTTATAAGCTTTATTGCGAACCTATTAATGTCCTAAAACAGTTTTCGGTAAACTTGGCAACACTTACGTCCATGATAATTCATTCCCAGAAAAAAAAGTGAATAAGACCACCCTGAAGTGAATATTATATTAAAGAATATTATTATCCTGCGTTCTGTAATGTATGCATACTCGACGTACTTACAAACTAATGTTATTCTAAACATGGCGCTTGAACACTGAAAGCATAATAAAATTGAAAAATATTTCCGATCGCTAATTTAAGAATAATAAATTACATTTCGGGAATTGCAGACAGTTTTCATTGAGATTAAAATTTGTTCAAAGGAATGCAAAGTTTAAATGTGAAATTTGTATTTTTATTAATTGTGCCTTTTATTCAAATAAGTTCTGTAAATCAACGAATCTATGCAGGTACGTGTTGTCAGCAGCTTTTCTGTTTATGGCATTGAAACAGCTTTTCAGCAGTTCAAAGAATTTGCATTATATTAGTTAAAATCAAAACTGCTTCAGTGAAGAATAATTTTCATACGAATTAAAAAGTATTAGTACTTAAATTCTAACATTTCAGTCAACATTTAACTTGTTCATAAAAACAGCAAAAATAAATAAATTTAGGTTACCAGTAGGTCAATTGCAAATGTAACATGTGTAGGCTACACAGAGTACCCTCTGTGTGTAAATGATGTAGCTGTTTTATATTTACTCTGTGTACCTGTCAAATTTGACATATCAATTGTTATTCGGAACATTTGTTTCATTACAATTTCAAATTCTCTATGTTGTGTAGAAGATTTTCGTTAATAAAGGGGCATAGGAGGAGCATACGATATTACGGAGCGTAAATAGGTAATATGTATTCAATATGTGTGCGATATTTTCGGCGTATTGTCTCGATAAGTCCGGCTTTTGTGTTAAGATATCTTTGCAAGAATTGCAATACTGTTTTATAAAAAAAATCGGGTGTGTCTTGCATGATGTTGAAGTGTTTTTAAACTTAAAAAATGGTTTTGGTTTACCCTAAAATTGTACGAAATTACTAGGACTAGTAACTTAGCATTAGTTTATAAGTTTTTGTCTTTAATTATTCACAACAGTTAATTATTTTCATGGCGTTTTCACGCATAACACATTTACGCAACTCAATAAAAAAAACTCAAAACTTACCCAAGACAATGTCTCTGGCTGAAGCGGCGCACGTTGCTGCCAACATAAGCATCGTTACGCGCCAAAAACAAATGGCGGCGAGGTTCATTTTTATAACTGAACCTCAACTCCTAGTTGGATCCATCAGTTTCTGTAACAAACAAAAAACGTAAATTAATAATTTTCATCATCACTTGTAAGTTGTAATATTGTATTTCATTAATAAAAGGTGTTTTTCGCCAATAAACAAAACTTTTTCAATTTCAAAATGGCGGATGGTGCCAAATTCAACGATACAGATTAAATACGAGACATATCAAGAAGAATAAAGCTAAAAAATATTTATTTTTAAACAACAATAATATCCACTAAAATTCTACTATGTCAAAGCTATTTGTAATATTTCAGTTGACCAAAACCGAAGACTGAATGAGACATCTGTAAATTCAAAAATAGACCCACTCACGCGCAGGTAATAAAGTTTGAATAGGTAACGTGTTGCAAAGCTGCAACCTCTAAAATACAGGGCGCGTAAAACTAATAAATGTCAGAACTCATTTAAGTCAATATATTGCAATGTTGTGATTTTGGAATTTCGACTTTAAAGCTGAGATGTTAGAGTATGTTTTGAGTCAAATTTTTTTCTCACAGTTACTTTTGCATAATATGGTATCTTGCAGTAATAATTATAATATGGACAACTTCTGAAAATACTTTTGTTAAGTTTAACTTTTATTTCGTTCCTTTTAGCTGCCTTACAGCAAGGTAGTAACAGAGTAACAGTTAGTCATAAAGAACCTTCGAATTTTCTATCAAATATTTCATTTAGATACTTTTATAACCACAGCACTGTAAAATACTTAAACCAAAATCATCATAAATTATAAGTTATTGAGATTCAGTAATAAACAGCAAAAATATACCAAATGTTAAACACACGCGGGTGTCATGCTCGATTAAAGCGATTTTCATTTATTTTTCTTAAAGCACCCTCCAGAGTTTCTGAGAAACCAAAAAGGTTTTATTTTTACGGAACCGTCTCATCCAATTTTTGTGATATTTATTAACTCGCTCAGTACACGGGGTCATCAACCGTGTATAAAATTAAACGTAAAAATAAACATATAAAGTAACAGATTTTGATTCACCGTGTACGGCGTTGATTTTCAAGATATTTTTGGTTTAAAACATCAAAAGGTATTTGGCATCATATTTCTAAGATTAATTAAAATGTTCAATTAAACAAACTTAGATAATAATAGATAGAAAAACCAATTGTGGGATCAGTGATATTAGCCCAAAGGGCCTCCGACCGGGCGAGGTAGTGTATGCCCGGTCAGGCCGAAGCCCACTGGAGTAGATTTCAGATGTCGTATATATGCGAAGATTTCTGCAAATGTCGTAACCGCGATTCAGGATCTCGCGCGTTATTATTGGTCGCCACACTAATTAATACGATAAATATATCCACACTAATAGTTGAAAAAGTAAATCTCTTTTACGTGAGATATTGCGCCATTTAAATCATAGGTATAAAAAAAACGAATGTTGTTCTTTCTAACTTAACTCAATGCAAACGGTAAGTGATGCATCCAAAAACAACTTTCTTCATACACCACCGCATAAACAGTTAAATTTTTACGATCCATCATAAAAGTAAATAGCCAAAGTTTAAACAGAGGGCTAAACTTTTTTAAGCCAGTCCTGTTTTATGTTAGTTTTCATTAGGCAGTATAACACGTGCCCCTCTGCCGTATATCATACGATGAAGGGTTGACCTGGGTTGCCATATTTAAAATTAGATCCATTTCAGTATTTTTTATTGTTGGCACCCTTGTTTCAAAATAGACCTATCAACAATATGTTTTCGGTTCGTTAATCATGAAAGGGTTTGAAATGATTTATGATAAGTCATTATAAAGTATTTAACAACTAGACAAAGTAAACTACGATAGTATTATTAGTTTTTGATACTGATTATGCACTAGAAAAAAATGTATGTTGCTATTATTCTAGGTGATGGATAACGAGCCCCCAATACTGGCATTCCAGATGGTCATGAATGACGGTAACCACTTACCGTCAGTTGAAGGCCGAAGGCGTTTATCTGTCTTGCAATAAAAAAAGAATATACCTATATGCTGAACTGAAGATATTGCAAGTGCGTATTGGCAAAAAAACATAGATAATTAACTTAATTTTCAAACATGCAAGAATACGGATTTCTTGATTGTCCTTTACAAGATGTTTGGATTAGTCATATAAGAAGAAAAACGAAATTATAAAACGCCATATCTCTGAGCAGGCCGCAGATGGCTGCGTTCAGATTTTTTCTTCATATTTATAAACAACGTTTTGTGATCTTACACAGCGTGATTCTTTTTTTTAAATTTTATTTCATATCCAGCTATCTCCACTTCCACGAAATTTTAAAATAATTTAAAAAGTTTGCAAAATAATTGTCAATGATCTGATTGATGTAACTTTGACACTCGCTAATAATGCAGCTTTCTATTGTTGATTGATTCAGCAGATCCAGATTATTTTACTAGCTAGATTATATTTTAACAAATAACAATATGAGTAATATGAGTAATATTGTTATTCAATCAAAATCTAGGTGATAATAATTTAACTAAATCCACTAAGATTAGTCTACATCTACAATATCAGAATAATTAAAACATAAATAATTCGAATCGACCGCAAGCTAACCGCAAATCACACGGCTTGTACAATGTTCTAAAGCCACATTATTTGAATCAACAAACAAACCGCCATTATTGTACAGTCACGATTGACATTGGTTGAATTCTGAAAGTAATAATTTATTTTCTCAAGCTTTCTGTAATTAAGGTAAATTATTATAAGTTAATTTTAACTTGGAGATTTTCGAACTATATCCCATAGTGATAGTTATTTTTTTACAGTTTTTAAGACACTTAAAACATTCTTGTGGTTATAAAATTTTGTTATGTGATTAATTTTATTTCAGGAAATCAATTTAAATTTAACCAAAATCCAAAATGGCCGGCGTAATGGGTTACAACGAGTTCGCAATAAAAGCGCGCGAATCGGCAATCGAAATGGCGGATCGCGTTCGAATTTTAAAACATCCTGTGCGAGGAAACGTGCGCACGTGCTCCGGTAAACTTCCTGCGTCGATCACCTTGTTAGTGAGACGGCGCCGACTGCACTGAAAATTTCATGTTTCTTTAAGTTTTGAATTTGTATTATAGGTATTTGTCATATTGTCTGTATTTGTTGAATTTAAAAAAAAACATTCTCGATCATTTTTAAAATGTTTATAAATTGTTTTTAATTAAATCACTTTTCAGATTCTTTAATTATCTTATCGGTAAATTTTCTGCGTCGATCACCTTGTTAATGAGCTGGTGCCACGCAACTGCACTGAAAATTTTCATATTTCTTTAAGTTTTGAAATTGGAATGCAATATATTGTATGTATTACTATGTATATTTTGAATTTTTAAAAAAGCATTCTTGAATAACTATTGTTTGTAATTTATTTTTAAATCACTTTTCAGATTATTTATTTATCACACCTTCTGGAAATATTTACTATAATTAAAATTATACATTAGAAAACTTTTTGTACCAAATCGCTTAGAACTCAAACCACATTCAGCCAAGACAAACCATGTGCTATGCTTATATAAAAAAAAACTGAAGAATATAATCCATGGTGGTCTTAACTCAGTTTCCAATGGTACATTAACCACGCACTCGAGGGTGAGGTATCTATATTTAGTATTCAAGGACCAGGTAACCCACCCTTGTGGTACAAATGCTATTTGAACTTACAGACCAATAATATTTGAGTACTCCTTCTGCAATTTGAATTTCAAAAAAATAAGTACAATTTGTAAATCGAACGTGCAAACCAGTGTTTGCGTAAAAAACAATTAAGAAATTAAATGTAAAAAAAAAACTAAATATAACTTTCCTCTTCTTCAATCACAAATAGGAAAGGACGTAAAAAAGCTATGAAAAAATTGCCAAATAGGATAAAATGGTTACGATTTTTAAAATCTTAATACACAATTTTTCAAACATATTTTTCACTAGAGATATTACTATGTATTATTCATATAGTTTAATATAACTGACCTACAACAGATAAACTATAAATAGAACTAAAGGGATTGCACTTGAGACAAATCGACCACAATAAGTTCAAGTACACACTTTAAGACATTTATTTTTAATTTTGTTCAAGCACTGGTCTGTTTTTAAATTTTAAGGATTGTTGTTTTGTAACTCTTGATGCAAAGAATTCATGTAATCTTGTTTTTAAAGAATTCAAATCATGTAAGTTTGGGATAGAAAGCCTAGATTATACATATCATAGTAAATATCCCTTTTCAAATGATTTTTTTCTTAATTAATTACTAGCATAAAAATTACGATGTATGTACGTGTGCAATATATAAATGTAATTACGGACATTAAAAAAAAAGAAAAAAAAAATACGGACATGATCTGAGGAGACCTTAGCCCAGCAGTGGATAAGTATTGGGTTATTACAGTACACTACAGAATAAGATTTATATTCATAGATTTTAGCCTTTGTTGAAGAGCAATTGATGTTGGTACCAGTTGTTAACAACTACCTTGAATATTTACCTACTTCTTATTGGATATCGGTAAATTTAACTAAATTGTATGATACAACGAAGTTTTCCGTTCGCTTATAGACAGATTATTGTTGCGATTTAGCAGACAAAGCGGCTGGCGTGAAACAGAACATGTTGATTTCATGTTTACATAAGCTTTAACCAATACCTACTATTGGTTATTAATTTGGAGAAGATGTACAAACTACCAAAATTACTTTAAGCTTCAGTATTGGTTATTAATTTGGAGAAGATGTACAAACTACCAGAGTAGGTACTCTGCCAACATGTATATCACGTTGTAAACATTGGTTCTTGTCCGATTACCAATGTTAGAAGTTGCCATAAGTGGTTAAAACTTGTTTAAAAGACTGGCATAGCATAGAACTGCTATGCTATCATTTACTACCAGTGTTATAACTTCATTAACCTTTTAAGCATCTAAATTTTCAAAAACAACTTAGTCATCTAAATCGTGGTTGAAGCGCTTGCCTTACGATGCAATTTGGAAGGTTTGGACCTTTAAGTCTTGATTTAAAACATTTTTATGTGATTTATCACAACACCACTGACTTAAAACGGTGAAGGTATACATCGTGAGGAAACCTGCATATTTTAAAAGGATTGAATAATCCTTTGAAGATATGTGAAGTCCCCAATCCGCATTAGACAAGCTTGGTGAACTATGCCCGCTTCCTCTACTGAGGAGACCTGAGCCAGCAGTAGACAGTCATGGTTATAACACATCAAAAAATTCTCCCATAACAAAATTTTAAGTATAATTTGAAAACCACAAGGGTGATTCTAACAAAAGATTGTCACAATACCGGAAATGTTTTTTTGTATTTATGGACTTTTAATTCGTCTTTGTCACGTACAATGGTTATGCACTTTTGGTACTTAATTGTGTCCATGAGGGTCAGTTAACAATGGATATTTTTTGTCGAATTTAATTCATTAGGGCGTATTTATTGAGAATTGTGATTTTTATATTGGTCATTGAAACTTTTGGTTTTTGTAGTATTTTTACTTCACTACTAGTTATATAATTTGTTATTTTTCTTTGAGTTTAAGAATAGCTGTAAGATAAATTAAAATTGTAAAAATTTGGTACTTCGGACTATAATCAAGAGATGATCTTATGATATGATTTTATCTTAAAATGATGTCATTATTTTTCATAATTTTAAACCAAATAAAATATAAGAAATAAGGTTGATATAGTGCGTACGACCTACTACGTGTTCTGAATAAAGGTTCACACTTAACGGATAACGCACAACTGATTATCTAGTCATAGTATCATGACGGATATCCGTTAGTTTGATTAATGTGTTGATTCCTTATCAAAACAGCTAGTTAAAAAGAGTTGGTAAGAATGGCCCAGAAATGCAGAAAAGCAATCTTCATTTTTGATTTTCTATTCGAACTATTGCAAAACAAATTAACAACAGACTAACAACATTCCAAAGATCCGCAGAACGGAGTATGCTGGGTCTAAAACTTAAAGCTAAGGCCACGAGCACAGATATTCGCAAACAAACAGAACTCATAGATGTAGCAGCGATGTTCTGCCGTCTGAAATGGCGGTAGGCTGGACCCACTGCTAGAGCAAACGATGGAAGATGGAGTGAAAGGGTTCTACACTGGTATCCTCGAGGAGTACAGCGCACACGAGGCCGACCACGAAGGCGCTGGCGAGACGACATCACGATGTTCTCGGGGCTCACCTGGACAAGACTTGCTGCAGATAGAAACACCTGGAATTCTATGAAGGAGGCCTTTGTCCAGAAATGGACAACCCATTGACAAAGCTCGGCGTTTACGTCTGAGCGGCTTTAGTTTAGTGAGTTTTAGCTTGAATTTCTAATAATGATTTTAAATTTATAATCCTATCTAATCTTAATTAATTTTAATGTTATGTTCGAAATGGGTCAATAAAGGCTATTTTATTTTTATTTTTTTTATTTATTCGAACTTCATCTTGTTCGACTTCCTAAATAAGAGCATTTAAAAACGTCTTAGTTTTTTCTAGGTGAATGTAACTTTTTAATTGTCGATGCTTCATTTCTATTTTAGAAACCACTTTACTTTGATAGACATTCTAAAATAATAATTTATAATCGTGTACAAACATACCTATCTAACAACAACATTACAATTCGACAGTCGACATACAATAGTAGGCGACTGATTTGGATTTTCGTTCGTATATTGAATAACAATTACATCGAAAAGTAATAAAACAGTATTATCGGTACTTTAGATGCTTTATAACTTCTTAGAAATCGTATTTATAAAAAAAAAAATGTTAAATACTTTAAATTACAAGATTTAAGATCCTGGATGTCATGTAGCAGTGGAGCGCTAGCTAAGACTAGTAAAACGAGCCCAAACACTAGTATATCTTGTGTAGTACAGGAGTTCCTAAGGCCGTCTTCTGACTCCCTCATCATATTAGCTCCATTGTACTATATTACTGACACTCGATATACATGTGATATACAGAAAAATAATGCAAAAAAAGACATGCCCGCTGAGTTTCTTGCCAGTTCTTCTCAGGACTGAGGACGGTGACTATTTTTTTTCCGAACTGGTTGCCTTTTGACATCAACAAGTATGATAATTTCATTAACGTTGAGAACAAAAAAAAATTATTTAATTTTATATGCGTGCAAAATGTCAACTCAATCGGAAGCTGGACAGTTCATCAAATTCAACTCGCAAGATAGCGACATAGTTACATCTAAAGCAAGTTAAAAAAAAGCTTTCAATACATTAAAATCTATTTATTTAATAAAAAAATACCGTTTTTTTATGAAATGAAATATATAATAGTAATTAATAGTATCTCTAGACAACGTCTTGTTTTTAGTATGTTGTAGTTTATTTTACTGATATATTTTTAGCTCATCTCGTGTATGTAA
The DNA here is from genome assembly GCA_030269945.2 of Trilocha varians. Lineage (NCBI taxonomy): Eukaryota > Metazoa > Arthropoda > Insecta > Lepidoptera > Bombycidae > Trilocha > Trilocha varians. The sequence continues at coordinate 2,837,804 of AP028277.1, read as the reverse complement.
CTGTCTGCTAGGTCGTGCGTGTCTGACTAACAGCTGTGCATTATATTTCATATTAATTTAACATTATATGCTATAAATATTCATCGTATTTTAATAAAAATAGAATCGAATTTAATTTAATTTTTGTGGGTGTTTTTTTTTTGTGTGTTGTTTAACTAAAAATCGTGTATGAATATAATGAAAAAAAAAACTCGCATCAATAAATTGATTTGATTTAATTGAAATGAACTTTTACGTTTATACTACGGCCGGCTTGTACCTCTAAATCTAAATGTGAAAAAGATTTATGTGCAATTTTTCACAATACCACTGACTAAAAACGGTGATGGAAAACATCGTGAGGAAACCTGCATATCGGAAAAGGGTTCTAAAAATCCTTTGAAGATTGTGAAGTCCCTAATCCGCATTAGGCAAGCGTGGTGGACTTTGCCTAACCCCTCTTCGGAGGAGGCCTGAGCTCAGCAGTGGGCAGTAATGGGTTGGTACAGTACAGTGCAGTATAGTTTATACTAGGAATCTGGAATAGTAACATCAAAATTCTCTGAAGTTTTCTGGATTACACAAACCCGCTGCTTTTTACTTTCATCTTTGTTATTTTAATGTTACTTGATTTTTTACATAATGCGGCGCTTTACAGACGAGCCGTAACGCAACACAACCTGTCGCATTTTAGTACATAAATTATTGAAAAAGCCCAAATGTACTTAAGTACTTTTAGTTAACAAGTCACATTAAAAATCAGATCAAAATAATAAAAATCGAAACGGTTATACTTCGCAAGCAGTTTTAATCTTCTAATAGTCCTATTTATAATTTCACATATCATTTTCCAAAGAAAACATGATGAAAGAAGTACTGAAGTGAAACTTTCAAAACATTTAGTTTGAGTGGCAGGCGTAAAGATTGGTATTCAGGTCATTCCTTCATCGTGATTTGTGAAATATGTATGTTTATTTGCAGTTCAAAGTGCATTAAAATTAAGTGCTATGTAATTTCATCTTTCGTATTACACCTTGAAACCCAGAATGTTAAACGTATTTTTGATGGAAGTTACAAACTGTTGCAACGAAGTTCCTTATCGCGCGTTATCGAAAGGGGGCTAGACGGAAATTCTTTGAAAAAGTTGTCACGACACTTTTTTTGTTTTAGATGATTATTGCTAGATGGCACTGTGATTAAAATCTTTAAAACAATTCCTTATTTTGTTTTATTTATTTTTTATATGATTAATGCTAGATGGTGCTGTGATAAATTATTACAATTCCCTCACTAATTAATCGAAAGGAACTTCGTTCCATCCGGGTGTCCCTTGACACCTCTCAAGTTTTTTTTTTAGTTTCATTGGACCGATTTGGATGACTCTTTTGAGTTCGAAAACAGATACTTTGAATATTATCTTGTATAAGTTGATAAAGATCTGAGTAGTTTTATCCTGTTCTTGAACAACAGAAATCAGTCAAACAAGAAGCAGTTTTTGTATAACATTTGACGACCTTAAAAAGCGATCTCCGCCAGGTTACCATTTACCCTGTTTACTTTATAAATACCACCTTAAACTAAAAGGGTTAGTTCAAAACATCAAGTTCGTCTATTTATATTCAGATTGTTGACCTTGCTGGTATCAGCTGGCAATGATTTAGTGCACTGCATCATACAGCTCTAATACGCGATTAGCTCATCGGCAGAACTGAACGAATGTATTGTAAAGAGTGTTTGCATTTAAAATAGACGTCTTAGGTATTCTTGAGTACAACAAAAGTCAAGAAGGACTTTATGGTATTGTATACCCGAAGATGGTCATCTAAAAGTCACTATTAATGTAAGCTGAATCTAAAAAGCAAAAAACATTTATATTGCCAGATGAGCATTAATCTTATCTTATTTTTGAACCAGTTATGCACGATGATCATAGATATTCCAATGACCACTTTCAGTTTCTGTGTATATGCTTGTCTAAAATAAAATAGGCGAACAAGCTAGGTCGTTGTCTTCTATGCTAGACAACAAAGAAACATCGATCTTAGACATCTTGAAAATACAATCTCGTGAGAAATGGGGATCTATCTTAGACATCACCATGGTTTTTTTTGCTGTACGTCGCCTCAGTGCTTGTTTGGCCAATCTGACATTTTTTACGAAAATGAATTTTTAATGCACTATTATAAAGAATAAAATTTCCATTCGACTGGTAAAATTTATTTTTAAAATATTCAATTCTAAAACAATAAAAATCTCATTTCAATTGTTTTCTCAACACGGCACTTAACGAAAATTCTTGTCTGCTGTCTCCTGTAAAATTTGCTCGAGTGCAGATTGGCCAAACAAGCACTGAGGCGACGAGTACATATAAACGAGCTTTCATAGCTCTGCAATGCCAGAACACTGAGAGGCCGTTATCTATCACCTACTTCTACAGAACTTTTCTTAAACCTCGTTTAAAGACGAACCTGTCATAGCGGGTACGCCGTGGACACGTGTAATTTAAAAACTGTAAATTGATATCAAAGATAGTACATTAAAACCGATTAATGTAAATCAATCCGTTGCTGAACAAAGTGACAAGCAGAGCTGGCGGTAATGCGTAATGGATTTGTTTTTAATTCGACGTACGTGGGACGAGAATAGCTGTCCTCGTAGTAACCCTTTAGGCGCCGTCGGCTAACTAATCAGTCGAAATAAACATGAGTAAATTGAAAATTTGGATGAACGCTTGTTTTTGGTATGTTTACAGGAAAATCTGATTTTTTGATCAATTTCCAAAAGTTAGGTGATCAAATTGAATGCGTTTTTTTCCTTATCGTTCGGATGGAACAATTCGGATATTTATTTTTCCAAAACATAATATAAAACATTATGCTCGTCGAGCAAATATTATCAAAATCTGAAAGGTAAGGTTTCAGTACCTATGGGTCAATTTTTTTATTGTCATGTAGAACAGGCGAGGCCACCTGATCGTAAGTGGTTACCAATGCTCATGAATCTTTGCAATATTATAGGATACTGAAGGGCCGCCACCTGTTTTTGTTTTTATTACCCTATAGACGGACGAGCCAACGGCCCACCTGATAGGAAGTGGTTACCGTCGCTCATGAACCTCTGCAATGTCAGGGAACACTGAGGGGTCGCTACCTACGACCTAACTTTAAAGACTCAAGCCTCGTTTGAAGAAGGACAAGTCATAGCGCTCAGGGAATGCCGAGGAGGGTAGCTACCTACCTACCACCTAACTTTAAGGAATTTTCTCAACTAAGCAGTTCATTTGAAAATTAACAGCTTCTAAATGGAAATGTTATATAGAACTTATAATATTATAATACAGATGTACGCAGATACAATATTTAATAGTATATACGTACGACTTTGAACTGAATTCTGAAATAGTTGAGCACTTACAGAACACTTACGCGTAAAAAATGTTTACATAATCTCTTTGTTTATATTAGAATGATTTTTCTTTGATAATATATTATGGTTTAGCTAGACGCAGATTCTTAGTGAAGGTCGTCTGATCTGTGGATTATTTTTGATTATTATTTTTCACAGACAACGTATTTTTGTGCTAACATTATTTGCTTTATTTTATCACAAAGTTTCGGCGACAAATCCAAACAAAATTTCAACTATAAGAGGAACTCAAAAGTATAGGTACTAGGTTCAAACTTTCTTTAAATCTCATCACTATATTTATTGCAAAACTGAAAAATGTGCCTACTTCGATCCTGATGGTAAATATACCATCGCTTTGCAAAGTCAAAACATTGGGAAGCAATTTTACAACACCAGGGTAATGTTATCATGATGATAGATTTTTACTACATAAAAGAATTTCCTTCGAAGAAAACCAGGTAGGACGCAATTCTTGACACGCGGTCCCATCTTGGCGGGCTTCGGAGAGCCCGCCGACCGAGAGAGCCGGTGGCCGTATTCGCCGGCGGCTACCGGTTCGGCGTCCGGGGACGGAGCGACGGGAAAGCATGCCGATGGCGTAACGCGTCGCGCCGTCCCTCCAAACCCCGTGCTGGGTTCTGGCCTCAGCCGGGGTTCGGACGCTGAGTGTGAGCGGTTGGAGGTTTTAGTGAGGTTTAACTCCCACATACCCCGCCCGCGGGCGGGCGGGGATCCAGTGATTTCCTCCAACTGAAAAAAAAAAAAAAAAAAAAAAAGGACGCAATTCTAAAATATTGATTTAAACACCAGAAACTAATCTTTTTAAATGACTTCATGCATTATTAACAGGTTCTTATTACGATATTTAATTAATTAAATCAATGTAGAAAACCACAATTTCGAAGCTTTACAATTCTTTTAAACATCAAATCACTTTTAAACCATACCGAAACACCACAAAATCCTTAAAAAGCCATCAAAATGATAGACTGACTTGTGAAAACATTGTCGGGAACTCAAAATAAACATCTAAGGGAAGTATCTAACGATGCTTGAAGTTCGACATCAAACCGTTCTATACCGTTTGGTTGGATCATTGGTTTTAACTAAATACAGTATTCGGTTTTAGTGTAGGAAAAATGTGTAGGAATCTTTATTGTGGGACTATAAAGTTACAGTAAGTAACTGTTTTTATAGAAGTAAGCTCCATATATTATGGTAATGTGGAATGTAAAAGATGATAAGGTAGTCAAATTTGTTTTATAACTTAATTCAGCAGAGATATTATGTCTTCGTTTTTAGAAGCTTTATATTACTTGCACTGGAGGTAAACATGTACCTATGTAAGTTCGGGTGGAATCTTGCGAGTTAAATTTGACAAACTTTCCGGCGTCTGATAGAGCTGACATTTTGCACTCAAATGTATATCGCGGGAGCACGATACCATGGAGATGATCTGATGATAGATTCGGAAGATGTCCATAGGAACTCATGTCCAAACAAGATAGATCTGTCGTGTTTGAGCTCTTTTAATCAGTCTTTGCTAGCAGTTTACTGCAAGATATCCAGGATCTGAAAAGCTTGTAAGTATTTACGGAGTTTTATTTAAAATCAATTATTTAAACTTACGTAAAGTAAATTTGTTATTACCTTATTATCTGTTACAATACATTCATCTTGTTTCTCTCCACTCTTGATAGAAATTTAGTACACAATTTCAAACTCTGTTGGTCACCGTAGTACGCCCTTCAATGTTCTTTTTTCTGTTCATTTTCAAATATATTACCCCCATTTACATGTTCAGATGGAAATTACCAGCATTGCAACAGAAAAACAGAATGATTTACACAATCTTAACACACCTTTAACATAGATTTGTCGACACGTTATTATAACAATAAATCAGTTGGCGGCTTATCTGTATACTTTGTTTCCACAGAGTCCAGACGTCTTAATAAATAGGTCGACACGAATTGGACGGTTGTCCGAAACAATAGACTGTCTGTATGTGGGACGGTTAACCTATCGGGGCGTTGACTTCGAGTTCAAATTATGAAAGAATGAATTATGATTACGAATATGTTCGCGAAACAATCAGAGATAGACTGCAGAAGTTTCTCTCGTCGATAACAGTGCAGGAATTATGCGAAATCGATGCCTATCTAAGGTGTATTAATGACTATGACTTCCTAAGATTACATCGTTTTTTAGCTGTAATTAGATAGAATGACGTTTTTCAAGATTAACTAGTATAATGCATTGGTTAGCCAATGCTAACCAACGTCCAACACACGTAAAAACAAATGACGGTGACGGCCGACCAACATGTAAACAACGGCTTTATATGCATTGACCGTCATTGAAACTATGTGAAACACCGTTTGATAATTAATTGGCGTACCAGTTGTCATTTCCAAAACAATATGGAAACGCGACATAACACAGTTTCTTTTCTTCGTATCCTCTTTAAACAGTCAGTAAAGAATATCTAGCCAATAGTAAAGTAAATAATAGTGAGTAAAATATACACTTCACACACTCAAAAACTAAACAAAAAACAAATGAACACAACAACAAAACAAATCTTCTCAGAACGAGCAATCATACAAACCAACAGAGTTCAAATTTAATTCTAAATCAAAAGAACTAAATCAAAACACTGATTCATAAGATCTGGTACATCATAAACTACATCTTATGATAAGCATATTTTACTAAAAATTAACGTTTCCTTCCTTTTGACCCAAATTTGTAGATAGTTAAAACATCAGAACTATGTAAATCATTTTTAGTTGGAAAGAATGAGGGCACTGAACGGGAAAAGCATCAATCAAAATACACAAATCAGAGGGATGTTTACAGTGAAAATACCGATGTACTTGATGAAATATTTCAGTGAAACGAAGAGGATTTGGTATTAGTAGAACTGTTATAGTTATAATCGTATAGAATGCGGCAAGTCGATAACTTTTCCAGTGACGTGGGATATTTTAACTCCAAAAAAGAAGGCTTTCAATTCGGCGATAATTTAGGACAATCTTTTCACCCAGAAACTTTTACCTTATAGATGAATATATGCCCAGATAATGGAACTTTATTTCATGGACTAATGACAGGAGATACTGCCAGAGCCATAATTACATAATCTTCTTATAAATAAAAATGAATTGCTGTTCGTTAGTCTCGCTAAAACTCGAGAACGACTGAACCGATTTGGCTTATTTTAATCTTGAAATATTCGTAGAAGTTCGGGGAAGGTTCAAACGGTGAGAAAATTTCCTTATGTGACGCAGACGAAGTTGCGCGGGCCAGCTAGTCTATAATATAAAAATGAATCGCAAAATGTGTTGGTAAGCGCATAACTCAACAACGCCTGGACCAATTTGGCCAAATCTTTTTTTTAAAAGGTTCGTTGAAGTTCAAGGATGGTTTTTACGGCGAGAAAAAATCGAATAGTTGCCGGGAAAAATGTAAAAAACGGGTCATAGGGTTCACGCAGACGACGTCGCGGGCAGCAGCTAGTACATGCATAATTACTCTTTAAGATTCGCTTCAAGGCTCATTAACTTATTAAGATTCATATGAAAATATGTCGTAGGTAGTTCAATTGCATTTTCTACTAATGCTTATTAGGTTTTAATCTACTGTAGATCATAGTTAGACTGTACAAAGTTCATTCTTTGTCTTTCTATAAATGGTTAGTTTTGTAAAAGCTACATTTATGATAAAGCACGTATGTTTCGATTAGTAAAACATCTAAGAACAATTTTAATATGGTTTACACTGACATATTTTTACACTTATTTTCCTAAAATATGCAGAAAAACATGTTAAAGAGTTCTTGAACTGACTTAGGGCTAAATACTCACAAAAAGAACCACCAAGATTGTTTTAAATTTCGAAAATTCCATTCAAATACCATCGAGATAGAACGTCAGTACAGTTGACCACACCGTGTGACTGTCATTCAAATCGGAGCAGAACGGCCCAAACAAATGGGATTTTAACAAAGGATTTATAAATATTCCGATCTCGTACACGAATGAAGGAATTCTTTACGGGTATCGACACATTTTTAAAAGAAAACAAAACAATGGCTTAGAGGCTCATCCCTGTGTATTGTCAAGTTCAATCGTATTAAAAATATATGTATCTATTTGTTTGAAGTTAAACCTGTTTCTGAATATTATAAATGTTAATGTGCGTGAAAAAAGGTCTAAAATAGTTTGAAAATTAAGATTATAACACAAAGTAAGGTCCATCATACCCGTAATTTACTTATGAGTAGATAAATATAAACGTTTTCTTATAAATTAATTAATTTTAGTAACCTCTATTTGGATAATACTGAAGGCATAATATTGAAAAATAAAGAAGCAATTCATCTATCTTAACAACTGCGCTTAGTACTCAAATTTTCAAGTCTCAACAAAAATTAAATTGTGTAACATCCAACCAGAATCCTGTACCTATCCCAAGGATTTAATCAGATTAAAAGCATTACAATTACCGATTCATTTCACACCTCTACTGGGCCGACACACGACAGAACTCAACAGGAATGACAATAGCAGAGATAGCATCTCTCGCACAATGGAAACTTAACACCCTTTTACTGGAACCTGTTTACTGCAAAAATGATTTATAACTTTATATGCGTCTGTTTTGCTCGTGAGCTGAACGGGAAGTTCATAAATTGACTCTTTTAAACTGTTTTAATAAAAACGAAATAATAGTAGGTGTTTCACAATGTACTATAAGAAAAGAAACACCAAATATGTTCAAGGAATATTTTTTTAGTGGTAGCTATTGCTATTCAAGTTGTTTTATAATAAAAATATCCTTTCTTTAATTGTCAATATCATCAATACATAGTATAAAACAAACTCACTTCCCGGTGTGTTCCTCGTCATGTGTGCTTAAATCTTTAAAATAACGCATTTTTACTTTAAATATTTTTTTTACTAATATAGAGTGATTCTAAAAAAGTTTATGTGTAGAACACCTAATATAATATAGAGAAACACTGGCAATTTTAACGATTGTTAATTATTATTTTTTCTGCCCTTTCGTCGCTCTTTCAAACCTTTGTGACGTTAACGAAGTTACACGTGTAATATTGGTATCTAGTTATACAACATAGTTTATTATTTGTTCAGTTCACGATTGTTGTGAATGTTCCACGTGTAATATTAATAACAAAAACACTTATATTTCTAGTTACATATGTTTAATTATTCGTGTAATTCCAATACAATATGATTAACATTGTAAACATCGATTTCCTTATCATTTCTAATGCGAATGCAAATAAACAGTGACCTGATTCTCCTTTTAGGGATGTCAGCTACAGTTTAAATAATTTATTTTAAAGAAAACTGTTTAAAATGTAACATAGCCTGGATATCATGTAGACTGTTACATAATACAAATAAAACGAGCCCAAACATGAGTCTGTGTGGTTTAGTACAGGAGTTCTTATGCTATCATTCCTTAATAGGGTTTTAAAACGAATTTCTATATATCTAGTAACGGGCATGTATACTTTTGCCAGGATATGCAGCAAGATGACACTAAAATTCCTTTTTTACAAATGTACGTACCCACTAGACAATTTTATGTCATTTTTCATTAAAGACATTGTTGGAATGGGGAGTGTGTATCAATTAAACAAGATTTAATACATTTTTGTTATTTTAACCCTTAAATGACGATTTTTGTTTTACGTTTTAAAAAAATATATTTGTGTAATAGACATATATTACTGTACTGTCTAGGAAAAAATGAGTGCAAAAATCTAGACATGAATTTACTATATTTAAAAAAAAATTGTACAAAAGTCGTTCAGAAATAAGAACTAGTTGTCAAAATTAACAAAAAATTTAAAGAAGGTCAATTTTATCGGTGATGTTTAGTATGTTGTTTAAAAACAACATTCTCCATTTAAAAGTTAAGTTTGATAAGTTACCGTATGCAATGCACATTAGCTTCTACGGCCTGCACGCCACGGTTGCCAACCCTGCTACTAATATAAGGACATCGTGTACAAATAACACCGATTTCTACGACTTGTCTATTAGCATTCCCCGCGTTTGTTTCGAATTCCTACGTCTTGTAGCGCTTGTAAACACACCACATGTCGAATAACAAGTCGAACGGTTCACAGAATAGAACAGTGAAATCAATCGAAATTTCGCATAGTTTTTATAGGTTTATAACTGTATGCAAATAGTGGCAAAGCGATTTATTGGTTGTATGTACATTAAAACGCATTTTTTACCTTTATAAGGAACAAAATCTATAAATTGAGATACCATTTTGACATACGACTGTGAAGAGCACTTGATTAGAGCAAAACAGCGGTTCACTAGCTGCGGCGAAGTATCTGTACAACTCCATTCCTATCGGATAACTTTTAAAAGTAATGGTTTTTGATGGACACAGACAATGTCAGGTATTTCTGTAATTTAATAAAAATCATAAGTATGTACCATGTACAAGTTAGTTTTTTTTATTTTGAATTCGATATTAAATGAATTTTCAACACTGATGATATACTCATTCTTCTTGACGTTAAAAACTAAAGACTACCAGTTTAAACAAAAAGTTCTAACCACCGTGAAAAGAAATAGCAAGAAACTCAGAGGACATGTCTTTTTCTCGCTTTACAAAACTCTTCGCTACTCTACCTAAGAAAATCTTGGGATGACACACAAATGTTTAGTCTCATATAACACAAGCAACTTAAACCTTACACAATCAACAATTATTATTAATATTAACGGTATTCGATCGACCTTATAAATTGAATATTGATATTATTGACACGTACGGATTACTGTATAAAGGAACTATGATGTACGAGCGATAAGATATATAAGGTTACGTGCACATAGCTTACTATATACTAATACGTGTGACCTTAGGAAGGAATTGTATAGCACTCGCCCTGACTTTGACCACAAATGACAAAACAGTTTAGTTTCAAAAAATTTAGTGAAGTGTTGGAAATTATTTTTAAAGCATTTTAAAGTTCATCCAAAAATTTGCTTTTACAATAATTACCCTTTTCAATTTGTATGACCACTTTACCTTATTTTTATTCGAGAATTTGATGACTGTAACGTTGGGTAATTAAATGAATAGATTTTGAAAATTATTTTACTAATATTAAAGTACTTTATTAATGAGTGTCATATACAGGTTATATTATATTAATGCTAAAATCAAAACAACATAATAATTATCTTTGGACCTGGTCCACGAGGTAACCGACATGTGGCGTGTTGAATCGACCATCATTCTTCCGATCGTTGTATCTGTGCACGGTCTAATAGCGAAAAGCTTCGACCGTCATCTAGAGAAGCTTTCGCTCCCCAGCTGGGTAAGGGGCCTGATTCAGAAGGCGGTCGTTCTTGACACGGCACGTATTGTGAGGAGGTTCCTCTCTCTTGAGCCCTGACCACTGATGGCTTGGGTCGTAGACCCCGTCTCCAGTGACCCTCTGGTTTTTATTTTTTTTTTTTTTTTTTTTTTTTTTTTTAGTTGGAGGAAATCACCGGATCCCCGCCCGCCCCGCGGGCGGGGTATGTGGGAGTTGAACCGCACTAAAACCTCCAACCGCTCACACTCAGCGTCCGAACCCCGGCTGAGGCCAGAACCCAGCACGGGGTTATGAGGGACGGCGCGACGCGTTACGCCCAAGGCACTCTTTCCCGTCGCGCCGCCCCCTCCGGACGCCGAACCGGCAGCCGCCGGCGATACGGCCACCGGCTCTCTCGGTCGGCGGGCTATCCGAAGCCCGCCAAGATGGCTGGACCGCGTGTCACCCTCCCACGGAATACCCCGCTGGGTCAGAACCAGCGTGGGTCGGGGAGCGCGGTCCCCCATCCCCCGGATGCTCTAACGCTAAGGGCGTGCTGAGCGAGACACGACACCTTCTTGGGTCCCCGCTCGCACTCGCATGCGTTGGGGACCCGAACCTTTTAAGGGGCCAGAGTCCGGGCGAGATCCCGGTTCTGACCCCTTGCTCGACGGCGGCGTCGGGCAATCGCTGGGCGGAGGGAGGAATATACCCTCTCCCTCGCCCACGACGCCGCCTGCTTCTGCGAGATGGTGGACTCGCAGAAGTCGAGCATCGCCTTCCAGGACTCGTCGCTCTCGAGCATCGACGCCACGACGCCCGGGAGCGACAAGTCCGGTCCTATTTGTCGGACCAGGACACACCGCTGCTGCTCCCATGCGGGGCAGAGCGCGAGCGTGTGCTCTGGTGTGTCCCGGTCGCATCTCGTACAGTGATGGCACCTCGTCGTCGGCTCTGCCTGTATCAGGTGCAGATACCTTCCGAAGCACCCGTGCCCGGTCAGCATCTGCACCATCCAGAAGGTGAGGCGTCCACGTTTGCCACGACCCACCCAATCCTTGAGGACGGGGCGGATCGCCTCGACGGTCCGCAGACCCCAAGTGGGGTTAGCGAGTCGCCGTTCCCACGACTCCATTACGGACCGCCGAGATTGAACCTTCCGGTCCCGGACCGCTTCCGGCAGGATACGCACCACGCCCCGGGCGTGAAGGTCGCATCGCCAACGATAATCGTCAGCGAGCGCCTCCGCCTCCAACTCCCAGGGCGGCGTCCCCGCCAGCACGCACGCCGCCTCAAACGCGACGGTGCGGTACCCGCGGATGACCCTGATGGCTACGATGCGCTGTGGCCGACGCAGGCACCGGGCAACAGTTGCCCGAGTGCGAGGCTCGGCCCAAACGGGCGCACCGTACAGGGCCATCGAGCGCACTACCCCCGCGTAGAGGCGGCGCACGGCGTGGCTGGGTCCCCCGATGTTCGGAAGCAGCCGACCGAGATGGCCGGCCGTCCTCACAAGACGGGGAACCAGTGCCTCGAAATGGGTCCGGAAGGTCCAACGGCTGTCCAGCACGAGGCCGAGGTACCTGAGATGCACCCCGACCTCGATTCGGACGCCTCCAACTATGACGTGGGCGTCGACGGGCGGTACCGCCCTTGCCCTGTGAAACCACAGGGCCTGGGACTTATGCAGCGCCACGTCGAGGCCCAGCCTTCTGATTCTGCCGACGACGAGGGCCACCCCCGCTGTGGCAAGACGGGCAGACTCTCTGTGGTCGTCCCCCCGGGCCACGACCAACGTGTCGTCTGCGTAACAAACGACGCTAAGGCCCGGGAGGAGGGCGCCCCTCAGCACCCAGTCGTACCCGATATTCCACAGGAGGGGTCCAAGAACGGACCCCTGTGGAACACCGCGCACGACCTGGAACCGGTGCAAGGTCCCACCGTACCCGGTACATTCGACCGACCTGGCCTCCAGGTAGGAGCCGATCAGCCGGCGGAGATAGAGGGGCACTCCGTGCCTCTCCAGTGCCCCCCCAATCACGGACCAGGGCAGGGTGTTAAAGGCGTTGGCGATGTCGAGCGACACCGCCAAAGCCACCCCACCCTGGGAGACGGCCTCCTCCGAGAGGGCCCGGACGCGTAGAATAGCATCTACGGTCGAACGACCCCCCCGGAAGCCGTACTGCTCCGCCGACAGATCGGGTCCAACCCCGACCAGGTGCTGAACGATGCGGGCAGCCAGAACGCGTTCCAGCAATTTGCCCACCTCGTCCAGCAGTACGATGGGACGGTAACCGGCGGCTGAGTCCGCCGGGCGCCCCTCCTTACGTAGGAGGACCAGTCTGCCCGTCCTCCAGAGCGAGGGAAACCGTCCCGACTCCAGGCATGAATTGTACAGCCTCAGAAGTCGGTCCCCCAGGGCATTGAGGGCCAAGGCGAGGACCCGGCCGTGGATGCCGTCCGGGCCGGGCGCCGTGTCTTTCCTGCTCATTTTGACCACGGCTTCTTGGAGCTCATCTTTGGTGATGTGAGGCACCACCTCAGCAGTGGACTCACCGCCGGTGTGATCCGGCGGCTCACCCATAGCAGGCGGAGTGAATCCGTCCTGCTCCTGTGGGAACAGCGCCGAAACGATGTCCCGCAGCTGCTGAGGCTGGAGACGCTCGGTCAGGGGAGGGGCCCACGGGCGCAGCTTGTCGCGCACCGCTTTATATGGGCGCCCCCACGGATCGTCGTCGAGCGTCCCCAAAAGAGTCTCCATATACCTCTCCTTGGCCTGCTTGATGGCCAGCTGCATGGCACTCCTCGCTTCAGCGTACTCGCCATACAGCCGGGCCTCCTCCTCCGCGAACGCGACGGGATCGTCGCGACGCGCGAGGATACGGCGGCGATGTCTGGCGCACCGGCGCCTCGCCCGGACGCATACAGCACGAAGCTGCGCTATCTCGGGCGACCACCAGTACGCCGACCTGTTAGAAGACCGAGGGCTGACCCGGGGCATCGAAGCATCGCTGATGCGATGCATCGTGTCCCGGAGCCACAGCGCCTCGGCCTCCACATCTACAGGGTGTGGACGCATAGGCGTCCACGCCGCCACCGTCGAGGCTTCCATCAAGCGCTCCTTGTCCAGGAGCTTCAATGCCCATCTGGGGAATGACCGGGGCGCAGTTCCGCGGGCGACCGCGGTTGTCGTGGAGGCGGAAAGATCAAACCGGATGTACCGGTGATCCGACAAGGATTCCGCCTCCACCAACACCTCCCAACCGCGCATGCGCTGTGCGATGGCAGAGCTCGCGAACGTCACGTCCACGATGGACTCGCCCTGCCACCGCACGCAAGTCGCGACCGACCCTCTGTTCATAATACAGAGTCCGGTCGCGACCGCCCACTCCTCCAGTCGCCTACCCCGAGGTTCGGAGCGGGGGCAACCCCAAGCGACTGACTTCGCATTGAGGTCCCCCGCCAGTATCACCGGGCCGGGAGCGGAGCGCTGAGTAATCGCTCCGATCCCGCCCAGCAACTGTTCGAACTCGAGAATAGGTCGACTTGGAGGGAAGTACGCCCCGATCACGACGGTGTCTTCCATCTTTACCGCGACGAACCCTCGTCCCCTGGCCACCATTACCAGGGGCGGGATCGCCGCGGCTCTTCTTACGTGGATGGCCGCCAAGCCGCACTCGTCCCCGAACCAGCACTCATCTGCCGGGGGGATAAAGTACGGCTCCGCGACCACCGCTACGTCGATTGACCACTCCGCCATGCTCTGGAGCAAAATGTCCTGAGCCCTGGCGGAGCGGTTCAGATTCCCTTGGAGGAAGCGACGGGTGTGATCCATTACGGTTGGACCACATCCATCGCTCCCTCCCCTTCTCCATCGCCCCCGCCTTCGGGCGCACTAGGCGCCACGGCGGGGTCCGAAATGCCGGCCGGTACTCCCCCGGCCGATCTCTTCTGTTGGCGCCGCTTGCTCTTGCGGCGCCTGTTGCGTTCGGTATTTGCACCGGACGGGGAGCAGGCTTTGCCTCCCGCCCGGTGATCGGCCTTGCGCCCGGCCGCCGCACACAACGCACAGTGCGGGGCGGCCGAGCATACGGTCGCTTTGTGTCCGGCCTGACCGCAACGGAAACACAGTCCGCTGCGGTCTACAGTGCTGGTGCACCTGGCGATACTATGCCCCGTGCCGAAGCACTTGAGGCATCGCCAGGCGCGTGGCTCCAGCTGCCGCACGTGGGCTGCAACCCAGCCCACGCGCAGCCTGCCGGGATCCCCTGCTGGCCTTCCGGGCGGAGGAGTTGCCAGGGAGTTGGCGGTCTCAACCGGGCATCGCACCCATACGGAGCTGGCCCCGGTGTAGCCTCGGCGAAGTTCGCCCACGGCTACGTTCTCCGGGGCACATTTGCCCTGGGCAGCGATGGCCGCCACCACCTCCTCCCTGGTGGTGCAGTCGTCCAGGCCGGTCACCCGCAACTCGGCCATCTTGACCGGCCTGTGCACCCTGACCTCTTCCTCCGGCCACACGACCCGGAGGCCCGATGCTAGACGATCGGCGACAGCACCACTGTCGGCGCCGCCGGGACACTCCAGCAATCGGGCCCCATTGGCCGTGTGCCGGATGCGGAGGCCATCCTCCGCCCCTATCGCTGCCAAGTCGATGGCCGCGCGCGCTTTCGCCATGACGTCGGGGTAATTCAACCCCTTCGCCTGGCCGGCAGGCAGCAGTGTGACCACCACTGCAGCCCGCCGTGGCGCGCGCGGCTTCTTCTTGGACTTCTTTTTGTTCCTCTTTCCGGCGGCGGGTGCTCGACCCTGCAGGGGAGCAACCGCAGCCGCCGGAGTCTTGTTCTTGTTTTGGGCAGCGGTCGGCGCCCTCTGCGTTGGAGGGGTCGCCTTGGCCGCTGCCTGCGTCTCAGTTTGTGGTTGGGCCGGGGTGGCATCGACCCTCACCCTCTTTGCACCCCGCTTCACCACCTCGGTCCAGCCCACATCCATATTGGATGGAGGCGGGGGAAGCGGGCGAGGTTGTGGGGGTGGAGCAGCAGTTTTAGCCCCGCCACCCCCGTTCTTCTTTTTGTTGGTCCGGGTGGGACCGGCTGGTGCCGGACCCGGGCGTACGTCCGGTGAGGCGAGAGCGACGGGACGCGGCGCAGGTGTTGCGGCGCCGCGTAGGGCCGCAAGTTCAGCCCTGAGTTCGGCAATCTGCTTGCCGAACTCCGCCGTCAGCTCTCGCCTGATGCGAGCAGCCATCTCATCCGGGGATTCGATGGTCTGCTGCACCCTAGCTCGCGGTGACGCGAGTCTTTTCTCCTTCCGCCCCGGCAGCCATTCGCTGTCGGTCTCCTTGGCCCGCGTCGGCGCCTTGGCCGGCGGCGGAGGAGGAGGAGGAGGAGGCGGTGTAGGCCGCGCCTTTCGTGGGGCGCGCGCCGTTCCGCGTTCCCGTTCAGCCTCGGCCTGTTCAAAGGCCGCCAGCTTCTCTCTAAGGAGAGCTACCTCGGCCGACGACCTCTGCAATTCCGACCGCAGCGCGGCGTCCCGACTGATGGCCGCCGAGACAGTAGGCATTATCCTCTCGGTCTCGTCGGCCACCTGCCGCCACCACCGCGCGTAGGCCGGGCGCATCCTTATGGTTTTGCTCGTGGCCGCAGAAGCGGCCTGGCGCCTGATGGTCTCCAGGACGACGACGGGGCTCTCTGAGAGCTCCCCGTCAGTCGCCTGAGCCGAAACAAACGACTCCATCGACGGCGCCGGTGAGGCGGAGGTCTTCCGCTGCTCCTTCTTCGTCTCTTCGGTGGTGGATCGCCTCGTGGGTCCTCGCGGCGTCTCCTCTTCAGAGGAGGCGGACGAAGGCCCACTGCTTTCCGAGGTCCGGCGCGTCGCGGTCTTCCGCTTGCGCCGGCCTCTCCCACCCTGCTGGACAGAGCAGGCATCGCTCGCGACAGTACTCGCGCGCGATGCCCGCCCTGACCCTACGCCAGAGGCATTCTCCGTCACAGGGGCCTGGTCGCCCACCCCTGTGCGGGCTTCAGCGATGGACTCGAAGTCCATCACTCGCCGAGAAGTCGGCGGGAATAATCGCACTAGTGCGATTACCCCCGGGCACCCAACCTCACGGCCGCTCTCCCGTCACTGTTTGGCACCACCCGGGGACCACGTGTGGGGTTAGCCTTCTAGGAAGGTGGTAGTCCCACGGACGCCAGTGACGGGGGCCCCCTCTGGTTTTTATATTGTATTTTTATTTGTGATTGTTTTTTTTTTTTTTTTTTAAAATATAATGTAAAAAATGAGCAAATAAATGAATATGGGAAATCTTTATAAAGCAGACCAATTTGTGCGGGTCAGTTAAAAATCATAAAACTGACAGCACTACAAAATAACAGAATCGATCCTAATAAAAACCGCAAAGTTCTATTGAAAACAGATGCCTTGACATAGTAGATATAAATAATGCTTCTCATTGTGTTAGCTTATTCGCATATTCTCTGAAGTATACTATAGACTCATTCTTTTGAACCTAATGCATTCCAAATGGGACAAATAAGATCGCAGTGTCCTTTTTGACCGACTCCCAAAAAGGAGGAGGTACTCCATTTGTTTGTTCTTTCATACCTTAGGTTGGGTGGACCAATTTAAATGGTCACTTAGACTATTACTACACGGGTTCTTACCACGATTATGGCGCTTGAAACAGTGCTGAAATATCGGGACCGCTCAATTAATAATAATCGTGGTAAGAACCCGTGTAGTAATAGTGTAAGTGATGTAGATAACCGCGAGTGTTTAAAGCAATTTGAATGATTTTGGTGACTTTTGAAAGGTGTTGGTCATCATGGAGTCCCATTAAAAATCGAACAAGTACTTTTGAATCTGTGTTTAAAAATTTGAATTTTTAACGGACAAGACTTCAATCGGAAGCCAGTCGTTTTAATTTTTGATATAAAAATATTATTTAATTGCAAGACAGAAAATCGAGGACACAGTACAGAGGTGTACCTAACACTTGATGGTAAACGGCGCAGCGCATTGAGGAGTCGTTATCTATCTTATACAGGACGTAAGCTTTTTGGAAATATTCAGTGGAAACAGGGTGTTTCAGTAATAGTTTTGGCAAGTCAAATACAACAAGTAAGGCCAGTCCTTAGAGTTTTTGGTCATAATTTTACAAGTAAAAAAAGAAATGGAAATGAAAATATAAAATGATTACAAATTATTAATAGTTGTTAAATTTTGCATTTACTTTTGAGAAGAACTATTGCACGGTAAGATGTTTGTTGTTGTAGTTATACTTTACGTGGGAATTGAAGATTCTACAACTTCTTCAAAATTCAACCCTGAATAACTTATAAATAAGTATCAACATCCAATAACTAGTAATAAACAGTCGCCTCATACAATTGTCCTTATTGTCGACATTACGATCAATAGAGATTGCTTATTGTTCCTACTTGAGTTTTATGTATGCTACAAATGATCGTTTAAATTATCTATGATTTTATCAAACTTGATCACTCTTCATCAAATTATAAAACCGTGGTAAGTTAATATACAAGAGGAAATTTTGAAATGATGTTTCTTCCTTCGTCGTAGTTGGGTTTTAATATTTGCAAATAAATTTGAATACAGTTAAATTTCTTTTCAAAAATAAGGGTATATTGCCTTATAGAAAACATCGGTGAACGCAAATTTTCAATAAACGGCGCGACGGGAACGAGTGCCTTGGGCGTAACGCGTCGCGCCGTCCCTCATAACCCCGTGCTGGGTTCTGGCCTCAGCCGGGGTTCCGACGCTGAGTGTGAGCGGTTGGAGGTTTTAGCGCGGTTCAAGTCCCACATACCGCTGGCGGGGATCCGGTGATTTCCTCCAACTAAAAAAAATAAATAAATAAATTATACCGCTTTAAAAACCTAAAATTTTACCGCTTTTTGAAATACCTTCTGCTCTTTATGGTCTCAGGTGGATAATGATTAATGTAAAACTTTCTTACAATCATATTTTTATAATAGTCCTACTTTCAGCAAAGTCTATCTTTAATCTCAAACTCTCTGTACCAAACCGATTTCAATAACAACAGCCAAATACATTTACTTTTACCAACCAAAAATACTCCTAGAAAACTTAATAAATCCTTTAACAAGGCAACACTCAAATTGAACAGAACTCTGTAACATTTCAAGTCATTGACTTCACAAACCGGAAGTTACGATAATATTCCACTAGCCACCACGAATATAGATGATTGACTGCTGGAAGACGTTACTCTTTCTCTTTCTTACTTGGCTATATAGTCTATGGAGAGAGAGAGACAGATGGATAATAATGCGCTTCACGTACAAGGAAGTGATCCTTTGCTATAGAAATATTAATTGATTCACTTCAATATGGATGGTTATTTCGAGTGTTATGTAAGAGTAGTAAATAAAATAATGATTTTTATGCCTCAAAGTGTTAAAAGTTTAAAGATTTTTTTGGTTTCTAATGATCAGAGGAAGGACAAAGTGTCTATGGAACTCTTCTCGGGTTTTAATCTAATATATAAAATTCTCGTGTCACGGTGTTCGAACTTGAACTCCTCCGAAACGGCTTGACCGATTTTGTTGAAATTTTTTGTGCTTGTCCGGTATCTATGAGAATCGGCCAACATCTATTTTTCATCCCCCTAAATGTTAGGGGTAGTCCACCCCTAATTTTTTTTTATTTTTTCGACGCAGACGAAGTTGCGTGGGGCAGCTAGTAATTTTATATTTCTGAACAACCTCGGCTACTTCTTAAAGTATTATACTTTATAATATAATGAAGATGATTCTAAAAAAGTCAAAGTTATATTAAATATTTTCCTGGAATATAGTATTTACTTCTATAATTCATCTATTTTGTAGTTGAACTAACTTCTTTTCATCATGGGACATTTTGGCGGGAAAGCGGAAAAAATAGATATACGCCTAATATACCTAAAATAAAATATTAATTATTTGATATACAGCCATAGGCTAACAATCTATAGTAATATTATAAAGCTGCAGAGTTTGTTTGTTTGAACTACTAGTCCGATTTGAAAAATTTTGTCACTGTTGGAAAGTCCATTTATCGAAGAAGGCTATAGGCTATGTTGTATCCCTCTGTGACGCAAACGAAGTTGGACAGGTCACCTAGTATTATTATAATCGTTATAAAGAAACAATAATTATCATACAAAGTTTATTCTTCAACGAACAGACGGATGTGTTTATTATGCTTATTCTAATTCTATGCATAAATATGGAAATAAATATTAACTTTTTCCTTTTATTCCCGAGATATGTGAACAATAGAACATAACTAGGGATGTCACTTCTAGGGAATTACCTCTTGAAAAAATAATACATTACTAGTAGTGATGTATTATGTAACAGCTGAACATATAAAATAAAGAGTATTTTTAAAAACTCTTACTCTTGAGAACTAAAACCTAATACTTTTGTACCTCCATAATTAAATGTGTGCAATAAATGTAGTGGATTATATATTGTGTTATCATTTTTGAGCTGACTTACGATTTTTTTTAATATAGCCTATAATGGCCGATATATCGATTTTTTTTTCGATATATCAAACTCCGATATTGATATATTTAAAAATATCGATATATCGAAAATCCGATATTTTCTTAAATATCAACAGCCTTACTACTAAATCGTTTCAGTGAAGGAGTTCATTTAATTTAATTTCTGTGAAGGAATTAATACAAAAATAAACAATAATATTATGTATTGAAGTAACTTAAGACGTCTATAGACAAGAATGATTTGTTCAAATAAAAAGCTAAAACAACAGAACATAAACATATCAGAAAAAATGCCAAGAAAATCAATGCAAAAGACATTTATTAACATTCAAATTGTTAAAAAAGGTGTTAGTCCATCCGTTCTGTCTCGTAAATGTATTGTTTGAATAACATGAGAGCCATTTACTTGGTCGTAGTTCATTAATTAGAAATAAAAACGTGACGATAATATTAAATTGCTATAAAATTGTGTTGCATAAACTCCTCCTTCTTACCAAAGAGTATGTTTTGTATAACTCAAACTTTTTCGTTTTTCGACTTTTTTTTTAAATGGTGAATTAACTACTTGGGTATTTTAGCGTTTTCACTGCTTTTTTAGGCGCTTAAACACGTATGAAAACGAGTTGCATTAGATTTAATTAGTTTTATATTTGGCTGTATGAATACGGAGTAGTAACGATGCCGTTCCATTTTTCAAATACAGCGGTATGTAACCTAACTTGTATTACAGAGAATTATTCAGTAAGATCTGAACAGTAGGTGTAACAAACCATGAATACCCTGGCAATGATGAGAGGCTTATGATCGACGATATCCACTCATTATTGGGTAGAACTCGTATACTCGTTTATCTATCATCGCAAAATACCATCAGATAAACTCATCTGTGATATCAAGGCATAATGAACTACACTTTACCTCATTTGAAGCAGAAGTCGCAAAGTTCAAAGGACAACCAGAATCACAAGATGCAGTACAGATCTTAAAATATATGACTCTCATTATTGTACAAACAAAATCAGAACTTAAAAAAAAATAGCCAAATCACACCAAAGACAATGTCGTTTGAACCGTCGACAACATTAATTGAAATTTATTGTCTCATCCAAGAGCATTCCGGAACGTATTATATCCTTTGTATCCTGCCAGAGGATTATAGGATTAAGCGAAAAGGATTAAGGATTATTTTGATCTGGCAGATGAGAGATAAGACGTGTGTGATTTGAGACAATGGACGATTTGGTTTATTGAATTAAGACTCATGGCCAATTCAGGGTTATGTAATGTTTGGGGTTAGGACGGGACATTTATTTGCTTATTATTTTTGATCTGGAGATTTGTTTAAGAGTAATTGGAATGTCCATAAGCAAGGATAATCACTGACGTTTACTTGGTTGGTACTTTGGTTGGTACTTTGGTTTACTTACATGGCAAAAAATGGGGAATATAGGAATACAAATCGGGTTGATGGATTTTGTATTAGATTAGTTTACAATTTTTACTTATTTTATTGTCATGCAGGCAAACGAAACTAAAGGTAATCTGATGGTACTTAATTGATAACATTTCTCATTGTTAGTGTTGTGAAACAAAGTAAATTTCAAGTAAACAGATAACTGCTGCTGCTGGTACCATTTTTAACAGTAATTAAAAAAAAAACTTGAGAGGTGTCATGAGACACCCGAATAGAACGAAATTCCTTTCGATTAAAAGATATCTTATAATTTAAAAAGAACGTGTTTTAAACGATTTTGATCACAGCGCCATCTAGCGATAATCATCTTAAACAAAAAAAGTGTCGTGACAACTTTTCGTAAGTTTTTTTTCCGTCTAGCCCCCTTTCGATAACGCGCGATAAGTAACTTCGTTCCAAAATCTTTGATGTGTTCTTTACTTAAACAAGGTTTAAAAGAGGAAGTAGGTTTCGATATTAGTAGTCCGGAAACGCCCACAACGGCAATAAAAACACCTATACAACAATCTACGCATGTTACACACATTATAATTCTTCAATCATCTCTTTTATAAGCAAAATCAAAGATTAGTTAACCTTACAGACAAACAGTAGTATAACTTATTGCAGGTTGCTCGCACACTCTTAGTGATGTTGACATATTGCAAATCTGTATGAAGGCCTTACTGTTGAGGTCATCTGTATTTTCAAAATTGTAACTATTGACAAAATTTGTACAATCTTGTAATTTTTACTTTAAACTTTATAGTCAGTGTTTTGGTATAATTCAACATGATCTATTGTATACTTTATGTACTATACTATGTCACTTATACTGCGTCACAAAGAGAAGCAGTATTTACCTAATTTTAATTTTAGAATAATCATGTAATAATCTATGATATTCTCAAATAACGTAGCTTCCTTTTAGTAAAAGAATTATCGAAATCGGTTTACTAGATAATCCCCTACGTCACAAAGACGACGATATTACCTCTTTATATATAATATATATTATACCTTTATGGTATTTATATTATTTTTTTTTGTAATTTTGTAACAATGTTTTTTGTGACTTCATGTTCGTCCCATATTATCAATAAAACCGTTTAAAAATTGTAGCCTATGTGTTATTCTGATGTATAAGCTATATTGTGGTATAGTTTCATTCAAATCTATACAGTAGTTTTTTCGTGAAAGAGTAACAAACATACATCCATACTTTCGCCTTTATAATATATATATATATATTAGATAGGTACTCGTACCTACACACGTTTAAATATCAAAAATATGGCATGTGTATGTGCACTAACGTACAATAAATTCACAAGTTCGTAGGTCACAAACATTCATTTGCAACTGAATATTAAAGAACTGCATCGTGTATGTTTGTTTACGATATGACTACGATCATATTTATGCAATAGCGTGCTTCTAGAGAGTAACATTTATCAAAAATGCTTGTTAGTTTAAAGGCAAAGATACGTGATACAGCCTTTATGAGAAATTACGTGAATTTTGTTAGGAACTATTTTTGCTGATTAAATAAGGGTTTATATGTTGTGTGCGCTTTACTGCATGATATCCAAGATCTTACAAGCTTGTATTTTAGAAGTTTTCTCTTCTAAATAAATATAATAAATGTTATGAAGCATGACATAAAATTATATTTTTTTTTTTTTGGTCAATGATTCATTTCATCATCATACTAGTTTTGTTATGTTTTATGTCTGTATCAATGATCAGTGTAGCAGTATGTGTTTAGTTTATATTTTATTATTTGTTATTCTTAATATATATATTGTTTTTTTTTGTATTGTAATATAGTGGCAGTACTTAGACTGCTAATCTGTATGTAGTTAATTCATATAATTTATTTAGTACACTTCACTACCTCTCTGTACGATGTCATATCTGTTTTTTTTTTCCTTGGGTTTGCTGTAAGAAAACTCATTTTTGAGTTAAGCTAGCCTTTTGTGCTTATTTTTTAGTTACTATAAATCACTGTAATTTTCTTCACCTGGGTGTACAATAAAGTATTAAATAATAATAAATAATAAAATATTAATGAAGAGAATAAAGCACACTTTAATGGCTTTTTTTTTTTAGTTGGAGGAAATCACCGGATCCGGACCGCACTAAAACCAACCGCTCACACTCAGCGTCCGAACCCCGGCTGACGCCAGAACCCAGCACGGGGTTTTGAGGGACGACGCGACGCGTTACACCATCGGCACTCTTTCCCGTCGCGCCCACACTTTAATGGCTTACCGACATAGTTTTGAATAAGATTTAGTAATGAATCAACACTGTTTTTCGATGCGCAATAAAAACTAAGTACTCTGTTTCCTTAATCACTCACTTACATTTCGCCTACGAAGAGCGCGGGTGTAGCGAAATTATTTCAAATCGTGTACACCGACGCTTGACGTCATCGTATGATTAATGACGAATTCGAAATTAAATTATTTCCTGCGAACATGGTCATGGTCATTCTTATAAATCATATGTGAAATGCTTTTAAATATATTATTAAAATGTGAGAGTGACAAGATACTATTTTATTGTCAAACAAGCTACATCCGAATCGCTCTGATGAGCTGACACTTACTCTCCTATCACCGCCACGAAAGTTTAAAAAGAAACATGGAATGCAAAAAAAACTCAACCATTCGAACGAATTAAAAGATTTGTTAATCCACACACAAAGGCATAACTAACATAAAAATCGTATCAGTAACATAAAATTCTAGGGTTTTTGTCAGTTAAAAAGAACTTCAGATTTGAGAAACCCTTCTATTCTCTCAATGTTCTAACTAAGAAGGACATTGTTATTAACCCTAGGTTACAGTTAAAAACATCCACAATGACATTTACTAGTGTTTTATAGCTCAAGTGATGACAGCGTTAAAACATCGTGACGTGTGGTCCCATTAAATACCATTTGTAGAGAAAGCTTTCGTTTAAAGCTCTAAAAAGTGTTGAAGTATCTGATGTTTGAAAGCTACGAGCTTTTGTTTTAGAGCTCATTATTTTTGAAGTACTTTTAGTAAAGAGTTTACAAAAATTTTATTACCAAATAGGTAAAGCAACTATCTTATCTACATACTAGCAAACCCGCGCAACTTCGTCTACGTCACAAAGGGAAACAATACATCCTATAGCCTTCCTCGATAAATTAACTTTCCGAAACTATTCAAAGATTTTTTTGAAATCGGACCAGTTGTTGAGCCTATTCGAGACAAACAAACAATCCAATCTTTCCTCTTTATATATTAGTATAGATTACTTTTCCTAACGAACAACACTTTATACTAGACAGGATTATAGACGCACTATAATTAAATTCAGTATGCGTCAGTGTCTGGATAAATTAAATATTATGACAGTGTGTCGTGATGAGAAAATAATATTTCTAGTAGTTGAGATGCAAGGAAACGAGTATTGCCTGTAGCGTTACTAGACTGTAAATTTATACTAATATAATTTAATTAAGAATATATCTTTACTGATTTTAAAAAGAGTAATGTGATATTTGTATTGTAGGGGGTATTTTTTGTTCTATTGGATCGATTTCGTTAATTCTTTTACTCACAAGAAGTGTTATTTGTGAGTACCTATCATAGGGTACAGACTAGTTCTAAATGTACTTGTAAATCTTAAATTTTTATGAAGATTTGTCTGTAACTTATCTGTTAGTCGCTAAATACAGTGGAGGAGAGAGTTTCAGGAAACCTGCCTAAGAAAGGATTTATTCCTTTCTAATGATTTAAACTCTTCGAAGATATTATGTGAAGTCCCAATGTGCATTAGGCATCTTCATGTTAGTGAATGCTCATTTAAAGCAGTTACCACCAGAAACTTTTAAATAATTAATGAACGAAATGAAAGAGATGAAAAGAATATTCGCATTCGCAAAAAGTAATGCTTAAATGTATTGACAATGTCTTAAAATCGGTATTCACATCATCTCTAGTATAATCACTAAGCCTAGGTGCGGTTCACCTCCGACATACCCCACTCGCGGGCCGAGTGGAAGTCCGGCGATTTCCTCGCGTCACAAAAAAAAAAAAACTTGAGAGGTGTCAAGGGACATCCGGATGGAACGAAGTTCCTTTCGATTAATTAGTGAGGGAATTGTAATAAAATTTTATTTTTTTATTTAATAACTTAAATAAAATATTTTGATCACAGCGCCATCTAGCATTAATCATATAAAACAAATAAGGAATTGTTTTATAAAATATTTTAAGAACACCGTCATCTAGCGATAATCATCTAAAACAAAACAAAAGTGTCGTGCCAACTTTTTCATAAGAATTTCCGTCTAGCCCCTTTCGATAACGCGCGATAAGGAACTTCGTTCCAAAAAAAGCCTAGATACGCCTAGGGGGGTTCTATTACTAAATAGATTGTTCCCATGATAGTGTGACAAGCAAATTGCTACTGCTTAAAGCTTGATTGACACCTGCAATAAATCTACTAGGATCAATTTATTACGTGAGAAAATACGCCCTTTAGGATTATTTTTTTTTAGTTGTAGTATTTTAATTACAAATTGTATAATAGTTCCCGATAAATATGAAGTAAATGAATGTCAAGTAGATTATAATTTTTATGACACGTTTCGCAACATGGGTGGTTATTAAAAATATGTTTTCTTCATAAATATATGCACTATTCTTTTTACTTGCCGATTCTTCGATATCTATCTTAATGACTACCTGATCAGTGCAACGTTGTCTAGTTTATATATGGAATCAAGTTTCCAGATCATAATATGACTTCAATACGTTTACATAGCCAAAAAGTATTTTTGAACTTAGAATTATTACATAGTCTATGACATTCACGAATAACGTAGCTACCTACCTATTATAATAATTTGAGTAAATCCATAGACTACCTCCTACAACGCTACAATCATCACGACATTACTCCTTGTAATATTAATTAATAATAAAAAAGTGAAATTAATAACCTTGTCCTTTCTCTCAATATCCAAATCCAGTAAAAAATCTTCCAAATACCAAAACACATAAACGAATTTAAGTAACTCATTTGTCTAAATTAATATCCATCGTCCCTGTTTTGAGTTTCAACGAATATCACACTAAAACTGATCTTGGCAGAAGTTCGGCTCACACATAAACTAAGCTAAATATACTCTTGATATATCGACTAAACACAGTTATAAATTATTCTGGAGACATATTATAAATTCATATATTTTTCAACTCGATCGGACGCCTCGATTTTAAAACAAAAACTTTTGATAAATTAAAGTATATTATCAGATGAAATGTTCTGTCGCAGTTTTAATTTTATTATGAATACGTTTGTCATTCGAGATGTTATATTGTTCTTTTGGATTATTTATTGTTGTACTAATAGTGAAGAAAGGAGTTGTCGTCGCATTAGGTTTCCACTAGTCTTGGTTGTAAAGAACAGCATTGAAAATAAGTGAGTTTGCAAATTGATTACGTCATTACGGGTATGTTGTCAGATAATGAATGCCGCAGTGCGTAATGCGTCGTGTCGCCCCGTATAACGTTCTGGGTTCTGACTATAGACTAACAGTCGACTTCAGTGGGCAGGAAGTTTCAGTGCGGTTTGTCTCTCACATACCCGACCTTTGATGATAAGCCAAGAAACCGGTCCATTCAGACGATTTTATTTAGCAAATAGCTTAACATCCCAGGTACCATCGTCTTCGGGAGTGCTCTTTATACACCCTGTATATGACAAAAAGAAGATTTACTCAACACACAAGAACATCTTCCATTAACGTTTTTATCACATACATAAAACAATTGTACAGTTAATATCAATTAAATTAAATCAATCACACATTTCCTTTGATAAATTCGCACATACATATCATCAAGTTATGGAGAGGTCAACTATCTCTGTTTCCGTTTGCTTCCAGACGGAAACTATTACCGACGTGTCAGGAATCTTGACAATATTATTGACGATCCTAGGGCTAGTCTAGAAGTTTAATAATAAAAATTATTGAATAGACGATAGTTTAGATATTTCCTTCAGTGTTCGATAGTCCAATAACACTTAAATACTTAAAAAAACTTGAGAGGTGTCATGGGACACCCGAATAGAACGAAGTTCCTTTCGATTAAAAGATATCTTATATTTTTTTTTTCAAACGTAACGCGCGATAAGGAACGTGTTTTAAAAGATTTTGATCACAGCAACATCTAGCGATAATCATCTAAAACTAAAAAAGTGTCGTGACAACTTTTCGTAAGATTTTTTTCCGTCTAGCCCCCTTTCACAACGTGCGATAAGGAACTTCGTTCCAAAAAATGTTTGGTAATGTTACCCAAAGTGTAATAAAATGACCAGAAAAGTAGGCAAAATCTACCTCTCTTGTGGCGCAGATAAAATCGCGCTGTTCTAAATAACTGCCTAAATATTAAAACATGTATTATCGGCTAGCAATTTATCGGTTTCGCTAATTACAAAAATGAAAACGACCGACTTCCATTTCTCAAGCATAGCACAAAATCTACCAGTCAGATCTTTATCAAATTTACTTAAGATAATGACCAAAGAAAGAAGAAACATCAAAATCGGTTAATAAAATTAACCGATTTTGCAGACAGAAAAGAAATACACGCAAAAATGCACAGCAAATTGTAAAATTTTGACCGTTCAAAGTACATTTTTTTAGACACAGATCCAGAAGTACGTGTTCGGTCTTTTGAGTTTCAAAAATCTTCACTCTCTGAATAAAAAAAAAAAATAATAATTCATAAATAATCATTACATCATTGACAAGTCCCATCGTTACCATGAGGAAGTCTATTATTCATTATGGCGTCGGCATACTATGACATAAAATACCCATAGATATTCACGACACAACCCAGGAAGAAGAGTATGTGTACAAATTAGACGGTATTTGGTTAGAAGAACGGAACTGGTATTAGATTTGACATTCTTTGTTAACGACTTAGATTTTTTGCAATGAAAACGAATTTTTTGAACATGGTGTGAATAATATTATAGTTAAAAAAGTGGTAAGTTAAATAGGTAAGACGATGTTTTTATTAAACGTGTAATATAAAAAAATATATAAACAATTGATAGCATTGATGATGTTTGATGATTTTAATAATAAATGTGAATCCATTAAATAGGTACGTTCAAAAATAAATGTAAATAATAATAAATAAATCTTTATTCTGCAAATATGATAGAATACATTCCCATGTCCTACATAGAGATAAGCTCAAAAAATCAATCTGAAGTTACATTACTAGTACCAACTATTTCGAGAAAAGAACACACTACCAACATTAAAAAAACTAAGTCAAAAATAACTGCATAATAAACTACGAACCAAACAAGAAATTGTTTTAGTTCCACAAAAATAAATCATCGCTAATACAAGCATTGTACATTTTAAGAATACATTTAATTTTAGGAACGCAAGAATAAAATAATTGTAACTGCCAAGGGAAATGCAATCTTCAGAGAATAGAATAGTGTTCATTTTCAAGTTTAGTGTACTTGCAATAAGATTTGTCACAGTGCAATAATTACAAACTTATAATTACCATGATCGAAGGTCTTAGTGCTCTTATTGTTCTATACATAAAGTTCAAAATCGTTTGAAAAGTGCAGGTACAAAATTTGTCAAGTGCACGAATCGAGTACACTGGCCGCATAGAATCACAACGAAAATAGAACGTTTGACAATGAAAAGGAAAGAAAATATAAAAATATTTGAAATTGGAATGCTATTCACGTTGTAATAATTTAAATGTTATTTTTTTGTTGAGGATTTATTTTTTAGGTGACGCTAATTTTTAAAACTATTCGTCTATTTGTGAAAATTTGTATTTTCAGTTTAATAATTTGACATAGGAAATATATTTTTGCTGAATTGTGTACATCATCGGTACATAATATTAATAATTTCACTATGCTTTCCTTATTTTGTATTATAAATAAAAGAAAATTGTTTAGTATCCTGTCGTGTCTTTGATCGAACTAAAATAGCTACCGAAATGATGATATTTTATTATAATTACAAATATACAATTAGGTATACTACTAGCGCTTATATAACTGTACACGTTGATAAAGTATTAAGAGTAGTGTTTTTTTCCTTACGATATACCTATCATTCAGTAACAATAGAAAATTAAAGGATTAAACAACCATCTACCTCTTCAAGCTATATTATGTTTTGTATGATACAGGTCACTTGCCAGCATTTCCGAGAAGCTCGTAAATTGGGCACATGTAAAATTCTATTTTCACATCATTTTTATAGAGCACCGCACCTCATAGCCGTGTCATAACTCAGTCGGCGAAAAATCATATTTTTATCGTGTTTTTTTGCGATTCTAACAATGATCAAAGTTGTTTTTGTTTTGGTAGAATACTGTTACTACTAGGGAAAGATAGTTTGTATTTAAAAGCTTTTCTTTCATTCGTCTTGAAGTGTGTACCTATACAGGGTGATATTGAAGGTGCATATTGAAGGTCATGATAGCTGATAGTTATATACGACCAGTAAAAATATTATTACCAAAGAATATGGCTTAATGCCTTAGTAATCGCAACTTAAAAATATCTAAAATTCTTCCAAAATGATGGTTTTTCGACAGCTGATGGGTGTGGCGGAGGTGTGGGGTGCGCGAAACCACTAGAGGTCGTTAGTCAACACTCTTTTAGCCGAAATTGTTTGTTTGAGGTAGTTTTGTCGAATTTAGACTTAAAAATTTTTTTTTTTTTATTTTATCTATATTTGTAATATTCCGTATTAGAACACAGTACTCATCACCCTCCTGCAATATGTACCTTCTTTAAAAAATCACCCTGTATAAGTTCGGGTAGAAATAGCAGACTAATTTCTCGGTTTCCGATTGAGCTAATTTACACGTGTGTATGTCGATTTTTTTTTCTATACAATAATATGGCATAATGGAGCTGATCTGATTAGTAAGTCGGAAGGTAGGCATATAAACTCCTGTATAAGATACTAAAGACAGGTAGGTACATACAAGAGATAGCTCTTTTAATCTGTTTCGTTGAATCTTAAAAACTTGTATTTTAAAAGATTTTTTACTTTCAATTTATTATTTATCTTGCATTATAACTGACTTTTTAATTGTCTTCTTTTTTCGAATTTTGATGTAGTTTTGTTTTAATATGTTCGATTTACAAAACGAACGTGTAAGCGAATAATTCAGTAGTGCAGATTGAATCAAAACCCCTGTGACTCAGTGGAACTTTTCGTTGTAATGATGTAAGAAATCAAATGATTCCACTGATTCCTAAAATTATGACTGGAAATTTTATGATTTTGTAAATGGAACTTTACTCAAAATGGCTTTAATTTTTTTATTATTGCCATATAGGCAGACGAGCCAACGGGCCACCTGATCGTAAGTGGTTACCGTCGCTCATGAACCTCTGCAATGTCAGGGGACATTGAGGGGTCGCTACCTACGACCTAACTTTAAGAACCCTCCTCAAGCCTCGTTTGAAGAAGGACAAGTCATAGCGCTCTGGGAATTTAGCGATTTTTAGTTATTAGTTATCAATAAATGGTCAAGTGAGGTTTATGACCTAACGATTTTTACAATAGTAAGTTAGTTAGTCTAGTTAGACTAGGCATAGGTTTACTATAGTTTATTTTAACGGTTAACGTACTTTTTCATACTTTTAAAATATTGTCATGATTTTTTTAAAACATCACCATAATTACCATTAATTATTACAACCAAATTAATATTTCCAAGATACTAACAGGCAATAAAAATTATTGTTATCATAATATTTTTTTTTTATTTCCATCTGTTACAATGTTGGAACATCTTCGCTAGAATGTATCTTAGTTTTTGCTACCTACGGAACCACGTGTTGGAAACGCGTTATGCTTTACCGGAAAGAATAGAGACTTTAAAAAAAGTGTAGAGTCGATGTGGTGTGATTTTTATCGTTTAAAATTATTTTGTAGTTAAATTTTTGGTGGTAACTATTTACCGTAAGCTTTATCTTTAAAAAAAATGTTAGTTGTAATAATTGTAAGATATGAATATTTTTTTGAAAATTACATTTTATAATAATTTTGTAAAAATTTTTCGCTGTAAGATTATGTTAGTATTGTGTTAGGAATAAGTGAGATTTTAATTGTTTAGGTCAGAAAGCAGTTTGATCAAATTTATTAGTCATTATTAAACAAATATCCTTATCTGTGTTGCCGGTAATATTTATAAATAGTAACAAACAGATAGAGTTTAGCTAGCTGCTATAAAATTGAAGTAAATTATTAGTATAGAATACGATTTTTTTTAATTAATTAATAATTAATCACGTTTTTTACTTTTATTTATCATCATCGAGTTATCTGTAGAAACCGATGAATATGTGAATTTAATAAATTAAATTGGTAACTATAATATTTACCTACATTAAATATCAAATAATATACGACTATTTTAATTGTATACCCTCAACATTTTTTTTTCTTTTTCACAGAATTTTTAGCACAAAGACGACTCCACAGATTTCGCTGTTCTGTTAGCAACAAAAACACATTGTTTGCCACGTGTTACGCGTTGGAGACGCACGCTGAATGCTAAAAGGGTCTCAGGTTCGGTTCCAGAACAGAGGGACCTTGGCGCCCGTTAAGGGAGCGTTTATTGTTCGAAGTACATCCTCGACTAGTAGAAATAGAGGTCTTTGTTTGTGGGAATTGATTTTAGCCCACGCATTGAGTCGTGGTAAAATTTGTGTGAAAATCCGTTCGATTGCGACACATCTAGAACTAATGTAGTATGGTTTTGATAATCATATTCTAATTAAATATTATTTCTGATCCTTATTCGATAAAGAAAAACATAATTATAGCATAAATATATTTATTTTCATTGAGTTCGAATTCAGTGCTATTCCAATTCGTAATAACAAATATATTTTGCACGAGAAGACTGGATACTGCGGGTCGATTTAAGAGCAAACAAATCTGTCTTTTTTTTCTCGTGATCATGACGTTTGCAACAACGTTGAAATATCGAGACAACTCAGTTAATTAAATATCGTGGTAAGGACCCGTTGAAAATGCATGAAAGTATTATAGAAAACCGCGAGTGTCTGAATAAGTTTATAGTGGACTACCTATACCTGATCCCTCTACTGAGGGGACCTGTGCCCAACAGTGGGTAGGTAAAATTGTCACAGTACTTTTTTTATTGTCATGTAAGCTGTGTGCCAAACAAGCTAACGGGCCATCTGATCGTGACTGATTACCATCATGGACCTCTCAGCTAATCAAAGGACTCTACCCTACCACCTACGATCTACCTTTAAAGGCCTTCTATAAAAGTAGAATCAATGTTCGTATTTCCAAAGAACCAAGTAACATACAAGTTTAATAATAGACAATAATATGAAAGGGATTTCCTTCCATAAATGTATCTTTGATGTTCCGTTTCCGATTGTAGTTTCTCTTTATATCATTGGTTTTAGAATTTTGAGATAGAATTAAGTATATTGTATGGTATGTCCGCTAATTGTGCATAATATAGTATGGAAACGTTGATAATTTTAGAGGTTTTTGATGTAAAAACTTAAATAAACAGTACTTTCATGCATTTTCAACGGGTTCTTACCACGATATTTAATTAATTGAGTTGTCTAGATATTTCAATATTGTTGCAAACGTCATGATCACGAGAAGACTCAATTAATTCACTACTCAATTAATTAAATATAGTGGTAAGAACCCATTGAAAATGCATGAAAGTATTATAGAAAACCGCGAGTGTCTGAATAAGTTTAAATAAACAGTTTTTTCTCCATTTAGATACTAAAGAGGTAATGTTTGTGACGTTATAAGAGGTATCTAATCTTTAGATCTTCTTAACCGATTTTGAAAATTCCTTTACTTTTAGGTTATTTGTGAATGTTATAGGCTAATTCATAATTCTAAAATTAAAATGAAACGTATGTCTATGTAAAAAATTAGGTAAACTCAACCTACCTTAGGTTAAGGCCTCCCTTTCTTGCGCAGGCAAAGGTGTGCAAGTCAGTTTGTTATAAAATAAAGGCAAAGAATATATATAAAGATAGAATGGGTACTTGTCATCCCTCTTAATATTATGAAGAATAAAGATGTTTATTCTGAGTTAAATCCATTACACATTTGAGAGAAAACCTATACTAAATACACATAGGATTCAACTTTCAGATGTGCCTGAAGAAGTTACCAATGATCCTCACACTAGGCAAAGCCTGTATCGTGAGGATGTATGTAATATGATTATTATTTCGCGTCTTTTCTCGGTTTATGTAAGTAATATGATTAATAGTAAACATAGAAATTACATAGTATTATTTCAAAAAAAAACAATTGGAATAAGAGACGGTTTTTTTTAATTTTAATTATTCCTGTAAGTCAGAAAAGAAATATCGAAAATTAGATAGACTTTAACAACTTAGTTTTTCACACATTCAAGACCAATAACCAACAACAACAATTATGGCGGGAAAGCTATGAAATATGGTTTTTACCACTCGTGAGAAATATATTCTTAAAATATGTGTTATGGTCTAAATTATTATTCATTGCACACAATACGGTTTCATATATTGAGTTTAAAAACAAAAACTGTAATAAACAATAAAAATCTTTAAACACTAATTATGCCAAAAACCAAAACAATTGGTATAAATAATTTATCACTGTTTTTGTAATACATATTTAATTTTAGTGTCCTCAATATTTTGACTCTTATAATCTCATCTACTCTTTATTCTAAATTAATATAATTATTTTTTAATTAGTACAATTCTCACAATACCAACGATTTTTTTATCGAGCATCCTAGACGCAAACAATACTAGGAAAGCATGACTCATATATTTTTATGAAACTAATTACAGTTTCATTAAAAAACGATGTTCTAAATTTAATTATATCTTAAAATAAACCTACCTTGTTGGAATGGTCACAATCCGGTCGCGTTGTAAATCCGCAAAAATAAAAACAGTTCAAAAATAGTTCACAATGCCCACAGAAATACACAGAACACACCGAAAAAAATCGGAGTAAACGTTATCGATTTATTTAACAATAAGCAACGACACGTCTACGCGCCACGAGCTTTGGAGCAAGACTGAAAGGAAAATCGCTGTAGCTTTCAGAGATGCGCGCGCGCTCACCACCGAGCAGACATATTTATACCTATCTCGCTCACTCTTACTCACCTATATATCTCTGTCTCACTCTGTCATGTCGAAGAAAAATTAAGGGAAAAGCTTTAACGCTACATTACATAATGGTACGTTTTGCATTATGATTTATATTGTTTTGTTAATGTTGGCACTAGTTCAATGATTCGCACGGCGTCGTAAAGTGGGACATGAATTCTTTAAGAATTTTTTAATACGCAGTGGAAATTAAAATGACGTGTACACTCTGTAAATGTTTTTAATCTTTATTTTTGTGCATTAATTTTGTAATTATGTAAATTGGCTACTGAATTTTTAGGTACATATTATTTGCTAGGTTTGTCTACTGTTAAAACAGGTACATTTTAAAGATATGTTATTTAAATAATATAAATTAACTAGCTGACCCGGCAAACGTTGTTTTGCCATTTAGGGGTGGACTACCCCTAACATTTAGGGGGATGGAAAATAGATGTTGGCCGATTCTCATAGATACCGGATAAGCACAAAAAATTTCATCAAAATCGGTTAAGCCGTTTCGGAGGAGTATGGCAACGAAAACTGTGACACGAGAATTTTATATATTAGAGAAGATAAGAACTGTCCTCTAAATTTGCCAAGCGACCTACGTGTGATGAGTTGGTTTGCTATTTTTTTATTATTTGCAAGACCCGCGTTTCTTCGTCTGCGTCACAAAAGGGAAGCATTTTTTTCTTTATGCTTTTAGAAAGAGGTAATTGTTGGAATTCTATCTACCCCGCAGTTAAGGTGTGATTACCAAACTGAAACCTCCAAACGTTCACACTCAGCGTCCGAAGCCCGCTTGAGCCAAATGGCGTTATTTGGAGCGGCATGATGTGTTATGCACGACGTATTCCATTTACACTCGCAATCCATACAAACAAACAATCTCTTCAGTCTATGTTAAAAAGAATACAAAAAGTATATAACATATTCAGTAATAATATATTTTCTGGTTCTAAACGTAATTATAATGTACGAGGAAACTATCTTCCTTCACGTTTCTCTGAAAACAACATTCCACGTACCACGCGTCTATGATTTCCATAGAAATGTACTACTCTATATTTAAAACAACGGAATATCATATATTCATATTACTTCTGGTATATATATTAACATAATAATATTGATATTAACCTTTCTAGTGTCGAAAAGGCATTAATAATATTATAAGCGTATTGATAGGACTTAACCTCTAAAGATAAATTATCTTTTTACAATTTTTTTTTTATTGCCTTGTTGGCAGACGAGCCAACGGCCCACCTGATAGTAAGTGGTTACCGTCGCTCATGATACAATTGTTTAATCTGCCTTTTTCTCTATACTCTACTCTTATAATCTACCTCTACCTACTGTATTTTTTATTTATTAAGGACTAATTTCATATTTTGCAAGTCAACAGCAATGCAATTCAAATATATTTTGTGATTATGCCCACAATGAAAAGGTACTATCAATAAAAATACTTTAATCTCTAATTTTTACAACTTAAAACACAAGAAAATTTGTACCGAAACAAAAATTACTTCCTAAAACCCAAAAAAACGGAATTTACGTAAAAAATGTCATTCTCGGCACGCGCCGTCACATTGCCCACAATTTACAACCGGAAGCGGATACTTGGGCGACGTATTTAAGAACTAATTCGTTGCCCTAGTCGTGTATTGACTCTCCACTGATTGATAGATCATTGAGTGATTTAGATAGTATGGGGATTCTATGGGAGGACGTTTGGGATTAAGAATTTGTGTTTTAAAGAATGGTAGAAATGTTGGCTGAATGGTTGAAGTGGTTGCTTTTTGTATTGGTCGCGGGTTCGAACTGGTTTTTATCACTAAATCTTAATTTGAAAAATTCTTATTATGCAGTTTATGACAACGCTATCGGCTGAAATTAAAGACACAACATCGTGAGGATTGACTATTCCTGATCCTACTTAGGGATACCTTTGATTGAAATTGTTAATTGTTTTGAAAATGTTGATTAATTTATGTTTATGTACCTAGCTGACCTACGCACTTCGTCTACGTCACGTTAATTACTCGATTTTTATTGACGTAAAATCGTCGGACTTCAACAAACATTTAGAAAAAAATGACCAAATTGATCCAGGCGTTGTTAAGCGCTAACCAATACATTTTACAATTCATTTTTATAGTATAGATATGTACACTCGTGCATTCAACATTGTTGAATGTGTACTAATTCTGTTCGTCCTAGAGTAATTATAGAAACTAATGCATAGTTGCAAACCCAGAGGACGCACGTTTTATTCCCGAGAAAACGTCATTGTTTAGAGTGCTGCTAAATATAATCTTCCTCTAACATTAAGAGACGAAAACAGACTTGCAATCTTACGTCAAATCTTTAAGTATTAATATTATAGCCCAAGAGCTGCTGACCAATTTTGGGTAGGTATTTGAGACAAGCTAAACGGATTCCTACGTTTTTAAAATGTTTGGAATTTTTTATTCAAGAAATGTGTTTGAAGCAACTTGCCATTTATATAATAGGTTGTCAAATATCTCCCTTCCGCCTTTTTGTCTTTTGAATTTCGCGGCTATGTACTTCTATATGTTGTAGTTTTATGTTTAGAAAATTACAAAAAAAAGCCAGAACATTTAGTCGGGGCTCTTGCATTGCCAGGCGAATGAAAAAATATATACAATAAATAATAGAACTAGGTATGTACCGAGTTTTCAGCTAGCCTCAAATACTTACCCACAGAACTTAAACGCAAAGAAGACGCGTCATGCATATGTGATGAAGCTAAATAAGAAACCATCCAACATCTACTAACTGATTGTCCAGGTTTTGGTTACTACAGAGATGAAGCTGAAAACAAGATAAACAATAACATAACAATACAAAAACTACCTGAGCTGATACAGAATCAAGATACCAGAGGAGGACTTATAGACTTTTGCATTAAAATACTGAAAATAGTCATAAACCGAAATAAATAAGATAAATTAGAATAATATATAATAATAAAAAAAAAGTAGCAATTAAGAGTCAGGAAATAGAATGATTAAAATATTGTATTTGTTTATTGTATTATTAATATCACAAAATTTTAAATAATGTTAGTAAATAGGTAGTGCACACAGAAATTACTGTAAAGGAAGGAAGAGGAGATGTAACATCGTAGATATAAGTTTTAATGAATAAATCATGTGTATAATAATTTTACCCGAGATTTGGTTAGATAGGCTGGAGTCCTACCAGCAAGTCAGTGAAATTGAGAGAAGGATAAATGTGAAGTATGCGGCACGAAAGGATTGAACACGAGCGAGAACTGATATGAAAGGTGAATAGCAAATTAAAAAAATAAATAGTTGAATAAGGGCCCCGATAATGTTGGGGGAAAGGTAGGAAAAAAAAAAATACCCAAAATTTGCCACTAACTCTCGGGCCATTAGGTTATTAGTTTCAACATCCTACTAATATTGTAAATGCAAAAGTTTCTGTATGTTTGTTACTATTTGATGCAGAAACTGCTGAATAGATTTTAATGAAAATTTACAGTAGTGTAGATTCTACATCAGAATTCAGAATGAATGAATGGTGAAGGAAAACAACGTGAGGAAACCTGCATGTCGGAAAAGGGTTCTAAAAATCCCTTGAAGATATGTGAAATCCCCAATCCGCACTGGGCAAGCGTGGTGGACTATGCCTAATCCCTCTACTGAGGAGACCTGAGCCCAACAGTGGGCAGTAATGGGTTGGTACAGGTACAGGAATGGTAAATAGTGTTGAATACACTCGGAATCACTTCCCTATTTAAATTGCAATTAAAATTACAATTCGTAGCTCACTTGTTGAACTGCTTGTCTTGCTTCTTGTCTTATTTTGTAACAAGATTGTGCAATTTATCACATCAGTGCATCAGTGGTTTGAATGAAAACCTGTATTTTAAAGGACGAGACTTCCTTTCGAAGATAGCTGATGAAGTTCACGGCCCGCGCTATCCCTGATATCTTTATTGAGAAGAACTTACCGCAGCAGTGGGCAATAACAGGTTGTTACAGCAAAACTAACAAGTAAACTCAAACAATCTTACTAAACAACAATTCAAGAGCTTCTACCACAATTGCATTAAGTATATTTCCATCGATTGCTATACTTCACATATGCTGTACGTAAACCAAACATATCATGATGCAGAGGGCTGTATCCATTCTTTATGTGCGTTACCAGCTAATTCTTGGTTCGGTAACGAAGTGAAATGTAAATCTGTATACCCCATAACTTATTCGTATCTTTATTGTAGGGTGACCATGGTAATGTGCAGTGGAAAATATTACTTTTTGAGGTACTTGAACCAATAGCCGAAGAGCTAGTGTCAGTTCTCTCTGGCCACAACTTTTTTATATTATCATGTGATGCGTAGAATAATCGTGGTGGCCGAGTGGTTGAAGCGCTTGCCTTCCGTACGGGAGGTCGCGGGTTCAAAACCGGTCGGCTTGTACCTCTAAATCTTAATATGAAAAAGATTTATGTGCAATTTTCCACAACACCACTGGGGAAAAACGGTGAAGGAAAACATCGTGAGGGAACCTGCATATCGGAAAAGGGTTCTAAAAATCCTTTGAAGATATGTGAAATCCCCAATCCGCATTAGGCAAGCGTGGTGGACTATGTCTAACCCCTCTTCGGAGGAGACCTGAGCTCAGCAGTGGGTAGTAATGGGTGGTTACAGTACAGTATAGCGTAGGTATGCAATGTAGTAGAAAAGCCGAACATCAACATTCCCTTATAATGAAGAAGTCGCCTGAGTGTGCTTAGATCTTACCAATTAAAAATGAGTCTTAGTGAAAGCAGTAAGTATTTTTGTGATATCTCTCACAGCGACTGTATAGGATAATTTACCTCAATAAAGAAAAGCTTCATACAAATTGTTTTGACGAACAATGAAAGTTAAAAGTCATATTTATTGACCTTAGCTCTTTAACTACATAAACTTGTACGCATATAATTATAATTAATTATAAATCTGTATTGATCATACACCGTCTGCTAATTTAAATTTGCAGAATAAAATTAAATTTAAGACTCATTGCAAACAATCTAAAATTATGAATTATTACAATTTACTTAAGTCCTGTACCGCCGGTGACGGTCCCCATTACAAAAGCTTACAAGACATTATTTACGACAAATAAATAGTATTCCCAAAAAGACAGGTCAGCTTTTAGGGGCTTTCTACCATTAGTTAAAAAAGTGAAGGGGTCCGTTAAGCCCCGCTATTTAGCAGCCAGGTTTGCAGTTCCGAGTTGAAGCATATCAGGAGAACTATGGACCAAGTTTTCAGCTTGCCACTAGCTCGCGGACTAGCACCATCAGGTGGCCATAGAGTATAGACTAATTCATGCACTGCACGAAATAAAGAACAAACTTACCAATTTGTCCTTCTTAAAACTCAAACGATGGTGCCTCCATAACCTTTCGCCTACGCATCGATCGACTGTTCATTGTTTTATTCAATGCAGGTAATGCACTCGGCGCATAATAAAGCCGTACGGAGAAATGTTACTGATAAATCAGTTCGTGCTTTTACAAAGTAATGCGATGCATGTTTATTTTAATATAGTAATAAATAAAAATTAAAGCTTTTTTGTAATATTCAAATAAGCGTATTTATCAAATCCTACACATTACACAGGTACAAAAATATTTACGTTTAGATTGTTTGTCCGATTTTGATCGGACTTTCATTGGTACACAATCTATAAACCAGCGAGTAATTAAGGCTTTACTGAACTCCGGTTTTTTTCGCGAGTAATAAATACTATTTAGCTTACGCAAATGAATTTGCAGTATTTCCAATAGTTTCAATCTATTAAGATGAGTTTGACAGTGATAATTTCAAATTGAACTAGATGAATAGATAGATAGATAGGTGTATGAGGCAGGTATTAATAACCAATTTAAAATTTTGAAATTGTGGGATTTGTTTTAAATACTAAGATGTTTAATAACTTTAAAACGCCAGTCATTTACCACAAAGTTAACATTTTACCGAGTACGGAACCAAGATGAATGGTTTTATGCAGAATAGAGGAAGACATCTGCATGCGAATCGTCATTAAGTGTTTCTTATAATAATAAATAGGCCATGCAGTAAGGAAATGTGCAAATAATGTTGGCCATAGTAATAACTCAATAAGCCCTCTAATTATGATCGGGAGTATGGCCTACCTTGCAATTCCAATTTATAACACAACCTTGTCGTTTTTGCTGTATTTTGTCAAAATAACATTTTTTATTTTATTTTATTTTTGTAAGTCACACCAACAATTTACATACACTTAATCCTATTAGAGTAAAATACATTTAAGTTAAATCTATGATGTGTATATAAATTAATTAAAAGTATGCACAGCATTTACCAGAAGTACATAATTTTATACTAAATCTAAAACTTAACTATATATTAAATTTAGTAGAGTAAATTATATGAATTACGTAGTCTCATTAAATGTTTGTAATATAGTGTAAGACCATCAAGTAAAACAAAGTCTAAATCTAGTCTACAAAAAAGGCAGAATTATTAACTGTTTTAACCTTTGCCTTTACTTACGTTATTTTGTGTTTTTCCTATACTTACAATCGCTTATTATTCGAAAAAGAACAACACCCTAACCTATACATAATTTTAATATATTCCAGCTTTCTTGTATTTCAATATATCGATAACCAAAGCTCTGTCTATTATATCGATACGATACATCTAACATCGAATGGCATTCGCACTATGATTTATCGATTCGCATTTCATGAGTAACACCGCCATAGAGGGGTAATACTCATGCTTTACAGAAGTTAATCTCACTGTAGATACCATAGATTATACAAGTTTTTAATTTTTTTATTAATAAAATAAACTGCAGCTGTGTATACTGACAGAAATGTTTTATTACGTAAAACATTTCTGTCAGTTATAAGTTAGATGTATTTATATTGAGACCAGCCCTTGTACCTACTGTTATTTTTTTATGGCCTTGTACTGTTTCTGTACTTATGATCCAGTATTCTTATCGTATTTTTAATTGCTAGTGTAATGTACCGTAAAAGGTACCGTAGCAAAAGATTCAGTTTAAAATAGATGCGTTGTTCATTTAATTCAACAGTGAAAAATAAAGTAATTTAGATTTGTATGACATTGGATTTTCAATAAACATTTCATCTTAAACTTTGAAAAAGGATAAGTTATAGCGCTCGTGTAACATCGAAGAGGTCTTTCCAAAAGCGTATAGATCTATGACAGCTTTGAATCAAGTTTGACTTCTGCCCTATACGTGTGTAGTGTGCATAGGGCTCTTTGATAAATCGATGCAGTTGTTATCGATATCAGACAAAACCGAATAACATCGGCTCCAGTAATATCGATTATCGCTTTGTTTGTTTGCGGAACTGTCTCAATATACTATCTGTTTGATAAAGGATGATAACAAGTTTATTTGATGAAAGTTTTTGCTAAACCTTATCTAGGTACTGTGATAACTATATTTTTATAGGTTTATCTTGTGTTTAAATATTTTTGTTTGGTATAACATTTTACTATTACCATACCTTTATTTTGTCTTTTTTATTTCACAGGCGCTTTGCAATAAAAAGCAAAATAGGTATTTTCCATTACAAATTGTTCCCTTGTAGCTAAAAAACTTAAATCTCTTTTGAGTACCTACCAACTAGGTATGTCTAAAGAAATTAATTTTTATCCGAAACGTTACTTACTCGCGCGGTTGCCCAGCCAATGATATGAGAGGACTACCAATTTATGATTTTGGTTGTATTTGCTTGGTGTTATTTTTACGCCTTTAATTGTGCATCTTGTGAAATTGTGAATCTTAGAATAAATAAATGTTGAAAAAGAACATAATATTTTAATTCTCACCTAAACTACGTTTTAAAAACTTGAGAGGTGTCATGGGACACCCGAATAGAACGAAGTTCCTCTCGATTAAAAGATATCTTATATATATTTTTTTCCTAAC
The DNA here is from genome assembly GCA_030269945.2 of Trilocha varians. Lineage (NCBI taxonomy): Eukaryota > Metazoa > Arthropoda > Insecta > Lepidoptera > Bombycidae > Trilocha > Trilocha varians. The sequence goes on along the minus strand of AP028277.1, from coordinate 2,794,830 downwards.
GTAACGCGCGATAAGGAACGTGTTTTAAAAGATTTTGATCACAGCGCCATCTAGCGATAATCATCTAAAACAAAAAAAGTGTCGTGACAAAAAAAGTGTCGTGACAAATTATCGTAAGAATTTTTTCCGTCTAGTCTTTCGATAACGCGCGATAAGAAACTTCGTTCCAATTATTATAATTCGAACAAGAGAGCGCACCTAACATTTTCTGAGCTTGCTTCGCGTCAATCTATCCAAATGATATTCCTAAAATTGTACAAGTCATTGCTCTAGTGTAAGTATAATGAGGCCCTTATATGAATCAACTATTATTTTGTATTTGACGTACTCACCTGCCGTTACATTAACTGTGAGCACAGTTTTTAAATGAGGTTAATAATGAGGTATGTCGTCTAGCATAACCGTGCTTGTTATGACAATTTTCTTAAATGGTGTTTATCTTTTTATCAGGTGTATACTAGGTGTAGTAGTAGGGTTGTCTGATAGGGTACTAAAATAGAGGACCATTTTGAAAATTTTCTTATGTTTCAAGTCATGGTGATTTTGTTATCTTAAACTTGTTAGACGAAATAGAATGAAATAGACATAGTAGTATCTTTTAGTAAGTGTATTCTCGAATACCTCTCATGGTAGCTCCCAACTATCGCCATGAAGCCAGACATACCTAAACAGAGTTCATGTGCAATTCTTCACAACCCTGGCTAAAAACAGTGAAGGAAAACATCGTGAGGAAACCTGAAAATTGGAAAAGGATTCAAAAAATCTTCGAATCCGTGTTGGGCAAGCGTGTTGGACCACTACCAGATCCCTCTGCCGTTGAAACCTGAGCCCAGCTGGCAGTAATATATAATAATCATATCTTTTCTTCGGCTTTCCTCTTCTCTTACATTAAATTCATCATTTGTCTTGTTACATGGGTCTCATCCCTTCATCCGTCCGTACCACCCCGTTTCCTTCTTAACTGGTCACAGACCGGCGCCACTTTCAATCTTCCTCTTATATACTCATTCCTCACTCTATCCAGTCTGGGTACTGCAGATATGAAGGTCACGACTAGTTGGACATAAAACTAACAAGTGACAGCAAAATACAGGAGCTGCGATTACTACAATTATTGGACATGAACATCGCGTGGGCCACGACATGTGGACACTAATAAGACTTGCTGGTGCGAGATTGACATGACGACCAATTTGCTAACTAACACCTCGTTAGCATCAATCATGTTGCAATAAATTACTTTTCGTTTGCCATGTTTTAAAGTCTACTAGTAGTTAAAATAGAGCTATTCAAGTTCTGTGGATAGGTACTGATGTGTTTGAGTTTGTTGAAAGACAAAGCTTTTTTTTAATTCTACATATTTTGATTCTGTGTATTGTGTGATAATGCAATACACATGATACAATGTAACTGATTTATGAAGGAGGGAATCGGGAAGAGTACATAGGTTTGTTTTAGATAGCACTTTACTACTGCATACCTAATATCTTTTTTTATTGCTTAATAGATACACGAGCCTACGGCCCACCTGATGGCGGAATTTTGAATAGACACAAGGCAGACAGTCTAAAATAAAAATTAATAATAACTTGTTAAATGTTTGTAAACTTTTGTAACATACTTTAAGTTAATAATAAGTGACATAAGATTTAATTAATGATAATTTTATTGTTCTTCTTATTCTTCCTGGCCGCCTTAATTGCGAGTCACGAATACAATATCTTACTGTCATCACTGTTTCAATTTCTACAAGTTGGGAAAGCCTGCAGACCATTTCCCACAATTGGACTAATATTTAAGCCCATATTTAAAAAAGCTTCTTTACTTTTCATTCATTTACATGACACACTAATTTGTTATGTGTATTTGTGTATAGCACATATTATTATTACTTTAATAAAATGGTTACATTTTTATCATTATTCAAAGCATTTGTCTAGTTATACGCAAACTGCAGTTACGCTACTAGCGTGACTAATGACTCCCCAAGCTCAGCGCGCCCGTCTGTCTGTCACAACCCGTGATAAAGGTTCCACTAATAATACGGAACTTTTTTTTTTATTATTGCCACGAGCCAACGGCCCACCTGATAGTAAGTGGTTACCGTCGCTCATGAACCTCTGCAATGTCAGGGGACACTGAGGGGTCGCTACCTATGACCTAACTTTAAGGGCCCTCCTCAAGCCTCGTTTGAACTTAAAACATTTATGTTTAGTCCTCAAAGGTAGGTAATGGTTCCGGACTTTACAGAAGTCCAGGACAGTAACCACTTACTATCAGGTGGTTCGTTGACTTATCTGCAAAAAAAGTGTTTTTATAAAAATACATTAGCTATCATCGCGTGTGGTGTACTTACAATCGTGTACCTAATCTATATTAGGGACATTGTGAAGCTGCTACAAACTCCTAAGGACTCTTTTCAAGCCTCGTTTGCTACTTTTAACGCTTTGTTATCGATTACGGCATACCTATTGCATATAATCGCTTGAACTTGCACATTCTTAATTAGGTTTTACTATTATATAACACTTAACCACTCAACTGGAAACGTCACTATTCGCTAGTTAGCGAAACTGGGGACTACGTTCGGAATCAATACCGTGTTTGAGCCCCTTTTTAAAAACATTTTTTCCAATAATTTTTAATTTTGATTTTTAATTAAACGTTATATTTTTGTAAATATTTATTACTAAACGACGCTGTATTGCATTTTTAGCGAAAATATATCATCTCTGTAAAATATGAGACAATTAAAAAATGTAAACAAAACAAGTGTAACTGTGCTCAATTTTGGCTCCTGCCACAGACTTGGCAAAAGTAAACAAACCAATTTGGTTGCCGATCCCAGTTGAGTGGTTAAATGATAATAGCACTGCAAAACGAATACTAGGACAGCTGAATTCAAAACGAATAATCGCTCCAAACTATAACTATCTAAATATAAAACCATTTCCACCCTTTCCAACCGCAGCGGACATCATTAGGCACCGGACTTATACCATTTCAGACGACGGATACTTACAAAAAGAAAAAATACAAATCTATATTTGAAACTATAGAAAAAACTACGTTCAGCTATGGACGGAAATGCACGCGCCCAAGACGCTTAGAGCATCACTTTTTTACAATTAATCGTTTCCGTGCCGTGTACTTCCTATTTGTATAAAAAATAAGTTGGAGATGTCCAATCATTGCGTAGATGCTTTTACTAAATTACCTTCTTGATTCGTGGTGACTGGATTATTTTTTAGACTCGGTATTTTCAGATTAATTTGTGCTTTTGCCTATTAGTAATGGGATATTCATAAAAACTTGAGAGGTGTCAAGGGACACCCAGATGGAACGAAGTTCCTTTCGATTAATTAGCGAGGGAATTGTAATAAAACTTTATTTTTTTAAGTCATAATAATTAGTTAGTTTAAAACGTCTCTCGAGAGAGACAGAGGTTTTAAAAGATTTTAATCATAGCGCCATCTAGCGATAATCATCTAAAACAAAAAAAGTGTCGTGACAACTTTTTCATAAGAATTTCCGTCTAAATCCCTTTCGATAACGCGCGATAAGAAACTTCGTTCCAATATTTAAAAATTAAGAACTTTAAATACAGACTTGAATGAATTGAGCTCCCATTGTTTTAAAATTGCAAAATAGACAAACGAGCACGCATCCCATCTAATAGTAAGTAGTAACAGTCCCTCATGAATCCCAGAAAGCGCAAGAGTTCATGAACAGCGGTTATCATTTAACGTCAGTATGTCGACGAGAAAAAATTGGGTCATCTTAAAAACAAACCAGTCTTTTCCAATTTCAAATCGTTTGTCCAAAAATTTACAGTTAAATCGACACAAACAACTGCACATCTCTTTATATGCAGTGTATAATAAATCGCGTGTGAAAAAGGATCTCGTCCTTGAATACAGTCAGTCGCTGCATTATTTAATAATAAACAATTGTTAATGTCCTGCATTTAATGTAGTAACTACGACTAATGGACTTAGTTGTGTTTCTTTGGACCTATTAAGTATGGAATTTTTAAATATCACTTTATAATGAATTTTTGTTTTTTTTTTTATATTTGATTTTATAAATTGGTTTGCCGGGTGACACTTCAAGAAACTGCGTTACGCTCCGCTCACGTTATGCGCTCACAATGAGAGCGAGTGAGAGGCACGCGTCCCGCCTAAGAGCGAGAGAGACAGACATAAAAAGTGGAAGGGACACGTTTACCACTCAAAGTCGTTGTCACGTAAAACTTTCGCCCGTATGACGACTTTACAGGCAACCAATTTTTATTGCTACGCAGACGACGACTTCCATTTCCAATTTTGGCATGTAAATATGATCGAAATATCTTATGATGCACAAGATCAAGCTATTAAGAGCTTTTTTCCTTTCTTCTTTGTGACCTGGACTGGTTTTATACTATAAAAGATGATTGCAATTACTCTTGAACAGTTACATACTTCAAGATAAAACTTCCGTAACATAATATCTGTCCGGGCAATATTAAATTTCGATAAATGAGGTTTAATTTCAAAGACCTAGCACTGACAGATGTCACATCTTTACCATTGTCTTTCGGCTTCCGACGTGACGCGGATTGACTGTCGGTGGAAAAATTATAATAGTTATATATCATACTAAAATTGTGAAAAACGGCGGCCGCCTAGAAGATTTGAAAACAAGGAATCTCATCCATCGAACATCGGTCCTGCTAGCAGAGGTAAGTCGGATTACATTATTATTGATGTGTATCGATCGGTGTACATGGTTTTGAAATTAATGTAGGTCGAAATTGAGAAGCCCGAATCAAAGCCTACAAACATACAGTTCACTTAATAAAAGGTAATCTTGTCTGCCTACACAGGCAGGATCGCCACACCAATATCAATGCGTTCTTAAAAAATAAAGTCATAAATACATAGAAAAGATACAAGTTACACTCTGTTGAAAATGAGAACCATAAACACGAACCTATGATTTAGAGTTTAACATCTGACATCGCCAGGTCGAACGCATTAAAAAGATAATCCAATTAAATTTTTATACCCAAGACGACTTTCATCTCACCAAATAAACGGCAATTCTGTTTTTAACAACTAACATGCATAAATCTAAATCAAAACAGACGAATAATTTGGCGACTGACAAATGAACATCAAAGGCATTAAAAAGTTAAGACAGAAGAAGAATATTCATTTTGTTCTTTTGGGGAAATTTTGATTTGGTTTTTGGATGGACGTTTGATGTCTTTTTAATACCTACTTCATCTACTTGTTGCGTTGAATATGCTTGATACACATAAAATACTAGCTGACCCGCGCAACTTCGTCTGCGTCGGATAGGAATTGTTCCCAGGAATTTTATAAAAGTACTCATCAGGACGCTTCATTAGAGCCCAAACACGATGAGGTTATCTTGCTTATTGACGGGGTTCCTGTGGCCACCTTCCAGCTCCATCATGAGACCTTCACATTCATTCTCTACGCAAAGTACTCATCAGGATGCTTCATTAGAGCCCAAACACGATGAGGTTATCTTGCTTATTGACGGAGTTCCTGTGGCCACCTTCCAGCTCCATCATCAGACCTTGATCTAAGATATCCTATCTCTCAAGTTGGATCGAACTGCACATGGGGTGCACAATCGGTTTAGTGGTTTAGGAGTCCATTGAGGACAAACATTGTGACACGAGATTTATATATATTAAGAAGATATTGTAGAATGTCTTTGGTCTATTCTACATAAGAATCTGACTATGTACCAAATATTTCCCTACTGCTGTTATAACTATCCAACATTTTCACACAGATAACATTATAAAACTTTGACAAGATTTTTCCAGCTTCGATTCAGCAGACACGACTATCCATCACAATCTTCACAAAACCTCATAATCATAATTAACAGGTTCTTACCAAGATTTTTGATTAATTTAGTGTTCATAACTTACACTATTACTAAACGGGTTCTTTCCACGATTATAGAAAGAGGGTAAACAGATTTGTCTGCTCTTAAATGACCTACCCTCAGTTCTTCAGTCTTCCCGTGATCTTCCCGCTTGAAACCGCTCAATTGAAAATAACCGTGGAAAGAACCCGTTTAGTAATAGTGTAAGTGATGTAGATAACCGCGAGTGTTTAAAGAATTTAATTTAGTGTTCTCGATAATTCGACATTGTTGCAAACTTCATGATTACGAGAAGACTGGATACTGCTATCCTCTGTCTCGTTCGCTTTTGAGTAGTACCTAAGTACCTATCATTGGAACTCAAACTTACATTACGAGAACCACATTTACCGCAACAACTGTCTGATTACTATCTGATGCATCAGTACATGTAAATTTTCAAAACTGCAACTGCATCTTTAGCAACTTATTACCTTAATCAATCACAAACATTCACAAATCATTTACCGCGCTGCATTGTCGTACCTACAGGCCAATTTCGCTTCATTAAGTATCGTGTGAGTTTATTAAGTTGTTGTGTTGTGGTTGTTAAGTACTGATGAGGCTGATTGTATAGATACTTTACCTTAATTCATAGAGCGAGAAGAGGAACTCATGCCATAGTCGGATGGTGTGAGGAAAAATAATTCCTGAAACGAACCGTGGACAGCGGTGGTTCCTTATGGAAGGAATAAACTCCTCGACACCGGGTCGTGCATGGGAAAAGAATTTCTTAACCGAACGAAAACGGTGGTTCCATATAGTAAGGATGAACTATATGCTGAGTGGTGTGATGATAGCAAATACCTAGATATTAAAATCATCGAACAATTCATATTCGGTATTCCCAGAGCGCTATGACTTGTCCTTCTTCAAACGAAGCTTGAGGAGGGTCCTTAAAGTTAGGTCGTAGGTAGCGACCCCTCAATGTCCCCTGATATTGCAGAGGTTCATGAGCGACGGTAACCACTTACGATCAGGTGGCCCGTTGGCTCGTCTACCTACATGGCAATAAAAAAAAAATATATATTGTCATGAAGATTACCTCTAAACCAAAATGTCTCCTCTATTCTCACAATAATCTTTAGCTGCTCATTTATTTTGGTTGGCCATAAGGAAGGAGGACGTCAAACGGGGTCGCGTGAAAGAAGTTAGTTATAAACTGAAACTCAGTTGTTAACGAGCCCTCTACGTTTTATTGGTCATTGTGCTAAGTGTTTTAGTAGATTCCGCGGTTGAATCTCGGAGGGGCTTTAAAAGTTGGTGTCAAATTTAGTTGTCTTTTTACGGTGTTGTTGAAACATAATGTGTACATTCGGGTATAGACTTTTATATTTTACTTACTGAATATACAGGGTGGTTTTTTAGTGAGGGTACATATTGAAGGTCATGATAGCTGATGGTTATATAAGATCAGTAAAAATATTATTACCAAAGAATATTGCTTAATGCCTTAGTAATCGCAACTTAAAAATATCTAAAATTCTTGCAAAATGATGGTTTTTCGACAGCTGATGGGTGTGGCAGAGGTGTGGGGTGCGCGAGATTACTAGAGGTCGTTAGTCAACACTCTTTTAGCCGAAATTGTTTATGTTTGAGGTAGTTTTGTGGAATTTTGATTTAAAAAAAAAAGATTGTAATTTTACCTATTTTTTGTAATATTCCGTATTAGAACAGAGTACTCATCACCCTCCTGCAATATGTACCATCTTTAAAAAAATCACCCTGTAGATTGTTTAAGTGAAACCGTAGTAAAACAGGACGATGCAAGACGCTTGCACTACTACAATTTTTTTTTGCTTTAAAATACCTTTTTTAAGGAAAAAAGCCCCCTCCTACACAGTGTAATACAAAATAAGTGCTTGAAAAATGAATATGACATATTTTAAATTTCATTCTTCGCCTTGAAAATCATATTATAAAAAAAAATATCTGAACATGTCCAAACCTCGCAAAAATTTTGTAACATTAAATCCCATCTTCATAAAATCGATTTAATATTCGCAAAGAACTTCCATAAAACCATGTTTCCTTCAACACGTATGTTTCGAGAAACAATAAACTAAAACAATGCGTAATAAATGCAGTTTTATACATAAATGCTCCGATTCTTTCCCGAAAAAAGTTTTTACGTCGTCTCCATTGTTATCGATATTTGTATGCAATCGATATATCGAGATCTGCATCGAGATAAAATTTTAATGTATCCGTTTAGGATCGCGTACTGAATTTCGGCGGATATGCAAATATTCTTCCTTTTAGATTCCGCGTAGAGTATAAAAACGGGATTTAACATGTCATTATTTAAATACAGGAATATTTTTCTTATCGTATGTTGATCACCAACGTCCAACACACGTTAAAATCAAATGACCAATATGTAAACAGGGGTTTTGTATGCATTAGCCATCACTAAAACTATGTGAAACATAGTTTGAACGTTGGTCTACTGGTTGTCATGTCCGCGGATTTGAAGTTGGCAAGCCAGTATTGGAACGCAGCTTTTTTTTTTTTTTTTTTTAATCGTACTAAGTTATACTCGTGTCTACTCATTTATTCAAAAATGCATTTCAAGGAACAGTCTCAATTTCAATTCTACAAACCAGCAACCTAGTTACTAATCACGCGCGAAATTCTGCCAAAACATCCGAGTAATCAATCACACCCGGAATCAGCTCTTCCTTCATCTCGCAAAAAGACCTAAAATATAGGTTCTACGCATCTCATTATTCTTGGCAACTTACATGCCGATGACTTTATCGTATCTCAAAACTCACAACCATTCCTTGCATAATCGATCTAAAACCCAAATCTTAAAAAAAAAACATTTCAAATCAAGACATAGGAAGTAATACAAAATCACACTTCCTCCGGCATTAATTAAGGCGTCCAAAATTAATTTGACACACGAATTTTTATGACAAATTTAGTTACAACACAGAGATACGTTCGCGATGCGTCAAATGAATCAGTGTAATGTGGACACCACTGACGGCTTACAATATGAATAGTCCCTCATAAATATCGCACTCGCCTCGGTGATAAATATCGTGAAGAGTTTTAGAGCTTGGTTTGAAACAGTTTTACAAATAGGTAAGATTGTAATTTTATTGGCTTTTGGGTGCAGATTGGAATCAACCAATGTATTGACAGATTGAAAAGAGGTTTGTTAAGATTTGTGAGCATAATGTTGCTGTATTATAACCTGTAACACAATTTTTTTTCACATTAAGATTTACACGACAAAAAGAACGAAGAGTTACAAGATTTATTTTCACATTCTTACAACATCACAAGCGAATAACGCTGAAGGAAAACCTCTTGAAGACACCTATATATTGAAGAAGGCTTAAACCCAACCCAGTTATTTGAAGTACCTTGTCATACTAAATAGGCAAGGTAGTGGACTAACGCGACGGGAAATAGTGCCTTGGGCGTAACGCATCGCGCCGTCCCTCATAACCCCGTGCTGGGTTCTGGCCTCAGCCAGGCTTCGGACGCTGAGTGTGAGCGGTTGGAGGTTTTAGTGCGGTTCAATTCCCACATCCCGGCGATTCCCTCCAACTAAAAAAAAAAAAGGTAGTGGTCTATAATACCTGATCACTCACTGAGAAGAACCAGCTGGAGAAAAAGGACCAAAGACGCTCCTTCTAAAGTAAATGCAAAATTGCTATACTAGGTAAAATTAAATTCAAATAAAATTTTCGAAAACAATTGATTAACGTCTTCATCTTTTCAATTATCTAATTCACTACATTCATGCAATGAGCGAATGATAATTAAATACACAAACTTTTCTTTTGTTTTTTGATTAGCGTCAGTAATAATTAACTAACAATTAACTAAATTAGTGCTGTTTATGATTAGAACTTATATCTAGGGTAGAGGTGAGCAACCTTTTGTATAGTTCTCATTTGCAAAGTTCATTGTGAGCATTTGATGGTAAAATATAGGTATAAAATAGGTTTATAGATTGGCCATAGATGTCCTTGTTTAACTTTGTTTTAATTATATTTATTCGTTTTCGTAACAAAGTGCAAATAGTTTCAAAATATTTTCAGCACAAATTAAAACTTAGACATAGTTATACTTGCCTGAACTGACCTACTTAGTAACTGCAAAAAACTTCCTCTCATTTTGTTTAGATGAATTTGCAAATAAACTTCAAAGCCTAGGAAAAGAACACACGTTTAATTACAACAATACGGAAGGATTATTTTATAAATTAAAATTTATCATCTTATTCCACCCATAAAGGCTACAGATACATCACAAAAAAAACAATAAATCACCACATACAATTCTAATCAATATCAGAGTCATTATTTTCTGCATCAAATCATCAGTCATCATTGTATAGGAGTCAAGTGTAAATTGCGTGGTCGAATTAAATAGATAAAGTACTACCAATGTCGTACAATCTGAGTTAGACAATTGAATAACGATTGTAATACGCACACTGTAGACAGGGGGACGGAATAGAGATGGGATCAATATCGATATCAGGACAAACATATCAGCACATTTCGATAAATAGATGTATTTTTTGTGATCCCTGTTTATCTTTGATCGAGAGCTAATCTTATAAAATAAATTATAGGTAGTTTAATGAAAAGAAAGAAATTGTTTTAACTAGCTGCTGCCCGCGACGTCGTCTGCGTGAACCCTATGACCCGTTTTTTTCAATTCTTCCCGACAACTATTCGATTTTTTCTCGCCGTAAAAACATCCTTGAACTTCAACGAACATTTAAAAAAAAAGATTTGGCCAAATTAGTCCAGGCGTTGTTAAGTTATGCGCTTACCAACACATTTTGCGATTCATTTTTATATATAAGAATGTAAAAGATAGAAATGAGTTTGTCAGTAGCTCCATGGCTTGCTTTTTGTTGCTATAATGTTTATAGAAATGATTCTAACGCGTGGACTCTATGCAAAGATATTTAATATATAACGAAGCTACTAAGTTCTTCCTACTTTCAAAGATTCTCCTTAAGTACTTTGTTAAGAACGACAAGCTATAAGACGAATACACCATAAATTGAAATTATTTCCATTAAATTTATATTCACATCTAGTATTACAATATAAATAAAACTATCACTAATAATAACATTTTATGACGTCGTGTATCAGTATTCATATTACTTCGAAATAATCACCTACAACTTATCGATAAAATATGATCCCAGCACTAAATCTCTTTGGGTTGTTATCGTAAATGCACAAATCGCTGCGATACCAGGTCGAGTGGATACGGGGTCCGATTGTTTACTATCATCAAATATATCCTTGGATCTTAGAACTAGGTCCCCCTTTTATCTACCTGTTGTAATGTAGTTTTAGAAAAATCTTATTTTTCTTTGAGAATACTAAATGACCTTTTTAAATTGCCATGTAGATAGAGTTAGTGGCCACCTGATTGTGAGTGTTCAGGTCTCTGCAATGTCAGGGGACACTGCGGGGACGCTACCTACGACATACATTTAAGGACTCACTTCAAACCTCCTCATTAACTCCTTCCTTAGTAATTCAGTTGAGTCATATTATACTCTTTTACCTACTAATTGAGCAAAAAAAAATTCTAATTATGACAATAATTTCTTCTTCTTTTATGGCTCATGGAGTACTGCAAAAGGGCACCTACGACCTACCGTACAAACCCTTATTGATTTTTGTCATCGATAGCAATCCCATCTGTCGGCAAGTGATTGCTTTAAATTTTAAGCTATACTTCATCATCATCAGCCAATAGACGTCCACTGAAGGACATAAGTCTCTAAACCTCAATACAACAACCAGTTCTGCGCTGCTTACCAGTGACTACCCACGACCTTGACCAAAGACAAAACCAACCAATCTCTTTTTAAACTTCGAACATCAAACGTTAATTTTATGTTTAGAACACACATGAACCAAAACAAACATATTTAAAATTAATTTAAGAATCTACATACATATCAATACATAAATTATTTCGATTAGTAAACAAACTCGTATATATTTAGAAGTAATAAAACAATGTTTTAATTGTTATAAAACGTCTAGCGTTATCTAGGAGAGTCTTATTTGAATATTGCATACAGTTCATTATTGTTATCTTGCTGTGAAAGCATGTCTTGATCCACTTAGGACTCTGTATTAATGTCAATAGTAAAGTGACTATTGAAAATGTAGTGTGTACGTTAGCTTCAAATACATGACTTTTTATTGTGGACTTTTTATGTGGTCTTAAAAAAAATGGTTCTCATCAGACTACATTTGTTATGAAAGTATAATATTCAAGTATTTAATATGTAGATACAATTACTTCAGGCTACCACACTATTACTATTCTATTATTATTTTATTTTTCCAAATAATATCAAGAAGTTAAACGAGCCCACTACCCATGGAATGGTTAGAAGGTTACCCATCACTCTACAAGACTTATAAAAATAATAAAAAAATCGTTAAATAAAGATAAAGATGTTTATTATGAGTTAAATCCATTACACATTTGAGAGAAAACTTATACTAAATACACATAGGATTCAACTTACAGATGTGCCTGAACAAGTTACCAATGATCCGCACACTAGGCAAAGCCTGTATCGTGAAGACCACGCTAAATGAAGTGTAACATAGTAGAAGCTGGGCACAATTGTCACTAGCAGAAATTTATTCACTAAATCATTTTAAATATCATATTCACGTCACAAAATTACATTCGCAAAGTATAAAAATATGCACATTGCACAACAACAAAACCGCCAGATAAAATCACAACAGAAGTGGTTATAAAAGCATTAAAACAGTTGACTGTTATCTCGCAAGCTTTTGAAAACAAACAAAGGTTCAGAACCCGTTTTTCACAGTTAATTAGCTGGAAACCACGTAATTAGGTGTACGACTAGACTCGTGCTGTCCCGATACGAAAGCGTGACACTCAGCGCCTGCGCATTCTATTTGTTATTTTATGCAACTGTCCTATTATGAGCTAAAAATAGGTAAGTATTATAAATAATTATGTTATTTTAAGAGGTTTAGTAAAGCATTTTTTATTAAAGCTGCGATTTTTTTATGTTGCGTTTTATCACAACCGTGCAGTGTTTAAAAATAACTGTAAAATAATTTAAGTGTAATTAGTTGGTTAATCAGATAGTCTAAGACCTTTTCTTGAATGTTGTTGAAGTTGAATTTAATTGGTTGCCAGCTTTACTCACTATTTCAATGAATGTATAAGTTAAAATATTTCTTGATGCACAAAAATGTATTAAATAAAAATAAAAAAATGCATTCGAATGCTGGGTAGAATACGAGATATTTTGACAACATATTTTATAAGTTCAGCAGGCATCGAAAACGTGAATCAAATTACAGGAACATTTTATTTATACGTCTACCTTATATGTCGAAAATGATTTGACTCGGGCCCACTAGTATTATCCTATATTTTACCACTTAACATGTGACAGCTTCACACCGTATAAAACACGAATGATCATATCAGTTCGGTTAAAACACTGAGTACGAAGTGGAAAGCGACAATCGCGCGATTAACGTATCTCCTTAATTGCCATACACGATTGTAGTGCAAAATGGAATCCGTATAAATTATGTTAATTTCGTGTATTCGTTAGTTCAATTAACTTAATAGTTATAATAACTAACTGAGACGCGCTACTTTGTGTGTGTCAAAGAATAGTTTAATTGAAATAAAATTTTAAAATACGAGTTTTTTGCTTCTTCTATTAAAAGGTTATCTTCCGACACCATCTAAATGTCAGATGATTTTTTTTTAAAACAGGTATATGAATGACAATAATAATCCCTACTAATATTATAAATGCGAAAGTAACTCTGTCTGTCTGTTACGCTTTCCCGCTTAAACATCTCACCGATTTCGCAAATTCGCAACATCCCGAGTGCATTTCTTCTTAATGGATGATTCTATTTGAACCTAGACACACATACATCATCTCTCCTTTTTATTATTGTATTTTTGTTTAGTTTTTACATATTGTTATATTATGTTTTGTTGTTTTTTCTTTTTTATCTATAAATTAGTGAATATTTCATGTATTTTGGTTAAAAATAATATTGTTACTGTTTAGAGGCAAAACGATTGTTACCAATATGTTTAACTTGGTTGTTAGGTTGCCTCGATACAGGCTTGCCTAGTGAGGTAACCACCAGTTAAGTTGTTTTTATCTTTACCTTTTTTAGTTACCTAATAAATGTTTTTTTCATTTTTCATTTAATTAGAGTGCAGCGTAGGAAAATCTGTTCTGCACCCGGCAATCCAAATAATAACAACACAGATAGTACCGTGGCTATCATGTGGGTCTTCGTTTTAATATTTCTAACAAAATAACTAGCGGTATATTCTCCATTTTTCATTAATTTGTATGCAAAGGTTTGTTGTTTTTATATTCCTAGTATGACCAGGAAACAGTCACCGTTGATTTTAATCGTTATGGTTTGTTTCGGTGAAGTAGTGAAGTTATTAAGTCAAAATTATTATAAAAAATATTCTAACGAATACTTTTTACAAATAAGCTTCTTAGATTTTGGATATCATGTAGCAGTGCAGTAGTGTGTGCTACCTAATACAAGTTGAACGAGCCTAAATATGGCGGGTCTATCTTCTTTAGCACAAGAGTTCCTATGACCACCTTCCGAATCCATCATCAAATCAGTATCATTTTGTCAGATTGTTGCATTATCAGGCGATATACATCTGCGTACAAAATGTCAGCTCAATCGGAAACCGAGAAATTTGAAAAAAAAGTAGCTTGTAAGATTCCACCCGAACCTACATTGTGACAACTTACACCCAGCGCAAGTTAATTTTAAGGTTGTAATTTTCAAAAAACTTCCTCCTTTCTAAAAGTCGGTTAACACAGCAAATCGTTCAAACAACAACCGCTCATTAGTTAATGATTAACTCGACGGATGTTCAGACAATTGTCTCGATCGAAAATAAATGGTACAGGGTACTTAACTAATCTAACATAATGAATAAGGGACGAGTAATAAAGAAGTTTAATACATAGTTTAGTTACAAAATAAAACTAAAGTTTTATTTTCAAAGGCAGTTCAAAAAATATTAAAAGTTAAATGAAGTAAAAAAATGACCTGAAAATATTTTGCACAGATTATTTTATCAATAAAATAAATGATTTCATTATTTTATACATTATTTTTACTGTCGTAGGCAAACGAGCTAACGGGCCATGTGATCGTAAGTGGTCAACGTTGCTCGTGTAATCTTGAAGCTTGTCAGGGGACACTGCGGGGCCACACACACACAATACTAGAATAAATTACATTCCATCTCATCATAATAAAATATCATCGAATAATACCTAAATTACTTAACTAAGATCATTCTTGTAACCCGAAAACCATCAAAATTCTACTTCAACTAGTATCCGGCTAGAAAACACAAGTAGTTCTTTAAATTAAGAACCATCTATATTTATAGTAGCTAGTATCAGTTGTAGTCTAAACATATCACGTAATGCAACATTGACCTTCATTTACACGCAGTTACACTATTCTGACGTTTATACTGAACACCTGGCTACAGGGTCGTACTCAGGATCATGGGATGGGGGGTCAGGATAATTTGAAGGTAGTTCCAAAGAAAATATTATGCAATGAGATCTTTAATACTGTTCTGACTATACTGAACAACTTTCTGCAGAGACATACTAAGGACTACAGAAACGGGGTCAGAACAGTTTGAAGCTATTTCCAAAGACAGTAATAATTTTCTGTTAATGGGCTTCTTATTTTTATCAAAGAAATTCAAAAAATAGGAACCATCTATATTTGTAGAACCTAGTATCAGTTGTAGTCTAAGCATATCACGTGGGGACTCGCGTCACTGGCGTCCGTGGGTGATACCACTTTCATGCGTGAAAGCCCACCCCACACGTAGTCCCTGGGCGGTGCCAAGGCAGTGACGTGTGGGTAGCCGCGGAGTTGAGCGCCTGGGAGTAGTCGCACTGACGCGACTGCTCCCCTCAACTTCGGGCTAGGTCATGGACGTGGAGTCCACCTCCGAAGCCCGCACAGGGGTAGGCGTCCAGGCCCCTGTGACGGAGGATGCTACTGGCGCAGGACCGAGCTGCTCCGAGGAGCGGAGAGGAGGCGCACGGCGCAAACGGAAGTCCGCGGCGCGCCGGAGCTCCGAGACTAGCGAATCCTCCGACGATGAGACGTCGGGGAAGATAAGGCTCGTCAGACGGGCGGCCGCCATGGCCAAGCCCTACACCGAGCCGACAAAGACCGGGAGGATCCCGAAGGTGGACGCCTCGGCAACGCCTGCCCCGAGGCAGAAGAAGAGGACCGTCGTCTCGCCGGCGCGCTCGACGACGTCCTTTGCGTCGGCCCGTACGACTGACGGGGAGCTCGACGGGGAGCTCGACGGGGGGCTCGACGAGAGCCCTGTCGTCGCTCTCGAGGCCCTGAGACGGCAGGTCACCGCTACCTCTTATAGGTACAAGGCTAAGGGGTACACGACCTACGCGCAGACGCTGCGTAAGGTGGCCCAGGAGACTGGCAAAATTATGCCGGTCATCTCGGAGGCCATCAGCCGAGACGCGGAGATGCGCACGGACCTGGAGAGATCCAGGGCCGAGGTGGCTCTCCTGAGAGAAAGGTTGGCGGCCTTTGAACGGGCTGAGGCCGAGCGCAAGGCGGCGCGTGTCCCGCCGCCGCCTCTTCTTCCTCCTCCTCCTCCTCCGCCGCCGGCCAAGACGCCGGCACGGGCCAGGGAGGCCGACGGCGAGTGGCTGCCGGGGCGGAGAGAGACACGAGTGGCGTCGCCGCGGGGCAGGGCGCGGCAGACTGCGGCCACCGCCGAGTCGCCGGCCGAGATGGCGGCCCGCATTAGGCGAGAGCTGACGGCGGAGTTCGGCAAACAGATTGCCGAACTCAGGGCTGAACTGACGGCCCTACGCGGTGCAACAACACCTGCGCCGCGTCCCGTCGCTCTCGCCCCACCGGACGCGCGCCCGGGTCCAGGACCAGCTGGTCCGACCCGGAACAAGAAGAAAAACGGGGGCGGCGGTGTTAAAACCGCTTCTACACCCGCACAGCCTCGCCCACTTCCTCCGGCTCCATCCAATATGGATGAGGGCTGGACTGAAGTGGTCAAGAAGGGCGCCAAACGGGCCAGGGTTGCGGTTGCCCCGGCCCAACCACAGGATGAGACAAGGGCAGCGGCTAACGCGACTCCCCACCCGGGTAGAGTGCCGTCCGCTGCCCAAAAGAAGAACGGGACTCCGGCGGTCGCGGCTGCTCCCCAACAGGGTCGAGCGCCCGCCGCCGGTACGAAGAAAAAGAAGCCAAAGAAGAAGTCGCGCGCGCCGCGGCGGGCTGCAGTGGTGGTCACACTGCTGCCGGCCGGCCAGGCGAAGGGGTTGACGTACCCCGACGTCATGGCGAAGGCGCGCGCGGCTGTCAACTTGGCAGAAATAGGGGCGGAGGAAGGCCTCCGTATCCGGCACACGGCCAATGGGGCCCGATTGCTGGAGTGTCCCGCCGGTGCTGACAGTGTTGGCATCGCGGACCGTCTAGCGTCGGGCCTCCGGGTTGTGTGGCCGGAGGAGGACGTAAAGGTGCACAGGCCGGTCAAAATGGCCGAATTGCGGGTGACCGGCCTGGATGATTGCACCACCAGGGAGGAGGTGGTGGCGGCCATCGCTGCCCAGGGCAAATGTGCCCCGGAGAATGTGGCCGTAGGCGAGCTTCGCCGAGGCTACACCGGGGCCAGCTCGGTATGGGTGCGGTGTCCGCTAGAAGCCGCCAACTCCCTGGCCACCCCTCCGCCCGGAAGGCCGGCTGGGGATCCCGGCAGGCTGCGCGTGGGCTGGGTCGCCCACGTGCGGCTACTTGAATCGCGCGCCTGGCGATGCCTCAAGTGCTTCGGCACGGGGCATAGTGTCGCCAGGTGCGCCAGCACCGTGGACCGCAGCGGTTTATGTTTCCGCTGCGGTCAAACCGGACACAAGGCGGCCACTTGTTCGGCCGCGCCGCACTGCGCGCTGTGCGCGGCGGCCGGGCGCAGGTCTGATCACCGGGCGGGAGGCAAAGCTTGCTCCCCGTCCGGTGTCAATACCGAGCGGAACAGGCGCCGCAAGACCAAGCGGCGCCAACAGAGGAAGTCGGCCAGGGAGTACCGGCCGATGTTTCGGACCCCGCCGTGGCGCCCAGTGCGCCCGAAGGCGGGGGCGATAGAGAAGGGGAGGGAGCGATGGATGTAGTCCAACCTTAATGGACTGCACCCGTCGCTTCCTCCAAGGTAATTTGAACCACTCCGTCAGGGCTCAGGACATGTTGGTCCAGAGCATGGCGGAGTGGTCCATTGACGTGGCTGTGGTCGCCGAGCCGTATTTTGTCCCCCCAGCGGACGACTGCTGGTTCGGGGATGAGTGCGGCTTGGCGGCCATACACATTAGGAGGACCGCGGCGATCCCCCCCCTGGAAATGGTGGCCAGGGGACCCGGGTTCGTCGCGGTGAAGATAGAAGATACCGTCGTGATCGGGGTGTACTTCTCTCCAAATCGGCCTACTCACGAGTTTGAACAGTTCCTGGACGGGATCGGAGCGATCACTCAGCGCTCCGCCCCCCGTCCGGTGATACTTGCGGGGGACCTCAACGCGAAATGTGTCGCTTGGGGTTCCCCCCGCTCGGACGCTCGGGGTAGGCTATTGGAAGAGTGGGCGGTCGCGGCCGGACTCTGTATCATGAACAGAGGTTCGGTCGCGACTTGCGTGCTGTTACGCGACGAAGAAAAGTTCCTTTTTTAAAAAAAGATTTTATTTCACACATAAAATAAACTATGTTTAGGATACACTTTTATATATTGG
Source organism: Trilocha varians (assembly GCA_030269945.2). Taxonomy (NCBI): domain Eukaryota; kingdom Metazoa; phylum Arthropoda; class Insecta; order Lepidoptera; family Bombycidae; genus Trilocha; species Trilocha varians. The sequence goes on along the minus strand of AP028277.1, from coordinate 2,776,018 downwards.
AAGTCGCTTTTCTGGATAAAATAACACAACCTCTCGGGTTGGAAGATCGGCCTGAACTGACTAATCTCTCAGCTAAGATATTAATTCCGAAAGAGAGTTGCTGGAGTCAGCAATATCCCTATTGCTAGAGTCAGCAATATCCCTAGCAAGGGTAGGATGTAACAACCCCCCGATTAAGAGTAAACTTACCCTAATGTAAGTTTACGAAGGTTATTCTCAATCTATGCGGAGTCTAGGTGGAGGAATAGAAGTGACTGATTTTAGTGAGGTATTTTCGATATCGGTATTAGGGATCTCATTCTGTGGTTTACTTTTCCAATTAGATAAACAACTTCCAATTCTTACATAATAGAAAACTAAACCTAAAGCGACTAACAAAACTAAAATACTAAAACTTATATTAACGCTAAATAGGGTAGTGGATACAATATTATTATCGTAGGATTTTGAAAACAGTGAAATATCATTAAGAGTCTTATCAGCTAGGTTGTTTATATACTTAAGGTTATCCAGATTGACATCTGTGATTTTCACATTTGAAATATTTAGTTTGAGTTTAGAGAATGTTTCAATATTACAACAAGAGTCTGTTATTATATTAAAATCTGATACAATAGGTTTTAATATGGTTTTAAAGTCATTCATGGCATTTAATTCAATATCTTTACAAAAGGCATTACAACTAGGTTTGAGAGTGAGTATACCGGTTCCACTAATGATAGTGTCGAAGGTTTCGGAATTACAGTCAATTGAAAGCTTAACAGGTTCAGATTGGGTGTAAACCCATCTATTGCCGTTTAATTTATGCCATATGTTTATCTTTCCGTAGATGAATTTAGTTATACAAGTATTTGGTAAACTTTTCACAGCTTTGGTCATTATATCAACTTCACAATTTGGATTACTTACAACATTAAATATATCAATGTTCTTACATAGATACAACTTATCAACTACTGGTTTACAATTGTTAAGGTTATTAATATTAAAATATGATTTTCTATCAGAACTTATACCAACATAGGATTTCGTAGGAATAATTAAGGAAAATGAACTGGATTCGGTACCATTATGTGGTACTGGTATAGGTATAGTTTTATATAAACTATAATTAATTATATCTACTAATGGAATCTTAACAATTATTACAATTTGATCGTTATTAAAGTACGATATCAAATCAGCTAAGCTTAATAATAAGTGGATATTCTCCAGACTTAAATCTACAGGAAATTCCTCAAATTTGGGTAAATTTTTAAAGTTACTAAGAATATCGTTATATAGTTGACGAGGTGTAACAATCGACGGATGTAGAGTATTAGTATTTACAAATAATATACTATTAACTATATCTTCGAGTTTGAATGAAAGAGTGAGCAAATTAGCTTGTAAGACATTCAGTATTTCGTTTAGTTTAACTTCGAAGTTGACAGAATCTATGATTTCTGAAATATTACTGATACTGGTAGATAATTTATTCATTTCGCTGTTCAGTAAGAGTTCATTTTTATTTAATTCTTGTACTGATTTATTGAAATTCGTAATCACTGATTTAGAAATCATAATATTTTCCTTAACACTTGATATCAAAGTTTTGTCAGAGTTTTGAAGATTTTGTATAAGCTTATCGTATTTTCCCGCATCGTCTTCATTCAGAGTACCAAAGATATGCTTAAACACAGTGCCTACGGCTGAGAACCATGCTGACCTTTTAAATCTATTATTATTGCCAACGAGATGGGAAATGGATGCATAATCTCGAATAATGTCTCGAAGGAGAGAATCAAGTGGTTGAACTATGTTTTGACATTCTACATTTTTGATAGCTTTACTTTGTTGACAAAGGTAACGAATTGTAGCAAAGGTGATTTTAACATTGTCAATGTGTTTCCGAATAAATGATATTTCTAAGGGCATAACAACGTGGATATAATCGTTAATTATTTTTATTGTTCCTGAAGGATCATAGAAGACACCCGGGCTTTGGTTAATGGTTTGTAAATATTCGCCGTCATTATGGGCCAATGCTGAATAGCAGAGTATAAGTCTGAAAATAATAAAAATGATTGTATAATATAAAATATTTGTAAATGTTGTTGTAAATATTATCTTTATATATGTATACTATGCTAAGTTCTACTTTCCGATGCGAGCTTGACTTCATCGAAGTGGTGTTTTACGTGTCGACGATTAATTAGCAGAGATAGGGTATTATTCCCGTGGACTTTGATAACTTTATATGGACCTTTCCAAATGGGGGACATAGCCTTTCGTAGTCTGAGATGATTTTTTAAATAAACTAAGTCTCCAATCTTATATTTTACAGGTCTAGTGAATCGATCATAATAATCTTTTGATCTCTGTTTGGATGCCCTAATGTTTTCTAAGGCTTTCTCTCTGGATAATTTCAAACGATGATGTAACATTTTTAAATATTCGGGATAGGTTACGTCTGTACGGAGTTCGTAAATTGAATCTGGAATGAAAGGTTTGTGGCCAAATAGGAGTTCATACGGAGTGAATTGTGTTGTACTGTGTATGTTAGTGTTGTATGACAACATCGCTGTGTACACATATCTGTGCCAATTGGTTTGGTTTTCGTTTACAAATGAACGCAGGTACTCTTTGAGAGTTGAGTGGCTGCGTTCAAGAGCACCTTGAGTCTGAGGATGGTAGGGAGAAGCCCATAGTTGTTTAATTTTCAGGAATTCACAAGTTTTCTTAAACAGGTCTGCTGTAAAGTTTGTGCCTTGATCGGTGACTATGATTTTGGGAATTCCGAATATCGAGATAAAATGAACTATGCACTCGCATGATTCTTCGGCGGTTGCATTTGAGATTGGATATGAAACAGAATATTTAGTTAAATCATCTTGTATAGTAAGTATAAATCTCAGCTTTTCTGTACCAGCTTCTGGTAATGGCCCTACTATGTCAATACTAATTTTATCGAAAGGTCGAGTTGAGGATGTCGTTATCTGCATTGGAGCTTTATTAGTGTGTCTGTATGGTTTGTTAGTTTGGCAGAGGTTACAGTTCTTCACGAAGTTTTCTATTTCGGATTTCATATTTTTCCAATAATATTTTTCTTTTATTCGTTTGTACATCCTAGTTGAACCTAGGTGTCCAGCTATCGGTATGTCGTGATTTTCTTTCATTATCTTTGGAATTTCCGTTGGGGTAGGATAAATTATGTTATTATGGTAGAGTTTTATAGTTATATTCGTGTGGTGGAAGATATATGTTAGTATATTATAAAGTTTTGTGAAGGAGAGTTTTTCGAAGTTGTTTTTGAAATCGGATATGGATAATTCGGTGGTGTTTTCAAAGAGTAAGATTTCATTTCTTACCTTTTTTATTACATCGAATATATCTTTGTACGAGCACTCGTCGAAATGATGAACCTTAGTGTATAGGATATAATAAGTTTTATTGTTATATTTTATAGCTTGGAATGAATGCAATTGTTTTTCTTTATAGATAATTTCATCGGAATTCGGTATATTACTTAGGAGTTCTTCTATGTAGGGGTTTGATTCGTCCAAATCGATTGATGAAGGGATTAATATTGTGTTTGAAGAACTTTTCATTAAACTTTCATTATACTCTATTATCTTAGTGTCGAATTGTGTATCTTTTTCGTTCATGGATTTAAGAAATTGCGAATAGTCATTATTAGTTTGCTCTATGTTGGACAAAGGATCTACGGGAGTATCTGCCGTTCCTGCTAAAGGTGAAAGGGGACTAAGGTCGTGAAATAGGTTGTCTGAAGGACCGAGTTCTACCAAGTCGTCGGAATTTAATTCAGGAAGTGGACTGGGAGTATTAGGATCATTATTAGGGTTCAGGAAGTCTAAATTTTGATTAGGGGTTTCAGGATTGAGTAGAGTATCTTGTATGGGGTTCACAGGAAACCGGGACAAAGCGTCAGCGTTGCAATTAGTCTTACCCTTTTTGTATTCGATTTCGTAATCGAATTCCTCTAGTTTCAATCTCCATCTTACGAGTTTTGATCCTGGATCTTTACAATTGAAAAGCCATTTGAGTGGTTTGTGATCGGTAACTATTTTAAAGCGTCGCCCGTACAAATATGGGCGGAACGTTTTTGTGCCAAATAGGATTGCTAAACATTCTTTCTCAGTAACACTATAATTTGTTTCAGCTTTGTTTAAAGTGCGAGATGCATACGCTATTGGTTTATCTTTTCCTATAGGCCCTTGTGATAGGATTGCTGATATCGCGAAGTTAGATGCATCACAGGTTAATACAAATGGTTGAGAGAAATCTGGATAGATGAGGAGTGGGGCGGATATTAATTCTTGTTTTAAGGATTCGAAGGCAAGTTGTTGTTCGTGAGTCCATTCGAAAGGCGTATCTTTCTTTAGTAGGTTTGATAACGGTTTCGCTATTTTTGAGAATTCTGGTATAAAGCGACGATAATATGAAACAAGTCCAAGGAATGATTTTATATCTTTGGGGTTTTGTGGTCTGGGAAAGTCCTTGACGGCTTTTATTTTATCAGGATTGGGTTTGACCCCTTCGTCGGTGACTAAATGTCCTAAGTATGAAACTTCTCTTCTAAGGAACTCACACTTATCAGGTTGTAGTTTTAAATTAAAATCTCGGAGTCTTGTAAACACTGATTCTAAGTTTTTAATATGGGTTTGAAGGTCATAAGAGTAAATAACGATATCATCTAAGTATACAAAACACTTTATACCTTGGAGGCCGGATAGGGCTGTGTTCATCAGTCGCTGAAATGTGGAGGGCGCTGTTTTTAAACCGAATGGCATTCTACAGAATTGATAGGATCCTTGGGGAACGGAAAAGGCTGTTTTAGGAGCGTCTTCTTTATTCATTGGAATTTGATGGAATCCTGACGCGAGATCGAGTGTACTAAAATATTTGCTACGACCTAGTTGGTCGAGGATTTCGGAAATGTTAGGAATGGGGTAGGAGTCGCCTATTGTAATATCGTTTAATTTCCTGTAATCGATTACTACACGCCATTTCCTCTTACCTGAGGCGTCTATCTTCTTCGGGACTATCCATATAGGTGATGACCAAGGTGATGATGATGGTTCGATTATGTTCTGTTCTAACATTTTATTTATTTGGGTTTCGACCTCTTGTTTATGACACTCTGGGAAGCGGTATGATTTGGTGTGGATAGGTGTCGAGGATGTGGTTTTGATTTCATGCTGGATGGCGTTAGTGAAAGAGAGTTTATCTCCAGGTAGATAAAAGATGTCAGAGAATTTTGTACAAATATCAAAGAGTGCTTGGGTTTCTTCGTTATTCAAATGAGACGCGCGGAGTTGGTCAATTACATTTTTTGTTCTAGATAGAGCATTTTCGTGGATATATTTTTGGTTTAATTGGAAAATGTGTCGTGTTGCATGATCAGGTTTAGTTTTGTTTTCAAGTGGAAGTAATGTTAATTTCAGGTCGGAGTTGACGTTAATCGATTTTTCGGACGTGTTTATTACAGAGATATTAATCCTAGAATTACTTTTAACCGAAACAATACAGTTAGCTACCAATAAATGATCTGTTAAATGTTGATCGAGTATTAACCCTTCTTTTATTTCAGGATTGGAGACAGTACATTCAATTATCATTTCAGTTCTAGCTGGAATTGCGTAAATTGGTTGTTGAAAGAATAAAGGAAATACAATTTTATTTATGAGCAAAATCTGATGGATATAATCTATGTGACTTCTTTGTGTACTAAATAAATCATTACCCATAATTCCATCGTATGGTAAATCAATATTGTCTACTACATGGAAGTAATGTTTCACAGTATCTACGTTGTCTTGGATCACGATTTGAATTTGGCCTAGAGTTGTAATGCTACTATCACGATTGGAATCTATTCCTGTGATTTCGATTTTTTTATTAATTATTTCGGGATAGTCTTCAATACATGATTCTTTTATTAAACTTACCGAAGCACCGGTGTCTACTAGGAGATTTAATGGCTTTGAGGATATAGATGTTGAAACTTTAACATAAGGTAGATATTTTTTATTTGTATTTCTTGAGATTTCATATATAACATTTTTTTTATTATTATTTTCAGGATTCGAATTTACTTTATTTATTATTGGAATAGGATTACTACGATTATATGATGAAATACTTTCGGTTTGGGGCTGGTTACCCTGTTGCATAGTATTTTCATTAAAGGATCGGGCATTTCCTTTTTGGGGCTGGTTACCCTGTCGTATAATGCCGTTGGTGGATTTATTTTCATTTAAGGATCGGGCATTTCCTTTTTGGGGCTGGTTACCCTGTCGTATAATGCCGTTGGTGGATTTATTTTCATTTAAGGATCGGGCATTTCCTTTTTGGGGCTGGTTACCCTGTCGTATAATGCCGTTGGTGGATTTATTTTCATTTAAGGATCGGGCATTTCCTTTTTGGGGCTGGTTACCCTGTCGTATAATGCCGTTGGTGGATTTACTTAGTGAACTAGAATATGTTTGGGTGTCGGTTTTATATTTTAGACCCGGACGACACCAACGCAGGCCAGGACTCAGTTTAAATTAACATGATCAACTTCATCGCGGGATTCAATTATTTGAGGTTCACTTGTGTTAGTATAGAAAATTTCATTATTATCATTAAAGTTTACTCTGTTTTGACGCGGTTGGAACCGTTGTTGGTAATTTTGGGATTGATTTTGGAAACGTTTGTTGTTATATTCTCTCCTGAGACAATTTTCAAGAATATGACCGTTACTCTTACAATATCTACAAAAGAGTTGTCCGTTGGTACTAGGATTTACTGCATTAGGTTGTGTAATATTAATTCTAGGCCGATATTGGAACCGTGGTTGCATTTGTTGTTGATATCTGTTTGGAAATTGCGGATTTTTGAATGGATATCCGGATGAAGACGAGGGAAATTTTCTATTAGTCGTTTGTAAAATTTTCTCTTCTGAGACAGCGATATTAATAGCTTGGTTTAATGTATCAGGATCTCGGCATCGAACAGCCATAGATAATTTAGGATCTAATCCAGTTACAAAAGTGTATAAGGCTAAGTCCTGCATTGCAGCGATACGGCCTGTCAGTTCGCCTTTGTTTCGTGACGGGATGGATATATTTATTTCGGCCAACAGCCGTGACAAACAAGATTCTATACGTAAAGAGAACTGATTGACCGGCTCGTTGTAATTTTGTTTGCAACTTTGCAGGTCAGAGAGTAATGCAGCGTAGTGTTTTTTATCACCAAATTGGGCTCGTAGGAATTCAGATAACTGTTCCCAAGATTCAAAGTCGCGGATGGTACATGCTGATTCTGCCTTACCCTCTAACTGGCTTAATATATACTTTAATAATACAGGTTTTTGTTGGATATTTGCTAAATTAATCGCATTTTGACAGTTTGTCAGAAATGAGTTTAGATTTTCGCGGTTGCCGTCGAAACTTTTAATAAACTTCAATAGGATATTAAGGTCTATTCTTTCTTCGCTTTCCGATTTTTGTCCTCTTTGTCTAGTCTCCTCCTTAGTGGTCATTTTGATGGATTTCCGAGAATTATTTGTTGCGATAAAGTTCAAGGTTTAATGCAGGTGAGCGGATGCGTCGCGTTAGATAAGGATTCTCGGTACTGGATGTCTCGAACAATAATTAGAGATGATTTTGAATGTTAATTATTACACTTTCGGATTTTAATAGTATTTTTAAGAGTTTTTGGAATCGCGCCACCAGTGAGTTTTTTGGATAGATTATCACTTACGTGTAGATGGAGTTCAGGAGCATGTTATAACTTGTTTTGTACAAATACACGTATTTTCACTTTTATTCACTTTTCACTGTTTTCACTGCACTGGGTCATTGATTTTCCACAATCGAAGGCGTTTCCTGGATTTTAGAAATCCCTTGAGCTGCCACCAAATATGTTACGCGACGAAGAAAAGTTCCTTTTTTAAAAAAAGATTTTATTTCACACATAAAATAAACTATGTTTAGGATACACTTTTATATATTGGAAGTCGCTTTTCTGGATAAAATAACACAACCTCTCGGGTTGGAAGATCGGCCTGAACTGACTAATCTCTCAGCTAAGATATTAATTCCGAAAGAGAGTTGCTGGAGTCAGCAATATCCCTATTGCTAGAGTCAGCAATATCCCTAGCAAGGGTAGGATGTAACAGTGCGGTGGCAGGGCGAGTCCATCGTGGACGTGACGTTCGCGAGCTCTGCCATCGCACAGCGCATCCGCGGTTGGGAAGTGCTGGTGGAGGCGGAATCTCTATCAGATCACCGGTACATCCGGTTTGATCTGTCCGCCTCCACGCCAGCCGCGGTCGCCCAGGGGACTGCACCCCGGTCATTCCCCAGGTGGGCATTGAAGCTCCTGGACAAGGAGCGCTTGATGGAAGCCTCCACTGTGGCGGCGTGGACGCCCATGCGTCCACATCCCGTGGATGTGGAGGTCGAGGCGCAGTGGCTCCGGGACGCGATGCATCGCATTAGCGATGCATCGATGCCTCGGGTCGGCCCTCGGCCTCCGAGTAAGTCGGCGTACTGGTGGTCGCCCGAGATAGCGCAGCTTCGTGCTGTATGCGTCCGGGCGAGGCGCCGGTGCGCCCGACATCGCCGCCGCATCCTCGCGCGTCGCGACGATCCCGTCGCGTTCGCGGAGGAGGAGGACCGGCTGTATGGCGAATACGCGGAAGCGAGGAGCACCATGCGGCTGGCCATCAAGTTGGCCAAGGAAGGGTACATGGAGACTCTCTTGGGGACGCTCGATGACGACCCGTGGGGGCGCCCGTATAAATCGGTCCGCGGTAAGGTGCGCCCGTGGACGCCTCCCATGACCGAGCGTCTCCAGCCTCAGCAGCTGCGGGACATCGTCTCGACGTTGTTCCCGCAGGAGCAGGCCGGATTTACGCCGCCTGCTATGGGTGAGCCGCCGGATAACACCGGCGGTGAAGCCACTGCTGAGGTGCCTCATATCACCAGAGATGAGCTCCATGTGGCCGTGGCACGGATGAGTGCGAAGGACACGGCCCCCGGCCCGGACGGCATCCACGGCCGGGTCCTGGCCTTGGCCATCAATGCCCTAGGGGACCGACTCCTCAGGCTATTTAATTCCTGCCTGGAGTCGGGACGGTTTCCCTCGCTCTGGAGGACGGGCAGACTGGTCCTCTTGCGGAAAGAGGGGCGCCCGGCGGACTCAGCCGCCGGTTACCGTCCCATCGTGCTGCTGGACGGGGTGGGCAAATTGCTGGAACGCGTTCTGGCCGCCCGCATCGTTCAGCACCTGGTCGGGGTTGGACCCGATCTGTCGGCGGAGCAGTACGGCTTCCGGGAGGGTCGTTCGACCGTAGACGCAATTCTACGTGTCCGGGCCCTCTCGGAGGAGGCCGTCTCCCAGGGTGGGGTGGCCTTGGCGGTGTCGCTCGACATCGCCAACGCCTTTAACACCCTGCCCTGGTCCGTGATTGGGGGGGCACTGGAGAGGCATGGAGTGCCCCTCTATCTCCGCCGGCTGATCGGCTCCTACGGTGGGACCTTGCACCGGTTCCAGGTCGTGCGCGGTGTTCCACAGGGGTCCGTTCTTGGACCTCTATTGTGGAATATCGGGTACGACTGGGTGCTGAGGGGCGCCCTCCTCCCGGGCCTTAGCGTTATTTGCTACGCGGACGACACTTTGGTCGTGGCCCGGGGGGAAGGCTTCCGAGAGTCTGCCCGTCTTGCCACAGCGGGGGTGGCCCTCGTCGTCGGCAAAATAAGGAGGCTGGGCCTCGACGTGGCGCTGCACAAATCCCAGGCCCTGTGGTTCCACGGGGCTGGGGCTGTGCCGCCGGTCGACGCCCAGATAATGGTTGGAGGCGTCCAGATTGAGGTCGGGGTGCAGCTGAAGTACCTCGGCCTCGTGTTGGATAGCCGTTGGACCTTCCAGGCCCATTTCGCGAACCTGGTCCCCCGATTGATGAGGACAGCCGGCCAACTCGGTCGGTTGCTCCCGAATGTCGGGGGGCCCAGCCACGCCGTGCGCCGCCTCTATGCGGGGGTGGTGCGATCGATGGCCCTATACGGTGCGCCCGTCTGGGCCGACGCACGGGTGCGATTAACCATCGCCCGATTCCTGCGTCGGCCACAGCGCATCGTTGCTATTAGGGCCATCCGCGGTTACCGCACCGTCGCTTTTGAGGCGGCGTGCGTGCTGGCGGGGACGCCGCCCTGGGAGCTGGAGGCGGAGGCGCTAGCTGGCGATTATCGCTGGCGATGCGACCTCCGCGCCCGGGGCGTGATACGTCCCCTGCGGGAAGCGGTTCGCGACAGGAAGGTCCAATCTCGGCGGTCCGTAGTAGAAGCGTGGAAACGACGTCTCGCTAACCCCACATGGGGTCTACGGACCGTCGAGGCGATCCGCCCGATCCTAGATGATTGGGTGGGTCGTGGCAGAGGACGCCTCACCTTCTGGATGGTGCAGGTGCTGACCGGGCACGGGTGTTTCGGTCGGTATCTGCACCGGATCAAGGCCGAGCCGACGGCGAGGTGCCACCATTGCGTGGGATGTGACCAGGACACGCCGGAGCATACGCTCGCGCGCTGCCCCGCATGGGAGAGGCAGCGCTGTGTCCTGGTCCAACAAATAGGTCCGGACTTGTCGCTCCCGGGCGTCGCAGCGTCGATGCTCGGGAGCGACGAGTCCTGGAAGGCGATGCTCGACTTCTGCGAGTCCACCATCTCGCAGAAGCAGGTGGCGGGGGCTGCGAGAGAGAGGCTTTACGCCGCTCTCAACTTGCCAACCCGCCGCCGTCGAGCAGGGGGCCGGGACCGGGATCTCGCCCGGATTCTGGCCCCCTAAGAGTTTCGGGTCCCCAACGCATGTGAGTGCGAGCGGGGGCCCAAGAAGGTGCCGTGTCTCGCTCAACACGCCCTTAGCGTTAGAGCATCCGGGGGATGGTAGACCGCGCTCCCCGACCCACGCTGGTTCTGACCCAGCGGGGTATTCCGTGGGAGGGTGACACGCGGTCCCATCTTGGCGGGCTTCGGAGAGCCCGCCGACCGAGAGAGCCGGTGGCCGTATTCGCCGGCGGCTACCGGTTCGGCGTCCGGGGACGGAGCGACGGGAAAGCATGCCGATGGCGTAACGCGTCGCGCCGTCCCTCCAAACCCCGTGCTGGGTTCTGGCCTCAGCCGGGGTTCGGACGCTGAGTGTGAGCGGTTGGAGGTTTTAGTGCGGTTCAACTCCCACATACCGGATCCGGTGATTTCCTCCAACTGAAAAAAAAAAAAAAAAAAAAAAAAAAAAAAAAAAAAGCATATCACGTAATGCAACATTGACCTTCATTTACACGCAGTTACACTATTCTGACGTTAATACTGAACACCTGGCTACAGGGACGTACTCAGGATAATAGAAGGGGAATCAGGATGAAATGAAAATAAGGATGATGATGAGAATAAGGATAGTTTTAATCTGTCGTCAAAATATTACAAGTTTAGGGACGATGAAAATGTCGTAGTGATCGTCCCGAGGAAATAAAACGATGCGTGGGTTAATGGATTTATTTACAATACTAGCTGACTCGCGCAACTTCGTCTGCGCCGAAAAAAAAAATTAGGGGTGCACTACCCCTAACATTTAGGGGATGAAAAATAGATGTTGGCCGATTCTCATAGGTACCGGATAAGCACAAAAAATTTCATCAAAATCGGTCGATCCGTTTCGGAGGAGTTCAAGTTCGAACACCGTGACACGACAATTTTATATATTAGATTTACAAGGTTAAGAATAAAAGAGCTCTGTACAATAATGAGGAATATTTACAACTGTTCATGTCTCTCTTTGACAAGAACTTTTTATTTGATGAAAAGAGGCGGAGTTTGGTAGCCGCCACACAAGGCATTCGGCCGGTTTTAATATTATTATTAATTCAATCCAATTAGAATTATTACCTACAACTTACCATCAGGTCGGAAGTGGGTAGGTAATTCTTACAGTTTTATCAGTCCTTAAAATCTTCTTCAAATAAGTTATTCCAGTAATTGAATAAAAAATATAGTCTTCCAAATATCTTTACAATCCAAGTGCTTTCTTATATAACTGTTACGCAAAGGAAACACCGCATAAATACCTAAGTCACAAATAAATTGTACATAACCCTCCGCCCTGCATTTCCTACCTAAATCCGTCCCGTTCTTTTTCTCCAAAATAGAACATTTGAACAGTAACACTATTTCCTACTGTAACACTATAAATACTTTCTAATTCCACTCCACCAGAATTACAGGAAAAGAGTCATCGGTTCGAAGAAAAATCACGAAACTATCGGAAAATCTTAGATTACAAGGAAATTGGCATGATAAAATATGAAAACTTCAACAAAAATCGTCGAGCTTTATGGTTTAAGAGCTAGCAACGTTTTTGAGAGAGTATTTCAGTAAGGCCAGTTTTTATGTATGTTTTTCCGATGTTGCTAGCTCTCGTACCATTAGATAGTACTAAGACAATAGGGTTATCTATTCGTTAAAATGGTGGCAAATTAATGTCATAATTATTATCAAGTGGCATTCGCTCAAGCGAGCAATAATTTTGCCTGTAGTTTTGGTATTATCAATATTTCTAGACCACCAAATGTATATTAGGATGCGCAGTTTTAAATTTTTTGCATTTTTAATGAAATGCAAAAACTCTGCAGGCACGATTTTCGAAGAGGCATGGAGGCGTTGTGTTTTTAAAATGAATACAAATACCTAATTACCGCAGCTATTGGACTTTTACAAAGCCTACACTACCCACGTAGTTTTCTTTTAAAGTGAATACAAATATTGAAACTTGCGTCAATTATTTCAAACTTGTGATTTGCATTTAGAAAAACACAATCATTTCACCTCAATTTACCCAAATCTATATACATATTACGCATAGTACAAAGTCTGATTCTAAAATAGAATTCGATACAGCTATTCCAAATTCAGAATCCGTCGAGTTTAGCCGTGTGAGCGCGAAACATCCTGCGAACGAGGAAACGTGGCGCGTGCTCGACTCGCTTCCTGTAAACAGAGGATCGTAGAAACTTGTTAGACACGGCAATTGTAGTTGTAGAGTAGAAGAGGATAGTTTTGTGTACCAAAACATTGAGAATTTACAAATACAGCCTAACGTAGCAGCCGCAAATGTATGGATGCGCCTTTAGTACATTTAAAGATGGGCGGACATAGCTGCTGCTGGTCCCTAAAGTCAAAACCATTTTACACACAACATGACAGAACAACTACTCAAAAAATGAACAATTTTAGCATAAAAATCCGACAGATTTACATTGTGTTAGGTCAAAGCTTCGTAAAACTAGTGCCATATAAACAGCGAACCATATTGAGAGTGCTATAAAACAAAACTGATACCTACTTACTTTGAGGTCGCGATGAATTTGTAAAATTCTTGATAGTGTATAAGTATTTTTATCAAATGTTTTAGCAGCTCAGTGTTATTAGACGGATTTTCATTAAACACCGTTAGATAAACTCTTTGCTAGCTGAGCTACCTTTTCATCAAATAAAATTAGTTCCTCCATTTCGCAACTTATAAGTCACAGATTATACTTAGACAAACTCATAACTGTCGTTGTTACAGGTCGGCCATAATATTGCCGTATCCAATCTAAACAATTTTTCATGCATTAACGTTCCAAACGGATTGTTAGATGACTTGAGTCGTAGTAAAATAATATTAATTACATTGTTCTCGTGACTATCTTCTCAATTAGGTATATTTAATATAAATAGTCATCCCTATTCTGTTTTCTAAGCGCTATAACTTTTCCTTCTTTAAGCAAGACTTAAAACAAGTTAAGTCAGCGGTAGATAACGATATTCATTATAGAGGTCAGTGAGTGACGATTACCACCTATGATCAGGTGGGCTGGGTACTCAGTTTTTAATTCCCATGTAAGTATGCGAGCTAACGCTGTCAGGCGACACTGCGCGACCGCTATCTACGACCTACCTTTAAGGACCTTAAGCGCCATTTGAAAGACCAGCCTAGGCCAGCCAGGCCCAGGCTCCTAGCGCCCAGGATACACCGAAGGTCAACTGCATAGCCGCATGTTGCGCTGATTTTTTTTTCTCCATCTATTTATATGTTCAATTTCTTTTTTAAATCAATACATAGTATAAAACAAAGTCGCTTTCGCTGTATGTCTGTATGTATGCTTAGATCTTTAAAACTACGCAACGGATTTTGATGCGGTTTTTTTTAATAGATAGAGTGATTCTTAAGGAAGGTTTGTATGTATAATAAATGCATAATATAGTAGAGAAACACTGATAAATTTAGAGGTTTCTAATGTGATGTCGTAAATAAGCACGTTTTTTTGCGCTTATATTGCAAACGCTGGCTGAACCCTACGAGATAGACCAAAATAATGTACTATAGTATTGTTCACCTTAAAAAGTTCAACAAAAAAGTCCGCGATGGTATATGTCTATCTCTTAGGGATAACCCAGCATAACTATTTTTATTCTTTACTAAAAAATGGTTATTTACGAAGTGATTTTAAACAATACAGCATTAATCCTTATCCAATTAAGTAAATTGTGCATTTATTATAGATCAATATGCTTTTTACAGCATGTAATTTAAGTGAATATTACCGAAGATATTACAAATTTAAAATGCAGGGTCGTAGTTGTTTGCGCCGGGCGGCGCATGCCTATATAGGCTACAATTTTTGAACCCCTTTGTAACGCAGACGAAGTTGCGCGGGTCATCTAGTACTATACAAACAAGTGCTATTAGCTTGACGTAAACTAAGCTTAGTAATTTGTAAACGAAGCATAAAATAGGTAACCTAATAAATAATACAAAGCGTAGCGATAACAAAGCCAACACTACAAAACCGTTGTTTTTCATAATTTCCGTTCATATTTTCACTTCCACGTTAGCACCTAATGGGCCGAATCAAAACAACGTATCCAAAAATAGCTATGATCTTTAGTGGAGTGATTTTCTGTATATTTTCCAATATATATCCCATTAAATGTACTCGTAACTCAGTTGTGGGTAGTATATTCGGCCCGTGATGTAAACAAACATGTACTCGACTTTAATTTTAGTGATGGACTTTGAATAGTTCCGCTTATAGTTTACTAACATCGTAGTTTTTAATAAGTATACGAATAGTTATGATTGCCTAAAGTAGGAAATTTCCACATCTTTTAAATCAAAATGAGTTCTTGTTCTAAAACTTTCGTGCTTGTTACCTTTCTCAAAGTAACGCTCACCTATTAAATGTGACGAATTATTTGACTGACGAAAAGTTGTAGCTACCTAACGGAACCTACCTTTTTTTTTTTAGTTTGTGGAAATCAACTTCCGGGAACTTCCGAGAATTCCGGGTATGTGGGAGTTGAATCTCACTAAAACCTACAACCGCTCACACTCAGCGTCCCCGGCTGAGGCCAGAGCCTAGCACGGGGTTATGAGGGACGACGCGACGCGTTACGCCATCGGCACTCTTTCCTGTCGCGCCGCCCCCAACTGTACTGTACTGTACTGTACTGTACTGTACTGAACCTATTAAATGAAAATAGGTAGCTTGCAGTAGACCTACGCGTAGCTATTGTGTTAATAGATGCTATGTAGAATCTATTTAATATCTTAATAGACAAATGATGATTTTTTTATACCTAAAAATGTTCAATACAAATGCATTTTTCTCATCTCTAATAAATGTTATAAACAGAAAAGCAAATGGTTCCGTATAATTCACTCTGAACTAATCGATTTATAGAATTAGATCATAATATTGTATTTCTAATCCAAAGATTTATTGCATAAATGATTTGGCAAAGACTTCAATCGCGTTCATCCATGATATCTTCGTTTAACAACCAATTTAAAATAAATACCGCGAGATCACCGCCCATTAGGATTCATAAGATATTAGATATACAATTTTATATACCTACTGCTTCTATTGCCAAGACTAAATTACACTGTTACACTAATATTGTTGGAACGAAGTTCCTTATCGCGCATTATCGAAAGACGGAAATTCTCATGAAAAAGTTGTCACGACATTTTTTGTGTTAGGTGATTATCGCTAGATGGCGCTGTGATTAAAATCTTTTAAAACAATTCCTTATTTTGTTTTATATGATTAATGCTAGATGGCGTTGTGATCAAAATATTTTATTTGTTATAGTAAAAAAATAAAATTTTATTACAATTCCCTCACTAATTAATCGAAAGGAACTTCGTTCCATCCGGGTGTCCCTTGACACCTCTCAAGTTTTTTTTTATAATAAAGTTAAGACTATGATTGAACAACATTTTTCAGCAACTGAAGATTTACTGAGTTTGTTTGTAAGCTTCTTCTCGCGTCAGATTCAAGTAGGTACTACCTATCTACCGGTACTTCAAGTGTTACCTACACTTTCTTATCAGTCCAGTAATTATGTTAAATACAGACATTTTCTGTCTATTAATAATAAGTTCCAAGTCGTGGTGGCCGAGTGGTCGAAGCGCTTCCTTCCGTACAGGAGGTCGCGGGTTCAAATTCGGCCGGCTTGTACCTCTAAATCTAAATGTTAAACAGATTTATGTGCAATTCACAACATCACTGACTATAAACGGTGAAGGAAAACATCGTGAGGAAACCTGCATATCGGAAAAGGGTACTAAAAATTCTTTGAAGATATGTGAAGTCCCCAATCCGCACTGGGCAAGCGTGGTGGACTATGCCTTATCCCTCTCCTGAGGAGACCTGAGCCCAACAGTGGGCAGTAATGGGTTAGTACAAATATAGAATAATAAAAGTCTCAGGCACTATATTATGACTGCAAAACAAAACTGCTATGGGAATCTTTGTTTATTTTGAAACCAAAATAAAACTGCATCATCGACTTTTAAGAAAAAGAGAACGAATTTTAATCACAGACATATTGAAATATTTAAGGGTACTTTAATAACATCATCACTTTATTCTACACGAGTTTAAAATAAATTCAGCACGTATTAGTCAGTGTAAAGAGAGGGGTCATACAATCAAGGCTGAAAAATAAAACCACGATGAAACGGTGTAATCTGTGATTAAAATGAACAATTTAAGGCTTTGTGATTCATTTATTTATTAAACTTTACGCACATAAATGGTATAATAGCGGACTTAATGCCTAAGGCATTCTCTATCAGTCAACCAAAGGCGGTGTAGAGAAAACTATGGTAGGTGCTCAATTTGATTTATTATAAAAATATATATAATATAATAAATAAAATTTCCATACATAAAATACTATACTACACAATAAACCTATGCATAATTACATAAATACTACAATAATACAGGGTATTTACCCACAAATACATACGAATATAAGAAAGATCTATTGAGAAGATAAGCCTGCCAGTTCCTTGAAGATATGATTTCGAACTTTCACCTTGAACGTTAAGCGGTCCACTATCATTTTTAAATTGAGAGGGAGAACGTTCCATAACATTTAAATAGTGTAATCATTGATCGTAGGGACTACTACCTTCATAAATTACGATGATAGGTTTTCAGGAAATCTACTGCTACATAGGTAACTGATCAAGTGACAGGAGATAATGAATGTAGGTGATCACACTGACCACCTTTTTTTATTACCTCGTAGGCAGACGAGGTAATGGCGCACCTGATCATAAACGGTTACCGACGCTCATGGACCTCTGCATTGGCTCAAGACACTTTGGACCTAAATGGATATGTCCGTAGCAAACAGTACTATTATTTATGGTCGTGATGAAGAAATGTGGGAAGATCTAAGTAGCAATGGATGGGATGATGGTTACAGGTAGACCAATAGAGACCTAGACACTAGTATGGTTAAATCAAGTTAGTATGATGTTTTCTTTACGCGCAAAAGTGTGGAGAGCTGATGCTAAATAAAACAATATAACTTTGGAATAAAGTCTGTTGAAGGGAAATGTGTCCAGGATGGCGAAATAACAGTGACACAGTTTAAAAATAAAGAAGCTGTTTTTAAATTAAAAATTGGCAACGCTGTCGATACTGCGTCGTCGTATTATAATTCTCACGCATTTTTAATAACAATGCATTCGAAATAACACCGAAGGATAACGTGTCGACAGGTTTATGCGTCCGCGTGTTGCGAACATGCAAATGTTATAAGAAAAAATAACATTTATTTTATAGTTTAATGTCTGAGACTGACAAGAAAACCAGTTTTTCTTCCTTTCGTATTTAGATAAGCTTACAATACAATTTGGTATCTCTCTGCATTTAATTCGCCTTAGATTTCAGCACAGACCATACATATATATATGAGAGATTTCAGTTTAAAAAGTAAAGTAGATATGACTAAGGATAATACTTTATTATTACCGGCTATCTACTATAAACCTTTTTGTTTAAATATTATGCTTAGAAAGAGTGTACAGTTGCGGTCCAACTATGCCAAAGCGAATTCCGAGTAAACAAGATTCAAATCGGCTGATGCGCTTCATTGGAGCCCGACCATTTGAGGGTAAAAGATCGTGGAAATATCACGTTATCGTTATTAATCAACAAGTTCTAAACAAACACATCATCATAATTTTCCTAAACAGCACCTCTGAACTTTTTAATCTATGACCAATTAAATCAACCCTATTAAGGTAAAAAAAAGTTGAACAGTGTGTTATGTATTCAAAAACGTCAATTTTTTTCTACAATCAACTGTCGATGTCATTTAAATTAAATTGTCAATGTCAATCCAAAATGACGGATCAGCAGTGACCTTCAAATCATCGAGTGTGGATTGGCTGGACAAAGAATTTAGAAAGAAAATTAAAAACCAGTCCTAATAAAATCATTGAAATCCAGACTTCATTAGTTTTTAAGGTAAAGTGAAAAATGTATTATGAAAACCAGTTCCAAAACTTGCACAACTATTGCCGGGTATAGTTCATTTCGTAACGTGGTCGTCACTTGAAGTGAATTTGTAAAATTAAATCTCAATTTCATTTGTGACACATTTTTTGTCAACTACGCATAAAAAGTAAACAAATAAGATAAAAATCATTATCTTAAACATCATAGCGCTATACATAAAAACAATTACAAATTTCAAGTGTAAAAAAAAGGCAAAATACAAACGTTTAATTTCTAGTACCTACTACAGAGCAAAATATTTCATCAAAACACTAATTAGTTGTGTAATTTATTTCCAATTAAGGAAGATAAGGTATGTACATAATTAAACTTCCCTTTCATTGTATGTTATATGACATTTCATGTAGTTGTATTTTCCTGATGAGTCATAATTACATATTCTCCTAAGAGCCTTTTTCTCGCTTTGTCAATAAACAAGGGATGTTACATTGATTTTACAATAGTAAAATAAAACCATAAACTTTTCATACACTTTCAAACCAATACCATTTTTTTGGAGCAAAAAAAACCTTGTCTGTAATTTATCTTAGGGGCCGTCCATAAATTACGTGAGGTGTTTTTTTAATTTTCTGCCCCTCCTTCACCCCTGGTGAGATGTCGTGAGATTGTATTCAACCCCCTCTCCCACTCCCCAATCTCACGTGAGATTTTTCAATATGTGAGCTTCTTACGTAAACACGTTGAATTGTTATTGTAAAAAGAAAAATACAATTTGTTTTCGTACTTTGTGCTTTTATTAACTAGTTATATTAGTTAGTAATCAATATTATACAATAGTTTTATTAATTAGTAATCAATATTACTGAGAGTTTAATTTATAAGTGTAATAAAAAATTAACATTAGAATACTTTAATCATATTACGTATTAATAATAGGTTTTTTTTTTGTTTCAATCTAAAAATAAATTATGTGATATTTGCAGAGACCCCCCTCTCCCCAACGTAAGATTAGATGAGATTTGCCTCGACCCCCACCCCCCCTTAAACACCTCACGTATTTTATGGACGCCCCCTTACCTGTTATCATATTATAATATAATTTATTTATAATAAACAATATTATGTTGTACAGATACTCATCATGTTCATAGGTAAAATAATAATATAGTTTAAAAACACACAAACTATTGCTCTTACAGAATATATTACATACTTGTCATTTACAGTAAAGATGTCTGAACGAGAGCCCATTAACGGTTCGGGGAAAGACTACGGAGCCACCGCGTCCGTGCCGACGGTCGGCTTTGCAGACTTCAGTCCCACGGAACTGTACAACTTGAGTGAAGGTATCGCAGAGAATGTCAACACTATCAACAGCGGTTTGCTGTCACTCGAGAAGATGATGAAGCAAATCGGAGGACCAAATGATAGTGTGCAACTTAGAGATAAAATGTAAGTAATGTTTAATTTACTGTATTGTAACAACTACAGTTTAACTGCGTATTGGAAAAGAATTGCAAAATCTTTTGAAGATATTATGTCAAGTAATCCATATTGGGCCAGAGAGGTGGGCTATACAGGGTGATTTGTTAGAGAGGGTACATATTGCAGGAGGGTGATGAGTACTCTGTTCTCAAACGGAATATTACAAAAAATAGGTAAAATTACAAATTTTTTTTTTTAAATCTAAATTCGACTAAACTACCTCAAACATAAACAATTTCGGCTTAAAGAGTGTTGACTAATGACCTCTAGTGATCTCGCGCACCCCAAACCTCCGCCACACCCATCAGCTGTCGAAAAACCATCATTTTGCAAGAATTTTAGATATTTTTAAATTGCGATTACTAAGGCATTAAGCCATATTCTTTGGTAATAATATTTTTACTGGTCGTATATAACCATCAGCTACCATGACCTTCAATATGTACCCTCACTAGGAAATCACCCTGTATAATTGCATACTGCCAAGTTATAGGATATAGTTTAAAGCTGCTAAAGGATTTCATATATCTTTAGAGTTTTGAACTATTCTCCAATAAACAGGTTGTTTGAAGGTAGTCATTAAAATTAGGTTGTAGGTAGCGGCCCCTCAGTGTCCCTTGACATTGCAGAGGCGTGAGCAATGTTAACCACTTACAATCAGATAGCCCATTAGCTTGTCTGTCTACATTGCTGCTACATTCCGATTTGGAATGGACTCCCGTCCGCGGTGTTCCTGGAGCGCTATGACATGTCCCTCTTTAAACGAGGTTTAAGAAAAGTCCTGTATGGGTAGGTGATAGATAACGGCCCCTCTTTGCCTTGGCATTGCAGAGGTTCATATGCGTCGGTGACCGCTTACCATCGGGTGGGCCGTAGGCTCGTTTATCTATCTTGCAATAAAAAAAAGAAGAGGAAAATTAAGTTAACTATCCAATGTTCTTTATATTCTCATATTTTCTTCCTTCCAGTCATGACACCCAACAAACGGTAAACAGCTCTGTATCAGCGACAGCTCGCGACATTCAAAGACTTGGTGTCGTGGTCCGTCGCGGTGATAAACCTCAAAAGCTACAAGTTGAAAGATTGACGCAAGCCTTTACTGATTGTCTCGCTAAATATTCTTCAGTTCAAAAGGTAATACAAGTGAAAATACTTCTGTAGGAAAGTGAAAGACATGGACATAAATATGGGTACATTTAGGTAGGCCTAAATGCATCGAAACTTAATGTGTATTCTCTAACAAAATTTGATGCAACAGGATGAGTTACTTTGAGACCAGCCTCCTATTAGATGTTTAGTTAGGAAATTATTATAAATAGGAAATTGGCTCTAATGTTGTAGTAAACATTTTTTAACTATCTCACCAATTATCTGATTTCTGAGAGAAAACTTTACAAAATTATGTTAAGTCATAGCTCTATTTTATTAAATATATTTAATTATATGTAGAGGATGTGATTTATCAATCCATTATTTCCCTAGTAACAATTCTGCATACTAGACTTAGTCATTTAACTTGTGACTAGGAAGCGAAAAAGAGTTAACAAATTCAGCCGCAGTGTCTTCTGGCAATGCAGAGGTCCATGAGCGACGGTAACCGGTTACGATCAGGTGGGCCGTTAGCTCGTCTGCCTGCGTGGCAATAAAAAAAATAATAATAATATTGAGCAAATAAAACCAAAAAAACATTACAAATTCAGGATACAGGGGCTATTATCAATTATAAAACACTTCAACACTTAAAAATAACAAAGATAGAAAAATCTGAGAACTATAAAATTAAAAAAATGTTGATAAACTCAAATGGAATTTTCTAGAAAGTGTCAGAAAAGATGGCCGCACACATGCCCAAGCCGGCTCGCGTGAGAAACGATCCACAATTGTTGGAGCAACAGGCAATGGCTGACGACGAGGAATCCGCAGCTTTGGCACAACAACAGGCACAGGTAAATTACTAAAAATTATCCTTATTATTTGTTTATTATACAAAATATTAACATCATTGTTTTAGTTAGTGATAGCCATAAATAGGTAGGCATTTAAACAAATGCCATTTGTCAAAATATATGTTATTGAGAGCTAACTTTAAGCTATAGAATTATTACATCTGGAATCAACATCATGAACAACAGAATGAAGCCAATTTAAAGTGCACCGATCGCGCGTAACTACACGATATTCTGGCGTTAGTGTACCGATGACACTCAATTCGTTTAACACACTAATAAAATATTACATACACATAAGTTCTTTAAAATTTCACTATGTTATTTCTGATGTTGAATCAAAATATCGTGTTGTTACGCGCGATCGGTGCACTTTAAATTGGCTTCATTCTGTTGTTCATGATGTTGATTACAGATGTAATAATTGTATGCTTTAAACTTACTAATACGCATAATAATATGAATATTAACTATCAACTATTTATTCTGAGAGAGACTTAGTTTCACAGTTTTTAATGCATCTTCAAAAAGCAGGTTATATAATTATACTTTTTATATTGTTACGATAAATTGCACTCGTTATTTTAAAATAATTACGAAGACGTTCTGCTACCTGCTACTGGACCGCAGAAACATTTTTACTTTTAACATAACAACCAGTAAAAGGGGGCGGCGGGACGGGAAAGAGTGCCGTGGGCGTAACGCGTCGCGCCGTCCCTCATAACCCCGTGCTGGGTTCTGACCTCAGCCGGGGTTCGGTCGCTGAGTGTGAGCGGTTGGAGGTTTTAGTGCGGTTCTACTCCCACATGCGGGCAAGGATCCGGTGATTTCCTCCCAACTAAAAAAATAAATAAAAAAAAACAACCAGTAATGAGATGTTTAGCTTCAGTATTTTTTCAGTTCGTTGGTTCAATTTCCGCAAAGTCTGTCAACTTGCTTTAGTATAAGAAATCATATTCCGAACTATGTTTTATGTTTCAGGCTCGACTCGTTGAATTTGAAACGAGCATGTTGCTCGAGAGAGAAGCTTACATGAATAAAATCGAAGCTGATGTTTTGGACGTGAATCAAATAATGACGGACCTTGCTAAGATGGTCAATCAACAATCTCAAACAGTCAGTAAGTATCATGTTGTAATGAACTGGCATAATTATTATTAATATCTAAAAAATTGATCAAAAAATACATAAGTTAGCTCTTAAGAAAAAGTTTTGTGATATCTTTTTTTTTTTATTACCTTGTAGGCAGACGAGCTAACGAGCCACCTGATCGTATGCGGTTACCGTTGCTCATGGACTTCTGCAATGTCAGCGGACACTGCGGGGCCGCTACCTACAGCTACCTTTTAAGGACTTTTTAAGCCTCGTTTGAAGAAGGACAAGTCATAGCGCTCGGGAAACACCGAAGAGGGGAGCTCATTCCATAGCCGGATGGTGCGTGGCAAAAAAGAATTAAGAATCTTAAAGGAATCGTCTTCTATTGGAGAGAATATTGATCTAATAACCCTTTCTTTTTCGTTAATTCAATAAACAGATTGTTGGTATTATGAGTGTACACAGGGTATATTAGCGAATTTTCTTTTTTTTTTTTATTGCGTGATAGATAAACGAGCCTACGGCCCACCTGATGGTAAGCGGTCACCGTCGCTCATGAACCTCTGCAATGCCAGGGCAATGAGGGGCTGTTATCTATCACCTACCGATACAGGAATTAATGGAATTCTTGAATGGAAAATGTCCTTTTTTTTAATAAATACAAACTACATTTACGCGTAAGCACACACACACTATTAATTTCCATGACTATTATTAGATAGATAAACATTTGAATGACTTTAATTGATGAACTTCAAAACATGTAATGGTAAATAAATAATTTCATTTAAAAAAAAATCCAAAATACTCGAGATCTGGAAACTATATCTTACCATTTGTTAACAGCAACCGTTGAAGATCACATTGAAGCAATAACATCTAATGTCGAAGCTGGTGTCGATGAATTAGCTAAAGCCGCAGAACATCAGCGCAGGTACCGAAGAAAAATGTTCATTCTGATCATAATAGGAGTTATACTGGCCATTGTTTTTATAGTATGGGTAGTTAAAGCGTTTAAACCAAGTTAAAGTGGAATCTTTCGGAAATAAGGCGATTTGGAAGAAATATCTATGGATTTATCGCTCGTTTGCGACTTCGAAAAACATTAGATAAAGTTGTGACACAAAAATAAAAGACAGGAAATGGTCATCAAAAGAAAAGCAATCCTTAATGTAAAAGCGCCATATACCGGAATAAATTTTATAGTCTTTTCATAAATTTTCATTATTACAAAACCTCTAAGAAACTTATGTGCACTATAAAAAATAACCTTTGTATTTTAGCCTTATTTAAATGACAATGAATACTAATTTTAATCTAGGTCTTAGATAAATTATAATATCTCAAAACTGAAGGTATATAAAATTAAACCTTTCGGAGATTTGTGATAGTACTAGCGAATATAATATTATGAATATAACATATTTCTTTGTTTTTATTCTTACTTCCATTATCAATTAATAAAAATAAATTTCACAGAAAGTGTTGTCATATCAATAAATTTTCATATAACATATTTTTTACATTAGCAACACTGAGATACACAAAGGTGTAATCATTGGACTTAAATCTATAAAAGTGAATCATTGAAGGTGTTGTTAAAATAAAATATCGTAAACAGGTGAATCTATTTTGCTGTTTTTGTATTTATTGGGATCAGGAGATATAATGTGATGCAGATAAAGTTTCGCGGATCTACTCGCTCTAGAAAATTAATAACATTCTAAATTTAAATACTAGTGTTATATGATTTTGTAAAGCATGATTCAAATGAATGTGAACGGTGTAATATTAGGCTTCATACATACTTACTGTCATATTTTACGTCCATAGCACGGTGTAACTTGAATCATTCTCTAAACTTAGTTGTACATTTGATAAAATACAAAGCCTATTTTTACACTTTTCAAATTATTTAGCTTGAAAATGACAATAAAGTAAGAATGGACTGATTTATTATTGTGTTATTCTCTTACTCTTATTTTGCAATATTAATGTTTTATGTTTGTGTAAGTTAAGTATTTAATTTTATTTTACAATATATTATATTTAATTGATTATCATATTTAATGTTTTAATTTAAAATATTGTTTATCATAGTTAAAATGTACGTTAGTTTTTTAAGCAAGTAGATAGTTTTTTTAAAAGCTGATTTTGCATGTTACTATTCTGAAATCTGTTGAATTAGTTGTAGTATTGCTTATTTAAAAATGTTGGTGGCATTTTATAAATTGGTATAATAAATTGCTGTGCACATTGCAAGGTTTTACCAATTTACTAAAAAATACTATTTCTTGTTTATTTTTTTTCAGTTATGTGCAAGTAAAATTTTTCCAGTACAATTCCATCGTAAAAAAACCTAAAACATCGTTGTACTATTTTAAATGAATTTTAAAACAAAAGCTGTTTACAAAAAAAAAAGTTGTAAAAAGTTTGGTCATGCCTTCTTACAAAAAGCGGTAACCACTTATGAATGTATTGTTTGTTTGAACCTGTTTTAAAATAAATTCGAAAAAGCCCCGAGTATGTATATTGTAAGTATAATCTTTTGTATTTATATAGTAACTATAAATTGTTTGGAAGAACAAATAATTTGTTATAAATAATCACAGTGCAACAAGAATCTTAATAAATTGAATTATTTTTTATTCTTTTTCTCAACGTTGCTTACACTTATTTCTTGTTTTACTAATTTGGAATGTCAATATCAGTAAATGCATAAGACTTAAAAAATTACATTTAAATTTATAGTCATATAAAATAGTTTCTAAAGTCGTGATGGCCGAGTGGTCGAAGCGCTTCCTACCGTACTGTAGAGGTCGCGGGTTCAAATCCGGCCAGCTTGTACCTCTAAATCTAAATATTATAAAGATTTATGTGCAATTTTTCACAACACCACTGGCTAAAAACGGTGAAGGAAAACATCGTGAGGAAACCTGCATGTCGGAAAAGGATTCTAAAAATCCTTTGAAGATATGTGAAGTCCCCAATCCGCATTAGGCAAGCGTGGTGGACTATGCCTAATCCCTCTTCTGAGGACACCTGAGCTCAGCAGTGGGCAGTAATGGGTTGGTACAGTATTTCCTGTTTCATTATTTTTACAATTTTAAAGCAATTGCATCTTTTCGACCGATTCCCAAAAACGATGAGGTACTCAATTCGTCTATATTTGTAATCCTTTCATAATTAAATTATATTAAATTTGGCTTAATGTTTCTTGTCGCATTGTGAGTCAAGTAAGTGTGAGATTAGGTCACATTTTAATGATTGTGATTTATGTATTATAACTGTATAATGACGTTTTTGTTGATTTTATATTTAAATAAATAATTAAATGATAAAATTTAATTTTTATTTTCTTTTGGTACTTAACCCCCCCCCCCCTCCCCAATAATTAAAATCTCCTCGGGCCGTAAGAATGGATCTTTATTTTGACTCCGTCAGATACTTAATACATTCATGCAGCTTTTAAATGCGATTTTTTTTTTTGAGTATGCGGATATTTGTTTCATTCCTAGAACATCCTGCAGCAATTTAAAGGTACAAATAAAACAAAATTTAAGTAAAAAGTAGTCTGGTGTGATTTTATTTCGATTTAAAAGCACTGCCATTAACAAAATGCAATTATACATAAATAACAAAACACAATCGTACATAAATTTGGTTTATTGAAATGCATTGTTTTATTGTTATAACTTAAAACCAGAGAACACAAATTAACGGTAAATAATTACGTACGGACGGTAACCATTCATATTCTGAAATTATTTTAGAAAACATTTTTTTTAACCAGTACAGATTAGCCCAAGATCAACTTTGTTACCACAGCACAGATTAGATTCAGAGAGATGTTTTGGACATAGTAATACATTTTTTTTGATAAATTTAAAGAAACATAAATCAATTGTGATATTTTTAATGGTTTCAAATCATATTTTGGTTATAAATAAACATATTAAAAATACTTTTAAGCTAATTTCGATATTCAATTTCACATTTTATTACAAACATTTTTTTTTTAATCAACATTATTTAATAGGTACAAATTGTTTTAGTGATTTGATGTGACGCCATTTTGGTAGAATAATTATTATTAACTAGCTGGCCCACACAACTTCGTCTGCGTTACATAAGGAAATTTTCTCACCGTTTAAACCTTCCCTGGTCTTCTACGAATATTTCAAGATTAAAGTAAGCCAAATCGGTTCAGTCGTTCTCGAGTTTTAGCGAGACTAACGAACAGCAATTTATTTTTATATATAAGAAGATAAAAAAGTGGGTAAGATTAGCAAAGATGTTACAATATTGTCTGGATTTTATCACTTTTTGACTACATCTATGCTTTATTATTATTTTTAATATTATAAAGCTGAAGAGGTTGTATGTTTGTTTGAACGCGCTAATCTCAGGAACTACTGGTCCGATTTGAAAAATTTTTTCACTGTTGTAAAGTTCATTTATCGAGGAAGGGTATGTATCCCAATGTGACGCGGAAGTTGCGCGGCTCATCTAGTGTTATAATAAACGAGTGAAACATAATAAGTGTTAGAAAAATGAAGAAATTATCTTTACAATAATTTCCAACTTTGATAATCTTACCTTTTTCTACTTTATTATTGTCTTAATTCTTATACGTATCTATTACACACATAATTTACTCCATAACTAAGAGAACACATAAAATACATTTAAATAGGAACATTGTTTGAAACAAGTGATGTATTTTGTGTAAAAAAGAAAGGTTACGCACACTATAGCAGCAAATAATTAAAAATAGATGCAGCAGTGTGCGCCGGCCTTAATTAGGCAGTATTTGTAAAAATATACGTCACATCAAAAAACTTATTTCATTCTAAGCTAACGCCGCCATTTTGTTGACATCACAAAATGGCCGACGTGTACAGTCGGGAAAAACGTGTGTTGAAAAACTAAATTATTTAACAAGGAATTTGAATAAGTCGTTTAGAAATCAAATCATTTCAAAGAATCTCTAGAACAAAAGCAAATTTTGATACATAAAATTAGTTTAACCAAAAAAAAACATTTTAAGATATTCATTATATTATACTGAGATTTTAATATAGTGAAAACAATAAATATCTTGCAATGGACTGTAAAGTAAAAGGAATGATTTTTGAATGATTTTTTGTTACAATTTCGCCAACTATTATTAAATTATTATTATTAAACTATTGACATATTTTCTTCCCGACTGTACATTGAATAGTTTAAGCTAGTACTACCGTATTTTAGCTTGTCTCTGTTGCCATAGAACGTATTTGGCGCACGCGGTGTCTATTATTTGGTTTAAATGTCTTGTTAATGTTGTTGATAGTGGTGTTAAATCTCGGAGCATTTTCTCCTGAAAAAAGTTATTGAATGAAAATTAGGTAACAGTTGGTTGCTGTTTTAATACACAATCGAAAAGCAGTGACAATCCAGCTAAACTGTTATTTTTTTTTCTTAATTTAAGTATCATGAATCATTTCTATGACTTTACATGGCTTATACAGGGTGGATCTGTAACTTTGGACAATCTGACGTGGGGTGAATGACCTGTCGAAATACAACTTAGCACCATTTTTATTTTTTGGATCGGTTAAACTTCGACTATCGTTGCGGACTTCCATACAATGAAAAAAAAATTCAATTCCTAAAATAAAAGCGGTTCTAAGCTTTATTTAAACAGGTCATTCACCCCACGTCAAATTGTCCAAAGTTACAGATCCACCCTGTATAAAACATCTTTCAAGCAATTGATGTCATCAAATTTTTAACGACAGCAAAAATCTAATCCGTACACTCACGTTTACCCGACTCGACTTAACTCGACTTGGTCGCATCACCCTACTCACCTCAAAAGGCCGTAACTTCAAATTCCTAAATCTCAGCAACGCGTCATAGAACATAGTGGCTCTCGGAATCGCTTCCGGGTCGTTAGACGGCGCGCCGGGCTGAGGGAAACTGCGCCACAACTCTCGAGCTAACTCACCACAAGACGCGTACAGCCTTTGTAACTCGGCTTTGACGTCCAGTGGTATTAATTCTGAATGGATATAATTTTGGCTGTTAGATTTGGATAGTGGCGAAATGTTATATTGAGAGATTCTTGCTGAGTTCAGTTTATAAGCTGCTATCTTTTGTTAGTCTATGATTATGGAAGCCGTTAGGAATGGAGTTGTACAGAGTATTCGCCACTGTAAAGTACAAGATAACCAAAATTGTACACTAGTTTATTTATTTATTTTTTATTGCCACGCAGGCAAACGAGCTAACGGCCCACCTGATCGTAAGCGGTTACCGTCGCTTATGGACCTCTGCATTGCCAGAAGACATTGCGGGGCCGCTACCTACGGCCTATCCTTAAGGACTCTCTTCAAGTCTCGTTTGAAGAAGGACAACTTTCATAAAACAATCATGACGTTTTTTTTTAACCATCTAGGTAGGCGAGTTAACGAATATCGGGTTGTAACGGTCGCTCATGGACCTCTGCAATGTCAAATAAAGGTGTCTTCGACCTACACTCGTATTAAGATACATTAGACGTAAATAATTGTTGTTATTAATATTTATTTAGTACTTAATTGGTAATTCGTTATTCTGTTTCGATAGGTACTATTTTATAAATCGTAAAGGTCTAATACAGGTTTGACATAATGCGGGGACAATAACAATATTGTAAAACTCGTTAATACTGATTCTTGGATAATAAATTTATTCTTATTCTTATTAAGTGGGATAAACTTTGCCACCTCCACAGTGAACCGAGTTTAGCTGAACAGTGTTGTGTGTTCAAGGTGCATGTTTTCAATGTCTTAACTGTTTTCGTTTTGTGTTATTGATACGTATAATAAAGTATGCGTATGTGACGTGTGGTAGTGGACTCACGTGCCATGGAGGAAGCGTGATGGTGCCGCATGAGAGCGCCGCCCGGACTGAGCTCGCCCAGCGCGCCCACCGCCGCGCCCGCCCCCACGCGCACCGGCCGCGAGCACTGCTGGCCGCTGCTCCACGCCTGACCACACGTACACACATCATAGTAGCGTGCAATGTTTAATACGCATGACGAGAGTATCAAAGATTCGAAGATTTCATAATACAATATGTAACAAAAACCCTGTTGTTGCTTCTACCCGCGTATTAAGCTTCGGCACAAGTATGTAATAAAGCTAGCATTTTATAACTAAAATAATTACAATAAATATTTAATTGTTTATATTTATAATGTTTACGTTGTTTGTTATCTCTGTAATTCTGCATGAAGCGATGTCGATGACACTAGGCAGAGAGAGAGAGAGAGTAGAACGTCCCGCCCATCTCTTTGATCGTGCCACCGACCGACAGTCACATGCGCACGCCGCACGCGCGACTTTGACCTTGACAGCTGTTGTTTATCACTTTAACGCTAGTAGACTACTTTTAAAATCAGATATTCTTAACTTTTTTTTAAATGAGTAGGTTTTAATAGCTATTTGATTTTGACCCTTGCCTTGCCAATGATTGCTTTTTTAAATTATAATTTAATTAATGTGTTGCCTGTAGGAAAGTGTATACATACAACAGGGTTTTTGTTACATACTGTATTGTAGTATCTACATACAGGGTGGATCTGTAACTTTGTCTCAGCTGGAGTGGGGTGAATGAACTGTCGAAATACAACTTAACACCATTTTTATTTAGAAATTGGATAAAGTTTTTTCGCCATAGTATCCGCAAGGATAGTCGTATATTTTCCATACAATTTCCAACAAACCTATCCAAAACGTAAAAATGGTGCTACGTTGTATTTCGATAGGTCATCAGGACAGTTACAGATCCACCGTGTATTAAAATAATTTAACCCTTTTACTGGTGGTGGCAATATGTGTGCCACCAACAATTTAATTATTTTTCCACTTTGTAGCATCAATAGTTTAAAACTTAGTGACGCTGCGTAAAATGGAACATATTGTTGGTGTGAAAAATTTATTAATAATTAAAAAAAAAAAAATTTTCTTAAATAAAAGTTATTAAAGTACCCACAATAAACCCAAAAAACGAGTTTTTATTTTTCCGAGACACAAAATTGCTTCTACCAGTTAAAGGGTTAAAACACTGATATGGTACTTAACACTTGAGATTAATAAGATTTTTTTTAAATTAAAACATTAAAATATTACAACGGCCATTATGGCTAAAACGCCAACAACATCGGATGATGTCACGATTAGGTAAACAATTTGAAATTTACGTTCTTTATCGGTTGCACCATGACACTTTTGCGTTTGTTTACCTAAGCGTGACGTCAAACGCGACATCAGGATACTATGGGATAGCCCAACAATTTTACTTAATCCGGATTGGGGATTTCACATAATCTTCGCAGGATTCTAGAATCCTTTTTCATTCCCTTCACCGTTTTTAGCCAGTGACATTATGATAAATTGTACGTGGGCGAAGTAATTAGTTAAAAAAAATGTTTATTATTTACCTGACATACTGACGCTAATGCTGAGAGAGGCGGTGGGTTACTCGTGTGAACACTCGTTTGACTTATCTGATACGATGGACCTAATAAATATCTTTCTACCTGCAAAAAAAAATACATCTTTAATGCAGTTTTATATAAACAGAAAACTTTAATAGTTCCAGGGAAAATGTAACTATGAAAGTTTCTAAAAAAGTAATAAGTTTGTTTACCTACAATTTTTAATGCAATATTAAAAAACTGTAACTTCTACCCAACTCAATGGTGACATTTTCCACTATGCTATCGTAAGTGAATGACGTCACATCTGACTGTTTACAACAATTTGTATTCTTAGTCCAAAAGTTTAGTCCCAATTTTGGAACGAAGTTCCTTATCGCGTGTTATCGAAAGGGGGCTAGACGGAAATTCTTATGAAAAAGTTGTCACGACACTTTTTTTGTTTTAGATGATTATCGCTAGATGGCGCTGTGATCAAAATCTTTTAAAACAATTCCTTATTTTGTTTTATATGATTAATGCTAGATGGCGCTGTGATCAAAATATTTTATTTAAGTTATAATAATTAGTTACTTTAAAACGTCTGTCTCTCTCTCTTATTAAACTCTTAAACTAACTAATTATTATAACTTAAAAAAATAAAATTTTATTACAATTCCCTCACTAATTAATCGAAAGGAACTTCGTTCCATCCGGGTACCCTTGACACCTCTCAAGTAGTTTTTGTGGGACTTTTGTAAAGTAAATTGTACAAATGAACAAATTAGTCTCAGTTCTCACCTTAGATAATTTTAATTCTTGTACATCATCATTTCCTGTGTCCGAAACTAAATCTTCATAATGTATCTGTTCCATTATTCTTTTTTTCTTGTCGACCGGTTCCGTTGTACTAGGTTCTTCTGCGGGCCTTTTCGTTACTCCGTTTGTATTTTTAACACCGTTTTCTATCACTTTATTGTTATTATTCGATGTTTTACTACTATTGTCTTTATTACTATTACTAGAATTTGATTTTTGACTAGCTTTGAGCACCTGAAAAGGTAGAAAAATATTATTTTTATTGTAAAGGTTATGAGGTAAGAAATATAAAAAAGTACAGAGGAATACTCAATTCCTCTTTTGAGTAATTTTTGGGTAGTTGGTAAAAAATTGAGGATTTTTAATGATTGTGACATTTTTGTTTAAAATTAATATTTCTTTCGTTGGTCAAATACACTTTACTTTTATGTTTAAGTTTTTTAAAGTATAATATTTTGAAACAGTCCAAATACAGCAGTAAATAACAGAATTTTAGAAATAATATCACCCTGTATATCTTACCATAATAGAGTGTTGGTTGAATCGTTTTATCATATTCCTGTGTATAGAATTATTGTCAGATCGATCTTTTTCATTACTAGTTTCTTCTTCTGTAGGTAACAATGGTATTGGTTCAATAAATTTATTTAAATCAACCTGTAAAAAAAAAAAGAAATTGTCAAAATTTTAGTTCGGAAAAATACAAAAGAAGGAACTATCTTAACAATAACCTTGATTTAATCGTCTAATGGACCCCAGAGTTAAATAAAAATGTCATGCGGGCGTACTACAGGGCTAACACCGAGCGACCACGAACCCCGGACAACAAGATCTGCGCGCCGGGGCCGCCACCGGTCGGCTTGGGGTCAACGCGTCAACATGACTCGTCTACGGCCCCCGCTGCCAGTGGTGCAGTGCGCCAACGCATGAGAAGGACCTTGATTTTTATTTATTTATATTTAATTTATTTACATCTCATAAAACAACTGTAAAATTATCGGTGTTTCTGTTTTATTTTATTCATGTATATTATTACTGACAAACTTTATTCTTGAATCACTCTATCTAATATAAAAAGATGCATAAAAAACCATTGCGCAGTTTTAAAGATAAGTTCACAAGGACAGCGTAAAACAAATTTTATTTTATACTATTAGGGGTTAGACCCTTAGAATAATTATTATTATACTTACAGTAATATCTAAGGTAGTATGTTTCATTGCCGATGCGATAGCATGGTCATCTAATTTTGCACATTCTCCAAATAAATCTTTACTTGAAGATGAAGCTATACGATCCCTGAAAAATAGAATTATTTGTGATTTTTTCTGTTTTATCTATGTTTATTAAGTTACACTAATAGTGTTTTGGTTTCTGTATGTGTGACCACTACTACTTCGAAATAAATGTTTTTTTTTACTCTTAAAATTGATTGTATGAGAGTAATTTGTATTTATCAATATCTTAGTATTTTTGTAAAATTATATGCTTAGCTTGGTGGTTTCTTTAATGGGACCATAAAGTGCAATTGAATTATCTATAATTGCCAATATACTACATTTACTGTCAATATACTTTTTGTATTATGCCACTACAATATTTCTTTACTCACCTGTGAAAATAATGAGATTGAAAAAATTTGGTCCAGAATTCGGCTTCGGTCATCTTATTGGGTACGTAATCAATATGTTTCTTTCTAACCGCTGGATATGTTTTAAATATCGCGTCTATGATGTCTTGAGTTAGGTTGTATTTTAGACCATTGCAGCCGTCTGTTTGAGGCTGAATGTCAGCAAGGAATGCACCTGATACACCTTTAACGGAGAAATTTAGAAAAAGTGGTGAAAAAATTAAATAATCGTAAATTGTTTTATGTAAACAATGATTTATAGAACACACTGGATATCCTTCAAAATCGTTCAATAAAATGTAAGTAAGGATCATTATATAGACCATGATAATTTGAAATGGATAAAAAGATATTAAGTTATACTGTAGTATACTTTAATATTTATAATGTACACCTAATTATGAATTACTGTAACAATTGTTGGTGAACCAAATAAATAAAGTAAAAATAATATCATTACACTGTTATATCAACTATCACAACTTAAATTTATTTTGTCCTCACCACCAAGGTTAACACTATTAAGATAACAAACAATAACAAAATTTAGAATAATACAACTCAACTAAAATATATGTAAGGTAAAATGTCCAAAAACTTAATTTTATTTATTTAATACTTTATTGTACACCAAGTAAAGAAAATTACAGTGACTTATAGTAACTAAAAAATAAGTACAAAAGGCGAGCTTAACTCAAAAATGAGTTTTCTTACAGCAAACCTATGAAAAAAAAGAGATATGACATCGTACAGAGAGGTAGTGAAGTGTACTATTTTATAGTTGAAAAAACAAATGAGAAATTATTACAAGAAAAATATTACTTTTGGTAACTTTCTTTGCATGTTTTACATAGCCTTACATAGGTAACAAACATAGAATTAATGCTGCTTAAGTACTGTATTATGTGTGAAATGTATTGTTAATTGTGTATGGTTTGTTTATTTTGTTTTATTGCGAAATAGATAAACAAGCCTACGGCCCACTTGATTGTAAGCGGTCACCGTCGCTCATGACCCTCTGCAATGACAGGACAATGACTCGGACAACGACAATGGGTCGTTATCTATCACCTACCCATACAGGACTTTTCTTAAACTTTGTTTAAAGAGGGACATGTCATTTATTTATTGGTTTAATTCCTAAATAAATAAATAACACTCTTTTGCTTGTGTCATTTTACCTTGAAGGACATTGTAGGAGTCCATGAGTAATGTAATCACTTACCATCAGATAAGCTGTATTGAAAAAACTAAAAAAACAAAAATAATAAAGTAGTACTAGAAGACATAAGAACATATTCTCAATGTAATTAACTTTTAAATCAATTATGACACTACCTAATACATAGTCAAGAAAAAAAATAGTTTCCTTTCAAAGTCGTGCCTTGGCAGAGAAAGTGTTTTTTTTTTTAGTTGGAGGAAATCACCGGATCCCCGGTATGTGGGAGTTGAACCGCACTAAAACCTCCAACTGCACACACTCATCATCCGAACCGGCTGAGGCCAGAACCCAGCATGGGGTTATGAGGGACGACGCGACGCGTTACGCCATCGACACTCTTTCAGAGAAAGTGTTAAGATTTTTTTTTTTATTAATTTATTTATTTAAAAAAAATGCACCAGCTTCCATACATACCAGCTTCCTGTTTAATACTATTGTTTTCTGTATATTGTTTTAATGTTGGTGTATTCCAATATTCTTCGCTATTAATAACTTTAGATATAACTAAGTCTTCATACAAATGTTTTAATGTTGGATGCAATGACAATAACCTGGAAAAAAATTTTTTTATTAAATTTAACTTTTTCTAATTATTCTAAACAAAACAAAACAAAATTACTGTGTATAAAACATCTTTTATGTAGTAAATAAGTCAACTAAAACTTGAGTTGTAGTCAAATCATAAATTTCATAGTTTTCTTTGATATTTCAACCAAACAGAGTACTTTTATATTTTCATTGACATTGCTACAAATGGTTTCAATTAGTTTCCATGTGGCATTGCACAAGTATAAGGAACTGTAGGGTGGGGATGGTTCCCCAACAATAAACAAAAAAAAAAAACAAATTAAAAAGTCATTACTTCAAGGCAAATAATAAGTTAATTAGATAATTTAAAGTTATTTCTATATAATTTCTTCAACAAATTTCAGAACTCATGATTTTTATTTTTATCAACAATATTTTTTTAACTTACTTTGATTTCATTTCCAATTCACCATCAATCTGTCTTTTAAATTTCGGTAACAAGTTTTGTAGTAAAACCATGACCTGGTCTCGATCCTTAGCCTGAGCATCTGCCCCACCAGGGTTGACAAAGTGGAATGTGGAACATGTGCCATCGTGTAATACAACTTGTAGCTGAATTTTAGCTTTGCCTGCTGGCGAGATTTTTTGAGCTGAAAACGTAATTGATTTTAGTTTTGTGCATTTTTGTGAGAAGATAAATAGATGCCTTATAATTAAGTTTTAATGATGTGGTTTTATTTGTACTGTTTGATAATAACTCTTCAATCTATTAATATGTATTTATGAGTTTAATTACAAAGAACACCTGTTTTTCACATGGCAAATAATGATTTTAAATTCCAAGTGTTTATGGTAAACTCGTTCTTCAGAATGTCATTTAAAATGGGGTTCTGTTAAATAATTGTAATAAATAGGTTCAACTGTTGACAATGAGAATATCTTTACATTTAAATACTCCATCATGAGGACATGAGGAAATTGCTTTAAAGAAGGGTACTAATGGAAGAGTTTTTATTATTTTTTTTATAATGGACTACTACCAATGTAAACTAAGCCAGTCTGCTAGTAACACCTTCATCTAACTTAAGCAAAACAATAATAGTCACCGAGTACTGTTTCTACAACTTTCTGTCCTACTATGGTCTACTTATGAACAAAAATTGTTTAGCAAGGAAGTTATAGAAGCTACTTACTTTTGATATCAGCATATTTATGAGATACTGCTACAGTGTCCCTATGTTCCAACATCCATGCCAATCTTTGATTCATTACATACAGAGTTCCATCTCCTTTCTTGTATCGCACGTAATTTACGCTCAATAGAACGTCTTCAGAAGACGTCGTCATGGCTGATTCCTTCTAGATTTATTCTTTATTTGAACCACAAAATTCAGAGTTCAAACACCCTGACTTCCGACCTGTCCTGACAGGACGAAACGCCTTGACACTCGACTGTTTTATTTTTTTCAAGGTCTTCTACATATCTCATGTAAAATGTTGTTTATAAAAGCGTATGTTACTTATTTTACTTGCGTTGTTTAACGAGTTAACTTTGATAACACATAAATAAAGCATTTAACAAATTTAGCGACCATTTACATCAGGCCAAATTTGACAAACTGACTTTTCTTCGGGTTGCCATTACTTGCCATTTATTTCTACAACATAGATTTACATTTAATGGAAGTTCTAGGAACAACTAGATCGAGTAACCAGTCCAAATTTTTAAATTTTGTTAAAAAAAACGTTTTAAATCTTATGGATCTAATTTAAATAGTCCTTGATGAATCCAAGAGAATGAAATATCAAATTAATAAATTAGTTTTTAAAAATTAATTATAAAACTTTAATTAAAAAATAACTTTAATTTAATTAAAGATCACAGAGTTTTCAAAACAAAGAAATACTTGAGTAATTTCTTGTGGAAAAATTAGTATTCACAAGAAATAATTCAATATAGTTAATGTTTCTGAAATTTACTATGCACTAACTCTAGTTAACTTAATATTACATTTTATTTAAAGCTGTTGTAACTTTGGGTATAGCGGTTGAGGTGAATTGGATATCGCGACGCGAGATGAAAATTTTCCCACATAATGCGTAAATCACGCATAAATTATGCATCTCTAATTGTTAAATACTGCTGGTAAGAACTGGATAGAAGTAGCTCAACAAAGGGAGAACTGGAGTAGACTGGAGGAGGCCTATACCCGATTAGGGGTTCCAGCTTAAGTTACAACTATTTAATTTTTTAAGTTTATATTATAATCAATTTGTATTGTTACACTTAAGATTGCGAAATAAAAAGCTTTATTATTATTATTATGATATTTAGTAGAATTAACTAATCTCCCAAATTGATTTGGGGTTTTCCATTTCAGCGGGCTTTTGGCCAAGCTTGAAATGATTGGTTTTGGTCGATGGTGTTTATTATTATCTCTGTATTCATTTATTTACACTTATTTTTTACATTATATTTTTTAAAAAAATAACAAAGGAATAAAATTTAAAAATACAATATAAAAAACAGAGGCCCACTGAAGACGAGGTCTACGACCCAAGCCATCAGTGGTCAGGGCTCAAAAGAGAGGAACCTCCTCACAATACGTGTCGTGTCAAGAACGACCGCCTTCTGAATCAAGCCCTTTACCCAGCTGGGGAGCGAAAGCTTCTCAAGATGACGGTCGAAGCTTTTCGCTATTAGACCGTGCACAGATACAACGATCGGAACAATGATGGTCGATTCAACACGCCACATGTCGGTCACCTCGTGGGCCAGGTCCAAATATTTTAGCTGTTTTTCTTTTTCTGCCTTCACAAGGTTCTCGTCATGCGGAATGGTGACATCGATCAGCACTGCCCGATGCGCGTCCCGATCTATTATCACTATGTCAGGTTTATTGGCAACAATAGTCCTGTCAGTGATAATAGATCGGTCCCAGTAGAGCGTTACATGACCATTATCGAGAACCGGCTGTGGCCAATACTGGTAATAAGGTACAGCGGCTTCAACAAGGTCGTATTTCAGAGCAAGTTGTTGGTGGATAATCTTAGCTACCTGGTTATGCCTGTGCAAGTACTCGCCGTTAGCAAGACGAGAACAACCGGAAACGATATGTCTAATAGACTCTCCCGGACGGTGACATGCCCGACAAATGTCGACCGTCCCATCCTTTAGAATATATTTACGGTAGTTGTTCGTCATGATAACTTCGTCCATAATTGCAAAGACAAAACCTTCAGTCTCTCCGAAGAGGTTACTGTACCGTAGCCAAGATACAGAGGCTAACTGATCTACATCGGGGCTCATAAGGGCCCGGTAGAACCGTCCGTGTAGTTCCTTGCTCTTCCATACGTCCGTGCGATCCGTCACACTCATTACCTTTAGCGTCCGCCAATTCTCGTTCGCTAAGGACAGCGGAGTGAGTCCCTTATCAACTGCTGCTACATTACGGTACATACCCACGCTTACCTTAAGGAAATATTCCCGAAGGTTGTTTACCTCTCGGTTGTGTAGGTCCTTGACATTTAACATGCCACGACCCCCACACTTCCGAGGAATATACAACCTCATAACAGATGAACGTGGGTGGTGCATCCTGTATGCCGTCAGCAGTCGCCGAACTTTTCTATCCATGCCGTTATTATTATCCCTGTATTCATTTATTTACACTTATTTTTTACATTATATTTTTAAAAAAATTAACAAAGGAATAAAATTTAAAAATACAATATAAAAAACAGAGGCCCACTGAAGACGAGGTCTACGACCCAAGCCATCAGTGGTCAGGGCTCAAAAGAGAGGAACCTCCTCACAATACGTGTCGTGTCAAGAACGACCGCCTTCTGAATCAAGCCCTTTACCCAGCTGGGGAGCGAAAGCTTCTCAAGATGACGGTCGAAGCTTTTCGCTATTAGACCGTGCACAGATACAACGATCGGAACAATGATGGTCGATTCAACACGCCACATGTCGGTCACCTCGTGGGCCAAGTCCAAATATTTTAGCTGTTTTTCTTTTTCTGCCTTCACAAGGTTAAACCTGAAACAGAGGCACCATTCTTGAGCGATACGCAGTGAGGTTAGTTCCTCCCTCCGTAGCCCTGTAGTACGCCCGCATGACATTTTTATTGATTTCTTGTGTCCATCTCATGCGTGGGCGCACTGCACCACTGGTAGCGGGGGCCGTAGACGGACCATTTCGATCCGCTGGTCCCAAGCGAGCCGGTGGGCGTCCCCGCCGCGCAGTTGTTGTTGGCGCAGCGGGAGTCTCGTCGTCGGGTGTTCTTGGTCTCGTCGTGTGTTCACTCGACGATCGCGACGAGTCTTGAGTAGGTGGTAATCGTGCGTGGTGGTAATTATTATAATTGTTAAATTAAAAGAAGGAACAATCATGTGTCATAACATTTACGTGTCGATTAAGGTTATGCATATTA
Source organism: Trilocha varians (assembly GCA_030269945.2). Classification (NCBI taxonomy): domain Eukaryota; kingdom Metazoa; phylum Arthropoda; class Insecta; order Lepidoptera; family Bombycidae; genus Trilocha; species Trilocha varians. Next base: position 2,735,564 of record AP028277.1, on the reverse strand, counting down.
AATTTGTTTGTATTATAAAGCATGTGACGCGTATGTTGAATATTAGAAAATTAATGAACCACGTCAACTAAAGACAATGAACTTGAACACAATTGTTGGATATTTTACCCTATCTTCGTTTTGACTGTTCTAAAATGACTATATCTTCGATTACAGATTACTACAAGAAGTATAAGTTGAAACTGTCAGAGGTAATTTAAATGCGGATGGATTGGACCGACTTCTTTAAATTACTGTCGTTTTTTGAGGAAAAGAAAGAACTTAACACTTTTTTATATTTAAAAACACAAATTGTAACAATTTTTATAAATTTTGGCTCATTTTAATATTTACATTTTCAATCTACGAAAATAATTTTCAATAATAATCGATCCATTCATTTCAAAAATATTCTGAACGCAACTTTAAGAAAACCGCCATTTGTTTATTTTCCAATAGGCAACACTCAACATTGACAACCCAAAATGCAATCATGGCGCACGGGGTACTGTGTTTTTAGAATGCTGAGAAGTTTTTACGTAAACACTTCGTTAATTTATATTGCCATCGATTTGTGTGTTTTTATAAATTACCTTTGACTATATAAGATTGTAGTGAAGCATACATGTATGTACAAAACTTGAAAATTTCAGCAGTTCAGAACCACGTCTCTGTACTACTGGACACTTGCAGGTATAAAAATCACGAGTTTCCTTGTTTTACCACTTAGATGGCTTGTAATACGATTCTGTGTGAACAAAAATGCTCGGACAGCATTTCTTCATGTCGATGCTGTCCGAATTTTGCTGACGTACGTTTATAATATCGATATAAACACTTGTTCCAGATAAAATTGTTGGTGTCATAATGTCAGAGGCGTACGCCCGCGAGATACTACGGAGGAACGTTGCGCAAATATGCCAGACTATAGGATGGAACGGTATAAACTCCACGCCACTCGATATACTGGTACATGTACTGGAGAAGTACATCAAGACCCTTGGCATCCAAGCCAGCAGGCATGCTGAACAATTCAATAGGACTGAACCAAATTTAAATGACCTAGGATTAGTATTTCGTGACCTTAATGTAAATTTACCGGAACTGGCTGAGTATGTTCGCTGTGTGCCTCCCGTGCCTGCGCCAGTCAACTCAATCAAGTTCCCGAAACCTAAAGAATCTAATTTGAATTTCTTAAAACCTGGAAGTCATGAAGTGGTCACAAGACCAATGCACGTTCATGAGCACTTACCTCCCATGTATCCAGAGAAGGAAAGGGATACCCCAGCGGTCGCAGGAACTGTTGAAATACATCAAAATGGTATTGACAATGTTAGCAGCAGTAATACATGTACAAGCCCTGAGATTTCTGTTACTGACAGTCCAGAGAAGCCAAAGGAGATTTTCAAAAGACCCATTGATCCTGTTTCTTTACCAAACAGTAAGAGGCCAAGGCTTCGCTTGGAAGAAGAGGAAAGGACAAGAGAAATAAGCAGTGTTATGATGACTATGTCTGGTTTCCTGTCGCCTGCTCGTGAAGGGAAGCTCCCCGAAGCCCGTCCTCCAACAATCATACCAGAAAAACACTTTGAAAGACATAAAGTCAATACTCACGCAAATATTATGAAACCTCCAATCCTAGAAAAAGTCGATAAGAAATCAAAGAAGAATAAATTACCAAATGGTAAAGTTATGAAAAGTAAAAGAAAAGATAAACATAAGGGTGAAAGTGCTAAAAATAAGGACAGTAGTAAATTAAATAAGTTGCCTCCTGGTTATCCTGTGAAGAAGACAGATATGCAGCCCAGGCACCATAATCACATTACCATGCCGGCGCCCAAGCCCGTACCACCTCCCCCGAGGGTCTCAATGCCTCCACCACCGCCTCCGGTGCCCATTCCTGAGCCCATGAGGCCTGTCATCAAACAGGAGCCTATAGACCCTCCAGCACCCTCAAATAGACTTCGTGTAGAAGATGCAATCCCTGTACCAAGAAAAATTCCAATCTCACAGTCTCCTCTAGTATCTAATTCCGTCATAACTCCCAAACAGTCAGTGGGTAACTCTTTAATCCCACATATGGAGATTAAAAAAGAAATTATACAAGAAGAAGAAAAGCTAGCCTCACAACCAGATAAATCAAAGATTAATATATTTAAGAGAATAACGAACAAATCAAAAGAAGAAAAAGTCACTCCAGAGGTTGTTAATGATAAAGTAAATCTGGATGCTACAATATCGAGGTTACAGAATACTTCTCATCAAAATTCAGTTAATAAATCAAATGAAAGTGTAAGAATGAAATCTGAAGTGATAGATCGTAATGTTGTGAACAATAATGATAATAGTGCTGTAGATTTATCTAAAGTAATGGATTTAAGAACTAATGAAGTGATTAATATTGATGAAGACTCTTTGGATAAAAGTCCTTTGCCACCACCTGTGGTGCATACACCTAGTATATCAATCAACAAGTCCTTACAAACTCCTTTTCCCAAAGATCTACCAAGTGTAAGTCCTAAAGTTAAAAAAGAGAAAAAACATAAAGACAAAAAAGATAAAGCTGCAAAGTTAGAAGCAAAATTATTAAAGAAACAGCAGCAACAGTTGGCTTTTGAAATGGCTCAGGCTGAAAAACAAAATATGAAATTACCTGGAATGAAACCTCATAAAGCAAATAGACAGAAAAATGAATCGAAAATGCCACAAATGCCTCCTGGGTTTCCATTCTTTCCCACAATGCCACCTGGTAGAGGTCTGATGCCTGGCCCAGGTCTCATCCCTAATCCTGGTTTGATTCCAGGAAGTGAATTCTTCACTGGTTTGGCAAATAATCCTGCATTAAGAGGTATGTCACCCCATAATTTATTAAATAATCCCTTTGCCCTGGCAACCAGTGGTCCAGGTCTCATCCCTGGGCCTAGTTTCTTACCTGGAGGCTTAAATTCGCCTCTCATTCCTATGGGTAATTTCCCCCAAACTTCGAGATCCTCAGTAAAAATACCACCAATGCTTAGACGACCTAGCTTGGAAGTCATAGCAGTGGATAATGATGAGGACAGAGGTGTTCATAAATCTTCATTGAATCGTGACAAAGATCGCCACGATAAGCACAAATCTCAGACCATTCCAAATATATTACAGAAAAATAAATCTAAGTCGCATAAAGATCACAAAGCGAATTTGTATAAAATGCCGCTAATACAGCCTGATATAACGATTGAATTAAATCCTCCGAAAACAGAAGTGATGAGACATCATGAGCCACCGCGGGAGTCCGTTGCTCCAGCGCGGATTCCTGTGCCTCCTAAACCCGTAGTACACAATCGTTCTCCCGTACCTCCGCGTGTACCCAACCCAGAACCTGAAATAGAACCCGTAAGAGATCCCGCTCCCATTAGGGTAACACCAACTGAGACTATTCCAGAAAAAGAAATCGATAATGTAGACAAGAAAAAAGATAAATCTCATAAAAAAGAGAAGAAAGACAAAGATGGTTTGAAAATAAAGAAAAAGAAAGATAAGAAGGACAAGAACAAAGATAAGTCTGAGAAGAAACGTGACAAAGAAGAAAAACAGGAGTTAAAAGACAAAATAAAAAAGGAAAAGAAGGATAAGAAAAAGGACAAAACAGGCGACGGTCTCGTTCCAAAACTAACTCTAAAAATAAGCTCGTCAAATTCTAATTCGCCGATGCCACCGAGCTCGCCCGATACCTTCAAATTAAACATAAAACCTGTTATGAAGAAGGAAGAAGAAGACGAAGAAAGTCCAGCAAAGGAGGAACCTTTATCTAGAGAGCACAGTCGTTCGCCGGAGCTTGCTCAAATATCAGCTTTGGTAACGAGACCGCCCAAGCAAAAACATTCGAAACACAATCACATCGACGAAGCGGAACCACACACGTCGTCGCCGCCCGCAGGCAACTCGCCACCGCGAAAAGGAACGCCCTCCAGTCATTCGAAATACAAAAGGATATTATTCAAACCTTTGGCTAAAAAAGGGCAGGAGCATTTCGATGATGAGATCGCTACGTTATCGGACGAACCTGCGGCCACTCCCGCACCGGTGCCAGTTCCCATCCCTTCGCCGGCAACCAAGCCTGTCGAGCCCCTCCCTACACCTTATTACGTTGACGAACAAGGCAACAAAATATGGGTATGTCCAGCGTGCCGCAGACCGGATAACGGGTCGCCAATGATTGGCTGTGATGGCTGCGACGGCTGGTACCACTGGGTCTGCGTTGGCATCACGGAGGAACCGGGCGCCAGCGAAGATTGGTTCTGCAAGTCATGTATCGCGAAGCGGGCGGCCATGGCCCTCGCTGGCGTCACCTCGGGAAAGAAAAGAGGTCGGAAACCCAAAGGGGAAAAAATCAGAGACTGTCATTAATTGGACCTTCGTTGTTACTGAGATTAGTTTTAATTACCGTTCGATGGACAAGAGTAAATGAGTGAAAGTTGTTATGGATTAATTGTTGAATGATATCACGAATAAAAAATATGTTTTCATCATTTATAATGTTATATCATAGGCTTGATTAAGTATAGATAATAATTGAATATTGACATAAAATGTTGAACATAAAAATATAGTGTAGTTACTTGTAATAATTTTACCAATAATTCTAAATATTTTGTTACGATTTCTCGTTTATTTTTTCGCTCGGTTAGATCAAGATTAACTTTGCAAGCGTGTTATACACATCTTGCGTGTAGGTATACATAGATGATAATATAGGATTCTTTTTATATTGTACAAAAACTGAATTTACTTAAGAAATTGGTGATGTATAAACTAATGTAGTGAATATTTAATAAACAGAAGAAGGCTGGATGCGTATTCAGCTAATATTTGAATATTTTCATATTATTATGATTTTAATATAACCCTGTTTATTTTTGTTGGCGTTTCTTCATTTTGTACAGGGCAAGGATTACCGTGTAATGTTTCGCGCCAAAATTTGTTTTGCCCGCGCTTTGAATTACACGGAAATGCTTGCCTTACCACATCCGTCTGAAGGGGAGGAAGGCAATGTAATTTTTTAATTATTTCAGCCAGTGGCCAATTAAATGTATTGGTTCTCGAACTGTGGTACATTATTTGAAACCTTTGAAAAATACGTATTTACATTCAGTTAGTTATCAGTTATAATGAATTTAAACTCTCGTATTCGTCATGTAAATTATTATTGCTAAGTGTTACGTTAGCGTAAAATTTAATTTATTAAAAGATCGGAACGTAAACTAATATACGACCAAATAATTTATCTCAGATGTTGGCCGTTACTACTTTTGTTACAATTTAATAAAATAATTTACGAAATATAAAAAATTGAGTCAAAGTTTTGATGTTTACTTTATAGACACCGTACCAACAACACTGGTGAAGAACATGACGGAATACAGCATGAGGAAACTAAGGTACCTACTAAAGAAATATGAAGGCTTAAAAACTCTTCAATAGTAATGAGTTGAGAAAGTATCTGTCTACTACAGATTCTACAGATACAAAGAATTCGAATAAACTATAACCATAACTATAATATTATGTACTTTCAACTTCGGCATTGGTTATCTATCATTTGAATCTTCATAAAATCAAACTAGATGGCGCTACTGAAGTTACTTTAATTAATGGTTTTATTGCCCAAGTAAAAATTTTAAAATGCAATGGGTAACCTCATTGCAAGTGGGTACCGTCGCTCATGGAAGTCCACACATGGACCACTATAATGTCGAGAAATATTGCGCAGCAGTTACCAACAGCCTACTCTTAATTAAGAGCTTGGAAATAGTAAGAGGGAAGATCCAGCGAGAAACTACTTCCTGAAACCCGTGGGTCCATGTAAGGGTATGAACTAAACCTGAACATCAAGTTTTAGCGATATCTTATACATATAATGTTAGAACAGAGGTTTAGTATTTCTATTAAATTCTAAAATTAAGATTAAAGTGATTAAACATCCATTGTTTTAAAAAATGCTCGAAGCACTCCCCATGGTAAGTACCGGTAAACCAACATGGATCACAAAGTTCATTGTACTTTGTCCTAAAACACTGCGTACTGGTTTAGACAAAACAGTTTTCCGTAAAAGTCCACTGGCGGCCTTAGGTCTTCTTTTGTTCTATCCAATCTACATCTAATGATTTCCCTCAACACTGATTAGGTCGTTGGTAAGTTCTGCAACCTGCTTTTTTGGTAGGTACGGATTTGTGATACGCTGCTAAAGCCCAAATGCCACCTAAAGTAGAAACAAATACCTACGTACTACTAGCGGACTTAGTCTTTTCTTCAGTTTCATCTTTTTTTGTGATATTATTTCTGGTTTTGTTATTTATTCCACATTTTATACACATTGCCTTTACTAATGATATCCGTGAGCATGGTGAACATCGACCCCTTTCCAGAACTGTTACTAATAAAATAAAAATGTCTCTTGTAATACCAGAATATTTATTTTACAAAACAAGCAGATAACAAGCATCTATTGACACGCAACTATACACAGAAATGCAACTCGATGTGTAACTCCCACAAACGTTCCAGTATTTTGATCTTTCTACAACTAAATAACGTTACGAACACGCAAACAAAACTCCTTTAAATCTTAAAGGTAATTTTTAATAATATCTCACAACTATACATTAGGTTAGTTTTTACTATCTGCTGATCCTGAAGGCGCTGGTTCAGCGGGCGTCTGTTTTTCTTTATTCCAATCTTTAAGACCTTCTGGTAGTGACGTGTCTTCATCTAGAGAACCTGTGCCTTCAACGAATTCTTCATAAGTACTCTTTTCGGGGAAAGGTCTTGGTCCTAACAACTCAATCATATCGTCGCGACTCAAAATTTCCTGTTTCAACAATCGTTCGGCAACCTTTTCAATATTTGGCTTGTGTTTCGTTAACAAATCGGTTGTGTGTTTGTGCGCGTTACCAATCAATTCTCTGACTTCTGAATCTATAAGTTCTGCTGTTTTCTCTGAGTAAGGTTTGTCTACCACCATTTCGCCAGGCTGTGGCATTTCGAAAGACACATTTCCTACTTTAGCATTCATACCGTAGTGCACAATTTGGGCATATGCACTTTGCGTAATCTTTTTCAAATCATCTTGAGCCCCTGTCGTTATTCTGCCGAAGAATATTTCTTCGCTAACTCTTCCTCCTAAAGTCATGCACATTCTGTCGAAAAGCTGTTCCTTGCTGTACAAATACTGTTCTTTGGGTAAATATTGGGCGTAACCTAGACCTTTTCCTCTTGGTATTATGGATACTTTGAGGAGGGGATCCGCGTGTTGCAAGTACCAGCCTGCGACCGCGTGCCCAGCCTCGTGGTACGCTACGATCTTCCTTTCGTCCGGTTGGAGAACGTTGGATTTCTTCTCCATACCGGCGACAACTCTTTCAATGGCCTGTTCAAAGTTTTTCATTGTGATATCGTTAGCTAACTCACGCGCTGCAATTAGTGCCGCCTCATTGCACACATTTGCAATGTCCGCACCAGTAAAACCTGTAACGTAATATTTATTTTAAATATTTTGTTTAATTTTCAAGACTCAATTAACATCTCGTTTCGTTTAAATATCGTAGGAGATTCGAAATTGTCATGCAATCTAATTGATTCTGATGCTAAACGTTTTTGCTACCAAAGTTAAAACATTCATCTGTGTCACATGTATTGTACATAAATTTTCTTGATTTAGATACACTTATGCTACCTAGTGGCTAGAGCACGCACGGCCCGACGCGTGACGTCTTATTTGCTTAAGCATTTGTGCCTTTCATTATGTTGTAACTTTAAGTAAATAGTGAAAACGAATAGGTATTTTCCCGTTTTTCCGATACCTACGCCAAATTTATTTATACTTATTTTATTCTCATGTCGAGCATATTACTAACACATGCATAAATGATTAAAACTTTCTGTAAGTTACTAGTGGGCTTACAGAATTTCGTCTGTGTCACATTGAATGAAATAAATTTGTTCCCGTATTTAATTCACATCTTCAATGCAATAGTCAATAATGTATTCATACCTACCCATCAATAGTCTATTTTACTAAAATATTATTTATAAAAAAAAAATATTAAATTACTTACATATTTTTTTTTACAAAACCTTTGATAATAAAAATTACAATAACATAAGAATGATTCATTTGAATAGTTCAATTTCAAATTATAGCTTGATCAGAATAATTAACGGTTGAATTTTTTTATAAGTCACCTAGTGAGGAAGAACTGATACAGGAAAATACATGATTTTTAAAGTTACAAATTTAACCCTTATCCAAATATTGGGAAATTATTCCTTTGTTTGATTAAGGGTTATTTATATTTTTGTTAATTAGGGCATTTACCCTTAACTCAGCAATTTTCTACTCAATATTAGTTTCATCTACATTACCCTATCAAAATTTAGTGTTTTATCATAATTTAATTATCATAATAAAATTACCTGGTGTCAGTGCAGCCATTTTCCTTGCCAAATTTTCTTTGTTCAATGTCGTCTTAAGAGGATTCAAGTGAACCTTAAATATAGAAGCTCTGCCCTTAATATCTGGTGCAGGAACAAATATTTGCCTATCAAATCTACCAGGTCTCAACAACGCTTTATCTAAAATATCTACCCTATTTGTAGCAGCTAACACAACAACATTCGTAGTAGTATTGAAACCATCCATTTCAACGAGAAGCTGATTTAAAGTGTTTTCCTGTTCGGAGTGACCACCAAAACTACGGCCACCTCTCTTTCTACCGACTGCATCTATTTCGTCAATGAATAGAATGCATGGTGCGTGTTTTCTGGCCATGGAGAACATGTCTCGGACTCTTGAAGGTCCGACACCAACAAACATCTCTAAGAATTCTGAACCAGAGACTGTGATAAAAGGCACATTTGCTTCTCCTGCCGTCGCTTTGGCTAGTAAAGTCTTACCAGTACCGGGAGGACCAGTTAATAAGGCACCTTTGGGAATCTTAGCTCCCAAATCAATGTACTGCTGTGGGTTTTTGAGGAAATTAACAAACTCCATAATCTCTATCTTTGCTTCTTCACAACCAGCTACATCTTGGAACTTTACTCCAATGTCTGTAGGGTTTATTAATTTGGCAGTTGATTCCATGACACCTCCAAATAGGCCTCCACCTCGTTTGCCACCTCTGCCCATCATGTCAGCTGACCTTCTCATCATGTAGATTAAAAATCCAATAATAAGTAATGTTGGAAGCATTCCTGTCAAAGTGGCAGCCTCAACTTCAGTTTTGTAAATTACAGGTACAAAATTTGGAGGGTCAATATTCATTTCGATTTGTGCATTTTCTAAATTACGTTCAAATGAGTCCACACTGCCTATAGCAAACCAAATAACCTTTCCCTCTAACGCATTTCCTTGTAGTTTCACTCTGACCCATTTTTTGTTGATAACTTCTAGTTTTTCAACAACACCTTTATTTAAGTACAAGTTAACGAAATCTCTCCAACTGATCTCTCTGTACCTTAATTCGAAGTAGGCGATTGAGGCTAGTAAAGTCACAATACCCATTGCTCCAAACATCATCCATTTTTCTTTATCTTGGCCACCTTCGTAGCCTCCGCGACCTCCACTCGCACCGCCGCTACTGCTGTTAGAAGGATTGAACATATTATTCATGTTCCATTTGTCTGAAGAAGGAGTACTCGGCTTGGAGGGAGGCGCGGAACTTCTCGACGGCGGGCTGGCATCTTTTTCTTGTGTTTTAGGGTCTTTCTGGTTGGAACCCGGCTGGAAGTACTTTTCAAAACCCTTAGGCGGCTTTTTGCAAAATTCGTACCACTGTCTCAACACAGAATCTAGTGCAGGAACGCCGACAGGCTGCAGTTTGTGGCCATTGAAATGTATTTTAGGTAATTGCGAATGCGTCAACCTCAGACCCTTCCACATGTCGACGTATTTTAGTTAGTTTTTGAAATTATTACACAATTCTTTATAAAATTTTATCACCAAATAATGTTGAGAAGTATCATGACAAACATGGTTAGAAAATTATGTCAAATCTGGTTTTTGACACATTTTCGTAATCAACGACAGTTCTAAAATGTTGACATTTCTTAGACTGAGTTAAATCTAGACGGTTCCTTTAAGTTTTTTTAGAATGTGTAAACCAACCCTTATTTCATTGCTAATTCACATGGTATTCCCACATGGAAATGTAATTGCAGTGCAATTATTGCACAACCCTACGACCATTGGGGTTGCAAATAATTCAATTAAAATAGTATTTTTAATTATAAGGCAACCCCACAGACATCTTCGTTTGTCAAGTAAATAAAACGAGAATTTTAGAATTCACGTTTTGTATTTACTATTAGTTTAATGCACATTACGTAAATATTAAAAAAATTGAGCAATACCAAGAAATAACGACAATACAATAGTTTCATAGTTTATAAACGTCGAGAACAGCTGTTATTTGTTTGTGATAGTTGATCGTGATGGACCAAGACAGGCCTGAAACCAGTAGAAATGGAAAGAGGACACGACCTTTACTTTCAGAGTCGAGTGAGAAGATATCCAGGATGTGTGCGTACTTAGACTACGCGTCTCGTGTTACAAAAACTAATGGTATCTTGAAGAATTCCAAAAAGGTTGCACCAAGCCCTGCTAAGAGGGCCAAGTTACCTTACAATGAGAGTGATGTGCCACCTGCTGGTACTCAGGTCCCAGACAAGAACGTTAGGAAAGCGGGACCTTATTTATTGGGCCCTAAACTGGGCCCCAGCCCTGTGAAAAGCATAGTCCAATGTCTGGCTAGGAAGGCAAAAACAGATGAATTTTATCAGGTACTAATTTAAAATAGGTATAAGGTTTACTTATTGCAGTTTTCTAATCATACAACAACATTCAACATAAAAAAAACACTTAAAATCATTAAAATTCAACCAAAGATAGTGTATCATGGTAATGCTTATTAATATTACCATTTATTACCTAATATTACATATTTTTACTGGCCCTATAACAACAAACGGGATAATGTTGAATAATAGAATTTGAATAAAAAATTGCCTGTTTTTTCCGTTAAAATATTCAAAACAAACCCTTAATGTATTTAATTACAAAAACTATATCACCAAATTGCAAATGCAAACAAAATAACAATACAATGCGTGTTGCATTGTATTGTTAATGACATAAAAGAAGATTCGTCTTCAATAGAACACAACATTAAACTTGTTTATTACATTGTACATTCATGATAAAATATATTATTATGAATACTTAAAGATTGAGATAAGAATTTAACTTCATTAAAATATCTAAATAACTAGAATAAGCCCCTTTGGGACTTTGGGACCGTACTGGACTAGGGTAGCTGCAGACAGAACGCAATGGAAGCAGTTGGAGGAAGCCTATGCCAGAAGGCATATAGAGTTAAGAGACATTTTATAAAACTTGTAATGTATTTTGTTTGCAGTTTGTTCTTTCTCTAATAAATAGGCTATTATTATAAGTAGAATAAGTACTTCTTTAGAAACTCATTAGTTTAATTAGCAAAGGGTTGTTTGCCAAATCATTTAAAGTGATAATGTATTATTATTTTTGCTATTGAATACTTAGAAATGATAACTGTTTATCAAGTGAGTCAATTATAAAGACATGTGTAAAATCAACTTTAAGTAACTGGAAGAAAATTGAGTATTTGATGACAAGGCATTGTTCAGGATGTGCAACTATTATTGAATATCTTAATTTTGTTATTTATTTCTTTGAAGATCTAATAATAAAAAACACTCAAAACACTGGGTAAAGGGCCTGATTCAGAAGGCGGTCGTTCTTGACACGGCGCATATTGTGAGGAGGTTCCTCTCTCTTGAGCCTTGACCACTGATGGCTTGGTTCGTAGACCTCGTCTTCAGTAGCCCTCTGTTTTTTTATATTGTATTTTTAAATTTTATTTCTTTGTTATTTTTTTTTTAAATATAATGTAAAAATTAAGTGAAAATAAATGAATACAGATAGTAAAAACACGCATAATTTTGATATTTAGTGGATGTCAACAAAAACTGTAACAAACGATTTAAAAAAACATTATTGTTCTTCAGGTTAAAATATTAACGTTACGTGATGATGATCAACCTGAAACACAAGATGATAGACAAGGGAAGATGCTGTTACACACTGAATATTCACTGTTATCATTATTAAAAGATCAAGAAGGCGTAATACATCATCATGGCCTATTTAAGGTGAGAAAATTGGCAAAAGATTAATCATAATATCCCTTGAACTTTAAACATTATTTTTAAGAAAATGATTCAACATAGCAGCATAGCATAGCAGTAATATAATATTGGTACATTTGTTTCAGACAGAGCAAAGTTATATTTTTTTCCATGCGCTCCGACATATGCATTCAATTAAATGCATTTAGTGAAAAGTACTTAAATCTTTATTTTATAGACTGTTAATTAATATTATAATGCTAAAAATATATACTGTATATTTTGTTTGTAAAAAAAGTACTGCAAAGGAGTCAAAACTTAGAAAGATGAAGTGTACTCCTTTAAAGCAATCTCTTACAAAACTCACAATTTCAATTAAAACAGTTTTTTTTTCATCCAACTGGTACACGTAATTTAAATAAGATTATAAGTACATCTTCTGAAAATGATCAATGTCCTATAAAATTGAACTCATACTCAATAACACTATACAATATAATTCTTGAGTTATGTTATACATACGATTTCAGGATTACGCATTAGAAGAAATACCAAATCCCAACGGCCCAGGTTTTATCTACACAGGCAAAGTCAGACAGAGGCTATTCCTAGTTTTGGATTGTGTCACACCGCATCAATTTAGCGAAAAAGGCAGTGAACTAATAAATCTACAGCAATATGTAACTAAAGTGAAAAAAGTACCTGAGAAGGAAGCTGTCTTAATATTTTATGATATAGTTAGAGTTGTGGCTAATCTTCATAAGGTAACTTTTTGTGATTCATTTTGAATCGATTATAATCATAATTTATGTACAATTAAAAATTTACACAAGACAGGCTTCTAGATCAAGCCTATTGATAATTTCTATTACAAAACATACATTTTCATTCTACATAAGTTATTTTAATAATTATAAATTACTTAATTAGTCATGGTGGCTGAGTGGTTGAAGCGCTTGCCTTCCGTACGGGTCGCGGGTTCAAAACCGACCGGCTTGTACCTCTAAATCATAATATGAAAAGATTTATGTGTAATTTTTCACAACACCACTGGCTAAAATCGGTCAAGGAAAACATCGCCGGCAAAATAAGGAGGCTGGGCCTCGACGTGGCGCTGCACAAATCCCAGGCCCTGTGGTTCCACGGGGCTGGGGCTGTGCCGCCAGTCGACGCCCAGATAATGGTTGGAGGCGTCCAGATTGAGGTCGGGGTGCAGCTGAAGTACCTCGGCCTCGTGTTGGATAGCCGTTGGACCTTCCAGGCCCATTTCGCGAACCTGGTCCCCCGATTGATGAGGACGGCCGGCCAACTCGGCCGGTTGCTCCCGAATGTCGGGGGGCCCAGCCACGCCGTGCGCCGCCTCTATGCGGGGGTGGTGCGATCGATGGCCCTATACGGTGCGCCCGTCTGGGCCGACGCACGGGTGCGACTAACCATCGCCCGATTTCTGCGTCGGCCACAGCGCATCGTTGCTATTAGGGCCATCGTGCGTGGAAGCGACGTCTCGCTAACCCCACCTGGGGTCTACGGACCGTCGAGGCGATCCGCCCGATCCTAGATGATTGGGTGGGTCGTGGCGCAGGACGCCTCACCTTTTGGATGGTGCAGATGCTGACCGGGCACGGGTGTTTCGGTCGGTATCTGCATCGGATCAAGGCCGAGCCGACGGCGAGGTGCCACCATTGCGTGGGATGTGACCAGGACACGCCGGAGCATACGCTCGCGCGCTGCCCCGCATGGGAGAGGCAGCGCTGTGTCCTGGTCCAACAAATAGGTCCGGACTTGTCGCTCCCGGGCGTCGCGGCGTCGATGCTCGGGAGCGACGAGTCCTGGAAGGCGATGCTCGACTTCTGCGAGTCCACCATCTCGCAGAAGCAGGTGGCGGGGGCTGAGAGGGAGAGGCTGTATGCCACTCTCAACTTACCCACCCGCCGCCGTCGAGCAGGGGGTCGGGACCGGGGTCTGGCCCGGATTCTGGCCCCCTAAGAGTTTCGGGTCCCCAACGCATGCGAGTGCGAGCGGGGACCCAAGAAGGTGCCGTGTCTCGCTCAACACGCCCTTACGTCAGAGCAACCGGGGGATGGTAGACCGCGTACTCCCCGACCCACGCTGGTTCTGACCCAGCGGGGTATTCCGTGGGAGGGTGACACGCGGTCCCATCTTGGCGGGCTTCGGAAAGCCCGCCGACCGAGAGAGCCGGTGGCCGTATTCGCCGGCGGCTACCGGTTCGGCGTCCGGGGACGGAGTGACGGGAAAGAATGCCGATGGCGTAACGCGTCGCCCCGTCCCTCATAACCCCGTGCTGGGTTCTGGCCTCAGCCGGGGTTCGGACGCTGAGTGTGAGCGGTTGGAGGTTTTAGTGAGGTTCAACTCCCACATACCCCGCCCGCGGGGCGGGCGGGGATCCGGTGATTTCCTCCAACTAAAAAAAAAAAAAAAAAAAAAAAAGCAAAACATCGTGAGGAAACCTGCATGTCGGAAAAGGGTTCTAAAAATCCTTTGAAGATATGTGAAGTCCCCAATCCGCATTGGGCAAGCGTGGTGGACTATGCCTAACCCCTCTTCGGAGGAGACCTGAGCTCAGCAGTGGGCAGTAATGGGTTGTTACAGTACATAATTATCAAACACAACTATACATTCATTAAAAGTTTCATATTATGTTTTTTTAGAGAAACATTGTGCATCGAGATCTAAAATTAGGTAACATTGTATTGAACCAAAGAACTGGACGAATTATAATAACCAACTTCTGTCTCGGAACACATTTGGGAAGCGATAGAGATTTGCTAAAAGATCAAAGAGGTATGCTATATTTTTCAATAACAATGAGGACTTATAATTACTACTATGATATCTGTAGTTTGGGTGTACCGATTTGGATGACTTTTTAAATATGAAAGACAGCTGTCTACTTGTCGTTGTTGGTCAAGGCCCATGGGTCCCATTTAACTTTTATTATTAGACCTTTGAAGTTTAAGAATGAAGTTTTTTTCATGGACAAGATTTTAAGATTTGCTGTGCGTGTGTGCATATATTTATTTTCTTGTACCGATTTCGGTGTTTTTTTTTATTGACAGTAGATACTCTTTTTTTTTTCTCAGTTGGAGGAAATCGCCGGATCCGGTATGTGGGAGTTGGACCGCACTAAAACCTCCAACCGCTCACACTCAGCGTCCGAACCCCGGCTGAGGCCAGAACCCAGCACGGGGTTTGGAGGGACGGCGCGACGCGTTACGCGCTCGGCACTCTTTCCCGTCGCTCCGTCCCCGGACGACAGTAGACACTCTTGTCATAATTTCAAAGTTAAAATAACTTATTTAATTGTTTTTCTTTTTAATTTTCAGGGTCACCCGCCTACATTTCGCCTGACGTGTTAATGTGCAAACCGTACTTGGGAAAACCTTCAGATATGTGGGCGCTCGGAGTTGTTCTCTATACAATGCTATACGGACAGTTTCCGTTTTGCGATACAAGTCTAGCGCAATTGTTTAGCAGAATACAAGCTGCCAATTATAATATACCACCGTAAGTATATCTAATCATAAATCATTGTTTCTCGAAAATTATTTATTTAGGAATCATCTGACGAATACACTCAAAAGGCCCAATCAATCAATACAATCCTTCATTTGTAAATAATTAATGAATAGCATTAAAAATATTATCGAATTTGGTGCATTTAGTCTTTGATCAGACTTATACCGGCTTAAGTCTTTAGCTGTTGGTGTAGGTCAGTACGGTAGGGTTGATCATGTACAAATTTACACGTAGTTTTGATTAGATATAACTTATGATATATTATGTCTAAAAAACTCAAACTTGGTGGATGGTTTCTACATCAAGTATACTATTTGCTATGAACGTATTGTTTCATCGGGTTTTAACACCCTGTAATTAGATACGCAGTTGTAGAAAATGGGACCAACGTATTATCAAAATAAAAAATGACTTATCATATTAAAATATTTCAGGAACGGAAACTCTGTACAAGTATCACATAACACAATATTTTTAATACAACGTCTTTTAGTAAAAGATCCTAAACATAGAATGGTTGCAGATGAAGTAAGTATTATTCATTTTATTGTATTTTATCTAAACACTAGCTGATAAGCGCAATTTCGTCTGCGTCACAAAGGGAAACAATATATTTTATAGACTTTCTAGATAAATTAACTTTCCAAAACTGAATGAATTTTTGAAATCGTACCAGTAGTTTCGGAGCCTATTCGAGACAAATAAACAATCAAACCTTTCCTCTTTATAATATTAGTACTTATAGATTTATAAGAACTTTACATATGCTGTGTAACAGTAGCAAAAACAAACACACTTGAGTTCAAAAAAAATTAGTAATGATTTAAGCTTCACATTTTGCATGTCAGTTTTTTTTATTATTATCAAAAAGTTTAGAATTCATTTTTCGAATATTGTGATGGTTTGTTCCACGATCTAGAAAATATTCATAACTATATAATTTCAGGTATTAGATCAATTATCAACTATAATAGCGAGTTACGTAACCGTTTCCAATCCGCCCGAGGATCTCCAAGTGGTTCCAGACGTTCCGTTAGACGAAGAATCGAAGGAGAAAACTAATCAATCAAGTGAAACTGAAAAGAAACCATTATTGTCTATACCGGAGAAAGGAGAACGAACGCCTACATCTGGGGTAAGACTGTTGCCATTTTTATTTACTAAAATTAGTCGCATTTAATAATTTATTTTAAACTTTTTAAATACAAGACAAACTTTTTAAATACAAGTCTGCGAAGAGACTTCTCGGGTCTCTTTGCATCCTATAGCGGTTTTTCCACGGGGAGTGCTCTGAGGAATTATTTGAGATGATTCCAACATCTCCCTTCTATCATCGTACCACCCGTCGTCGAGGTGGAGTTCATCCTTACTATATGGAACCACCGTCCATTCACGGTCCGTTTCAGGAACACGCCACGCACCATCCGGCTATGGAAGGAGCTCCCCTCTTCGATATTCCCAGAGCGCTATGACTTGTCCTTCTTCAAACGAGTTAAAGTTAGGTCGTAGGTAGCGACCCCTCAATGTCCCCTGACATTGTCCCCTCAATGTCCCCTGGCATTTCATGAGCGACGGTAACCACTTACGATCAGGTGGCCCTTTGGCTCGTCTGCTTACATGGCAATAAAAAAAAAACAAGCTTTTAATATCCTGGATATCATGTAGCAGTAGAGTGCTAGCTAATAGAAGTAAGCGTAAACACAACGGATCTATCTTGTTGAGTACAAGTGTTCCTGACCACCCACCAACCTGGTGCTCCTTTATTAATTCAAGGTTCTTGAAATAAAACCGCTACCTATTTGAAATTCGAGACTTGAACACTGCAAAATTGCTGTTTCCCCATAAATGAAACATGGTTACATAGTAACATGTATGTTTTTTGAATGAATTCTTAAATTAGGATTGTTTATGACCCAGCGGGGTATTCCGTGGGAGGGTGACACGCGGTCCCATCTTGGCGGGCTTCGGAAAGCCCGCCGACCAAGAGAGCCGGTGGCCGTATCGCCGGCGACCGCCGTTTCGGCGTCCGGGGGTAGCGCGACGGGAAAGAGTGCCGATGGCGTAACGCGTCGCGTCGTCCCTAATAACCCCGTGCTGAGTTCTGGCCTCAGCCGGGGTTCGGACGCTGAGTGTGAGCGGTGATTTCCTCCAACTAAAAAAAAAAAAGGATTGTTTATGGTCTTATTAAAAAGATTTCCAGACTTAACCTAGTGTGAAGAACTGATGGTTAATTTTATGATACATTGCAAACTTAACTAAGTTAATAGTTTAATCTTTGAATTTCTGTCTACTTTCAGGACGAACTAGGCGTCTACTGCGTTCCATTACCAGATTTCCTAGCCCTGAATTTCCCTTCCCCGACCCGCGTACAACAGAACAGCGTCCTCATCCACCCCACAGTGGAAAGCCAACGACAAATAACAGTACAGAGAATAGGTCGAGATGCCAGACCATTGTTACCTTGTGAAATAGCGAGGTACCAACACATGTTCGCGCCAAATCAAAGAAGAGAACCGAATGTTCCAGAAAGACAAGAAAATCCTCGTCCAGAAAGTTCTAGACTTAGGCATTTAGCGCAAAGGATGCCTAGATTGAATGCTTCGTCTAATTCTGACTTGAGGGTCGTTCCTTGGTCTGATGTCAGGAGGAGTTGGGACAGTGATTATTTGAGAACGTCCCTTCTCGATAATTCTAGAACTCAGTCTGATGGTAACGGTAGACAAGATGATGAATATAATTGAGATTTAGCTTAATATAGTTTGAAATTATGATTCCTAAAGAGAAATTCTTGGATTTTTTTTGTCTGGACTCCGAATTTAGTTATATTATTTTGGTGTAGGTTTGGCTGGCGAATATTTTATGTTAATAAAAATAAGAAAAAATATGTTAGAGTAATGACATAAAATAAACCATTATCGAGGACTTTTAAAGAATTTAAAGGTAAATTTACTTAAAGCTTGTATCTGCCTAGATTTTCATATTATGATATAATTATTTGTAATGGTGATTTAAATGTTAAGGTAAATAGGTTTTATGAAAATTAAGTGAAAAACAGTGGAATCCTATATTTATAATTAGTAAAAAATCAACTGAATTGGAAAGAAACTTTTACCATTTTCAAAATCAACCATAGACAATAATGTTTATTAAGGATAGTTCAGACTGCTGTATTTTATTTAAAATTTAACTTTTTAATAAAATCACGGCTTATTTTGTCAATGACCTATAAAGTGATTCTCAAGTATTTTTTAATATCAAGACTTAAAATAGAAACTGCCAATAAATTGAACGATTTAGTTTATATTAGATTTATTAGATAATTTTAATGTAAGTACTTGATAATGTTAATATTTTTGTATTATATATATTTTTATTTTATCTAGTTTTAGTTGTTGAATTTAAGGCCAATTTGTAATTATTTGGATGTTGTTAGATTAAATAAATGTTACATTGTGGATAATCGGTCATTTCTTTATTATTTTTACCTGAACAATTTTATTGTTACGCAGGCTGATGAACGCTAGTATAAGACTTACGATCGGGTGGTCCATTAGATCGTCGGTCAAAAACAAAATATGTTTTTGACCGACCTCCAAAAAGGAGGAGGTACTCAATTCGTCAGTATTTGTTTTTTTAATATTTATTTATTTGGGAAACCAACAGAAGTATACAAATTATAAAATAACACAGATAGTTAAAGCGTTATCCAAAAACAGTATATTTTAAAGATCGAACAAGTACTTTTGGATCTGTGTTTAAAATGTGTATTTTTAACGGACGAAAATTCACGATTTGCTGTTCGTTTTTGCGTGTATTTCCTTTTCAAATGAACCGATTTCGATGATTCTTTTTTTGTTAGAAAGCAGACATTTTGAGCATACTGGTAAATGAAGAACCAGATGCAGATTTTGTATCTAGCTCTCGCCAACGTCCATACCACGTTGAATACACCGGTTCTCGTCCGATCACCGAAGTCAAGCAACGTCGGGCGTGGTCAGTACTTGGATGGGTGACCGCCTGGGAACACCACGTGATGTTGGCTTTTTGACATTTTTTCACCAAAATTTGCCACAATTATCCTCAAAACAATATTTTCAACTTTTTAATAGTAAAAATATAGTTAAGAAATATTGCAGTAAAACGAATTATACCATCATTTCAGCAAACAAATCAACAAAGGTAAATCAAAATTGAAACGAGCGCTACAAAAAGAAATTTAATACCTACAAAATCAGATTTACTCCGGTATAAAACAGACAAATGAAAACCGTATCTAGCCCGAGGCTTTGCAAAGGTGGGCCATAACGATACGATCTGGTCGGATTATTTTTTATTTGCCATCGTGTAATACGCGAGCATTGTTATTCGGATTCCGTTTGAGGGTGGATGGTAATAATGTAGAAAAGGCTATAGAACGTTATTTGATACGTTTCGAATTTTACGTATTTTTATTGAATTGTCGCATGTTTAGTCGTGGTAATAACTAAACTAGTACACTGGTTTACTGGTAGTAAAATTACCTAACATAACTTATTAAAAAATCATACTACTTTAAGTATTTAATAGAACTAAAAAGTTTATTTAAGAAAACTCGAGAGGAGTCATGGGACACTCGAATAGAACGAAGTTCCATTCGATTAAAAGATATCTTATTTTTTTTTCCTAACGTAACGCGCGATAAGGAACGTGTTTTAAAAGATTTTGATCACAGAGCCATCTAGCGATAATCATCTAAAACAAAAATAAGGAACGTGTTTTAAAAGATTTTGATCACAGCGCCATCTAGCGATAATCATCTAAAACAAAAAAGTGTCGTGACAACTTTTCGTAAGAATTTTTTCAGTCTAGCCCCCTTTCACAACGCGCGATAAGGAACTTCGTTCCAAAAAATCGTAGGTAAACACCTTAGTACGTAACGCGTCGTCCCGTCCCGCATAACTCCGTGCTGGTTTCGGCCGCTGAGTGTGGGCGCTAGGAGGTTATAGTGCGGTTCCACTACATACCCCACTTATAGGACAGGTGGAATTCTTGATGATTTCCTTAACCTCAAAATCTCTCAGATTCTTACTTGAATAATAAAAAAAACAAATAGTACGTCAAATAACGTGCTATCTCTAAAATAGGTAGGTATTATTTGTGCATGTATTAGCATATTAGGCGACGCTCGAGGCGATAGATCCGCTTCATACGTCCGCCGTTTTTTGTCAGCAAAATCGCTACCTAATATCAATATACAGGATGTTACAAATAATATTTGTATTATTAAAAATTAAAATATTAATTTACGAAACACTAAAGTGGAGAGGTGGAGTTCATCCCTACTATATGGAACCACCACGGTCATCCACGGTTCGTTTCAGGAACTCTTTTTTTTGCCACGCACCATCCGGCTATGGAATGAGCTCCCCTCCTCGGTATTCCCTGAGCGCTTTGACTCGTCCTTCTTCAAACGAAGCTGGAGGAGTGTCCTTAAAGTTAGGTCGTAGGTAGCGACCCCTCAGTGTCCCCCGACATTGCAGAGGTTCATGAGCGACGGTAACCACTTCCTATCAGGTGGGCCGTTGACTTGTCTGCCTACATGGCAATAAAAAAAAACACTAGTGATAAGAAATAAATTAAAAGGATTCCTAAATAACAAAAACATGTAATTAATTTGTTAAAGATCCCAAAAACCTACTACCAACAAAGTCTAAGCACATCTCTACCAGGGTGACTATCCACTCTGCGCAATTGCATTGATAATGCACGAAACAGCATTTTGCACAATCTGTATTTGTTTTTTTACTCTATTATCCGACCAATAACTATTCTTCATTATTCTGAAAGTAAAATAAAATAAAACGGTTTTTAATTTGAGTATTACCTATCTATGCATAGTTATACCTACATCCAAGGAACAATATTAAATTTCTTTAAACACTCGCGGTTATCTACATCACTTACATTATTACTAAACGGGTTCTTACCACGATTATTTTTATTGAATTTATTTTTAATGCTCTTAAATGACCTACCCGCAGTTTTTCAGTCTTCCCGTGATCATGGCGCTTGAAACAGTGCTGAAATATCGGGACCTCTCAATTAAAAATAATCGTGGTAAGAACCCGTTTAGTAATAATGTAAACAATATTAAACTTAATTTTGCAAATCTAAATATCAAAATGAATTTTAATATTGAACTTTTAGAGACTTTCCGAGATTCCAACCATAATTCTCCATAGACGCTTGTAGTTGATTTTCTATATTCTTCTACTATAATCAAACACCCTGTATTCACGTTTCACATGTTATGAAAGATTGTACAGTAAAGAAGGCACGGGGCGAACCAAATATATCATTCCCTGTTGTCATCAATTCATAAATTATTTATGACGTCGTATTACTAACTCATTTCCAATTTTTAAAACAAAAAATATATCAGGTCTGTCGGAGATGGCAATGATTTATTTTTTAGTCATAATTTGAATAGAATACTTTAAATTATTATTCAAGTTTGATAATAAACATTTTTGTAGGCCAAGAGTCGTGTAACTTAACAAATATGTGAATGTTATTATTAGATAGATAGAAAGGAAATTCTTTATTGCACACGAAAATAAATGTACCTACATGGGCGAACTTACTAGCATTCGACGTTCCTCTCGATTTCTCTGATGTGCCATCATCAACCTCTGATTTCTTTATCATGAGAACACCTTTCAAATATTTTCGTTTCAACAAAAAAGGATCATCAAAATGGGTTCATAAACGACAGAGTACCTATTATGCAAGTCGCAAACATGTATTAAAACATACTTATAGGTAAAAGGTTAGTTTGAGAAGTCCGTCAAAAAATCTTCAAAGTTTAAATACACGTTTACTTAAAGTTAGGTCGTAGGTAGCGACCCCTCAGTGTCCCCTGACATTGCAGAGGTTTATGAGCGACGGTAACCACTTACTATCAGGTGGGCCGCTGGCTCGTGAGCCTACATGGCAATAAAAAAAAACGTTTATCTCTTTTAGGTAATACTACCTTATAATCCTATGTTACTTTTTCCTATAAAATAAACATGAATAGATATAACACAACTTTAACCTAAGAAATAGTTTGGGTCAGATCTCGACCCCTGTTCGAAGGTAATTCAATAAGTCACCTTAATGTACTGTTTTATTGTTCGCCTCGTAATATAATAGTGTTATGATACCGAAAACACCGTTTTCTATGGTAAGTAGTGATTTAGTATAGAAAATATTTTATCTATGTCAGAAAAATATGTATTGGATTTTTATTATTTATTGGTACCTAAACGAGCATACGATTGATTGTAAGTTACCGTTGCTCATGAGGTTATCATTTACCATTTAGCATTTATCCAAGTTGAATATGTAAAAAAAATCAACTATAAAAGAAGTAGGTACAGCCTCTCTTCTTCTGTTTTTTTTTCTGGACCTCGTCTATGACTCGAGACGATTCGCCAATGTCAAGTGAGACAGATACACGGTCTTTAAGACACTAAGCCAAAGTATTGTTCGGTTTCCAGCTTCAGCAGTAGGAAATGCAGCCTTTCAATGTCCTGGCATTGCAGAGGTTCATGAGCAATGGTAACCGCTGAGTATAACACAAGCTCTTAATTCTGTGTCTCCATAAAACATCCATCCATCCACAAAAGAGGTTAACAACATTATTCAAATAAAATACATCTGATATTACTTTGATAAGTTGCACAAACAGCTAAGACAGATCACTCTACTGATTACACCGATCAGACGATGAAAATAAATAAATTCAATGCTACAACGTATGATGCATGGACGGTTATTTGTTTCAGATGTTCATGGCGGTATAAAACGAGTTATATTTTGGATACGGTAATTTTACCCCATAAATATAAATGTTTCTTACCTTCAAATGATTTAGATTGTAGAGAAAATTCTTGTGAAAAAATAAACAAAATATAAAACCTATGATACTCTCCAGTAGGTACATTAGTTATCTATCATTGAAAGTCCCCTTCGGCCATTTCAGTGATTACCAAGTAAAACAGATAGAAAAAAACTTGAGAGGTGTCAAGGGACACCCGGATGGAACGAAGTTCCTTTCGATTAGTTAGTGAGGGAATTGTAATAAAATTCAATTTTTTTATTTTGATCACAGGGCCATCTAGCATTAATCATATAAAACAAAATAAGGAATTGGTTTAAAAGATTTTAATCACAGCGCCATCTAGCGATAATCATCTAAAACCAAAAAAGTGTCGTGACAACTTTTTCATAAGAATTTTCGTCTAGCCCCCTTTCGATAACGCACGATAAATAACTTCGTTCCAAAAAATCTACTAATTAAATTTTGCACAGTATCTACGTCTTTTTAGTCTTTTTAGTCATCAGACTTAAAACTTTCTTAAAAGTATAAACTTTTTAACACGTTAATCAACAAAGAAACACTTCCGTTCCAACCGTTCATTTCAATATTTCACACACCTATTCCATAAATATCTATTTTCGTATATCCTCGTAAAATGATAATATCATCGAAATACGTGAATGCGAGATGAGGTATATTAGGGTCTCCATTCGTTGGCACAGACGGATCGGCTGTCATTTGTTTCATGTGAATAAACAGACAAATATCTACATCTTTATTAGATTTCATCTTATTGACTTTAAGATGAGAGTATTCAAGAATTGAAAAGAAGTATAATTTTATTGGGTGTTTGTTGAAATGAAATTTTTATTTTGTTTTGAAATATTTAGGTAATCCGCAACGGCGTGGTGGACTATGCTTGATCCATCTATTGAGGAGACCAGAACTCAGCTGTGGGCAGTAATGTGTTGTTACAGTTTAGATAGTACTAAGGTAGGTACAAAATAAACATTTAAGTGAAAATAAAATTTTGTTGGTTTTTGTAGATTAACTCTGCTACTTTAAAATATACTCCCTGACGTAATGATTGTTTACGGTAGTTATTAGTAATACAATATTCAAAAAAAAACTAGCAATGCTCACTTTTTCCAGTCCAGTTTTATGATTCTGCTGAACTTTTCTCTCAAACTGGCACAGTTTGATTTACAATAATGTTTCAAAACCATCAATTCGAAACTGTGAACTAAATGTATCGTATCAAATTATGAGTACCCAGAGTAACACAAATAGTTTCCAAACATATCAAACCTTAAGGTCCATAGCTTGAGGGTAAAACAGTATCAAATACCGACCTCAATTCGAAAAGCCTTTCCATTTGATCTTGTAACAGGGCAATTAATCAAAACATGACGCCTCGGGCACCTCTTAACAAGATGTGATCAAATTACTTAATTGATATTAGGTTAAATTATAAATTTGCATAGGTTTGGGTTAAAGGTATATGTAATGTTATGAATAGTTTAAATGATGTAATAGGAAAGTCCTTAAAGATTGGTCGCAGGCCTAGTGTCCTCTGACATTACGAAGGTCTCCGAGTGATGCTAAATATTTATGATCAGGTGGCCCATTGGCTTGTCTGCCTACATGGAATTTAAAAAAAATGTATAACTCTTCATCCATCTCATCTGTATATTTGGTATCATATTATGTAGCTGTAGGTATAGATTTGTCTTTCCTTAAAGTAGATTAAAAACTAATCAGAAATTTAAGAAAAACCAACGACTTATTTTTGTAGTTATGTTCCAAATATAATCGCGTAATCAAAAAACCACTTTCATCTTTCCTAAAAAATAACACAAAAGAACAATAATTAAAACGTAATCTTCTTTATAATTGCGTCCATTAACTAATAACTCAAATTATACCAAGAGGAAAATATTTTAATATTCCCGCGTTTAATCCGACCTCTGTAATCCGTCAGACGGACCGTACGTCATAGAAAACAAAATGGAGGGAAAAAACAAAATGGCGTACACAGGTGCAGAAACGCGAGCATTTTGTTTTGAGTCTATGATGGATTTAAAATTCTAAGAGGTTTCATGTAACAAAGAAATAATGGATGTGGAATTTCAAGAATATTTTAATGAAAGTTTTGTTTGTTTTACATTCAGATAATAATTATGCACTACCTATTGAGAAAAAGTAGCGGTGTCCGAGTGGTCGAAGCGCGTCCTTCCGAACGGGAGGTCGCGGGTTCAAATCCGGCCGGCTTGTACCTCTAAATCTAAATGTGAAAAAGATTTATGTGCAATTTTTCACAACACCACTGGCTAAAAACGGTGAAGGAAAACATCGTGAGGAAACCTGCATGTCGGAAAAGGGTTCTAAAAATCCTTTGAAGATATGTGAAGTCCCCAATCCACACTGGGCAAGCGTGGTGGACTATGCCTAATCCCTCTTCTGAGGAGACCTGTGCCCAACAGTGGGCAGTAATGGGTTGGTACAGTACAGTACAGTACAGTATTGAGAAAAGTTGGACAGACCTGAAAGTACCTTACATCAGTTTTGTTCCACACAAGGTTGTTTCAATTATGCGATTGATTACGCTTTATTAGAATAGGTACATATATACATTATTGTTATCGGTACAAGTAGGTGTTACATTTAACTATATTCAGCAAATGAAATAATTTAAGGAGTTTGTAACCTACGAAATGGAACAAAACTACAGATTACTATAAACATTTCAATAATAGGTGACATAATAAAAATTTAACTTCATAAACTCTTTTGGGGTCGGTCAACGATCGGATTGAAACCAAGCTCAATTTGAGCACTAGAATAAAGATTACGTCTCTTTAGTCAGCTCATCCGTTCTTTACACACCAATAAAGCCTTACATACAGGGTTAACAAGCAGAAACCATAAACTCGATCGACTGGAGCTATCGTAAAATGAGAATTTTCAACGCGACTGCACTATTCATGGCGTTTTACTGCACCCATTCGTATGACGTTCGATTCCTATTGTTTATTGCTATCCAATATTTATACGTGATGGCGAATTATACGAGTAAATGCTGTTTTGAGAATAGGTTTTATGTTTATGCTTCCTCGAATCACACTTCGCGGGTAGGATAGGAATCGATTTTCTATTGAGGCCACCTTTTTTAGCAGTTTGTATGAAGTCTTTTTCTCAATCGAACTTTTACCGACTTTATCATATAATTTTTGAAGCTCGTTTATTTATCTTGCAATTTAAAAATACCAACACCGTAATTTATACAACGTTATGATTTTACTGATATTTTGGAAAAAAACATTAAAACCCTTTTTACATTAACCGTAGAGTAAGTAAGGTAAACAGTCCATAATGAGATGGATTAAACATTTATTATTAAAAATGAAACCTAAACAAATATGGGATTTGGAACGATATGTGATATTTGCTTTGTCTGAGTATGTAATTAATATAAAATGTTACAAGGTAAACATATCTCACAATGAGCAGTAGATACTCTAATTTTAGTCGATGTTGGAATTAGAGTAATTATTTAATTAGTAGAAGTAGGTGCATCATTATGATGAACGATTTGAAAAAAAATACCAGCACATGTTATTGACAATTATCATCATCAGCCTGTAGACGTCCATTGTTGCACATAGGCCTCCCCCAAATCTCACCACATTGACCGACCATGCGCTGTTTGCATCCAGTGACTTCCCGCAACCGTAATTATAATTATGTAAAAGTAAGGGTTGGGCCATATAAAGCTTGCATTTTTCAAAAGTTCGACTGTCTGTGTTCTGTTGGCTGTGTGGCATGTTTCGCCATCCTGTTGAAACCAAATGTCGTCCATGTCATACTCTTCAACTTTTGGAAACAAAAATTCATTGAGCATGGCACGGTAACGTTCGCCATTGACCGTAACGGTGGCTCCTTGCTCATTTTCGAATGATGCCGCCGGACCAAAACCCACACCAAACCGTAACTCTTTGTGGGTGCATTGGCTTCTCAATGGTGACGTGTGGATTTTCCGACCCCCAGATGCGACAATTTTGCTTATTGACATAGCCTCCGAGGTGAAAATCATTTTTATGGATTTTTTTTTTCATATTTCTTACAGTTTGGACAGAAGACTCACCACTTTGGAAGTAACTTTTCAATATTTCCCAATTTTGTAAATGTCAAACCTTTAACTAAATTATGAACACAAATTGTATGACCTTTGAGCTGTCATTCTCTAAATAAACAGTAGTTCAAAATGCAAACGTTAGATTGCCCACCCAATGTATATAATGTATATAAAATAATGTATAAAAATAATGTTATTAAAATATAAACATTAGTTCATCATATCAAATCTAAACACCTCGGGCGCCTCGAAATTGAGAACTTGAGGTAATTCAACTACATTTCAGCTACAGCTACCGGTTATCTTTGTTTTATACTAAGTCTGAGACGCTACTGTTGGTTTTCCATGCACTTGATTTAATTTTGACGTGACAACGTCTTATAAATTGGTTTGCCGGGTGACACTTCACGAAACTGCGTTACGCTCCGCTCACGTTATGCGCTCACAATGAGAGCGAGGGAGAGGCACGCGTGCTTTCACTTTTTATGTCTGTCTCTCTCGCTCTTAGGCGGGCTAACCATGCCCGAGTCGTTGTCACGTAAAACTTTCGCCCGTATACCGACTTTACAGGCAACCAATTTTTTTTTCTTTATTTTTACAAGCTTTACATTAACTTGCATCGGATGTACCTACTGATGTAGGTAACTATTTAAATTCTGGTAGAATCTTGCGAGTTCAACTTGACAAACTTTCCGGTTTCTGATTAAGCTGACATTTTGCACGCCGATGTTATATCACATGATATAATGCAATAATATCACAATATTGATGTTTTTAATGGAACAAGCCTACAATTAATATCTAATTGCAAACATTTTAAAAACTTTCACTATCTTTACCTGCATCCATCTGACAAGCAGTCAGTTAAAAAAAGAGTAAGTTGAATTTTGATAACAATACCTTGAAATAAAAATATATTATTATGTTCAATCCAATCGAGTTCAGTTCGAGTAACAATGGTAGCGAGATCTAAAGCCAGCTGCAGGCGAAGTATGCATTATGTATAAGTTTTTACAGGAGCCGTCAGAAAATGCAATTTGATACAAACTTTAATGCGATACTAGATTAAAAATGGCGAGGAAATAAGATAGTTACATTTAATTTTGCTTTGAGGTGAACCGCTTTCTATAGTCACTGGATTATAAATGAATTTTATTTAGAAATGGAACGAGACAAAGACATTTTTACAATCGGATTTAAAAGTAAAACCTTTAAGCACGTTTTCTAACATTGTATACTATCTCGGGTTGTTGACCCCAACTTTAAGAAAAAAGCCACTGTCTTGAGAAGAACTGGCAAGAAACTCAGTGTTAGTCTTTTTAGTATTATTTTTCAATTTAATTCATTATTACAATTTTGACCTAAAACGAGAGCTTCCTACTTAGTGCAGTCATTTAGAAAAGCACTAATCGTATAATAAACTATAACATACTGCACAAAAAAAACTTGAGAGGTATCAAGGGACACCCGGATGGAACGAAGTTCCTTTCGATTAAAAGATATCTTATATTCTTTTTTTCCTTATTTTTTTTTTACGCGCGATAAGGAACGTGTTTGAAACGATTTTGATCACAGTGCCATCTAGTTTTAGAATTTTATTCCGTCTAGCCCCCTTTCACAACGCGCGATAAGGAATTTCGTTCCAAAAGAATTATAACTTTTTTAAACGTACACGTAGGTAGATTTTGAACATTAAGTAGGATTCTCATTTTGTCTAATTACTTTAATAATTATTAATTAAGATCTAATTAAGCATTGATTGTACTACGACATTAATAATTTAGATTGCGTATCAAAGTCAATACGTAGAGTTTACACAGTTGGAATTGTGGTGGGATTGTAATTAAGCCCTCAGGCTGTGTAAATGGTCAGCCCTTAGTTAACTGATGTAACTGACCGATGTACATTGATGCTATGTGCTTTAGAGATGTACGAAACTGTATGTCATTCGTGATACATTTTCGATGTCATGCGTTCGCCATTTTCAAATTAGGTTTACTTTATTAGTTACTTGTTGTAAAACAAAGATGATTATCTGAGAAGAATTCGTATTTCATCAGGAATATGATAATGTATTTTATGGAATTGTGCTTTTGTTTATGAGAATTCTTTTGACTTTGTTTGATTAATTCGCGCACTAAAATAGATAGATATAGGCCTAAGAAATGATGATAGTGGGGTATGTATTTCTACTGATTAAAATATAATTTTGTCCAAATTCCAAGCAAAATGTGAAATGTGATGATGCATCAGTAATCATAACTTTTGTACCAAAAAAAACATCAAGATTGGCCCAAGTATCGCCCAACACAAAACAAACAAAAGACGATCATGACAAACACTAAAAGCTACATAAATAAGCGTTCAAATCGTTTTTGTACCATGAAAAATATTTTCTATAAATAAAAATATGGCTGAGTCAGTAAAAGCTAAGCTACCCCATTGAATGGCTACCTTTATAGCTCCCATACATCACAACCCCTTCGATACACAATAGTAACCTGCAAAGCGGTTTATAAAACCATAAAACATGATATAATACATATATTTCCGAGACATAAAAATATTGCTGATTATTTTTATGTATTTTATCTTTTTTTTATAGCTTAAAACTTTTATGAAGTTTGATAAATGCACAGACTACGTTAATAAGATGACGTTTCTCAAATTTAGTACGAGTAAGTAAAAAAAAAGTATCACACAAAGATTTTCAACATTATTCTTAAATTATAACCAAAAGACCGGACATTGGATGCAACTTTTTCGGCACAAAAGTAACGTACCTACCAAACGTCAAATGGTATGTCACACAGATTAATACATCTTCATTACTGCGATCATAATCAATAGCCCGTAGAAAAGTGGAAATAGAAACATTACGTAAGTATATATTTAACAATAAATAATGACCAAAATTGTACACCTATCAATAACAAGCACAATCTTTAATTATATGTTCCCTTTGGACAATTTCGCGGTCAGTTGAACCCTTTGTGGTTTGAGAGAAGCGCTCGACATTTTTCTGCATTGTCCTGGGGCAATTAGTGTTGGGGACAAGTCGATCATCCGACTAATTAGATGTCATGAGATAGAAAAATATTTTCGATTACATTTTTTTCATTAACTGTTGGAGATTCATATAATTTCTTTTCTGTTATATTATTGAATTTAATCGAACTTTGTAGCTCTATTTAACCTTTCTTGAATGATAACGTATAATTCCAGACTTAGTTATTGTAGCTTATGGATCTCTGTATTACCAGCGGCTAGGACACGCTATTCTTGCACAAATGGTAGAAGACTCAAAAGCCACGTGTTAGTAGTGATTATGGTAGCATGGTTGTAGATAATGGCCATTAAAGATTTGATTTAAAGGTTTTGAGGAAAGACAAAAATTGGTTCATTTTATGTATAAAACTCCTGCAACACACGAAATGACAATAGTGATGATCATTTTAAACATGAAAATTATTCAGTCAGAGAAATAACAATTATTTGTAAAAAACTTTAGAGGCCACGGGACATCCGGATAGAACGAAATTCCTTTCGACTAAAACGTATCTCATAAAAATTATTTCCTTTCGTAACGCGCGATAAGGAACGTGTTTTAAAATATTTTGATAACAGCGCCATCTAGCATTAATCATATAAAGCAAAATAAGGAAGTGTTTTACAAGATTTTGATCACAGTGCCATCTAGCGATAATCATCTAAAACAAAAAAAAGTGTCGTGACAACTTTTCGTAAGAATTTTTTCTATCTAGCCACCTTTTTGGCGGCGTTGGAGCGGAAGGGGCCATCGCGCTCGTTCCGTAGGGAGCGGCGCACGCCCACACCAGGCCCTAGCCCGGGGGATGCGGCAGCGCATCGGTCCCCAACCGCTCCAACGAGTGACAAACAGCCAGCCTTGCCCTCTCCCGAGGAGGCGGCAGGGCCCAGGCGCCACCCTTCGCCCCGCTCGAGGGCGGAGATCCGGGAGGCGACCGAGCTGGAGGGGCGCATCAGGCGGGAACTGATGGAGGAGTTCGGCAAGGAGATTGCCGAACTCAGGGCAGAAGTCGCTGCCCTGCGTGGTGCTGCGTCGGCTGCGGCTGCACCTGCAGTCGCAGACGCGGCGCCACCCTCCACCACCCCGTCCGGTCCCACCACTCGGCGGTCGGCTCGTCGGCCCCCCGCAGGGCCAACTCCGGCCCCAAAGAAGGGACGCGGTGCTGGCGCGGCGGTTGCCCCAGCACCGAAGCCCCGTCCGCTGCCGCCAGCGCCGTCCAATATGGACGACGCCTGGACTGAGGTAGTGCGGCGGGGCAATAAAAGGGCCAGGGTGTCGGCCCCTCCGGTGGCGGCGGAGGCCTCACCACCTGGAGGGGTCACAGCCCCCCCACAGACAAAGACGCGGGCGGTGGCGGAGGCTCCCCAGAGGGGTCGAGCGCCTGCCACCCCCACCAACCGGACTGCGACGCGGGCGGTGGCGGAAGCTCCCCAGAGGGGTAGAGCACCCGCCACCCCCACCAACCGGACTGCGACTGTGGCGGCCGTGGCTGCTCCCCGGGAGGGTCGAGCACCGGCCGCCAAGAAGAAGAAAAAGCAAAAACCCAAGAAGAAGGGCCCGCGCGCGCCTAAGTCGGCGGCAGTGGTGGTCACACTGCTGCCAGCCGGCGAGGAAAAGGGCATGACGTACCCGAACGTCATGGCCCAGGCGCGCGCGGCGATTGACCTCGGGGAGATAGGAGCGGGGGAGGGCCTCCGCTTCCGGACGACCGCCAACGGGGCTCGTCTGCTTGAGTGTCCCGGTGCCGATAGCTCCGGCATCGCGGACCTCCTGATGGCGGGTCTCCGGGCGGTCTGGCCGGAGGAGGTGGTGCGCGTCCACAGGCCGGTAAAGATGGCGGAGATTAGAATTACCGGCCTGGACGATTGCGCCACAAAAGAGGAGGTGGCAGCGGCTATCGCTGCCCAGGGGAAATGTGCCCCGGAGAACGTAGTCGTGGGCGAGCTTCGCCCCGGCTACTCCGGGGCCAGATCTGCGTGGGCGCGATGCCCCGTGGAGACGGCCACCTCCTTGGCCACTCCCCCGCCGGGACGACCGGCTGGACAACCTGGCAGGTTGCGCGTGGGCTGGATAGCGGCCCACGTGCGCCTGCTAGAGTCGCGCGCCTGGCGGTGCCTCCGGTGCTTCGGCACCGGACACAGCATCGCCAGGTGTACGAGTACGGTTGACCGCAGGGAACTTTGCTTCCGCTGCGGTCAACCGGGACACAAGGCGGCCATGTGCTCGGCCGCACCGCACTGCGCTTTGTGCGCGGCGGCCGGGCGCAAGGCTGATCACCGGGCGGGGGGCAAGGCTTGCTCCCCGTCCGGCTCCAACACGGAGCGCAACAGGCGCCGCAAGCAGAAGCGGCGCCTGAAGAAGAAGTCGGCCGGAGGAGCACCGGCCGGCGTTTCGGCCCCCGCTGTGGCGTCACAGACGCCCGATAGCGGGGGCGATGGAGGAAGGGAGGAGGCGATGGAGGTGGTTCGATCTTAATGGACCACACCCTTCGCCTCCTCCAAGGTACTTGAACCACTCCGCCAGGGCTCAGGACATGTTGCTCCAGAGCATGGCGGAGTGGTCAATTGACGTTGCCGTGGTCGCCGAGCCGTACTTCGTTCCCCCAGCCGACGATTGTTGGTTCGGGGACGATTGCGGCTTGGCGGCCATACATATCAGGAGGGCCGCGGCGATCCCGCCCTTGGTAATGGTGGCCAAGGGTTCTGGGTTCGTCGCGGTTTCGGTGTTAGATACCGTCGTGATCGGGGCGTACTTCTCTCCGAGCCGGCCTACCGTCGAGTTTGAGCAGTTCCTGGACGGGCTCGAGGCGATTACTCACCGCCTCGCCCCCCGTCCAGTGATACTCGCGGGGGACCTCAATGCGAAATCCGTCGCTTGGGGCTCCCCCCGCTCTTCAATTCGCGGTAGGCTGCTGGAGGAGTGGGCGGTCGCGACTGGCCTCTGTTTACTCAACAGGGGTTCGGTCGCGACCTGCGTGCGATGGCAGGGCGAGTCCATCGTGGACGTAACGTTCGCGAGCTCTGCCATCGCGGATCGCATCCGTGGCTGGAGAGTGTTGGTGGGGGCGGAATCGCTGTCAGATCACCGTTATATCAGGTTCGATCTTTCCGTCCCCACGCCGGCTGCGGACGCCCGCGGGAGTACGACCCGGTCATTCCCCAGGTGGGCATTGAAGCTCCTGAACAAGGAGCTCTTGATGGAAGCCTCTACGGTGGCGGCGTGGACGCCCATGCGTCCACACCCAGTAGACGTGGAGGCCGAGGCGCTCTGGCTCCGGGACGCGATGCGTCGCATTAGCGACGCTTCGATGCCCCGGGTCGGCCCTTGGTCTCCCACGAGGTCGACGTACTGGTGGTCGCCCGAGATAGCGCAGTTGAGAACTGTATGCGTCCGGGCGAGGCGCCAGTGCGCTCGGCACCGCCGTCGCCGCCTTCCGCGTAGCAACGACCCCGTTGCATTCGCGGAGGAGGAGGCCCGGCTGCATGGCTTGTACAAGGAGGCGAGGGGAGCCATGCGGCTGGCCATCAAGATGGCCAAGGAGCAGCACACGGAGCGCCTTTTGGAGACGCTCGATGACGACCCTTGGGGGCGCCCATACAAGATGGTGCGCGGCAAGGTGCGCCCATGGGCGCCCCCCATAACCGAGCGTCTACCGCCTCAGCAGCTGCGGGACATTGTCACGACATTGTTCCCGCAGGAGCAGGAGGGATTTATCCCCCCTGCTATGGGTGAGCCGCCGGAGGATACTGGCGGCGAGGCCCCTGCTGAGGTTCCCCACATCACCGGGGAGGAGCTTCGTGTGGCCGTAGTCAGGATGAGTGCTAAAGACACGGCACCCGGCCCGGATGGCATCCATGGCCGGGTCCTGGCCTTGGCCCTCAATGCCCTAGGGGACCGACTCTTGAGGCTTTACGATTCTTGCCTCGAATCGGGACGGTTTCCCTCGCTGTGGCGAGAGGGTAGACTCGTCCTTCTCAGGAAGGAGGGGCGCCCGGCGGATACAGCCGCCGGTTACCGTCCTATCGTGCTGCTGGACGAGGTGGGCAAATTGCTGGAACGCATTCTGGCTGCCCGCATCGTCCAGCACCTGGTCGGGGTGGGACCCGACCTGTCGGCGGAGCAGTACGGCTTCAGAGAGGGCCGCTCAACCGTGGACGCGATCCTTCGCGTGCGGGCCCTCTCAAATGAAGCCGTATCACAGGGCGGGGTGGCCTTGGCGGTGTCGCTTGACATCGCCAATGCATTCAACACCTTGCCCTGGTCCGTGATAGGGGGGCACTCGAGAGGCATGGAGTTCCCCCTACCTCCGCCGGCTGGTCGGCTCCTACTTGGAGGCCAGGTCGGTAGTATGCACCGGGCACGATGGGACCGTTTACCGGTTTCCGGTCGTATGCGGGGTTCCTCAGGGGTCGGTCCTCGGACCTCTCCTTTGGAATGTCGGGTACGACTGGGTGCTGAGAGGCGCCCTGACCCCGGGCCTGAGCGTGATTTGTTACGCTGACGACACGCTCGTCATGGCCCGGGGTCAAGACTTCAGAGAGGCTACCCATCTCGCCACAGCGGGGGTGGCCCTCGTCGTCGGTCGTATTAGGAGATTGGGCCTCGCGGTGGCGCTCAATAAATCCCAGGCCCTGTGGTTCCACAGGGCTGGGGTGACGCCACCTGCAGGGGCCCAAATTGTGGTTGGAGGCGTCCCAATAGAGGTCGGGGTGCGATTGAAGTACCTCGGCCTCATACTGGACAGCCGTTGGACCTTCCGGGCCCACTTTATGGAGCTCGTCCCCCGACTGATGAGGACGGCCGGCGCTCTGAGCCGGCTGCTTCCGAATCTCGGGGGACCAAACCGTGCCGTGCGCCGCCTCTACGCGGGGGTGGTGCGTTCGATGGCCCTGTACGGCGCGCCCGTTTGGGCCGGACCAGGAAACCGGACAACAACCGTTGTCCGGCGCCTGTACCGGCCGCAGCGCGTCGTAGCTATCAGGGTCATCCGCGGATACCGCACCGTCTCCTTTGAGGCGGCGTGCGTGCTGGCTGGGACGCCACCTTGGGACCTGGAGGCGGAGGCGCTCGCCGACGACTATCGTTGGCGCTGCGACCTCCGTGCCCTGGGTGTGGTGCGTCCCATCAGAGCCGCGGTACGGGACCGGAAGGCCCAATCTCGGCGGTCCGTGCTGGAGGCTTGGTCAAGGCGCTTGGCCAACCCCAGCTGGGGTCTGAGGACCGTCGAGGCGATTCGCCCTGTCCTGAGGGACTGGGTGAGTCGTGGCGAGGGACGTCTCACCTTTCGTCTGGTGCAGGTGCTGACCGGGCATGGTTGCTTCGGGAAGTACCTGCACCGGATACAGGTCGAGCCGACGACGAGGTGCCATCATTGCACAAGCGACCTGGACACGGCAGAGCATACGCTCGCTGTCTGCCCCGCATGGGAGGAGCAGCGCCGTGTCCTGGTCGCACAAGTAGGGCAGGACTTGTCGTTGCCGGGCGTCGTGGCATCGATGCTCGGCGACGACGAGTCCTGGAAAGCTATGCTCGACTTCTGCGAGTCCACCATCTCGCAGAAGGAGGCGGCGGGGCGGGAGAGGGAGAGCTCTTCCCTCCCCGACCAACCCCGTCGCCGCCGACGTCGAGCGGGGGGCCGACCTCGGGAGTTGTCCCGGGACCTGGCCCCCTAAGACTACCGGGTCCACCAACATCGGACCCGAGGGGTGCCGCGCTAGGCTTCAGCGCGCACCCTCCGTGCCATCTGTACGGGGGATGGCAAGCCGTGCTCCCCGACCCGGGCTGGCCCTGGACCGGCCTGGGCCGAGGGAGACCCTACACCACACGGCCCCATCTTGGCGGGCCTTAATCGGCCCGTCCACCGAGTGAGCCGGTGGTCGTCCTCACCGACGGCTGCCGGTTCGACGTCCGGGGGTGACGGGGCGATACGTAAGCGACAATCGCGAACGCGTCCTGTCACCCCTACCACATCGGATGTCGAGCGTGAGAGGCGGGAGGTTTTGGTGCGGTTCGACACCCACATACCCCACTCGCGGGGCGAGTGGAAGTCCGGCGATTTCCTCCCGTCCAAAAAAAAAAAAAAAAAAAAAAAAAATCTAGCCACCTTTCACAACGCGCGATAAGGACCTTCGTTCCAACAATATTTAAGATTTTAGTATTATGCTTAATACTAGAGTCTTCATAAATAGTAAAGCAGTGATATAAACTATAATTGATACAGTAAGTTTGTCCGTCAGTACGTCCGTATCAGTGCGGTACAGAACGCTCGTAAATTATGAATTCTAATGTCCAACTACGAGGTGAGGTCAGTTTACTGTCGCTAGTTTATGCTTCTGGTTTCGGTCGATATTTAAATTTCTCATCTCATCTTACTGTAGATGGAATTAGGTAAACAACACTGACTTTTCATTTAAAAATGGTTATAAAATAGAAGTATACTTATGTAGAAAGTATAAGGATATACATTAAACTTAGGATAATATAAGTAAAGTAACGTATTTTAATAATATAATCTATAGAGCGAAAGCTTCGACCGTCATCTTGAGAAGCTTTCGCTCCCCGGCTGGGAAAAGGGCTTGATTCAGAAGGCGGTCGTTCTTGACACGACACGTATTGTGAGGTGGTTCCTTTCTCTTGAGCCCTGACCACAGATGGCTTGGGACGTAAACCTCGTCTTCAGTGGCCCTCTGTTTTTATATTGTATTTTTAAATTTTATTTCTACGTTATTTTTTTTTTAAATATAATGTAAAAAAATAGTGGAAATAAATGAATACAGATAATCTCTTCTATGTTTTTTTTTTTTTTTCAGTTAGAGGAAATCACCGGATCCCCGGGGTATGTGGGAGTTGAACCTCACTAAAACCTCCAACCGCTCACAATCAGCGTTCGAACCCCGGCTGAGGCCAGAACCCAGCACGGGGTTTTGTGGGACGGCGCGACGCGTAACGCTCTCGGCACACTTTTCCGTCACGCCGTCCCCGAATCTCTTCTATGTGACAGTTTAACTCCACTGCCACTTTTACTCCTCAATCTTCGAGGGTATTCGCTTTTAAGCATTGCTCAGTGATTTTGCAGTTAATTAATTAAGTATAATAGAGTATGTTATAATTAAATAACATTTTACGAAAATTATTGGTAACCTACAACAACTCAACATCTATCGCACTAAAATCTCAATCACAGCTACAAACCTCTCTATTTTCGAGTCGGTTATCTAATTACGTATTCCCACTAAGATAGCCCATCAGTAAAGATTATTAACTACTAAAACGTGTCTTTAATTACCTGTGCACTTCGTCCGTACGTTATAGAGCTGCAGAGACTAACTTTATTTCACCCTGGTCGACCCTTCAAATCCCTGTTTAATGACCAGCCTTTAGTGCGGTATTCGCGTTAAGGTTTCAATATTCGCTTGGTTTGTTTCAGTTATTTTCAATTTCATAATTTTTGGTCTTCGATTCGAGTGTATTTTTGCATGTTATCGGATAATTTTTGCCTGAGTAGACATTTTTGTAGGTTTTGATGAGTGTTTTGCTTATGGTGGGACAGCCAAATTTCATAAAGAATAATAATCACAGCTTTCGCAATCTTGTCAGAACAAGATTTCCAAAACCACTGTACAAATGCATTACAAAAGGAAAAATATTATTTTATTAAATTAGCGTGGTAGATGCGGGTCTCGCTTGTATAATTCTGGTAATCCCAGTACTTAAAAATAACACAGTTATCAACAAATGTTATCATAATTTATTTAAAAAGAGATTCTGATATTTCGGCACTGTTTCAAGTACCTACCACGATCACGGCAAAACTGAATGCTGATCGCTGAAATTAAATCATGGTAAGAGTTTTTTTTAATATAGGTAACATAATCTTTACAATTAACATAATATTTCTGCGATTATTCTGGAATATGCAAGTTTTCTTATTATGTTTTTTTAGTCAATGAAATTGATCTTTAAAACAACAGTATCACAAACGTTTGCCTATACGAGAATTCAGTTACCGCACTATCGTATAATTTTCACATACGTCTGTCTGTCCGTTTAATATCTAGTATATTTACTCGGTTCCCTTTGTTTGACGCGTAATTACATCGAATCCATTCAGAGCTGATGTATCTCTGGATTTGTCAACTGTATTTGGTTACATTGTATCGACGGTGTGAGTGTTTAATTTATTCCAACAAAATGGCGCTGGACTACGAAATGGAGGTTTGTTATGAATTTAATTTCTGTTATTGGAAGTTGTTTATTGTTTTCGATTCAATTTATTGATTTTTAAGAAAAGATTTTAAGTGGCAAAGGGTTTTCGCCTTTCGGTGCCCTACCACAAAAAAAAAATCTTATGCAGCACTCTTTTATGATATAACTTTGTATGTAGTTAATTGACAAAATGAGGTGACATGGTATTTAATTAGAAAAAATAATTATTCACATCGGTTCAACCTTATGATTATCACAAGAAAAGATACCAGTATAAGTAGTGTCTAAAATAACACAAGAATATAATAAAAGAGATGTTAATGTGTAACATCAATCTTGTGGAAAGCCGGAAAATTCAAAGGAAATACAAAGTTTTATCTATTTTCGTTAGTCTGAAATGATTAATGCATCTCAGTATCTCGAGTTTTCGTTCACGCTACCCTTTCAGAGCTCATGTATTGTTTAAGATTTTGTAATTAATGAACCGCTGAGGTGTTCTTTGTTATCAAAGCGTTGTATTTTAAACGCTGTTTAGTTTTAAAGTTTAAAGATGGAAGTATTGTCAAATCAAATCAAATCATCTTTTATTGTGCAACATAGGTATATACAGTATTCAAGTTATTATTTGATAAATTAAGCTCCGTTATGTGCTACCATTTAGGTTTACAATATTATAATAATGAAATGTCAGATGATAATAGTAATTATTATCGTCGTCAGTTATAAGTAGGTATATTAAAAATTTAAGAGGATATTATTAGGAACAGAATCAATTATGTATTACTTAAGTTCGTATCGTCTAGATAGTCTGAGACTGAGTAATAACATTTTTCTGCTAGAAGTTTAAAAAGTTTTTTCTTAAATTGTACAATGTTTGGTTCATTTTTTATTGATAACGGCACTTTGTTAAAAATACGCGGTGCAGCGCACAGTACACTCTTAAACAACAATCGAGTTGTGCGATTGATAGCTGTGCTGCTATTTTCATGTGGTACTGTTTCCATGTATTGGTGGTTTTAAAGATACCTAACGAGTAGTTATTGGCTTAAAACTTGGATTATGATTACCTACCATACAGGAGTTTTCTTTAACCGCGTTTAAAGAGGGACATGTCAAACTGCTTTGAGAACACTGAGGACGGGAGTTCATACCAAATCAGGATGTATGAGGGAAAAAAGATCTATTGAAAGTGAGAAAGAAAATAGCAAGATCTCCTGCTAACATTGAGGGCTCTTTGCAAAGCTTGTTTGAAGAGATGTAAGTTATAGTACCTAAACGGGGAACACATACCTTATAATTATCACCCCATTATTGAATATATAGGGTGGGCGATCTAACGTTTGCATTTTGAACTACTGTTTATTTAGAGAATGACAACTCAAATGTCATTTAATTTGTGTTCATAATTTAGTTAAAGGTTTGACATTTACGAAATGGGACGCTATCCGCTTGAACAAAATTGGGAAATATTGAAAAGTTACTTCCAAAGTGGTAAGTCTTCAGTCCAAACAGTAAGAAATGTGAAAAAAAAATGTATAAAAATGATTGGTCTATGTCAATAAGCAAAATTGTCGCATCTGGGGGTCGGAAAATCCACACGTCACCATTGAGAAGCCAATGCACCCACAAAAAGTTACGGTTTGGTGTGGGTTTTGGTCTGGCGGCATCATTGGGCCAACCGCCGTTTCGGTCAATGGCGAGATTTACCGTGCCATGCTCAACGAATTTTTGTTTCCAACAGTTGAAGAGTATGACATGGACGACATTTGGTTTGGACAGCTCTGATCTTATGACAAGTAATTGTGGTAAGAAAAGACATCACTTTTAATGTTATATCTAAAATAGCCCAGTAATA
This sequence comes from Trilocha varians, assembly GCA_030269945.2. Classification (NCBI taxonomy): domain Eukaryota; kingdom Metazoa; phylum Arthropoda; class Insecta; order Lepidoptera; family Bombycidae; genus Trilocha; species Trilocha varians. The sequence goes on along the minus strand of AP028277.1, from coordinate 2,694,757 downwards.
CCACCATAACAACGTCACCGATTCCCTCCCCGTGACATACGGTCAGTGCTACCAACATTTTAATATTAGCGCTTGTAATTAACATGCAGGATTCAGACGACACAGCTGTTGTCGATGGCCACTCCGCTGATTGGAACCCGTGTTGTGTCATGTCTGGTTTCTGGTTGATTAATTTTGACACATGCATGTAATTGCGACTGAATGTGTTTATGTATAGAGTGTAGAGTGCAGTTTAATTGTTTGGTAACTAAGTGAAACTTTAAAATATTTGGACGAGGAAGATTACTTTTTATATAGCTTGCTTGGACTATGCTGGACCCCTGTACTGAGAAGGCCTAACCAGTGCCTCCTCAGCCTGAAACTCTAACGTCAGCCGTGGGCAACAGTAGTTAATATTATCCATCAAGTAACGGTAACTTTGACAGATTTTGACTAAATTGTAACGAAATCTAGTGAGAAGCAGCCAGTCTAGAAAAAGATACGAAGTAACACATTAAACAATCAAATTCAGTACCTCTCTTAAAGCCAATGTAAAAGTACTGAATTTTATGAACACTCAATAAAATCTACAACAACTCACGTGTTTAATATATTACAGACACTTTAAACATATCCTCAATAAGTATCTCTCAACGGGATCATCGGAACAATGCGGGTAGTCTTAAATTAGGAACAATTGCGAACAGTCACGAACCTGCAGCCGTTGTTCGTTAATATACTACCAGGGCTTGTTTACTGACAGTGTTGGAACAGTGTGGTGAATGGTTGAAAGAACTAGGCTAAAAATAACCCAATACTAGCTTGGCTTAATGGATATTTTTAGACATCGTAGTCAAATTTCAACTTTGAGAAAACCAACCACCTTTATCCTGGTGACCGACTTTTAAATTCTACAATAGATCGGCAATTCAGAGCACTACTACGTACTGTGAAGTTTTTCTATAAAATAAAAGATGTTGTTATATATTTTTTAAAACACATTTTATACTATTCAAAATGTTTCAAATGTTGTTAGCATGTTATGAATACGGTAACCGACACAGCCAAAATTCCGTTTGACTTCCTGGAGTTTACCAAAGGTACCTACATCACTAGTCTAGACATAAACCACAAGTGTAGAGGCGTTTCGTGCAAAATTAACAAGAGGCGGATCACTGAAGACCTCTGATGTACGTTTAGTGCGTATGGGAATTCTCACTAGACTTATATTAAAACTGTAAAGTGAGGAATTTTTATTGACCGTTTTATCCTTTGTTGGGTTATGTGAATTTATTGAAAAAAGGTAGTAGTAGAATTAGTAGTTGTAGTGTCTTCTGTTAAAGATATTTACTATAATTTTGCAGTATCGACAAATAATGGAGCAAGGTTGTTTTTTTTTTCAGGTGTCTTAAACGTGTTCTTCTGTATGGGTCACAACCCTATTATTGTCTAGTTTGGATGTTAGTACTATACTATTTTAATACTCGACGTAATAATCTATATATATAAAAAAATGAAACCCGTTTTCCGTTGTCACGACATAACATGAAAACGGCTTGACCGTTTTGACTTATTTTTTTTTGTAGTTTTCTGATACTCTGTACAAGGTTCTTACGGAAACAAGTATTAAGAAAATCTCAATGTGGGTGCACTTCGGGCCGCGCAAATAATAACGCGACGGCATTGCGGGTACTGTTTGAAACGCAGACGATGTTGCGCGGGTCAGCTAGTATTAAAATAAATTTAAACCTTTAACGGATAGTACCTAGTGGATTTTTTCTGAGGCCGTAAAGTATGCAAAAAGTGTGGTCAAAAAGTTCGCTACTGACATTCCACTGATAAGAGTTTTCAAGAATATGCATCGTAGAAAATAAAATATCACGACTTTTTCCAATGATGTTTATGACCAAGAAAACCTCGCATATTTCATCACATACTATAAAGTCGTATCCGTTGCCAAATTTTCGTTAACTTAAATAAAATATCAGAGTGAGTTGAATGGCACAGATTTACATATCTGTTTGCGTTCCAATTCACTTTACGAGTCCTTTTCAAAAGATTATTCGGGAATAGAAAGCAAACATACCCTTACCTTATCTAAATAATGACTTAGTGTATTCAACTTGGAAATGATTCACTCGAAATTGGCGCGTAAAGTGCTTATAAATTGATTCTTGAATAGTTTTGGCGCGAAAAGAGCTTGAAATATTACATTCAAATTTAAATCACGTGACGTGCGGTGCAGGTTTTTAGGATAGACCATTGCAGTTTTTATGTCATTGTCTTGTAGATACAGTGAGTGTGGTGTGTCGAGAAGTGAGTTCGAGTTCCAGTACTGTACTGTAACAACCCATTACTGCCCACTGTTGAGCTCAGGTCTCCTCCGAAGAGGGGTTAGGCATAGTCCACCACGCTTGCCCAGTGCGGATTGGGGACTTCACATATCTTCAAAGGATTTTTAGAACCCTTTTCCGATATGCAGGTTTCCTCACGATGTTTTCCTTCACCGTTTTTAGCCAGTGGTGTTGTGAAAAATTGCACATAAATCTTTTTCATATTAATATTTAGAGGTACAAGCCGGTTTTTGAACCCGCGACCTCCCGTACTGAAGGCAAGCGCTTCAACCACTCGGCCACCACGACCGAGTTCCAGTGATACTACCCAAAAGCGAACGAGTGCGAGGGTAGACAGATTTGTTTGCTCTTAAATCGACCCGCAGTATCCAGTCTTCTCGTGACCATGACGTTTGTAACAACGTTGAAATATCGAGACAACTCAATTAATTAAATATCGTGGTAAGAACCCGTTGAAAATGCATGAAAGTCGTTAAATATATTTCATCATAGTAAATATTTTTTCCTAATATTAAATAATAATAGAGTTTTTTTTATTTAAGTTACTGTGTTGTATTTACACTGTTTTATTGTGATGTTTGAAAAGGAAGTATACGTTTTCGTGGCACAATTGAGACGCTTCAGTAAATTGGATGGCTTTTACGTATACATTTGTATTTTGCAAGTACACAAATATTTATCGAAAGCTTTTCCGTGTTGTTACAAAATTTACTTATTTAGTATTTTAAGGTTTTTCAATTATTTTGTGTCTTGGTTTTGTCAATGAAAGATCGAGAGAAGTATCACCAATAAAAAAGTGATAAAAACTGTGCTGGGTTTGGCCTCAGCCGGGGTTCGGACGCTGAGTGTGAGCGGGTGGAGGTTTTAGTGCGGTTCAACTCCCACATACGGGGATTCGGTGATTTCCTTCAACGGAAAGAAAAAAAAAAAAAAGCCATAACATATCGGAGAAACTGCAACATTAACCCTTAACCCTTCCATACCGTATACACATGTATATATTGTACGTATTGTACTCAGTACTGTATACATATTATACAGTAACTGCATAAATCAGTGCAACTAATGAAGTGTGCGCCATAAATCATGGAACTCCCATATATTAGCATTGCGCGGTATTGACAGCGGACACAGAGTCGTATATCATATCTGCATACTCAGTGTTACATGTTAATTGGATTTACAAATATCAGATTATTCGTAGTTGAAGTTATTTTAATGAGATTGATTTTGATAGATTATCGAAGATTTTTTTATTACCTTGTTGGCAGCCAAGCTAACCGGCCGCCTGATGACCTTTGCAATGGACACTACGAAGTTGCTACGGCCTACCCTTAAGAACTTATTTCAAGTCTTAATTCTAAATAAAGAAAAATATAAAGAATAAAAAATATTAAAAAATATTTATCCAACCGTTTTGGATTAAAAATACATGAGTATAGGCCTATAATCGTTGAGATACCCAAACAATCACTTGTTTAAACAAAAAGCATTGGCAACTTCAACAGTAAGGCTCTCACAAACAATTAAAATATTTTCAATAACACAACGTACGCAGCCATCCATCCTAAGATGTTTTAGGTTTGTTGGAGGTCCGCTAGGTGGCGCTTGTTGTGTTAACACAGTATTTTAAACGCTCCGTAATTTAAATCAAAATAAACCCAGTAACGTGTTTAATTAAGTCGTATTGCATATTAAGTAATTTATTACAAGTAAATGAAGTGTTGTTATTGTTATCTCGGCTATTGGAGCAAGTTTTGTGAAGATAATTGAATAGGAAAAACATCAACGGTGTTCGCCTGGAGGTTACCGGCTTTTTAACGAAGACTTCATAAAACCGGGGGAGTATTTGTTTTATTTATTACGTAGTCGATATAATAACTATTTTTAGTTGCTTTTTAGTATATATATATCTATTATCAGAAATTTTAAACAAAATCAATTTGAAATATAAAGAATTTTAAAAAAATCTACCCACATTTGCAAAAAAAAAAAAATCAAAAACCGTTTTAGTTTGTTAAAAAGAATAGCAAATAACCATTTAGAATTATATTTGTGAAACACTCTGAGAGTAATTGTATTACGCTTTCAATCTAATCTCAATCTTACTTTCTACTCTAACTTCTATTAAATTCAGTTTCATATTTCCTATCTATTCACTACTTTTATTCTTATCCCTGTTGTATTTACTATTAATTTACTGCTCATTTCGATTAAATCTTAGTGTGTTATTATAAATAAATGATCTAATAAAATATAACAAACACTATAAAGTACATCGTGTTATTATATCTTCAATCCTACATAATATTCGTATAATATACTTTATAATATCATAATAACCATTGTTGTTTGTATAAATAAAAAACGTTTTGGCGTGTGGTTGTCGGGACGGAGACATTGGTTTGCTCACTGGACGGTCTTTGTTTGTGGTAGCGTTGGGAGCCGGGTCACTTTCTTCCCTCTATAGTGGTTGAGGAAGGTGATGGCTGACTCTCACGTTAACTCGTGAACGGGTGCTACTTGTGGGGGCCCAGTATTCCATTGTTTCTCAATTGACAGCTACATATTATAAATTGAAATTTACAACACTTGTTTGTTTATACTTACAACTGTGAAACATATATAAAATTTCAAATATATATAATAATAATAGCAAGACTAATACTCATAAATTAATATTGACAAATAAATTTTAATTGGTAAATTTAGTTTAGTTTTTTTTTTGAGGTTGGTATTGATAAATTTAATTTAATCATTAAGTAAATTTTTCAATTTTTATATTTTTTTAAATAAAATTATATTCTTTTTTGTTCTCTATTTCTACTAAATTAAAAGTGAAAATTACTTTTTTTTATAAATCTAAAGCTTATTTTCCTCTGTAAAATTATTTTCTGTACTGTGGATTATCATTCTTCTTTGTGTTTCAGCTCACAAAACATAAACATGCCAGTGACCACACGTCAGACGCACGTTCAGGAGCTGGAGCTCAAATTGAGGACTACAATGGAGGACCTCAGAGCCAGCAGAGAGTTGAATGAAATGCTTCTCCAAGAACGTGACGAAAGCGAGCTCGAAATTGAAAATGTTAACAATCGTTATTTAACATTGAAAAGTACCCTGACTGAACTTGACGAGCAACTTGAAGGTGTCCGAGAGGAGAGAGACAAGTTGCAGCACATACTGGAACACTACGATGAGTTCAGTAGTCAGTACGAAAAAGCACTACAAAAAATATCTCAACTGGAACATCAACTTGCTGATGCCCATAATGACATGCAAAGACTGCAAGCAGGACAAGCACAGCAACTTACTGAGCCAACTGTCACGAGGACCAGAAGTTTGTATGAGGAATTAGAAAACATGGACCTGGATGCATTACACACCAATGCTGATAAAATTTGTGCAAAAAAAAAAGATCAAGGTCAAGCTAGCAGAAAGTCGATCCTTAAAATAAACAAAATTATAACGAAGACTAAACACTCACATAAGAAAAATAAACATGTTATTAAGCTGAAACAAAATAAAATCAATTTAGAAAACAAGATAAAATTGTTAGAGCAAGAAATTAAAGAGAACAAGAGAGATTGGGACAAAGACAAAGCTGACATTGACAAGTTAACTGCCGAATTGCATGAGTTCAATTTATCAATTATGCAAATACATGATTTGGGCTTAGAAATGGATCAGCTGATTGACAACAACACCACGAGGCTGGAGACGATGAGGACCAGCATCGCCGGAACTACAGAGGTCGACTGCACTGATATCACCTACACAGTGCAAGTCGATGATGAATCTAACATGACGAAAAACCACACCACCCCGATCGATTCTGACCACTCGGGATGTGTGCCACACACGACTGATGAAGCACGTCCCGCAGCGAGTCGTTCCCGTCGTACTCGCCGTCGCCGTCGCCGCGCCTCCCCTACACCTGCGTCGGCGCCGTACGACAGCAGAGGAGGAACCGTGCTCGCCTCTGACGCGACAGGAAGTGGTGCCGGTTGTCACCGATACTCCGACGTCGACATCGTGTAGAAAGACTGTAGTATTATCCGATAAGATAGGTGTTAGTTTTGGTCCAATGTTAGCAATGAGCCTTAAACAAAAGGTTGTTAATATGTGTTACCCAGGTATGCCCTTCTGTAATATAGTTGCTAAATTGAAGTCAATTCATTGTGACGCTCTAACTACAATTGTAATAATGGTAGGTAGTCATGCCAATGTTAGCAAAAAATCATTGGACTACAGTATTCGATTTCTGGTTGATTTGCAATCGGAGAAAAAATGTAAAATTATTTTATGTACATTCCCATACTGTAGTAACCTAGACAAAACACATAATCAGTGTATTTTTAACATAAATATGTTCATGTACAATGCTACACATAATTGTAGCGCAATCTTATTAATAGACATTGCTAAATTTGTTAATAGATTTAAATTGACACAAGATACCATGTATGTATCCAAATTTACACAGCGACATTTAGCTACTTTGGTAGCATATAATATTAATGACCAAGTTACTATTAGTACTAATAGTTCTTCTTTAAAATTAATTCACCCACAGCCTGCTTCTATTGAGCAGGGGAAAGTTAATGTTATTGACAAGTTGAAATCTGACTCAACAAATTTAAACTTCATTTAAAGACAAAAGAGTTAAGCTCTGGCATCATAATAAATGATACTAGACACAGCCCAACTACCAACAATTCTTCATGTAAAACTAATGTAATAAATTTGGTTCATCAAAACATACAGGGTATGAAGGGCAAAGACCTTGAAATTGATTTGTTTTTAAAGCACAATAAAATTAATATTCTATGTGTAACTGAACATTGGTTTCGAAAATATGAACTGTTATTTAATTTTGATAGTTATAAGGTTGTAAGTTCTTTCTGCAGGGAGAAAGCAATTCGTGGCGGGTCACTTATTATTGTTAGTGAGGATATCAAATGTAAAGAACGCTCCGATATTGTCGATCTCTCTGAAGAACGAACCATTGAAGTGGCCTCGGTTGAATTCGATAGCTTCATTTTAGTAACTGCATATCGACCTCCTAATTCACATTACGATAACTTTGAAAATATAATGGAAAATATTCTAGTAAAACTCTCTGCGACTTCAACATTAACCTTTTAGAAAATACTAATACCACCATTAGGTTCACAACATTGTTAAAGTCATATAACCTTACAAATTTATTTCTTGAGCCAACACGAGTTACTGAATCAACGGCAACTTGTATAGATAATATCTTCACAAATTTAAAAAAAATACGAAATTATAATGTAATTAATCAGCTGACTTCAGATCACAGTGGACAGTATCTATCTTTTACAACTAAATCATGTTCAGATACTGATGACATAAAAAAGCTTAAGTTTGTTCCAATCAGCGAGGGTCGCATGGAAAGTTTTAGAATTAACATTGTTAAGAAAATGTCATATTTAAATTACAATAAAAATCCAGACGTTTTCTATAAAAATTTCTTTAATATGATTAACGAAGAATTTAGTGTTGTTTTTAAACCAAAAATGATTAACTTAAAAGGTAAAAGTTCTTTTAATGAATGGGCGACTGTTGGAATTCATAGAAGTAGACAAAAATTATATGATCTTTATTCTGAAAAAGCATATAATAGTAGTGAATCTTTTAAAAAATATGTTCGTAATTATTCAAAAATTTTTAGAAAAGTTTGTGCTATGGCTAAGTCGCTACATTTATCTAATCTGATTAACAATGCATCAGACAAAATTAAAATGACTTGGAATATAATTAATCGGGAAACAGGAAATGTAAGAAACGATGATACTAAATTTGCGTTAAAAATTAATGATAAAATAATAAACACGCAACAAGAAATTGCTAATATATTTGAAAATTATTTTGCAGATATTCCAGTTTCCACTACAAAGTCTCTTATTTCTTCTCCCACTATTGCTGAATCGTTATTAAAAGAACATGTTGATAAATGTAGTGTTAGTTTTCAATTTACAAATATTAGTGCTATGGACATAATGAGAAATTTTAAACAAATTAATGTTAAAAAAACTCCTGATCTTTGGGGAATATCGGTCAAAGTAATAAAACCTATTATTGATGTAATTGCACCATACCTTGCAACAATATTTAATGACTGTATAAAATTGGGTGTGTTTCCTGATCTAATGAAATATAGTAAAGTGATACCATTATTTAAATCCGGTAGCACCTCGGATCCCTCCAACTTTAGACCAATTTCAGTGCTACCTTCGTTTAGTAAAATTTTTGAAAAAGTGATCTTAGAACAGCTACTTTATCATTTCAATTTAAATAACCTTCTACACAGTAAACAACACGGTTTTACTAGGGGTCGTTCTACTATAGACGCAGGTACAAATTTAATAAGACATATTTTTGAGGCTTGGGAAGAGTCGCATGATGCTCTTGGAGTCTTTTGCGATTTATCTAAGGCTTTTGATTGCGTTGATCACGACACATTATTAAGGAAACTACGCCATTATGGAATTAGGGATTCTTCGTTGGCTCTTATTGGTTCATATTTATCCGGGAGAATACAGAAAGTTGATGTTAAAGGAAAGCGGTCTTCTGGCGTACCTTTGAAAATGGGAGTCCCTCAGGGATCTATTCTGGGTCCTTTCTTGTTTCTTGTTCATATAAACGACTTACCTAGTTTTGTGGAATGCCGGCATGAGATAGTATTATTTGCTGATGATACATCTTTACTTTTCAAAATCAAACGTCAGATGAATGACTATGACGACGTGAATAATGCTATCTCCCGCATACTGAACTGGTTTAGCGTCAATAATCTTTTGTTGAACAGTAAGAAAACTAAATGTATTAAATTCACGTTGCCAAATGTAAAACAAGTCGAAAGTAATGTTATGGTGAGTGGGGAGGCATTGGAGCTTGTTGAGTCTACAGTTTTTCTTGGTATAACAGTAGATTCCAAATTACAGTGGGGCCCTCACATATGAAAGTTGGCTAGTAGGCTTAGCTCAGCAGCATACGCGGTTAAAAAAATAAGATTATATACAAATGAAAATACAGCTCGTTTAGTTTATTTTAGTTATTTTCATAGTGTAATGTCCTATGGTATTTTATTATGGGGTAATGCTGCCGACGTTCAAATGATTTTTGTTCTACAGAAAAGAGCCATTCGAGCAATCTATAATATGCACCCAAGAGAATCCTTGAGGGACAAGTTTAAAGAAATAAATATTCTAACGTTTGCATCCCAATACATTTTAGAGAACGTAATGTTTGTAAGGAAAAATATTGATGATTTCCCCAAAGTTTCAGACTTGCACAACTTTAATACCCGGAACAAACACAAGCTTGCTTTACCAGCAACTCGGTTACGCAAAATCAATAAATCATTTGTGAGTTTGTCGATATGCCTTTACAACAAGATTCCACTTAACGTTCAAAGCCTAAATACGCATACATTTAAAAAAGTTGTGAAAAATCGTTTGTGCAGTAAAGCTTATTATACAATTAGTGATTTTCTAGATGACTGCACTAAGTGGGAATGAAGCTTTCGTTTTAGGTCAACATTGTAACAAAAATTGTAATAAAAAATTGTAATATTGAGTTGAAAAGATAAAAAAAAAAACAGAATAATAATACAAAAAAAAGACATGCCCGCTGAGTTTCTTGCCAGTTCTTCTCAGGACAGTGGCTATTTCTTTTTCCGAACTGGTGGTAGCCTTTTGACATCAACAAGCATGAAAATTTCATTAACGTTGAGAATAAATAATTTCATTTCAATTTCATTTCATTTCATTTCATTTCATTTCATTTATTTGCAGTAAAATATTAGGCACTATAAATAATTATTCCAATACTAATAAATTGAAAAACAATTATATAAATGGTTCCGTACAAAACAAAGGTACTTGTCTACCGGTATTATTGGCTGGACGTGAATTTATCGAGGTGCGCTCCAAACAGGGATTTATATTTGACTAATTACTTATTAATGGGTGCATGTCTGGCGTGTTTGGGCTTAAAATGTTGTCGTTAGATTGTGTTTACTTAATGAAGTCTAGAGAGAAAACATACCTAAGTAAAAATTTGTGTACCTGTTTGAAAAGAACTGGCATAACCACTGCTAGTAAAATGTTCGTTGTTTGAATAACGAATAAGAATAACAAAAACAGAAGTAAATGATAGTATCCTAGATTCTTGTATAAATAGGAGTACTCGTGTACTCAGGAAAATGAGGCAATGAGAATCAAATATTTTTTACAACTACAGCCATTTAATAATTACAACAAATATAAAATGGAAAATGTGTTTTCTTTTAAGTGTACCACAAAACTCTTGACCATTAAATAAGAATGGGGGCAGTATATTACGAGCAAAAGACCATTTTTGCTACACTTTTCTCAACAAATTCAATCTCACCAAACCTACAGTTTTACATCCTTCCCTAACAATAGTAAAAGATTTAAAATAAATTCATAACACAAACGATACCCTCAAATCCGGCGTAATCTGAATTCCGGTCGAGATGAAGCACTCCATCGATCAAAGTCACTACTCCCATGGGTCAGCGACGAAACTCAAAAGTTAAATTGCTTTGTATTTTATGCCGTCAACTGAATTCATTAACTGCTTAATAAATTTGCGGGTGAATTATTTTTGATGAAAATTTTTAAAGAGGAAATTTGTTTCTTATAAAGTTTTTTGGTGATTGATAGAATAGGATATATGAAATTCGAAGGGAAAAAAATCGTTATGGGCTATGTTCGCATACTCTTTTTTTAATAATAGCCCTGATTCCTAGGTTTTCTTTTTTTTTTTTTAGTTGGAGGAAATCACCACATCTCTCGAACCTCACTAAAACCTCCAACCGCTCACACTCAGCGTCCGAACCCCGGCTGAGGCCAGAACCCAGCACAGGGTTTTGAGGGACAACGCGACGCGTAACGCTCTCGGCACACTTTTCCGGCGCGCCGCCTCCCTGATTCCTAGGTAGACTTCAGAAGTGTTTCTCCCTAAGATGTACGTGTAGCTTCCCTATATTTGTGCGTGACAAGCGTTACTAATAATTTTGAGATGACTTTTTATTAAATTAAATGTGATATAAGTTTGTGATCAAAGAAAATAAAAACTACCCCAAATAAAAAAGCATACAAAGATCATGACATAAAATAAACTCCAATAAAAAGCACAATAATTCAGCCTTAAATTTAACATTCCCTTTGGCAAAACAAAGGTGATTACAAAAAGGGTTTAAAAATTAGACCCTTAAAATAAAAAAGTAAATAGCGGGGTGTCTAATAATAATCCTTTCTGTTCCTTAAGGTTTTACGTTTTCTTTATTACCGCCCTTAAGACGTTTCAAATTTAATATCGCCCATAAAACGGGATTATATTCATAACAGATAAAATATTTAATGGTTACAAGGAGGATTTTATTTGTTTATGTAATCCGTATTATTGTTTCCTCGGACTGTTTTATTGTTTTATATTAAAAGATGGGGACAGGTAAATCCATTAAAGAAGCCATTTTGGAAATTTTGATATTCCTATTTAGGATCTGAGCTGTGGACAGAACCTTCTGAAAACTTCTTTACTAGCAAAATATCTATCATCGTTACTCCTCAATCACATCACATCACATCATATTTAATTGTTAAAAATATACAGTTCACCAATATTTGTTGTTAAACGTTACTTACAAAATTTTACATTGAAATTTTATCTTTTTAATATAAAGCCGCGACTTAACATTAAAATATCAGATGGCAGATGATATATTTAAAAAAATCAATGTCAACAACGCAGACTTGGTGAACAATACTAACTGAATCATTTAGTTCTGACATAACTGTATTAAAAGATATGTGTTACAATTATAAACAGGATAAAACATATTACGAAGTCAGAGTTAAATACATTCTTTCCCTGATGAAAGAAATTTTAAAGTATGCAACATTTTACTACTGCACAAAAACTTGAGAGGTGACATGGAACACCCGAATAGAACGAAGTTCCTTTCGATTAAAAGATATCTTATATTTTTTTTCCTAACGTAACGCGCGATAAAGAACGTGTTTTAAAAGATTGTGATCATAGCGCCATCTAGCGATAATCATCTAAACCAAATAAGGAACGTGTTTTAAAAGATTTTGATCATAGCGCTATCTAGCGATAATCATCTAAAACAAGTAAGGAACGTGTTTTAAAAGATTTTGATCATAGCGATAATCATCTAAAAAAAAAAAGTGTCGAGACAACTTTTCGTAAGATATTTTTCCGTCTAGCCCCCTTTCACAACGCGCGATAAGGAACTTCGTTCCAGTAAAATCATAATAACATACCAAACATATTACATTGCCTACATATTATAACAAGCATGTTTAGGGATCAAGTTACGCACGATACAGGACCCCTTTGAAATCATCTATCATTCAATATCCCACCGCTGACACTTTCAAATCGATTGTTTACCTTTTAACACTAACATGCGTGATATTAAAAGCTTTGTCCAGAACAGAGATTTTGTTCTTCTACTGAACTAGTTGAGGAGCTCATATTTGATTACATATATTCAGATTATGGATACAGTAGAAGACTCACAGGATACATAAGTTAATATGTGCGAATTTTCACATTCTGCAACTTCATATATATGTTATTCTAATAAAGTGAATGTCAACAAAACTTACGTGGACGACATAAAGATAATATTTTTGGCAAATATGAGTTGGATCAACTCCAGGATTGTTTTTAAATCTCGATCCAAAAATATAGCAATTAGAATCAATGAATTTAATGAGGATTTAATCTTCATCAACAACTTCTACGTATGAAATGACGCATACATTCTTCAGAATGACTTTGGTGAAATAATAATCACAATAGTAAAAAGTTCGGAACACCTTTTCCAGATTCTTGAAGTAAATAACGTCAAAGTTTTTGAATCAACAAGTATTTTGCGACTAGAATATCAATAAAAACTTTGACAAACAGAAAGTTTTCATGCTCATATGTTCTCTAGTCTTTAGGAGAAAGTTCACAGACTTTGATAAAACAATTCCTAGATGTTGAGTCGTATCCCACTTCAGATGATGATCCTTGACTGATACTGCTATAGATTTTTTTTTTTGTTGGAGGAAATCACCGGATCCCCGCCCGCCCCGCGAGATATGTGGGTATGTGTGTGGGGGTATGTGGGAGTTGAACCGCACTAAAACCTCCAACCGCTCACACTCAGCGTCCGAACCCCGGCTGAGGCCAGAACCCAGCACGGGGTTATGAGGGACGGCGCGACGCGTTACGCCCAAAGCACTTTTTCCCGTCGCACTTACTGCTGTAGAAGATTTTATATTAAAATTTGCTTTTGGTGATTCCGGCACATTTCATTATCATCAGTATCAGCAACAACCTATATGTATACTGCTACTGGACAAAGGCGTCTTTCAAGACTTGTCAAATCAACTGGTCTAGTCGGGACGATGAAAATGTTGAAGTTGGTCGTCCCGAAGACATGAAATAATGCGTAGGTTGGAGAATATTTACAACTGACAGTTCATGTCTGTCATTGAAATGTTTTTTTATTTAATGAGATGGAAACCAAAAGAGGAGGAGTTTGATAGCCGCCACAGTCTTATGACTAAGTGATGTGACAATAGGTTTTAACAATTAGTATAGTGCTACTACGTTTTAGTATTGCATCTTTCATCATACTTACAATAAAAATTAATCAAGTAGTGAAGACCATGGAAAATTGAGCATCCCTCAGACTGTGACTATATAATATGATGATTTTCCAAACGAAACGAAACGAAACGAAATGAAATAGTTTATTGTCCAAAAATACACTTTTACACAATACAACAAATACAATCATCCCCGTACTAGGTCAGACCTGTATCGCGGGAGACCGAGCCATGTTATAAAATTAAGTAAACTACATGCAATAAATTATGATAAACTTAGGCAAAATTTCCTACATAAAAAACAAAAGAAGAACAAAACAATAGTACTTGAGTTGTAGATCTGTGATTCTACCGTATGACTCAATCTTATCTATTCAATGGTATATATCTCACAAAAGCGAATTTCCACGTTTTCGTATATCCTGGTTGAGTCTAGCAATAAATTATGTATTCGAGTTATAAAACCATCCAGCGAGGAGCCGAGATTCCACTGATCCCGCTTGTTTTAATGGCCCACTCCACGGGAGAGAATAAGCTAGCTTAGTTTTGTGCTCTACGTCCTTTAAAAATGAACAATAAGTTATTTTTTTATTATGAGCTAGAGGGCCACCTGATCGTAAGCAGTTACCGTCGCTCATAGATCTCTGCATTGTCAGGGAACACTGCGGGGCAGCTACCTACGACATAACTGTAAGGACTTTCTTCAAGCCTCGTTAGAAGAGCGACAACTCATAGCGTTCGTGATATAACGAAGAGGGGAGCCCATTCCATAATCAAATAGTGCGTGGTCAAAAATAATTCATGATAGGAGCAGGTTTGCGGCAATTCAAGAGTTGATGCTATGGACTAAATTAAGGACGCCCATGTCTATCAGTGGATTTCCATTGGTTGATGATGGTTTATTTTATTAAGTATTTACATAGTTATTCGTTCCCCGTTTATTACGACCGTGTGTCACAAACTTCACAAGTGCAGTCACACTTCGACAATATTCATTCATGAATATTTCAGGGTTTTAGAAAAATTTGATTTGTCAGCACTCAGATACTTGAAGAACGTAACTACTGTGCATAATTCACATTCACTTTATCTCTTACTTGAATAGTGTGTATAATTTATGCATAGAGGAAATAAAACTAGACTAAAATATGCAAATCTAAAAAAGACATGTCAAAATGTAATACTAAACTAAATATTTAAGGAGTTTATTTCCAATGTTCTGTACTATAATAACCCTTTAGGTACTGTCTACTGCTGAACTCCGATCTCCTCAGTAAAAGGCTCAGGCATAGTCCACCAAGCTTGCCCTTTGTGGATTGGCGATATCAAATTATTTGATTTTTGTAATCATTATTCAATATGCAGGTTTCCTCATAAAAGAAAGAAAGAAAATGTATTTATTGAACACACAAAAAATACAATCAACAGAATTAAGTAAAAGTGACCTTATGAGTCCAAAACGCTACTACCTCAGCTTATTGCTGCATACCAAAATGCAGCTCATGATGGTTTCTTTCACCGTTTTTAGCCAGTGGTGTTGTATAATTTGAACATTTAAGTCGTGGTGGCCGAGTGGTTGAAGTGCTTGCCTTCCGTACGGAAGGTAGCAGATTCCAACTGGTCAGCTTGTAAGTAACTCTAAAATTATAAAAAGGAATAGGTCTAATTTATAATAATAAGGACAAATGCTGATATAATATAAATAAATAATATATTACCACACTTTAGTCTACAAATTTCATTAACGACGAAAAAATATTCAACCTTATATTATTCAAAATGACATTAAAACAAATGAGTAAATTGTATAATAACAATCAAGTAGGTGATGCATAGGTTCAGTACTATGACAGGAAGGTTGAAGTCGAGTGGAACTAGGTTGCAAGCTTTCAGTTTCAGTGGTCGTAGTTCCACATACTTGATAAACAATGTTATATCTCTTGCTGTCCTGGGATCTGGAAACATATCTATTTTAATTTAATGTATACCTTATAAAAGCTTTTGAAAATATTTTAAACTTTGTTACCCTATCTTCTGCCTGTACCAACCCATTACTGCTACTGTTGGGCTCAGGTCTCCTCGGAAGAGGGATTAGGCATAGTCCACCACGCTTGCTCAGTGTGGATTGGGGACTTCACATATCTTCAAAGGATTTTTAGAACCCTTTTCCCATGCAGGTTTCCTCACGATGTTTTCCTTCACCGTTTTTAGTCAGTGTTGTTGTGAAAACTTGCACATAAATCTTTTATCACATTTAGATTTAGAGCACCCTATCTTCTAATCCTTATTAATCTGTATATTGTATCTCTATTGTAAATTACCAATTCATTTTTTTACTTCTGGAGTATCGTTATAACAAATTTTAGAACAAAGCCTGACAGCATAATAGGAGGTAACAGCGTGACTGGGAATATCTAACTTAATAATAGTATTTACCCTTTTCTGCAAACAGTTTCTCGTGAAGAATTCTTTTTATCATAGTAGTTTTCCAAGGTAGAACCCCAGCGCAGAACGAAGGTGCCAATATCAGTATAATCGACTGAACTATTGTAAAGTAACTCAGACTTAACAATGGCGCCACTTCCTGAAAGAAAGGAAATATGAAAATGACGAGAAAAAAAATTATAGTGGTTGAGTACATTAAAATAAACAAGTAAGAATTCATATGTACCTGGAAATGTCTACTTATCATTTGAAGTAACGAATAGTAAATAGATATCATAATTTCAGGAATGTTGAAAACTAAAGCTGTTATAAACTGTAAAAGAAATAATACATATTGTAGTAAAAAAAACACTCAAAAACATATAATTTCTATGAATAAAATAATCTTGCTTACCACTGTATCGAACGGCTTTTGAGTTTTTTCAAGAGAATCCACAATCAATTTGTACGAGAAGCGCAGGGACACTACATCGTTTGTGTTAACTAACAAATCAGGAAATCTCGAAATGCGACAGTAAGTGGCATAAAATAAATACATGTAAACAATAAGAATAACATCTAAAGCGAGCCACGGCGTGAATATAAGTTGCATATACCACGGCGAAATGCAATTTTCTAAGAAAAACGAACAATAAACCAACGAAATGAATGATCTATTGCCAACTATGAGAATAGAGGCAGAAATAATTTTAGCATTAAAGTTATAAACATTACTATCGATATAGTATTTATAGTCAAACCTCAACAACATCTTGTAAAACTGAATAAAAGTCATTCCATCAGAGAGAGTAAAAATAAAAATGACGATTACGTAGTGGCAAATGAAGAGTGTGTACCATCCGAGAAAAATGGTGTTGTTCAACATTTGCGAGAAGATCAGCCAGAGGGAAACAGCACTAATCGCAAGACAACCAACTATTGTCAATAACTTCGAGAACAATTTATTTTTCAAGGTTTTGTGTTTGTATACACCGAAATCCAGGGATAGTCCATAATGTATTATTTTGAACAATAATTTTAGTGCTTTAGGTGTTGTAACTACTGCTATATTTCGGATTAAAACTTGTTTTGTTTTAGGAGTAATATTCATGTTTAGAGTAATGATTACGTCGAATCCGTCTTACCAAGAAGAAAGCTTAGTGTCGATTACTTTTACAAAATTCATACTCAATCCATTAAATTAATCACTTATGTTAGTCGTTAATTTCAACACTTTCAAAATTGTAATTGGTGGCTTACATTAGTGGTAATCTATGTTTCATTAAAATTTTAAACATTATGTGTTCAATTTAGTAAATTTTATTTACGCATATTTTAAGTATGCATGACATAATATTAGTAAACTAGAAGAAAGAAGTGAATAATAACCTAATGATTTCTACAAAAAAAATAATAATTTTTATACAAAAATATTGTATCTTATCTTTAGTATAGATGAGTGAACTGTGCAATCACAATGAGATACGTAACACATAGATTAAGTATAATTATAGGGAGGTTGAAATCAAGGGAGATCAGGTTACAAGCTCGTAGTTTAAGTGGCCTCATTTCTATATATCTAATGAACCGCTTAATGTTTGAAGCTGTTTTTTCATCTGAAACAAAGTTTAAATATTCTTAAGTAAATATACATACATGATATATCACACTAAGTATACAGCAAAACCCATGATTCTAAACATTCTGCCCATTGTTTTCAGTGTCTGTTAAGGAATTCAGTGCAAGTACTGTTATTATCCTATACTGACGTTTCGTCATCATCTACTCCCCTTAATCCAGCAGTAGTCTGTGGGCGTACCGTTCACTGCTGGACATCTGAATCTCTGTTGGTTTTATGATGATGGTATGGTTTGTAAATTTTTTGCACTCATATAATTTTAATAATTTTTAGGTTTAAAATGTGTATGTAACTTTATCCTTGTTGTTATGATACTGGAGTATGTTAATTTAGAAAATTAAAAAAAATGTGTTACCTGTATTACATAGTAACATGTCATGAATGATTACTTTCATTTTATCAGTTGTCCAAGGTAAAACGCCAGCATATAATGAAGGCGCTAACATTAACACTAGCGATTGAGCGATTGTGAAGTAAGCTATCGTCAACAACTCCATTTTCTAAACAAATAATATATAAGTAAATACTTACAGTCAAAATACGTAAAATGAATATCATAATACTCACGAATTCACGTTTTTTTGCAATTCAAATTATACTATTAAACACTCTTCTTTAAAATAGTTAAAAGACTGAAATATATATTTACCAATAGAGGTGTTTTGATGCTTTGAAGCACCATAAAGTAGATAGAGATCAGGATTTGTGGAATGTTGAATATTAGTGATGTGATAAACTGTAAAATGAATAATTTGGTATTTTATTGCGCCGATAAGTTCTTCTTATAATCGAATCTTTGTGAAGCAATTATCATTTTATTATTTATGCAAAAACTTTAAGAAAAATAATGCAGTACTTACCACAGCTCCAAACGATGTCTGAGTTTTCTCAAGTGAATCAAGAATGCATTTATATGATCGTTGAAGTTGCACGATATTAGTATCTGTTCCCAATAAGGAAGGAAATTGGGAAATGCGACCGTAAGTGGTATAAAATAAAAACGTACACATTATGAGAACTGTGTCCATCGAAATCCACGGCAATAAGAAATAGATTTGAGCATACGAAGTGGAACTGCATCCTTGTTGACTTTGAACACAAAAAATAATAGATAGAATAACTCTAATGACAGCAGAAATAATGGTAACAAAGATAATTTTAAGACCCAATTTGTAAAGATTACTGTCGATGTTATAGTCAGAGTCGAACTTCAACAAGAATTTGTAATAATCAACGAAGGACATTTTACTGAAAAATGTAAAGACGAAAATGGTAATCAAATATTGACAAGTGAAGAAAACATAGTACCAACCAAAAAATATATTAATGCTGATAACTGGGATGATTAAGTAGAAACAGCCAACACTGACGAAAATACTGGCAACCATTGTTAAGACTTTCACGATGCATTTGATTTTATATTGAGGATTATAGAAAATGCCTAAATCCAGTGACAATAAAACGTGGATCACTTTACATAATACTTCTAAAGTTTTCGGCAAAGCAACTTCTTTACTGGAGACAAAGATTTTGTTTCTTTTTGGTTTTATAGCCGTTGGTTGAATCATGGTTAGCAAATACAGAGACAAGTAACTGGTAACAATGTGCTATCAATAATGCGCTTATGTAACTCAGAAAGTAATTAAGTAAATTGATATGGTTACGATTATATTTGTCGAACTGAAAAATATTATCAATGTGACCTAAAATAATATTGTTCCATTTCATTTTGTTTTGTTCTGACGGGTCAAGCTTCAACTAGCGAGAGAATATAATTTGATATCGGTGTAATGGATTCATAATATTAATTAACTAGTTGCTGCCCGCGACGTGGTTTGCGTAAACGCTATACTCGCAACACCAAAAATACCAAAGATTATATGTATAATTTTACTTGAAGATTATAGATTCTTTAAAATTATCTCATAAAATTTACTTTTTCATATTCCATTTTCCAGAGATGATAGTATAATAATATGCAGCCTATGTGTTGACCCCACTTCTTAATAATATTCATACCAAATTTGAAGTAAATTCGTGCTGTAGTTTTCGAGTTTATCCCGGAAAAAGCTGACTTTTCTACCGTATTAATTGTATGAATGAACATTGAATCGCGCCATCATTGTGTATTAGGGTCGCTTGATTTGAACGAGTATTTTTTACAGTTATGATAATTTTACAACCTTAAATTTAATATTATAATTTAATTTAACACACAAGACTTAGCCAATGAAACGATTTCTGAAATAGTACTAAAGAAATTAAAAAATATATAATTAATTGATCGTTAGTATAGATGAGTGAATTGTGCAATCACAATGAGATAAGTCACACATAGATTGAGTATAATTATGGGAAAGTTGAAATCAAGAGACACCAGATTACAAGCTCGTAGTTTAAGTGGCCTCATCTCAATGTATCTAATGAATCGCTCAATATTTGAAACTGAATTTTTATCTGAAACAAAAATACAATCATTTTTTGCTATGTTTATATTCATATACGGGGTGGATCTGTAATTTTGGACTTTCCGTAATGGATACCCTAAGTTCTAAAATATGTAACAAAACCCTGTTGTTCCTTCTACCCACGTATTAAGATTCGGCACAAGTACATAATAAAGTTAGTCTTTTATATAAAACATAACATAACAGAATAAATATTTAATTATTAATATTTATAATGTTTACATTATTTGTTATCTCTGCAATTCTGCATAAGGAGATGCGGTCGTTGACCTAGACAGAGAGAGTAGAACTTCCCAACGAATCAACGCGTGCGACTGTGACTTTGACCTTATAGGCTATTTTAATATCAGATATTCTAAACATTATTTCTAATGTGTCCATTTTAATAGCTATTGGATTTTGACCCCTAGCCTAGCCAATGATTGTTTTTTTTTAAATTGTAACTTCATTATTGTGGTGCCTGTAGTCAAGTGTATACGCCCCTAAAAGGAACAACAGGGTTTTTGTTACATATTGTATGTTGACAAAATTAGTCTCTGTTGTATTTTGTGTTACTCATAAGATGAAGTAATTTACTATGACCTGTCTAAAATAATTTTCATCTCAAATCAATTTTTGAAGAAACATATTATTAAACCTTACCAGTATTGGATAGTAATTTGTCATGCAAGATTACTCTCATTTTGTTAGTTGTCCAAGGCAAGACACCAGCACACAATGAAGGCGTAAACATCAACACAAGCGACTGAGCGACTGTAAAGTAAGTTATTGTCAGCTGGCCTATTTCCTAAAAAATAACGACAAGTTAAATAAAAATATTTAAAGAAAACAGTTTAAATATAAGCTTTTAAGATCTTGGATATTAGGTATGTAGCTGTAAAGTGTTAGCTAAAACATATAAAATAAGTCCAAACACGACGGGTCTATCTTGTTTATCTTCAAATCCATCATCAGATCATCTCGATGGAATCATATTATTGCATTGTCACGCGATATACATCAGCGTGCAAAATATCAGCTCAATCAGAAATCGAAAAGTTTGTCAAATTTAGCATGCAAGATTCGACCCGAACTAACATAGTTGCACAGATACATAGTTACATCCAGTGCAACTTAAAATAAAGCTTGTAGAAACTGAAATAGTTACCGATAAAGGTGTTTTGACAATTTGAAACAACATGAAGTAGATGGAGAGCAGCGTTTGAGGCATATCGAATACTATTGATGTTATAAACTGTAAAAATAATATCAAATTAATTTAAAATAGAATTCATTGTCACTATTGTTTTTTGTCCTTGTTTATTAAATAATTTTCATTTCAATATCAATTGTAGCTTAAGGAATTACCTAAAAATGTTTTGTTTTCTACAATTCTACAAGACAAGAAAATAAAAGTTTGGAATACTCACCATAGCGCCAAAAGAGGTCTGAGTTTTCTCAAGTGCATCAACAATGAACTTATATGATCGTTGCAGATGTATGACATCAGTATTTTTTTCTAACAACAAAGGAAACTTTGCGATGCGACAATAAGTACAATAATATAAAAATGAGTACATTATGAAGAGTGTGTCCATCGAAATCCATGGTAACAAAAAAAATATTTGAGCATATAAAGTTGAATCACAATGTTCTATATTATGTATACAATAATTAAGAGCAACAACTACTCTATTAACAGCAGAAAAAATTGTGATAATAATAATTTTTAACTCCAATTTGTAAACATTACTGTCAATGTTATATTCAGAGTCAAATTTCAACAAAATCTTGTAATAGTCAACGAAGGACATGTTACTGAATAATATAAAAACGATAACGATAATCAAATATTGAAAGGCGAAGAGAGCATAGAACCAATTGAAATATACGTTTTTGGTGAAAATAGGCACGAGTGAAGATAAACAACCAACAGTGACAAAAATACTGGCGACAATAGTCAAGAGTTTGACGATGCATTTCATTTTAAACTGACGATTATCGAAGACACCCAAATTTACAGTTAATATAACGTGGATCACTTTAAATAGTACTTCTAAAGTTTTCGGTAAAACAACTTCTTTGCTGGCAACGAGGATTTTGATTCTTTTCGGATTTGTAGCCGTTGGTTGAATCATGATGAGGCTTGCGATTGGTAACAATGCTTTATCGATAATGGACTTATCAAATTAAAACTTGATGGAGACACAACACACAGAAGCAATCCAATATGTTGTTTTTGAATAGTAATTAAGTAAATGGACAAGCTTATGATTATACTTGTCAAGCTATAAAATGTGTTATTAATCCAATGTAGTTAGAGCCTTAGAATATTATTTCATTTGTTTCTGTTATTCTTAACAGGTCAAGGATAGTCAATGTCTAAGTAGCGAGAAATCATTCGAGGGTATAGTGCTAAAATCCAATAAGTGTCAAAACAATCTAAAAATGCTTTTTTAGTCTATCTAGATCAGTTTTTTGCGCTCTTTCTAGTAGTGTAATCAAATAAGAAGAACTCAGTGTAAAGAAAGTTAGTTGACGTAAAAAGCCAATAAATTCCCCTTGTTTAGAAACTTTAACATTGAACATTTCGAGAGTAACAATTATACACTTATTGGGTTTTAGCACTATACCCTCGCATTAGGTATTTGATGTTATAGTAGCTACCCATACTCGAAAAATGCGAAATCCCTTGGGCTCCCCAGACCAAGTACGGATTTCTTTCATTCAAAGTTCAAACTATCTTGTTTCTGAGAGATATTTGATTGTTATAAGGCACTTTATCGATTTCTGCAATAAAAGTGGGTGTGTTTTGTTTCACTAAAATTACTACTTGGAATGCTTACTTCCGCGGCTTTTCATAATTCCATCCTGTATACTATTTTAAGATAGTGAGTGATTTAAACAAGCAGGTAAAACAACAACAATTTATTGAATAATCGTGAAAATATTATATTTAATATGATCTATATCTATTTCTATACATATAATAAAATGATAGAAAAGTCAACATTGCAAAATACAGTCTCCCAAGTCAAACAACCGCTGAACATAATGATGGCGCGATTCAGAATCCATACATTTTGTTCTGTAAAAAAGTCAGCTTTGTCCGGGATAAACTCGAAAACTACTGCACCGATGTACTTCAAATTTGGCAAGAATATTGCTTAGAAGTCGGGTCAACACATAGGCTATATATTATAGTGCTATCATCTCCGACGAACGGGATATAAATATAATAAACTTCATTAAACAATTTTAGAGCACCGACATCTATCGGCGTTCAAGTCAAATTTCATGTGAAAGCATTTTTTTATTAGTACGAGAGCTAGCAACGTTGCGAAAACAAACATTTCAGTAAAGCCAGCTTTTATTTTTATATATGCTATCTCTCATACTCTTTCACTTTTATATCAGTTGGCAAATTAATTTTAGGTTTTTAAGTGGTTAAAAAACTTCATTAAAAAAAAAAATCAGAATTATCGTCTGGCACAGAAGAACAACAAAAAAATATATGGCAATAATAAATTCATGTAGCAAAAGTATAATAAAAATAATTTAAAGAAAAATGTCTTAAAAAAATTTGAAAAATCGGTTTTTTATCCGGACCTTACCACTACCGGCTGGAGGCTACTACTAGACAGTCCGTATCGGTAAATACTCTGTCAAAAACGTTGCTAGCTCTTATACCATAATTTAAATTTGATTGTGTCATTTTTGGTACTGTCAATGGTTATTAATTGTCATAGATACAAAGAGTTCTGTTCTTTCTTAAAAATGTGTCTTTAATTCGTTTCAGAGATTAGCAAGATCTATACATATAAATAAATTTCATTAAGCAATTTTAGAGCAACGACATCTATTGGCTTTCAAGTCGAATTACATATGGAAGCATTTTTTTGTTGATATAAATAATTTAAATTTGATAATGTCATTGTGGGACAATGTTTCCTATTTGCTAACTAGATGGTGTTGGCGTATAAATCTGAATCGCGCTATTATTTCGTACACCAAATGTCAAAACTTAGGTTACCTGCTTTGCTATAAGTCATTGTGGTTAGTCAAATTGAACTCTTTAGCTATCATTATATTATTATTTAGTTTCCACTTAAAATACTTAAAATGCCTGGATAACGTTCTCATTTATCCCAATGCTCAAACGATACTCGAAGGAAAAGGTTAGCTCGATGTCTAGAAATCGCCGTTGAGCATGAAGCTAGCACAGAAGCTAGGTTGGCTAATGGCTACTCTTTAAGAACACATTGTGGAAACTCAGTCGATGGAATATCTTGAAGAGCAGGATACTCAGTTAAGGAAAGATCACTCTCAGCCTGCTCTTTCATGGTCGTCGGAGACTGATGAGCAGCTTGAAGAGCGTAGTACAGCTGCTCAGCAGAGTTACCAGGACGTATATGACGATACTTCTGCTCATGTATCGCAAGACCCGAACAGAATGCAGGAGTTGCAAGAGCAACCATGGCTAAATAAAGAGGGAAGTGGATTCATGTACAATGTTGCGATTAACTACGCCGCACACGGAGATATTAGCAATCTTAGAAGAAGTGTGCGCCCTTTGTCGAGCCCGCAAATGGAGAGGGGAGCCCAATGGAATGTGTTGTGCATCTGGTAAGGTACGCTTGGAGTCTGCAAGACCCACCAGAACGGTTGAAACTCTTACTAAGCGGCGAACATCCGGGTCCAGCCAATTTTTGAAAAACATTCGAGCCTATAACAGCGCCTTCCAGATGACTTCTTTTGGTGCAAATCAAATCGTTGAAACAGGGTTCATGCCGACATTCAAGATCCAGGGACAAGTTTACCATCAAATTGGTTCGCTGCTACCTACAGATATTTAAAAATTTTTGCAAATTTATTTTGTGAGTGATTTTGAAGAACAAGCAAACCTACGAAGTAGATCCATCCTCAATTTAGACGTGCTCAAGAATTCTCCGATATCCTTCTAAGTCTTAGTGAAGGTACTCTACCAGAAGAGAGAGGTGGACAAGTGGTGCTTCCAATGTCTCTCGGTAGAGTTGTATCCAGCTTAGAAGAACTCATTCGTTGTGTGTACAACGAAATCAGTCGTATATCAATCACACAGCAGAATTCTTGGGTGTGTGAGCGAGCCATTTTGACACCCTAAAATGATCAGGCTGCAGCAATTAACGAATTCTCTCAGAAATTGAGGGAAATGAACTGTCGTCGAGCAAGATGATGCTACACATTATCCTGTAGAATTTTTGAACTCTCTGTCAGCAAGTGGTTTTCCAGCGCACATTTTCAAGCTGAAGGTCAGTGTCCCGATTATGCTTCTTCGGAACCTATCTCTTCCGAAGTTGTGTAACGGGACCCGTCTTAAAGTCATCTCGCTCCACAAACACACAATTGAGGCGGAAATTCTTACGGGTTCTGGCGTCGGCGACGCAGTATTTGTATCACTCATTCCTCTCATACCATGAGGTATGTTCCTAAACTTTCCGTTCCAGTTCAAGCGCGTACAGTTCTCTGTGAGTGTTTGCTTCGCGATGACTATCAATAAGTCACTGGGGCAGACACTGGGGACAGCGGGTGTCGACCTCAGGACGGGCTGCTTCTCACACGGGCACCGGTACGTCGCTTGCTTCCGCGTCACCGGTCCGGACTCTCTTTATATTTTGGCTGCGGTGAGCCAAACCACTATTGTGGTTCATTGAGAAGTTCTAAAAGCATGTTTTTTTACGCTATCTTCTAATCTTATCTTATATTTGTCTTAATTTGATTATTTTCTACATCTGCTTTTGTCACAACTTTTGCCTTAACTCAGCAAAATCACCTTAAAGTCATATTCGAAGCGGGTCGAAATTAGCACTTTTTGCACTTCAATTTTACAAAAAAACAGTCTTATTCTGTTACTCTGTTTAGTGTAGATATGAAAGGTAAAGAAGAAAACCAGTAAATTATTGTTAGTTTAAAAGATACAATTGTTGGTATATTATTATGGAGTAGTACATAGCATTCACGCAGACGACGTCGCGGGCAATAGCTAGTATTTAATACAAAATTTTAAAATTATTAATTAAACATTGAAAGATCAGAATTAATTGCTCTCTTTCTTTCTTCTTCTGTCTTTTTGACACAACAAAGGTGTTTGATTAATTTTTGATTATTTCACATTCACAAAAACTTCAAATTTATCGTCAGTTAAAAAATATCCAGAATCAAAGTACATAGTAAATCAAACTTAAAAAAAAAATATAATTTTAATTTTTTAATCAAACACAATGTTACAATCCAAAGAAAAGAAAAGCAGTGTTAAAATAAGTGTGTAAATTGTATGATCACTATTAAATAGGTCACACATAGATTCAATACAATTACAGGAAGATTGAAATCCAGAGGTATCAGATTGCAGGCTCGTAGTTTCAGCGGTCGAATCTCTAAGTATGTGATGAATAGTTTAATGTCTCTTGACACCTTTGCATCTGAAAAAAGGTGTAGAAAAGTCATCATCATCATTGAGCTCTCATAGTAAGTATCCTAGAGATACGGAGTAAAAGTTAAAGTCGTTTGCCTGCAAGGCAATAAAAAAGTTTAATGTAGGGTAATTTAAAATTTTACGAAACTATATCTGCTGCTGTTTTTTTTATTGCCATGTCGGCAGACGAGCCAACGGTCCACCTGATAGGAAGTGGTTACCGTCGCTCATGAACCTCTGCAATGTCAGGGGACACTGAGGAGTCGCTACCTACGACCTAACTTTAAGGACCCTCCTCAAGCGTCGTTTGAAGAAGGACAAGCGCTCAGAGAATACCGAGAAGGGGAGCTCATTCCATAGTTGTCACCACCATTCAAATCATACTATCAATATTCCAAATACTAAGGTGCCATTCAAAATATGCATTATTTTTTGTATTAGTATGGTATACACCCATAATTCTTCATTTACCCTGTATGCTATTCCTTCCTTCTTACCTGTTTCCATAAACAATTTCTCATGAAGAGTTACTACAATATTACTTGTTTTCCAAGGAAGAACTTCAGCAGATAGAGCAGGTGCCAGCATTAATATCAACGACTGAGCTATAGTTATATAAAATATACTCAACATTGGTGCCACCTCCTGTAAAATATTTTTAATCAATACAGATTTGTGATTAAAAGTCACTTATTCTTAAATGGAATTTCAGAGGTGCATATATCTGAAAAATAACAAACAGTAATAAGAGAAGTTAATAATTAGAGAGGTGCAAAAAGTACAAGGTAAGTAGCTTATAAACATATTCAGACACTCGCGGTTTTCTATAATAGTTTCATGCATTTTCAGCGGGTTCTTGCCTCGATATTTAATTAATTGAGTTTTCTCGATATTTCAACGTTGTTGCAAACGTCATGATCACGAGAAGACTGGATACTGCGGGTCGATTTAAGAGCAAACAAATCTGTCTACCCTCTTTCTCGTTCGCTTTTGGGTAGTACCACTGGAACTCGAACTCACATCTCAATGAAATATCGAGACAACTCAATTAATTAAATATCGTGGTAAGAACCCGTTGAAAATGCATGAAAGTATTAGGGTAAGAAAAAAATCAGAGAAGTTAATACAGATCATGTCATATCGGTCGTAGTTACCTGAAAATGTCTGCCAATCACTTGAAGTAATGAGTAATAAATGGACATCATTGTTTGCGGAACATTGAACACTAACGCTGTTACTAGCTGGAAAAACACATAAGATTACACAAAAGCTTTATATTTGTATTAAAATTACATTTTCTGCAACAGTGAGACACAAAATTTTACGATTTAAAAGTTGTTTGATTTAAAACTGTTGGGCACAGGTCTCCTCAGAAGAGGGATTAGGCATAGTCCACCACGCTTGCCCAGTGCGGATTGGGGACTTCACATATCTTCAAAGGATTTTTAGAACCCTTTTCCAACATGCAGGTTTCCGATTGAGAGATACGTGCATGTAAACTATTTTTTTAATAAAGTTTTACCATAGAACAATAAAATATACTGCTTTATGGTTCAGAAAATAAAAGTCATACTTACGACAGCATCAAAAGCCTTCTGGGTTTGTTCCAGAGAATCTAGAATCAATTTGTACGAATTCCTTAAAGGGACTATATTATTTGTGTTCCCCAACAAAACAGGAAACTTTGCAATACGACAAGAAGTAGCATAGAATAGGAACAAATTAATAATTAGAATGACATCCATAGCGAGCCACGGAGAGAAGATGATGTGAAAGTACCAAGACGTAATACAGTTTTCACCAAAAAAATAACAATAGGAAAAGGACAAAGCTAATCTAATAGTAACAGTGACAACAACAACAGTAATCAGTTTAACATTAATGTGATAAGAATCACTATTAATGTGGTATTCAGTATCAAAGTTGAGTAGCATTTTGTAAAAGTCAACAAAAGTCATCCCACTGAAGAGAGTGAAGATAGTAATAACAAACATATATTGGAGAATGAAAAGAGTGTACCACCCGAAAAAAACAACGTTACCCAACATTGTTGAGGTGGACAAAGATAAGAAAAGAATGCTAATAAAAACACAATAACAAATACTTAATGATTTTAAGAACCATTTCATTTTTGGTGTTTTGTATTGATAAACGCCAAAATTAAGGGATAACATGTAATATACTGTTGATAAAGTAATTTTTAAGGATTTAGGTAAAGACACTGTTGGAACTTTTTCACATTTTGGTCGTATAGGAACCGTTTTTAAAGGTAATTTTAAAGTCCAAATTTTCTCAGACATCCTACAAACTTGAAAGCTGAACTGAAGACTAAAGGACTTAGTTCTTTACTCTTTAAATTTAATCAATTGGTTTGATCTTTAATTAAATAAATTGGTTTATGAAAATTTTATGTGTTCACAAAGTACTTTCAATATTTATCACTATCAGAGTACTTTAATTGATTAGTGACATTTTTGAATTAATTAAATAAAGTCATTTATTATTAAAATTTTATGAATTCATGTTAATCACTTAAAATTCCAATAAGTAGATCATTGGAATTTTAAGTTAATATGAATTATTAGAGAAAATTATGTTTATTAAATGAGCATTAACCATGAGCAACGATAACCACTTACGATCAGGTGGCCCGCAGGCTCGTCTGCCTACGAGGCAAAAAAAAAATAAAAATATTAAAATGAAATAATAATGAACATAACAAATGTTCTAATAGATTTATTTTTCACTCATCTAAATTTATTAAGATAGTACTAAAATAAACTACAAAATAATCTATTTCATAAAATTACTAGCTTTTGCCCGCGACTTCGTTCGCGTGGACTTCAGGTTCGTCCCGTCTAGCCCGTCTAGTTCGCGACGTCTATAATATAGTACTATTATACCGCAAAAAATGTGTTTTTTTACGACCTCACATTAGAAACCTCAAAAATTGTAGCCTATGTGTTATTCTGATGTATAAGCTATATTGTGGTAAAGTTTCATTTAAATCCATTCAGTAGTTTTTACGTGAAAGAGTAACAAACATCCATACATACAAACTTTCGCCTTTATAATATATATTAGATATAACAACAATAAGCTAAGTATATGTTTAACACAAATCATTAGACATCGACTGAGTAATGACATTTTCACTTCACGTGTAGTTTTCGACCGATTTTAATTTTAATATAACTTAATTTACATTTAATTCCCTATTTGTTAATCTATAATAAAAAAAAACTACTGGTCTTAAGATTTAGATTAAGTTTCTAATTTTAAGTGGTTCTTTATACCTACCCATTTTATTTTTGTTATTCATTATTCTTGTATTCAAAACAGTAATGCGACTTTAGCATAATATTTTATATTATCTATTGGCGAAATTTGTTCTTGGCCATGTAATTTCTATGACTTGTTATGTCTATGTGTACTTAGGCTGTAAGTTTTCGTTGAATAAATAAAATAAAATAAAAAATATTAAAAGCACACATGCTCTTACATAGAACTTCACGTAGATTTTAATATTTCTTCTTTCGCTACACCTTATCCCATTTAGATGTGGTCGGTGCAAGATGTTTTCTCTCTCCACTCCTTTCTATCTTTACATAGGTACATCATCTGTTACACGCACGTATATGAAATAGTAAACTCTAATAACTAGTATAAATGTGTGAATTGTATAATAACAATAAGGTAAGTTACACATATGTTCAGTATAATAACGGGAAGGCTGAAGTCAAGAGGTACTAAATTGCTGGCTCGGATTTGAAGCGGTCTTATTTCTATATACCCAAGGAATAACTTGATATTTTCTGCTGAGTTTTTATCTGAAAAAAAAAAGCCATTTAGTATATTCACAAATAAGGAAAGACTTAAATTATAATACTTCTACAAGTGTAACAATGGATTGGTCCTTGCAATGTACGATTGGATTTTTAACCGTTCAGACCTTTCACTAAACCTTACTCAGTAGGGGTTCATTAATTTAATATTATAAATCACGTAAGATTTAACATTTTTTAACCTGTTTCCAGCATAAGCTTGTCATACAGAATCACTTTCAATTTGTAAGTTTTCCAAGGCAAAACTCCAGCGAACAACGAAGGTGCTATTATGAGAAACATTGACTGCACAATTGTTAAATATGATATGGCTAATTTGCCCATTTCCTAAAAAGATTATAAAATATTAGTACCAAATAAATAAAGAGAGAAAAGTAGTTTTAAAATTAAAATACGTTTGATAATAATAATTTTTGGAAACAAAAAATCGTTGAGTATGGCACGGTAACACTCGCCATTGACCGTAACGGCGGCTCCTTGCTCATTTTCGAAAGATGCCGCCGGACCAAAACCCACACCAAACCGTAACTCTTTGTGGGTGCATTGGCTTCTCAAGTGACCTGTGGATTTTCCGACCCCCAGATGCGACAATTTTGCTTATTGACATAGCCTCCGAGGCGAAAATGGGCTTCATCTGAAAAGACGATTTTTCGGTAACAATGCTCATTTTCGACCAAACGATCTTCTGCTCATTGGGCGAACCGAAAACGTCCCATTTCGTAAATGTCAAACCTTTAACTAAATTATGAACACAAATTGAATGACATTTGAGCTGTCATTCTCTAAATAAACAGTACTTCAAAATGCAAACGTTACATTTCCCACCCTAAGTTAATTAAATACTAAATATAATAGACATTATAGTTACCGAATATGGTATGGTCGTAATTTGAATAAGCATGAAATAGATGGACATCATTATCTTGGGTACGTTGAACAGAAGAGATGTTATAAACTGTAAAATAAAAAATAAGGTTAAGACCAATATCTGACAATTATAATTTGAAATTTAGTCTTTTCCATACAAAATGTGTTGATGATGATGGTGATGTTTTTGCAGAACAAGCCCAAAGAAATTTTCTATAAAGAATTAAATTAACAATAATATTAAACTTTAATTTATTTTCCTCTAGTTCCATTATTTTTGTAATTGTTTGCCTTATATTTTTCTTTTTTTGTCGCTTTTAAATATCATATCTTATCTACTCATTTTATTCAATGTAGTTTCTATCGCGTTCTATACATTTACAATATTATGTACTATTAAGCTTCATTGTATTTAATAACACTATAAACAGTATATATTCTACTACTGCTGAAACTGGAAACCGAACAATATTTTGGCTTAGTATCTTTGAGTCCGTGTATTTGTCTCACTTGACATTGGCGAATCGTCCCCAGTCTTGGTGACGAGGTCCAGGGGAAAAAAAGAAGAAAGAATTAAAGGGTACTTACCATAGCATCGAATGACTTTTGAGTTTTCTCAAGCGAATCGACAATCAATTTATAAGATCGTTGTAATGGAGTAACATTGTTTCTAGCTTCTAATAATGAAGGGAATTTTGCTATACGACAATAAGTGGCATAAAATAAAAATATATAAATGACCAGAGTGGTGTCCACGGAAATCCACGGAATTATAAAAAGTATATGAGCATACAAGGTGTTATAGCACACTTCGGGGTTATAAACACAAAAAATAACGGTCAAAATAATTCGATTTGAAGCAAAAACGATGGTAGCTAAGATAAGCTTAATGTCGAAATTGTAAATTTGACTGTTAATATGATACTCAGAATCAAAGTTCAACAAAATGTTGTAGTACTCCATAAAAGACATTCCACTGGATAATGTAAAGATGACGATTAAAACCATATATTGAGAAGTGAAAAGGACGTAGAACAAATCGAAAAATATGTTCTTACTCAAAATAGGAATTATCAAATAGAAACACAGAATAGTGACAAAAATACTGGCACCGATTGTTGAGGCTTTGACAATATATCTTGTTTTAGGTGTTCTATATTGGAAAACGCCTAAATCTATTGATAATAAAATGTGTATTAATTTAAACAAAACAGTTAATTTATTGGATAAAGCCGATTTCTTGTTACTCAAAATCAAAACTCTATTCTTATGACGAATATATATCCCATGGATCGCATTATGATTAATTATTTGATATAAAACTTGAAGACAGTGCTTTTCAATAGGATCTTGAGTAAAGACTCCTTATAATTCACTTTGTAACGTAGCAATCCAATAAAATGAAATAAAGTTGTTTGTATACCTTGTAATTTAGTTAATGGACGTAAGGAATATTGATCACTGTAATTAACACATTTGAGTACAAGTAGGCACTATATCCAAAACATTATTTCCGTAGTTTCTAAGGTAAAGGTTGTATCAATATTATCAAATATTAAAAATATTAAAATTAATATATATCAAAAAAAAAGTCATAACAATTTAATTAGAATGTTAGAAAAAAAATAGCAATAATAGCGTTTGAGTAATATGCACCAAAAAACTTTTGGATATTAAAATTGTGTTATTTGTTTATACCTCCTGGTGCTTACGTGAACTGAATTTAGTTTTATGTATTGCTGTAAAAGATATGAAAAAAAGTAGTTTCAGGCAGCATCAATACCGTCGTCGCGTGAGTAACTTCGTGTAGACACTCTTATAAATAATCATTTAAGTTAGTTAAAGTGAAGTAAAGTGAGTAATATCAGGCACACATTGTTGAGTTAATCATTATTACACTTTTTCACTGCCTAAGATACTTTATTATGCGCGCATTAGTGATTTTACAAACGTGAGTTGAAAGGATTTCAAGATAACATCATTTTCAACTACCCGCACAAATAATAGAATATTGAAATTATCAAACAAAGAAACGACTGTGGGCCTTTATTACTGAGTAAAATAGTGCCGGGACATTTATTGCCGAGCGTCGTTTTAATTTGTTTGTTCTGCCAGCGTCACCTCAAAATGACTTCAACACGATTTGAATGGGGCTGCTGTAATTCAAATGATTACGATGCTATATAAAGCTTATCATTATGCTTGCGTATATCCTGGCAAAGCTAAACCAGTAGATATCGGATCCTCTAGGAGATGGGAGTGTCCTGGATGTCGCCAATCTACACCGAGGGGGTCTAAAAGTGATAATACTCCCGTTAAGCAAACACAGAAAGTAGCATCACAAACGCGTCCCATTAAGAGGCCAGCATTGTCGTCCCCTCCAAGTAATAGGGAAGATGCTCCAGTCACTTACGGACAGGTTCGTGAAATTATGGAAGAAGTACTGAAGAAACATATAACTGATCTTAATCAACAATTCGTAAGGGAACTAGAAGTAGTCAAGGATGAGTTCAGAAGTGTCACCCAGGCCATGGATTTCGTCAATAAGCAGTTTGAAGATATTCTGAAAGAAAATATGGACAATCGGATTCAGATAAAACATCTTGAGGAAAGTAATATTCAAATGCAGACTACTATTCAACAATTAGAAGCAAGGTTGAACCTAATTGAACAGAATACCCGCAGTAAAAATGCTGAGATCCAATGTGTTCCTGAGAAGAAATCCGAGAATCTTGTTTCAATTGTTAAGGATATTGGCAAGGCCGTGGGACTTGATATAAAAAATGATCAAGTACTACGCGTTACTAGAACTGCGAAACAAAACCCAAATAGTGGACGTCCACGCTCAATTGTGGCTGAGTTTACTAGTCCAATCTTACGCGATAATTTCCTTGCTTCTACAATCAAGTTCAACAAGCAGAATCCTAAGGACAAATTGAACACCTCTCATCTCGGCTATGCAGGACAAGGAACTTCAATCTACGTAATAGAACATTTGTCGCCACAAAACAAAGCATTACATGCTGCTGCTAGAAGGACCGCCAAAGAAAAGGGCTACAAGTTTGTGTGGGTCCGAAACGGGCGTATATTCATGAGGAAGACTGATGACTCCGGAGACGTTATGGTAAAGAACATGAGTACTTTGGTTAACCTTAGTTGATATTAATTCATCATTTTAATTAAATTATTTATCTTTTAAATGCTACTTTTGCAATGGATTTTATTAAAATATAAAATTCAGTTCCCTAAATATTTATTACCAAAATACTCGTGGTCTCCGAACGAAGACTGATGTATTTTATCAAAATTTGTCACTTGCAGGCTATGACATTATTGTGTTGACCGAAACATGGTTGAATAATAATATTTCAGATACTGAACTTTTCGATGATAGGTATGTCGTTTTTAGAAGGGATAGGTATACTTCAGGTTTTAACAATAAAAAGGAAGGTGGTGGCGTATTGATTGCGGTATCGAGGATGGTACATGCTAGACGTGTAACGGAATGGGAGAGAATGTGTGAGGATTTATGGGTGGAAGTCGCTATAACTCTAGATGGCTCGCGTACATCTTTGGTGATAGGCGCTGTATACCTCCCCCCACCAGTGGATGGTACTATGTTAAAATATTACATAGATCACTGCAATCTTGTTATGGATAACCACGATGGTCAGATTTGCTTGATAGGTGACTTTAATCTCAGTAGTATCGACTGGAACATGATACTAAGTGGATCGTATAAAACCCCTACGTCCCCCGTTAATCAAATTCTCCTTGATTTCAGTTATACGGCTAATCTCAAACAGTGCAACCGGATTCTGAATCATAGAAATAAGATTCTTGACCTAATATTTGCTGATTTCCCTGACTGTACTGTCACTTCTTCTCTGAACGCTTTATGCCCAATCAATCCATTTCATCCACCTTTAGATATTGATGTTACGTTTAAGGCACTCAAGAGTCTTGAAACTAATCCAGTTATTAGGAGACCCAATTTCTTCAAGGCAGATTACGATGCAATAAACGATTGCCTCTCGCATACCGACTGGGATGAACTTTTCTTATATTGTAATGGGGTAGACAGTTTATTGGAAAAATTTTATGAGGTTCTTCAAGATCTAATAAACCGTTACATACCGGTGATAAGCGGTCAGCTTAATAATAACAAATACCCACCCTGGTTTACTAAGTCGCTGATAAAATTGTTACGAGAAAAAAATAAAATAAGGTGTCGGTATAAAAAGTACAAAAACCCGATGGATGAATTAGCATACCGTAAACAAAGTGAACGATGTAAAAAATTGGCTAAGACATGCTACGATAGTTATATTTCCGAAACTGAGAATAAAATTTGCAAAAACTCCAAGTATTTTTGGTCGTACATCAAATCCAGAAGGTCGGGATCGAATTCATATCCTTGTGCTATGCATGATGAACAGTGTAATGTTTACGAAGGTGGAGATATTTGTAACTTGTTTGGTTCGTTATTTCACAAGTCTTATAATAAATCCTCATCTACTGCAAGTAAAACTAAAATCACTTCCTCATCGTATTTAATTGGTGTTAATAGTGGTAGTTCGTGTCTTTCCGAGATGCATATATCCAAGGCACAAATACTAAAACAATTAAATCAATTGGACATTTCTAAAGGCCCCGGTCCTGATGGAATTCCTCCTATATTGTTCAAAAAATGCTCTTCGCAGTTAGTATATCCTCTATTTTACATCTTTAACCAGTCATTACAATCTGGAACATTCCCACAACGGATGAAATACGCCAAAGTTGTTCCAATTTTTAAATCAGGAGATAACAGCTCAGTTAGTAACTATAGACCTATCTCTATTCTTTCAACGGTAAGTAAAATCTTTGAATCACTAGTCTGCCCATCTATTCAAAATTATTTTAAACAGTATTTTTCACAGCATCAACATGGTTTTGTCAAGTCGAAATCAACAGCTACTAATTTGCTCACTTTCGTTGAGAATGTTTCGGAGACTTTGGATAAACGTCAAGAAGTAGATGTTGTTTATACAGATTTTAGCAAGGCTTTTGATACTGTTTCCCATGCCATATTGTTAAATAAACTTGCCATGTATGGCTTTGCAGGTAAATTCTTGTCATGGATTAAATCTTATTTAACTGGTCGATCATTCTATGTTGTTGTTTGTGGTTATGAATCTAAAAAGTTTAGTATTGCATCTGGAGTGCCTCAGGGTTCGCATCTCGGACCCATCTTATTCAATATATTTATTAATGATCTTCCAGACTGTTTTCACTCTTCGACGCCGTTTCTGTACGCAGATGACCTAAAAATTCTAAAGACGATAAACTCTTCCCAGGATAAAGTGTTATTGCAGGATGATTTAAATAGATTATATCACTGGTGTACCATGAATGAAATGAATATCAATTTGAAAAAATGTTTTTATATAAAATTTAGTAGGAAAATCAATGAATCGAGTTCGACCTACCACATTGGAGGCAATACTATACTAGAAGTAGAAAGTGTTAGAGATCTTGGGGTAATTATGGACAAAAAGTTAACATTTGTGCCACATATAGATGATATCGTAAAGAGGGCTTCAAGAGTGCTAGGATTTGTGATTAGAAATTGTAAACGATTTAAAAAAAGTAAGACAAAAGTGTATCTATACAATGCTTTGGTTCGGAGTACTTTAGAATATTGTTCGGTGGTATGGAGGCCGCATTATGCCACGCACATATTACGGATAGAAAGAATTCAAAAGCGATTTCTGTGGCATCTTTCTTCTGGAATTGGCAATTTCAGAACTAAAGTCCCATACGCTGATAGGCTGCAGCGTTATAAAATGATTTCTTTGGAGAACCGCAGAGCACACCTGGATCTCATTTATTTATACAAAATTCTAAATTACATAATTGATTGTCCTCAATTTTTAACGAAATTTTATATTAGGGCACCTTCCAGAATGCCTCGCTACCCAATTCCTCCACTCGTGCCACCGGTCCGGTCCACTGTACTGGGTAGAAACTCTCCAGTATATCGATTCAGTACTGCACTGAATAGTTGTAAAAATGTTGACATCTTTCATGATAATTTGAGCAAGTTTCGTCACTGTTTGTCCCAAAATATATCGAAATAAGAATTCAAAGTATTTATCATAGTTTATAAGTTATTTCTTTTTGTTTTTTAAATTAATTACACATCTAGTGAGTAGACCTTTTCTAATTAATTTAGATTATCACTTACTTGTTTTAGAAACATATTTTTTTCTTTTTTAAATTACAATTATAATATTATGTTAAAATAGTAATACCTACATAATATGTTACTCCATTATGTTTTTTTTGCATGCTGTGTTTACCAGTAAGAAATTGTGCAGTTAGTTATTAAGTTATACAGTAGTATACTTTAATATGTATGATGTACACTTAATTATGTATGACTGTAACAGTTGTTGGTGAACCAAATAAATAAAATAAAATAAATATTCATAATATATATTTTAAATACTGAGAGTACATCATCATCATCAGTCTGTAGACGTCCACTGCTGGACATAGGCCTCCCCCATACCTCGCGACATCGACCGTTCCTGCGCCATCTGCATCCAGTGACCTCCCGCGATCCAGGCCAGATCGTCGGTCCATCTTTTGGGCGGTCTACCGACATTCTGCGGTCTGAGAGTACAAGATATTGTATTTACTTGAATTATTACAATATCATGAATACAATATTAAAATTATGTTCATTTTCTTAGGCAATTACTACATAGTATACATACAGACTCGAGAATTATCAAATTATGAATAGAAAATTTGCATTTACAATTAACAATTATAGTAATTAATAAACAAATGCACATCTACAATAGTTAGAAATATGTAATTAATTATTTTGGGTGATTACAATAGATAAAAAAAGACAAAAAAACAGCACGTAAAGATCCGAATTCTGAAATCCAAAATCATTATATAATAATCCTAATCTTAATACGTATAAATCTCGTGTCATAATGTTTGTCCTCAATGGACTCCTAAACCGCTTAACCGATTATAATAAAATTTGCACACCATGTGCAGTTCGATCCAACTTGAGAGATAGGATATCTTAGATCAAGGTCTGATGATGGAGCTGGAAGGTGGCCACAGGAACTCCGTCAATAACCAAGATAACCTCATCGTGTTTGGGCTCTAATGAAGCGTCCTGATGAGTACTTTTAGAAAATCCCGGAAACAATTCCTATACGACGCAGACGAAGTTGCGCAGGGCAGCTAGTAAATTAATAAATTGCATATACAAATAAATATAATTTGACAATACACTATTAATATAAATGAGTAAGTTGTACAAGTACTATCAAGTAAGTGACACATAGATTTAATACTATAATCGGAAGATTGAAATCAAGAGGAACCAAATTGCAGGCTCGAAGTTTCAACGGACGCGCATCCAAATACTTGATAAATAAGCCTATCTCTCGACACGAATTGGTATCTGCAAAGAAATAATTATTCTTGAATTAATCATTTGTAGATACTTATTTCAAATATTTTGGTACATAATTATGATAAGACTAGAATTATGGCAAGTTTTCCAGACTTTGAAACTGCTACACAAGGGTAATCTGTATTCTTTTTATATGGTAAATATACTGGATATGATTTTCTACAAGCTTAGTATGTAAATAATAAAATAACAAGAGAATGTTACGGGAATGAGATAATAGTGGCTAACTAATTCAAGATTAAAGTCATACAGTCAAAATATACCTTTTTCTGTGAATAATTTTTCTGATAAAATTATCTTCATTTTACTTGTTACCCAGGGAAGAGCTCCTGCATATAATGAAGGTGCCAGTAGCAATGTCAGAGACTGAACTATGGTGAAATAACTAAGGCTCAATTTCGTTGCCACCTCCTAAAAAAACAAAAGAAAAGCTGGTTAAAAACAAAAAACAGTCGACTTAAACCTTTTGTAAGTCAGTCAAAAGTGAAAAGGTTTAGGTATAATTTATTTGTGGTAGAAAATAAACATATAACGCATTAAAGCGTGTGATTTCATCACACGATAAAGTCGGTTCCGGCTTGTGCGGCTTTTTAAATATATATAGTTATTCAAGAGGCTTTATTTGTATAATACAGGTATAACATAGTAAAGAAACACTGATATTTATGTGTTTTTTAATTATCTTTATCATTTTACCAGAAATACTTACCAAGAATCGGTTGTGGGTCACTTCAAT
The DNA here is from genome assembly GCA_030269945.2 of Trilocha varians. NCBI lineage: Eukaryota > Metazoa > Arthropoda > Insecta > Lepidoptera > Bombycidae > Trilocha > Trilocha varians. The sequence continues at coordinate 2,654,839 of AP028277.1, read as the reverse complement.
CAATGTATAGTAGATGGACAGCATTATCTGAGGTACGTTGAAGAACAAAGCTATAATGAACTGCAAAAAAAATATTTCATATTATTTTTTATTATTGGGCATGTTACATATTTTTAAATAAAGAGTAGGGTGTAATTTTAAAATTATTTCGTTTAAAAATGACACTCGGCATCGAAAATATTCAATTATAGAAAGACATCAAACTTAAAAAAAACTGTGTTCTTTTGGACAAAAAAAAAACACTATATTTAGTACATAAACTTACCATAAAATCGAAAGGCTTTTGAGTTTCCTCAAGCAAATCAGCTATCCATTTGTATGAATTTCGGAGTGCTACCACTTTGTTACTTTTTTTTAACAACAAAGGAAATTTCGAAATTCTACAGTAGGTTATATGGAATAAAAAAAAGTTCATAGCTAGCACCAAATCTATTGTAATCCACGGAAACACAAAAATAGCTTGAGCGTAAATAGGTTGAATACAATTATTTTCGTAAAATGTACAATAAATGAAAGCCAAAAATATTCTATTGATAACACACATAAGAGTAACAAATACAATTTTAATGTTAAAGTTATAACTGTTACTGTCAATGAAGAAATCAATATCGAATTTAAAGAGAGTTTTGTAATAGTTAACGAAGGTCATGCCTTTGGACAGCGTGAAAATAAAGACGATGATCGTGTAGGTACAAATGAAAATTGTATACCAAATAGCAAACGTAGTGTTTTTGACTTCAGTAATAATTAAATATATACACAAAGAAGTTATAACAGAACAATTGACAAGGGTGAAAAACTTAACAATGTATTTGTCTTTAATTTTTTTGGATCCAAAAATGCCCAAATCGACTGAAAAGGTAACATGTAGGAATTTAAACAACACGATCAAAGATGGCGGTAAAGTTGGTTTTTGAGTTTTGCTAACGAACAAATTGTTCCTTTTAGGAATTACTCCAGTAGATAATATCATATTTAGAAATGAAGAAGTCACAGTGCTGTCAGACACAAAAGTGGATGTTAACTAACTTGAATATTTCCGATAATAATACGTAATTTATTGCTGTTTTCCATTAACTAATATAATCGATAGAACATTCTGTTAATCTACTTTCTTAAGTGCCTTAAGATTATTACATTAAGTTATTAGTAACAGTTGTTAGACATTTAATATTAATACAAGTGCGTGAGTTGTATAAGTACAATAAGGTATGTGACACATAGATTAAGTACGATTACAGGAAGACTAAAATCAAGAGGGACTAAGTTGCAGGCTTTGAGCTTCAATGGCCGAAGTTCCAAATATTTGATAAACAATTCAATTTCTCGACATGTATTAGTATCTGAAAACATGAAATAATCAATAGTAGGTAATGTGATTTTTTTATGATTTAGATTAAAGTTTGTGATAAAGACGCTTAAGAGTATACTTAGTAATATTGTTTACTAGCTGCTGCCCGCGAAGTCATCTGCGTGAACCCTATACATCATAGTTTTACGGCAATTATTCGAATTTTTCTCGGTGTAAAAAGTAAATACCATTCTTGAACTTCAACGTGCATTTAAAAAACTAACTAGTCAAATTTGATTCTCGGGTTATTACAGCAAGCAGTTTAGCGCTAACTACATTTTGCAATTATTTTTATACATCAGTAGCTAGCTCAAGCAGCTTCGTCTGCGTTTCATAAGACGTAACAAATAAGATTGTTCCCGTGAATTTTCTCAATGTATAAAACTATCTTGGACTTCCACAAAATTAAATATCCATTGTGAAAATTTTTTTTTAATCACCCCGCCGCGCGCGCAGTTTTTGATTTCAACGAATTAATTTACCTTTTTCCGTGAACAATTTTTCGTGTAGTAATATTTTTAACTCATCAGTTTTCCACGTCAAAATTCCGGCACAAAATGATGGCGCCAATATCAAAACAAGAGACTGAATCACAGCAATGTAACTCAGAAGCATCATCGGTGCCACTTCCTGAAATCAAACCACTTTAATCCATTAGAAAATTAAATTAAAATTATCAGAAAATTATACACTTTATTTTTGAAAACTTAATCTATACTTATATTATAGTCAAAGTCAAAGTCAAATCATTTATTTTCAAAGTAGATGTGGACACACATACATTTTGAAAGTCAAAAATAAAATCAAAAGTTCTACCACCAGTTCACTAAAATTACGCCTCCGTTCTGAGAAGAACCGGCGCAAGAAACTCAGCGGGCATGTCTTTTTTTTAATTTAAATATATTGTTTTTAATCCTTTTTTTTTTAAATATTGTTTTACAATATTTTTGTTTTTAACAAATGTATCAATTGAAATGGCCCGGGACGAGCGCCTCATTCCCATTTTGTGCAGTCATTTATATAATCATTAAGTTTATAATATGCTTTACTGCATAGCCGTTCTTTGATAACTCTCTTAAACCTATTTATAGGCAATGTTTGAACAGCCACTGGGATTTTGTTATAAAGCTTTTCAGACAAACCCTGGAAAGAATTACTTATTTTATGTAATCTAGATGCTGGCAACGCAAGCTTGTGTTTGTTCCTAGTGTTAAAATTATGAATATCCGAGAGTTTAGGTAATTCATGAATATTTTTATGCACATACATTAAATTTTCATAAATGTATTGGGACGCTAAAGTGAGAATCTTAATTTCCTTGAATTTGTCCCGCAAAGACTCCCTTGGGTTCATATTATAGATTGCACGAATAGCTCTCTTCTGCAGAATAAATATTGTTTCTACGTCGGCAGTATTGCCCCATAATAGAATACCATAAGACATAACACTATGAAAATAACTAAAATATAAAACTGCAGAGTTCGTTTGTATGTTTGTTTGAACGCGCTAATCTCAGGAACTACTAGGCAAGAAAAATTCTTTCACTGTTGGAAAGTCCATTTATCGAGGAAGACTATATTGTATCCCTCTGTGACGCAGACGAAGTTGCGCGGTTCACCTAGTAGAAAGAGACAATTTGCAGGGACGATTTTTTTTCTTTGTACTTATGTAAATACAGTAATATATTATGAAAATGAAGTCTTTAATATTTTAAATATTATATCTTGAAAAATGAAAGCGACAATATTTTTTGTTTGGTGTTTCTATCACTAGTTATGGTTGTTTATAGCGAATTCAGGCAATTAAAATAAGAACATCAAATCAAAGTTGTGTGGATTTTCATCATAAATGTATTAAATAGAAAAATTACCGCAAAATGTTTATTGGTCACTTCGAACAGAGTAAAGTAGATAGACAGCATTATTTCAGGCACATTGAAGAACAACGCCGTTACGAACTGTTAACAGAAAATGATGGTTTGTCTTTAAGTTTTTTATTTTAAATTACACTTTATTACATATATCTGAAAGCCAGCAAAGTCCATGAAAAATAATACGGCATGGTTGTAACTTCTTTCATCATTTATATGATATAAGCTCACTTCTGTGGAACAATTGTTTCAACGTCGGCAATATTGCCCCATAATATAAGACTAAAGTAAAATGAAAATAACTAAAATAGACAAGGCGAGCTGGAGGGTATATATTTATTTTAACTACCGAGTTAGTTGCAGAACCTTCCCATTAATTCAGTAATTACTCCACTGGTATAGGGACTTATCAAAATATTGAATAAACTTACCACATAATCAAACAATTTCTTCGATTTCTGAAGCGAGTCCATGATCAATTTGTACGAGTCTCGAAGTTGCGTTATATTTTTTAAATTTTGTATTATATTTGGAAATTCGGAAATACGACAGTAAGTAACGTAGAATAAGAACATGTTTGTACAAAGTGCGACGTCTAGTGTGATCCATGGCAGTATAAAAAATACTTGAGCATAGAAAGGTTGTATACAATCATTAGAATAAAAAGAGCAATAGAGGAAGCCTGAAATTACTCTATTGACAACACAAAACATAGTAACGGTAATCATCTTGGTATCTATCTTAAAGATTCTGCTATCAATGTCGAATTTAGCGTCAAAATTTAACAATACATGAAAATAGTCAACGAAGGTCATTCCTCTAGAAACCACAAAGATAAAGACGATAATTAAATATGTGCACACAAATAAAGTGTACCATCCGATATATACGGTGCTTGTTACATTACAGTGAATTAAGTAGATACAAACAGCAGCAATAGCACAGGTATAGACGATAGTGAAACATTTGATAATGCGCTTGATTTTAAAGGTTGTAGACTCAAATACACCCAAATCCACGGAGAATACAACATGTATTATTTTTAAAAACATCACCAACGTTTCTGGTAAAGTTGGATCTTTACTTTTGGAGGTGAAAAGAGTATTCAATTTAGGAGCAACTCTTGTCAACATCCTGATAAAATGCTCAAGATGTGTGGCTTAGAATGACGTTAAATGTAAACTAAATTATCCTGGCTTCATTTGAAAAGTATCCATTAAGTAATTACTATTTGAGTTCGTAATTAATATATGAAGACCATGGGCGTCATCAAATTATGATGTTTCATAGTAAAATATTTCATTTCCGTAATTAAATGATTGAGTAAATTTAAATTTTAATAATCTATTTTTATGATATCAGTGCAGTGTATATTAAACAAATGAACCATGTTATTTGATAAAATTTATTTGCAAACGAATAAATTGTTAGGGATTATACTAGTAATGAAATGAAATGAAATTTAGTACTCATAAGTTTAGTTTCAAAATTTAGAAATTGTCATGTTGTTTGTATCAAAAAATTAATATTAACAAAGTTGAGAACTTAGAATTGTAATGAATTACACACATTAACTAATTTTATTGATATAACACATTCTTAATCTACTTATGTGCCATAAATTTACTACTGTAATTTATTTATTGCAGTTGTTTGAAATTAAATATTAATACAAGTGCGTGAGTTGTATAAGTACAATAAGGTATGTGACACATAGATTAAGTACGATTACAGGAAGACTAAAATCAAGAGGAACTAAGTTGCAGGCTTTGAGCTTCAGTGGCCGAATTTGTAGATAGTTGAAAAACAGTTTAATTTCTCGGCAAGTGTTGATATCTGTAAAGATTAAGAAATTAATACTGTTTCTATAGATATATTTCTGATTTTGATTAAATTTGGATGGAGACGGCTTGTGTTTTAATACTTCATGCTATCAAGATTTTTGGAAAAAGTGCATAGCTTAAGGTTCCATTGATGAAAAAAAAGAAAATTTAAGCATAATATACTTATCTATGATTATTTTAAAACGTTTTCCTTTCTATGGTAATAATACTACGCCTTTCATAGTTGTTACATATCGAGATAAATATTTCGTTTTTTTTTCTTAAAAACGATTATCATATTATCAAATCTATCTAAATTATTAATTACCTGTTTCCGTGAACAATTTCTCATGTAGAATTATTTTCATCTTATCTGTTATCCAAGGCAAAACTCCTGCATATAATGATGGTGCTAATATCAATAGTAGAGACTGGGCCACAGCGACATAGCTCACCATTAACATTGGCGCAACTTCCTGAAATGAAATAATTACGATAAACTGTGAAATCGTCAGTGCCACTTAATAAATGGCTTAATGTGCAGTTACACATGCTAGTTAATAGCAGAAAAGCATGCTACTTTTGAGCGATTGCTACTTAGTGGTACGTGTGTCGAAACATTGTTAATAATGAGCATGCTAGTTTCGAGTTTGGTCGAAAATCGCGGTCGTGCTATTTTTTCTATCTGAGAGAAGTTTTTGGACGCATTACAAAACAATAATTCTATTTAACTCCATAGGAATGGCTGTTTGATTGTCTATGGTTTTGTTTGATCTGACAGAGAGCACGCAAAACAATTCGTGTGTACCGGAGTGTTTGCTTTGAGCATTCTCTTTAAGAAGCATACTTAAAACTAGTATGCTTATATCTAGCAAATGTAGACAAGTGCAGAGCATGATCGAAACTAGTGTGCTAATAAGCATACTAAAAAGCATGCTACTAACTAGCATGCGTCACTGTAATTTTATTTTCATTAAGTCAGAGTAAACAAGTTGAAAGTCAGTAAATTTTTGTTAAAATCAAGGTTAAAATTTGTGGCTAAAAATTTAGAATTTGATAACACTATTCCTGTTTTTTTTGTTTGGGACAATTCAAAATCCAATTAACATAATAATTACCACGAAATGTTTATTTGTTACTTCAATCAGAGTATAGTAGATGGACATCATTATTTCAGGTACATTGAAGAATAACGCTGTTACGAACTGCAAACATAAAATAATCGTTTGCATTAAAACTCTTTAAGTTTATTATTTTAAATTATGAAATATTATCTAGGTTGCTATTAATTAGGCTGATGATGATGATAAATATTATCTAAATATATCTTAGCCTAAGTCTCTTACTGCTGATGCTGATAGCTCAGTGATGGAAGCACCTGGTACTCTTAGTGGGCCAGATCTCGAGATAGATCCCGAACTCGATCCTTTGCCCAACAGCGGCGGGTACTTGCGCGAAGAGAATTTTGAAATATTGAATGTACTCACCGCCAAGTCGAAAGACTTCTTTGTTTTGTCCAGCGAGTCAACAATGAACTTATAAGAATTCCGAAGTTGTACTATATTTGTATTACTTTCAATCAACGATGGAAACTTTGCGACTCGACAATAAGTAACACAGAATATGAACATATGAGAAATAAGAGCAACGTCCAACGTAATCCATGGAAATATAAAAAGAAACTGAGCAAAAATAGGTTTAATGCAATTTTCACTATAAAAATAGCAATAGAGAGTAGCTAAGATTGATCTATTGATGGTACAAATTACGATAGCAAAAACCATTTTCAAATTATCATTGTGGATACTGCTATCAATATGAAATTTAGAGTCAAACTTCAACAGTATATTGTAGTAATCAACAAAAGACATTCCATTAGAAACCGTGAAAACAATTACAATGATCCAGTATGTAACAATGAAAAATGTATACCAGCCAACATACGCATAACTTGCTATATTATGATGAATTAAGTAGATACACAAAGCACCTATAACGAAAGTATTGGCAGCAGTGAAAAATTTTACAATGCATTTGATTCTAAATGTTTTATACTCAAATATACCCAAATCCACTGAGAAAGCAATATGTAATATTTTAAACAAAATAATCAAAGTTTTCGGTAAAGTTGATTCTTTACTCTTAGAGGTGAAAAAAGTATTAAATTTAGGAGCAACTTTTGCAGACATCCTGACTTAACTCCGAAGAAGTGTGGCTTAGAATAACGTTAAGTGTTAACTAAATTTTCGAGGAATTAATTTGAAACCTATCCATTAACTAATTACTATTTGGGGTATTCGTTAATTTCGTATTGGAGTTATCAAAATGTGACGTTTGACGGTGAGTTTTTAATGTCTATAAGTTAAAACTTAATTATTGACCCATATTTTAATTTGTATAATCGTTTCCTCTATATCATATACAGTAATTTGGACTAATTGCATTCACAATGGTAATGTTTTGTCCAATTCTATAAGATTTCATGAAACTATTAACTAATAATGCTTTTGATGACATCAATGATATAAAGATCCCCTGTAATGACAGTAATTAGCTAATTCCAAATATGCTTACTATAATTTCCCGTCTCAGCAGTTAAGTTCTTTTTACTTTAAGTGTTGTTTAATAGTAATTGTTAAAAGTGAGAGAATCTTCAAGACAAAATGATATTTTATCGACTTTATATACAAAGGTATGTATATATATTTTTTTTTTATTGCCTTGTAGGCAGACGAGCTAACGGGCCACCTGATCGTAAGCGGTTACCGTTGCTCATGAACCTCTGCAATGTCAGCGGACACTGCGGAGCCGCTACCTACGGCCTACCTTTTAAGGACTTTCTTTAAGCCTTTCTTTGCTTTAATTTTTATATGTTCTTGTTTAACTTTTGATAACATTTAGACTATCAAATAATTTTTTTTATTGTAGGTACTAAAGTCACAAACTTAGTATTTAAAAGATTTTGTTACACTATACTTCAATAAATAAATTTTCAATAAATTAATTAAGTCTGCATTTAACTTGTTTATATTGTAACCCTAATATGTAATAGCTATAAGTAATGTAATTCTTGTTGGTGAATCAATAAAAGAAATAAAATAAAAATAAAATAAATAAAGATTTAAAATTAGAATATGCCTGTTTGTAAGACTAGTGCAAAATTAATGTAACTTTTTGCTTTTTTTAAATTATTTGGTCCACATAACTGAGATAAACTATTAAATATATCGTTACTTATTGTCTAGTACATAATTAATAATAATTATGAGTTTATCCCTGCTTGATGTAGATGTAGATATGCTTTGTTTCATATTTAAGTAAAAAAGATTAGTTCATGAAAATAAATGTTTTTCAGGCTAATAGAATACTTGGGCTTTAACAAACCGAACAACGAAGAACAACTACGAAAGCTGTTCTTAAACAAAAAGAAAAAGATATTTCAGAAATCACAATTGGTATACGACGATGAAATGTTAATGAATATTTCCATGCTCTTAAGTATATTGACATCTTTAGTTTGTCTCAGCATACCGTTTGCAGTATTAGAAAAACCTTGTGAAATATTCAAAGAAAATCATCTTCGTCTATTATATTATATAACTTCTTGGATAGAAGCATATTGGTTCGTTCTTGATGGACTAATAGTTTTTATGTTTATCGTTTTAATATATAAGTGTGTAGAGACAGTATTTAATGCTATTGATGGTACTGATATAAGTATGAGCCCGTGGGCCGAACAAGGAATGTATACTTCGACTAAACGACCCAATTATGTTATTGAGACGAATCGTAGAAATTCTTTTGAATGGGAGTTATAGATATTGTGACGTGAGAAAGGATTACTTGATGTTCTGAGAAAATGTAAGGCTTTATCAAGCTGTGATTTTAGTTATAGGAAATGTAGTTTGAGTGTAAGTTAATTATAGGTTAGAGTAAATTTATGTTACGTCGTGTGATGTATGTGCGTATAAATGATTGTTGTAAAATCAAGGAATTAAGAAATAAATAATACATTCTCTGTGAATTGATTTTATTCATCATTGATGATGACAACTTCGTGCAATTAAAATACAACTTCAAAATTTCACTCAGGTGCATTTTTAGTAGTGCCATTAAAATTTTTAGTTATACAATATTTTTTACTGTTTAAGTTGTGTAAGTTGGACTACAACGATCACATATGTGATACATAAACTAATCACAGCAATAGGAAGTGAAGCATCGAGAGATACAGCTTTCCAAATAGTGAATGAAAATGGACGTCGAGTTATATAATCAAGAGTAATATCCAACTCGTCACGAAGGGATTCATCTGAAAAAACAAATGAAAAACGTTAAAACCACGAATGGCTGAAAAAGTATAATGATTTACATACTGGTTAAGTAAACAGTACAAATTATATGTTATACGTGACATCACCAAACCGCATTAGATAAGGGTATTATAATGATTATAGTGATTGTTACCTAAGTAGACACTAAGACCCTAGACTTAGAGATCCTATGACTAAAATGCCAACTGTAAAAACTTTTTACATTTTGGTTGAATAAGAACAAGCTAAGAAAACACCAGAAATATCATTAATATGTCGTGTTCATTTATTTCCTTTTAATTATAAATAATCAAGAATATATAAATCAAATAATAAATAATTGAGATATTACCTGAACATCTAAGCAGCTGTGATCCAAGGATCTTCTTTATATTATCTACAACGTTCATAGTCAATTCTGCGAGAATCGCCGGTGTCGAGATGAGTACGAATGTAAATATCATTTCAAATAACGGCAATATATCGAAGAGACCAAATTCCTATGCGTTAAATGAAATAAAATCAAAAATAAATGAAATTTCACAACACCATAATCAATCTCAATTTGAAAAAGGAATTAAGTAATTATTTCATTACGATACATAAATTTTACAGGGGGATTCGCAATTCATTTATAATTATTATTTTGGATATTATTCACCTATGATAATCTTTTTGTACCCAAGAACACTTTAAGAAATGAAGAAACAAGGTTTGCAACATAATATTAGAATTCGATGAAGTCTTACCGATCTGTAGATAACTCGAATGACAGTGTAGACGTAACTTATTATTTTAGGAATATGACACATGTAGGTGATGGTTAGCTGCAATAAAACAAACTTATTAAAATTCAATTAATTGCCACTTCCAGACACTGCGCACAAGCTTTCGAGGAATTTGGAAGAGCTTCGTGAAGCTTCTTGCCTATAATTAAATGGACGCCTTCGACTGAGGAAGAAATTTTATAAGTCTCGAATGAACAATCGAGACAACAATCACAAACTTTCATACTAAGCCAGTAGTTTCACATATCCAATGAACATGCATGGTCCATGTGGATTACTTCAGTAGGTATATTTGCAAAAATAAAAGAGGCCGGCGAATACGGCCACCGGCTTTCTCGGTCGGCGGGCTTTCCGAAGCCCGCCAAGATGGGACCGCGTGTCACCCTCCCACGGAATACCCCGCTGGGTCAGAACCAGCGTGGGTCGGGGAGCGCGGTCTACCATCCCCCGGTTGCTCTTACGCTAAGGGCGTGCTGAGCGAGACACGACACCTTCTTGGGTCCCCGCTCGCACTCATATGCGTTGGGGACCCGAAACTCTTAGGGGGGATTCCAGGCGAGATCCCGGTTCCGGCTCCCTGGTCGACGGCGGCGGGTTGGTAGGTTGAGAGCAGAGTATAACCTCTCACTCTCAACCCCCGCCACCTGCTTCTGCGAGATGATGGCCTCGTAGAAGTCGAGCATCGCCTTCCAAGACTCGTCGCTTTCGAGCATCGACGTCGCGACGCCCGGGAGCGACAAGTCCGGAGCTATTTGTTGGACCAGGACACAACGCTGCCGCTCCCATGCGGGGCAGAGCGCGAGCGTATGCTCCGGTGTGTCGTAGTCACATCTCACGCAATGATGGCACCTCGCCGACGGCTCGGCCTGGATCCGGTGCAGATGCTGACCGGGCACGGGTGCTTCGGCCCAAAAGGTGAGGTATCCTTCGCCACGACCAACCCAATCCCCTAGGACGGGGCGGATCGCCTCGACGGTCCGTAGACCCCAAGTGGGGTTAGCGAGACGTTTGCGCCTCCAGTGTGATATTTTATCTTACCGTATATTGTATCTCCTTCTCAATATCTTTCAAATGGTCAAGTAAATTGTTGTAGCAAATTAAGCCCTTTCTAACACGTTTAATTTGCGTAGCGTTGTTGTTTTTCCCAACTATGTTCACGGGTATACGGTTATTCTCGAACAATCTCTTAATACATTTCATTCTTATATGCACGGATGAAAATATTGTCGTCAATAAAGAAAGTTGTACATTGATCGAGAGAATAGTCATACAAGCGCAGTATGTCGAGAATATAGTTTCAAAAAAAAGAAAGTAAGTAAAACACATGAAAAGTCTCAAGATTAAAGTAAAATATAAGAAGAAATGAACGGCTTTAGTGAAAAGTGGAATACGTTTAAAACCACTGACGAGGTCGAAGGTTTGAATATTGGAATAAAAATTTGAAATGTAATTGAAGTCTAAAAAATGTGATGTTATGGAATACAAAGTACTTTCAACAATACTGAAGACGAAAGGGGTTTTCAATGAAATAGGCCAAGCCAATAGTATAGAAAAGAAGAGGCTTGATATACGGAGGAAAACGGAGACAAATTTTGAAAGATTCAGTTCAACATAATGCCCCGTTATGATGAGCATTAATTTTAAAACATTCAAAGGATTTATTGAAATAAAATGCATTTTTTTTAAATACTGAGACATGATTAACTAACGGAAGCGAAATACGAAAGAACAGGAAAATTCCATTACGTTATATAATTTAATGTTTTTATCTTATCTGTAATCAGAACTTCAAGTGAATTAATTTTAAGTGTTGCTTTGTTTGTATTGGTGAGTTTATTTTGAACTACTTAATTAGAATCGTGTAGGTAATTGAATATACCATTTACAGTTCTTTGCTTTGTTTGCAATTTGTTCAACATTTCCAGAACTATCATCACATTATATTCGATATTCGAAATTTATCTCTTAAATATGAAATAAAATGTAATTTATTACTCATAAGTTTAGGAATTAACAATGATCCCCGCACTAGATAAATTCTGTATATTATAAGTGCTTTTTTGTATTTACATTTAATAAAGTAAACTAATGCAAGTATATTACTATTAACATAAATAATGCTATAAGCATTATGTACACACAAGTAAATGAATTACTGAAATTCATGAACATTCTCTACAGTTTTTTGGTATTTAAGTAAAGTTATTTTTGTCAAGTAATATATTGAACCTATTTACTGATATAATAGGAATTAATCGTAATAGATATAATTCTGATTATATCAGACTTTATTTTAGTTTGTTAAGGTCGTTTATTTAAGTCAAGAACATACGAGTATATTTAAGTTTCATCATAAATAAATAATATGATTGGCGACTTTCCCTATAATTATAAATGCTTTTTTAAACATTGACGATTTTTATTTTTACCGTGTATTATGTACTGGCCTTGTAATCAAGAACGATAGTTGTCTATCATATTATATTTTCGAATTACAGACCAATATTTAGTTTCAAACTACTGTTTAAAATGGCGTCACACAAAAATATAATACTACCAACTAATCTGACAATTGTCTTGAAAGTTAAAAAAGCAAACATTACAAAACATGAAGTGATCTTTAAAATATTGAGGTGCCTTCGACTTTTGATGGGACATTATACAGAGTTGACGCCGAAAAAAACTATATCACTACTAATTAAATTCTGTAGCTTCCTGATAGCACTAGCTGTTGTATACGCGCCACTGAAAAATATCAAAATCGGTTACGTCATGGGTCTGATAGAATACTTGCTTTTCGTTCTTCTATCCTTTTTTACTGAAGATAAATACTTCTTCAATTTGTTTAACTCCATCAAAAATGTCGATAATCTCATCGGCTATAAGAATGGATTGAACAAGGATTCAAATTTTATCAGCATTCTGATGTTTTGCATTTTAATCTTGCGTATAATCATTATTTACTGTCGTTCCATTTCTTTGCCATTCCATGTTGCTCTCATTGGGATATATATCGCCATTTTGTCTTTAAGAATTAATTATATGTTGATGGTTTCAATATTTTACGCGATGTACCATCGAATGAAGTTTTTGAGGCGGAAAATAGAGGACAAAGTTATTCCTGTGAATATTTTGGGAAAGGATAAGTTTCAGTCAAAGATACGTTTGATAAGAAAATGTCTCATAAATTATCACAATTTGCTTGATTATTTTTTAGATATCAATTCTGGATTGCAGTATTTTGTAAGTTTAGTTGGTTTATGTTATATTATTATTTATGTAATGCCCTCTGACATTGCAGAGATTCATGAGCGACGGTAACCACTTCCTATCACGTGGACCGTTGGCTCGTCTGCCTACATGGCAATAAAAAAAAAATATTACGTATTAAATTTATGTCTATATTATACAATTATTTGTATCTATCTCAGATATATAGTAATAATATTATTCATATTTAAAAGCATAAGATTTTTTTTCTCCTGAATGCTGGTAAAGTTATCTATAGATTCATATTTATTTTCAGTTTGCCATAATGCTTGGATGTAATTTACCTAAATACATATACTTTGGATATTCGGCTATCAAATTGGAAGCTCTTGGGGTATGATCTTCTTCATTTTTATAATATTAATTGATAAGGAAATTATGACATATAACTTGCTTTTTCATCTAGATTCCCTTTGAGATGACACAAAAGTTTATAAAGAAATTGATATTCTATTATTTGTTTTCAGCGCGGTTCTTTGGCTTCAATAGTGCAGAATTTGGAAATGTTTGAAGGGTTTATGTTTGTTATTGCTCCGGCTTTTTTTTCTGAGATGACTACGTTAGAAGTTGAACGAATTATTAGCATTTTAAACCGACAGTTATTAAGGTGTTCTGGTAAGTTAAGAATACTCATTTAGAATGTTTATATTCAGTCTCTTATCTCTATAGGTTGAATTAAAAGAATATGTGTACTTTATATAAAGAGTACTGAAAGTAGGAGGCGAGTCAATGCTGATTTTATATAATTTAAAGGCATTCATATATTTTATTATTTTTCTAACTTTTCACTATTGTAAGTCTAGTTATTGCCCGTGGTGACTGAGAAGTTGTGATAAATGTCGGTAGGAGGTCTATGAAGTCATGTTTTCGTTCTTTCTCAATAAAACTGAATATATATCTTACTAGTTTATTTAAAACATAATATGTTTCAGACGATAATATGGAGTTTGAGTTGCAAGTTACTCTGGAGTATATAAAAAGACGTCCTTTCAACTTCGTTATTTGGCGAACGATTCCAATGAATGCTTCATTACCTGTAGCAATCATTAGTCTATGTATAACTTACGTTATAATCATTATACAATTAACGCAGTTTCATGATAACTTTTAAAGCTACTTCTTTATTGTTGAAAAGATGTCAAGTTGACGTAGTAAGTGCACTTCAAACTCGTTTTTTTTAGCACTGGATCTATCATATAAAGTTAAATATAATTTTATAGCCTGTTATGTAATCAAGATGACTCTATATTACTCATATGATTCGATTATACTATATTACTCGTATTACACTATAGGGCATGTGATTTAGATCTTTGAATAAGCATGAATGTTACATCATCAGCATTGTATACTCATACATGTATGTGTGTAATTAAAGGATCAAATGAAATACATATTTGTGTCACACTAGAAGTTTTATTTATTAACGATTATTTGAAGTTCTTCTTATTTCCTATAATCAAAATTTAAAAGCTGATTAATTCTGTATCATTTTATTTAACATCTAAAGTTTTTTTATACCTAGTTTTTGAAACGAAGTTCCTTATCGAAAGGGGGATAGACGGAAAAAAATCTTACGAAAAGTTGTCAGGACACTTTTTTGTTTTAGATGATTATCGCTAGATGGCGCTGTGATCAAAATCTTTTAAAACACGTTCCTTATCGCGCGTTACGTCAGGAAAAAAAATATCCTTTAATCGAAAGGAACTTCGTTCTATTCGGGAGTCCCATGACACTTCTCAAGTTTTTTTTTCTTTTAATCTTTATTTGAGGACCTAAAAGTTAACAATTTTATGAAATGATGAATATGTGCAAACCTTTACTCTTAAACACGACGTTGGAATACATATTAATTTCTATACAGGCGTAATCAATAGCTTACCTATATTTACATTGAAAAAAAAAAGATTTTAATTTACGACAAATTTAAAGACAATTTAGATAGTTATATTTAAAAGTTGTATCATAACAATGACATAGGTAACAGTTAAGTTGATGAGACCAATCAGGAGGGACGTGTTTAAAGGAATAGTCCTCCAAAGCGTATATTTGTAAGGTCTATGACTAATATACTGAAAAATAAGGTCCAGTTCATAACGCAGTGACTGGTCTGAAAAGTATAAAAAAATCAGATATTTAAATATTGCTTAGTAGTGAACCAGAAAGTGGCAAGGTGATATGGTAATTTTATTGCATAACAATATGTCACCCAGCTTCGATTCACACTTTGAATATAAGTGAAGCGATGGGAGGTTTTAGTGAGATTCGATCGTCACTGTTGGATATAGGTCTCCGACAATCCTATCCAAAATGACCGATCCTGCGTTATCTGCATCCAGTGATCTCTAGAAGCCTTCACCAGATCATTGGTTCACCTTCTGATATAAAAACTTTACATAAATATTTCCAATTCACCAAATATGTTTGGTAAATAGGATGTTTAAAATGGTTCATACGTTAATGTATGAAAAATAGGGGTGTGCGAATAATTCGAACTTAAGAATATTCGAATCGAATATTAATATCGAA
The DNA here is from genome assembly GCA_030269945.2 of Trilocha varians. NCBI lineage: Eukaryota > Metazoa > Arthropoda > Insecta > Lepidoptera > Bombycidae > Trilocha > Trilocha varians. The sequence continues at coordinate 2,638,895 of AP028277.1, read as the reverse complement.
TTTCGAATCGAACATTAATATTCGATTCGATTCGGAATTCGAATCTTCAAATTATTCGAAATTCGATGAATATTCGAAAAATTTCGAATAATTCGAAAAGTTTCGAATAATCCGAAATTTCGAATAGTATCGAATTTGACTACGACGATGCATCGGAAATAGGACAAGAATTTGTATTTTTTAGATAATATCTTGAATGGGCTATATGTCAGATTAAATAATAATATGAATATGAATATTCGATTCGGGACGAATAATTCGTAAGTTCGAATTATTCGCACACCCCTATCGCACACCCCTAATGAAAATGTTACGTACCTGAACATTGACTCAAATGTTTGGTTAATATCATTTTCATCTTTTCGACATCGTTGGTTATCATTTCAGAGAACAGAGCAGGCAAAGATATTATTGTAAAGTAAAGAATAGCTGTTATTGGGTCTATGTACAGTTCTGGGTACTCCTTTTAAATAACAACAATTAATTATTATAAACTTATTCAGACACTCGCAGTTTTCTATAATACTTTCATGCATTTTCAACGGGTTCTTACCACGATATTTCGAGTTCCCCGATGGTTCGAGTTCGAGTGGTACCACCCAAAAGCGAACGAGAAAGAGGTTGTTACAATCGCGAACGCGTCCTGTCACCCCTACTACATCGGATGTCGAGCGTGAGAGGCGGGAGGTTTTGGTGCTCTTAAATCGACCCGCAGCATCCAGTCTTTTCGTAATCATGACGTTTGCAACAACGTTGAAATATCGAGACAACTCAATTAATTAAATATCGTGGTAAGAACCCGTTGAAAATGCATGAAAGATTTAATTATTAGTTAATTATTTTACAGGTTGGTAATATTATAAATTACTGAATAGAAACATTGTAATGTAGGATTTACCTTGATACTAAAATACTTCCTTATGGATCTGAAGCACAGTATTACAACTTTCGGGAAGTTGAATATGAGAGTAAGCGAGAGCTGAAAATATTTAAATGACATATTCAGTAAATTACTTTTCACTTTAAAATCAAATCATATAACCTCATTGAAATCCACTACACTTAATATGAAAAACTCACCGTGTACTGAACATAACGATTGACACTCTCCAGATTACCAAGAAGATTATTGTAGTAACGAAATATATTTCTGACCAATCTAACCTTATCAGCAATTTCATTTTTCCCAACAATGTTCACCGGGATTGTCATAGTCTCCAAAGATTTCTTCAACATCTTCATACGGTTGTTCAAAATAGCAAAAATATTAACCGTAGAAAGACTAGTAAAATCATTATTTAATAATATCAAACCAATTAATCCAATTACAAGACAACGAGGAAAAGGTAGTGATAGTGCAAATTTTAGACTAAGACCTAATTCTACTGCAATAATAATGCTGATGGAAACGATCATGTCAATTGAAATGATCGCAGCATTTTTGTACCCAATGATTTTGTCGTAAGTTTTGATGTTATCGTAGAACTCAAAGAAGTATGCTTCAGCGGTAGACAAATTCATAATGTTGTACAGTGTATATTCGGTTAGAGATACAAAATACATAGGATATTTATTCATTTCTGAGACACATAAAACTGTCAATAAGAACTTGATTAAGCAACAGTAGCTCATGACGAAGAAGTTGATCCATTTGTTTGAACTGACACGGAAAAAGTTTCCTAATAAGAGACGACTGTACATAAATATTTTCATAACAGGCAAAACTTTAGCTGGTTTCTTAATTTTTCTATGTTTCAAAAACATTGTGATAAAGAAAAAATATAGACATATACCAGTACGGTTTGTAACTGTTCTAATACTGCTATAATTTATTTTTGTTTTAAGTTAAGTGGCTACAGAAAATTATAAGCAACTAGAGTAATCTATTCATTATAATGAATGCCGTCACCATTTTAATTATTAATCATTGAAATTACTGAATATCAAATGCGATTGTATTCTGTAATGGTAATTTCTCTAATTAGTTGAAATATAATTAAGAACACTAATTTAAAGTGAAAAGTTTATTTATAAACTAATAATATGAAGGCTGATTTACTACATATATTTATACTAGCTTTTCTCAAATAATTTATTTACAAGAAAACTTTTTAAATACAACTTTTTTCCAACGTTGTACGGTGTATGTACGACTATCGTTGCGGTCTTCCAGAGACAAGCTTTTAAGATCCTGGATATCGTGTAGCAGTAAAGTGATAGCTAAGTTAAACGAGTCCAAACACGACGGGTCTATCTTGTTTAGTACAAGAGTTCTTATGACCACCTTCCGAATCCATCATCATGATCTGCGCCAGTTTGTCATATTATTCCATTCCCGCGATATACATATGCGTGCAAAATGTCAGCTCAATCGGTACATCCAGTAGAAGTCGATATAAAGATTGTAAAAAACATTAATACAAATGTGTGAACTGTATGAGTACAATCAGATATGTCATGCAAAGATTCAGTACAATTATAGGAAGCTTAAAATCTAAAGGAACTAAGTTGCAAGCACGCAGCTTCAAAGGACGTGCTTCCAAGAATCTGAAGAATACTTCGATGTCTCGACGCATATTAGTATCTGAAAACAGCAAACACTTGAGATAGTGATGAACATAGACCATACAATGACATATATTTAGTGACGAATACTTAAAAGTATCTCTTCTACTTCTTTCACTTTACCCTTATATATATATGTATATACAGGGTGATTTGTTAGAGAGGGTACATATTGCAGGAGGGTGATGAGTACTCTGTTCTAATACGGAATATTACAAAAAATAAGTAAAATTACACAATAGTTTTTTTTTTTTAATTAAATTCGACAAAACTACCTCAAACATTAACAATTTCGGCTAAAAGAGTGTTGTCTAACGACCTCTAGTGATCTCGCGCACCCCACACCTCCGCCACACCCATCAGCTGTCGAAAAATCATCATTTTGCAAGAATTTTAGATATTTTTAAGTTGCGATTACTAAGGCATTAAGCCATATTCTTTGGTAATAATATTTTTACTGGTCGTATATAACCATCAGCTACCATGACCTTCAATATGTACCCCCACTAGGAAATCAACCTGTATATAACGGGGTGATAACAAGGGACAACAACGTCTGTCACATTACAAACCATATCATTCACCACACAGTCAGATTATCTTTTTTAGACATTCCTCTTCTCTTAATTTCGTTTACTGAAGCGCATTATTGTTGTGAATATAACAATATATGGTGGTTGGGTTGGTATGGACTTGGGTTCCTCAATGGAGTGATTAAGCATACACAAAAGGATACTAAAATTAAAAGAACTGTACGAAAAACTACCTTTTTCCGTGAACAACTTCTCAGACAGGATTATTTTCATTTTACCAGCTATCATGGGCATAACTCCGGCGTATAACGATGGTGTCAATATCAATATAAGAGATTGTGCTGTTGTGATGTAACTTATGGTTAATATTGGTGCCACTTCCTGAAATAAAAACAGTACTTGTTTAGAATTGATACTAGGTATATACGCAGTCGGAAAAAAGACAGAATACAAAATAGCTACATTAGAGCAAAGACCAAAGTTACAGATGTTCTCACCCGGGTGGATCAAATGAAATGGAGATGGACAGGCCACATGTTACGAAGCCCACAGGAAAAATGGAGCAGTATTGTGACCCACTGGTATCCAAGAGATGGGAAGAGGTGCAGAGGGCGACCACATAAAAGATGGGAAGATGATTTAAAGCAGACAGTCGGCCCATACTGGAGAAGAGAAGCAGGGGACCGGCAGCAGTGGAAGACATTGGAGGAGGCCTACGCCAAGAGGTACTCTGAGTTTAGAGATATACTTTAAATGTAATCAAGAGACTTGTAATTTTAAATTCAGATTAAAGGCTTTATTATATATACGCAGTAAGTACTGGGTAGCTACTGAAAGATCTTAATATAGTATAGAGGATTGATAATGGATAAAACTTCTATGTTTTAGTTGGAATTTTATTTAGTTTAGAAAACATAATTACCAAAACATGGTTTTTCGATACTTCAACTAATGTGTGGTAAATAGAAATCATGATTTCTGGTATATTGATGAATAGGGCTGTAATGATCTGTAAACAAAAAAGTAAATGCATTATATTACATTATCAGTTCAGAGACTTTCAGTACCCCAAAATAGTAATGCTAGAGGAATGACGGTTATTGTTGATAAGTGGGAGGTAAGCTGGTACAACTATATGGAACTACGGTATTTTGGTAGCGCATTATTTAAAATTTTAAAACCATTTATATCAACTCAACTGGGATCGGCAACAAAATTGGTTTGTTTACTTCTGCCAAGTTTGTGGCAGGAGCCAAAATTGAGCACAGTTCTAAAACTTGTTTTGTTTATATTTTTTGATTGTCTCATATTTTACGGAGATAGTACTATATTTTCGCTAAATATGCAATACAGCGTCGTTTAATTATAAAGATAAACAAAAATATAAGGTTTAATTAAAAATCGATATTAATATTTATTGGAAAAAAATGTTTTTAAAAAGAGGTTAAAACGCGGCAGTGATTCCAAACGAAGTCCCCAGTTTCTCCATCTAGCGAAAAGTGACGTTCCCAGTTGAGTGGTTAAACTATCACTTACCACAACATCAAAGGGCTTCTTAGTTTTTTCAAGTAAATCAACGATCATCTTATACGAATCCCGAAGAGCTACTATATTGTGACTTTCTAACAATGAAGGGAACTTATTCAACCGACAATAGGTAATGTAGAACAAGAACAAATTCATAGAGAGAACGATATCCAACGTGATCCAGGGGAATATGAAAACTATTCGAGCGAAAGAAGGAATAATACACTTTCCTTTATAATAACTACAATACATAATGACTAATAATGTTCTATTGATAATACAAATTGCAGTAACAAATACAATTTTAAAACTGAACCTAAGAGTATCGCTGTTAATGTAATATTCAGAATCGAATTTCATTAGTACTTTGTAGTAGTCAACGAAAGTCATGCCTCTAGAAAAGGTGAAAATTAAAACGATGATTGAATATGTACAAACAAAAAGTGTATACCAATAGGTAAAGGTTATGTTAGTAACGTTGGTAATCAAAAGATAGATACACAGTGCACTGACGAGGATACTTTTAGCAATCGTTAAAAACTTGAAGATAAATTTGATTTTAAATGTTTTGTACTCAAAAACACCCAAATCCACTGATAATACGATGTGTAATAACGAAAATAATATTCTTAATGTTTTTGGTAATATTATTTGGGGAGGTTTGTAAATGAATAAGTTTCGACTAGATGCTATCATGTTTACAAGGATTTTTATAGAAATGTGTTGTTGATTAAGAAACTGTCTGCTAACTAAATTATTTTACTGAAATAATAAATGTAATACTAATCACCACATCAACTAATCGTCACTAAATATTCTAAATAGTTATTTAGTAAATCGACTACAGTACATGATTACATCTTTCATGAATAATATATTAGGTAAAAACAGCTTAAACTTATTAAAATAGTCCTTATCTTATAAGGTATAAATACAGGGTAATCTCAAAAGAAATTTTATATTTGTTTAGCTTACTGCGTGAACGCTGCGTACTTGAGGGGTGCGGGGGTTATGTCAATTGGTAGCTTGGCTCTTGGGGATTCAGTCGCTATGGAGCGTTTCTCGGGAGCAGACCGCGCGTTGTGCGTGCGAGAGTTTTACAAGAACGGTGATTCTGGTGGTTTTCGCCACTTAAAATGATGCGCCAAGCCTTCCTCTCATTCGACATTGGGTTAAAAAGTTTGAAGAGACTGGATCAACGCTGGATAAATCAAAATCCGGGCGACCTAGGTCATCAAGAACGGTAGAAAACGTGGAGAGTGTTAATCAATCTGTACGTTCGTCACGTACAGATTTGAGCCTTTCAATTCGGAAGCGCGCGAGTGCTTTAAATGTGCATAGATCATCATTTCATCGCATTATGCACAAAGATCTAAAGCTGCACCCCTACAAAATTCAATTGGTGCAAGAATTAAAGCCCCAAGATGCCGGTCAGAGGCTTAATTTCGTAAATCAGATGATCTCCCGGAGAGGTGACATAAATTGGCCTCCACGTAGCCCAGATTTAACCCCTATGGACTTTTTCCTATGGGGTTATCTTAAATCTAAAGTTTACGTCAATAAACCAACTTCACTGGCTCATTTGAAAGAAAATATCCGTCACGAAATGGCAGCCATCCCTCGTCGAGCAGTCATAAGTAATTGTACTGTTCGATTAAATGAGTGCCAACAACGTGAGGGTTTACATTTAGACGATATTATTTTTAAGAAATGCATTCCCAAAAAGTGTATTTTAACAATAAATAAACATTTTTTCTATATACCGCTTCCTTTTTTTTTAATCAATCCACTAAATATGAAATTTCTTTTGAGACACCTTGTATATCTCATGAAAATGAATAAGATGAAGTATATTGATAAATGCGATGAATAAGAAGATCATCAATAGATACTAGTAGCATTGGATTTAGGCAAAATATCACTGTAAATAAAAAGGTTATTCACTGAGAAGTAACCATAAAATCAAGATACAGCATTCCAAGGTTTAAGAAAACTCTTATATGTAGCATGTTATACCTTCGTTACATCCCAATATATTCCGGATATTCATGAAAAAAAGTAACCTCAACGTTGCCATAGGTATCGACCCCATAGCGTCTAGTGACCCGTTAACTCGTTTGCCTACAAGGCAATAAAAAACTTCAGATGGGCCTTTTGGTTCCTGACCAAACAAAACAACTTAGTAGACGTATGATTTTTAATAACTAGTTAGAAAAATAAACAAGAAAAAGTGTTGGAAAGTGCATAGAAAAATACTCATGTTATGTGTGTGAATTGTATGACGACAATCAAGTATGTGACACAGATATTGAGAATAATTATAGGAAGATTATAATCCAAAGGTATTATTTGACAAGCTTTCAGACTTAATGGACAGGTCTCAATATATTGTATGAAGAGTTGGATATGGCGGCATGTTTTTTCATCTGAAACAAAAGTATAATTAATTTAGTATGATTATTTTAGGATTAGAACTAAACCTACAAAAATATTACATCGTTCTTGCAACTTCTTCTGCACCACAAAAAACCAAAAAAAATTACCCGTTTTAATCATACATCTGCAACGCGACTATCGTTTTTTATGGATTCACTTCTCTTTTATGGTATTTTATAAAAATATGTTTACCTTTTTTAATCTTCCTTCAACCTTCTCTTCGTGACACACTATTTTGTGCATATCTTCGATTAAAGGAATGCACATTTTGTCGCGTGGACTTCAGGTTCGTCCCGTCTAGCCCGTCTAGTTCGCGACGTCTATAATATAGTACTATTATACCGCAAAAAATGTGTTTTTTTACGACCTCACATTAGGAACCTCAAAAATAGCCTATATGTTATTATGATGTATAAGCTATATTGTGGTAAAGTTTCATCCAAATCCATTCAGTAGTTTTTACGTGGAAGGGTAACAAACATCCATACATCCATCCATACTTACAAACTTTCGCCTTTATAATATATATTAGATTATAGATTAACAGCTGACGTACCGTTTTCGTCTAAGAGTTTGTTATGTAGTATGATCCTCATTTTCCTTGTCAACCATGATAGACTTCCGGCCACTATTGCTGGTGCGAATAGCATTAAGAAAGTTTCGAATGTTTCGATACATGTGAAATAAACCACAAATATCGAAAATGATTTCTAAAAAGAAACTGAATTTTTTAACATATTAAACAGCTGCGAAGAACTATATGAAAAATATAAAAATCAATATCACTTACATGAGTATTTGTAATTTTAATATTACTGATGGATTCATAGATCGAAAATAACACATCTGGTATACAAAGCAACAACGTCGACAGGAACTGAAAGCAGATATTTCTATTTAAAATTCTAGACAATAATCTTACACATCAATACACATACAAATTTGAATTTATGAACTTACCGCATAATCGAATGGGGCTCTTGCTTTTTCTACTAAATCAATTATCGTTTTGTATATCTTACGTAACTCGACTATGTCTTCATTTTTATATTTTAAAATCTTTACAAACATCGCAAGACGACAGTAACATGCATAGAATATGAACATGTACAGGAGAAGTATAAGGTCTGTTGCAAACCATAGCACTTCGAACACAATATGAGCCGCAGTAGGATGGGCACATAAGTTAAAATAGCAATATAAAAAGCTTAACAAACATCTACACCCAAAAAGAGCTATGGTGCTTACAATAACCTTCAATTCGATTTTGAATGATTCATCAATCTTCAATCTTTGGTCGATCAATTTGAATTTAATGAAAAACTCGCGATACGTTGTTTCTTTAGTAGTTAATGTTATAATAACAGATATAGCTATATATTCTGTTAAGGATATTGAATACCAGTAATATGCAGAATCCGTGACAATATTGAATAAAAGGTATATACAAACACCATACAAAGTCACTGCCTGTACAATTGACAGTAATTTCGCGGCTTGTTTCAGTTTATGATTTGTATATTGAAATCCACCTAGATCTACACCAAACAAAATCTGCACTACTCTAAAGTAGTATATTGTTGATTTGGATAATTCCACCGTATCTTTTAGGTGATCGGGAATTTTCTTTATTACTGGTTTAACTGCTATCATTGTTTTATCAAGTTTTTGAACAGAGTGGCTTATTCGAAGCACTTCGTTAAACTGTTCTTTAGGAGTCAATACATTAGTTGATTTGAAAAGTATGGCAATGTGATAATATCAAATTGTTCAATATTATTAATATCACAGGAAACTCGCATTAGTGACTATTAAATTTGTTTCTAATAAAGTCGAATGCTTGTTCCAATGAACCTTGAGTTGACGAGGTAATCTTTTTAGGAAGGACTGTTTTGAAATAAAGTAACAATATTACATTTTAATATATATTTATTATTCTAAAAGCTATATAGACCAAACATTAAATAATATATTTTTAAAGTTCAATATTGAAATATAATTATGAACTTATTCAGACACTCGCGATTTTCTATAGTGTTTTGATGCATTATCAACGGGTTCTTAACACGATAATTAGTTAATTATATAGTTAATATATAAGTTGTCTCAATATGTTGTTCTCGTGATCATGACGTTTGCAACAACGTTGAAATATCGAGACAACTCAATTAATTAAATATCGTGGTAAGAACTCGTTTAAAATGCATGAAAGTATTATAATTATGAAGCTAACCAATTTTATACTAGGTATATTTAGGGTTGTAAAGAAACATGAAATACAGTCAAAGGAATACCCAGCAGGTAATGGATAAATTTAGCCAAAGCAGTGAAATCTTTATTAATGGCTTCCCTACGAGCATGTATATTTTAGTAAGGGTAGAAAAGTAAATAACACATAATCTTTTACAAATTTATATCTTAAAATGAATTTTATAACACTTCTACGCTCAACACACACAAATAATTGAAATTATAGTTACATTTATATTCAATATACAGCATTTAATAGATTGTTATTGTTATTTATTAAACCGATTTAAAAAGTTAGGCTTTAGGGTATGCAATGCGTATTTGATTCTATGAACTGCACGCCACTGGTTGATAGTAATATAAAATTAAATATATAAATTATAGGATCTTATATTTAATGTGTTTATAAAGTTAATGCTATAATAGTAGTATCAGAATAATATATTGATAAGAATAATCTAGAAATAGAAGAATGTGAGACAGTAGATTAAGTTACAAATGTGTTAATTGTATAGCGACAATCACGTATGTGATAAATATATTGAGGATAATTATTGGAAAATTATAATCCAAAGGTATTATCTGACAAGCTCTCAGACTTAATGGACAGGTCTCAATATATTGTAGGAAAAGTTGAATATGACGACATGTTTTCTCGTCTGAAATAATGACAAACATATGAAAAATCGTGGTGGCCGAGTGGCCGAAGCGCTTCCTGAAGTCGTGGTGGCCGAGTGGTCGAAGCGCTTCTTTCCGAACGGGGGGTCGCGGGTTCAAAACCGGCCGGCTTGTACCTCTAAATCTAAATGTGAAAAAGATTTATGTGCAATTTTTCACAACACCTCTGGCTAAAAACGGGGAAGGAAAACATCGTGAGGAAACCTGCATGTCGGAAAAGGATTCTAAAAATCCTTTGATGATATGTGAAGTCCCAAATCCGCAATGGGCAAGCGTGGTGGACTATCCCTAATCCCTCTTCTGAGGAGACCTGAGCCCAACAGTAGGCAGTAATGGGTTGGTACAGTACAGTATATGAAAAATTATTTATCTCATTTTGACACTGAAAATGTTATCCTAAGAAAATTTAGAGTAATACTAGATAGCTCTCGCGACTTTGTATGTATCGCACATATAACATGGAGGAAATGCTCCTGTGTTTGTTTTAAGCTTTCGACGCTTCCCATAACACGTAGGATTCTATTTGAAGTTATCACTATTTGTCATCTGCTCGATCAACACGACTCAAAGCTATTCAATTATTCTATGAAGGTTTTAATGTTTTCTAAGTTATCTTGGAAATAATCTCGATAAATTACACACTTTAGGTAATATGACTGTATATATGACGTACCGATATCTTCTAACAGTTTGTGATGCAGTATGATCCTCATTTTCCTCGTCAACCATGGAAGAGTTCCAGCCATTATTGCCGGTACGGCAAACATTGTGAGAGTTTCGAAATTTGAGAAAAAAACCGTAATTACTGATAATACTTTCTGCGGAGAGATTGAATTTAGATCAACAATCAATTAAAATGTAATATATAATGTATTTATTACTTAAGAATTAGTTTTTGAATTTCAGAACCACTTACTCTAGTATTTGTAATATTAATGTTGTTCATGGATACATAGATGGAATATAGCACATGTGGTATGCAAAGCAACAATGCTGACAGAAACTGAAAGTAAATATACCAATAAAACTTCCAACAAAATCAATTAACTTATGTTTTTAAAAAACATTAACAAAATTAACTAAAACACACACAATTTTATTTGAGAATACAACTCACCGCTAAATCGAATGGAGCTCTTCCTCTTTCCACTAGATCAACTATTTTTGTATAAATCTTACGCATTTCAGCTATATCCGCATGTTTGTATCTCAAAATCTTAATAAACTTTACTAATCGACAGTAACATGCATAGAATATAAACATGTACAAAAGAAGCACTAAGTCCACCACAAACCAAATAATTTCGAATACAATATTAACTGCAGCGGGATGAACGCTTACATCAAAGCGCCAGTAAAAAAGTGAAAATAAAATTGTTAACCCAACAAGTAGAATACAACTTATGATAAGCTTCGATTCGATTCTAAACGATTCATCATCATTGTTCAATCGTTTATCGATTAATTTGAATTCAATGAAAATTTCGTAATAAGTTGTTTTTTTTGTAAAAAATATAATCATAAAAGACATAGCTATATATTCTGTTAAGGATATGGAATACCAGTAATAATTTGAGTTTGAGACAATATTGATTAAGAGGTACAAACTAACGCTGTACCAAGCCACTGCCTGAAGCATTGATAGTATTTTGACTACGTTTTTGATTCGATGATTTGGATACTGGAATCCACCCAAATCCAAACCAAATAAAATCTGTACAATTCTAAAGTAGAATATTATTGACTTGGATAACTTCACTGTGTCTTTTGATTTGTAATAATGGAAAATCTTGTGTTTAGCTGGTTTTACTGCAATCATTTTTCTTGAAGTATTTGAACAAACGACTTCATCAAAAATCTTCGTCAAACTGTACTGTTGCTTTGGAGTTATCCATTACATTATATGAAAAGACAATATGATAATAACAACATGTTCAATGTTTTTGTAAATATACCTTAACTTGACGAAGAGCCATTATTTAAATTGAATTGTTAGAAACTAAAATACTAATGCCTTTCTTATGGTTTTTTGATAACCTAAAAGCCATATAAAGTAAAATTAGGTCTTATACTTAGATCTTATATACCTAACAAGAAATACAAAATATCAGTTTCTAAGCTGAGTGAGTTGTATGACAACGATGACGTATGTGATGCATAAGCTCGTCATAGCAACGGGTAGTGAAGCATCAAGAGATACAGCTCTCCAAATGCTAAATGAAAATGGACGTCGAGTTACATACTCAAGAGTTAAATTCAACTCATAACGAAGAGATTGGTCTGAAATCAATAGATTAACATGACTTTTTATCTTAAGAAATTATTGTTATATTATTATGCGTATTGTTTTATAGTAAATTTGGAATCAACTAGATTATAAGTCAAATATCAGTAGTTGTTTAATTTTAGTTTTGTTCATGAGATACAATACTAATTGAAGTAAAATTTACCTGAGCATCGTAGAAGATGAGATTCTATAATCTTCTTAATTCTATCCACTGTATTCATAGTTAGTTCAGCGAGAATTGGTGGTGCACTTATAATCACATATACTAGTAATGTATCAATCATTGGTATGAGGTCCTCACCAGTAAATTCCTTAAAAACAACCAAACATAATATGGTATATAACTTATTTTATGTCAAAATATATTGAACAATAGCAAAAAAATATATGTAACTATTCGGTCCCGAATTGATGATAAATAGAACATCATGATATGATAACGCAGAATTCATTATAGAATAAAGATACAAATGAGAACATTAATATGGCGTACTATCTCAAATTATAAGAATACTAGCTGACCCGCGCAACTTCATCTGTGTTACAAAGGGGTTCAAACAGTACTCTCAATGCCGTCGAGTTATTATTTTCGCGGCCCGCAGTGCCCCACATATTCATTGCGTTTTACACTCGTAATAACTTCTAAACGAAAAGTCCGATTTGAATGAAACAAAAAGTAATTTACTTCTACATTAATACTCTTGATAACAAAATACTTAATTTGGATAAGGGTGAATATAACGATACACGAATTCAATCTTGGGACGAAAAAATATTTTTCATAACCATAAAAGCGGTTATTGTGACTAAACTATGATAGTTAGATATATGCTGTCGCGGACTTTTTTGTTTGTCTTCAAAAAACCTAAAAACCCGTAGTTCATCATTTTGTTCTTTTGTCAATAGTTTTTGCAGCGTACGCATTAATAGATTTTCGATTATTCACCTTGTGTTACATATTCGATATTTTCATACGGATCCCTACTTTTTTTGAAAATAAAATATAGCCTGTAACCTTTCTCGATAAATGGGCTTTCCAACAGTGAATCTCTGTAATGACAGAGATTAGCCAGAACAAACAGACAGTGGCCACCTTCCAGCTCCATCATCAGACCTTGACATTCAGCCTCTACGTAAAGGTCTCACCAGGACGCTTCATTAGAGCCTGAATACGATGAGGTTATCTTGCTTAATGACGGAGTTCCCATAGCCACCTTTTAGCTCCATCATCAGACCTTGACATTCATCTTCTACACAAAGATCTCATCAAGACGCTTCATTAGAGCCTAAACACGATGAGGTTATCTTGCTTAATGACGGAGTTCCCATAGCCACCTTCCAGCTCCATCATCAGACCTTGACATTCATCCTCTACATAAAGATCTCATCAAGACGCTTCATTAGACTCGAAACACAATGAGATTATCTTGCTTATTGACGGAGTTCCCATAGCCACCTTTTAGCTCCATCATCAGACCTTGAAATTCATCTTCTACACAAAGATCTCATCAAGACGCTTCATTAGAGCCTAAACACGATGAGGTTATCTTGCTTAATGACGGAGTTCCCATAGCCACCTTCCAGCTCCATCATCAGACCTTGACATTCATCCTCTACACAAAGATCTCATCAAGACGCTTCATTAGACTCGAAACACCATAAGATTATCTTGCTTATTGACGGAGTTCCCATAGCCACCTTTTAGCTCCATCATCAGACCTTGACATTCATCTTCTACACAAAGATCTCATAAAGACGCTTCATTAGAGCCTAAACACGATGAGGTTATCTTGCTTAATGACGGAGTTCCCATAGCCACCTTCCAGCTCCATCATCAGACCTTGACATTCATCCTCTACACAAAAATCTCATCAAGACGCTTCATTAGACTCGAAACACAATGAGATTATCTTGCTTATTGACGGAGTTCCCATAGCCACCTTTTAGCTCCATCATCAGACCTTGAAATTCATCTTCTACACAAAGATCTCATCAAGACGCTTCATTAGAGCCTAAACACGATGAGGTTATCTTGCTTAATGACGGAGTTCCCATAGCCACCTTCCAGCTCCATCATCAGACCTTGACATTCATCCTCTACACAAAGATCTCATCAAGACGCTTCATTAGACTCGAAACACGATAAGATTATCTTGCTTATTGACGGAGTTCCCATAGCCACCTTTTAGCTCCATCATCAGACCTTGACATTCATCTTCTACACAAAGATCTCATAAAGACGCTTCATTAGAGCCTAAACACGATGAGGTTATCTTGCTTAATGACGGAGTTCCCATAGCCACCTTCCAGCTCCATCATCAGACCTTGACATTCATCCTCTACACAAAAATCTCATCAAGACGCTTCATTAGACTCGAAACACGATGAGATTATCTTGCTTATTGACGGAGTTCCCATAGCCACCTTCCAGCTCCATCATCAGACCTTGACATTCATCCTCTACGTAAAGATCTCATCAGGACGCTTCAGTAGAGCCTAAACATGATTGGCTGGGTCGATTTGGATGGGACTTTCAATGGCCGAGCTTATGTAATAAAGACTAACTTAGGCTATATTCATTTTAGAAATTGTTTTTTTTTTAATTTTCGATGAAGTTCAAGGTTGGTTTTTACAGAGAGAAAAAATCGAAAAATTGATAGTTAATTGAGAGTGGCGCAGACGAAGTTGCGTCCGCCGCGCCATTACGCCCTCCTAATGCCTCGTGGCCCCGCGCAATCAACGTCCACTTTAGTCAGAGCTCCAGTTGCGACGATTCACCATATAAATTGGAGATCTCTTAATGTTGGCCTTCCCGAACGTAATACCCATCGACGTTATTTCGCTTATAACTTTTTAAATACTGAACCGATTTTGATAAAACAACGACTAAATGTTAAGTGAGACTTGCCATAATACATTACAAAAAACCCCAACTAAATTGGATCGGCCGGTTCGGAGATTAGCGTGCACAAAGATACAGACAAACAGACAAACAGACAAAAAAAAATCTAATTGCATTTTTGGCATCAGAATCGATAACCAAACACCCCCTGCTAGTTTTTTTTTTGATATTTTCAATGTACAGAATTGACCTCTCTTCGATTTTATTATAAGTATAGATTATTTATTGTTTATACAATTTACTCACCGAACTGTAAATTACTCTAACAACTCGATATACGTAGCAAATCACTCTTGGAATGTGACACAAATAAGTGATGGTCAACTGAAAAGAGAAAGATAAATTTAAATCAGAAACTAATATTGTAGGCGACAGAATCAATAATTATTAATATTTTATTAAATTCTAGTAGGTACAGAACACAGTTGTGTCGACGATAGCGCCGATTACAGACTAATTGCCAATTGCCGAATACAGACGTTTTTGTACATTTTTTCATAAGTTTTATTTTCTTAGTTTTATTTAATGATTCGTTCTTTACTCCTCTCTCACTGGCAGCATTAGGTTTTTTTACATTATTTAGTATAATTGTTTGAAAAAATTAAGTTACTCACCGTACACTCTATTTCATTCTCAATGTCCTTTATATAATCAAGTAAATTGTTGTAGCAAATCAAAGCCTTCCTAACTTGTCTTATTTGCGGTGCATTTCCATTTTTCCCAACTATATTTATTGGTACTGAAATATTCTCGAACATTCTTCGTATTGAATTCATCCGCGTTTGAATGGAGGAAAATATGATTATCATCATTGAGGATCCCATATTCGCAGAGAAAACTATTATGAAATTGCAAAATGTCGCAAAAACCGTTTCATTAGGTGCAAAGTATATTATGCCTACAGCAAGCCGAATTATTGTAGTAAGTATTAGAAAAATGCGAATTGGCTTGGCATGAAAATGCATATTTTTTAAACCACTAACTTGATCAAAGGTTAATATTGCGTTGTAGTATTTAACAAAAAATCTATATGCAGTGAATTGAGACAGAACTGAATACAAAAATTTTTCAAAAACAGTGAAAAGGAAAGGGGTCGTCGCCATATTTGAAAGCAGGAGATATGTTGATGATATGGCGCTTAGTGTGCGCATAATGTAAGATATATATTTGGATGTATCCATTTCGATATAATTGCCGCTCAATATCAGCAATAGTTTTAATCCAGTCACTTGTTTGATAGAAATGAAACGTGGTCTATTCCTCTTCGGATCCATCACGGTGTTTTTAGGTCTCGCTGCTGAAAATGTACTAGAAATTTCTTTTTGTTGTTGAGAGTATTAATGTCTATATTCATTGGTTTCTTAATTACCTTATGTTTTTTTAATTTTCTTTTCTTATCAGTTGTCATATCAAGTAGGTAGTGGATATATGTAATGAAACCAATGACAATTACATTCTTATTGTTGCATTCAGATCAGGTATTAGGTATTATTCAAATAAGTTTATTCATTGTGTGGTTTTTATTGATTAGATTTTGCTCTTGAAATAGCTTAAAACTATAAACTAGACACGTGTACATTGTTTATTGGATAGGTTGATGTTGATAATCTTGTGAACTAAGCATTACTAAAATTAGTTACCTTTAGTGTATTTATAAAACATATTAACAGAGTATTATGTAATATTTTTGATGTATTTTTATGAATATTTACATTATCTAAAAGTTAAGATTTAAACATAAAGCAAATCTATACTAATATTATAAAGCTGAAGAGTTTGTTTGTTTGTTTGTTTGAACGCGCTAATCTCAGGATCTACTAATCCGATTTCAAAAATTCTTTCACTGTTGGAAAGACAATTTATCGAGGAAGGCTATATTTTATTTTCAAACAAATTAGGGATCCGCGTGTAAATATCGAATATGTAACAAAAGGTGAAAAATCGAAAACCTATTTATGCGTACGCTGCAAAAACTATTGACAATAGAACAAAATGATGTACTACGGGTTTTTAGGTGTTAGTAAGACAAATAAAAAAGTCCGCGACAGCATATATCTAACTATCATAGTTTAGTCACAATAACCACTTTTATGTTTTTAAAATTTAATATTTCGTTCCGAGATTGAATTTAACGTTAAATGAGTATCGTTGTATTAACCCTTATCCAAATTAAGTATTATATTATCAAGAGTATTAATGTAAAAGTAAATTACTTTTTGTTTTATTCCAATCGGACTTTTCGTTTAGAAGTTATCAGTAGTATAAAACGCAATGAATATGTGGGGCATTGCGGGCCGCGAAAATAATGAGTCGACGGCATTGCGAGTACTGTTTGAACCCCTTTGTAACGCAGACGAAGTTGCGCGGGTCAGCTAGTAAACAAATAAACACGCGTTTTCATCATCGTTGTAAACAAATTACCCCCAAGCCTTTATGCCGGATTCACTCAATCGCTATTACAATTTTTTGCAATATTTAGCAAATACTGCTGAGTTGAATTTTCCAGATGTATCCAATGTTCAAAATTAATTAGAACTGTTCGATTTTATGGCACTTTTATACGGGATCCTTTTCAATAATTCCGAGAAAAACAAATAAAACATCAAAATTCTCACAAAAATTTTATTTTCCAAATATGAATTCCATTTAAGTGCATTCAAGAAAGGCTAGTGCTATACATAATATAAAGATCCAAAATAATTCAGTGCCTGAGTTGAGTAAGTTGTACTATAACGATGACATAAGTGATGCATAGACTTGTGATAGCAATGGGAATTGAAGCATCCAAAGAAACAGCTCTCCAGATGCTAAATGAAAATGGACGCTGAGTAATATATTCGAGAGCAATATCTAACTCGAAGCGAAGGGATTCATCTGAAAAGAAAAATATTACAATATAGTAATTAGCAATAGTAATTGTTTAAAATATATAAATAGTTACGAGTCCACTATTGAAATCTGTACTATAATAATAATATTATAAAGCTGAAGAGTTTGTTTGTTTGTTTGAACGCGCTAATCTCAAGAACTACAGGTCCGATTTCAAAAATTATTTCACTGTTGGAAAGTCCATTTATCGAGGAAGGTTATAGGAGAAAAAAAAACTAAAAACGAAAAATTAGGGATCCGTATGAAAATATCGAATATGTAATACAAGGTGAATAATCGAAAACCTATTTATGCGTACGCTGCAAAAACTATTGACAATAGAACAAAATGATGTACTACGGATTTTTAGGTGTTAGTAAGACCTACAAAAAAGTCCGCCAGAGCATATACTTAACTATCATAGTTTAGTCACAATAACGCTTTTATGTTTATAAAAATAGTAAATCGTCCGAAAAATTAATTTAACGTTAAATGAGTACCGTTATATTAACCCTTATCCAAATTATGTATTATATTATCAAGAGTATAAATGTAAAAGTAAATTACTTTTTGTTTTATTCCAATCGGACTTTTCGTTTAAAAGGTATCACGAGTATAAAACGCAAATAATATGTGGGTGCATTCGGGCCGCGCAAATAAATAAGGCGACAGCATTACGAGTACTGTTTAAACCTTTGTAACGCAGACGAAGTTGTGCGTATCAGCTAGCCGTCTATAAATTGGTCGACCGATGCTGATCATTACTTTTTTATTGCCTGCAGGTAGATGAGCTAACAGGCCATTGTTCATGAACCTCAGGATTATTGCGTGTATTGTCAAGGGACACCGCGGGTCCGCTACCTACGGCCTGCCTTTCTTTAAGCCCGTTTTGAAGAAGGACAAAAGTTTGGAAAACACCAAAGAGGGATGTTCATTCGATAGCCAGATGCTTGAGAAGTTTTTTTACTTAATTTGATTAATCATCCTTTAATATACCAAACCCTTCCCTCGAATACCCTCCTTCAATACTCATTAACCCTATGAAGTATTTTTTTTTATTGCCACGCAGGCAGACAAGCTAACGGCCGACCTGATCATAAGCGGTTACTTATCCTTATTAACATGAAAAATAGTTTTGGAAACTTACTAATGATTGAAATGTATGAAAACCGTTTGTGGTACTATGTTCGATGTATCATATAATTCCAGTCATGTCTTACCTGAACATCTAATTATTTGTGTTTCTATAATTTTCTTAATTTTATCCACAGTATTCATGGTCATTTCCACCAAAATAGCCGGTGATGTGATTAAAATGTGAGCCAATATCATGTCCGACATTGGCAACATGTCGTACCATGTCAATCCCTGAGAAAATTAAGCAAAAATGACCAATTATGATTTTATTTTTTCAAAATAAAGAAGTGGGTAATTATCAAATCTTACCTGTACATGAGCTATAAATATCAGGCAGTAAATGTAATATATCAATTTTGGAATATGACATAAGTAAGTAACAGTGAGCTGCAAAAAAGAAACCTATCACAACACAAGTATTAATTTTAAAGAAATTGTATTTAAAATTCAATATTAATTCTTTTTACCATATACTGTATTTCTGTTTCAATATCTTGCATATCATCAAGTAAATTATTATAACAAATCAAGCCTTCTTTTACATTTCGAATTTGTGATGTGTTGCTGTTTTTTCCAACTATATTCACTGGTACACGGGTCTTTTCAAATCTACTTTTTATAGATTCCATTCGAGTATAATATGAAGTAAATATGACAGTTATAATAAGTACCCCTATGTTATCAGACATAATAACAAATATACCGCAAATTGTATCGTATGTAGTAAAGTGAACTGCAAAATATATACCAAACGCGACGAGCCTAATAGTTGAAGCGAAATACACCAAAAAAACAAAATAAACGATGAAGAATGGCATTTCGTTGAAGCTACTGAAAAGATAATGGTTTTTCGCCACTTCACAAAATTTAAAAAAGAATTCATATCTAGTAAACTGTGATAATAGAGAATATAAGTAACTTTCAATCATTACAAACATGAAAGGATTTAACATAAAATTGTTTATGAGAATGTAAGATGATAATATGAAGCTAAATAAACGTAGGATGATGGATACAAATCTTGAAGAATTAGTTTGAACATAGTGTCCACATATTATAAGTAATAATTTGAATCCACGCAAGGATTCTACTGGTATATAAATTTTAGTATTCCTCGAAAACATTATTTCTTCCTTCTTTTTACAATATACAGAAAAAGTATACAGTCCTAAGTTTAAGCGATGTCTAGTTTGAGACGTATACGGTTAATAACTGTATTAATTTGAGTAGTTTTGTTGTTTGAGTTGCTTTAGAAGTGGCTGATAGTAGAAAGTAATGAAATGAACACGTGTTCATTGTCTATTGGGTACGTTAGTTCACTAAAAATAGAATATACTAAAAATACATTGTGAATCCATCAATATGCATGTAAAAAATATTTTTTGTTTAAATACAATTTATGTTTAAATGGATTGAATGAGATAACATTGTTTTAAAATGATATGTTCAATTAATTAATATTTTCGATACGAAATCAATACTAATAATCCATACGAGTATATAACCTTTATACTCGTGAATGTGAATGTTTGGTATTAGGTACAATCTCTTAAGAGCGTTTCAATTTCTATAATATTTTAATTATCTTGTATTACTTGTATTACCATAATACAATAGAATGGCTTATAATATTTTATAATAGAAATATAATAGAATTTAACTCGATTAACCAAGTCGTTTACTGACGTTATTGCTTCTCTTAAATGTTTCATCTCTGTTCATAAGTTTTTAGGATACGACTTGAAAAAAAGGTAAATAAAGAAGTGGCAAGTTTCAGACGAAGCTTTATTATTTTGATATAATTATAACAGTGTCATAAACGTATTGTTGCAATAAGAAAATGTCGAAGAAAAATGTGCTTAGTGTCTAAGTTGAGTAAGTTGTATAATAACAATGACATAGGTGATACATAAACTTGTAATAGCAATAGGAAGCGAAGCATCTAAAGATACAGCTCTCCAAATGCTAAACGAAAACGGACGTTGAGTAATATATTCAAGAGCAATGTCCAACTCGAAGCGAAGAGATTCATCTGGAAGATAAAGTAATACATTAATTTAATAAATTTTATACACATAGATATTATATATATATATATATATATATATATATATATATATATTTATAAATTTATTTTAACTTCAAGGACCAATAATGTGATGAAAATATTTGTTCCAAAACGTGTATGCGTACGTATGACTGACGAGAAAAAGTACTGTTTTAAATTGTACTGTAATATAATATGGGTGTTATAATAGTTCTACACTTATAATTAGTTTACAACAACAACTTACAAGATTTAAGACTTAAAGATTTATCAGAAATATTTACCTGAACATCTAATAATTTGTGTTTCAATAATTTTCTTAATTTTATCAACTGTATTCATAGTCAATTCTATCAATATTGCTGGTGCTGTGACGGACAAATGAGCCAGTACCATATCTAACATTGGTAACGTATCATACCATCCGAATCCCTTTGAAATAAGACAAGTGAAGGTCAGTTTTATCATCATCATCATCATCAGCATAAAGACAGTTTTATTACAAGAAAACAAATGAAGCTAGAAATTTGTCCCTAAAAGTAAGCAGTACAGGGAACCCACCTTGTTTCTTTATATTGCAGATGTCCATGAGCAACGGTAACTATGTATGGTCAGGTGACCCGGTAAATCGTTTACCTACGATTTTTCTTGCAAGCAAACGAGCTTATGGCCCATCTTATGGTAAGCAGTTACTGTCACTCATGCATCCTTGCAATTATGTGGCCGTTATCTACCACCTACTTATACAGGACTTTTCCTAAACCTCGTTTAAAGACAGTACAAACGAGAATCATACATGAACTGTAAGAATATCAGACTATTGGATGGACAAAATATTGCTTACCTGAGCATAATATATTACGGTAACAAAATAAACGTAGAATATTAGCTTTGGAACGTGACACAAATAAGTGATAGTCACCTGTAACAAAATATAGGTGTGTATTAAAATCATCATCATCATTATCATCAGTCTATAGAAGTTCACTGCTGGACCTAGGCCTCCCCCAAACTTCGCCACAATGGCCGGTCCTGCGCTATCCGCATCCGGTGACGTCCCGCGATCTTGACCAGGTCGTAGTTCCATCTTGTGGGAGGTCTATCCACGCGCTTACCGGTTCGTGGCCGCCACTCCAGAACTTGCCAGAACTCCAGATCTTTAAGTGTATTAATGTCTTCTTTAAAATAAATAATAAATAGGGTGTTAAACGAGAACTCCCGAAAAATGAAAAAGGATAACCGTAATGAAATAATGTTTTTTGACCAGAGATACTTTTTGAGATCCATTATCAATTACGACACTATCACCTGTCTTTGTTAACATAAGTAATTGTTTAACACCCTCTATATACATTTAAACTCAAAATGAACAACTAATCCTGTAACATTTCCCGAAACCATTCGTAAACTGAATGCGAACCCTTTTAACTACACTAAATTTACAGCCCATCACTAAAATTATTGTAATTGTGGGTAATTTCGATGTAACATTCGACCAAAACAGGTAAATGTATGCATCTTTTGTGTATCGAAAGTACTTAAGCTCGGGCATTTGATCTTGTCCTTCATTATAAGGCAAGTTTTAAATTGAAGAACTATCTTATATATTTAAGAGACAGTAGTGCAGAAATCAGTATTGATTGAATGTCTAGATAATTCAATCTATTGATAAATTCAATCATTCTGTTAAAAGTGCCCGAAACTTATTACTTCGGTAAGTGATTTTATTATATTTAACACTGGCTGTGTTTAAATGTCGTGGTGGCCGAGTGGTCGAAGCGCTTCCTTCCGAACAGGAGGTCGCGGGTTCAAAACCGGCCGGCTTGTACCTCTAAATCTAAATGCGAAAAAGATTTATGTGCAATTTTTCACAACACCACTGGCTAAAACGGTGAAGGAAAACATCGTGAGGAAACCTGCATGCCGGAAAAGGATTCTAAAAATCCTTTGAAGATATGTGAAGTCCCCAATCCGCACTAGGCAAGCATGGTGGACTATGCCTAATCCCTCTTCGGAGGAGACCTGAGCCCAACAGCGGGCAGTAATGGGTTGGTACAGTACAGTACAGTGTTTAAATGTTAGATTGTTTTCTTTATATTAGTGTAACTATACCGTGTAGTATACGTGTGATTTAACTTACCATGTACTGAATTTCCGTTTCAATATCCATTAAATCATCGAGCAAATTGTTGTAACAAATTAAACCTTTTCTGACTCGTTGGATTTGTAACTCATATCTGTTCTTCGCTATTATGTTTACTGGGATGAAGTTGTTCTCAAAAATACGTTTTATTGAATTCATTCGAATATGGCATGAAGAAAATATCATAGTTACTATCGAAACACCTACATTGTCCGATAAAACAATAATAGAAGCGCAGATAGTTTCGTATATCGTATTGTGAATCGTAAAGTATATTAATACAGACATAACTCTGATAAAACCAGCGATATGCAGTAATAAACGAATGTTAGATGAAAAAAAAGGCAGTGCCTTAAACCCACTAACAACATCAAAATGTGTTGCAACATTGAAGTATCGAATGAAGAATTCGTATCTTGTAAACTGCGATAGCAATGAGTATAGATAACTTTCAACCATCACAAATGCAAAAGGGCTGAACACTATATTAGTGCAAAAAATCACCGTCGAGAATATGATGCTAAATAGACGCAAAAAGATGGACATAAATCTTGTCGAATTAATTTCCACATAATGTCCACATATTATAAGAAATAATTTTAATATGTTCAAAGGTTTCATTGAAAATAATCTTTTTATCTTTTTTGATAACATTATTTGCTTTCTCTTACTGTAGCACAAATTAGAATAAAGTGAAAACTTTTGTACAAATAAATAGTTCGTGTACCAGTAACTGTGCCGGTGAATAATATGAAATAAATTAATTGCCTTGTTTCGTGCTGTTTTTAGAAGTTGTTGAAATAGCTAAAAGTAATAAATTCAATGACACGTGTACGATACTTATTGGTTTATCGATTTTTGTTGATTTGATAAAATCGAATATTCAATATGCGATCATACTGATAATGATTTATATGTAACCTTCATCTATTTGAAGAATTATAATTAAAATGTATTCCGATGAAAATAATAATTATGTCCTTGTTCTACTTTTGAAATAGTTTAAACATAATCGAATATACAGTTCTAAAATACTGAAAGTTGATATCCTTAACCTGATCACAAAGCTTCAGTCAGAACACTTGATTTATCGTACCGATATTCATAAAAATGATACAAAAAAATGTAACAATCCAACCAACAATGGCTTTAGCAGTGAAATACAATAAAACTAAAATTTCGAAACTTGCGATAACATTTAAAATATTGAAGTTTATCAGATTTCTGATAGGACATCACATAAAATTGACGTCGTCAAAGTGGAAATCTTTTCTGTGTAAATGTTACAGCCTTTTCATAGCACTTGTTATAATATATGCACCTTTGAAAAATATGAAGTTTGGTTACGTGATGGGGTTAATCGAATACTTACTTTTTGTGATTTTCTCTATATATACCGCTGACGAATATTTCTTCAATTTTTATAGCTCACTTAAGAGTATCGACGTACTTATGGGCTACAAGAATGGGTTGAAAATGGATTTAAATATTATTATTATAATGATGTCTTCCATTTTATTTCTGCGCACAATTTTCATTTACTGTCGTTCCTTTATTTTGGTTTTCAATGTGGGTCTTGTTGGACTTTATTTTGCCATTCTATCTTTGAGAATAAATTATATGTTGATGGTTGCGATTTTTTATGCCATGTATCATCGAATGAAGTTTTTGAGAAGACAGTTGGAAGCCAATATCATTCCCGTGAATATTTTGGGAAAAGGTGTAATTCGAAGGAAGATTCGCTTTATAAGAAAATGTTTGGTCAATTATCATAATTTGCTTGAAGGTTTGTGGAATATCAATCGAGAGTTACAAAACTTAGTGAGTTTGATTTTTATTATCTACATTTTAGTGGTTCATACTGATGCAAAATACTAAGTTTAAGACACTATGTTTGTTACCAAAGATTATTTGTAATTAAATGTTTCTTCGATTGGTATCTTTAAAAAATATGATGAACACCTGTAGCTCTTGCGCTGATTTCAATGAAAATCAGCGATACAGCTTCATAGCTGTAGCTGTATGCTAAGCTGGTCGCCCCTTCAGTACACATCTTAAGCGCAGTTTTTTCTATTTTATTTATGTTTTTACTTTTTATGTAGTATTTAAGTGTGTGCTGAATAAAAGTATTTTCTTTCTTTCTTCTTTCTTTCTTTCTTCACATCCCATCTCTAATATTTAAGGTACTTCCCGTTCATGTCGCATAGTTCAGGGACACCCTGTATACTGTTATTTAATTGTTTTTAGTTGGGTATAATGATTGGATGCAACATTCCTAAATACATCCTTTTTGGTTATCATGCAGTCAAATTAGAAGCTCTTGGGGTAAGTCTATGTAACTTTTATGACATTTATTTTCAACGTTATATATCTTAAACTAGCTGTACTGGTTAGTGCTACAAACGTGGGAATGAAAAACAGTTTGTGCCGTTTAGCAAAAGCATTTTCGAAATAGGTTCAGTAGATCCAATCATTGACACAAACCATAATATTACTTTCTTATTAATAGATCAACTAGTAAGTAAATTTAGTGTTTTTACTTAGCTTTATATTAACTTTCGCTAGATGTAACTATGTATGTAACTGTAAGTTCGGGTGGAATCTTGCAAGTTAAATTTGACAAACTTTCCTGGTTTTCGATTGAGCTGACATTTTGCACATAGATGTATATCGCGTGACAATTTTTATTTTTTTATTGCCATGTTTTTTTTATTGTACAATGCAATAATATAACAAAATATCGCTGATCTGATGAGGAATTCGGAAGGTCACTGGTCATAGGTACTCCTTTAGTAAATAAGATAGACCTGTCGTGTTTGGACTCATTTTACATGATACATGATATCCAGGATCTTAAAAAAAATATTTAGCTTTTTCTTTAAAATACATTATTTTCAGCGTGGGTCATTGACCACTTTTATACAGAATTTGGAAATGTTTGAAGGGTTGCTGTTCGTAATGGCTCCAGCAGTTTTCTCTGAGTTGACTACGTTAGAAGTTGATAGAATTATGGAGATTATTAATAGGCAATTGTTGCGATGTTCTGGTAAGTATAAAAGAAAGAAAAACGGAACTTTTCTTAAACATAATTATTTCTGGTCATCTCATAGGTAATGTTCAGATGATCACTCTTTTCTCTCAACTCTGAATTTTTAATTTGATTTTAATTCACTTTTATACAAGACGAAAATAGAAATATGGCTTATATTTGAGGAGTATAGGTATACACATAATCCTAATATAAAATTTATTTAAATAATGACCAAATTATTCCCCTTTTCTATAACCTGTGTGACTTTGTCTATATCTTGTGTGACTTTGCACCATATCGTCGCTAGTACCATCAACTGTTATGAGGCGTTTCTACATTGGCCGGCCAATTTCCAACTTTCATAAAAGTTAGTCATCACCGTCATTTGTTTTGTACGTGAGTTGGACGTTGGTTAGCCAACGTGGAAACGCACCATTAGTAGTACATACGTACTGTCAAATAGTTTCGCTGGAATGACAAAAAATTTAATGGTGCGTTTCCACATTGACCGACCAACCTCCAACTTATATATTAGTCGGCCGTCATTTGTTTTGTACGTGAGTTGGACGTTGGCCGGCCAATATGGAAATGCGCCATTAGCCTTTGAATTTGCTTCGATTGTACTCAACAATACATTCTTGTTAAATAAATAAATTTATTTAAATATGTTTTAGATGAGCGTTTGGAGTTTGAGCTGCAAGTAACGCTGGAATATATCAAACGGAGGCCCTTTAAATTCATTATTTGGCGTACGATCCCACTCAATATATCTTTGCCTATAACAATCATAAGTTTGTGTATCACCTACGTAATAATAATTATACAATTGACACAATTTCATGATAATTTTTAAGTATGAGGACAAAAATGTATGTGAAGGATTAGCAAGAATATGCAAGTTTAGTAGAGCAGAACTGTAAATCCGAGTAACTTTTCACATATTTACACACTATTATCAACTAGCTGACCGGCGTAACTTCGTCTGCAACGATACAACCTTCCTATAAACTTCCACGATAAATGGGCTTTTCAACAGTCAAAGAATTTTTAAAATCGAACCAGTAGATCCTGAGATTAGCGCGTTCAAACAAAAAAACAAGCAAACAAACAAACTCTTCAGCTTTATAATATTAGTATAGATTTTATTTAACTTTTACGCTAATTATAGTAATGACAGATGTAAATTAATTCAATATACAGCATTCTTCATATTTTTATCTTTATCTTTAATTCAAATTAGAAACGTTAGAGTGTGCAATGCATATTTGCTTGCATGAACTGCACGCCATTGGGTTTTAGTAACAAATATACTATATTATTTTGTTTACCGTGTTTTCGGTGCTGTCGACATTGGTGAGTTGCTATTAGTTTTCTAGCAATGTTACTTAGATATAGTTTAGCGTAAGCATTTTGTAGTTGCTTGGAATTAATATTTATTGGAACGAAGTTCCTTATCGCGCGTTATCGAAAGGGGGCTAGACGGAAAAAAATCTTACGAAAAGTGGTCACGACACTTTTTTTGTTTTAGATGATTATCGCTAGATGGAGCTGTGATCAAAATCTTTTAAAACACGTTCCTTATCGCGCGTTACGTTAGGAAAAAAAATAAGATTTGTTTTAATCGAAAGGAACTTCGTTCTATTCGGGTGTCCCATGACACCTCTCACGTTTTTTCTATTCTATTTCAGCCACTGGAGTTGTTGTAATGTAAACTAACTAAAAACGTCAAAAAATATTTAAAATAAGATCACTCTTTACTATCTTTTATACAACAGACTTATCTAACCACTACAATTCAATAGTCGATTAATTATGTTTAACGTGAAGTTGTAATGAAGCTCGCACTGTAATTTTCTTTACCTGGTGTACAATAAAGTATTAAATAAATAAATAATGCTTTCGAAATAAATCGAACTTCTCTTTATTGCATTTTCAATTTGTCCTTATTACTATCCTTATATTTCTCATAATAACATTGATTACGCATATTTGAACTCGTAAATTGACATAAATTGCTATAAAACAAGCGACGTGGACTATGCCTGATCCCTCTATTAAGGGAAACCTAAGCTCAACAGTGGGTTGTTACAAAGCATTTTAGCTTTTAAAACATATGTATGTAGGTGCTACATTTCATCAACAGAAAGTCTTATATTATTATTATGCGTGAGAACCATTATTGTAGTGAATTACAAATTAGTTGCCAAAATGTGAAAGTTGAATAGTAACAATAACATATGTTATTGTCAAACTGATGATTCCAATAGGAACAGTCATATCTAAAGGAATAGCTCTCCATAGAGAATATTTGTAGGGACGCTGGCAGATATATTGCAGGGTAATTTCCAATTCAAAACGAAGTGAGTGGTCTGAAATCAAGAAATTGAGATATAAACCTTTCCTTGAGATTGTACTATAAATCTACAAATTATTATATCTATTAAACTAGGTGACCCGCGCAACTCACAGAGGGATACAACATAACCTCTAGCCTTCCTCAATAAATGGACTTTCCAACAGTGAAATATTTTTTCAAATCGGACTAGTAGTACCTGAGATTAGCGCGTTCAAACAAACAAACAAACTCTTCAGATCTATTTTATTAGTATAGATAAACTCTGTCGATTGCAATAGTTTGTACTTCTTCGCTGTTGGATATAAGCAGCTCTTTAACTATTCGTCGCCTCAGTGCTTGTTTGGCCAATCTGCACTCGAGCAAATTTTACAGGAGACGGCAAACAAGCACGTAATTTTCGTTAAGTGCCGTGTTGAGAAAAATATTGAAATGAGATTTTTATTGTTTTAGAATTGAATATTTGAAAAAAATATTTTACCAGTCGGATGGAAATTTTATTCTTTATAATACTGCATTAAAAAGTCATTTTCGTAAAAAATGTCAGATTGGCCAAACAAGCACTGAGGCGACGTATTGTTGAGGTCCTCTATATCAACTTCATACTTTAGATATACTATAAGTCATTCTTAAAATATAAGAAATACCCACCAGAACATTTGATCAGATGTTTTGTTAAGATCGTTTTAATCTTTTCAACTTCATTGGTTATCATTTCAGAGAAGAGAGCCGGGAAAGATAAAATTATTACTGACGTTACGACTTCTATTGGATCTATTATTGGTACAGAAGAGTCAACCTGGAAAATCAAATGTCAAGTTTTTATGATACCTACGTCTTATTTCATTAAATTACAATCTGTAATTTTCGGTAATTACCTCAATGAGATAGGCTCTAATAGAAGTGTAGCAAAGTATTATAAGTTTTGGAAACTTAAATATCAAGGTAACGGAAAGCTGAAATTGTGAAAAAATATTAGAAATTACTCTGATTATGCTCGAACAGTTATGAGATTTTTAAAAGAACTATTACTATAAACCTACAAGGCAATAAAAAAAAATAATAAAAAAATAAAAAAAAACCCCTTTGGAACGTTAAGACCAGTTTATTATGATTCGTTGTATAAAATGATATAGTAGGTTTGGGTATGAATTATAGAAAAATATATGACGATTTTTTAATATATCACGAAGAATAATAATATACAGATTATGTAAATTATTATTACACTTAACTTTATATCACCAAGGAAGACTAAAAAATTAATCAGAAAACTCACCGAGTACTGAATGTAGCTGTTGATACTATCCAAATTATCCAGAAGATTATTATAGTATCGGAATATCTGTCTGACATGTTTAACTCTTTTAGCGATTTCATCTTTGGCAACGATGTTTACTGGTATCGTAATAGACTCCAAGGATTTCTTTAAAAGCTTCATACGATTGTTCAACAAAGCAAAAACATTTACTATTGTAAGGCTGGTGAGGGTGTTGTGAAGTACCAAAATGGCCAAAATTATACTTTTATGAAGGTGAGCAATCGGTAAAGTCATCCCAAAATAAATAGTAATAGCAAATCTTGTGGTGATCATGATACAAATTGAAATCAACAAATCAATTGAAATGATCGGAGCCTTTTTAAACCCAATAATTTTGTCATTGATCTTGAGAGTGTTGCAGTATTTGAAATAGTATTCTTCAGCAGTGAAGTAATTCAAAACGTTGTTGAGTATGAATTCACACAAGGAGAGGTAATATGGTGAATTTTTATTCAAAATATACATACTAAATATGGCCAAAGTGAATTTGATAACACTGCAGTAACAAAACACGAATATGTTGATGCATTTGCTTGAACTGACGCAGAAATAGGAGCCTATGAAAAGGCGGAAATACATGAAAATCTTCAAAATTAGCGATAGTTTTGGAGGTTTCTTTATTCTTTTGCATTTTAAAACCATTTTTATTTCGCTTTTCAATTATAATACAAATAAAGGACCGTTTGTAACTTTACACTATTCATTTATAATTTCAAAAGCTGAAAAGGTTTTAATTTTATTGGTATATTGATTCAAGTGAACACTTTAATTACGGTATAGTTATTTTAATTTTCTTTTAATGGAAATTACTATATCCTATCACTTTGAAACAATCGAAGTTAATATGTATGTGTGATATTCCAAGATCCCAGAGTGGTAAGACACAACTTATTTTCACATAAATGAAACCTCATGTTCTCAGTAGTCTCTTATGTGCTCAGAATACCTGCGCGCTTGTGGAGCTCTCCGAGTGACACCTGGGCAGGTATCAGGTGTGAAAGGTAACTAAAATTAATACTAACCTAACTTATTTTCTCATAGCTGATTTTTACATATATTTTGTAGAGTATTATTATAAAGTTATACCATAAGCGTCAGACACTTTTCATGGGCCAAAACTTTTGTCAGACGCTTTAAACCTCTACAAAAAATACATTAACTTAACTTATTTTTACATGTCTGACATTTAAATATGTTGTTCAGATAATAATTACGAAGTTATATTTAATTAGTCAGACAAAATTGATTGACCAAACACCCGTAAACAGCAAAATTATTCTGCCGTGAGTATGAGCGTGAAAGCATTATGCGCATGCGTCTTAGAGTAAATATATGAAACATACTTACGGTACAGCTTCCGATATAACATTTTTGCATCTTTATTTCAATATTAACGTAATAATTAGTCAGTATGAAAGTAAATTAAGTAATTTAATATTTCTGGTATAATTAATCTGTTCAGAGCTATTTTTTCTTAGAATTTTTTTTATTTCATTGTTAAAAATATCATTTGAAATTATGTTTTTTACAAAAACATTTTTGTAAATCGTCTTTGTTTACCTTTTTTAAAAAAGGCAGGATTATAGTCACATCCGGTTAATGCATGAAATCCTGGAAAACTTCGACACAAAGATGATCCCAAGTTCTCGTACACTTTTGTCAAATTAATATATCTTTGGTTGTTTCCGGTGCCTACGTTTAACCATAAATTGGAACCATCGTCTTTCAAATTATGCATATGTCCTAACATAATAATCGCTATATAGGTATCAGAACATCTTACAACAAAATTTGCCTGAACGTCAATATTACAAATATGAAAGACGACAAAAATGATTTTGTAAAAAACATAATTTCAAATGATATTTTTAACAATGAAATAAAAAAAATTCTAAGAAAAAATAGCTCTGAACAGATTAATTATACCAGAAATATTAAATTACTTAATTTACTTTCATACTGACTAATTATTACGTTAATATTGAAATAAAGATGCAAAAATGTTATATCGGAAGCTGTACCGTAAGTATGTTTCATATATTTACTCTAAGACGCATGCGCATAATGCTTTCACGCTCATACTCACGGCAGAATAATTTTGCTGTTTACGGGTGTTTGGTCAATCAATTTTGTCTGACTAATTAAATATAACTTCGTAATTATTATCTGAACAACATATTTAAATGTCAGACATGTAAAAATAAGTTAAGTTAATGTATTTTTTGTAGAGGTTTAAAGCGTCTGACAAAAGTTTTGGCCCATGAAAAGTGTCTGACGCTTATGGTATAACTTTATAATAATACTCTACAAAATATATGTAAAAATC
This sequence comes from Trilocha varians, assembly GCA_030269945.2. Classification (NCBI taxonomy): domain Eukaryota; kingdom Metazoa; phylum Arthropoda; class Insecta; order Lepidoptera; family Bombycidae; genus Trilocha; species Trilocha varians. The sequence continues at coordinate 2,606,491 of AP028277.1, read as the reverse complement.
AGCTATGAGAAAATAAGTTAGGTTAGTATTAATTTTAGTTACCTTTCACACCTGATACCTGCCCAGGTGTCACTCGGAGAGCTCCACAAGCGCGCAGGTATTCTGAGCACATAAGAGACTACTGAGAACATGAGGTTTCATTTATGTGAAAATAAGTTGTGTCTTACCACTCTGGGATCTTGGAATATGAGTGAGTATACTGTGAGTCGAGCATTACTATGTATTCGTATTTTGTTTTGTAATTGGCAGATATGACTCATGTGACGTAATTGAAGACTAAGTAGAAAAGGACGATTTTTGGGACTTTTCAATGTGTTAAAAAATACGTGTTAAGTATCACTACATTTTTCTGCAGACGAATAATACTCTTAGTTAGTGAGTAACCGAAGAAGAAAAATATACTAATCAAATTTATAAACTTATTCAGATACTCGCGGTTTTCTATAATACTTTCATGCATTTGCAACGGGTGCTTACCACGATATTTAATTAATTGAGTTGTCTCGATATTTCAACGTTGTTGCAAACGTCATCATCACGAGAAGACTGGATACTGCGGGTCGATTTAAGAGCAAACAAATCTGTCTACCCTCTTTCTCATTCCCTTTTGGGTAGTACCTCCTTTTGGAACTCGAACTCGTGATCATGACGTTTGCAACAACGTTGAAATATCGAGACAACTCAATTAATTAAATATCGTGGTAAGGACCCGTTGAAAATGCATGAAAGTATTAATCGAATTTACTTCAGAACTTAACGGTACACTTAGTGTTATGTAAATGGACTTCAGGCGAGGAACAATAAAATGTGGTTTTCCTTAACTAGTGTCTAAATATTCAACACTGGCAAGTTCCCGCATTGAGCTAACGATATCACTAGAGTTTGTGCGACTCAATTTAACTGAACTTCGGGGCAATTTGTGCAAATTGGCTCGGGAAGGAGTTGTAAGGCGTTATCGGGAGTTTTGAACTACTAATGCGTTATACTCTCCTGGTACTTCGGGTGAGGTACTCAGAGCTTTAGTGGGGAAAATTATGTTTTTATACGGGTTAGAAGTGGCAGAAATTTAAGAATTAGCATAGGTTATAGTGGCTTCGATTCTTGGTCGTTTTAGTTTGTTGAAGTTCTTTATGACTTTTTCTAGAGTTGTTACTATATGAAAAGTGAAAGCAAAACTGAACTGCATTACTGTATTTTGATAACTTCATATACTACTAAGCAACTAAAATTAGCATGATCTGTGTACGGAAATTGATTGATTACTATATTTGTGTACAAAATCGTCTTTGTGTAGCCGTGGTCCAAGTCATAAGCAACAGTAGCATATTTTTTTATTCAGAATAAGAAATATGACAAGTACCTACTGTACTGTAACAAACTATTATTTAACGTCCACTATTGAAATATCTATTTTTCAACACAATTGTCAAATTCATGGTGCCATTATTATTTATTTAATTAAATTCTTTACACCTAATCTTAATAAAAAGAAGAGGGAAATAAAAAATACCTTCAAGAAGCAATGGTTCTCATTTTTTTTAATTGGATCATGTGTATTTATACCCACACAACTGGGATCGGCAAAATCGGTTGGTTTACGTTTGTCAAGTCTGTGGCAGGAGCCAAAATTGAGCACGAGGTGACGTTAGATCGGAAACTTGTTTCGTTTACATTTTATTTTCGTGTCATATTTTCTGGAGATAATATATTTTGGGCAAAAATGTATAACAGCGTATTTTAAGAATATAGAGTAACAAGAATATTAGGTTAAATTAAAAACAATTTATAATATAAAAACAATTTTAAAAGATAGTCAAACTAGTGCGATTTCAGTTTCACCATCTAGGGAAGTTAACGTTCCCAGTTGATTGGATAATAGGCACAATGTTGGGTTTGCCAATGAGAGAACAATACTAAAGTGGTCATAAACTGCCAAGTCTTATAACTTGTTCTACAATATTTTGCAGGAACAAACATTATGTTAATATGTTGACATCGACGATCTGTTAATGATTTGATCAGACACGCTTCGCCGGTATTAATTGAATATTATCATCTGTTTGTTTCAATTGAATATTGAGATTTACTTGCAGCTAATTGCGGAGATGCATCTGGCGTAGAGATAATTACTGGATAGTAGTAGATAGTTTGTGTACAATGGGAATTAATGCAGTCACAGTAAAGAAATTAAAAAAAAATAAGGAAATATAATCTTCAATCAAAACTTTTAGAATTTGTAGATGTGAGAGAAGAGAGAAAATTCGTAAAGTACAATTTAGGAACGACATGTTGTGATGAGTCGGCTAAGTCAAATACACGTGAGTACAGGTGAGTTTTTCATTAGGTCATAGAAGAATGGATCAAATAGAGGATGAAATTTCTTTTGTAGTAATATGGGATTTTATTGACAGATAAAGAAGATATGAAATACAATGTTTACTAATGTAGACACGGCTCGTTTACTTTATTTCAGTTATTTTCACATTGTCATGTCCTTTTGCAGTTTTTGCTACAGCTGTAGAAATGATCTTATCTTGTAGAAGCTTTCAAGAACTATACGTGGCATACATGCTATCAAGGGAATATCTGAGGGGAAAATTTATTGACATGAATTTCTTACGCCAGTTCTTTTCAAGACGTTTATTCTGATCTGGTCGCATTAAAACACCAAGAAAATATTCAAATTATAAAAAGAACTTATTTATAATTCTACACAAAACTTCATGTTAGTTGGTTAATGACAGCGCAACGTGTTCTGTCCGTTTATGACGTCACGTCCTCAAATAATGACTGCATGTCCTGGCGTTTTGTATTCTACACTGTCGGTTATTTCAATGGACATGTACTAAACTCAGAGCTAATTATATTTAGCTGTGGACAGTGTGTATGACTTTAAATAGTTGTTTCAAATGAGTTTGTTTAATTAAAATTGTGGTATGCTACTGTTTAAGCCCTATTTTTGGTAGTAAAATCCTTCTTATCAACTTCATCTTTTTTTCTTTCCTTCATTGCTATAATTGGTAATCAAACACATGGTATAACCATTCGTAAGTGTTACCCTTGCTGTGTACTACCAATGGCATACTGTTCATATATTTTATGTCTTTCTTGATTTGATCAAATTTAGATATAAAGTTTATTTAACTTGTTCATTTTTCATGGTACGCCCTCTCTACTGGATATACGAAACTTTATACATAAAACATTACGCTGTAATGAAGCGTAGAAACAAAGAAATGCATATTAAAAGAAAAGCTTGAAAACTGCAAACATTACCTGCATATTTCCAGCATCCCTCTGTGCTTGGGGTGATTTCAAAGGGTTTTAAAGAGAAAAGGCATGGCGTTGAATAATTGGCGCGTCCCCAAGTTCAATGCACCTGACATACCCTTCCCTTTGTAGGTATGTCAGTATGTCAGTGCTTTCTTGTGACACTACTCTCTTATCTCGGGTATGTAAATTGGCTCACCAACGTCCAACACACGGGGTGAAAATGAGCTTCATCTGACACACACACACATTTCTTACAGTTTGGACTCACCACTTTGGAAGTAACTTTTCAATATTTTCCAATTTTGTTCAAGCGTATTGCGTCCCATTTCGTAAATGTCAAACCTTTAACTAAATTATGAACACAAATTGAATGACATTTGAGCTGCCATTCTCTAAATAAACAGTAGTTCAAAATATACAAGGCCAAAAAATATAAATAGTCTCAAGCTAACAGACAGCTATACTAAAATGAGCCCATAAATGAAAACCTTTAAAAAAATATGGATATATTCCGATGCATAAAGTTTGATCAACAATGTTGTTTAAAAGCCAACTACGAAAGAGAACTGTATAAACGAAACATTGTATTGTTTAAGTACATAGATTGAATCTTGATTGAAAGTTGCGATACGATTTTTGGTCGGTTACGATTTGTCGATCCGATTTTTAGAATCAACGTAATATAATGACAAGAACTTGAACTACACAGGTGTACAACTTTGCTTCCGCCGTTTTTTTCCGAAATTTGAGGCTTTATTGTAAAAAACTGGTTATACATTTATGATTCAAAGTATTGTCCATCGGTGGCCACTACTTTCTTCCATCTTTCGGCAGCGTACGAATCCCGCGTTGATAAAACTGGTCATCTTTTGAAGTGATCTACGAATCTATTCAATTTTTTACTTCTTCATAAGATCGGAAGTGCTGGTCAGCCAGGCCGTGTGCCATTGGTCGAAACAAGTGATAGTCCGAGGGAGCAACGTCTGGAGAATACAGCGGGTGGGGTAGGACTTCCCATTTCAACGTTTCCAAGTATGTCTTGACCACTTTCGCATGGGGTCGAGCATTGTCGTACTGTAAAATCACTTTATCATGTCTCTCGTTGTATTGCGGCCGTTTGTCTTTCAATGCTCGGCTCAAACGCATTAATTGCGTTGCAATAACGATCGCCAGTGATTGTTTCAGTCGGTTTCTTCGATTTCAAAATTACCGTTCTTGAAGCATTGAAACCACTCTCGGCACGTTCTTTCACTAATAGCGGCCTCACCATTGGTATTTGAGAGCATTCGATGAGCCTCAGCCGCAGATTTCTTCATATTAAAGCAGAAAATTAAAACCTCCCGCAAATGACGAGAATTTGGCTCGTAAGCTGACATGTTTAATCGAGAATAACTTTATGATCCAGATACAAATCGACTAATATTTCGATGGCGTTATGTTTACAAATGCCTAAGCTTATTGTATGACATCTACGATCAATTTATTTCGACTACCACTTACCGCTACAGCCATCTATGCAAAACGGCGGAAGCAAAGTTGTACACCTAATAGCTAATTTTAAGGGGATAAACTGTCCAGCAGTTGAATAGAAAAAGTAATATTTTACTACGCTCATTGTGAACCAATGTGATTCTCATCATCATGTTAAAGGAAGATATTGTGTTAACTGTGCCGAAATTTGATAAGTTATGTTCTGTACTCTTTAAACGAGGCTTAAGAAAAGTCCTGTATCGGTAGGCGATAGATAACAGCCCGTCATTGCCCTGGCATTGCAGAGGTTCATGAGCGACGGTGACCGCTTACCATCAGGTGGGCCGTAGGCTCGTTTATCTAACACGCAATAAAAAAATAAAAAAAGTGTAATAACATTAGTGATTTTAGACTGTAGTCCTGACGCCAAATTACACTACTATTTTATAAATATTTTAAACAATAAAGGGTGTTTTTCAACTATTCTAAAACCTCCAAAAGGTAAGGTGATAGATTGAACTTAAAGGCCACAGAACTTTAAAAACTCAGGTTTTTGTCAAAAAACTATTTAACTTTAATTTAGTCTAAAACACACTATTATTTATTCTACCAATCACTATAGCCCGAGAAAATTTTACCTATTCATACCAAAAAATCGGACATCAAAATCAGACCTATTCTAAGTTATATTTTGCACGCGTGTCCTGCCGTAAAATGACCATTCCTATGCGTATTTGCAGTACCATCGAGCACCGCGGCTTTCAGCTTGCAGTAATGGATTTTAAGTACATTGTTTTCGAATGGACAATACGGACAGATTTTGCATGGAAATAGCATTTGGATGCGTTTTTATAGATGATCTTTTTGGGTGACTTGTTAATCGACTACGGGGAAACATTCCTTAAATAAGCCTTTGAAATTTCAGTAAACCATTGCTGAAAATGTCAATAGGGAGAGACTGAATGAAATATTTAATTGTAAGATCATTATCATCAGTCTGTAGACGTCCAGTCCACTGCTGGACGTAATAGACTTGGGCTTTCGTAAATAAAAAAACTACGTTTATGTAATATCTTCTAGAATCATCAAAAATCCATCACAAAGTACACTTTTTCTGAAATATGTGTTGTTAATTTTGATTGTAAGGATTTATACTTCACTATACCAATACTCATAGCTACTAATTTAAATAATAACTAATAAATAAATATACTAATAATAGCTGAAATATTTGGACTTGGCCCACGAGGTGACCCACATGTGGCGTGTTGAATCGACCATCATTGTTCCGATCGTTGTATCTGTGCACGGTCTAATAGCGAAAAGCTTCGACCGTCATCTTGAGAAGCTTTCGCTCCCCGGCTGGGTAAATGGCTTGATTCAGAAGGCGGTCGTTCTTGACATGACACGTATTGTGAGGAGGTTTCTCTCTCTTGAGCTGACCACTGATGGCTTGGGTCGTAGACCTCGTCTTTAGTGGCCCTCTGTTTTTTATATTGTATTTTTAAATTTTATTTCTTTGTTAATTTTTTTTTTTAATATAATGTAAAAAATAAGTGAAAATAAATGAATACTAATAATAAATAGCCAATACACAAGAATTTCCTCAATAATCCCAAAGTTAACAGCCATAAAAGCGAGGTTATAGCCTTACATCGCTAACGTGAAACAAATACCATTTCTAGATGGAAATAAAACGAGCACTAAACAATATAAAACCTAGATAATTACCATTCCGCTTACGTAAAAAGCTAGCATTTATCTCGAGAGGAACAAAGGATAAAATTGAGATTAAAGAACGCCCCTGGTTCACGTTTTATAACTTGTTATATTCCCCGGGTTGGTTTGCAAAAAATATTTGTGACTAGCTGGCCCACACAACTTCGTCTGCGTGACATAAGGAAATTTTCTCACCGTTTAAACCTTCCCTGGACTTCTACGAATATTTCAAGATTAAAATAAGCCAAATCGGTTCAGTCGTTCTCGAGTTTAAGCGAGACTAACTAACAGCAATTCATTTTTATATAAGAAGAATATAGAGCTTTTGAAGGTAATTTAAGTTTTTAACTTATTCAAACACTCGCGGTTTTCTATGATATATTCTTGCATTTTGAACGGGTTCTTACCGCAATATTTAATTAATTGAGTGGTCTCGATATTTCACGTCGTCGATATTTCGAACGTTATGATCACGAGAAGACTGGATACTGCGGGTCGATTTACCGATCATGAGGTTTGCAACAATATAATTTTAGTTTTGTACATTGATACTTTTTTGTTACATTATATTGTTCTTTGTCCCATAAAATTTAATGTTTTTTCTGACTGCTCTATATGTACCTACCCCAAAATGATTGCATATAGAATTGTATATATGATTGCTAATGATTGTGATATTTTCACTTGTAGCCTGTCGCACTTCGCAGAAACTGCTCGAGTATTATTAGAATCTAAGTCTTTTAGGTTTTAAGTTTTATTTTTTAAAGTATACATAATATGTCATTGTGAATTATTAGTGTTTATTGTTTTTAATTTAATTTATTTTATACACTTATCATTTGTGAAATTTTAATGTTTTAATGGGAATTTTAGATTATTTTTATGGTAATTTAATATTTAATTTAATGTCTATGTACTCATAACGTCTTCTTGGTTTTTACTGTAATGATGTTATGATAGTTTTTGTACAATAAAAAAATAAATAAGAAAAAAATATTACTAGTTTACCAATCATTTCGAAAATACTTTTATGAGATTATTGTTGATTATCATAAAAAAAATAACTATATGGATCAAGTTCATAGCCTACACCCAGAAAACTAAAAACAAAATTTATTAAACCTCTTCTAAATCTTTAACAAACAGTGCGCTGTGCAGATTATTTTAAATTTTTCAGTCTCGATCCGGAAACAATCTTGCTCTCAAAATTTACAAACAAACAAACATGGCTGTCCGTTTTTATTGTATGTAAAAAAGATCAAGTGTTCCTTGAGAGAATAATTAGCAGGGATCCAAGGAGAATGCAATTTTCTCTATGAAAGGAATTTAATATTCTAATAATGTTTTCAAGGTATTTTGCTTTGAAATAAATATAAAACTAGACACAAGAATAAAGATTATCTCTATTATTATACCAACAAAAGCTATATTCTGAAATAACTACTTAGTAGAAATTTGAATTTTATTTTTTGTAATGTTCTGTTTGTCTGGTCAGTTATACTGAAGACAAATCACGTACTCTTAATAATCAATGAATGCTTGGTACCAAAGGGGTCTGTTTTCGCTTGATGACAATATTTTATGAGTAATCCAAGTTCACATTCAAAACTCTTTGGTATTCCCAGAGCGCTATGACTTGTCCTTCTTTAAACGAGGCTTGAGGAGGGTCCTTAAAGTTAGGTCGTAGGTAACGACCCCTCAGTGTTCCCTGACATTGCAGAGGTTCATGAGTGACGGTAACCACTTACGATCAGGTGGCCCATTGGCTCGTCTGCCTACATGGCAATAAAAAAAAAACTAATTTCATTAATTTTGATAAAATGTAAAATATGAATGTACCTTTAGTTTTTAGTTCTGTGACGTAGTGTTCCCTCACCCTTTACAATCCATGAGTAAACGCTTACGATCAGGTGGCCCGTTTATTCCTATGCCTGCAAGGCTATAAAAAAATACTAGCAGCACTAATCCTATGACAACGTAGCTACCGTTTTTTTTTTTTTTTTTTTAGTTGGAGGAAATCACCGGGGTATGTGGGAGTTGAACCTCACTAAAACCTCCAACCGCTCACACTCAGCGTCCGAACCCCGGCTGAGGCCAGAACCCAGCACGGGGTTTGGAGGGACGGCGCGACGCGTTACGCCATCGGCATGCTTTCCCGTCGCTCCGTCCCCGGACGCCGAACCGGTAGCCGCCGGCGAATACGGCCACCGGCTCTCTCGGTCGGCGGGCTTTCCGAAGCCCGCCAAGATGGGACCGCGTGTCACCCTCCCGCGGAATACCCCGCTGGGTCAGAACCGTGGGTCGGGGAGCGCGGTCTACCATCCTCCGGTAGCTCTTACGCTAAGGGCGTGCTGAGCGAGACACGGCACCTTCTTGGGTCCCCGCTCGCACTCACATGCGTTGGGGACCCGAAACTCTTAGGGGGCCAGAATCCGGGCGAGATCCCGGTCCCGGCCCCCTGCTCGACAGCGGCGGGTTGGTAAGTTGAGAGTGGCATATAGCCTCTCCCTCTCAGCCCCCGCCACCTGCTTCTGCGAGATGGTGGACTCGCAGAAGTCGAGCATCGCCTTCCAGGACTCGTCGCTCTCGAGCATCGACGCCGCGACGCTCGGGAGCGACAAGTCCGGACCTATTTGTTGGACCAGGACACAGCGCTGCCTCTCCCATGCGGGGCAGCGCGCGAGCGTATGCTCCGGCGTGTCCTGGTCGCATCCCACGCAATGGTGGCACCTCGCCGAACGTAGCTACCGTAGGCTCGTTTATCTATCAGGCAATAAAAAAAAATCAACAAAATATACTTTTATTCCGTAACCCGACGCCGGGCGAATGAATAATTACTCCGCCTCCAGGATGTTTTCCTAAATACATCGTATGCCTCACGAAAACAATGTACGAATAAAAAATATTCGTCGTACCTTGTTTTTAAAAACAAGCCTCAAGGCAGAAGTAATATGGAAACTGAATACATGTAAGTGAATTCTTTATTTTGCGAAGCTACTGGTTCAAATTGGTTGTACTTAAATGAGGATCTTCTTTGTCGTCGTTAATTTAAATCTATGCTTCCAATCTGAAAATAACTCAGCAGGCATGTAATATTTAAAAAGCAAAATAGTTTAAAACTGAGTCTTTTTTTTTTGGACGGGAAGAAATCGCTGGACTTCCACTCGCCCCCGAGTATGTGGGGGTTGAACCGCACTAAAACCTCCCGCCGCTCACGCTCGACGTCCGATCCCCGGCCTGGACAGAACCCGGCACGAGGCTGGTAGGGGTGACAGGACGCGTTCGCGATTGTTGCTCACGTATCGCCCCGTCACCCCCGTAAAACTGAGTCTTAAAAAAAAAAATTGTATGATTATGGGATATTCCATGTGTCGACTTTTCTTTATATTTTCCATGAAAGCTTGCTGTGCTTGCGCCCGTGTTTTGTCATACGTTGGTCTCTTATTTTAAGTAATTAATGAGTCTATTTAGTTATTTCTAAAAGTGAGAAAAACAGTTGGTAAGTCAGTAAAAAATCATAGGCATTTATACAAAATGAGCAATATAGCATAAATATAAATCGCGACCATTCCACGAATGTCAAAGGTACAAAGCATTGATAAGTTTCAATAAAGTACTTCAAACTTAACTCAACGACATAAGATTCAAAATCGAAAAGCAAAAAAGCTTTTTCAAACTACCCGACTCTTATATCCATAGTAATAGAGTTGAAAATCGAATGGCAAGTTCTCAATAGTGACATTACTATTGCAAGAGCCTCTTGACATACATGGCTTTGAAAGGGCAGATCCGAGATTAAGTTAAGCATTCAAAGTGTTCAGTTATTCATAGAATTTTGATGTGGGACGCGTTATCTGGACGCGTATGGTTATGATGATTTTCCGCTTTGTATATCTACTGATTGAATCGTTTTATTGAATGAAAGGGAATTGAAAATCAAGCTAACCCTTATCTTAAATCTAACGGTTTTACTGATTATGATTCAATGTTTGTAATTTACAAAATCATTAATCTAATATTTAATATACCTATATTATAAAGGCGAAAGTTTGTAAGTATGGATGTATGGATGTTTGTTACTCTTTCACGTAAAAACTACTGAATGGATTTGAATGAAACTTTACCACAATATAGCTTATACATCAGAATAACACATAGGCTACAATTTTTGAGGTTTCTAATGTGACGTCGCGAACTAGACGGGCTAGACGGGACGAACCTGAAGTCCACGCGAACGAAGTCGCGGGCAATAGCTAGTTATTTTCATAAAACAATACACTATTGTATTGTACGTAACAGTACAGTACAGTGATATCTTCTTCCAGGTCCTAAAGTGTAGGCTGTAGCGACTCCTCAGTGTCCCCTGACATTACAAAGGTCCAATTTAAGCTCGTTAAATAGATCGAATGCACTATCATCATCGCTATCAATAATAATATTTTAATGTTATATGTTTGTCTCTAGACATATTACCTACCTATTATCTTATTGTGTGTTTACTAGTTTTAAGTTTAAAATTGTACTGAGTTTCCATTAAACAAATTTCTTTCTTTCTTTCTATCATCATCAACCCGTAGACGTACACTGCTGGACATAGGGCTCCCCCAAATCACGCCACAACGACCTGTCGTGCACTGTTAGCATCCAATGAGTTCCCACTACCCTGACCAGAGTGCTTAGTACGACTTTTCCTTCACTGAAACTGCACCTGCAGGTGGCGATGTTTCAATTCCACACAAATTAGAGTTTACATAAACGTAGCGGGCAGTGAAGGAAAACTCCGAATAGGAACACAGTTCGTCGGACCATTGTGTTTACATGTGTATAAATTACAAATGGGCCCTGTAATAAAATCGAAAAGCAATCTGCGGCCGTTTAATATTCATATCGTAGATTGTAAATCACAAAGGAGTTGTGTAAACGTTGTTAGTTTATCCCTGAATAATAGCTCGTATGGACGTACTGACGGGATATGTAATGTATTGACGTAGTATAGACAGATTTTCTGAATATAAGTTGAAGTTTAAATGTACACAGTTGTAATAAAGCGATTTTGGTGAAAGTTGATGACAATTTTAAGCTCATATTGTAAATGTTGTTTCGGAATTCCGTTTCCGGTTGCCTTACGGTAAACACGTACGTTTGTCTGCTCCGCGAAAAATATTCGAAAACAGTGTAAAAAGGACTTATACAAGTGCACCACACAGTGAGATCAGTAGCAAAACTACAACAGTTCAATTTGTGCCATTGAAACAGTGCTAAATTTATACTTTTAAAGTGAAAATCATCTTCGAAAAGTGCAATTTCATCGTTAAGTATAAACATTGTTACGGTAGTGCCAACCTAACGACATAACAGAACGACATTGACAACCGAAGATTTTATGACAGTGACAGCTGTGACATCCAAAGTGTTGCTATATGCCAAAAATAATTTCTACCAACTAATTAAAACAAAAAAGGGTTGTCAACTTTAAAAAACAAATAAAAATAAAAAAATAAAATTATATATATTAGATAATAAACTCCTACAACCTGCAAAATGGACATAAACATGGAACTACTCCTCTTAAAACTAGATGAAAAGTTAAATCAGCAAACGTTAATTCTAACAGCTGCTGTGACAAAAAATGTCATGGAAGCGATGGATGACAAATTCAAAAGTATTACCGAAGAAAATCAACATCTTAAAGATAGAATTCAAACACTAGAACAAAAAATCGGCAATATTGAAAAGGAAAAACGAAAGAACAACTTAGTCTTCTTTGGAATTGATGAATCGGACAAAACCAAACTTGATCTTGTGGAATACGTCAAAAATATTATAATAGAAACTGGAATTCATTTGGAAAGTACAGAGATATCCAATATATACAGGATAGGACAAATAACACCAGATAAAGTTCGACCTGTGGTCGTTTCGATTATAACACTTTGGAAAAAACGTGCGATACTGAAGAATAACTCAAAACTTCCTACAGGCATTTACGTGAAAGAGGATTTCTCCAAAGAAGTTCTACAAAAACGGAAGCAACTAATGGCACAAGTGGAAGAAGAGAGAAAAAAAGGGAATGTTGCGTTTATTAAATATGACAAACTAATTGTAAAAAGTCAACCAAACAAAAATCGTGAAAAGAGAAAACGAGAAGGCTCAGATTCTCCAAAAACACACACGCTAAGGAAATCAAATGCACAGTCTTCTCGTTCAATGCCTAAAACATTTGGGAAAGATATTATAAAGCCTAACATACTTAACTACGTCGAACGCGGTAGGACATCGTCAGCACCAACTAATCCAAAAAACTAACTACTAAAGCGGAAATCAACGACAAGAAGAAAACCACAACTTTAACCAAAACGAATTTTCCTAAAAGCACCCCAAGCCGGCTGGTCCCCGTGGGGGAAGATGACCATTACCCTCCAACTACTCCAAATACCCGTAAAACTAAAGGAAGAGACAATAACATGTTATACATTGCAACACTTAATACCCTTTCCTTAAGAACAGATGAAAGCTTAGCAGAACTAATTCTTGCACTAGATGAAATTAAGTGGTCAATATTGGGATTAAGTGAAGTTCGTCGTGTAGGTGAGGAAATAGAGGACCATGGAGATTACATCTTTTACTTTAAAGGCCAAACACCAGGGCAATATGGAACCGGTTTCTTAGTCAAGAAACAACTGGCTTCCTGCATCGATGACTTCATTGGGATTTCGGAACGCATATCAATACTTAATCTGAAACTGCCACCTAAAGGCGAATATTGGTCAATACTACAGATCTACTCCCCGACTGAACAGAGCAGTAGCATCGAAATCGATTCATTCTATTCACTAGTAGCAGACGCTATAAAACAACATACATATGCGAACTTAATAGTAATGGGTGATTTTAATGCTCGAATAGGTAGTAAAAAAGACGGAGAAGAGATTGTCTTGGGCCCTTATGGATCTGGAAAGAGAACAAGGAATGGTGAAAAACTACTACAACTGGCCTACGAAAATAACATGAAAATACTAAATAGTTTGTATAAAAATCGTAAAAATAACAGATGGACATGGCGATCGCCGGATGATCGTTATAGAAACGAAATAGACTTTATTTTAACCAATAAGAGCATAAGATTCCACGACTGTAGGGTCATAAACAGTCTCAATTTTAACACCAATCATAGAATGGTAAGAGCTAAACTTCAATTAAAAACAAATAGGAAAATCAGACCCTTTAAGTTGAAACATAATGGTTCTATGTTCACTGAGAATACGGAACCCTTCAAAGTCAATTTAAAAGATTTCATTGATAAGACAAAGACACTCAGTGTGCAAGGAAAATATGATAAATTCATAGCATTACTAAAGGCTCCTAGAAAAGACTTAGGAAATAAAAATAAAAAACTAGTTTGGTTAAGTAATGACAGTAGAGAAATTTTGAATGACAGAAGTAAACTAATTTCAATGCCTGCAAAATCAAAGGTAATCAGAAAGAATATATCAGACTTAAGTAAACGGATAAAGCACAGCATGAGGAGAGATCGCAAAAAATATAGATTAAATATATTAGAAAAATACATAAACAGTACTGGAGGTATTACAAAAGCCTCCAAAATCTTAAAAGGGAAGATAAATTGGATACCGAACCTTAAAGGTAAAGAAAATTGTAAGCCAAAAACAAAACGCCCAGAAATACTGTCGATTGCTACAAATTTTTTCAGAGATCTGTACGCAACGAAACATGTTAGCCGGACAACAGAGTTGACAGATGGAGAAGATGTTCCTATATTTTTGCCGACTGAAATAAATAAAGCCATAATAACCCAAAAGAAAGAAAAAACACCTGGAGCGGATGGCATAACAAATGAATTTCTTATTAAAAATAAAGAAGAACTCTTACCTATTATAACATACATATTTAACGAAGTACTTCACAGTGAGCAAATACCTGAACAGTGGACAACCTCCACCATAACATTACTACACAAGAAAGGAGATAAGAATAATATCAATAATTATAGACCAATTAGTATTATGTCAAATATCTATAAAATCTTTGCCAAGGTAGTTCTTAATAGATTGACCAAAAATTTAGATGAAAATCAACCAAGAGAGCAGGCTGGTTTCAGAAGCGGATACTCAACTCTCGATCACATCCATGTGATTAAGCAACTTTTCGAAAAAGCCAGAGAATTTAACATTAAATTTTATTCGTGTTTTGTTGATTACAGCAAAGCATTTGATTCCCTGGAACATGATATAATATGGTTAGCACTTAGGAATCAAGGAGTTGAATATAAGTACATAAGAATTTTGAAGAACATCTATGATAACAGTCAAGCGAAAATTAAACTAGAGAAAGAAGGAGGGGAAATAAAAATAGAGAGAGGAGTGCGTCAGGGCGCCCATCTCACCTAAAATCTTTACCGCTGTGTTAGAAGAAGTATTCCGGCAACTAAATTGGGATGATTACGGCCTGTCTATAAACGGTGAAAACTTAACAAACCTAAGATTTGCAGATGATTTAGTCATTATAGCACCTACGGCAGAGCAACTAAAAGTTATGCTGAACGACCTAGATAAAGAAAGCCGCAAAGTTGGACTAATGATGAATATGGAAAAAACCAAAATAATGACGAACGGAACAAACATACCTATAGACATGAATGGAACTGAAATTGAATATGTGGAAGAGTATATATACCTGGGCCAAATTATATCACCGAATGAATCTGGATCTAAAGAAATAGATAGAAGAATAGGGAATGCATGGAAACAGTACTGGAATTTTAAAGAAATTATGAAAAATAGAGACATCAACATAATAATCAAGCGAAAACTTTTTGATGCCTGTATACTACCAATTCTGACTTATGGTTGTCAGACCTGGGCACCAACAAAAGCTCACATAAAGAAGCTACAAACCTGTCAAGCCGCCATGGGGAGAAGTATGCTAGGTAAAAGATTGTCGGACCGAATAAGAACAACAATAATAAGAAAACAAACACAGCTAAGGGACGTTACAGTTACAGTGAAAAAATTAAAATGGAGATGGACAGGCCATCTTATCAGAGGAAAGGAAAAATGGGCGAAGAGTATAACACACTGGTTTGTTAGACATAACAAAAGAAAACGGGGAAGACCACCCAGACGCTGGGTGGATGAAATAAAAACCTTGGCTGGCAGTACGTGGACGAGAGTTGCTACTGACCGGCAACAATGGAGTCAGCTGGAGGAGGCCTTTGCCAGAAATGGCACACAGACTTTAGATTAAGTTTTATTTTTTGTTAGTAATATATGTTTGTAATCACTTCTTTGTCTGAATAAAGGCTATTTTATTTTATTTATTTATTTATTATTGTAAATGTAATTATATTTGATAAAAGTTTAAAGCATTTTTTTTTGTAAGACAGATCAGGCATTTGATGGCATGTGGTTACTGTCGTTACATAATACAGTAGGTACTAAATAAATGATGATGATAATAGATGATGATGATGATGATGAGGATATAATGATAACAAATGATGCTCGATGAAAGAGATGACTGGACCATCTCAACAAAATTCTTTGAGGACTATGACAACCAAAGTCAAGTCAATTTCAAAAGGTTTTTAAATTTATTTTTAGTTAAAAAACTGCCCGTCTGAGGGTAAGTGGTTACAGTCGCTCATAGGCTTCATCAATGCCGGTGTATTGGGGTACCCTTAACTTGTCATACAAGACTTTTCTTAAAACTTATTTGAAGAGGGACATATCATAGCGTACCGGGTTTATATTACGTACATACAATGTTCCCTGTGCGTCCTAACATCCATCAACCTCGCAAATTGCTGAGCGCGCCGTGACAGCTTTAAACACTGTCCCCACCACAGAGAGTTGTTTGTGTGGTTTACATTTATAGATTGACTTTTAATACGTATTTGTAAATACAATCCTAAAAAGGATTTAGGATGAAAAATTACTGTAAACTAAATAGTTTAACATTCCATGAACTTACTGAATACGTCATTAGATGTTACTGTATGATTAATTATTTGAATACTTCTAAAGATAAAGTAGATGTTTTAGAGAAACGTTGGGGTGGGTCTTTAAGGTTAGGTCGTAGGTGGCGA
The DNA here is from genome assembly GCA_030269945.2 of Trilocha varians. Classification (NCBI taxonomy): domain Eukaryota; kingdom Metazoa; phylum Arthropoda; class Insecta; order Lepidoptera; family Bombycidae; genus Trilocha; species Trilocha varians. The sequence continues at coordinate 2,589,924 of AP028277.1, read as the reverse complement.
CCCCTCAGTGTCCCCTGACATTGCAGAGGTTTATGAACAACAGTAACAGCTTAAGATTAGTTGTCCTTTTAGCTCATCCACCTATAAGGCAATAGAAAAAACATCGTACTATTGTCATCAGAATCATTTTATACCGCTATTGACATAACGTACAAAATCTTCTTTTCAGTCAGTCAGACTTCAACCTTTAAATATACATGAAGGGGTGATAACAAGGGAAACCAGCCTATTCACAGTGCGGGTAGTTGGAAGTATAAATAACTTGCTATAAATACAGGCGTAGGCCGCTGTTATTATTCATTCGTGTTTGAATTGTCGAGGCGAACGGACCTCTTGATGCAAAAGTAATAGACTGTTAAAACTCGTCACTTAGAAGTTTTTATTCAAAGTATTGATCATCAAGTGTTCAAGTGGTCATTGTGACGTCATTCCTGACAAAACCAAATGAAGATCGACTGTTTACAACGTCATTACACCTCAACAGACTATTTACGCCGTCATACAGAATTGAATACCAATAGGGGTATTGAAACTTGGTCAAAAATACGAATCTGCTAAAGCGGTTTTTAGTTGAATAGATAATAAAAACATATCAATAATTCCGTTTGCGATCAATTACCGACACTTTCCCGTTGAGCGTCAAAAACCGTTGGTCGCTTTATAATTTTGAATGCGTCAAAGGTTGTCGAGGGCTGATCAAAGGGTGATAGCTTATTCATTTGAATGGAAAATGTATCCGTGCGTGTTACAAAGATGTAGAGTATGTGGAAATACTATTGAAAAAAAAACTTGAGAGGTGTCATAGGACACACGAATAGAACGAAGTTCCTTTCAATTAAAAGATATCTTATATATTTTTTTCCTAACGTAACGCGCGATAAGGAAAGTGTTTTAAAAGATTTTGATCACAGCGTCATCTAGCGATACCTAATCATCTAAAACAAAAAAAGTGTAGTGACAACTAAAAAAGTGTCGTGACAACTTTTCGTAAGATTTTTTTTCTGTCTAGCCCCCTTTCGATAACGCGCGATAAGGAACTTCGTTCCAATATATTTATTCTAAAATGTCCATCGTGACTCTTAATTTTATTTTGATAACTTCGTAATCATTGATTTAATCGAATTAAGTTTGTATTTATACGTTCATGTAATTACCAAAAGCGGTACAGCGATATCCGCAGAAATATTTTTATAGAAATTTACTGTCGGAAGATATCGTCTCAAACCTAAAGTTTTAATGGTCAAGATTTTTATTGCTCTATAGGCTGATGAGACAACGGGCCACTTGATCGTAATTGTGAAAAGATCATGATGCTCTGCAATACTAGGGGATACTGCGGGGCCAATATCTACAACCTATCTCTAAGAACTTTTTTAAACCTCGTTTGAGGAAGGACAAGGCGATGAAGGGACAAAAACTTCTGAAGTGGCGGCAACAAACTGGTAGGCGCACGTAGGTAGACCTCCCATAGAACGCGGGAACTTACTTGATACAGACAGCGTAGGAACGATCGTTGTGACGAAGTTTGGGGTAGACGTATGTCCAGCAGTGTACGTCTATAGGCTGATGATGATAGTTCGAGCTTGAGGGGAGCCTGAGGGGAGTTCGAGCATTTTTGAAACGAACTATAAATGACCGCGACACTATTCTCATTAAGTAAAAAAGTCATATCTAGCAAATCAATAAATATAACTCCGTGTATGTAATATGGAGTGTTTATTGAGTTAGGCTTCCTGTTTGTTTTGCATGTGTGGTTGTGGCTCGGGCGGCTTTCAAAGCCTTTTAACATGCGGTTATGAATACGTAATAGAAAAGTTAAGTAAGGGTAATTTTTTATCTAACTTCAAAAGGGTCGATTAGAAAGTATTATGAAGTTTGAATATTGAAGCTCTTTTTACAAGCTGTTATTTAACTTGGATTGGATATAATCATGTAATTTTGAACATAAATTATGTATATCGTGTTATTATGCAATAATATGGTGCTATGCATAATGATCTGATGATGGAGTCGGAAGGTAGCTATAGCCGGTAGCTAATTTGGTAATAACCTACTAAGAAAGACAATACAAAGATGTTACGCTTTCCCGCTAAAACCTTTTAACCGATTTTGATGAAATTTGGCATAGACAATTTTTAGACCTTGAGGAAGAACATAGGATACTTTTTAATTGTAAGTGCGCGGGCCAATAGTATTGAAATGTACGATTTATTTAGATAGGGCTTTAAGAATTTTCAAACATATCACGTAACTTTGATTCCTATAAGAAATTAAGTAAGTTATTCTCAACTTTAATGAACAATTATAATACTTGTTAATAGGAAAAATATATTACAGCCACGTCCTGAGAAGAACTAGCAAGACAGTGAGAAGATATTTATTTTTTGGCAAATTTTTATAACACTGTCATAGTTCAAAATTTTAAATTTATTCATTAAGGAAACCTGTTTTTTAATTTAAATTTATAAATGAAGCAACATCCATAACTATAGTGTAATGATGAATACCGAGATGACACGTCACACTGCTATAAATTCACACTTCGTCGCCTCAGTGCTTGTTTGGCCTATCTGCACTCGAGCAAATTTTACAGGAGACGTTTTTTTTGTTTTATTTATTAACTAACGTTTAATTTTTTAATTTGATACTTAATATAAATACACGGGCTACCCACAAATTGATTTATAAAGAAATAATATACAATAGTTTATGATTCTAGCGTATTTTACATGTTTTGTGTGACGATAGGCCAAACGTGCACTAAAATTTTTTCGGATGTTTACTTACAACAAACGTGCACTGAAGATTGACCAAAGGATTGTGATAATTTTCCGTGCTTGTTTGTGCTAAGTGCTAATATTGTTGATACAGGATGTAACTTTTTAATTAGTACAAGTTTTACTGCCGATTTCGCTTGTTCCGTTATGTATATTATTTTAAAATATGACCAACTTCTCGATTTTTGATTGATGGGTTTTTTGCGCTTGAAGCGTCCTGGTGAGTATTTTGTCTGTAGATGAAGGTCAAGGTCTGATGATGGAGCTGGAAGGTGGCAACAGACTCTGTCAATAAGCAAGATAACCTCATCGTGTCTAGACTCTAATGAAGCGTCTTGATGAGTTCTTTGCATAATCATGAATGTCAAGGTCTGATGATGGAACTGGAAGGTGGCCACAGGAAATCCGTCACTAAGCAAGATAACCTCATCGTGTTTAGGCTCTAATGAAGCGTCCTGGTAAGTACTTTGTCCCTAGATGAATGTCAAGGTCTGATGATGGAGCTGGAAGGTGGTTACAGGAACTCTATCAATAAGCAAGATAACCTCATCGTGTTTAGGCTCTAATGAAGCGTCTTGATGAGTTCTTTGCATAGACATGAATATCAAGGTCTGATGATGGAACTGGAAGGTGGCCACAGGAACTCCGTCATTACGCAAGATAACCTCATCGTGTTTAGGCTCTTATGAAGCGTCCTGGTGAGTACTTTGTCCCTAGATGAATGTCAAGGTCTGATGATGGAGCTGGAAGGTGGTTACAGGAACTCCGTCAATAAGCAAGATAACCTCATCGTGTTTAGGCTCTAATGAAGCGTCCTGGTGAGTACTTTGTCCCTAGATGAATGTCAAGGTCCGATGATGGAGCTGGAAGGTGGTTACAGGAACTCTGTCAATAAGCAAGATAACCTCATCGTGTTTAGGCTCTAATGAAGCGTCTTGACGATTTCTTTGCATAGACATGAATATCAAGGTCCGATGATGCAGCTGGAAGGTGGTTACAGGAACTCTGTCAATAAGCAAGATAACGACATCGTGTTTAGGCTATAATGAAGCGTCTTGATGAGTTCTCAGACTTGCCAGGAAAACATATTATGCTGCATTTACATATCAATGCCTCGCTTATTTCTAATGCACGCAAATCACAACTTGCATCAGGCTAACTGTCAAACGGTATTTCACTTCACTTTAGTTTCAATGCCGGCCAATGCATACAAAATCCCAGTGTACGTGTTGGTCAGCCGCCACCGTCTTTTGTTTTTTACGTGTTTAACATTACATTGACCAACAAAGTAGTAGCAAAAAAAAACAATTGACAATCACACATCAATTGTCAAAACAAAACAATATCAAAATAAATCAACATTACCCCTGCTGCAATTTCATCAGGCATAGACAATGCGGTGCAGACAGATCCCATTGCCCTTTCATCGCTGTCATTGCTATGCCGAATGACGTCATTCGGACCAGAGATGGATTCCGACAATAATTTCTGGACACATAATACTGTACTGTGAAAATTTAATGCTTTTGGACGCTGTACATTGCGTGTTTTAACTGATACGTATGTGTTATTGTGTGACAGATAAATAAGCTAGTCACTTGTTGGTAAATCATTATGCTCATGAGATTCTGAAATTCCACGGTATTGGGAGCTGTTTAAATTTATTAATTACTGTCATGCATTAATGGGTTCTTACCACGAGTGTTTGAATAAATTTATTAATTAAATAAATTTAGAATAATTGGTAAAATATGATTTTAAATTAACCGACCGTCGTTTCATTGTTTAACCTAAAGATGACATAATGTTAATTTTAAAACAATATAAAAATACAACTATTATTACTTTAATGGTCCCCCCGTATAATAGAACAAAATTCAATTTTTTTATTTGTTTTTATTGCCGCGTAGGTATATGTCTATAAACATAAACAGCATTAAGTTATTGCAAAAAGCAACAAAATGTCTACCGAAAAACGAATTACAAAAAAAGGATCCTTAACACAAGCAGCAATGGTCACAAGACAAAACAAAACAACCTAACGCATAAGCAATGTAATTGGTATACGACGTCCACAATTTAGGGTTCTGATGGACGGACATTAGGCAGTCTGCGCCCAGTCCCATTTGTCCGAGGGTTCCGGATAATTCTCTAAATGTAACGGGTTAAGAAAAAAAGCGACGGTGAAAAAATGTTTTAATCTTTCAAACCTTTTTTTAGCCATCATTGTTTGATGAGACAATTTTTTTGTGTTTTGTTTGTAATTATTGGGCGTGTTGCTTTGTTTTTGAGAATATGAAAATACATACTTTTGTCTTAAAAATGATGTCCAAATGCAATGATGACTTTAAACTATAGGTAGGTATTAGTCCCCAGTTCTTACAAAAGGAATAAACAAAGTGTTTCGAGCCATTGACTCTTTAGTGTTTTACTACAATGTTAGTCAGACATGTTAGGGTATACCTAACAAGATTATCTATACAGTTATACTTGCCAGGTATAGTGGAGTTGCTTAGTAGGTATATACGTTCTACTTCTACTATCTGCCTCTTTTTATAAAATCATTAATGTTATCACAGCTCAAAGCTAAACCCACAGCTAATGCTAAGTGTTCACCGTCCCTCATAGACTTCTACAACTATTTCCTACTTCTCCAAAAATCAGACAGACAGAACATAATACATTTATTCAGCATATAGACTTACACTTAACTATAACGTAAAGATAATTAAAATAAACAAAAGTTATGTATGTTATTACAAAATAAGGAAATAAGAAATGAGACTTTCTTGATACGCAAACACATTATCTTACATAAATAGAACTTTATCTTCGTTTCTCGCAGAGCATACATTATTTACGTTTCTAGTATAAAGTCTAGAATCCAGATATTGCAGCATAACTACTGGCCTTGATCTGACTCCGTATCTTGAGATCTGACCTTCGCCTTGGCCTTGTAGGTTTGTTCCACTGGTGTCCACAGTGATGTTACAATAGTTTTTTTTATTGTATGTCAGATGAATGATGATTCGGCCCAGTTTATGAAAGGGAATATAAACAATAGTTTTAAGAATATTTTAATTGACGGTTTTAAAATATTACAATTTAATACAATAGACACAAGTATGACTATTAGTTCGTAGCACTTCGTAGTATTTCCAAGAAAAAGAAAGAATCACATACTTATATTTAACGTTATATTAAATTCTAGAAAAGTATATTGGAGAAATGTTAAAGCTCTTTTGAAGATAAGTAAAACCCCACCCCACACTAGATATGCGAGGACTTTGCCTGATCTCTCTACCAGCCCAGCAGTGGGCAGTAATGGGTAAATACAGTATTGTCTACTTGATAGTAGTGTAGTTATTGCGTATTTTTCGTATTATCGTATCATAAAGATAGGTAGGTAGGTATTATCGGGGGCGGCGCGACGGGAAAGAGTGCCGAGCGCGTAACGCGTCGCGCCGTCCCTCCAAACCCCGTGCTGGGTTCTGGCCTCAGCCGGGGTTCGGACGCTGAGTGTGCGCGGTTGAAGGTTTTAGTGAGGTTCAGGTGGGCCCTTGGGCCGTAGGCTCGTTTATCTATCATGCAATAAAAAAAAAAAAAAAAAGGTTCAACTCCCACATACCCGCCCCACGGGTGGGGATCCGGTGGTTTCCTCCAACTGAAGAAAAAAAAAAGTTAGTTATTATCATGCAAATGAATTTCGCCTTTACTCTTGGTACACCTTAATAGTGCTGCTTCTACAGTACCCAAAGACACAAGTGAAACACACCAAACCTATTACCCTTGGCATTCGTCGAAGGTCTTTCAACAAAGGACCTACACGTGGTTGCAATTTTATTATAACTTTAAACAACTCTATTACTGAGTTCTTAGATGTTTTCACCCACTCTTTGCGTTGTACAAATGCTTCGTGTAAATGAGTTTCTTTCTTTAATGAAGATTGGGTTGTTTTTATACACGTTTATTTGTGTAATATAAATAGTATAATACAAAGCAGTAGAGTAACTTTGTTTGAATTTGTTGGAGAAATTATGGTACTAGTTCTATTTATTTTGTTTCATGATTGCCTGTCTTGTTAAATTATACATTATTTCATAAGCTAAATGATATTGAAAAAAATAACTAAAAAATAAGAAGCAGTCAGTGAGACAGAACAATGTCAATTAAAATATAACAACCTAAACTCTATAGAATATTGTAGCATTTATCTTACAGATAAATTTACCAGGTTACTTTAAAATTATTCAAAAGCTCAAAATCACATTAAATACCCATTATGAAAAATATTTTTTTGGAAGACAGATAACGGGCACTATCCACTTGATGTTAGTGATTACCACGCTCTCTGCAATGCATTGGGGTTACCATCACCTTACTATACGTGACTTTTTTAACACGTTCACTGCGAAACCAATTTTTCATACTTGCCGTTGGCTGCGACATGAGGTGTTAGCGGCCTGCACCTTGACCAGACTTCAGAACGACACGCGGTCTATGAGACCCTAATTTCTTCAATAAAGTTATGCTCTCCGCACCGCTGGTAAGTTCACGTTTTTCCTTGCCGCACCACAAAAAAGTTGCAGGAGGGATCATTTAGGCCCCGTTAGCAGCGAACGTGCTAAACTTCATTTTCTTAATTTCCTAGAATATAACCTTAAAAGTAACATAATATTATTATTATCTATCTTTCTATTCAAAACACCATAACGTTCACATCAGAAAAACAAAAGGAAAACTCCACAGTAGGGTAACCTATTCACACTATTCTTAGTTCCTCCCCCCGGGAACACTTCTTGAGTGTACTTTGAATAATTGAAGGAACTGTAGGGCTTCAAGTCGCGGGGATCGTTTTTATGGGTCACTAGCGCAGTGGGGCTGGAAGTGTATATTTACTTCAGCTGAATGGAAATGAGAAATATAATGAGGAATGTTGAAATTTAATTGTATGGAATTTTGAAATGCGCGCTAACATTTACCGTAGCAACCACTGCGAACTTTGTTTGAAGAAAGACAAATTAAATATAATAGAAGTAAATTACAGTTTACATTTGTGTTTTAAAACAGCGAGTCCCGTACTAAGCTGTACTGCTTGTGCTACGGGGCTCCTTTACAATAACCAGGACGGACATGTCGATGTAGTAAAATGTAATAGGTAGTACAAAAAGAAAAGAAAATGAAATTAAAATATACAACTTCTAACAATTGGTATTATAAACATCTCGGTGAATAGTGTATAATGTATGCAGGGTGGAATTTTAAAATGCCGCGTTTAGGATGTGAAGTGTCATATAGTGAGTTGCCATATGAAAGGCAATTTAAAAAAAACAATTGTATTCTGAGATTCTTAAATATACTTATACACCACACTGAAATTATTTTATAATTGAATAAGACCTTTTGCAAACACAGCTTACTCTGTTAATACTTTTATGTAAATGAAAAAAAAAAACACGCTTAAATAATATTCAAAACGAATCTAAGTTTAAAACAACGCTTAAATTAATAATGCAAACTCAAAAACATTACAAAAAATTAAAACAGAATATTTAGCAAACGATATACATAATTAAAAAGGGAGGTTCATGCTAAACGGAACCAAAAGGACAATATTTATATCTCACACGTACCATTGAACTTTGGATGAGACCTCAAAATAAATGCAAATGGACCTCGTTTATGCAAAAAAAAATAATTTACATAAACGTTTGAGAGAATGGGGAGGAAATGTTTTTTTTTCTGGTAAATATTGGAGGCATTTTGCATGAAATCATTCAAGGAGATATATGTAAAATGTGTCTGTCGATAGCTTTGATGGTAATATAAAATGTGTTGATGAAAGTTTCCTTCCGTACGGGAGGTTGCGGATTCAAAACCGGCCGGCCTCTAAATCTTAATGTGATGAAAAGATTTATATGCAATTCTTAAAACTGGCAAAAGAAAAATATCGTAAGGAAACCATTTGTATGTATGCATATTTATTTATTTACCACTGGAACTCGAACTCACATCACGACACCACACTACCCAAAAGCGAACGAGGAAGAGGGTAGACAGATTTGTTTGCTCTTAAATCGACCCGTAGTATCCAATCTTCTCGTGATCATGACGTTTGCAACAATGTTGAAATATCGAAACAACTCAATTAATTAAATATCGTGGTAAGAACCCGTTGAAAATGCATGAAAGCATTCCTTTCTCCATCTCTCCACTCTCCTAGAAAACTTGTATTAAACAAACTTAATACTAGGAATATAAGGATAAAATACGTTTTTAATATCACAAGATAAAAGAAAGCATTGAAAAAGATCTATTAATTTGGCAAGTAGCTAAAACAAATCCAACGTAATCACTTTGTATTCTGAGATCGTAAACAATTAACCAGAGTGCGTTTCTGTATTATTGTTAAGCCTATTAGCCAATAGAGACGTCTTTTGTCTTGTCGAGACTGTGGTACAATAAGTAAACATAAGCGACTTACAAAACAGAATCAATATAAAAACTTGAGAGGTGTCAAGGGACACCCGGATGGAACGAAATTCCTTTCGATTAATTAGTGAGCGAATTTTTTTATTTAATAACTTAAATAAAATATTTTGATCACAGCGCCATCTAGCATTAATCATATAAAACCAAAACAAGGAATTGTTTTATAAAATATTTTAAGCACAGCGCCATCTAGCGATAATTATCTAAGACAAAAAAGTGTCGTGCCAACTTTTTCATAAGAATTTCCGTCTAGCCCCCTTTCGATAACGCGGGATAAGGAACTATGTTCCAAAAAGTCGTCTGTCTATAAGTAAGTCTTTTTCTTGTAGTTGCTGGGGATCGAGATCATTCAGGCCAACATCTCCTCTCTGATAATATCTCGCCATCTGTCTCGACTTTCTGCAACATAGAACTTTTCCATCAGCTCTGCCATGTGTCGCGTAGCTGCATTGATCCACGGTCTTCTTTAAAAGATCTGTTTTGCTTTGTACTATCTCAACTTTGTTGCCTGCTTTAGATTAAAACCTTTTATATTTAACAACATGCATGATATAACGAAATTAAATAAAATTAATAAAACTTCATCAAACTTATTAAGACCAGTTATATGTTAATTAATATTTTACATATCGGTGAGAAGCCTTGTATTAACTTTAAGTCGAGAACAAGATAACAATATTTAGATTAACACAAGTCATGACACGCCTTGAGAGTTATCCTTTAAAACGCTTGTGTAGGGTGGGCAATCTAACGTTTGCATTTTGAACTACTGTGTATTTAGAGAATGACAGCAATTTAGTTAAAGGTTTGACATTTACGAAATGGGATGTTTTCGGTTCGCACAATGGGCAGAAGATCGTTTGGCCGAAAAATCGTCTTTTCAGATGAAGCCCATTTTCACCTCGGAGGCTTTGTCAATAAGCAAAATTGTCGCATTTGGGGGTCGGAAAATCCACACGTCACCATTTAGAAGCCAATGCACCCACAAAAAGTTACGGTTTGGTGTGGGTTTTGGTCCGGCGGCATCATTCGAAAATGAGCAAGGAGCCGCCGTTATGGTCAATGGCGAGCGTTACCGTGCCATGATCTCATCATCAATATGATGAATTTTTGTTTCCAAAAGTTGAAGATTATGACATGGACGACATTTGGTTTCAACAGGATGGTGCAACATGCCACACAGCCAACATGACAGTTGAACTTTTTGAAAATGCAAACTTTATATGGTCCACCCCTTATTTCATAACTCACACCACACAACAAACTCGCAGCATTGACGTCTATTTATCAACGTCGCGTCTCAGCCCGACAACCATCCGATTACATCGTGACATTCTCATTTCTTGTCCCCTCCAAGATTTCCGTATAACTCGACTTTTGATTGTTGCCCTCTTCGTTAATCTGCTACATCATTAATTATTGCCTTTTATTTATATTTTTTGTGATAATAATTTTGTTGTTACAATAGTATTCTGCCAGGTTTCAATCTGTCCTGTCCTGACCTGAGTTCGGTTTAAAGAAATGTATTTCTCAAAAGAATACAATTCACTTGTATGAGAAAAATAAAATATTCAGTAACACAATTTTGTTCGTTCAAGCAACTATGCAAAAACAATAACAATAAATTGTCACATCGTCGCCTCAGTGCTTGTTTGGCCAATCTGACATTTTTTACGAAAATGACTTTTTTATGCAGTATTATACAGAATTAAATTTCCATCCTGGTAAAATATTTTTCTTAAAATATTCAATTCTAAAACAATAAAAAACTCATTTCAATTTTTTTCTCAACACGGCACTTAACGAAAATTCCGTGCTTGTTTGCTGTCTCCTGTAAAATTTGCTCGAGTGCAGATTGGCCAAACAAACACTGAGGCGACGACATGTATCCAATTTACAAACTTACAAAAATATAATCACAATAATTTAGTTTAAACTTAAGACTTTAAAGTTTGCGAAAGAGTTGCGAAAAGTAGGTGCAGAAAGTTAGAAAAAATAAGACCTGTTGTTTTACTGATATCTGAACGCAACGGCAGTATCGCTTGATATTGCGAGTGATATTACGATTACGAGTTGAGTGATCTTATAATCAGGTAGCTCGGTGGCTTGTCGATAGATAGAGACTTGGTTGACAGAGATTTGATTCACAATGTTATCTTGGGTATATTTTGAATTCAATGAGCTCAATTAAAAAGAAAAAAAAGAAGAGAAATATTTAAAAACAATAAGCACACCATTTCCCAACTAAAACTATGAATGCCTGATCAAATTACCAAGGAGGCCTGAAACCAACAGTAAGTAGGTAATAATAAGATCTTACTGCACATTATCTAAAATAGAAAACATCTAGGATTATTGGAGAACGCTCGAAATCACCTCGAGATAACGGAATACATAAAAATTGTATACGTGTTTTATTATTCAGGAAGTATTCTTAACATGGCTGTGTACTTCCAGATAAAACTCGAACGGTCAATAAAGTCGAACGATTGAGCCGACAATATGGCGGCAATTTTATTGTCTTCTGCATTCACATAAACATATTTGAATATGCATTTCTAGGATAGACGGTTAGAAACGTGACTAGAGACGTGAAAAATTTTGGTGTTTCACGCGGTGCATGTGAAATTTGAGAATTATGTCTTTTTTATTGATTAGGCAATATCTATAATACCTACCAGAAATATTTTGAAGCCGCTATCCAAAGTAAAGGCAAGTACTTCATCATCATCGTCATCATCATCATGAGCTCGTAGACGTCTACTGCTGGATATAAGCATCCCTCAAACCTCACCACAATGATCGGTCCTACGCTACATGTAATCCATGATCTTCTGGGTCACCAGGTCTTCGGTTCACCTTGTAGACAATTGCAAGCAACAAATTATAACGATCCAGTGACACCCTAAAAGTTGAGTGAACTTTAACATGCCATGAGTTAAATAGCACAATACGCAGACCAACACAAAAAGTAAGACATTTTAATAGACGTCTTAGTATGCCATCCATTTTAGTCGTAAATTTTAGTTAATTGATCTAACTGAAGAGAATCTTTATTAATTTCTTTCTTTGTATCAAACTTGAGCGAACGTAGCAAATCCTAATTCAAGTGTCGGTAATTTTATTTTCTCTTCCCAATTACGAAGAGGTATTTGAAAATAATATGCATAGATGAAGTATAATTTAACAGAATTATAGCTTCACCCTAATGAAGTGATCAACCCTGCGATCGTAAATAGCACGTTGCGCTTCGACATATGGTATCAAATATCAATCAAAATCGAATCAGTGATATACAACTTATTTGTAGTTTTATTTAATAGGCTTTTGTTTATTGGAACGAAGTTCCTTATCGCGCCTTATCGAAAGGGGGCTAGACGGAAATTCTTATGAAAAAGTTGTCACGACGCTTTTTTTAGTTTAGATGATTATCGCTAGATGGCGCTGTGATTAAAATCTTTTAAAACAATTCCTTATTATGTTTTATATGATTAATGCTAGATGGTGCTGTGATCAAAATTTTGTCAATAGAAAGAGAGAGAGAGACAGACGTTTTACCTAACTAATTATTATAACTTAAAAAAATAAAATGTTATTACAATTCCCTCACTAATTAATCGAAAGGAACTTCGTTCCATCCGGGTGTCCCTTGACACCTCTTAATTTTTTTTATAGAGTTAGAAGTAGTTATTGTAGGATGCATTAAAACATTTTTTCAAACACGAACAATTCCAACCGTGGACGCGATCCTTCGCGTGCGGACCCTCTCAAATGAAGCCGTATCACAGGGCGGGGTGGCTTTGGCGGTGTCGCTTGACATCGCCAACGCATTTAACACCTTGCCCTGGTCCGTGATAGGGGGGGCACTCGAGAGGCATGGAGTTCCCCCCTACCTCCGCCGGCTGGTCGGCTCCTACTTGGAGGCCAGGTCGGTAGTATGCACCGGGCACGATGGGACCGTTTACCGGTTTCCGGTCGTATGCGGGGTTCCTCAGGGGTCGGTCCTCGGACCTCTCCTTTGGAATGTCGGGTACGACTGGGTGCTGAGAGGCGCCCTGCTCCCGGGCCTGAGCGTAATTTGTTACGCTGATGACACGTTGGTCATGGCCCGGGGGCAAGACTTCAGGGAGGCTACCCGTCTCGCCACAGCGGGGGTGGCCCTCGTCGTCGGCCGTATTAGAAGATTGGGCCTCGCGGTGGCGCTCAATAAATCCCAGGCCCTGTGGTTCCACAGGGCTGGGGTGACGCCACCTGCAGGGGCCCAGATCGTAGTTGGAGGCGTCCCTATAGAGGTCGGGGTGCGACTGAAGTACCTCGGCCTCATACTGGACAGCCGTTGGACCTTCCGGACCCACTTCATGGAACTCGTCCCCCGATTGATGAGGACAGCCGGCGCATTGAGCCGGTTGCTCCCGAATATCGGGGGACCAAACCGTGTTGTGCGCCGCCTCTATGCGGGGGTGGTGCGTTCGATAGCCCTGTACGGCGCGCCCGTTTGGGCCGGACCAGGAAACCGGACAACAACCGTTGTCCGGCGCCTGCGCCGGCCACAGCGCGTCGTAGCTATCAGGGCCATCCGCGGATACCGCACCGTCTCCTTTGAGGCGGCGTGTGCACTGGCGGGGACGCCGCCCTGGGAGCTGGAGGCGGAGGCGCTCGCCGACGATTACCGTTGGCGTTGCGACCTCCGCGCTCGGGGCGTTGTGCGTCCCCTCAGAGCTGCGGTTCGAGACCGGAAGGCCCAATCTCGGCGGTCCGTGTTGGAGGCCTGGTCAAGGCGCTTGGCCAACCCCGACTGGGGCCTAAGGACCGTCGAGGCGATTTGCCCCGTCCTCAAGGACTGGGTGAATCGCGGCGAGGGACGTCTCACCTTCCGTCTGGTGCAGGTGCTGACCGGGCATGGTTGCTTCGGGAAGTACCTGCATCGGATACAAGTTGAGCCGACGACGAGGTGCCATCATTGCACGAGCGACCTGGACACGGCAGAGCATACGCTCGCTGTCTGCCCCGCATGGGAGGAGCAGCGCCGTGTCCTGGTCGCACAAGTAGGACGGGACTTGTCGCTGCCGGGCGTCGTGGCATCGATGCTCGACAGCGACGAGTCCTGGAAGGCGATGCTCGACTTCTGCGAGTCCACCATCTCGCAGAAGGAGGCGGCGGGGCGGGTGAGGGAGAGCTCTTCCCTCCCCGACCGACCCCGTCGCCGCCGAGGTCGAGCGGGGGGCCGGCCCCGGGATGTGTCCCGGGATCTGGCCCCCTAAGTGTACCGGGTCCACTAACACCGGACCCGAGGGGTGCTGCGCTAGGCGTCAGCGCGCACCCTCCGTGCCATCTAACCGGGGGATGGCAAGCCGTGCTCCCCGACCCGGGCTGGCCCTGGGCCGGTCTGGGCCGAGGGAGACCCTTCACCACACGGCCCCATCTCGGCGGACTGCAAGGTTCGTCTACCGAGTGAGCCGGTGGTCGCCGTTCGCGACGGCTGCCGGTTCGGCGTCCGGGGGTGACGGGGCGATACGTAAGCGTCGATCGCGAACGCGTCCTGTCACCCCTAGTCCATCGGATGCCGAGTGCGATTGGCGGGAGGTTTTGGTGCGGTTCAACCCCCACATACCCCACTCGCGGGGCGAGTGGAAGTCCGGCGATTTCCTCCCGTCAACCAAAAAAAAAAAAAAAAAAAACACGAACAATTCAGAACAATTTCAGAATTACTAATACCTTTTCCATGATCAGTTACATTGAGGAAAACGAAACAAAATGAATGAGTGAATCAGTTATAGCAAGACTAAAATATCATATTCAAGAGTTTGTATAATACTGTACAAATAGTTAAAAAAAAATGCTCATTATACAAAAACAAGACATGCCCGCTGAGTTTCTTGCCAGTTCTAAGGACGGTGGCTATAATTATTATTTTTTGTGTCCGAACTGGTGGTAGCTTTAATTTTTGACGTCAACAAGAATGAGTACGTCATCAATGTTGAAAATAAAGTATTTCATTTCATTTCCCAGCTTTGTCAACCGCTGATTTCACTTAATATTCTAAGGATACTGTAATAAGAATAAAAGTAAAAAAATTAACAGCATATCATTCTCAATTACCGCATCGCAACATAATCCCTCGACGACACACCAGATAATTCAAAATAAGCAGCTCCCTCCAAAATTGCGATTCATTTCCGTAAAATAAACATGTGAACACACACGGAATTGCAAATCGGCCTGTTAATCTAATAAGAGGAACCAGGGACCCGTTACGGTTCATTTGCAACAAAAAAACGTCACAGAAATACATTTTTTTTCGCGGGAACATGACACTGACAAATATAAAAACATTTCCTCGATCGCTCTGTGTATTTCTTTTATATTTGAAGAGATAATGCAGATTGGGTGTTTTGAATTTTGCAATATATCAACGGGGAATTTGAGGGATTTATTTGTAGAGAATTGATGTATCTGTTTTGTGTTAGGTATTTTGTGTAATAATATTAAAATTATCTATGTATGTGTCTACAAAAAAAACTTGAGAGGTGTCACAAGGGACACCCGGATGGAACGAAGTTCCTTTCGATTAATTAGTGAGGTAATTGTAATAAAATTAACTTAAATGAAATATTTTGATCACAGCGCCATCTAGCATTAATCATATAAAAAAAAATAAGGAATTGTTTTAAAAGATTTTAATCCATTTAGCGATAATCATCTAAAACAAAAAAAGTGTCGTGACAACTTTTTCATAAGAATTTCCGTCTAGCCCCCTTTCGATAACGCACGATAAGGAACTTCGTTCCAATAAATTAAATTGGGCTTTTTCTGTTCGTCATTTGTTTGCACGAACCTAGAGTCTTCTTAAAACCTGACTCAAACCAACTTGGAACCGAAAAGTTAGACAAACTAGATTGGTTTTGTCATTTTACCTAGACTTGTCCTACAATGCTTTTCCTTTCCCACGGATGCTGGGCACAGGTCCTCAGAAGAGAGAGGAAATGGGGCTGAGGAGAGTAGCCCCAACGGACTTCACATGTTTTAGAAAATTTTCAAGTGCTTCACCAGTAACCAGGTTTGTTCACGATTCACTTTTAGTCGTTGGTGTTGTTATACCTTCTAGATACATCCTGTACCTGTACCTGTACCAACCCATTGTTGGGCTCAGGTCTCCTCAGAAGAGGGATTAGGCATAGTCCACCACGCTTGCCTAGTGCGGATTGGGGACTTCACATATCTTCAAAGGATTTTTAGAACCCTTTTCCGACATGCAGGTTTCCTCACGATGTTTTCCTTCACCGTTTTTAGCCAGTGGTGTGGTGAAAAATTGCACATAAATCTTTTTCACATTTAGATTTAGAGGTACAAGCCGTGAAGAAGTCGTGGTGGCCGAGTGGTCGAAGCGCGTCCTTCCGAACGGGAGGTCGCGGGTTCAAATCCGGCCGGCTTGTACCTCTAAATCTATATAGGTACATCAATCTTTTCAAATAACATTTACAAACTGATTCGATCTCGCAACCTACCCAATGGCAAGCGTTTCAACCACTCATCCACGACTTCGATATTCTAATATTACAATAGATATAGAACCCCTTTAAGGACCCCTTTGACCCCATCACGAGAACAATACATTCCGCTACAATTCACTGCACTACGTTTAATTGCATTAACAATGATTCGGTTACATTAACAACGCGATCATAACCCTTCAGCGCAGATGGTGCAAATCGTAATCGTTAATTAAATTTCGAGACTACTAAAAATTTAATGCAATTAGTGTATCTTCTGTTATATAATTAATTGAATTATTTTGATCATTTTTGTTAGTTTTATTACGGTGTTGTAAAGTGTGTGGCATTTGCTTGGGGAATGCAACATGAACTTTAATGATGTCTAATTCGATTAAGTTTCTTTTAATTATACCGCATGATATTATACAATCAAGATGATATTTATGATATCGAATAATGTTTCTAAAAAATATTAAGTTGAGTAATAATTATTAATTAAACGAGATTTAAAAAAAGTCCTGTATCGGTAGGCGGTAGATAACAGCCCCTCATTGCCCTGGCATTGCAGAGGTTCATGAGCGACGGTGACCGCTTACCATCAGGTGGGCCGTAGACTCATTTATCTATCACGAAATATAAAAAAATATATATTTTAATAATACACAATTTAATGCTGTGACCATTGTTAGTACATATCTACTAATATCTAGGCCTCTTTTTTATTTACAAGCTTTACATTAAAAATATAACCACTCTGGGAACTCTAGACAAACGGCCAAATTATAACGCAACACGAAATTTAATTGGAACCGTGAAGTTTTGGCACTATTGACGGTGTGTCAACTCACTGCTAAATCCGACCGCATGTTAACGGGTGTTCTGTACACGACACGTGCAACAATATATGGTAGTATTGCACACGTGCGATTATAGGTTTAATATAATGTATTGATCTTTATAAAAAAAATTGAACCGATTTAGATAATTGTAATGTTCTAATATTTGTGGAAGCCTATAGAAAGTTAGAACGGTGAGAAAATAGTAGCATAAAACAAGGTACAAGAGCTTTAGTTTAACAACTGCTGCATGGTTTTCAACCAATATGCTTATAAATGTCAGTGATTATTTATTTGGAAATTGTAATTTCAATAACTATTTTGATATACAGAAATTATTTTCTATGAAAATCTAAAACAATATCCTTAATAATATGATCTAATGTTCCCTATAGATATTTTTGAATAACTTTACATAAAAATTAGACCCAAATCGCCCGTTTACAAACCCTCAAATATGAACCGCCGGCTAAGACTGGAGTCTTGTAACAGTTAATATTAAATTAAATTGAGCCCCAAAGTCATTAACGGCCGTCGGCAGCATTCGCCGGGTTAAATGGAGCTAAACCAATGCGGTCAACGTAAGAACAGTCTTTGATTACTTGCTAAATAATTGTTTCTATTGTTAATTAAAATGTTTTGATTTCTTTAAGTTCAATTGTTGTTTAATTTCATAGTTTTGATAATAATCTGTAATGCAGAACATAACAAAACGAAACGACGAGATAGCAAGGAGATATGTTTTTCTTACTTTTGGATCTAAGTAAATCAATTTGGAAATGTAAATTTAATAGACAAGATTTCACGATTTGCTTTGTGAGTATTTCTTTTTTACGTGAACCGATTTCAATGATTTTTTTGTTTGAAAGTATACCCCTCAATATATTCTGATATCTTTAATATACATAGATCTGACTAGTAGATTTAGTGTTATTCTTGAAAAATGGAAGCCGGTCGACTTCATTTTTGTAATAACAATATTATTCAGTTTTTTATTACACTTTATAAAAGTCTGCCCAATCGCATACAGATAAAACTTGAGAGGTGTCATGGGACACCCGAATAGAACGAAGTTCCTTTCGATTAAAAGATATCTTATATTTTTTTTCCTAACGTAACGCGCGATAAGGAACGTGTTTTAAAAGATTTTGATCACAGTGCCATCTAGTGATAATCATCTAAAACAAAAAAAAAGTGTCGTGACAACTTTTCGTAAGATTTTTTTCCGCCTAGCCCTTTTTCACAACGCACGTTAAGGAACTTCATTCCAATAACAAGAAAAAACACTATTTATAATCGCATTTAACTTAATAACAAATAGAATGAGTCATGGACGTGACCGATGCCCTCACAGCATGCCAAGTCACGTGTCCCTATGATTAGTTCACAGATTCTTTGCATTAGTGATACTACATAATCCATACAAGCAACACCCATCCTTAACACGACACAATTAAGACTATATTCCTATAGCTATAACAAATGTGAATTTTCACGTAAGAGTGCATTCAATTTGCAAAGCTTTGTCTGAAGTTTTAAGGTTTATTTTTTGTTGTATTGTATGGTTTTGAAATCGAATTAGCAGACCACCCGCTGTTTTTGCTACTCAACACAATGGATTCCTTGGAAAATGTACTTGTACGAAATTACCCCGACGTTTTTCTTGTAGTGAAGTTTGACATTGTCACTAAAAAGGGTGAGAAGAGGTTGTGTTTTTTGTCAGTATTTCGACTCCAAATAACATTCATTTGATAAAGTATTTTTGTCAGTAAGAGATATAGAAACTTTGTTATCATAAAAACACCAGAACTTTTTAATCAGAATATACAAGAAAGTCCGCTTTTCTTTGTTAGGTGAACCGCACTATTTATGGCAAAACCATCAGTTAGGCCGAAAACTTGCTTTTTCTCTTGCGATAAAGAAAATAAAAAGGTACTTAGTTAATTTACTTCTGGGTGTTCTAATAACGTTCTTATATTAACATAATATTTTATAATGGATCGCAATTATTCAATAATAGCTGATCCGCGTTGACCTGCGTCACAAAGGGAAACATATTCCATAGCATTCCAAAACTGAAAGAAATTTTGATATCGGACCAGTAGTTTCGGAGCCTATTGTAGACAAACAAATAATGAAAACTTTCCTCTTTATAATATTAAGTATAGACTATCAGAAACTCTATTACAATTTCACGTCATCCACTTCCTAAATTACATTACCAAAATTAAACAAAAACAATCTCAGTTATTATTTACACTAAAATTGGATGCGCAAATAAAATCTACACAAGACATAAACCGGTATTACCGTTTAAATCCGGTTGTAACCGGTACAGCTCAGCGTGTGTTTTATGTGATAACCGGTAATATCTGTCAAAACCTAATACTATAAAACCGGGTATTGTTGCGGAGTGATGCTTGACGATTTCGGTTTTATACTTTAAGCATGGCGTCCTGTTATAGATATGCTGTAAAAATGTATAGCAACACGTGAATTTAACACGTTCACTGCGAAACCAGTCAAAAACGCCTGGTTGCTATCTCGCTTACAGTGCG
The DNA here is from genome assembly GCA_030269945.2 of Trilocha varians. Taxonomy (NCBI): domain Eukaryota; kingdom Metazoa; phylum Arthropoda; class Insecta; order Lepidoptera; family Bombycidae; genus Trilocha; species Trilocha varians. Next base: position 2,569,768 of record AP028277.1, on the reverse strand, counting down.
GTTAAGAAAAGTATAGTGCTCCCTATCTTGCGAAAGACATAACTTTAATTTGGGACACAAGGTTAAAACGCCTGGTACCGCCGTAATGATAGTTTTATCTCCAGTCTTTTACACCTGGTACCGCAGGAACGGAAATAACAGAAAAATCGTTGCCGCTGTGAACGTAGGTCGTTTTACAGATAGTCTATGACATTGACTTATCTTTCTTCATTGAGAGTCTCATTGTTCTCATTAAGACCTCATCAGATCAGGCTGTAGATCCATCACTAACTACTATGTGGCCTGATCGTCTGGTTGTGTGTCATAAAAATATTGAACACCTTTGGTTATACTTAGGTACCGTTATTACTCTTCTTCTTTAATTTCTTCTCCAGTTAAAATGGGGTTTTTTTTGGCGAAATTTGCTATTTTATTCTTTAATTTTTTTTCTTAAAGAATTTAATTGTTTTTGCTGTAGTATTAAGTAAACATTATATATTATAGTAACTTAAGCCCCGGTTGAATGCGATAATAATTTTGTGATTTTCATTTTCGACATTTCAGAATATTGTCCATAACTTTAATTAATAGCTGTCAAAAATGACACAACCAGCTAACAATATCTTTAGCTTCACAGTGGAAGCTATCCTTACATCGACACGAAGGACCCCATCTGCTTTGAAGGGTTAAACGGTTATGTGGCCATTGCAAATAATGAGAAGTGTTTAAAAGAAATTTACACTCTCCGGGGTGCTTTTGTCACTCTCCTTTAGGATACAAAATTATCTTGGCGGTATTTTTTGGGTAATTTCGTTCTAAATTTAAAAGGTAGGCTTGGGTTGAAGTGTTGATCGTTGAATTAAATGTAGCCGCATTTTAGGGTTAACAATTGGTGATGCATTCTTGTTTCAAAAAGTTTTTTTTTAAGTTTTGACCCTCGCTTTCAGATTTAAATGTACTGGAGGAGTTTACAAATAGTCGTTTGACTCTTAAGTTATGCTAGAAAGTCAAATATATTTTAGATAAAATCAAATATTTCGGAATATATTTATACAGGGTGATTTTTAGTGAAGGTACATATTGAAGGTCATAGTAGCTGATGGTTACATACGACCAGTAAAAATATTATTACCAAAGAATATGGCTCAATGCCTTAGTAATCGCAACTTAAAAATATCTAAATTTCTTGCAAAATGATGGTTTTTCGAGCTGATGGGTGTGGCGGAAGTGTGGGGTGCGCGAGATCACTAGAGGTCGTTAGTCAACACTCTTTTAGCCGAAATTGTTTAGGTTTGAGGCAGTTTTGTCGAATTTAGATTAAAAAAAAAAAAAAAAAATACATATTTTTTTGTAATATTCCGTATTAGAACAGAGTACTAATCGCCCTCCTGCAATATGTACCTTCTTTAAAAATGTACCTTCTTTAACAATCTGTATACTAAAGTCAAATATATTATAGATTGAATATGGTCACATTAGACGGTCTTACTTTTCTTTTAGAATGGTTTTCTTGACCTAAGTATACGGTTTTGGTGCATTCTAATTCATTAACCATTATCCCTACACTACTATGGACTTATATCACATCAAATAGGCCACATGTTACGGTTATAAAATCTTTCTCGCCTCTGCGATATCAACAAAACTCTCTTTCTCGTCTTTAATTTTTCTTACACCTTTTTCAAAACCAACCTCACATGTTGTGTGTGGCGACCAATAATAACGCGCGAGATCCTGAATCGCGGTTACGATATTTACAGAAATCTTCGCATATATACGACATCTGAAATCTACTACAGTGGGCTTCGGCCTGACCGGGCATACACTACCTCGCCCGGTCGGAGATCTCCCTTTGGCCTAATACCACTGATAGCCCTAAATTGTGCCTCAATTATAACTATAAAACGGATATGCATCGCTTATAACCAATAAAATCTGAAAGCTGCAGTTAAAATCTAAAAAACTGTAGTTAATTGAACAAACTTCAATTTCGGATAGATCGTAATCTGTGAAAATAACAGTTCGGATCTAACTTCGTACGTGGAACGTTCGCGTCCGCCATTTTATAGTAGTTAAATCGACAAGATGGCGTCGTTGGGAAGTTAGAAATGATTCAAACTATCGGCTCGTTAAAATACCGTATTTTTAAATGGTTATCTTCAAAATTTACATTTAAAATAATGTTTTACAATCGGTTATTAATTCGAGTCGCTGATATTATCTTCACAATAAATGTTTATTCCGTTTATCCGTATTTATTCGTTTCTATCAAATATATTCGATATACAATGAGAGCGTAAAATGGCCCTAACTAAATACTACCAAAAACAGATTAAGATTTCAATTATTTTATACCATAGATTCTTTAAGACGTTTTCCTTTGGTGTTTTTTGGAGACACTATTTTAGCGTGTGCAGCGTTTCTAGTAATATTAGATCGATGTTTAATAAGCATGTTCTGAATTCTTATAGTCGTGGTGGCCGAGTGGTTGAAGCGCTTGCCTTCCGTATTGGAAGTCGCGGGTTCAAAACCGGCCGGCTTGTACCTCTAAATCTTTATATGAAAAAGATTTACGTGCAATTTTTCACAACACCACTGGCTAAAAACGGTGAAGGAAAACATCGTGCTGAAACCTGCATATCGGAAAAGGGTTCTAAAAACCCTTTAAAGATATGTGAAATCCCCAATCCGCATTAGGCAAGCGTGGGACTATGCCTAACCCCTCTTCGAGGGAGACCTGAGCTCAGCAGTGGGCAGTAATGGGTTGTTACAGTTACAGTTCTGAATTCATGTACATTGTATCTGTATGATAAACCAGGATTCATGCTTATTGTTATACTAGCTAATCCGCGCGTTTTTTCTGCCTTCATCGATATCCAACAATGATTTTTTGTCAAACCGGACCAGTGCTTCTTGAGATTAGGTTGATCAAACCAACTCTTAAACTTTATAATATATTTATAATATTGGTATATTTTTTTTCTATACAGGGTGATTTTTTAGAGAGGGTACATATTGCAGGAGGGTAATGAGTACTCTGTTCTAATACGAAATATTACAAAAAATAGGTAAAATTATAAGATATTTTTTTTTTTAAATCTGAATTCGACAAAACTACCTCAAACATAAACAATTTCAGCTTAAAGAGTGTTGACTAATGACCTCTAGTGATCTCGCGCACCCCACACCTCCGCCACACCCATCAGCTGCCGAAAAACCATAATTTTGCAAGAAGTTTAGATATTTTAAAGTTGTGATTACTAATGCATTAAGCCATATTGTTTGGTAATAATATTTTTAATGGTCGTATATAACCATTAGCTACCATGACCTTCAATATGTACCTTCACTAGGAAATCACCCTGTATATAAACTGAACTACATCAAATCTCACTAAAATCCCCGTTTGTGTAAGTCTTGATACATTATAAATTATCACACATCGCGTAGTCAAACAAGGTTGTATGAGATGAGAGTGTGCCTTCAGGGCGCAATCGGATAAGTGAAGGCCACTCCGTTTACTCCATTAGCTTTGATAACATGTAAACATGTGTGTGGATTGTTTGAGAGATATGTTAAGGTGTATTTTGTATGATAATTCTCTTTACAGAGTGGGTCGAAGATCCTCTCGATCTCGTAGTGTCTTTTCTCATTTTAAATATTTACTCATCGACTTGTATTTTAAATTCTATTTTAACAATATATTTTAAGAACACTTTTTAAATAAAAGCTTTTAAGATGCTGGATATCATGTAGCAATAGAAAGCTAGCTAATACATTATACAAGTAAAACGAGCCCAAACGTGACTGGACTATCTTGTTTAGTGCAAGAGTTCCTATGATCAGCACTATTATGATATTCAGATTATTGTATTGTCACGCGTACAAAATGTCATCTCAATCGGAAATCGGGAAGTTTGGCAAATTTACCTTGCAAAATTCCACCAGAACAAATAATATCCCAACTTTATTCATTCTTCCACCACAAATGTTCAAAAAACCGTAATGTTTCTCACACATCACATTTTTCTATGTTTTATTCAAAGAACAAATGAGATGGAGAAATAAATCGCTTGCCCGTATCGTAGTACCAACTTATTGTATATTTTGTTAATATTATTTTCAACCTTATTGGAATAGGTTAAGGGTGATTTTATTCATTCAAAAATTTGGTTTTTGTGGCACTGGACACTCATCGATCAAAGTCGTTCTATCGATTTGATTAATACCTTTTGTTTTATGTATTCGTTTAAAATAAAAAAATACAGACGAATTGAGTACCTCCTCCTTTTTGGAAGTCGGTCAAAAAGGTTTTTACACGTTAAATATGTGTAAGAACAACGATAAATACGTTTTTTTAGAAAAGATTGTGGGTATTTGTTATAAAATAACTCGTGATGGTCGAGTGACTGAAGATCTTAATTTCCGTGCAGGAGGTTGCGGGTTCGAACTGATTTGCTAGTCTAAACCTACACCTTAATTTGCGAAGCTTTATATTTAATATAGGTTATATGACGGGGTGATAACAAGGGAAACCAACCTATTCACAGTGCGGGTAGTTGGAAGTGGAGACTTGCTATAAATACAGGCGTTGACCGCTGTTATTACTCATTCGTGTTTGAACTGGCGAACGGACTTCTTAATGTAAAAGTAATAAACTGTTGACTCGTTATTTTGAAGTTTTTGACGTGACAACGTCTTATAAATTGGTTGCCGGGTGACACTTCAAGAAACTGCGTTACGCTCCGCTCACGTTATGCGCTCACAATGAGAGCGAGTGAGAGGCACGCGTGCCTTTCACTTTTTATGTCTGTCTCTCTCGCTCTTAGGCGGGCTAACCATGCCCGAGTCGCTGTCACGTAAAACTTTCGCCCGTATACCGACTTTACAGGCAACCAATTTTTTAATTTTTTATTCAAAAGTATTGATCATCAAGGGATCAAGTGGACATTGTGACGTCATTCCTGACAAAACCAAACGAAGATCGACTATTTACAACGTCATTACACCTCAACACACTATTTACGCCGTTATATACTCGTACAATCACTAACTAAAATTGTTGAAGTTTAAGGATGGTTTTTACGATGAGAAAAATTGGTGTTGTACCTATACGATTCACGCAGAAGACGCAGGTAGCTCCCACCTAGTATGTCAATAAATAAGGCATTAAAACATTAATCTAATAGCAACAGCATTATAACAAGACTAATAAAACGAAGGCATTCGTGGTGGAACCTTTAAAATTTGAATAGTTAAATGGTTAGTGCCAATAACAACGACAGTTAAGGATAACGTTTAACGTCCTGTAATTCTACGTTTATGTTAGTTTAGTACACGTGAATAAATTTAACCGATTGTGATGATGGTAGAAATGTGTGATTTTGATGTATATTTTGTTTAATAATAGTAATCTAGTTATTTACATTTAATTTTAAAAAATATTTTCTGCCACGCACCATCCGACTGTGGAATGAGCTCCCCTCTTCGGTGTTTCCCAAGCGCTAATACTTGTCTTTCTTCAAACGAGGCTTAAAGAAAGTCCTTAAAAGGTAGGCCGTAGGTAGCGGCCCCGCAGTGTCCGCTGACATTGCAGAGGTCCATGAGCAACGGTAACCGCTTACGATCAGGTTGCCCGTTGGCTCGTCTGCCTACAAGGCAATAAAAAAAAATGTTTAAATAAGATAAAAACACATGTTTCCGTTATTCAAGAATGAGTCAAAAGCTATTTCCCTACATTTTTATCAAATTTATGAGAAATTCTGTCAGAAATATTGCTGTTAAGAAAAATCATTAATCACAGTCTCTCAGAAGAAGATGCCGACATGCTATTTTTTTTTTTTTTTATGACTTGTAATTGTTTATACGAGGCTTGAAGAGAGTATTTAACGGTAGGCCGTAGGTAGCGGCCCCGCAGTGTCTTCTGGCAATGCAGAGGTCCATGAGCGACGGTAACCGCTTACGATCAGGTGGGCCGTTAGCTCGTCTGCCTGCGTGCCAATAAATAAAAATGCTAAAATAATCAAAAATTAACTTGTCCTTCTTCAAATTCGACTTGAGAAGAATCCCGACTTCAGTGTCTCTTGACATTGCAGAGGTCATGAGCGACGGTAACTCTAGAATACACTACAATGTAAATACTATAACAATATTAAATACATAAAATAAATCGTTCCCAAAAACGACGCTACAAACAAATCTCCTAAAATATTTTAACATACACTGCTGAGTCTCACCTGTCACACAGATCGGTTCTTGCACATCGCTGCATCGTATGGATATGTTTCATAAATCATGCGTTCCGAATACTAAAACACACGTCGAAAGTTCATCGGTAGCGTCGACGAGGTGTTTTTAACTTTTGGAGACGTGGAGTATAGAATAATTTGGATGTGGTATTTATGTTTTAAAATGGTGCCTTGAATCGCATACAAAAAAATGCTAAGAGATAATACTACGAGGAATAATTATTAAATGCCCTCTTGAGTTTATTTTTGAATAAAGTATTATGTTTTTTCAAAACCATTCGATTTGTGATATCTTGCCTTTATACTGGGTAAAAGCTATAAATAATAATTTATATACGCCAGTGTCCTAAAAACGTCAACAGTTTCACTTAGGTCACCTAAATTTCGACATAGTCAATAGACTTGCTCATTCTTTTTCAACGACATACAGTCACTGAAACCATTCTGGAAGGGCAGTCTGTGTTACATCTGTAATTTATGGCTGTCGATCCAAAATTTTCCATCTTCATCGGCCATCCAGGTAAACGATGTATCAATTTCAATGTCAATTGAACCGCAATTCTTCGGTGTTACTTCAATCCTTCAACGGTTTTCTTCAAAATACCTAAAGCTACTCCTTCAAACTTTTATGCGCTTAAATGCGACATCCAAAATATCCATCATAACTCTATGGTTTTTTATAAGGAAATGCACAAGTCGGGTTCCGTACGTCGAATGGAACTTACTACACTAATATACTAAAGTCTGGATGTACGAAACTGGGAAAAGTTCCAGGATTTAATATTGTTTATGACACGTTTGCTTTACATTCCTGTTTATTCCGAACTTGTGTGATGGCGAAGTTTGCGCGAGATATTGCGAAGGAATTTTAAATCAGTTTCAGTTGAGTGTTAATAGGATTTGAGAAGTTATTATTTTATGATTATTTTATAAAACCTTTATCCCTTATATTATTTATTATTAATTTTGAAAAAAACCTATAGTATCCACATTGTGATTTATTAATGTTATCCAATTGAACCGAGGTGACAAACACAGGGAGTCGTCTATGGTACTCACGATACAGGCTTGCCTAGTGTGAGTACCACTGTTAAACTTCTGTTATGTCAAAACCAACATGTTCTTATGTATTAGCGTGTAAGTTTTTAATTTAGTTTATGATTTTTTTTTTTTGTTGATTATGTGCATGTTGGAAATAAATATATTTGAAAAAAAAAAGGTTGGCTGATGGCTATTGGTTGATGTGGTAGTGACCAAAGAATAATAAATGGATAGTCTACAGCGTACACGTAGTACAGTACACGGCGTACGTAGTTTACAGCATATTAGCGCTGTAGATATGAGGGAGCAGAAACATTCCGAAAACTTATATCTTAAGTTTAATAATAATATTTTGCTTTTAGCAGAAAGATTCCTCTTCTTAAATTTTAAATCTGACGTGAGGAAAATTATGTACGACTAAAATTTTTGTATTTTCTTATTTTTTTTTTTAAACCTATAATTCTTTCTTAAGTATAATATAATTTTAATTTTTAATATTACTGAATTGAACTGTTTTCTATTATATTTTGTTGCTTATGTATACACATGTTTAGGGATATAGTCTAGCTTAGTAATAATGTACTTGAAAAACTTTTAAATCCTGTTTTGACTGTATTCTGTTTTGTGTAATAATAATAAATAAATAAATAAAATATTCCAAATTAGGTTACGGTAATGAATTCGGGGGTGGAGAAGATGATTCGTGCTACGCTTCGCTTCACCCCGCACAACCCTGAGTTGGATTTGGCCTCAGCCAGAATTCGTAAGCTGAGTGTGAGCGGCAGGTTTTAGTGAGGTTCGACTGCCCATAGCCCTTACCCCACCTGCGAGTCAGTTGGAAGTCTGGCGATTCCCTTCAGTCCAAAAAAAGGTAATAAATTAATATCAGTTTTGTCGCTCAACCGGTAAATACAAAATAACATCATTTTTTTTTTGTTGCAGACGATCCAACGGGCCACCTGATCGTAAGTGGTTACCGTCGCTCATGAACTTCTGCAATGTCAGGGGACATTGAGGGGTCGCTACCTACGACTTAACGTTAAGGACCCTCCTCAAGCCATGTTTATTTAGACTGTGAAATTCTTTCATTCTACAGAAAAGCAGTTTCATATAGAAAATTGTCAGTCCCAAAACTTTTATCAGCACATAAACAAAATGAATCATTCTGTACAAAATTTGTTTCGCGAACATGTTTCTTTTGCTAATGTTTTATTCAGTCTACGTTAAATAAGTTTAGTTTCGGACCAAAACGTTCCCAAGTGACACAGATACAATAATATTACAAAATTACTTGACAACAAAATTGTACAACCAGTCTTTAAGTCAAAGGAGTAAGGTTGAAAATTGATTAATGTAATGGCAAAGTTATGTCGGTAATGGCATTCTTTTGGAGGGAAACTCGCCATCCGTCAAAGTCGCTTTTATTTATCGTTGGAGTTGAATTTTATCGAACTAATAGCCAAGGAGATAAATTTACGATTGGTTCAGGAATAGTGCCGGAAAGGGTTGTTACTGGTCTCTGAATGTTTTGGTACTCCATCTTTTAGATATACTTGGGAGTGATATAGTGGATGTCAATAAAATTGAGGTTAACATTCTTGTAAATATTTTTTTTTTTGAAATACTTTTTTAATTTGTAAATATAAGATATTTTATGTATGTATATTATCGCGATCGCTTTTTTAATAAAAATGTGGAAAAACCCCGTCTACGGCGTCTAATATACATGTGTAAGTGATAATTAAAAAACTTAAAATATAACTTTTAGAGATATAAATTTAACTAACATTTAATTTAAATAACGTAGAAAAATAAATACAAACCAATTTTGTTGTTAATAACGCTACGGAATCTACAAAAAAACAAAATGGAGAATATAAAATTACACCAATTAATTTGCACGCAAAAATACCAATGAAATGGTAAAATTCTGGTTTCAAATTCGAAACTGCTCAATTCAGTGAAATGGAGAATTGCTCAATTATTTTTATCTGTAACCTTTAATCAAGTATAACTAGATACAAAATCAGAGCGTAAAAAAGAGACCAACTTAATACGAGAAATATAGAAAATCCTATACATTGATCTCACTTACTTATTACTCGACCAATTGATACTTAATATGTGTGTTAACTTGTTGAGAACATACTTGTTTCATTTCAAAGTTATTACTAGTACGATACGATACGTACGTACCTATATGCTGGATGATAGTAGATTTCACGTAAAATTTTTGGAGGAATAAATCCTAATGCTTTCCTTGTACATATTGTCAAGTATATATTTTTTTCATACTACACATAAACAACAGAAAACTTCTTAATATTCACCCTGTATATTTCACCTTGCTAGTCTGGACGTTGGAACATTCATCATGTCCGCTCCGTAGACATCAAATAAATGTCTAGCACGAGGACATGTTTCATCGACTAAAATATCGACAGTACCTGTGATTTATAGAGAATTTTGCTATTGAAAAGTATTAAAATTATATTCTGTGTAATATTATATATTTTAGATAATTTTTGCTCAGATACTGTGGACATACATAAATTTTAAAACAACCATACTATCCTCTCTTATTCCTTTTTCAACTGTGGAGAGAAATGTAGTGATTAGGCGATAGGTATCATCCTGAAGATATCTTTTACGTTTAAAGTTTATGAGGGAAGTGTCGCTTGCTATATTCCAGTACGCTATAATTACGAGTCTGAAAAACTTTTTAGAACCTATATTAAAAACAACAAAAAAACTGTTATTCAAAATGCAGAAAATAATCGCGCAGGTTTCATATTTCACTATTTTTGGTAATGAAAATTCATTTTTGTACATTTAAAATAACAATTATATCATAATTTGTTAAATACATATTGAAAATTGATATTAATAAAGAAATTTTACAAGTCGCAATGGAAGAGGAAGTAGACATGAATAAATTCTCATCTCCAAGCAAGCAATAAAATCTTAGCCGTGAAGCAATACAGACAATATTAATTACTGACAAAGAACATCATCCTAAACACAACAACATAAGAACTATATTTGAATAACAACATTAAATAATCAATTTACGAAGAAAAGACAATAGGACTACAGATACAGAAAGACAAAACTCTGAATCATAATACAAAGAGATAGAGACCATTTTTGAATGGCAGTTAATGTTGATAATTTTGCAAGGAAGATCGCCATAGGGCAAGCGACGGAAGAACGCCAAATATATGGTGTTTTAGGTAATTAAATGTCACATAGATCAGAGATTAATGATGTGTTACGACGTGCGGGGAGAATTGATGCTATGTTTATTAGTTTCCGCTGGGAAGAGGCATTCCTTGTAAATTTGAACGAATGAAAACCATCTTGTGGACAAGATTATTGCTACAGCAAACAGGCTTTATTTATCAACAAAATCTTTTTTTTTCCTTGATTTCGTTATAATGAATAGATGTTTTACCAGATAATATTGATACCATTTGGATTTAAAATATTATACTCTCTGTTTGTTTCCATATATATACCTACTGGCTCTAGAATGACGTTTTTTCTGAGTATGACTTGTCCCTCTTAAAAGAAGGTTCAAGGAGACTCCTTTATGTAAGGCGTAAATAGGTCCTGATATTGATAATATGAATAATTAAAAAAACTATTAACTCGGTATTTTTTATAGCGATATATATGATTTTCACTTTATTCGTTGCAATGGTGCAAAATTAGAATTTCTTATAATTTCTCTCCGGATCTTCATTCAAAGAACAACTTTTAATCTAGGTATAGTTATACCTACAATGAGTACAATTCTAGACATTTCCAGGTATAATTTAAGGAGCCCATTTCAACGGAAACTACATACCTCCATTCTTAAGATTCAGCAACGTGCTGTTTGACAAATGCCAGAACATTTCACAGTCTGGTGATCGCCATTGTGTTGGTAAAAGCTTACAAAATGGAGGTATCTAATGGGTGGTATTTGTATAGGTAACTTGTATGCATTGTGCACATGTGCGGGTATGTTATTTTTATTATAATATGCACGAATTATAATTTCTTTCATTATTGTTGATTCTTTAGTTGGGTCCGTTGGAAAATCACTTACGCTATCTTTCTATCTATATTTCATCCACGTTAACAAAAACACTACTACCAAAAATCAGAGAAATTATTAATAAGTAATGCTCAGTAACGAAACCTTTAAAAAAGTTTAAAATCAGTAAATTATTTGTTTTTCTGTGGCGCAGACGAAGCTGTAGGCATCAGCTAGAGGTATGCAACACCTCGCGTCATCCTTACACCGCGTGGTAGGTTTTGGCCTTAGCTAAAGTGACACGAGTGTAACCAGTAGGAAGTTTTAGTGCGGTTTAACTGTCACACATCACACCTGCGGGACAGATACAGTATACAATAGTAGAGATATTAACGGAGTGAACCGTTTGTTCAAGACGTAAATTATTGCAGTACCTACAGTCTCCCAATCCTTAGCATTGCAGAGGTTCATGGTAGCCTCTTACCGTCAGTAGGTCGTAAGCTCGTTTATCTGTTTTGTTATAAAAAACTAAAGTTGAGAACACATCCTAACCAATTCTCATTCAACGAGATCTAAACCCTATAAAATAAAATATTTATCTCCATACAGAAACGTAAAACAAGCTAGTTTTAATTACCGCGATGCTGAACGTCCGCGAGTTTATAGCTGCAGTAACTACCGCACGGTTTATGACGTCACGTCCGCCATAACTGATAAACAGAACGTTACGGTGAATTTTGATGTTCGTATCAGTTTATAGGAAATAATAATTTGGATGTATTTATTGGTTACTAAATGTCGTGAGCGTCGAATGGTTAAAGACATAGACGCGACAACATCTCCCTTCTATCTTCCCACCACTCGGCGTCGAGGTGGAGTTCATCCCTACTATATGGAATCACCGTCCATCCAGGGTTCATTTCAGGAACTCATTTTTAGGCCATCCGGCATGGAATGGCATGGAATGAACTCCCTCCTTCAGTAGTCCCAAGGGCTATGAGTTGTCCTTTTTGCAAATTAGGCTTGAGGAGGATCCTTAAAGTTAGGTCGTAACAAAGATAACCAATTATAATCAGGTGACTTGTTGGCTCGTCTATCTACATAGCAATAAAAAATACATAAAACCTTAACATATTAACACTATTCGTGACTAAAACAAGTTACAAAGAAGGAATAAAAAATATACAAGAGATAAGTTTACGCTCAAACCAGTCGAAACTCAGCCTTACAGTCAGCCGACATTATAATAAGTCGGCTATGAACAGTAGAGAAATAAATAAATGATATTAATAATAAAATACCTATTGATGATAAGAAATTATTTTATTCATATCATAAGCATGACAATACTCTCTTTAATCATGAAACTCCTCTAGCCTCTTCCCAGTTATATTTATTAACATATTCCCCTTGCGTACCGGAAGTGCCTCCCTCCCGGAAACGGAACTAGGTGCAATAATTATTAATTGCTTACGAGAATGTCTTAAGACATCGTCACTGCAGGAGGTCAAGGGATATATATCTTGAAATTAAAATTAATTGATTGGAATTTACATTTCCTTTCATATTAAATGAATTTATTTTCTATCTGTATTTGTGATAAATACAAGCTTTCAAGATTCTGGATATCATGTAGCAGTTATTGAAAGTGCTGACCAAGACAAGTAAGGGGTGGGCCATATAAAGTTTGCATTTTCCAAAAGTTCGACTGTCATGTTGGCTGTGTGGCATGTTGCGCCATCCTGTTGAAACCAAATGTCGTCCATGTCATACTCTTCAACTTTTGGAAACAAAAATTCGTTGAGCATGGCATGGTAACGCTCGCCATGGACCGTAACGGCGGCTCCTTGCTCATTTTCCAATGATGCCGCCGGACCAAAACCCACACCAAACCGTAACTCTTTGCGGGTGCATTGGCTTCTCAATGGTGACGTGTGGATTTTCCGAACCCCAGATGCGACAATTTTGCTTATTGACATAGCCTCCGAGGTGAAAATCGTTTTTATGGACTTTTTTTTTACATTTCTTACAGTTTGGACTGAAGATTCACTTTGGAAGTAACTTTTCAATATTTCCCAATTTTGTTCAAGCGTATAGCGTCCCATTTCGTAAATGTCAAACCTTTAACTAAATTACGAACACAAATTGAATGACATTTGAGCTGTCATTCTCTAAATAAACAGTAGTTCAAAATGTAAACGTTAGATTGGCCCACCCTATAAAACGAACCCAAACATGATGAGTCTATCTTGTTTATAACACAAGTTTCTAATATGGCTACCATAAGACTAGTTACGACCCCATTATCAGATCAGCTTCATGGTACCAAAATTCAACTTCCGAACTTACATAGGTACTTACATCCAAAGGAACTTGAATAACATCTTTTACAGAACTTTAATTATGTGCATCGATTTTACAAGAATCACCGAACTTAACCCCCCAAACAAAATAGACCTTAATTTATTCTTTCATTGCGTCTTATTATTTGCAAATGGTCTATTTGTCGCGACTTAACCCTTGCGTGCAGATGGGGTCTCATAGACCGCGGATTACCTCGCCCGCCTCAACCCGTCAAACGACTCCGAACCTCTAACCGTCCACAATTTATTGATAAGGCCATTGACAGATATTGCTGTAGGTCTCGTAAAACGCAGCGGCAGATTAAGGGTTGATGCGTATTTGCAAATGGGACCAGGTTCGAATTCATTACGGGGAACGGCCTCCATTTTATAGGCTTTTGTTGTGCAAATTTCTGTGCGTAGGGTGTTGGGTTGTATTGAGAATGTGTGCTTTTAGATTTTGAAGGAATTTGCTGAAAATTATAACATTATACTAGTAGGTGTTTTGTAATGATTAAGTTACCACAACAATTATATTTAGAAGATAAAATGTAAAAGTGGATGCAATTTTGACTCAATATGAAATTGCTCATAATTTATTGAAATTACAACAGTTTCTCCTGACTTCCTAAAATGAAGTTATCTCTGGATTAAATTGTCACACGACACGTGAACACGACTAGAGAAATTCCTAAATTCAGAGCAAAAAGTCGCGTTATCGGCGATTGAACCTTGTTATCACAAATGTACGAGTATACATAAGTACATAGGTATTAGGTACGAGTATCAATGATTTTGAAGTCTACTTAAAACTCGATAAGCCATTTCTTAAGCACAAACTACTTCATACTATATCATTTATCCAACACTAATGTACCATACACATTATTTATAGACATCCTATATTATAAATAACAACAGGAAAGGGTCAAACGCGCAAGGGTTATTCAATGGACGGAAGGGTGATTCTGCCCCTTGTGGAAAAATGCTAAATTTAACGTCAAGAGCTGGTCATTGGGGGCCTGTGGCGGATGGCGCGATATTTTGCGCCGTTTTGTGTTTCCTTTGCTCTGATTTCCTTACGAATTGCTGGGAGTGGTTCGGGTGTGGTGTAGTGGTTGAAGTTCTAGCGTTTTATTTTGTGAGTGTTTTTTGATGTACTTACTTAATTGTGATTTGACAGTTGTGAATAAAATACATTAAGAGTTTTTTAAAGAGTCTAATATCAGTCTATTGATATCCATAGCTACCATCCTTTCCATACCTTTCCCAAATTTGGCCATAATGCGTGTAATTTTTGTACTTCACGCGCTTTGCATCCTTAACTTCCCAGGCATTTAAGGTCCTTGAGGTTAGGTCGTAGGATGTAACCCTACATTGTCCTCTGACATTGCAGAGGTCCATGAGCCACTTTAACCGCTTACCATCAGGTGGCCCGGTGACTCGTCTGCCTACTAGGCTGTAAAAAAAAACTTTAACGTTGCACCTGCTGTTATTCTAGACTCCTTGTGACTCCAGAACTTTTCAACCCGTCCACATGGGAGCAAAAATAAAGTTTAATTTATGAATATTATAATAATAGCAAATAACATAGAATACACATAGAACCCAAAATATTATATTTGTGTTTCTATTAGACTAACGAAATAGTAAAAGTTTTAGGATTCAATTATCGTAATCGTAAGATTACAGAACATTTGTGATGATAATAAGAAGTATTCCTTTCTAAAATCGCTCATAACTTGGACCAAGCATTGGTTTTGACAGTTCAAGACTTTCGCTCGAGCGGATCTTTTTTACCGTTTTCCGAGCAATAAACCTCCGTTGAATCCGACACGCATTTCAAGGGTTACCTAGCTGAGATCAACGACGTATTAAATTTCAAACTAATTTCATTTTTTCTAAAAGAAGGGTGTTTTTGGTCCGATTTTTAGAGCTTGTATTTATAAAATGTAAAAAAATATATTTCAGAATTAACGTCACATCGTGATGAATTTTGGCTATTGCCACATAATTGATGTAAGTAAACACGCCAATATTGGTGTAGTTTACAGTAAATTGGTTAATAAAAATTGGTTGCCTGTAAAGTCGGTATACGGGCGAAAGTTTTACGTGACAACGACTCGGGCATGGTTAGCCCGCCTAAGAGCGAGAGAGACAGACATAAAAAGTGAAAGGCACGCGTGCCTCTCACTCGCTCTCATTGTGAGCGCATAACGTGAGCGGAGCGTAACGCAGTTTCTTCAAGTGTCACCCGGCAACCCAATTTATAAGACGTTGTCACGTCAAAACAAAATCATTGAATTTGAACCTGGACCATTTAGCACTGCCATGTCAATAGTCAAGGTCACTGACATCGATATTAGGTCCAATCCACCATCAATACATTTAATAAAAATCTAAATCAGATACAATGAAAAGACCCGCATCACAATTTAAACACCCTATATAAATAAGATTAAGTTTCAAATGACCAATCAACGGACAAAACATTTGATTATCTTAATGTCGGATTAACTACAAAATATTCAGTTTCATTTGGTCATTGCGATGGTCAATAGGACCCTCTGTCCGGAGAAAAGACCAGTCATTTTGTATGCAAATTGAATTGTGTTGAAGTGTTAAAATGATTACCGTTAATGGAGTTGGGGATGTGATTAATTTAGATGTCTTTGTGTATTGTGAGTTTGTATGCCTACTTTTTCAATTGTAAAATCGTCGCCTCAGTGTTTGTTTAGCCTATCTGCACTCGAGCAAATTTTACAGGAGACAGCAAACAAGCATGGAATTTTATTTAAGTGCTGTGTTGAGAAAAAAATTGAAATGAGATTATTATAGTTTTAGAATTGAATATTTTAAAAAAAAAATACCAGTCGGATGGAAATTTTATTTTTTATAATACTGCATTAAAAGTCATTTTCGTAAAAAATGTCAGATAGGCCAAACAAGCACTGAGGCGACGAAATGTCGAAAGATCCAATTTTGACTAGATAACGTTATGTAAAGATGTTTGATATTAAATTATGCTGTAAATTGATATGTAATATTCCAAATCTTGTTAAACTGTATCCAGTAGAGGAGGACTATGTGGCATTATACAAAAAAGGTGACAAATTTTCTTCTTGCAAAAAGAAACGAATGTCCAAGGCCTTACAGTTAAGTGGTAGGTAGCAATTTTTGCACTACTCTGATTTTGAGAAAGAGAGGTTTGCGAACCATTTCACACGGTATAGGCTTAACTAGTTTTTTTGGCAGATGAGCTAACGTGCTACCTGATCGTAACTGTCGTGCCGTGCATGGACCTCTGCCATGTCAGAATACACTGCTATTTACGTCCTAACTTTAAGGACTTTCTTCAAGTCTCATTTGAAGAAGGGCAAGTTGGGCAGCAAGAAGCTAAGAAGAAGGGCAGCAAGAAGCTATACAGGGTGTTCCAAAATTATGCGACATGAATGGGAAGTACCTTAAATATTAGAGATAGGATGTTTTTCTGAAAGGAAACATCATTTTATTTTTGCTGTTTATTAATACTGCAATCACTGATTTTTCGTAAATTGCTTGGTTTGTCTGAAAATCGAGTTAAAAAAATCAGCAAAAATCAACACCTTGTATTTTTATGATGCCAATCGAAAGAACAGTTAACTACAAATATTCGTTGCTAACAAACATAGTGTTTTAAACAAAAGGAACAAGGTGAAAATCGTGATTCAAGATTTTAAGAATCTTGTATATTTGTTGCAACATTGCGTATATACAGGGTGATTTACTAGTGAGGGTACATATTGACGGTCATGGTAGCTGATGGTTATATACAACCAGTAAAAATATTATTAACAAAGAATATGGCTTAATGCTTTAGTAATCGCAACTTAAAAATATCTAAAATTCTTGTAAAATGATGGTTTTTCGACAGTTGACGGGTGTGGCGGAGGTGCGCGAGATCACTAGAGGTCGTTAGTCAACACTCTTTTAACTGAAATTGTTTATGTTTGAGGTAGTTTTGTCGAATTTATATTTAAAAAAAAGAAAAAAATATTTTGTAATTTTACCTATTTTTTGTAATATTCCGTATTAGAACAGAGTACTCATCACCCTCCTGCAATATGTACCCTCTCTCTAAAAAATCACCCTGTATATAACAAAGTCCTACCAAGATCTAACCTGTCTTGACAATGCGAGGTCACATATCATTGTTGCAGTCTATTGACCAAATACTTCCACAAATACCTACCAATCAAAGTTCTAATTAACCGTGTACAATTCCCTACATATCAATTACGTATTACAATCGAGCTCAATTATGTACGGATTAGTGAACATATCATTACTATATGTAACTATACATATATTTAGTTTGTGCATTGGCCTGTAATACGGTGGTATTGTTTTATTAATTGTATTGTGTGGTTTCTGTACGTCGGCTTTGGGGAGATTATTTGGGAGCGTGTATGATTTGATTGATAGTGTATAGTATTATTATTTTGACGTAATTATTCTCTAAATTTATAAGATTTTCAATGGTTAAAATAAGATAAAAAATTTTAAACTAGTAAATTATTATTGTTGTATTTTGGTTGCCAATTTTGTCTCTAAACGTTACAAGTAGTTATTTAAAGTTATTATGATTATTTATCAATTAAACAATATGTAATCATTAAATTACGTACTTTTCATATCAAGTTAAACAGACTTAAAATGCAAATTCATTTGTAACCCATCATCATTACAAAACTGAACTTTCCTATAAGTTTACTCTGCTAAAGTACTCCAAACGATTAAGAAAAAACAATCTCTAAATTCGTGATTTACTCCAGGATATTACAATGATCATTTGTGCGAATTTACATCGCATCGTTACATACAATGATTGATGACATCACGGGATCGACACTGCACGAGCGTCGAGATTGCCATAATTCATAGGGTGACATAAAGTTAGCGAAAATTTTTAAAAATTTACGCTCATTATAATATTTATTAGTAGTATCTGACCCACGAGAATTTCTTGCGCTACAGTAGAAGGTACCTTTCGTGTTTGGGTTCGTCTTAACGACCACTTTACTGCTACATGGCATCCAGAGTCTTAAAACTTTATACTTATTTTAATCTAAAGTAATCGTTAAAATATTTGTTTTTCGTGCACAAGATTTCGCGTCTGCTGCCTATGTTTGCATTTATTTTATTAATTGGATTATAGTTCTTGTGGTAGTCCGTTTAAAAACAGTTTTGATCTTCTAGTATTCTTAATTTCTTGTTCATTAGAAGCAAACAACACTGATTTTAATTAAAATCGACCCTTTTTACAATAGTTCATATTTTGTTATTTACTAACAGATAGCATTTGATCTATATTTGAAGCTTATATTACTCTTATGAGAAAATTTCTATCCAACAATATTGTCACCCTAGTAACACGGAAACAACAAAAAAATAGTCGTACAATATTTATCCATTATAAGAATTGGATACCTCTTCATAAATCAGTGTGAGATGTCACAGTCGAGTTTTTGACAAATGGATGTAAAGACGAACCGTGTGGAACTGTCTTACATGTAACACAGAATAACTTTACAGAAGTAAATCTTCATTCAAGACAGCTTTAAGAACTCAGATTTTTAACTTCCCATAGTTTCTAGTAGTCTCCTTTTTCATTGCTATGTAGGCAAACAAGCAAACGGACGACCTGATCGACCTGTAAGTGGTTACCGTCGCTCATGTCACCTGTACTGTGACAACCCATTACTGCCCACTGCTGGCCTGAAGTATCCTCCGAAGAAGGTGTGTCCCACCGTCCGTATGACCATGTCACATACCGACTAAAAACATCCAGGTGCTAGTCTAGCAGTTTCTTTAGAATTCAGTTCAGGTCTCCACAGAAGAGGGATGAGGTATAGTCCACCACACTTGCCCAATGCGGATTGGGGATTTTACATATCTTCAAAGAATTTGAGAACCATTTTCCGATATGCAGGTTCCTTCACGATGTTGTCCTTTACCGTTTTTAGCCAGTAGTGTTTTGAAAAATTACACATAATTTTTTTTCACATTAAGTTTTAGAGGTAAAAGTCGGATTTGAACTCGCAACCTCCCGTGCGGAAGGCAAGCGCTTCAACCACTCGGCCATCACGACTTTTTAATGGGTGGCTTGACTTCTGTATATCATATCTTTTATATGAACGAACTGTGCGGAACTGTCTAACGTGTATTATGGTTAATCTGTTCTAGGTTGAAAAGCGTGAAATTGAGATAGGTGAAACGTTTTTTGAAAGATAAGCGAAGGCTATGTCGATTTTAATGCGTACTATACACGTATACCTGAACGTGTGTTTAGCAATTAACTACTTCGATTCAAATTTAATCTAGGTATAACTCGTTCGAAGAAAGACTAGACACGACTTAGTGCTTACCTATTTAAAGAATATCTCACTTACACGATTACTAAATGGGTTCTTTCCACGATTATTTTCAATTGAGTGATCCCGATATTACGGCACTGTTTCAAGCGCCATGATCACGGGAAGACTGAAAAACTGCGGGTAGGTCATTTAAGAGCAGACAAAACTGCCTACCCTCTTTCTCGTTCGTTTGCCGGTACCACTGGAACTCGAACTCACATTTCGACATACCACACTGACAGTATCGGGTGCCGCCTCAAAACTAGATATTTTAGCTTTATTTTTGATTAGGATAGTTTGAAGCCCTCATCCCGATTAAAAGTGCTATTCCTCGAAATTTCAATAGCTTCCTTAACCAATCTTGGTATGTAACGGCGTTTAGTAATAGTGTAAGTGATGTAGATAACCGCGAGTGTTTAAATAAATTTATAAAGAATATCTATTATTAAAATAGCGAAAATTTTAATGATATAAAAACTAACAAATGACAATGATCATCATAATCACTTCCTTGCTATAAATTGCATAATATCTAATGATTCCGCTAGCTCATGACTGAAACTTAATCTAATCTCTATAAATTTTAATATTTATGGCTATTATAAATAATAAATGACACACTATATCTAATAAGACATCATCCTGTATATAAACTACCCGAGTCATAATCTAGACTATTGGAGGCTAACCAAAGTGCTGCAGCGTCAGTAAAGCTCTTCAATCATAGCTGTTCAATATCACATAATTGACAGTTCAAGTGGCGAGCTCCGTAGACAGGCACGCTCGTCTAAGATACACTGGGCATATACAGGGTGGTGTCTTTTATAAAATTCACAATATTTTTTTTATAGCAGTGGGTCTTCAGACGATTAAATGAAATAATAACCTATTCTAAAATAAATATGAATGTTTGAGACCTTTCTCACCAAACGTGGTTTAAAAATAGCTTTTATTGTTTGAAGGCAAGTGACAGTTTCGGTATATAGAGCGTCGGTGACCATTTAACATCATGTAAGCTGTTAGCTTGATGACTTTTTGCAGCAATATAATAAATATTTAGTCAGGTAGGTATTATTGCTAAGGTCCATGAGCAATGAGAAATTTCAAGAACACTGAAAACGAAATCAATAAAAATAATAATAATGTTATTAGAAAATTGTATTACATTTACGTTATATATACAGGGGGCGGCGCGACGGGAAAGAGTGCCGTGGGAGTAACGCGTCGCGCCGTCCCTCACAGCCCCGTACTGGGTTCTGGCTTCAGCCGGGATTCGGACGCTGAGTGTGAGCAGTTGGAGGTTTAAGTGCGGTTCAACTCCCACATACCCGCGCGGGGATCCGGTGATTTCAATGAAATTTTCATTGAAAAAAAAAATACCCGTGAAATATACAAATAAACATTTTCAACATCACAACATTGATACTAACATTACCAAACAAAATTTAAATTTTTTACATACCTCAAATCCTAGTTTCTTCACAAAAGACAACATCAATTTTCATCTATTAGAATAAAGTGACATTTATTAAATTTTCCGAACACGCTGTATACGGTTCACCTCGCTGTCATGGCACCTCGTTAATCATAGCTTGCTTTCGCCTAGATTATGCAGTTTAGGATATCTTGGTGTATTTATTTTAAGGCAACTTCGTCTGTGTCACGTAGACTATAAAATAGCATGCTAATTGGCTGTGTTACTATTTTATTTAAATTGGGACCCTAGGCGCTGAGATTGATGCATAATTTTTCAAAATAGTGCCCTGTCATAATTTTAGTATATTTTTGATAAATGAATAAATTCAGGAAATATAATAAAAAAGAAAAATAAAGCTCTCTTGAATGCTTGAACAAATAAACATTGGAATAAAATTTTACTTTTCAATATTTTGTGTTACCGTTTCTTACATTACACATTACATATATATAAGTATATAAATATATATTCTATGTATATTGTACACTTCTCTACCTTACATTAAAGTCTACTTACTGTATGTTTTATTTTGGGTTTGTTGTAAGAAAAATCAGTGTTGAGTTAAATTCGCCTTTTATGAACATTTTTTTTATTTTACTTATTTTTCTGTCGTGTACAATAAAGTATTAAATAAATAAATTATACTTAGCGTCACTTACATTGGGCAAACGTGGTGGACTATGCTTAATCCCTCGTCGGAGGAGACCTGAGCCCAGCAGTGGGCAGTAATGGGTTGTTACAGTAACAGTCACATATTTATCTGCTAGCTATGACGACGAGTAAAATACGTTATTGAATGTGTGGCGACCAATAATAACGCGCGAGATCCTGAATCGCGGTTACAACATTTACAGAAATCTTCGCATATATACGACATCTGAAATCTACTACAGTGGGCTTCGGCCTGACCGGGCATACACTACCTCGCCCGGTCGGAGATCTCCCTTTGGCCTTATATCATTGATACCTACAAATGCAAAAGGCTTAAGCATAAAAAGCTCTTTAAAATTGAAATATTATAGATAGATAGATAGATAGAAAATTCTTTATTGTAACACCACATAGAAATACAATTATAGTGGTTTTGTACAAATAATGTAACCAACCCATTACTGCCCACTGTTGGGCATAGGTCTCCTCAGAAGAGGGATTAGGCATAGTCCACCACGCTCGCCCAGTGCGGATTGGGGACTTCACATATCTTCAAAGAATTTTTAGAACACTTTTCCGACATGCAGGTTTCCTCACGATGTTTTCCTTCACCGTTTTTTTAGCCAGTGGTGTTGTGAAAAATTGCACATAAATCTTTTTCACATTTAGATTTAGAGGTACAAGCCGGCCGGATTTGAACCAGCGACCTCCCGTTCGGAAGGACGCGCTTCGACCACTCGGCCACCACGACTATACTCGGCCACCACGACTAACTGTACAAATAATACAGTGTGACAATTATTTTATGGGTTTGCCTCTTTTGAAATCAATCACTAAACAGCTAGTATATTTTAGTAGGAGAATAAATTTGTTAACTCCAAAAGTTTCTAGTCACGCAAGTCGATAAAGGGTTTTGGTGCCCAGCAGGGATCTATATTCGTTTCCACGCGTGATACTTAGACCAATTTACGGTTTGTTTGTTAGTTATATTGTTCTCCTGCTGGTTTTTATATAGGTTAGTTCAGTTGTAAGGCCATTTTTGGAGCAATTCGAGGAGATATTATTGAATTTGAAGATACTTCTTTAGTATAATAGTTTTTGAGATAACACAATGTTACAAATAAACTCTTGGTTTAATTAAATATTTGTTAAACTACGTAAATTATTTACAAGAGATGTTCTTTATCTTCTTGAAGGATTTGCATTACTTCAAATAATAATAATTTAAACAAAAAGAGTTGTGGTACCCAAATTAGTGTAGGGTTGTCACATTGTTATTTTAAAACTAACAAAAATTTTTACTAATATTTAAGTAATTTTATTCGACTAATTATTCCAAAAAGTATAAATCAAATTCTAATTCCACCCGCTATCCGAATGTGCGGTGAAACGATAAATAACAATACAACGAGTTATGGCGGCGAACGACGATAAAGCAAACCAATGATTAACAGATCGAATGTTAATAGCTCTGCGATTGTGCAGGGTTGTCAATTACTACAAAATTATTTATTAAAACTATATAAGACTAACTCTCGATCTCTGATAGCGAGAACAATGAAGTTTAATAATATCGAAGTTGACGAAAAACACTGTTAAATGAACCTCCCACAAAATAGATTAATGACTTTTTTATTACTTTGATTTAATACTAGTTTTGTGAAAGCTGTATACACCTCTATTTTACATTCCACTCGGGTCAAGAGTTAACTATGTATTTTTAGTATAAGTAGAGTTAAGTGTGAATGTAGTTGGTGCTTCTGTTATAAAATAAATAAATTACCTATTTCATATCGTGGTAATCCCTGCTAATATTATAAATGCGAAAGTAACTCTGTCTATCTGTTACGCTTTCCCGTTTAAACCTCTCAATCGATTTTGATGCCCACTAATCTTCTATAAACCCTTAAACAACATTATTTTTTATTTAATTCTGTTCATTTTACCTAAAGCATAATAAAAATTAAATAGCTCCGCAGTGGCAACCCTATTAAATCGAATTGCAACACAGGGATCACTTTATGGTCGTAAAATGCTTTTAATCATACAAACGGTATTGACAAACGATACTTCAATTAATTCGTATTTATGATACACATACATTCAAATTAACATTCATATTTTCAAGTGTTTTGGTGAATATTTATTTATGAATTTTTCAAAGAGTATCTAATAATAAGTTGGTGTTAAAAGACTTTGTAATCGATATACAGTAAAAAAACTGAGAGGTGTCAAGGGACACCCGGATGGAATGAAGTTCTTTTCGATTAAAACGTATCTCATAAAAATTATTTCCTTTCGTAACGCAAGGCGCGTGTTTTAAAATATTTTGATCACAGCGCCATCTAGCATTAATCATATAAAACAAAATAAGGAATTGTTTTAAAAGATTTTGATCACAGCGCCATCTAGCGATAATCATCTAAAACAAAAAAAGTGTCGTGACAACTTTTTCGTAAGATTTTTTTCCGTCTAGCCCCCTTTCACAACGTGCGATAAACTATAAAAGCTCGGTACATTTATTTTTTTATAACAAGAGAAACAAGTTTACGGCCCACATGATGGTAACACTATTGTTGTAACATGTCACTTTAAAAAAGACTAATC
Organism: Trilocha varians; assembly: GCA_030269945.2. Taxonomy (NCBI): domain Eukaryota; kingdom Metazoa; phylum Arthropoda; class Insecta; order Lepidoptera; family Bombycidae; genus Trilocha; species Trilocha varians. Next base: position 2,545,007 of record AP028277.1, on the reverse strand, counting down.
AGTCTTTAGAAACAAGTTTTTAGAGACAATTAGTGTACAACAGTAACTGCTTCCCAACAGATGGGCTGTTTGCTGGTCTACCTATTTCTGGTAAAAAAAGACTATGTAATTAAGTATACATTTACGAAATCAACCAAGAGTTTATACAAAAAAAAAACTTCGAAATTAATAACGTTACTTGTTTACAGTCAAAAAGCAATTTCAAAAAGTACAGTCAAGTGCAATAATATCCGTGACATTCAGCCCCGACTTTTCCATTTTAAAATAGGATATTGAGTACAAAAGGTTGTTCCCGTCAATAGAGTTTCCGCAGCCAAATGGAAACCGGTGATTTGACGATGAAAATAGTTTATGAATAAATATTGAAAGCTTTTGTGCGCGACTGTTCGGTATTTGTGTGTTTTTCAATAGAACTTATGGATGATACAAAATTGAATTGAAATTTAAATATACTTAGAATGTTCAGGAGAATGTAACTATGTATGTAACTATGTATGATATGTATCTATGTAAGTTCGGGTGGAATATTTCAAGCTAAATTTGACAGAATTCACGATTTCCGATAGACCTGACAATTTGCACGCAGGTGTATATCGCGTGACAATGCAATACTTTGAGGAACTCTTGTGCTTAACAAGACCCGTTGTGTTTGGTTGGTTTTTTTACTTGTATTAGCTAGCACTTTACTGCTACATGATGTCCAGAATCTAAAAAGCTTGTATTGTAAAAGTTTTCTTTAAAATAAATTATTATTGATATTAGACATACATACCAACTGTAATACTATTTTAATCTGGTTTATAGGTCTGCAACAATCTGCTACCGACTGCTGGTCTCAGGTCTTCTCGGATCAGGATTATAGTTCACCCTTGCTCAATGTGGATTAGGGACTTGACATAGTAATATCTTCAAAGGATTTTTGGAATCTTTCTCCTATATGCAGGTTTCCTCGCGATGTTTTCCTTCATCGTTTTTAGCCAGAGCTGTTGTGATAAATTGCACGTAAATATTTTACAAGTTAAGATTTAGAGTTGCAAGTCAGTTTCAACCTGCGAACCTCCCGTACAGAGGACAAAGCTCAAATTTTGTAATATATTGACAAGTCCAGATATTAAAGTTTAATAAAATACGAAAGCTTTCTCTTGAACATTCAAAAGACCCCTTTTCAATAAAAAAATTCAATCGCTTTTAAAAAAAATACAATGACTTAGCAAACATCAAACGCCAATAATTATAATATTTCAAAGTCTTTTCCACGCAAAGAAACAATCTTTGAAGAGTCCACGAGTGCATAAAAATAGCTTCGGGGTATTTCCTTCAGCGACGAAAGGGTTAAAGTCTTAACCCCTCCGACGCCGGCGGTAATTAATGACAGATTTTTGCCGACTCAAATATAAATCGTTTGATCTTTTCACAATGTTACTAATGAAGTTTTAGATTGGTTATTGAGTTTATTTCAAGCTTTTAATAATCTTTTTGTTTTAGCTCAAGCTGGTTTGTTTATTAATTAATAGTTGTGGAAATCCGACGTTATCTTCCTCCAGAAAAAAAAACTCTATCAAATTAAATGCGAAATGAAAAATAGTCTACCTATAAGTAATATAAAACGTAATACTTTCATGCATTTTCAACGGGTAACCACGATATTTAATTAATTGAGTTGTCTCGATATTTCAACGTTGTTACAAACGTCATGATCACGAGAAGACTGGATACTTCGGGTCGATTTAAGAGCAAACAAATCTGTCTACCCTCTTTCTCGTTCGCTTTTGGGTAGTACCACTGGAACTCGAACTTACATCACGACACACCACACTCACTGTATTATATATATTATACTATGAAAGTATTATAGAAAACCGCGAGTGTTTGAATACGTTTATAATATAAAACGTATTAAGAAAGTAATTTAAATACATCCGAGTATTGCTATAACCACCGAATGCTCGTAAAGACCAAATCGACATTCAAAAGCAGAAATTTAATTTAAAATTCTCTTTATCCAAACCAATACACAAATACTTTTTATTAAACTGCACCATTCAATAAACAAATTGATGTTTTCTCTATTTCACGATTCCATGCTTTCAAAGAAAAGGGGAATCAAAGGGCTACCTCATACGATGACAAATATTAATATACAAACATACTTAAAACCTTCAAAGGAAAATAAATCTTATGGCCTTTACAAATAACGAGTAAACTCGAATGTTGTTTGGATTTATTATCAAGGGATTTGTGTTTTGATATGAAATCAAAAGTAGCCGCATTTGTATTGAAAAAGTCGGATGAAAGGGATCCTATATAAGCTGATTTATTGGTAACCTGAGCAAATACGACTGGACATTTGAAAGTATTTGCTTAAAATCCAGTAATAAGGCTTGGAACTATGAAAATAATCTCTTTTTATCTTAGATCAAATATTAGGTCCGATGGCTCGTTTTCTATTATTCTCAAAATTTTGGGGTTCGTTTAGCCCCACTACTCAGTAGCCAGGTCTGGCCCAACTATGGACCAAGTTTTCAGCTTGCTTCAAATACCTACCCAAAATTGTAATTATTGTAATTAGCCATTAGTTACTATGTATTTCTAACTATAATAAAATTGTACCTAGCTGTAAGTTTTCCTAAAAATAAAATAAAGCAAATAATAAAATTGGCACCAGCACTCATACTATTCTGGCAATTAGTATCAGGTTCAAAATTGACAAAAAAACTATGATATAACTTATAATCATCATCAGTCCACTGCTGGACATAGGCCTCCTCCAAACCTCACCACATCGACCGATCCTGCGCCATCTGCATCCAGTGACCTTCCACGATCTTGACCAGATCGTCGGTCCATCTTGTGGGGGGTCTACCAACATTGCGCCTACCGGTTCGTGGCCGCCACTCCAGAACTTTTCTATACAGGGTGTTGTTGCCCGGTGAAACAATACTTTAAGGGCTTAATCTATATCACATTTCAAATCATATACACATACTTTTGAAACGGAGATAATGACTTTTTTTTCCCATACAAAGTTGACAAAATATTATTTTGTATTAATTTTGACAACCCTACCCTGACCTACATGTAGCGTGCTATATCTATATGCCATTTTCAAGCACACAGGCGCATCCGATCGCAATTTTAGAGTTCCGTACTATAATAAACTCCTACTAATAGAAAATTAACACGTAGTTTTGATTAGTTATAACTTATGATATATTATGCTTAGAAAACCCAGACTTGGTGGATGGCTTCTACATCAAGTATACTATTTGCTGTGAAAGTATTGTTTCATCGGATTTTAACACCCTGTATATATAATAATTTCTCTAATATAATAACTTATAATAGTCTATTTAATAACTTATATTAGGTTAGAAAAAAAAAGTAAAAACAGAAATTTTTAAAACTATTAAGACTGAATAATATAACAACATTATCTGTATTGAAATTGAACTATGAATCCATATCGAATGTCCAACATCAATTAACACTACTAAGTACATCAAATTTCACACACATGTTAAGATGATACATAATTAGACACATCTAATTGGCATCACTAATGATGTAAATCACACGTTTCCGATAATTGTGTGTTTACTCAATTATACAGCGTGTTACAGAACAATTAAATTAAAGGGAGTTTATATTTGTGACAATAGTGTTATAGGGAGATTGTTTTATGTTATGTTATATTTATTGTTTGTCTATTTATTTTTTATTATAACGATACGATACGATTTTTATCATATACGTTTCTTTAATGACCTCGTTTCCCAAACAAATAAATCATTATACAGGGTGTTAAAATCCGATGAAACAATACTTTCACAGCAAATAGTATACTTGATGTAGAAGCCATCCACCAAATCTGGGTTTTCTAGGCATAATATATCATAAGTTATAAGTAATCAAAACTACGTCTTAATTTGTGCAGGATCAACCCTACCGTACTGACGTACACCAACAGCTAAAGACTTAAGGTGGCTAGTCACCTCCTGTATCATAGAACATGGTAATAATACACGGGATAAAAATCACATTCTAAACAGGATACATGCGCCTGTGTGCTAGATTTAGCACGCTAGATGTACGTCAAGATAGGGTTGTCAAAAATAATACAAAATAATAACAACTTTGTATGGGAAAATAAAGTAACTATCTCCGTTTCAATAGTATGTGTATACGATTTGAAATGTGATATAGATTAAGCCCTGAAAGTCTTGTTTCACCGGGGACCAACACCCTGTATAAATCTTTAAAAACGGTTTCTTAATAAGACATTGCAGAGGTTCATGAGCGACGGTAACCACTTACTATCAGGTGGGCCGTTGGCTCGTCTGCCTACATGGCAATAAAAAAAAAAAAAAAAAAAATATAGCAATAAAATTCAATAATTAATATTAAAAATAATCACATCAAATTAAATGGGACGCCCTGTATATAAGTACTAAATATTCTAGGTACTGGTTAGTGTTCTAATAGTGGAGTGTAGATTAGGTTAATATTTAATGAGGATAATCTCTACATGTCTCAAGTGTTATGTAATAGTATCTTTAGATATATTATTTGTTTATCTATTATATTTGAAATGAATAAAAAACTTGAGAGGTATCAAGGGACACCCGGATGGAACGAAGTTCCTTTCGATTAAAAGATATCTTATATTTTTTTTTCTATTTTTTTTCGCGTGGTAAGGAACGTGTTTCAAAAAATTTTCATCACAGTGCCATCTAGCGATAATCATCTAAAACAAAAAAGTGTCGTGACAACTTTTCGTAAGAATTTTTTCTGTCAATAATATGTGAAGATTAAGGGTCAATAACCTGTACGTAATACGTAACCTTCTCCAAAATCAATTGGAGTCCTGTCGCGATATAACTTTGAACCACTTTTGTTTTAGGAAAAGGTTATTTTTTTCGTGCCTATACTAATACATGGCTAACTATACTTGATTTCTCTACTAAGGTGACCCAAGCTCGGAAGTAGGCAGTAATGCGTTGTTACAGTACAAGTCAAAATCGAGTTGACAGTCTACTTGTTGTTAAAGGAGCTAACTTCATTAATACAGAGTAATAGAGGTAACTACTTTAAATGTCAGCATAACCGTAAGCATTATATTCACTTACTAGCTAGACCAATGTAGCTTCGTCTTAGTCTGAAATTAATGTTACAATTTGGATTTACCCGAAAATTTTATTGTTTACCATATTTCAACAAAAACCTCTAAAATTGTCAGTGTCTACTATATTCTAGTAATGTATACTTTATTCTTGAATTAAAAATAAAAATAGGCTTTATTACTGAGTATTATTATTTACATAAAATTCATCAACACAAAATATCGCGCATCTCAGTGTGCCTTTCGGCATAGGCCTCCTCCAGCTCTTTCCGCTGCTTTCTGTCGTCGGCTACTCTCGGCCGGTATGGTCCAGCTGTCTTCTTTATATCGTCCTCCCATCTACAAGGAGGTCGACCTCTGCTTCTCGTAGAGTCCCTAGGATACCAGTTTGAAACCTCTTTGCTCCACTTTTCTTCCCTGGAACGCATCATAAGTAAGAAAATGATGAACCTATTCTTGAATTACTATCATTTAATAACAACTGCATCAAAATGTATTGCAATCTAAATCAATATTTATAGACATGAGCACGACATTGTTTTATATCAGTAGATACGGTCAACGGAATAAGAAACAAATAATCCAAAATAATTGAGTTACACAGACTGCATCGACAAAGCATCGTCTGCATGGGGTACAGAGGGGTACAACGGGGTACATCAGGGTACAGTGGGGTACAGTAAAATGGAGTATCTCAATTGAAATACATTTTTGCTTGTGTTTCAGCAAACAGTATGTAAACGACGCGACTACAATCGGTTCTGTGTTTGCTTTTGGCAGAGGATCGGGGTGGGTACACACGGGCGAATGTGTTGTCAAGCATGTTCGGTTTTAAATATCTTTGCGGTTATTTAGATGACAAAAACAAATATAAATGGAATTGTTACCATGTTTTTTATTAACTGAACGATCTTGATTTTTCAGAACCTTTGTATGCCTCATGATGAGGATTCTTTCAGACAGCAATATATTATTTTTGTCAGTGTTTTGAAAGGATATACCTTATTATTGTTTTGCTATCAAATGAATTTAAGCTTTATTATTGAGCTTTATTACTAATATTAAAAATGCGAAATTCTGTGAGTATTTTATTTCTATTGTATTTTATTAAAAAAACAAGTACTAAAATAAAGCATAAGTAAAACATAATGAGACAGTCTTATGTTAATCTAAAACTGGGCTTAATCAGGATAAAATATAATCTATAAACCTATTTCCAACAGTTATTCAAGAGTCCGGCGCTATCTGCATCCAGTGACCTCTTGACCAAGTCGTCGGTCCATCTTGTGCACATAGCGTAGGACCGGCCGTTGAGGTGAAGTTGGGGAGGTCAACCTCCAGCAGCAGACGTCTATAGGCTCATGATGATGATATTGATTCCAGAGTAACTGATTTAAGAATACCCGGTGATAACCACATTGGATTGGGATAAGGTTGAGCTAAAAAAAGAAGAAGAATATAGACGATCAAAACAGACTGGTTAGTAGTTGTCTGACATGTTCAACCGAATTCGAACCCGTATAATCCAAGCAATACATTCATCTGTATGCAACGCAGTGCTTTTTCCGTAACTTCCTTTCGGCGATTGGTTGAAATCGTTTCAAACGTGCAATTGTTTTGTATCGCCTTGATTTTGTATTTCATTAGTGCGACATGTCTACAACGTACAAACGGACGCTCTATGCAATTATATTGTATGTTTCAGAAGTTCAATTAAGAAATTCTTTGTGTAGCTTATTTGTTTAGTTTGGCTTTGTTAAATGTTATGTCGCAGAGAATTTTTATTGAAACTTGTATTTATTATGTTTTCTATTTTTAAATATGTTTAGTTTTCGTTTTGCTTTGTTGTTATTTTGTAGAGATTTTTGTAACGAAGTTCCTTATCGCACGTTATCGAAAGGAGACTAGATGGAAATTCTTATGAAAAAGTTGTCACGACACTTTTTTGTTTTAGATGATTATCGCTAGATGGCGCTGTGATTAAAATATTTTATAAAACAATTCCTTATTTGTTTTATATGATTAATGCTTAAGTGTTATAACTTCGGGGCGATACGTGAGCAACAATCGCGAACGCGTCGTGTCACCCCTATTCCATCGGATGTCGAGCGCGATTGGCGGGAGGTTTTAGTGCGGTTCAACCCCCACATACCTCACTCGCGGGGCGAGTGGAAGTCCGGCGATTTCCTCCAGTCAACAAAAAAAAAAAAGTATTTTAACTTAAAAAAATAAAATTTTATTACAATTCCTTCACTAATTAATCGAAAGGAACTTCGTTCCATCCGTGTGTCCCTTGACACCTCTCAAGTTTTTCTTTATCTCTAGCCATACCTTAAAGTCTCAATCTCATACCAGTTCGCTTTTAAATATCCCTCGTAACATATTAATCTTTAACACACACGGTACTTCCAAAAAATCATTAGCCAGATCGTTAAGGCGTTCCGCTCTGTCGCTGCTTCTTCCGACTGTCACACGGGTGTTGTTGACTAATGGGGGTTTAAGAAAGCATTAGGGAGTTGATGGGCTGTGATTATCAATGTGTACTTTGTTGTTTGTGGAGAATAGTTTGACAATACGTCGCCTCAGTGCTTGTTTGGCCAATCTGCACTCGAGCAAATTTTACAGGAGACAGCAAACAAGCACGGAATTTTCGTTAAGTGCCGGGTTGAGAAAAAAATTGAAATGAGATTTTTATTGTTTTAGAATTGAATATTTTACCAGTCGGATGGAAATTTTATTCTTTATAATACTGCATTAAAAAGTCATTTTCGTAAAAAAATGTCAGATTGGCCAAACAAGCACTGAGGCGACGAATAGTGTTGTCTTGTGAGAAGGTTGATGATTTGTATGATGATGATGGTTGATGACTGAAAAACAATATAAAAAAACAAAATTAAATTAAAAAACATGCCCGCTGAGTTTCTTCTCAGGACGGAGGCGTAATTTTAGCGAACTGGTGGTATTTTTTTTAGTCTTGTCGTTAAAAATATATCCACATCAGAATTCAAAATACTTGACTTTGATTTTCGATCAAATAAAACAAGATTGTTTCCAAAAATGTCTCTTTTGATTTTTGAAAACATAGAATTGAGACAATACATTTATTTAAGTCAACAACATTGTTAAGGTATATATGTTATTATACTTGTAACGTCGTTTTGGTTATGTAACTGTAAAGATGTTATAAATGTGTGTGTGTAAATAAATAAGTAATAAAAGTAATAAAATAATAGTATTTTTTTTACGAGAGATCGATTGTAACCACTTACTCTCAGGTAGATCGTAGGGTTGTTTATCTTTAATGAAATTAATAATTGACATTTAATCCATATCTTCGTTTCACAGTCCGTATTTTTCCAGAATGAGCTCCCCTCTTCGGTGTTTCCCGAGCGCTATGACTTGTCCTTCTTCAAACGAGGCTTGAAGAGAGTCCTTAAGGGTAGGCCGTAGGTAGCGGCCCCGCAGTGTCTTCTGGCAATGCAAAGGTCCATGAGCGACGGTAACCGCTTACGATCAGGTGGGCCGTTAGCTCGTCTGGCTGCGTGGTAATAAAAAAAAGATTATACTGCAGGTTCAACAGGATTACGACAAATGACAACATTACTCTCAAGTTTTAAAACTTAGTAATTCACATTAAAACTATAATTTATTAAATCCAACAAACTTTATACCATTCATTAGTGCTGAACAATTATTCATTTTCACAACAGCGTTCCAAACTTCGCTCCCAATGAATGCAAGCTGTGCTATTCGCAAATGTGACTAATCACTTACTGCAGGTAGAGCCGTCGAACTGCTAGTTTCTTATTCCAATTTCGAATATTCAAAACTTTGTGGAAACTTGTCCCCTACTATTTGTTTTTCGATTGAAATATTATTTTGCAAGTGTGATGGTCGGTTTTTAATAGTTTAAGTTTATGAGTAATGCCATATAGTTAGAGTAATTTTATGAATATAACGATACGTAGGAAAATAATGTAGAATTATATTTATCTGAGAACATTAAAAACTACTTTGACTTGAATTGTTTTTTAAGCCTGCTCATATAATGATATACAGCAATAACATTTTACTGTAATAAGGAGTGTATGTTACACATACATATGAATGAACATATCTAGTTAGCTTGATGTTAATTTTATGAAAATAAGTTTTTTTTATTCATTATTAAACTGAGCTTATCAATAGTTTAATTGTATAATACATTATATTTGGGTATTACTGTGTCAAATATGTAGAAACGCTTAGCCTATCTATCCTTTGTAAAACGTCGAACATCTTTCGTAAAACTTACAACTTTTATACTAAGCGACCAATGGTACGGGTAATAAATATAAAATTTTCTCTCACAAAATCCCAATTGATTTCCATACGATATTGACTTCCGACGTAACGTCAAGTGCCTGAACATTTCAATATTCTTTGTTCACTCCACGTTTCAATAATGCAAACAATTTCAATCAGAAAATGTTTGAAATTGAATGTTTCCTTGAAATACAAATTCAATTTCAATTTGTTGTTTTAAACATGAGTGGATGAATTGTTATTTTTGAAATGTTATATTTTACCGTAGAGTCTGCTACGTAGATGTCTACGTTGTAGTATGTCTACGTCGTAGATCTATCCGTAGAATTTAAGCTGACGTAAAAAATATTTTTCTAAGAATAATATTTAAATTACAAACTAATTCATCACAGTAATAATAAATCTGCCATTTATTTGCTCATTTTTTACATTATATTTAAAAAAAAACACAAAAAATCAATTTAAAAATACAATATATCATAATCTGCCATTTTATTCAGTATCTCTAATTTTTCTTTAATGTAATAAAATAACATTTTTTCATATTCTTTCCCGTAACTCTTTTTTTGTCTCTCCCCACATACACACATCGTCACCTCAGTGCTTGTTTGGCCTATCTGACATTTTTTACGAAAATGACTTTTTAATGCTTATTATAAAGAATAAAATTTCCATCCGACTGGTAATTTCTTTTTTCTAAATATTCAATTCTAAAACAATAAAAATCTCATTTCAATTTTTTTCTCAACCACCATTAAAATGTGATAAAGGGAGTATGTATGACAATTCAATTTGTGCCCCAATAATATCGGCTTACACAATAATGGACAAAGAAATCCGACGGTCGCGAAGCAACCTGCCCTTAGAAGGTGATGTGTGTACATATTATAAGCACATTGGAATATTTAGGGAAGAAACACAAAAAAAATCTATATAAAAATTTGATAAGGAGCTGTTGACCCTTTTTAACTAGTAGACATAGACATTTCTTCATTTGTGATGGAGACAGTGGCACAAACAATACAAAAAAAAGTAATAATAATATGATATAAAGGTTTCCATTACAAACCAGTCAAGTCTCAGCTTAATGCTGGGTGTTAGCTGGACATTACCCACAGACACCATTTATATACCCAGATGTTAAAAAAATAAATAGTATATAGAGCATAGGAAACCCCACCAGTAAAAACGACTGAGATGAATGGATGTGCAGTATGCGGTATGAAAGGACGTAAAAAAGCGAGAACTAGAATGACCGAGGTAACTATAGATAAGGGCCCCGATTATGTTGAGTGGTAAGAAAGAAAAAAAAAACCATGTAATCGACATAGAGAAGTTGTTCAAAATTGACTCAACCGATTTCATCCGAACTCGAAGTCCAAGTTAAATAATATATTTAAAAGTATTACAAAAATAAATAATTTCAAGAAATACTAGGTGTCGCAATATGAACATATAGAAAGGGAAGCAAATAACTACGGTAACAGAAGACGCATGAAAGCGTAAACCGAGAGCAGCGGCCATCACCAGAATAATAATGTTTTTCTATAGGTCGAGAACATGCAATGCGGTTAGTTGGTTTCAACTATTATATAGATAAAAAAACTATTTTATTACTGTATACGTTATGGCAGAATGCAGTCGGTAGCCGAGTGGTTAAGTCTCTCTACCTTACGTGTTTGAGATCGGGGGTACGAATCGGTCAGCTTTTAGTTTTAAATTTTAATTTGTAAAAATACTTACAAGCAATTTCACAACAGCACTACCTGAATGCTAATGGTGAAGGAAAACATCGTGAACTAAAAACATGTAATGAAAACTTATTAGTATTACATAATGAAAACTATTTAATGGAGAATTTTACACTCATCTGACATTATGAAAAATGACGGAAGAATAAAAGATATATTTTAGTTTTCATTAGATTAATTTTTGTTCATTATTGTGTAAATAAATAACTTTAAATGTTTGTTTGCTATTGTAATTTACAGAAACGCAATTTAGTTATTATTTATTTCAAGAAGATTATATTACCATTTTAAACATAAAAAAGAAAATAATTAAAACACTTTTACTTTTACACTGAGAAGAATAGAGATCAAAAATTTTCAATAACAATAATCCTTGAAATTTCAATAAAAAAATCGTTGAAAACCTACCAAAGCAGTATAAAACAAAAGACTAAAGCAATAACAGAACCTACTCTTCAAATCAAAATTCCACCAAAGCAATGCTATATAAAACTAGTCTTCAACACCGCATTACGGCGCACACTAAAACAAACGAGCATCTCAAAGCCGGAGCCACAGAATATTTACTAAACAGAAATATAAATAACCCAACCCAACACGGGATTTGGCGAGGTAACACGACGCTTTGCACGCTAACGTATCGCCTCGTCAGTCGTCATCACACATAAACCTTTTAGACAGGCACCACCGTTGACACTTTTTTTTAGAAGAAAGACGTGGAGTTCTTCAGTTGGGATATGTAGAAATCTAACTACACTAAAATTTCCTATCGATTACGTCAAAACTCAGGCTGAGACCAAACTCCAACACTGGGTTGTGCGGGTTGACGTAATGCGTTAATCACAGACCTTACCGTTTACATGTGACGACTTGGACAAAGATCAACAAATCTGACTTTTATTTTTGCATCTATCACGTTTGCATATTGGCTCCAACTTCCAACTTTAATATTGACCGTCACCGTCATATGTTTTGTAGGCGTATGAGTTTTGTTTCTGTATAAATATACTGTGACACAGCCATAAACTGCCCGATTTCACCATTTAAAGTCTAGTTTAATGCCCCTCGTTAACTCTCCTTCAATCTGCTTAATTGGGAACGGTGAAGTCGGCCCTTAATGTCATATGTTATGGATGTGGGATACTTGAATTACGTTAAGAATTTTATGACCCGGATGAAGTAAGTTTATTGTAATTAGTTTTAGTTAGTGGTATGTTTTCATGAATCAAACACCCAGCTTGTATGAGGTCTTAAAATACAAAGGTCTATGAGGAGTAATTACACTAAAAATTAAGAAAAAACATTAGAAATAAAGTTCAGTTTATAAACTGTTAAAACACAAATAAAAAGGAGCAGTATGATTTTTTAATGCCATGTTGGTAGACGACCCAACTGGCCATCTGATACCTTTGGACACGGACAAGCAAAACGAGCCCAAACACGATGAGTCTATGTTGTTTAGTATAAGAGTATAATATTTGATAGTCAGTTTAGCTCCTTGGTAAGAGACGCAGAGAACGACAACTTAAAAGATGGGAGGATGACCTACCCCACCTCTGGCGAAGACATGCCCAGGATAGAGAGAAATGGCGAAAACTGGAGGAGGCCTATGTCAATGGACAACCTGGCTGAGTACAACAAAAATATACACAGATCTATATTATAATCACTATTTAATTTATAAGTCAGATATTAAAGGCTATTTTTATTTTATTTATTTATTTAGCTCCTTGGTACCATATTAATGACTATAAAACTGTAAAGCTATCTTCAAACTTACAGTTCACTCAATAATCGGGAAGCTAGTCAAATTTAATTTGTAAAATTCAACCAGAACTTACATACAAGTTTTTTGGAACAAGAAAGAACATTCATTTTCGTACATATTTCATTCCCGACATAAACTAGAAAGAAACTATAATCCTTTGCTGCAGAAAATCCCCGGAAACATGCAATAATCTCAGTTTCCCACACGCTCACTCGCGTCATCTCGTTTCCTTGACAAATTGCATCTCAGCACGGCGCGGTCGCAACCTTTCTCTTGTACACGTCACAAACTTTGCGATGATTTATATCCTGTTTTATTGTAAGATTTAAGGTGTGTTTTTGGTTTGAAATTGTGTGGGTAATTATTTTTTACGTTACTATTATGTATAGATCAGCCGGTGAATGTTTGTGTCGCGATAACACGCTAATAGCACTCTTTATTAAATCTGTAGTACCACTCATACTGATGATATTATAACTATTCACCTTGCCCATTGCTTTACCTCGAATATTCGCTATAGCCCGCTAATTTCATTGCAATGTTTTGCCATTACATTGTGCAATGGGCAATAGTAGCCGCTCACCATGAAGTGTGTCGCTCTTGTTTATCTGGTCGTGCAATAAAAAGGTAACCCAGTCTATAAAGGAAGAGAAAAATACGAGAATTTCGTTTGTATTACATAAGATACAACTTCACGGCACTTCTAACTTTTTAGTGGTTATATAGGCTTTTCATGCAAAGTGAGTAGGTATATTATTATTTAAAATGAGACTTAAAAAAAATCCTTAAAGGTAGTAATTATTGGCCCCGCAGTGTCTTCTGAAATTGCAGAGATCCATGAGCGACGATAACCGCTTAAGATCAGGTGATGCATTAACTCGTCTGCAATAAAAATACAATGAAATTTACTTTTACCCTAAAACCATATAATACAGCTAAATATAACTCACAGAATCGAAATAAACCATTTAAATGCCCCCGAAAACACTCAAAACTTTATAGTTAACAAAACAGAGTAACGTTTTCACATTATAATCCTTTTAAGGAAATGAAAAGTCAGCGAATGCGTCAAACTTTACTGACGATTACTTCGCCGATCTCAATAAACATTAAAACTTGTGCGCTTCGACGACATGATGAAACGCACGATTTCAGGGCCGGACTTTGGGGTGATTTGGGGGTCAAATATTTTTTTGGAAGCAAGTCTTTACTGTGCGGCTTATAATCGCAATGTCCAGCTCTTTAATTGTCGATGGTAAAAAGCCTCGTTCTATACTGAAGTCCATAGAGACAAGATTAGTACATTTATCAAAGAACGGTAAAAAAAAGATTAACTCTGAATGTGATTAAGCTTCAAAAAGTGTGTTTGATCCTATGCCAAACGCACAACACAATATAAATAAAATAAAAATAAGTTAAGGTCAGATAAGTGTAGCTGCAATCGGCTTTCTCTACTCAGAAACGATCCAGTGTCAAAAGTTTTTATTTTTTTGGCCAACTTCAGAAAGGTTTCTCAATTCGATCCTAGATGTGCTGTTTGTTGGTTGGCGGATTACTCTGTAATTTATTGACCGATTCGGATGATTTCTTTTTGGTCGTAATAATGGTTTGATAATAGCAGGCAAAAGAAATCTAGCAATTATTTTTAAGTGCTATTATTGATAATAAAGAGACGTATAAAAATATTACTTTTTTAGTGACTGATTGCGTCCCTGTAACCTGTACATTACAGTTTATATCTCATCAAGAAAGCAAGGTTTAAATCTTGCTATGTTGTGTTAATGAGAGGGGAGACGATTAAAATTTCATCTTAGAATTAACGGTTTTATGAGTAATTAGAGATTAACGTCGAGACGTCTACGCGTTTGTGTTTTGATCATTTGTTTTTTTTTAATAATTTTTTTTTCGACGAAAAATGTTTGCCTTTGATGTTTTTGCTATGATGTTATAATTTAGACATAGACATAGACATCCTTTATTTGTGAAGAAAACGAAACATACTGGATACAAAACACATAAAAAATAATACATCAAAAATAAGAGACAATTTAGGATGTTTTTATTAAAACAATAATTGTAATATTTATGATGCTAGAAAAATGAGTCATTTTGTTTCAGGAATAGCGTTCAATATAATCACTTACACTATTACTAAACGGGTTCTTACCACGATTATTTTTAATTGAGAAATATCGGGACCGCTCAACTAAACATAATCGTTAGTGATGTAGATAACCGCGAGTGTTTAAAGAAAGTTATGTTGAATATATTGTTTATAAAACAAGTCATATTAATGCAAATGCATTTGTTATGACCAATATTTGAAAGGATTGTAAATATACTTAACTGGCTTGGTCAAGGCGCTTGGCCAACCCCAGCTGGGGTCTAAGGACCGTCGAGGCGATTCGCCCTGTCCTGGAGGACTGGGTGAGTCGCGGCGAGGGACGTCTCACCTTTCGTCTGGTGCAGGTGCTGACCGGGCATGGTTGCTTCGGGAAGTACCTGCATCGGATACAGGTCGAGCCGACGACGAGGTGCCATCATTGCACAAGCGACCTGGACACGGCAGAGCATACGCTCGCTGTCTGCCCCGCATGGGAGGAGCAGCGCCGTGTCCTGGTCGCACAAGTAGGACGGGACTTGTCGTTGCTGGGCGTCGTGGCATCGATGCTCGACGACGACGAGTCCTGGAAAGCTATGCTCGACTTCTGCGAGTCCACCATCTCGCAGAAGGAGGCGGCGGGACGGGAGAGGGAGAGCTCTTCCCTCCCCGACCGACCCCGCCGCCGCCGACGTCGAGCGGGGGGCCGGCCTCGGGAGATGTCCCGGGATCTGGCCCCCTAAGAGTACCGGGTCCAACAACACCGGACCCGAGGGGTGCTGCGCTAGGCATCAGCGCGCACCCTCCGTGCCATCTATCCGGGGGATGGCAAGCCGTGCTCCCCGACCCGGGCTGGTCCTGGGCCGGCCTGAGCCGAGGGAGACCCTCCAACACACGGCCCCATCTCGGCGGACTGTAAGGTCCGTCTACCGAGTGAGCCGGTGGTCGTTCTCACCGACGGCTGCCGGTTCGACGTCCGGGGGTGACGGGGCGATACGTGAGCGACAATCGCGAACGCGTCCTCTCACCCCTACATCATCGGATGTCGAGCGTGATTGGCGGGAGGTTTTAGTGCGGTTCGACACCCACATACCCCACTCGCGGGGCGAGTGGAAGTCCGGCGATTTCCTCCCGTCAAAAAAAAAAAAAAATATATATACTTAACTAGCTGCCCCGCGCAACTTCGTCTGCGCCAATCTCAATTAAATGTCAAACGCTTCATTAGAGCCTGAACATGATGAGGTTATCTTATCTTGCCTAATGACGGAGTTTCCATAGCCAGCTTCCAGCTCCATCATCAGACCTTGACATTCATCCTCTACGCAAAGAACTCATCAAGACGCTTCATTAGAGCCTAAACACGATGAGATTATCTTGCTTAATGACGGAGTTCCCATAGCCACCATCCAACTCCATCATCAGACCTTGACATTCATCCTCTACGCAAATAACTCATCAAGACGCTACATTAGAGCCTAAACACGATGAGGTTATCTTGCTTAATGACGGAGTTCCCATAGCCACCTTCCAGCTCCATCATCAGACCTTGACATTCATCCTCTACGCAGAGAACTCATCAAGACGCTTCATTAGATTCTAAACACGATGAGGTTATCTTGCTTAATGACGGAGTTCCCATAGCCACCTACCAGCTCCATCATCAGACCTTGACATTCATCCTCTACGCAAAGAACTCATCAAGACGCTTCATTAGATTCTAAACACGATGAGGTTATCTTGCTTAATGACGGAGTTCCCATAGCCACCTTCCAGCTCCATCATCAGACCTTGACATTCATTCTCTACGCAAAGGACTCATCAAGACGCTTCATTAGAGCCTAAACACGATGAGGTTATTTTGCTTATTGACGGAGTTCCTGTGGCCACCTTCCAGCTCTATTATCAGACCTTCACATTCATCCTCTACGCAAAATACTCATCAAGACGCTTCATTAGAGCCTAAACACGATGAAGTTATTCTGTGACGTCAAAATACGTCAAAAGTGACAGAAAAATATGTAAGAACTGACTGAAAAAATGTCAAAAGTGACAGATAACATGTCAAATTGTTACGTATTTTTTTTTTGCAAAATTTTTGATTGGAACGCTGTCGAACGGGATAAAAAGTATCCTATGTCCGTCTCCAGGCTCTAAGCTACCTCCCTACCAATTTTCAGCCAAATCTGTTCAGCCGTTCTTGAGTTATAAGTGGTGTAACTAACACGACTTTCTTTTATATATATAGATTAAAATGAAATCTTCGAAATGAAAAGTAGTAAATTAAATAAAAGTGATAGAGAAACAGCAGGATATCAAAAATACTCTTGAAACACACAACACAAAATAATATTGAAGAAACACAAATCCTTTCAAAATATCAATTCCGATTACAGCTATCAACTTATACAGTCTAATAAAAATATTGTTTAACGTAAAACATAATTTTTATTGTTAGCGACATGTGCAGCCCAGATAACAGTAAGTGCACATTTTACGTGCTTGTAAACCGCGTTTACACTCGCGCGGATTAGACCAAGATACCGCGAACGTAACGTTCATGCATAGAATAATGATAATATACAGAAATAATATTTATGCACTTATATGAATGCAAATATTCGTTTCAGCTGTTGTAAATAATATTTAATACTTTCTTCAAGGCATTTTCCGAAATTAACCTACTTGTGTCATTATTTTACATGGTAGATATGTAACCGCAGTGGAATTGGGGTGAATGATGAATAAATAAATATTTGGTGTATATGTACGACCATCATTGCAAGCTGTCATATGTCATTGAAAAAAAACCGATTCCAAAACTAAAAGTGGTTCAAAGCAACTGGTTAGGCCAGAACCTGGCACGTGGTTATGCGGGGCGGCACAACGCGTTGCGAACCAAACAATTCTTACCATTGTGCAGGTAAAAGAGTAGAATTTTATTAAGTGCAGTTTTATAAACATTTACTTCTGTTAACGACCTATTTTGTGTCACGGATTAGACCAAGATCCAAGGCACGTAAAGTTAATGTCAGCATGCGTAACTGCTAATGAGCTACCAGTTTCCATTTGAGTTATGGGTAATATTTGTTATGTTACATTGTTATAGCTTTAGTAATGATCTATAAATGGGTTTAGCTATTTTGCTTCTTGTTTATTTAAACCATTCTCTTGAATTCATGAAGGACGGTTTAGGGATCAATGAACCTATTTTTTAAGGAATATTGTGAGCATTTTTTTTTTTTTTTTGACCTTAGGAAATCGCCGGACTTCCACTCGCTCCGCGAGTGGGGTATGTGGGAGTTGAACCGCACTAAAGCCTCCCGCCCTTCGCGCTCGACATCCGATTTGGTAGGCATCCGATTTGGTGACAGGACGCGCTCGCGATTGTCGCTTACGTATCGCCCCGTCACCCCCATATTGTGAGCCTAGCAATGATCATTGTAGAGATCGTGAATGGCGGTAATTTATAATCTATTTATTTATTTATTTTTTACTTGGAGGAAATCACCGGATCCCCACCCACCCCACGGGCGGGGTATGTGGGAGTTGAACCGAACTAAAACCTCCAACCGCTCACACTCAGCGTCCGAACCCCGGCTGAGGCGAGAACCCAGCACGGGGTTATGAGGGACAACGCGACGCGTTACGCCATCGGCACTCTTTCCCGTCGCGTCGCCCTCAATTTAAAATCTAAACATTTATAAATGTATTGTTGATATTCGATGCTACTTACAAAGATCTGTTAAACCGTTAATTCATTTCTTAAGTGTCAAGAAACATTTTTTCTCAATCTATAATCATCTACAGGTATCATCTTACAATCAAGGGTCGCCAATTCTCGTTAAAACATCAAAAAGCATCGTCATTTGATAGAAGAGAATTCGAAATTATTAAATTTTAATAGGCGTCAACTGGATTCCGTGACGGAAGCGAACCGTGACCGACACAAAGGAATCCGGCCTTTGTGTTAGGGCGTACTTTACATGGATATATGGTTTTAATTAAACACCTATATAAGGTGCTAACTGTGCATTGTTTTGTTGTTTAAAATTTTTAGTAAAAAAGTAAAAAAAAATATTTTTTAATTTAAATTTGTGATGTTCTAATTGTATCGAATTTATATTATGCATGCTGTAATACCTTTTGATTAAGGGTACATATAGTCCCACCCGGTGGTCCCGCCTTGTCGTGGCGGTGGGCTGGAGCGTGCACCCTCGCACACCGCAAGGTGTTTAACTGGCAAGGGGGTGCCGCGACTAAGAGGACCACACGGAGCTCCTCTCCCCACACCGCTTGTTAAGCAAGCGGTGCCCTCGGGGACGAGGAGGGTGGCTGGTGGGCCACCGGAGGAGGACGCCGAACCGCAGGCGGCGGGTAACCTGCACCCAGGCGATCGCGAGCCTTGGGGGACTAAATCCCCCCCAGAAAGTGCGACCGCACCGCCTTGGGAAAGCGGTGCGAGTAATCCCCACTGTAAAAATAATATGGAAATGTCGGATAAAGATTGCGCCTTGCCGGACGATCCGGCCCCAGGCACCCGGCGCCCGCGGGTATCCGGGCCCGCGGGTGTGAAGACGCCCACCGATGCCCACGTAGGGGTAGGCAACCAGGCCCCTACGATGGAAGTAGACACTGGAAGGCACTCGCAGGTAGCCGGGCCTGCGAGTGGCAATGACACCGATGCCCGGGCCCAAATCGTCCCGTTCTCTTGGGCGGACGAGATGGGCTCGGAGGAGGATGCGGGACCAGAGCCGTCATCGAGTGATGCCGGCTCTGGAGAGCAATTTAACGCGGAAAGGATCCTCCGCAAGAGGAAGTCCTACACGCGGAAGACCTCGGGCGGCGACTCGTCCTCTCGCGGTGAGGGGCCGCAGAGGACGAGACGCTCAGGGAGACTGGCCGCCAAGAGTGGTGGCGCCGGGCCCAGCCAAGGCTCCTTGCCTCGGCCGGCTCAGAAGCAGCTCGACGAGCACTCGGCCATCCTCGAGAGCCTGGGGCGCAGGGCGCTTTATGCGTCCAGCCGGGCCTCGGGGAAAGGGGCCAGGGAGGAAGGGCAGAGGTTGCGAGCGATCGCCTCCGATGCCCGCAAACTGGTGCCGGTGTTCTCGGCGGCTATCAGCCGAGCATCGGCGCTAGAGGCGGAGGCCGAGCGGTCTCGTAAAGAGAACGCTTGGCAGACGGAGGAGATCGCCGCCCTCAAAGTGAGGCTGGCGGCGTTGGAGCGGAAGGGGCCATCGCGCTCGTTCCGTAGGGAGCGGCGCACGCCCACACCAGGCCCTAGCCCGGGGGATGCGGCAGCGCATCGGTCCCCAACCGCTCCAACGAGTGACAAGCAGCCAGCCTTGCCCTCTCCCGAGGAGGCGGCAGGGCCCAGGCGCCACCCTTCGCCCCGCTCGAGGGCGGAGATCCGGGAGGCGACCGAGTTGGAGGGGCGCATCAGGCGGGAACTGATGGAGGAGTTCGGCAAGGAGATTGCCGAACTCAGGGCAGAAGTCGCTGCCCTGCGTGGTGCTGCGTCGGCCGCAGCTGCACCTGCAGCTGCTGACGCGGCGCCACCCTCCACCACCCCGTCTGGTCCCACCACTCGGCGGTCGGCTCGTCGGCCCCCTGCGGGGCCAACCCCAACCCCCAAGAAGGGACGCGGTGCTGGCGCGGCGGTTGCCCCAGCACCGAAGCCCCGTCCACTGCCGCCAGCGCCGTCCAATATGGACGACGCTTGGACGGAGGTGGTGCGGCGGGGCAATAAAAGGGCCAGGGTTGCGGCCCCTTCGGTGGCGGCAGAGGCCTCACCACCTGGAGGGCCTGCAGCCCCCCCACAGGCGAAGACGCGGGCGGTGGCAGAAGCTCCCCAGAGGGGTCGAGCGCCTGCCACCCCCACCAACCGGACTGCGACGCGGGCGGTGGCGGAAGCTCCCCAGAGGGGTAGAGCGCCCGCCACCCCCACCAACCGGACTACGACTACGGCGGCCGCGACTGCTCCCCAGGAGGGTCGAGCACCGGCCGCCAAGAACAAGAAAAAGAAGAAGCCCAAGAAGAAGGGCCCGCGCGCGCCGAAGTCGGCGGCAGTGGTGGTAACACTGCTGCCAGCCGGCGAGGAAAAGGGCATGACGTACCCTAACGTCATGGCCCAGGCGCGCGCGGCCATCGACTTGGGCGAAATAGGAGCGGGGGAGGGCCTCCGCTTCCGGACGACCGCCAACGGGGCTCGTCTGCTGGAGTGTCCCGGTGCCGATAGCTCCGGCATCGCGGACCTCCTGATGGCGGGCCTCCGGGCGGTCTGGCCGGAAGAGGTGGTGCGTGTCCACAGGCCGGTGAAGATGGCGGAAGTCAGAATCACCGGTCTGGACGACTGCGCCACTAAGGAGGAGGTGGCAGCGGCAATCGCTGCCCAGGGCAAATGTGCCCCGGAGAACGTAGTCGTGGGCGAGCTTCGTCCCGGCTACTCCGGGGCCAGATCGGCGTGGGCGCGATGCCCTGTTGAGGCGGCCACCTCCCTGGCCACTCCCCCGCCGGGACGACCGGCTGGACACCCTGGCAGGTTGCGCGTGGGCTGGATAGCGGCCCACGTGCGCCTGCTAGAGTCGCGCGCCTGGCGGTGCCTCCGGTGCTTCGGCACCGGACACAGCATCGCCAGGTGCACGAGTACGGTTGACCGCAGGGAACTTTGCTTCCGCTGCGGTCAACCGGGACACAAGGCGGCCATGCGCTCGGCCGCACCGCACTGCGCTTTGTGCGCGGCGGCCGGGCGCAAGGCTGATCACCGGGCGGGGGGCAAGGCTTGCTCCCCGTCCGGCTCCAACACGGAGCGCAACAGGCGCCGCAAGCAGAAGCGGCGCCTGAAGAAGAAGTCGGCCGGAGGAGCACCGGCCGGCGTTTCGGCCCCCGCTGTGGCGTCACAGACGCCCGATAGCGGGGGCGATGGAGGAAGGGAGGAGGCGATGGAGGTGGTTCGATCTTAATGGACCACACCCTTCGCCTCCTCCAAGGTAACTTGAACCACTCCGCCAGGGCTCAGGACATGTTGCTCCAGAGCATGGCGGAGTGGTCAATTGACGTTGCCGTGGTCGCCGAGCCGTACTTCGTTCCCCCAGCCGACGATTGTTGGTTCGGGGACGATTGCGGCTTGGCGGCCATACATATCAGGAGGGCCGCGGCGATCCCGCCCTTGGTAATGGTGGCCAAGGGTTCTGGGTTCGTCGCGGTTTCGGTGTTAGATACCGTCGTGATCGGGGCGTACTTCTCTCCGAGCCGGCCTACCGTCGAGTTTGAGCAGTTCCTGGACGGGCTCGAGGCGATTACTCACCGCCTCGCCCCCCGCCCAGTGATACTTGCGGGGGACCTCAATGCGAAATCCGTCGCTTGGGGCTCCCCCCGCTCTACAATTCGCGGTAGGCTGCTGGAGGAGTGGGCGGTCGCGACTGGCCTCTGTTTACTTAACAGGGGTTCGGTCGCGACTTGCGTGCGATGGCAGGGCGAGTCCATCGTGGACGTTACGTTCGCGAGCTCTGCCATCGCGGATCGCATCCGCGGCTGGAGAGTGTTGGTGGGGGCGGAATCGTTATCAGATCACCGCTACATTCGGTTTGATCTTTCCGTCCCCACGCTGGCTGCGGACGCCCGCGGGAGTACGACCCGGTCATTCCCCAGATGGGCATTGAAGCTCCTGAACAAGGAGCTCTTGATGGAAGCCTCTACGGTCGCGGCGTGGACGCCCATGCGTCCACACCCAGTAGACGTGGAGGCCGAGGCGCTCTGGCTCCGGGACGCGATGCGTCGCATTAGCGACGCTTCGATGCCCCGGGTCGGCCCTTGGTCTCCCACGAGGTCGACGTACTGGTGGTCGCCCGAGATAGCGCAGTTGAGAACTGTATGCGTCCGGGCGAGGCGCCAGTGCGCTCGGCACCGCCGTCGCCGCCTTCCGCGTAGCAACGACCCCGTTGCATTCGCGGAGGAGGAGGCCCGGCTGCATGGCTTGTACAAGGAGGCGAGGGGAGCCATGCGGCTGGCCATCAAGATGGCCAAGGAGCAGCACACGGAGCGCCTTTTGGAGACGCTCGATGACGACCCTTGGGGGCGCCCATACAAGATGGTGCGCGGCAAGGTGCGCCCATGGGCGCCCCCCATAACCGAGCGTCTACCGCCTCAGCAGCTGCGGGACATTGTCACGACATTGTTCCCGCAGGAGCAGGAGGGATTTATCCCCCCTGCTATGGGTGAGCCGCCGGAGGATACCGGCGGCGAGGCCCCTGCTGAGGGTCCCTACATCACCGGGGAGGAGCTTCGTGTGGCCGTAGTCAGGATGAGTGCTAAAGACACGGCACCCGGCCCGGATGGCATCCATGGCCGGGTCCTGGCCTTGGCCCTCAATGCCCTAGGGGACCGACTCTTGAGGCTTTACGATTCTTGCCTCGAGTCGGGACGGTTTCCCTCGCTGTGGCGAGAGGGTAGACTCGTCCTTCTTCGGAAGGAGGGGCGCCCGGCGGATACAGCCGCCGGTTACCGTCCTATCGTGCTGCTGGACGAGGTGGGCAAATTGCTGGAACGCATTCTGGCTGCCCGCATCGTCCAGCACCTGGTCGGGGTGGGACCCGATCTGTCGGCGGAGCAGTACGGCTTCAGAGAGGGCCGCTCAACCGTGGACGCGATCCTTCGCGTGCGGGCCCTCTCAAATGAAGCCGTATCACAGGGCGGGGTGGCCTTGGCGGTGTCGCTTGACATCGCCAACGCATTTAACACCTTGCCCTGGTCCGTGATAGGGGGGCACTCGAGAGACATGGAGTTCCCCCCTACCTCCGCCGGCTGGTCGGCTCCTACTTGGAGGCCAGGTCGGTAGTATGCACCGGGCACGATGGGACCGTTTACCGGTTTCCGGTCGTATGCGGGGTTCCTCAGGGGTCGGTCCTCGGACCTCTCCTTTGGAATGTCGGGTACGACTGGGTGCTGAGAGGCGCCCTGACCCCGGGCCTGAGCGTGATTTGCTACGCTGACGACACGCTCGTCATGGCCCGGGGTCAAGACTTCAGAGAGGCTACCCATCTCGCCACAGCGGGGGTGGCCCTCGTCGTCGGTCGTATAAGGTGATTGGGCCTCGCGGTGGCGCTCAATAAATCCCAGGCCCTGTGGTTCCACAGGGCTGGGGTGACGCCACCTGCAGGGGCCCAAATCGTGGTTGGAGGCGTCCCAATAGAGGTCGGGGTGCGATTGAAGTACCTCGGCCTCATACTGGACAGCCGTTGGACCTTCCGGGCCCACTTTAAGGAGCTCGTCCCCCGACTGATGAGGACGGCCGGCGCTCTGAGCCGGCTGCTTCCGAATCTCGGGGGACCAAACCGTGTCGTGCGCCGCCTCTACGCGGGGGTGGTGCGTTCGATGGCCCTGTACGGCGCGCCCGTTTGGGCCGGACCGGGAAACCGGACAGCAACTGTTGTCCGGCTCCTGTACCGGCCGCAGCGCGTCGTAGCTATCAGGGTCATCCGCGGATACCGCACCGTCTCCTTTGAGGCGGCGTGCGTGCTGGCTGGGACGCCACCTTGGGACCTGGAGGCGGAGGCGCTCGCCGACGACTATCGTTGGCGCTGCGACCTCCGTGCTCTGGGTGTGGTGCGTCCCATCAGAGCCGCGGTACGGGACCGGAAGGCCCAATCTCGGCGGTCCGTGCTGGAGGCTTGGTCAAGGCGCTTGGCCAACCCCAGCTGGGGTCTAAGGACCGTCGAGGCGATTCGCCCTGTCCTGAGGGACTGGGTGAGTCGTGGCGAGGGACGTCTCACCTTTCGTCTGGTGCAGGTGCTGACCGGGCATGGTTGCTTCGGGAAGTACCTGCACCGGATACAGGTCGAGCCGACGACGAGGTGCCATCATTGCACAAGCGACCTGGACACGGCAGAGCATACGCTCGCTGTCTGCCCCGCATGGGAGGAGCAGCGCCGTGTCCTGGTCGCACAAGTAGGGCAGGACTTGTCGTTGCCGGGCGTCGTGGCATCGATGCTCGACGACGACGAGTCCTGGAAAGCTATGCTCGACTTCTGCGAGTCCACCATCTCGCAGAAGGAGGCGGCGGGGCGGGAGAGGGAGAGCTCTTCCCTCCCCGACCAACCCCGTCGCCGCCGACGTCGAGCGGGGGGCCGACCTCGGGAGTTGTCCCGGGACCTGGCCCCCTAAGACTACCGGGTCCACCAACATCGGACCCGAGGGGTGCCGCGCTAGGCTTCAGCGCGCACCCTCCGTGCCATCTGTACGGGGGATGGCAAGCCGTGCTCCCCGACCCGGGCTGGCCCTGGGCCGGCCTGGGCCGAGAGAGACCCTACACCACACGGCCCCATCTTGGCGGGCCTTTTTGGCCCGTCCACCGAGTGAGCCGGTGGTCGTTTCACCGACGGCTGCCGGTTCGACGTCCGTCCGGGGGTGACGGGGCGATACGTAAGCGACAATCGCGAACGCGTCCTGTCACCCCTATCACATCGGATGTCGAGCGTGAGAGGCGGGAGGTTTTGGTGCGGTTCGACACCCACATACCCCACTCGCGGGGCGAGTGGAAGTCCGGCGATTTCCTCCCGTCCAAAAAAAAAAAAAAAAAAAAAGGGTACATATAGTCATAACCTTTGATTTAGATAAGTATGCATTATTAGTGTACTCTTGTTAGTGATTCTGAAATAAATAAATAAACCACAAATTACAAGACACACATATTAACATTCATCCCCCTACTAGTATTCGTATTTTAAAACTTCACTGGATTTATGCGTTTATTGTGATTTGTGAGTTGAGTTTTAAGCAGTATATAATTATATAAGTGGGTTATGAATAACGTTTGAGACACGACGCATTACACACTAACCACCTCTGTGTATTACTGCAGTAATTTCAAAAGCTTCAGAAGAGTTATCCAAATCCTGTCTATTGCTAAAAATGCATAAGAAGAAACGCAACTATTCATATTTCAAGAACAGCGAAAACATTAAAATTCCGAATACCTAGAACAACCAAACCCAACGCCAACATCCGCAAAAATACACAATTAAAAAACATTCCAATAACGAATTCCGGTATCGTATTCGGATATAACCAATATATATTATTTGGCTCCAACATCCACCTTTGTCCAATATGAAACCAAAAAAGTACTATCAATAACAAAATTGTTACACGCGTAGCATCAGTATACAAACAGCGTCCGGCAAACGAAGCCAATTTCGATACGTATAATAAAATTGTAGAAAAGGACGTCTGTACGTTTGTAAATTTTGAAGAAAAAGTAATCATAAAATACAATTTTAAACTAATCATAAAACAAAACCATAATATTATTTTAAATCCTATGAGTATTTAGTATAAGTTTTTTATGAAGTGTGTACTGTGTATTAGGATTTAACTTACAATAAACATTTATAACTTTAGTACCACTGGAACTCGAACTCACATCACGACACACCACACTCACTGTATCTACAAGGCTCTCTGAACTACTACCCAAAAGCGAACGAGAAAGAGGGTAGACATATTTATTTGCTCTTAAATCGACCCGCAGTATTCAGTCTTCTCGTGATCATGACGTTTGCAACAACGTTGAAATATCGAGACAACTGAATTAATTAAATATCACGGTAAGAACCCGTTGAAAATGCATGAAAGTATCTATTAAAAAAGTTTTATTGCTAGATAACCGCACTATCTTATAGTTATTTAAAAAAACAAACAAACAATATTAATAGTTTTATAACGACACAACAATAACCTCAAAAAAATAAATTTTATACAGACAAAGTCACAAGCAAAACCAAGTAAACAACTAAAGAGGAAATACAAAGAGGTTTTAACATCAAAGCGATGGACAGTCGACTTCAAATTAAATTGAGCCCCAAGAGCTTTAAGGCCTCCAAATATTCTTTTAAAATATCACGTTACATGTGTAGAGCATTTTATTTTTTATTGGAACTGGACTTAATAATGAAACCTTAGAATTTGAGGGGATTTTTTGAGGAAAATGCGAATTGAATAAAATGGGGGAAATTGTTTTTTATTGTTTTGATATGCAGTTTGTTTTGAGATAATTTTGAGGGATGTACAAAATTGAATTGAGTCTAAACTAATATGTTTTTTATAATCTCAAATTAAGCACAAATTAAAAAAAAAATTGGTTGCCTGTAAAGTCGATATACAGGCGAAAGTTTTACGTGACAACGACTCGGGCATGGTTAGCCCGCCTAAGAGCGAGAGAGACAGACATAAAAAGTGAAAGGCACACGTGCCTCTCACTCGCTCTCATTGTGAGCGCATAACGTGAGCGGAGCGTAACGCAGTTTCTTGAAGTGTCACCCGGCAAACCAATTTATAAGACGTTGTCACGTCAAAATTAGAATACGTATTATACTAATATATTGGTTATTATAATCTTCAAGCAGCAAGTGTTAGCTTAAAACATACGTTATGAAGAAAGGTTTACCTGACACCGGATTTAAAAAAAAAAATCGAAGTAATATCCTTGTATTCACGACGGTAACAGTTACTATAAATTGAGTTGTAAACTTATCTTTCTATTAATGTAAAACAACATAACAATTTACCATTTCATCGACTTCAAAAGCAAGTTGATATAAAAAGCAATGAGGTGCACAAAATTGTCACAAAAAAAATTTGCCCAACGCTAAAAATGGTTATCATTCCACATAACAGTATTTTGTTTATCAATTTACCACACATACAGGAAACCCTTCACAATTCACAACCAATATAAATGAACAATACTCGTATTTTCTACTAACACTACCGAACATACACCAATGTACCTAGACACATCACATAAAAACCTTGTAACTCTTATGTCAAGCAGATAAGAATCAAAATGGCCAACAAAATCTGAGTTTAAGATAAAATAAATGTGCAGTCCTTAAGTCAATGAGCTAAGGCTCAATTTTGATTAACAAATGTTTTTAAGGCTGATTCTAAAGTGGTTTCGTAACAATTAAGTACGAATTCGTATTTCTATTTGCAAATGGATTGGATTGCCTTGAAGCGAATGGATCGAGTTGGATTGTTCTTATGGTTTGTATGTTTCAAGTAATTAGTACTTCAGACGTTCGATGTACACTTTAAATAATTAAATATGTATTGATTTGACTCCTTTGAATCTCGTATTTTTAGAATACTACTAAATAGCATTATTTCTTATTAGTAAAATAAATTACGAAGTTAATTCAGTTTTTTTTGTTGCCATGGTGGCAGACGAGGGCAGAAAAGCCGACAGGTCCTTATTGTAAGTGGCATCTCTTTAAATCATATTAGTATGGATAAATAAATGAAAAATACTTATTATGACGCTATATGTAGGTTGTAAAAAATCAAGCTAAGTATTTCTTTACTTGTAATAAAATTAGTAAAACTTCAATTTCAATTGTATTGTTAAAATTACACAAAAAGAAGAATAACAGTTGTCTCAAATCGTAAAAATAATAAACTCGTCGGAAAAACAAGAAAATTTTTCATAAGGAAAATTCCGAGTATCATATCTTGGAAAACTAATAAAGGAGGGCTATATCTAGGAAAGGATAACTTTATAAAATTACAATGAGAACGCGATAACACGGAATAAAGCGGTATAGTACAGGGTTGTCAGTTGTTAATATAATTTTAATTAAGAAAGACGAAAGTAAGTAAACTTTATTCGACACACAAATGGGGGACACAAAATTATAATGTAAGAAAAAAAAGCAATGAGACTAACATTAACTAATACTAACTAACAAACAGTAAATTGTACACATAATTATTTATTTCCACACTGCGTGCCGAAATGGTTACTACTCAGCTGTTGCTATCGGAATAATATCCCGAAAGCACTGATTAGTTTCCGAAATATTTTTTAAAGAGAGAGGTGTTGTTATTTACGAGTTTTAGAAATTTTAGTCCTTATTAATTGGGTAAAATAGATTTTCCTAATTATGCATTATTTTTTAAGAACGACCTTTTTTTTGTGACTGGACGAAATCGCCGGACTTCCACCCGCCCCGCGAGTGGTGTATGTGGGAACCGCACCAAAATCTCCTGCCGCTTACTCTCAGCGTCAGAATCTTGGCCGAGGACAGAACACGGCACGAGATTGGGCGAGGTGAATGGACGCGTTCACGCTTCACGCTGACGTATCGCCCCCTTAACGACTTATCCCATCTTAAAAACAAGCAGAGCTCAAAATGAAGTTATTATTAAAGGTTTTTTCAAAATTAAATCTATAATTATAAAATCAAATTTACCAAAAAAGACACCCAATACCCAATAAAAATTTCTAAAACAAATATATTAAGAGGCTTATAAATTTCTGTAAACACTCACAGTTATTTACATCACTCAAACAATTAGTAAACGGGTTCTCACTATTTTTATTAAATGTGCGATCCTGATATTTCAACATATGTCGAAGAACTGATGCCCGATGGAGTAGACGGGTTCTAGAGTGCTAACTGCGATGTGGTAAACGTAGTGTTGGGCGCCCCCCTGCTAGATGGAACGATGACCTAAGAAAGGTGGCCGGTAACAACTGGATGAGACAAACAGAAGATAGAGCTCAGTGGCGTATTTTGGGAGAGGCCTATGTCCAACAGTGAACGAGTGTGGACTGATGATGATGATGATGATATTTCAACACTGTTGCAAGCGCCATGATCACGGCAAGACTGGAGAGTAGGGGTGTGCGAATAATTCGAACTCACGAATTATTCGTTCCGAATCGAATACGAATATTCGATTCGAAACTCGAATCGAATAATTCGAATCTTCGAATTATTCGAAATTAGCCGAATATTCGAAAGATTTCGAATAATTCGAAAAGTTTCGAATATTCGTCGAATTTCGAATAGTATCGAATTCGACTACGACGACTACGACTATTTTGTAGACATCTAGCCCATTAAAGATATTATCTACTAAATACAAATTCTTGTCCTATTTCCGATGCATCGTCGTAGTCAAATTCGATACTATTCGAAATTCAACGAATATTCGAAACTTTTCGAATTATTCGAAATTTTTCGAATATTCGTCGAACTTCGAATAATTCGAAGATTCGAATTATTCGATTCGAATTTCGAATCGAATTTTAATATTCGATTCGATTCTGGAGAGCTTATCAAATAAAAATCGTGGTAAGAACTCGTTTAGAAATTGTGTATTCTTTTTCTTACTAAATTTCGTACGTGCCAGCCCTAGGTTATAAGTGTATAATGTTAGTTAAGTACTTCGGAGCGTCGAAACGACAGTATGTACGAGGGTTAATATTGTTTTAGGATAAAACAACTTCTTATTGTCTCATTGAGACTTAATCCGATGTGAAACTGAGCTTATTAAATTCTAAAAGGATTTTCGTTTGTTTTTTTATAGAAAAACTATATCAGAGTGTCTTTATTTACTTTAAATGTTACTTTTTGTATTAATTTATGAATGGTTACTATAATACTGGGTATTTATTATAAATGGAATGTATTTTTTTAAGAATTTTGTATCAAGTTGAAATTTGTTGTCTACAGGTTGTTAAATAATAATTTATCTTGAACAAATAGGGTCACAGTTATTTAACTATGTAAAAGTTTAACTGCCAAGTAGACTTTCATGCATATTCAACGGGTTCTTACCACGATATTTAATTAATTGTGTTGTCTCGATATTTCAACGTTGTTGCAAACGTCATGATCACGAGAAGACTGGATACTGCGGGTCGATTTAAGAGCAAACAAATCTGTCTACGGGCTCTTTCTCGTTCGCTTTTGGGTGGTACCACTGGAACTCTAACTCACATCACGACACACCACACTCACTGTATCTACAAGACTCTCTGAGCATGAACCCTTAGTGACTGTTGTGTTTAGCACTGGATTCCACATACTCGATAATCTGAAGCCGTCACCCCTGTTAAAAGTGCTATGTCTTAGTGCGTTGAAAATGCATGAAAGTATTATAGAAAACCGCGAGTGTCTGAATAAGTTTGCCAAGAAGACTGTCCGTAACAGGATGGTTTCTACATCAGCCTTGCTATGTGCTGCGAAATTATTGTTGCAAATGGTTATTACACTCTATACATGGTGAAAGAAGACCACTCCCGAAAATGAAGACTGGTAGTAGTAATAGTGATACCTGTGATGATAAGCCAGGAAATCGGTCCTTTCTGACGAATTTTTTTGCAAAAAGCTTAACATCCTAGGTATCACTAGTACTAACCGAGCCTTAGTTTTCGAGAGTGGTCTTTGTGGGTACAGTGGACTTATGAGTTATGACCAAAGGGAGATCTCCGACCGGGCGAGGTAGTGTATGCCCGGTCAGGCCGAAGCCCACTGTAGTAGATTTCAGATGTCGTATATATGCGAAGATTTCTGCAAATGTCGTAACCGCGATTCAGGATCTCGCGCGTTATTATTGGTCGCCACAGTCTTCATACACCCTGTACAGATAGAAAACAAAGAATTCAACCACGATAAACATAAATCCATTCCATTAGCAGTTTGTATTTAACCAGCAATTACTCAAAGTGCCAGCTCTCGATGCCGGTAACAAAAACCAATGATTAATAATACTAGGAAGTAGCTATCGTCTCGAGTCTAGACGAACTATCATCCTTCACTCCATTGTACTCTGAATGTTTTGTGCTGAATTTATTTTGAATGAAACTTAATGTTATTTGAGAAATGTGGCATGGATTTCTTTATAGAAAATGGAATGACTAAAGCTTTAATTTGGTCGCGACCATTTATGCGTTTATTTTTCACTGCAGCTCCCTAAATCAGTAATTTTGAGTACAAAATTTAAACACACACGAACATACTAGCAATCACTTACATTATTACTAAACGGGTTCTTACCATGATTATTTTTAATTGTGCGGTCCCGATATTTCAGCACTGTTTCAAGCGCCATGATCACGGGAAGACTGAGGAACTGCAGGTAGGTCATTTAAGAGCAGACAAATCTGTCTACCCTCTTTCTCTTAATAGTGTTTTTCTCTTAGTAGTGTCGTTTAGTAATAGTGTAAGTGATGTAGATAACCAAGAGTGTTTAAAGAAATTTACATACTAGCAATGTTGGTGCAGAAGTTGTAATGTGTGTACTATTCAAAATACTATATTTTATATTTGTAATAGTTTCAAATTGATGCCGTAATATTTATTTTCATTAATCGAGTTACTAAAAAAAACAAACAACAATCGATTAATCCTCAGATAATTTTAAATTTTCAAAGTTACAATATTGTTACAAAGTTTGAAATGTAATGAAGCGTGAGTTCTCTGTAACCGATACTTATCGTTAGACCGATGTGCACTCGATCAATCGACTCGTCAATTTGGACTTCAAACAAAGTCTTTTATCAAGTTTTGGTTTGTGGAAAGTTAATTTGTAATTTTATATTAATAGAAAAGATTTTTTTAAATGTTTTGTTTAAGATGTTTTGTGATTCACTGACAAAAACAGTAACAAGTATTTTACATTAATTTTTAGTTCGTTTCGTTTGTTTTTAATATACCTTCTTATTACTAAAGTAAAACAGTAAGCAAACAAAAACTTGAGAGGTGTCATAGGACACCCGAATCGAACGAAGTTCCTTTCGATAAAAAAATATCTTTTTTTTTTTTTTCCTAACGTAACGCGCGATAAGGAACGTGTTTTAAAAGATTTTGATCACAGTGCCATCTAGCGATAATCATCTAAAACAAATAAGGAACGTGTTTTAAAAGATTTTGATCACAGCGCCATCTAGCTATAATCATCTAAAACAAAAACAGTGTCGTGACAACTTTTCGTAAGATTTTTTTCCGTCTAGCCCCTTTCACAACGCGCGATAAGGAACTTCGTTCCAAAAACTGATCATACAAACTTGTGTCCATGGTATCTGGTGTTCACGAACATGTTAATACAAAGTTTATTAATATATTAATAACAGGTGGTTTAGAATACTATTATTTTAGCCATACATTGATGAATTGATTAAGCAATAACACAGTTGGTACACGAGTTGACTATTTCTATCGGTAAGCAAGCATTGACGCGGACATCTCAACAAAACATTGATATTAAAACGATTTTTTATAAGAATGAATAGAATTATTCAATATCATCGTTGGTATAACCCTTTACTATCTTCTTGTTTATAAAAATGAATTGCTGTTCGTTAGTCTCGCTAAAACTCGAGAACGACTGAACCGATTTGGCTATTTTAATCTTGAAATATTCGTAAAAGTCCAGGGAAGGTTTAAACGGTGAGAAAATTTACTTATGTGACGCAGACGAAGTTGTGTGGACCAGCTAGTTAGTAATAATTATCTTAAAATGGTATTCATTTTTATCCATACAAATGCGTAAAATTGATAAGTACAATAACATAGTTGATGCACAAGTTGACCACTTCTAGCGGTAAGCAAGCGTTATTGGGGACAAATCGACATATCGTGTACTTAAATGGCCTAATGTAACAACTTAATCTTGTAACATTCTGATGTCATCTTCAATCTAAAGCAACTATTATTATTATTAGTAGGTAATACGTTACTTAGAATGGTATTATTTTCTATCCATACAAATGCGTAAAATTGATAAGTACAATAACATAGTTGATGCACAAGTTGACCACTTCTAGCGGTAAGCAAGCGTTGACGGGAACAACGCGACATATCGTGTACTTAAATGGTCTAATGTTCATGTAATCTAGGAACATCCTGATGTCGTCCTTGATGTAAACGTCTGAAACAAATAATACGAATTAAAATCAAAAGAAGAATTGCATCTTTGAAGTGGCAATGGGCAGGACACCTTGTGCGAAGAACGGATGGCCGGTGGGGCCGAAAAGTTCTGGAGTGGCGGCCACGAACCGGTAAGCGCAATGTTTGTAGACCCCCCACAAGATGGACCGACGATCTGGTCAAGATTGCGGGAGGTCACTGGATGCAGATGGCGCAGGACCGGTCTATGTGGCGAAGTTTGGGGGAGGCCTATGTCCAGCAGTGGACGTCTATAGGCTGATGATGATGATGATGAAAATCAAAAACCAATGCATGATTCTTTTTCAGTTGGCAAAGTTCAGTGTGGATAATAATAATATTTGAATTCTATCTCAAACAAAATATTCATACGGAAAAGTGCTTCCAAATTTTTTTTTCGGTTGACGGTTAATCCATCTATACTATTTAATACTAGCTGACCCGCGTAACTTCGTCTGTGTTACAAAGGGGTTCAAACAGTACTCGCAATGCCGTCGCGTTATTATTTGCGCGGGCCGCTGTGCACCCACATATTCATAGCTTTTTATACTCGTGATAACTTCTAATCGAAAAATCCGATTGAAATAAAATAAAAAGTAATTTACTTCTACATTAATACGTTGTGACGCAGACGTTGCGGAGGTCATCTAGTATAATAATAAAGCCTTTATTTTAAACAAAACTAACATTCTAACAAACTAACATTTTAGACACACTCGGAAAAAATAAGGGGACTCACCACTTTCATCAATTAGCTTATGCATGAGAAATAGCTTAATTTTCTCTACCTCTATAGTATAAAATTCGACTATTATGAACGGTGTAAATAATAGCAATGTTACTTGCATCATATGCATTATTATATATCCGATGTTTTCCATTGGTTCCTAGAAAACAAGAAAGAAAAATACATCATCAACATTTAGATTTAGGTATTGAATTAATAGTAATCCTATAAGTAATGAAATAAAGTAGTAAATAATAGTAGTATAGTACTCACTTGTTCTTCTATAATTAACAGCACGTGGTATAAATTTGACACAATTTTAGGAAGAGTGCAAGCCACGCTTAGGAATAACTGAAAACATAAATTTTAGACAAAATTTCAATGTTTTTTAATTCTTATTCTTTATTGTACACAAAAGCAACATAACAGATAACACAAATAACGTGAAAAAGCTGGTACAATGGCGAGCTTAACTCATACTTGAGTTTTCTTCCAGCAAACCAGGCATTAGTGGAATAGGTAGACATGGATAGGATGAAGCGTACAAGAAGTAGAAGATTATAAATAATAAAAAAAAGCAATAATGAAATCTTACAGTAACTAATCTAAAAACTAACTTACACTACTGCAACATAAATAAAATATATAGGATATGTAAATATATACATATACACAAAATATAAATATATCCATACAATATACATACATACACAGATTTAAGCAAATGTTACAATTTTAAAATGTTACAGGTTTATTCTCAGAGCTCGATGAAAGAGATTAGCAAAAAAATTAAAACTGAAACACGACCGTGCAAGTACGCAACCTTTGCCTTAATTATTTATTGTACATAAGTCGCGGTCTTAAACGCCAATATATCACTCCCTTAATTACTCACAGAAACATCCAACTCCGGTGACACCAAATCAATTAAATCAGCTACACTTCTATACAAATATAGACAGAAGGAAACCTTATTCTTCTTCATACTTTTATTATTTTTCACGTACAAATAATAATTACTGCCTGCGTTCTCTTCAATTCTCAAACGTAGAACCTTAAGTCTGTATCTTATAGCATCAAAAACCACACATCTCCAAATTCTGTTCATATCAAGGCAAACTAAAGCAAACTGACTTAGTAAATAGAAAAAGAAATCATCGAAACAATCGTGTGTACTACAATATATCGAAGTATAAACTATTCTTAATAAAAGTATCACAAAAGTAACAAAGAGTATTTTATACTTTTCTAAAACGAAGTTGCGGTAACTGATTCGTAAGTACACGTCTAAAATGCTTAGGTTTTTCAAGAATTGTTTTATTCGACTTTTCATAAACGTTATGATTAGGACTGACACGCTATATTCTACAAGAGACCAAAATTGAGAAGGCTGTATTGCAGGACAGCATACTATTGCGGAATATATCATTACACTTGTCAGGATTATACAGTACAACTTGACAATTATTTTCGTTAATAAATTTCTGTTGTAGAAGTCGAAATCATATCCACATAGTTGTAGTATAAATAGAATTGGTTTATAAAAGCTGATATTGTTCTGTTTGAAGCCAAAATGACTTTTGATCATTTTTCAGTGGAAAACGTTCACGCGGTACGTTTGATAGAATCTGACTGTCGTTTATAATTATTATGAAAATGCAGATAAAGCCGATGAGGTTATACGCGTTAATGTTGGTTTATTTAATACTGGTTCTAAACCTCCGTGTACTTATAATATATGACTACGTAAATAGTGTGTTGAGGTGTAATGACGTTGTAATTAGTCGATCTTCGTTTTGTTTTGTTTTGTCAGGAATGACGTCACAATGTCCACTTGAACACTTGATGATCAATACTTTTGAATAAAACCTCAAAATAACGAGTTTTAACGGTTTAGTACTTTTACAATTCAGACACGAATGAATAATAACAGCGGCCAGCGCCTGTATTTATAGCAAGTTTCCACTTCCAACTACCCGCACGGTGAATAGGTTGGTTTCCCTTGTTATCACCCCGTCATACATTCTTAATCGTATCGGTCTCCCGCGATACAAGTATTACCTAGTGCGGGGTCCATTATGAATTCTTTAAGTGTGTATTGTTATTTTGATAATAAAGATTTTTTACTTACTTATCATTTTATTGCAATAACATTTTAATTGAAGTAATCTGACCTAAACTTTGATATACAGTAAGTAGAGGTCGAAAAATGGAATGAAAAGCTAGTGTTTTGGTATCCTAGAAATAGAAAGAGAAAACCAGGTGGACAGTTCCGAAGATTGGAAGACGATATAAAGGCAATAGCAGGAAAGACATGAACTAGGAGAGCGCTAAACCGAGCAGAGTGGAAAGAGATGGAGGAGGCCTTTGCCAAAGCTGGGCAAACAGACGAAGTTGTCGGTGTCAACGACTCATTAAATCTCATCAAAAATCGTCACTCATTAAAATTTTAGTAACTACTTAGTCTGAATAAAAGGCTTATATTATTATTATTTTTTAAGTAGAGGAGCAACAGATAATGCTTTATTTAATTTCTAAATGTGACAGAATGACGATTAAATATTTAACGAGGAAATTTTTAGCGCGAAGTTTCAAAGGTTTTGTTAGCAGTAAATAACAGCTTGATGATTTTTGGTGTCTCTTTTGCTGTTTTTGGATGAAAGTTACATAATTTGAACTGGTTAATCCATTTACTTGTAAATTAGTTTTAAAACATTTTTAAAGAGATTTATAGGTCGCAGAATTCAAAAATTAAGAAAAATAGTGCCAAATTCGACGTCCCGAACAGAAATAAATCGAAAACCGTCAAAGGTTTATCGAATACCAGTGACATGACGGGCACTGACCACTATTCACAAAGTCTATTTGTTGTACAACAAACAATGCCCACTGTGATGCCCACAAAGAGACCAGAACACACAATAAATTTACAGAAGTAAAACTTATGTGTGCAATTTCCTATGGTCAAAGGCCACTGGATGGAGCAACTGTGGTGCACGTAAAATACATTTGGTAGCTTTGTGTAATTTTGAATAGCTACGAGATTTATTAAACCTCATATTTTTTTTATTATTTTTTATTGAAATGACTAAAACAATAAATACATTTATTAGTTAAAATTAAAAATTACAAGACGATAATACACACCACGCACATACGGACAACTATTATTACTTACTAACGTCAATTTTGGCTACAGTTACTGCTATAAGTAACTGTAGCTTGTGCTAACTTGTATAAGTAAACCAAGACATAAGAAGCTTTGATAAATTATCTAAGGTCAAAACAATGCGGACGGCGCGACGGGAAAGAGTGCCGAGCGCGTAACGCGTCGCGCCGTCCCTCCAAACCCCGTGCTGGGTTCTGGCCTCAGCCGGGGTTTGGACGCTGAGTGTGAGCGGTTGGTGGTTTTAGTGCGGTTCAACTCCCACATACCCGAACCGGTGATTTCCTACAAATGAAAAAAAAAGGTCAAAACAATCTGACTTTAGATTTAATTTTTTGTACACTGACACTCATTTCCCAATTTGTTTGAAGTTTTACTTTTGTAAAATTTTTCGTGCCAGGGCACATTGTGGTCCGTTTGTGACGTAATATAGTTCAGATTGAATAAAAACGAGCAAATACGAGTAACTGTTAACCCTTGGGCATTTTCTGGGCTACAAATTGTTTTATGGATGTCAAATTGTTCTACGATGTTTTACACTGTACTGTACTGTAACAACCCATTACTGCCCACTGCTGAGCTCAGGTCTCCTCCAAAGAGGGGTTAGGCATAGTCCACCACGCTTGCTTAATGCGGATTGGGGACTTCACATTTCTTCAAAGGATTTTTAGAACCCTTTTCCGACATGCAGGTTTCCCCACGATGTTTTCCTTCACCGTTTTTAGCCAGTGGTGTTATGAAAAATGTTCTACACAACAGGTGGTAATTTATTTATTTAGTAGATATCTATTTATTCTGGAACTGTAGAAGGCTATAAAATGACAGTGCCCACTTACCATCAAATGGATCGCACCTTTGTCTATCTTGCAGTAAAACAAGTTAATTTTTAGAATTCATTGTAAATGATGATGTTGTCGGTAAACGTTATGAACTAGATGAAGCTTTTTTTTTTTATTGCCTTGTAGGCAGACGAGCCAAAGGTCCACCTGATAGGAAGTGGTTACCGTCGCTCATTAACCTCTGCAATGTCAGGGGACACTGAGGGGTCGCTACCTACGACCTAACTTTAAGGACCCTCCTCAAGCCTCGTTTGAAGAAGGACAAGTCAAAGCGCTCAGGGAATACCGAGGAGGGGAGCTCATTCCATAGCCGGATGGTGCGTGGAAAAAAAAGGGTTCCTGAAACGAACCGTGGATGACCGTAGTGGTTCTAAGTTCAGTCAATCTCAATTGGTAAGTATACCTAGTCTATAATTATGATGAAGTTACCATAGCACTGAAAATATAAATGACGACACAACTCTGATGATGGGATGTTCTCACAATCTTGACATAAACTGAACTTATAAAAGTAAATATTTTTTGATTACATACACTGGAGCCTCTGAGTGTACGGAGAGATTTCAGCTCTCTGTGCATTCTATATCGTCTGGTCCATGGGGAATGCTCCGAGGAACTCTTCGAGATGATTCCTTCATCTCCTTTTTACCATCGCACCACACGCCGCAGGGGCAAGGTTCACCACCTTTACTTGGAACCGCTGCGCTCTTCTACAGTTCGGTTCAGAAGATCATTTTTGCCCCGTACCATTCCGATTTGGAATGGACTCCCGTCCGCGGTGTTCCCGGAGCGCTATGACATGTCCCTCTTTAAACGAGGTTTAAGAAAAGTCCTGTATGGGTAGGCGGTAGATAACGGCCTCTCTTTGCCCTGGCATTGCAGAGGTTCATGAGCGACGGTAACCGCTTACCATCAGGTGGGCCGTATGCTCGTTTATCTACCTTGCAATAAAAAAAAAAAAAAAAAAAAAAAAAAAATACAACAGATTGTACACTCTTACACAAACACCAAACAAAATGCATTTAAAACAAACAATTCCCATTTTCTCACAACGATTAAAATACAACAGTTAACAACATCTAACAACAACAATCAGCTGTACAAAAACAACAGGAAAAGCTCGCGATAAAAAGCGAGATAAATAGTTCAGGAGCTGCCATTAGTCGGCGAGTCGACAATCAGCTCCTGCACTATTAAGTTGTTATAGCATAGTGAATCTTGGGACGTGGAGTTATGAAAGTTTTGATGTGGTATTTTATTGTACGTAAACAGATCTTTTTGTTTAATTGAATGAAATCGCACACGCAGGGTGTATGTGGGAGATGAACCACACTAAAACCTCCATCGGCTCAAACTCTGCGTCCAAACCCTGAGGCCAGAACCAAGCACAGGGTTATGCGGGATGGCGCAACGTGTTACGCACTACGACACCTTTTCCCGATTATAGATATGGTAATCACTGATGGACCTCTACAATATGCGAGTAAAGCCAAGTCTTGAGTGGTTAATAGCGTTCATGGACCTGTGCAAGGTCAGAAAATACTGTGAGCCACGGATCTGCTTTTAGAGACTCTTAAACCTCGTTTGAATAAGGACAAGTCATAACATTATGTAATAACGACAGTTAATTTTTGTGAAATATTTATGTGTTTTATCATAAACTAAGTAAATAAAATGGAGAACTTTGGAAATCGTTTCAAGATATCCCGCACTAGGCATATTTTTCCACATCCCGTCATGTTTTTGTGATGACAAAACTACCACATGCATTTAAAATTACTTAAGACGCAATTCATAGCTCCATGTTTCTACCCTCTTCTCAATTGTCGTTAACTCGAATGATTGAGAACTTACGCTTTCGACTTCATTGCTTTCAATTTGTCTATTATACAGGCTGTGGTATTTTAATAACATGAAAATATAAAAATATTTTTTCATAATAAATTAGAAAACAAAATAAAATAAAAA
Organism: Trilocha varians; assembly: GCA_030269945.2. NCBI lineage: Eukaryota > Metazoa > Arthropoda > Insecta > Lepidoptera > Bombycidae > Trilocha > Trilocha varians. The sequence continues at coordinate 2,504,535 of AP028277.1, read as the reverse complement.
AAAAACTTGAGAAGTGTCATGGGACACCCTAATAAAACGAAATTCCTTTCGATTAAAATATTAAAAGATATCTTTTTTTTTTTCCTAACGTAACGCGTGATAAGGAACGTGTTTTAAAAGATTTTGATCACAGCGTCATCTAGCGATAATCATCTAAAACAAAAATAAGGAACGTGTTTTAAAAGATTTTGATCACAGCGCCATCTAGTGATAATTATCTAAAACAAAAAAGTGTTGTGACAACTTTTCGTAAGATTTTTTTCCGTCTAGCCCCCTTTCACAACGCGCGATAAGGAACTTCGTTCCAATTAGTACATTTCAACTTTCAAAATATATATATTTCTTTATTTCCACATCGATTTATACCACCTAAAAAGAGCTCCCGGGATCTAATTGAACGCTATGTCTTATCTATCTTCTAACGAGGTTTAAAACGTGTTCTAAATGGCAGTTGGTAGAAATCGTGATAACCCTGAAATTGCCAAAGACCATGAACGCACTTATTGGAACGAAGTTCCTTATCGCGCATTGTCGAAAGGGGGCTAGACGGAAATTCTTATGAAAAACTTGTCACGACACTTTTTTGTTTCAGACGGTTATCGCTAGATGGCGCTGTGATTAAAATCTTTTAGAACAATTCCTTATTTTGTTTTATATGATTAATGCTAGATGGCGCTGTGATCAAAATATTTTATTTAAGTTATAATAATTAGTAAGTTTAAAACGTCTCTCTCTCTCTTTCTATAAGAGAATTATCATAACTTAAAACAATAAAATTTTATTACAATTCCCTCACTAATTAATCGAATGGAACTTCGTTCCATCCGGGTCCCTTGACACCTCTCAAGTTTTTTTTTACCATATGGGCAGACAAGTCAACGGGCTACCTGATCGTAAGTAGCTACCGTTGCTCATGGACCTCTGCAATGACAGACACTGCGCACCACCTTTTAAAAACTAGGATGTGTAATGTACAATCTATAAATATTTTTTTATGAAACAGAACACCCTATATAAAAGAGCGGAAGAAAATCGCAGGTCGTATTGTTCAATGAAGCGGCGCAGGCCCGGCAGTTCTAAATAATAACGGCCTGTATTTTTTACTCCTTATTATATTATTTACAAACGAAATACTCACTGATATCGGACGTAATTGACAGTTTCAAATTGATGCACTTTAGTCGATGAGTTGAATAAATGATCACCATTTTGGTAATGGTAACCTATAATGGTTACAAGACTTGTTTTGCTAGACTTTAAATTTAGAAATAAAATAATATTCCGTTCTAAAATCTTGAATACAGAGATAAGTAAGATGTAGTAAGGTTTTTTTTTTTTTTTCAGTTGGCGGAAATCACCGTATCCCCGCCCGCCCCGCGGGTGAGGTATGTGGGAGTTGAACCGCACTAAAACCTCCAACCACTCGAACTCAGCATCCGAACCCCGGCTGAGGCCAGAACCCAGCACGGGGTTTGGAGGGACGGCGCGACGCGTTACGCGCTCGGCACTCTTTCCCGTCGCTCCGTCGCCGTGTAGTAAGGTCTGACCGAATTTAATGAGGTTAGATAAAGAATCAAATTTGAAAATTAGTCATCTATATTTTTAGCCATCAGAAGTCAAGGGCACTTCATTTTATGTAGGTACTGGTCTATTGTGGAACGATAAAAATAGAGACATATTTTTATCGTCGCAAACTTTTCTTAAGCCCTGCTCCATTTCGAAGATATTCTCCCGATGTTTCCCTTCGCCCATCCCCATCTTTTAAAACATAAAAATGAATCGCAAAATGTTCTAAGCGCATAACTCAACAACGCCTGAACCAATATTCCCCATTCTTTTTTTCTAATGTTCTTTGAAGTTCAACGATGGATTTTGAATAATTAACATTTAATTATTGAAAATGACGCAGAATAATTTGCACTGGCAGTTTTATAAATTACGCATAAATCTTTTCACAAATTAATATTTAAATATGGCTGTGATTCGAACATGCAACCACACAAAACTAACTTCAACTACCCTGCCATAACGACTTAAAAATAGTAAGCAATAATTAGTGGCTTTCATTTATTTATTATTACACAAAACAGAATCCAGTCAAAACATGATTTAAAATAAGTGATAATCATCACATAAGGGGTGGGCCATATAAAGATTGCATTTTTTCATTTTTCGACTGTCATGTCGGCTGTGTGGCATGTTGCGCCATCCTGTTGAAACCAAATGTCGTCCATGTCATACTCTTTAACTTTTGGAAACAAAAATTCGTTGAGCATGGCACGGTAACGCTCGCCATTGACCGTAACGGCGGCTGGCCCAATGATGCCGCTGGCTGCCAAAACCCACACCAAACCGTAACTCTTTGTGGGTGCATTGGCTTCACAATGGTGACGTGTGGATTTTCCAACCCCCAGATGCGACAATTTTGCTTATTGACATAGACCAATAATTTTTATGGATTTTTTTTCACATTTCTAACAGTTTGAACTGAAGACTCACCACTTTGGAAGTAACTTTTCAATATTTCCCAATTTTGTTCAAGCGTATAGCGTCCCATTTCGTAAATGTCAAACCTTTAACTAAATTATGAACACAAATTGAATGACATTTGAGCTGTCATTCTCTAAATAAACAGTAGTTCAAAATGCAAACGTTATATAGCCCACCCTACGATACGCCAACCCATACCACAGTAAAACAAGGCTTTTATTAATAAAGTTTTCCATTCCATTCAGACTGATTTAGCCTGAAATTCAGTCTGAAACTTCATGTCAAAGCGTTGAACGTTGTTTTCAGTCAGATTATCAGGTTCTTTTCGTTTTTTGTTGATAATAGAACGCTTTGTGCAAAGTTTGAAGTCCACTCAACGGGTTTTTGCTGTCAGGAACCGGCACACCGTTGGGTATTTCAAAAACATTAATGTATGTTTTGTTTTGGATAGGAAGGGATCCATTTTTTATTTTAAAGTGAGATACTTACTTTTTACACATGTATAATTGGTAGCCTGGAAGAGATCGCTTTAAGCGATAAGGCCGCCCATTGTAACACTTTACTGTACTGTTTTTTTTTATGTGTTTCTTTTGCATGTTTTTGTGGTGTTCAATATTGAGTTCCTATTCTATTACATTCTATAAAATTCTATGAATTAGTTATTTGAAGTTTGGTTTAGAAACTGTTCAGAAGTTAGTAAATACTCTGGGATCAATTAGCAGAGATATGCCTTGAAAAAAAATTAAGATTTGAAATGAAATAATAAGTCTAAAATATTTTGAGCAACAGATGCTTGTAACGAATCATATTATAACAAATTTTATGTTTTACAATACACTTGAACAATGCAATGTTTTGTTTTATAAAATAGCTTAATGGTAGCTGTTTACATCCTTTTTTCTTGAAATAATACCAACAAGGTAATAAAAAACTTGAGAGGTGTCAAGGGACACCCGGATGGAACAAAGTTCCTTTCGATCAAAAGATATCTTATAAGTTTTTTTCCTAATTTTTTTTACGCGCGATAAGGAACGTGTTTTAAAAGATTTTGATCATAGCGCAATCTAGCGATTATCATCTTAAACAAATGAGGAACGTGTTTTAAAAGATTTTGATCACAGCGCCATCTAGCGATAATCACCTAAAACAAAAAAGTGTCGTGACAACTTTTTGTAAGATTTTTTTCCGTCCAGCCCCCTTTCACAACGCGCGATAAGGAACTTCGTTCCAAAAACAACAATACATATAACACAGAAAACAATACAACAATAATAGCAAGTAGAGTGGTTACAGATTTGGAATACCACATCTATTTAAGCTATATTTCGTTTTATGGATCCATGTTTATAATCCGAGCACTTAGTTTTGAAGTAGTAAATTGCACACCAACTTTCTTTTGTTGACCACAAGCATTACAAAGGTAACTATTAAATTTGTTTCAGAACTGTAAGTATTATTCAGACATAATTAAAATAATACTTTCATGCATTTTCAACGGGCTCTTACCACGATATTTAATTAATTGAGTTGTCTCGATATTTCAACGTTGTTGCAAACGTCATGATCACGAGAAGACTGGATACTGCGGGTCGATTTAAGAGCAAACAAATCTGTCTACCCTCTTTCTCGTTCATGCTCAGAGAGTCTTGTAGATACAGTGACTAACTCAATTAATTAAATAACGTGGTAAGAACCCGTTAAAAAGGCATGAAAAGACTTAAAGCATTTTCAATAACCACACTATTTATTTCAGAATTTTGTTTTAGATTTAAAAAAAAGTATTTAACCTTAAAGAAACATAGAAAATGGAATCTAACATTTCACATTACAAAAATACAATGCACTTAACGTCAATTAAGTTACAAGTAAGTTGCTACACAGATACTTAGTTTGAAGTACTATTGACGAACAGAGATGTATTGTCCGCGGACAGAATGCCCGTCGAGTGGATAACACTGGATAATAGAGATCATTGTGGGCATCCCCTGGCCATCACCGTTGCCATGACAACGAGAAATAATTGGCCCTTTGATATCGAAGATTTT